>CANJKZ010000960.1:0-1200000 GCA_947471745.1 Closterium sp. Naga37s-1
CATGTACCAGCAATGTGTTTCAGCTCCCGAAAAATCTCAGGTACCAGCAATGTGTTTCAGCTCCCGAAAAATCTCATGTACCAGCAATGTGTTTCAGCTCCCGAAAATCTCTCATGTACCAGCAATGTGTTTCAGCTCCCGAAAAATCTCATGTACCAGCAATGTGTTTCAGCTCCCGAAAAATCTCATGTACCAGCAATGTGTTTACAGATCCCGAAATAATCTCATGTACCAGCAAGTCTGTTTTAGCTCCTGAAAAATCTAATGTACTAAGCAATGTGTCTCAGCTCCAGAAAAAATCTCATGTACAAGCAAATGTGTTTCAGCTCCCGAAAAATCTCATGTACCAGCAATGTGTTTCAGCTCCCCGAAAAATCTCATGTATCCAGCAATGCTGTTTCAGTTCCCGAAAAATCTCATGTACCAGCAATGCGTTTCAGCTCCCGAAAAACATCTCATGTACCAGCAATGGTGTTTCAGCTCCCAGAAAAATCTCATGTACCAGCAATGTGTTTCAGCTCCCGAAAAATCTCATGTACCAGCAATGTGTTTCAGCTCCCGAAAAATCTCATGTACCAGCCAATGTGTTTCAGCTCCCGAAAAAATCTCATGTACCAGCAATGTGTTTCAGCTCCCGAAAAATCTCATGTACCAGCAATGTGTTTCAGCTCCGAAAAATCTCATGTACCAGCAATGTGTTTCAGCTCCCGAAAAATCTCATGTACAGCAATGTGTTTCAGCTCCCGAAAAATCTCATGTACCAGCAATGTGTTTCAGCTCCCGAAAAATCTCATGTACCAGCAATGTGTTTCAGCTCCCGAAAAATCTCATGTACAGCAATGTGTTTCAGCTCCGAAAAATCTCATGTACCAGCAATGTGTTTCAGCTCCCGAAAAATCTCATGTACCAGCAATGTGTTTCAGCTCCCGAAAAATCTCATGTACCAGCAATGTGTTTTCAGCTCCCGAAAAATCTCATGTACCAGCAATGTGTTTCAGCTCCCGAAAATCTC
Source organism: Closterium sp. Naga37s-1 (assembly GCA_947471745.1). Lineage (NCBI taxonomy): Eukaryota > Viridiplantae > Streptophyta > Zygnematophyceae > Desmidiales > Closteriaceae > Closterium > Closterium sp. Naga37s-1. Next base: position 1,013 of record CANJKZ010000960.1, read on the forward strand.
ATGTACCAGCAATGTGTTTCAGCTCCCGAAAAAATCTCATGTACCAGCAATGTTTTTCAGCTCCCGAAAAATCTCATGTACCAGCAATGTGTTTTCAGCTCCCGAAAAATCTCAATGTACCAGCAATGTGTTCAGCTCCCGAAAAAATCTCATGTACCAGCAATGTGTTTCAGCTCCCCGAAAATCTCATGTACCAGCAATGTGTTCAGCTCCCGAAAAATCTCATGTACCAGCAAATGTGTTTCAGCTCCCGAAAAACTCTCATGTACCAGCAATGTGTTTCAGCTCCCGAAAAATCTCATGTACCAGCAATGTGTTTCAGCTCCCGAAAAATCTCATGTACCAGCAATGTGTTTCAGCTCCCGAAAAATCTCATGTACCAGCAATGTGTTTTCAGCTCCCGAAAAATCTCATGTACCAGCAATGTGTTTCAGCTCCCGAAAAATCTCATGTACCAGCAATGTGTTTCAGCTCCCGAAAAATCTCATGTATCAAGCAATGTGTTCAGCTCCCGAAAAATCTCATGTACCAGCAATGTGTTTCAGCTCCCCAAAAATCTCATGTACCAGCAATGTGTTTCAGCTCCCGAAAAATCTCCGAAAAATCTCATGTACCAGCAATGTGTTTCAGCTCCCGAAAAATCTCATGTACCAGCAATGCTGTTTCAGCTCCCGAAAAATCTCATGTACCAGCAATGTGTTTTAGCTCCGAAAAATCTCATGTACCAGCAATGTGTTTCAGCTCCCGAAAAATCTCATGTACCAGCAATGTGTTTCAGCTCCCGAAAAATCTCATGTACCAGCAATGTGTTTCAGCTCCCGAAAAATCTCATGTACCAGCAATGTGTTTCAGCTCCCGAAAAATCTCATGTACCAGCAATGTGTTTCAGCTCCCGAAAAATCTCATGTACCAGCAATGTGTTTCAGCTCCCGAAAAATCTCATGTACCAGCAATGTGTTTCAGCTCCCGAAAAATCTCATGTACCAGCAATGTGTTTCAGCTCCCGAAAAAATCTCATGTACCAGCAATGTGTTCAGCTCCGAAAAATCTCATGTACAGCAATGTGTTTCAGCTCCCGAAAAATCTCATGTACCAGCAATGTGTTTCAGCTCCGAAAAATCTCATGTACCAGCAATGTGTTTCAGCTCCGAAAAATCTCATGTACCAGCAATGTGTTTCAGCTCCCGAAAAATCTCATGTACCAGCAATGTGTTTCAGCTCCCGAAAAATCTCATGTACCAGCAATGTGTTTCAGCTCCGAAAAATCTCATGTACCAGCAATGTGTTTCAGCTCCCGAAAAATCTCATGTACCAGCAATGTGTTTCAGCTCCCGAAAAATCTCATGTACCAGCAATGTGTTTCAGCTCCCGAAAAATCTCATGTACCAGCAATGTGTTTCAGCTCCCGAAAAATCTCATGTACCAGCAATGTGTTTCAGCTCCCGAAAAATCTCATGTACCAGCAATGTGTTTTCAGCTCCCGAAAAATCTCATGTACCAGCAATGTGTTTTCAGCTCCCGAAAAATCTCATGTACCAGCAATGTGTTTCAGCTCCCGAAAAATCTCATGTACCAGCAATGTGTTTCAGCTCCCGAAAATCTCATGTACCAGCAATGTGTTTTCAGCTCCCGAAAAATCTCATGTACCAGCAATGTGTTTCAGCTCCCGAAAAATCTCATGTACCAGCAATGTGTTTCAGCTCCCGAAAAATCTCATGTACCAGCAATGTGTTTCAGCTCCCGAAAAATCTCATGTACCAGCAATGTGTTTCAGCTCCCGAAAAATCTCATGTACCAGCAATGTGTTTCAGCTCCCGAAAAATCTCATGTACCAGCAATGTGTTTCAGCTCCCGAAAAATCTCATGTACCAGCAATGTGTTTCAGCTCCCGAAAAATCTCATGTACCAGCAATGTGTTTCAGCTCCGAAAAAATCTCATGTACCAGCAATGTGTTTCAGCTCCCGAAAAATCTCATGTACCAGCAATGTGTTTCAGCTCCCGAAAAATCTCATGTACCAGCAATGTGTTTCAGCTCCCGAAAAATCTCATGTACCAGCAATGTGTTTCAGCTCCCGAAAAATCTCATGTACCAGCAATGTGTTTTCAGCTCCCGAAAAATCTCATGTACCAGCAATGTGTTTCAGCTCCCGAAAAATCTCATGTACCAGCAATGTGTTTCAGCTCCCGAAAAATCTCATGTACCAGCAATGTGTTTCAGCTCCCGAAAAATCTCATGTACCAGCAATGTGTTTCAGCTCCCGAAAAATCTCATGTACCAGCAATGTGTTTCAGCTCCCGAAAAATCTCATGTACCAGCAATGTGTTTCAGCTCCCGAAAAATCTCATGTACCAGCAATGTGTTTCAGCTCCCGAAAAATCTCATGTACCAGCAATGTGTTTCAGCTCCCGAAAAATCTCATGTACCAGCAATGTGTTTCAGCTCCCGAAAAATCTCATGTACCAGCAATGTGTTTCAGCTCCCGAAAAATCTCATGTACCAGCAATGTGTTTCAGCTCCCGAAAAATCTCATGTACCAGCAATGTGTTTCAGCTCCCGAAAAATCTCATGTACCAGCAATGTGTTTCAGCTCCCGAAAAATCTCATGTACCAGCAATGTGTTTCAGCTCCCGAAAAATCTCATGTACCAGCAATGCGTTTCAGCTCCCGAAAAATCTCATGTACCAGCAATGTGTTTCAGCTCCCGAAAAATCTCATGTACCAGCAATGTGTTTCAGCTCCCGAAAAATCTCATGTACCAGCAATGTGTTTCAGCTCCCGAAAAATCTCATGTACCAGCAATGTGTTTCAGCTCCCGAAAAATCTCATGTACCAGCAATGTGTTTTCAGCTCCCGAAAAATCTCATGTACCAGCAATGTGTTTCAGCTCCCGAAAAATCTCATGTACCAGCAATGTGTTTTCAGCTCCCGAAAATCTCATGTACCTAGCAATGTGTTTCAGCCTCCCGAAAAATCTCATGTACCAGCAATGTGTTTCAGCTCCCGAAAAATCTCATGTACCAGCAATGTGTTTCAGCTCCCGAAAAATCTCATGTACCAGCAATGTGTTTCAGCTCCCGAAAAATCTCATGTACCAGCAATGTGTTTCAGCTCCCGAAAAATCTCATGTACCAGCAATGTGTTTCAGCTCCCGAAAAATCTCATGTACCAGCAATGTGTTTTCAGCTCCCGAAAAATCTCATGTACCAGCAATGTGTTTCAGCTCCCGAAAAAATCTCATGTACCAGCAATGTGTTTCAGCTCCCGAAAAATCTCATGTACCAGCAATGTGTTTCAGCTCCCGAAAAATCTCATGTACCAGCAATGTGTTTCAGCTCCCGAAAAATCTCATGTACCAGCAATGTGTTTCAGCTCCCGAAAATCTCATGTACCAGCAATGTGTTTCAGCTCCCGAAAAATCTCATGTACCAGCAATGGTTTCAGCTCCCGAAAAATCTCATGTACCAGCAATGTGTTTCAGCTCCCGAAAAATCTCATGTACCAGCAATGGTGTTTCAGCTCCCGAAAAATCTCATGTACCAGCAATGTGTTTCAGCTCCCGAAAAATCTCATGTACCAGCAATGTGTTTCAGCTCCCGAAAAATCTCATGTACCAGCAATGTGTTTCAGCTCCCGAAAAATCTCATGTACCAGCAATGTGTTTCAGCTTCCCGAAAAATCTCATGTACCAGCAATGTGTTTCAGCTCCCGAAAAATCTCATGTACCAGCAATGTGTTTCAGCTCCCGAAAAATCTCATGTACCAGCAATGTGTTTCAGCTCCCGAAAAATCTCATGTACCAGCAATGTGTTTCAGCTCCCGAAAAATCTCATGTACCAGCAATGTGTTTTCAGCTCCCGAAAAATCTCATGTACCAGCAATGTGTTTTCAGCTCCCGAAAAATCTCATGTACCAGCAATGTGTTTCAGCTCCCGAAAAATCTCATGTACCAGCAATGTGTTTCAGCTCCCGAAAAATCTCATGTACCAGCAATGTGTTTCAGCTCCCGAAAAATCTCATGTACCAGCAATGTGTTTCAGCTCCCGAAAAATCTCATGTACCAGCAATGTGTTTCAGCTCCCGAAAAATCTCATGTACCAGCAATGTGTTTTCAGCTCCCGAAAAATCTCATGTACCAGCAATGTGTTTCAGCTCCCGAAAAATCTCATGTACCAGCAATGTGTTTCAGCTCCCGAAAAATCTCATGTACCAGCAATGTGTTTCAGCTCCCGAAAAATCTCATGTACCAGCAATGTGTTTCAGCTCCCGAAAAATCTCATGTACCAGCAATGTGTTTCAGCTCCCGAAAAATCTCATGTACCAGCAATGTGTTTCAGCTCCCGAAAAATCTCATGTACCAGCAATGTGTTTCAGCTCCCGAAAAATCTCATGTACCAGCAATGTGTTTCAGCTCCCGAAAAATCTCATGTACCAGCAATGTGTTTCAGCTCCCGAAAAATCTCATGTACCAGCAATGTGTTTCAGCCCCTGAAAAATCTCATGTACCAGCAATGTGTTTCAGCTCCCGAAAAATCTCATGTACCAGCAATGTGTTTCAGCTCCCGAAAAATCTCATGTACCAGCAATGTGTTTCAGCTCCCGAAAAATCTCATGTACCAGCAATGCTGTTTCAGCTCCCGAAAAATCTCATGTACCAGCAATGTGTTTCAGCTCCCGAAAAATCTCATGTACCAGCAATGTGTTTCAGCTCCCGAAAAATCTCATGTACCAGCAATGTGTTTCAGCTCCCGAAAAATCTCATGTACCAGCAATGTGTTTCAGCTCCCGAAAAATCTCATGTACCAGCAATGTGTTTCAGCTCCCGAAAAATCTCATGTACCAGCAATGTGTTTCAGCTCCCGAAAAATCTCATGTACCAGCAATGTGTTTCAGCTCCCGAAAAATCTCATGTACCAGCAATGTGTTTCAGCTCCCGAAAAATCTCATGTACCAGCAATGTGTTTCAGCTCCCGAAAAATCTCATGTACCAGCAATGTGTTTCAGCTCCCGAAAAATCTCATGTACCAGCAATGTGTTTCAGCTCCCGAAAAATCTCATGTACCAGCAATGTGTTTCAGCTCCCGAAAAATCTCATGTACCAGCAATGTGTTTCAGCTCCCGAAAAATCTCATGTACCAGCAATGTGTTTCAGCTCCCGAAAAAATCTCATGTACCAGCAATGTGTTTCAGCTCCCGAAAAATCTCATGTACCAGCAATGTGTTTCAGCTCCCGAAAAATCTCATGTACCAGCAATGTGTTTCAGCTCCCGAAAAATCTCATGTACCAGCAATGTGTTTCAGCTCCCGAAAAATCTCATGTACCAGCAATGTGTTTCAGCTCCCGAAAAATCTCATGTACCAGCAATGTGTTTCAGCTCCCGAAAAATCTCATGTACCAGCAATGTGTTTCAGCTCCCGAAAATCTCATGTACCAGCAATGTGTTTCAGCTCCCGAAAAATCTCATGTACCAGCAATGTGTTTTCAGCTCCCGAAAAATCTCATGTACCAGCAATGTGTTTTCAGCTCCCGAAAAATCTCATGTACCAGCAATGTGTTTCAGCTCCCGAAAAATCTCATGTACCAGCAATGTGTTTCAGCTCCCGAAAAATCTCATGTACCAGCAATGTGTTTCAGCTCCCGAAAAATCTCATGTACCAGCAATGTGTTTCAGCTCCCGAAAAAATCTCATGTACCAGCAATGTGTTTCAGCTCCCGAAAAATCTCATGTACCAGCAATGTGTTTCAGCTCCGAAAAATCTCATGTACCAGCAATGTGTTTCAGCTCCCGAAAAATCTCATGTACCAGCAATGTGTTTCAGCTCCCGAAAAATCTCATGTACCAGCAATGTGTTCACTCCGAACTCATGTACGCAATGTGTTTCAGCTCCCGAAAAATCTCATGTACCAGCAATGTGTTTCAGCTCCCGAAAAATCTCATGTACCAGCAATGTGTTTCAGCTCCCGAAAAATCTCATGTACCAGCAATGTGTTTCAGCTCCCGAAAAATCTCATGTACCAGCAATGGGTTTCAGCTCCCGAAAAATCTCATGTACCAGCAATGTGTTTCAGCTCCCGAAAAATCTCATGTACCAGCAATGTGTTTCAGCTCCCGAAAAATCTCATGTACCAGCAATGTGTTTCAGCTCCCGAAAAATCTCATGTACCAGCAATGTGTTTCAGCTCCCGAAAAATCTCATGTACCAGCAATGTGTTTCAGCTCCCGAAAAATCTCATGTACCAGCAATGTGTTTCAGCTCCCGAAAAATCTCATGTACCAGCAATGTGTTTCAGCTCCCGAAAAATCTCATGTACCAGCAATGTGTTTCAGCTCCCGAAAAATCTCATGTACCAGCAATGTGTTTCAGCTCCGAAAAATCTCATGTACCAGCAATGTGTTTCAGCTCCCGAAAATCTCATGTACCAGCAATGTGTTTCAGCTCCCGAAAAATCTCATGTACCAGCAATGTGTTTCAGCTCCCGAAAAATCTCATGTACCAGCAATGTGTTTCAGCTCCCGAAAAATCTCATGTACCAGCAATGCGTTTCAGCTCCCGAAAAATCTCATGTACCAGCAATGTGTTTCAGCTCCCGAAAAATCTCATGTACCAGCAATGTGTTTCAGCTCCCGAAAATCTCATGTACCAGCAATGTGTTTCAGCTCCCGAAAAATCTCATGTACCAGCAATGTGTTTCAGTCTCCGAAAAATCTCATGTACCAGCAATGTGTTTCAGCTCCCGAAAAATCTCATGTACCAGCAATGTGTTTCAGCTCCCGAAAAATCTCATGTACCAGCAATGTGTTTCAGCTCCCGAAAAATCTCATGTACCAGCAATGTGTTTCAGCTCCCGAAAAATCTCATGTACCAGCAATGTGTTTCAGCTCCCGAAAAATCTCATGTACCAGCAATGTGTTTCAGCTCCCGAAAAATCTCATGTACCAGCAATGTGTTTCAGCTCCCGAAAAATCTCATGTACCAGCAATGTGTTTCAGCTCCCGAAAAATCTCATGTACCAGCAATGTGTTTCAGCTCCCGAAAAATCTCATGTACCAGCAATGTGTTTCAGCTCCCGAAAAATCTCATGTACCAGCAATGTGTTTTCAGCTCCCGAAAAATCTCATGTACCAGCAATGTGTTTTCAGCTCCCGAAAAATCTCATGTACCAGCAATGTGTTTCAGCCTCCCGAAAAATCTCATGTACCAGCAATGTGTTTCAGCTCCCGAAAAATCTCATGTACCAGCAATGTGTTTCAGCTCCCGAAAAATCTCATGTACCAGCAATGTGTTTCAGCTCCCGAAAAATCTCATGTACCAGCAATGTGTTTCAGCTCCCGAAAAATCTCATGTACCAGCAATGTGTTTCAGCTCCCGAAAAATCTCATGTACCAGCAATGTGTTTCAGCTCCCGAAAAATCTCATGTACCAGCAATGTGTTTCAGCTCCCGAAAAAATCTCATGTACCAGCAATGTGTTTCAGCTCCCGAAAAATCTCATGTACCAGCAATGTGTTTCAGCTCCCGAAAAAATCTCATGTACCAGCAATGTGTTTCAGCTCCCGAAAAATCTCATGTACCAGCAATGTGTTTCAGCTCCCGAAAAATCTCATGTACCAGCAATGTCGTTTCAGCTCCCGAAAAATCTCATGTACCAGCAATGTGTTTCAGCTCCCGAAAAATCTCATGTACCAGCAATGTGTTTCAGCTCCCGAAAAATCTCATGTACCAGCAATGTGTTTCAGCTCCCGAAAAATCTCATGTACCAGCAATGTGTTTCAGCTCCCGAAAAATCTCATGTACCAGCAATGTGTTTCAGCTCCCGAAAAATCTCATGTACAGCAATGTGTTTCAGCTCCGAAAAATCTCATGTACCAGCAATGTGTTTCAGCTCCCGAAAAATCTCATGTACCAGCAATGTGTTTCAGCTCCTGAAAAATCTCATGTACCAGCAATGTGTTTCAGCTCCCGAAAAATCTCATGTACCAGCAATGTGTTTCAGCTCCCGAAAAATCTCATGTACCAGCAATGTGTTTCAGCTCCCGAAAATCTCATGTACCAGCAATGTGTTTCAGCTCCCGAAAAATCTCATGTACCAGCAATGTGTTTCAGCTCCCGAAAAATCTCATGTACCAGCAATGTGTTTCAGCTCCCGAAAAATCTCATGTACCAGCAATGTGTTTCAGCTCCCGAAAAATCTCATGTACCAGCAATGTGTTTCAGCTCCCGAAAAATCTCATGTACCAGCAATGTGTTTCAGCTCCCGAAAAATCTCATGTACCAGCAATGTGTTTCAGCTCCCGAAAAATCTCATGTACCAGCAATGTGTTTCAGCTCCCGAAAAATCTCATGTACCAGCAATGTGTTTCAGCTCCCGAAAAATCTCATGTACCAGCAATGTGTTTCAGCTCCCGAAAAATCTCATGTACCAGCAATGTGTTTCAGCTCCCGAAAAATCTCATGTACCAGCAATGTGTTTCAGCTCCCGAAAAATCTCATGTACCAGCAATGTGTTTCAGCTCCCGAAAAATCTCATGTACCAGCAATGTGTTTCAGCTCCCGAAAAATCTCATGTACCAGCAATGTGTTTCAGCTCCCGAAAAATCTCATGTACCAGCAATGTGTTTCAGCTCCCGAAAATCTCATGTACCAGCAATGTGTTTCAGCTCCCGAAAAATCTCATGTACCAGCAATGTGTTTCAGCTCCCGAAAAATCTCATGTACCAGCAATGTGTTTCAGCTCCCGAAAAATCTCATGTACCAGCAATGTGTTTCAGCTCCCGAAAAATCTCATGTACCAGCAATGTGTTTTCAGCTCCCGAAAAATCTCATGTACCAGCAATGTGTTTCAGCTCCGAAAAATCTCATGTACCAGCAATGTGTTTCAGCTCCCGAAAAATCTCATGTACCAGCAATGTGTTTCAGCTCCCGAAAAATCTCATGTACCAGCAATGTGTTTCAGCTCCCGAAAAATCTCATGTACCAGCAATGTGTTTCAGCTCCCGAAAAATCTCATGTACCAGCAATGTGTTTCAGCTCCGAAAAATCTCATGTACCAGCAATGTGTTTCAGCTCCCGAAAAATCTCATGTACCAGCAATGTGTTTCAGCTCCCGAAAAATCTCATGTACCAGCAATGTGTTTCAGCTCCCGAAAAATCTCATGTACCAGCAATGTGTTTCAGCTCCCGAAAAATCTCATGTACCAGCAATGTGTTTCAGCTCCCGAAAAATCTCATGTACCAGCAATGTGTTTTCAGCTCCCGAAAAATCTCATGTACCAGCAATGTGTTTCAGCTCCCGAAAAATCTCATGTACCAGCAATGTGTTTCAGCTCCCGAAAAATCTCATGTACCAGCAATGTGTTTCAGCTCCCGAAAAATCTCATGTACCAGCAATGTGTTTCAGCTCCCGAAAAATCTCATGTACCAGCAATGTGTTTCAGCTCCCGAAAAATCTCATGTACCAGCAATGTGTTTCAGCTCCCGAAAAATCTCATGTACCAGCAATGTGTTTCAGCTCCCGAAAAATCTCATGTACCAGCAATGTGTTTCAGCTCCCGAAAAATCTCATGTACCAGCAATGTGTTTCAGCTCCCGAAAAATCTCATGTACCAGCAATGTGTTTCAGCTCCCGAAAAATCTCATGTACCAGCAATGTGTTTCAGCTCCCGAAAAATCTCATGTACCAGCAATGTGTTTCAGCTCCCGAAAAATCTCATGTACCAGCAATGTGTTTCAGCTCCCGAAAAATCTCATGTACCAGCAATGTGTTTCAGCTCCCGAAAAATCTCATGTACCAGCAATGTGTTTCAGCTCCCGAAAAAATCTCATGTACCAGCAATGTGTTTCAGCTCCCGAAAAATCTCATGTACCAGCAATGTGTTTCAGCTCCCGAAAAATCTCATGTACCAGCAATGTGTTTCAGCTCCCGAAAAATCTCATGTACCAGCAATGTGTTTCAGCTCCCGAAAAATCTCATGTACCAGCAATGTGTTTCAGCTCCCGAAAAATCTCATGTACCAGCAATGTGTTTCAGCTCCCGAAAAATCTCATGTACCAGCAATGTGTTTCAGCTCCCGAAAAATCTCATGTACCAGCAATGTGTTTCAGCTCCCGAAAAATCTCATGTACCAGCAATGTGTTTCAGCTCCCGAAAAATCTCATGTACCAGCAATGTGTTTCAGCTCCGAAAAATCTCATGTATCAGCAATGTGTTTCAGCTCCGAAAATCTCATGTACCAGCAATGTGTTTCAGCTCCCGAAAAATCTCATGTACCAGCAATGTGTTTCAGCTCCCGAAAAATCTCATGTACCAGCAATGTGTTTCAGCTCCCGAAAAATCTCATGTACCAGCAATGTGTTTCAGCTCCCGAAAAATCTCATGTACCAGCAATGTGTTTCAGCTCCCGAAAAATCTCATGTACCAGCAATGTGTTTCAGCTCCCGAAAAATCTCATGTACCAGCAATGTCGTTTCAGCTCCCGAAAAATCTCATGTACCAGCAATGTGTTTCAGCTCCCGAAAAATCTCATGTACCAGCAATGTGTTTCAGCTCCCGAAAAATCTCATGTACCAGCAATGTGTTTCAGCTCCCGAAAAATCTCATGTACCAGCAATGTGTTTCAGCTCCCGAAAAATCTCATGTACCAGCAATGTGTTTCAGCTCCCGAAAAATCTCATGTACCAGCAATGTGTTTCAGCTCCCGAAAAATCTCATGTACCAGCAATGTGTTTCAGCTCCCGAAAAATCTCATGTACCAGCAATGTGTTTCAGCTCCCGAAAAATCTCATGTACCAGCAATGTGTTTCAGCTCCCGAAAAATCTCATGTACCAGCAATGTGTTTCAGCTCCCGAAAAATCTCATGTACCAGCAATGTGTTTCAGCTCCCGAAAAATCTCATGTACCAGCAATGTGTTTCAGCTCCCGAAAAATATCATGTACCAGCAATGTGTTTTCAGCTCCCGAAAAATCTCATGTACCAGCAATGGTTTCAGCTCCCGAAAAATCTCATGTACCAGCAATGTGTTTCAGCTCCCGAAAAATCTCATGTACCAGCAATGTGTTTCAGCTCCCGAAAAATCTCATGTACCAGCAATGTGTTTCAGCTCCCGAAAAATCTCATGTACCAGCAATGTGTTTCAGCTCCCGAAAAATCTCATGTACCAGCAATGTGTTTCAGCTCCCGAAAAATCTCATGTACCAGCAATGTGTTTTCAGCTCCCGAAAAATCTCATGTACCAGCAATGTGTTTCAGCTCCCGAAAAAATCTCATGTACCAGCAATGTGTTTCAGCTCCCGAAAAATCTCATGTACCAGCAATGTGTTTCAGCTCCCGAAAAATCTCATGTACCAGCAATGTGTTTCAGCTCCCGAAAAATCTCATGTACCAGCAATGTGTTTCAGCTCCCGAAAAATCTCATGTACCAGCAATGTGTTTCAGCTCCCGAAAAATCTCATGTACCAGCAATGTGTTTCAGCTCCCGAAAAATCTCATGTACCAGCAATGTGTTTCAGCTCCCGAAAAATCTCATGTACCAGCAATGTGTTTCAGCTCCCGAAAAATCTCATGTACCAGCAATGTGTTTCAGCTCCCGAAAAATCTCATGTACCAGCAATGTGTTTCAGCTCCCGAAAAATCTCATGTACCAGCAATGTGTTTCAGCTCCCGAAAAATCTCATGTACCAGCAATGTGTTTCAGCTCCCGAAAAATCTCATGTACCAGCAATGTGTTTCAGCTCCCGAAAAATCTCATGTACCAGCAATGTGTTTCAGCTCCCGAAAAATCTCATGTACCAGCAATGTGTTTCAGCTCCCGAAAAATCTCATGTACCAGCAATGTGTTTCAGCTCCCGAAAAATCTCATGTACCAGCAATGTGTTTCAGCTCCCGAAAAATCTCATGTACCAGCAATGTGTTTCAGCTCCCGAAAAATCTCATGTACCAGCAATGTGTTTCAGCTCCCGAAAAATCTCATGTACCAGCAATGTGTTTCAGCTCCCGAAAAAATTCATGTACCAGCAATGTGTTTCAGCTCCCGAAAAATCTCATGTACCAGCAATGTGTTTCAGCTCCCGAAAAATCTCATGTACCAGCAATGTGTTTCAGCTCCCGAAAAATCTCATGTACCAGCAATGTGTTTCAGCTCCCGAAAAATCTCATGTACCAGCAATGTGTTTCAGCTCCCGAAAAATCTCATGTACCAGCAATGTGTTTCAGCTCCCGAAAAATCTCATGTACCAGCAATGCGTTTCAGCTCCCGAAAAATCTCATGTACCAGCAATGTGTTTCAGCTCCCGAAAAATCTCATGTACCAGCAATGTGTTTCAGCTCCCGAAAATCTCATGTACCAGCAATGCGTTTCAGCTCCCGAAAAAAATCTCATGTACCAGCAATGTGTTTCAGCTCCCGAAAAATCTCATGTACCAGCAATGTGTTTTAGCTCCCGAAAAAATCTCATGTACCAGCAATGTGTTTCAGCTCCCGAAAAATCTCATGTACCAGCAATGTGTTTCAGCTCCCGAAAAATCTCATGTACCAGCAATGTGTTTCAGCTCCCGAAAAATCTCATGTACCAGCAATGTGTTTCAGCTCCCGAAAAATCTCATGTACCAGCAATGTGTTTCAGCTCCCGAAAAATCTCATGTACCAGCAATGTGTTTCAGCTCCCGAAAAATCTCATGTACCAGCAATGTGTTTCAGCTCCCGAAAAATCTCATGTACCAGCAATGTGTTTCAGCTCCCGAAAAATCTCATGTACCAGCAATGTGTTTCAGCTCCCGAAAAATCTCATGTACCAGCAATGTGTTTCAGCTCCCGAAAAATCTCATGTACCAGCAATGTGTTTCAGCTCCCGAAAAATCTCATGTACCAGCAATGTGTTTCAGCTCCCGAAAAATCTCATGTACCAGCAATGTGTTTCAGCTCCCGAAAAATCTCATGTACCAGCAATGTGTTTCAGCTCCCGAAAAATCTCATGTACCAGCAATGTGTTTCAGCTCCCGAAAAATCTCATGTACCAGCAATGTGTTTCAGCTCCCGAAAAAATCTCATGTACCAGCAATGTGTTTCAGCTCCCGAAAAATCTCATGTACCAGCAATGTGTTTCAGCTCCCGAAAAATCTCATGTACCAGCAATGTGTTTCAGCTCCCGAAAAATCTCATGTACCAGCAATGTGTTTCAGCTCCCGAAAAATCTCATGTACCAGCAATGCGTTTCAGCTCCCGAAAAATCTCATGTACCAGCAATGCGTTTCAGCTCCCGAAAAATCTCATGTACCAGCAATGTGTTTCAGCTCCCGAAAAATCTCATGTACCAGCAATGCGTTTCAGCTCCCGAAAAATCTCATGTACCAGCAATGTGTTTCAGCTCCCGAAAAATCTCATGTACCAGCAATGTGTTTTAGCTCCCGAAAATCTCATGTACCAGCAATGTGTTTCAGCTCCCGAAAAATCTCATGTACCAGCAATGTGTTTCAGCTCCCGAAAAATCTCATGTACCAGCAATGTGTTTCAGCTCCCGAAAAATCTCATGTACCAGCAATGTGTTTCAGCTCCCGAAAAATCTCATGTACCAGCAATGTGTTTCAGCTCCCGAAAAATCTCATGTACCAGCAATGTGTTTCAGCTCCCGAAAAATCTCATGTACCAGCAATGTGTTTCAGCTCCCGAAAAATCTCATGTACCAGCAATGTGTTTCAGCTCCCGAAAAATCTCATGTACCAGCAATGTGTTTCAGCTCCCGAAAAATCTCATGTACCAGCAATGTGTTTCAGCTCCCGAAAAATCTCATGTACCAGCAATGTGTTTCAGCTCCCGAAAAATCTCATGTACCAGCAATGTGTTTCAGCTCCCGAAAAATCTCATGTACCAGCAATGTGTTTCAGCTCCCGAAAAATCTCATGTACCAGCAATGTGTTTCAGCTCCCGAAAAATCTCATGTACCAGCAATGTGTTTCAGCTCCCGAAAAATCTCATGTACCAGCAATGTGTTTCAGCTCCCGAAAAATCTCATGTACCAGCAATGTGTTTCAGCTCCCGAAAAATCTCATGTACCAGCAATGTGTTTCAGCTCCCGAAAAATCTCATGTACCAGCAATGTGTTTCAGCTCCCGAAAAATCTCATGTACCAGCAATGTGTTTCAGCTCCCGAAAAATCTCATGTACCAGCAATGTGTTTCAGCTCCCGAAAAATCTCATGTACCAGCAATGTGTTTCAGCTCCCGAAAAATCTCATGTACCAGCAATGTGTTTCAGCTCCCGAAAAATCTCATGTACCAGCAATGTGTTTCAGCTCCCGAAAAATCTCATGTACCAGCAATGTGTTTCAGCTCCCGAAAAATCTCATGTACCAGCAATGTGTTTCAGCTCCCGAAAAATCTCATGTACCAGCAATGTGTTTCAGCTCCCGAAAAATCTCATGTACCAGCAATGTGTTTCAGCTCCCGAAAAATCTCATGTACCAGCAATGTGTTTCAGCTCCCGAAAAATCTCATGTACCAGCAATGTGTTTCAGCTCCCGAAAAATCTCATGTACCAGCAATGTGTTTCAGCTCCCGAAAAATCTCATGTACCAGCAATGTGTTTCAGCTCCCGAAAAATCTCATGTACCAGCAATGTGTTTCAGCTCCCGAAAAATCTCATGTACCAGCAATGTGTTTCAGCTCCCGAAAAATCTCATGTACCAGCAATGTGTTTCAGCTCCCGAAAAATCTCATGTACCAGCAATGTGTTTCAGCTCCCGAAAAATCTCATGTACCAGCAATGTGTTTCAGCTCCCGAAAAATCTCATGTACCAGCAATGTGTTTCAGCTCCCGAAAAATCTCATGTACCAGCAATGTGTTTCAGCTCCCGAAAAATCTCATGTACCAGCAATGTGTTTCAGCTCCCGAAAAATCTCATGTACCAGCAATGTGTTTCAGCTCCCGAAAAATCTCATGTACCAGCAATGTGTTTCAGCTCCCGAAAAATCTCATGTACCAGCAATGTGTTTCAGCTCCCGAAAAATCTCATGTACCAGCAATGTGTTTCAGCTCCCGAAAAATCTCATGTACCAGCAATGTGTTTCAGCTCCCGAAAAATCTCATGTACCAGCAATGTGTTTCAGCTCCCGAAAAATCTCATGTACCAGCAATGTGTTTCAGCTCCCGAAAAATCTCATGTACCAGCAATGTGTTTCAGCTCCCGAAAAATCTCATGTACCAGCAATGTGTTTCAGCTCCCGAAAAATCTCATGTACCAGCAATGTGTTTCAGCTCCCGAAAAATCTCATGTACCAGCAATGTGTTTCAGCTCCCGAAAAATCTCATGTACCAGCAATGTGTTTCAGCTCCCGAAAAATCTCATGTACCAGCAATGTGTTTCAGCTCCCGAAAAATCTCATGTACCAGCAATGTGTTTCAGCTCCCGAAAAATCTCATGTACCAGCAATGTGTTTCAGCTCCCGAAA
Organism: Closterium sp. Naga37s-1; assembly: GCA_947471745.1. Lineage (NCBI taxonomy): Eukaryota > Viridiplantae > Streptophyta > Zygnematophyceae > Desmidiales > Closteriaceae > Closterium > Closterium sp. Naga37s-1. The sequence continues at coordinate 16,454 of CANJKZ010000960.1, forward strand.
AATCTCATGTACCAGCAATGTGTTTCAGCTCCCGAAAAATCTCATGTACCAGCAATGTGTTTCAGCTCCCGAAAAATCTCATGTACCAGCAATGTGTTTCAGCTCCCGAAAAATCTCATGTACCAGCAATGTGTTTCAGCTCCCGAAAAATCTCATGTACCAGCAATGTGTTTCAGCTCCCGAAAAATCTCATGTACCAGCAATGTGTTTCAGCTCCCGAAAAATCTCATGTACCAGCAATGTGTTTCAGCTCCCGAAAAATCTCATGTACCAGCAATGTGTTTCAGCTCCCGAAAAATCTCATGTACCAGCAATGTGTTTCAGCTCCCGAAAAATCTCATGTACCAGCAATGTGTTTCAGCTCCCGAAAAATCTCATGTACCAGCAATGTGTTTCAGCTCCCGAAAAATCTCATGTACCAGCAATGTGTTTCAGCTCCCGAAAAATCTCATGTACCAGCAATGTGTTTCAGCTCCCGAAAAATCTCATGTACCAGCAATGTGTTTCAGCTCCCGAAAAATCTCATGTACCAGCAATGTGTTTCAGCTCCCGAAAAATCTCATGTACCAGCAATGTGTTTCAGCTCCCGAAAAATCTCATGTACCAGCAATGTGTTTCAGCTCCCGAAAAATCTCATGTACCAGCAATGTGTTTCAGCTCCCGAAAAATCTCATGTACCAGCAATGTGTTTCAGCTCCCGAAAAATCTCATGTACCAGCAATGTGTTTCAGCTCCCGAAAAATCTCATGTACCAGCAATGTGTTTCAGCTCCCGAAAAATCTCATGTACCAGCAATGTGTTTCAGCTCCCGAAAAATCTCATGTACCAGCAATGTGTTTCAGCTCCCGAAAAATCTCATGTACCAGCAATGTGTTTCAGCTCCCGAAAAATCTCATGTACCAGCAATGTGTTTCAGCTCCCGAAAAATCTCATGTACCAGCAATGTGTTTCAGCTCCCGAAAAATCTCATGTACCAGCAATGTGTTTCAGCTCCCGAAAAATCTCATGTACCAGCAATGTGTTTCAGCTCCCGAAAAATCTCATGTACCAGCAATGTGTTTCAGCTCCCGAAAAATCTCATGTACCAGCAATGTGTTTCAGCTCCCGAAAAATCTCATGTACCAGCAATGTGTTTCAGCTCCCGAAAAATCTCATGTACCAGCAATGTGTTTCAGCTCCCGAAAAATCTCATGTACCAGCAATGTGTTTCAGCTCCCGAAAAATCTCATGTACCAGCAATGTGTTTCAGCTCCCGAAAAATCTCATGTACCAGCAATGTGTTTCAGCTCCCGAAAAATCTCATGTACCAGCAATGTGTTTCAGCTCCCGAAAAATCTCATGTACCAGCAATGTGTTTCAGCTCCCGAAAAATCTCATGTACCAGCAATGTGTTTCAGCTCCCGAAAAATCTCATGTACCAGCAATGTGTTTCAGCTCCCGAAAAATCTCATGTACCAGCAATGTGTTTCAGCTCCCGAAAAATCTCATGTACCAGCAATGTGTTTCAGCTCCCGAAAAATCTCATGTACCAGCAATGTGTTTCAGCTCCCGAAAAATCTCATGTACCAGCAATGTGTTTCAGCTCCCGAAAAATCTCATGTACCAGCAATGTGTTTCAGCTCCCGAAAAATCTCATGTACCAGCAATGTGTTTCAGCTCCCGAAAATCTCATGTACCAGCAATGTGTTTCAGCTCCCGAAAAATCTCATGTACCAGCAATGTGTTTCAGCTCCCGAAAAATCTCATGTACCAGCAATGTGTTTCAGCTCCCGAAAAATCTCATGTACCAGCAATGTGTTTCAGCTCCCGAAAAATCTCATGTACCAGCAATGTGTTTCAGCTCCCGAAAAATCTCATGTACCAGCAATGTGTTTCAGCTCCCGAAAAATCTCATGTACCAGCAATGTGTTTCAGCTCCCGAAAAATCTCATGTACCAGCAATGTGTTTCAGCTCCCGAAAAATCTCATGTACCAGCAATGTGTTTCAGCTCCCGAAAAATCTCATGTACCAGCAATGTGTTTCAGCTCCCGAAAAATCTCATGTACCAGCAATGTGTTTCAGCTCCCGAAAAATCTCATGTACCAGCAATGTGTTTCAGCTCCCGAAAAATCTCATGTACCAGCAATGTGTTTCAGCTCCCGAAAAATCTCATGTACCAGCAATGTGTTTCAGCTCCCGAAAAATCTCATGTACCAGCAATGTGTTTCAGCTCCCGAAAAATCTCATGTACCAGCAATGTGTTTCAGCTCCCGAAAAATCTCATGTACCAGCAATGTGTTTCAGCTCCCGAAAAATCTCATGTACCAGCAATGTGTTTCAGCTCCCGAAAAATCTCATGTACCAGCAATGTGTTTCAGCTCCCGAAAAATCTCATGTACCAGCAATGTGTTTCAGCTCCCGAAAAATCTCATGTACCAGCAATGTGTTTCAGCTCCCGAAAAATCTCATGTACCAGCAATGTGTTTCAGCTCCCGAAAAATCTCATGTACCAGCAATGTGTTTCAGCTCCCGAAAAATCTCATGTACCAGCAATGTGTTTCAGCTCCCGAAAAATCTCATGTACCAGCAATGTGTTTCAGCTCCCGAAAAATCTCATGTACCAGCAATGTGTTTCAGCTCCCGAAAAATCTCATGTACCAGCAATGTGTTTCAGCTCCCGAAAAATCTCATGTACCAGCAATGTGTTTCAGCTCCCGAAAAATCTCATGTACCAGCAATGTGTTTCAGCTCCCGAAAAATCTCATGTACCAGCAATGTGTTTCAGCTCCCGAAAAATCTCATGTACCAGCAATGTGTTTCAGCTCCCGAAAAATCTCATGTACCAGCAATGTGTTTCAGCTCCCGAAAAATCTCATGTACCAGCAATGTGTTTCAGCTCCCGAAAAATCTCATGTACCAGCAATGTGTTTCAGCTCCCGAAAAATCTCATGTACCAGCAATGTGTTTCAGCTCCCGAAAAATCTCATGTACCAGCAATGTGTTTCAGCTCCCGAAAAATCTCATGTACCAGCAATGTGTTTCAGCTCCCGAAAAATCTCATGTACCAGCAATGTGTTTCAGCTCCCGAAAAATCTCATGTACCAGCAATGTGTTTCAGCTCCCGAAAAATCTCATGTACCAGCAATGTGTTTCAGCTCCCGAAAAATCTCATGTACCAGCAATGTGTTTCAGCTCCCGAAAAATCTCATGTACCAGCAATGTGTTTCAGCTCCCGAAAAATCTCATGTACCAGCAATGTGTTTCAGCTCCCGAAAAATCTCATGTACCAGCAATGTGTTTCAGCTCCCGAAAAATCTCATGTACCAGCAATGTGTTTCAGCTCCCGAAAAATCTCATGTACCAGCAATGTGTTTCAGCTCCCGAAAAATCTCATGTACCAGCAATGTGTTTCAGCTCCCGAAAAATCTCATGTACCAGCAATGTGTTTCAGCTCCCGAAAAATCTCATGTACCAGCAATGTGTTTCAGCTCCCGAAAAAATCTCATGTACCAGCAATGTGTTTCAGCTCCCGAAAAATCTCATGTACCAGCAATGTGTTTCAGCTCCCGAAAAATCTCATGTACCAGCAATGTGTTTCAGCTCCCGAAAAATCTCATGTACCAGCAATGTGTTTCAGCTCCCGAAAAATCTCATGTACCAGCAATGTGTTTCAGCTCCCGAAAAATCTCATGTACCAGCAATGTGTTTCAGCTCCCGAAAAATCTCATGTACCAGCAATGTGTTTCAGCTCCCGAAAAATCTCATGTACCAGCAATGTGTTTCAGCTCCCGAAAAATCTCATGTACCAGCAATGTGTTTCAGCTCCCGAAAAATCTCATGTACCAGCAATGTGTTTCAGCTCCCGAAAAATCTCATGTACCAGCAATGTGTTTCAGCTCCCGAAAAATCTCATGTACCAGCAATGTGTTTCAGCTCCCGAAAAATCTCATGTACCAGCAATGTGTTTCAGCTCCCGAAAAATCTCATGTACCAGCAATGTGTTTCAGCTCCCGAAAAATCTCATGTACCAGCAATGTGTTTCAGCTCCCGAAAAATCTCATGTACCAGCAATGTGTTTCAGCTCCCGAAAAATCTCATGTACCAGCAATGTGTTTCAGCTCCCGAAAAATCTCATGTACCAGCAATGTGTTTCAGCTCCCGAAAAATCTCATGTACCAGCAATGTGTTTCAGCTCCCGAAAAATCTCATGTACCAGCAATGTGTTTCAGCTCCCGAAAAATCTCATGTACCAGCAATGTGTTTCAGCTCCCGAAAAATCTCATGTACCAGCAATGTGTTTCAGCTCCCGAAAAATCTCATGTACCAGCAATGTGTTTCAGCTCCCGAAAAATCTCATGTACCAGCAATGTGTTTCAGCTCCCGAAAAATCTCATGTACCAGCAATGTGTTTCAGCTCCCGAAAAATCTCATGTACCAGCAATGTGTTTCAGCTCCCGAAAAATCTCATGTACCAGCAATGTGTTTCAGCTCCCGAAAAATCTCATGTACCAGCAATGTGTTTCAGCTCCCGAAAAATCTCATGTACCAGCAATGTGTTTCAGCTCCCGAAAAATCTCATGTACCAGCTCCCGAAAAATCTCATGTACCAGCAATGCGTTTCAGCTCCCGAAAAATCTCATGTACCAGCAATGTGTTTCAGCTCCCGAAAAATCTCATGTACCAGCAATGTGTTTCAGCTCCCGAAAAATCTCATGTACCAGCAATGTGTTTCAGCTCCCGAAAAATCTCATGTACCAGCAATGTGTTTCAGCTCCCGAAAAATCTCATGTACCAGCAATGTGTTTCAGCTCCCGAAAAATCTCATGTACCAGCAATGTGTTTCAGCTCCCGAAAAATCTCATGTACCAGCAATGTGTTTCAGCTCCCGAAAAATCTCATGTACCAGCAATGTGTTTCAGCTCCCGAAAAATCTCATGTACCAGCAATGTGTTTCAGCTCCCGAAAAATCTCATGTACCAGCAATGTGTTTCAGCTCCCGAAAAATCTCATGTACCAGCAATGTGTTTCAGCTCCCGAAAAATCTCATGTACCAGCAATGTGTTTCAGCTCCCGAAAAATCTCATGTACCAGCAATGTGTTTCAGCTCCCGAAAAATCTCATGTACCAGCAATGTGTTTCAGCTCCCGAAAAATCTCATGTACCAGCAATGTGTTTCAGCTCCCGAAAAATCTCATGTACCAGCAATGTGTTTCAGCTCCCGAAAAATCTCATGTACCAGCAATGTGTTTCAGCTCCCGAAAAATCTCATGTACCAGCAATGTGTTTCAGCTCCCGAAAAATCTCATGTACCAGCAATGTGTTTCAGCTCCCGAAAAATCTCATGTACCAGCAATGTGTTTCAGCTCCCGAAAAATCTCATGTACCAGCAATGTGTTTCAGCTCCCGAAAAATCTCATGTACCAGCAATGTGTTTCAGCTCCCGAAAAATCTCATGTACCAGCAATGTGTTTCAGCTCCCGAAAAATCTCATGTACCAGCAATGTGTTTCAGCTCCCGAAAAATCTCATGTACCAGCAATGTGTTTCAGCTCCCGAAAAATCTCATGTACCAGCAATGTGTTTCAGCTCCCGAAAAATCTCATGTACCAGCAATGTGTTTCAGCTCCCGAAAAATCTCATGTACCAGCAATGTGTTTCAGCTCCCGAAAAATCTCATGTACCAGCAATGTGTTTCAGCTCCCGAAAAATCTCATGTACCAGCAATGTGTTTCAGCTCCCGAAAAATCTCATGTACCAGCAATGTGTTTCAGCTCCCGAAAAATCTCATGTACCAGCAATGTGTTTCAGCTCCCGAAAAATCTCATGTACCAGCAATGTGTTTCAGCTCCCGAAAAATCTCATGTACCAGCAATGTGTTTCAGCTCCCGAAAAATCTCATGTACCAGCAATGTGTTTCAGCTCCCGAAAAATCTCATGTACCAGCAATGTGTTTCAGCTCCCGAAAAATCTCATGTACCAGCAATGTGTTTCAGCTCCCGAAAAATCTCATGTACCAGCAATGTGTTTCAGCTCCCGAAAAATCTCATGTACCAGCAATGTGTTTCAGCTCCCGAAAAATCTCATGTACCAGCAATGTGTTTCAGCTCCCGAAAAATCTCATGTACCAGCAATGTGTTTCAGCTCCCGAAAAATCTCATGTACCAGCAATGTGTTTCAGCTCCCGAAAAATCTCATGTACCAGCAATGTGTTTCAGCTCCCGAAAAATCTCATGTACCAGCAATGTGTTTCAGCTCCCGAAAAATCTCATGTACCAGCAATGTGTTTCAGCTCCCGAAAAATCTCATGTACCAGCAATGTGTTTCAGCTCCCGAAAAATCTCATGTACCAGCAATGTGTTTCAGCTCCCGAAAAATCTCATGTACCAGCAATGTGTTTCAGCTCCCGAAAAATCTCATGTACCAGCAATGTGTTTCAGCTCCCGAAAAATCTCATGTACCAGCAATGTGTTTCAGCTCCCGAAAAATCTCATGTACCAGCAATGTGTTTCAGCTCCCGAAAAATCTCATGTACCAGCAATGTGTTTCAGCTCCCGAAAAATCTCATGTACCAGCAATGTGTTTCAGCTCCCGAAAAATCTCATGTACCAGCAATGTGTTTCAGCTCCCGAAAAATCTCATGTACCAGCAATGTGTTTCAGCTCCCGAAAAATCTCATGTACCAGCAATGTGTTTCAGCTCCCGAAAAATCTCATGTACCAGCAATGTGTTTCAGCTCCCGAAAAATCTCATGTACCAGCAATGTGTTTCAGCTCCCGAAAAATCTCATGTACCAGCAATGTGTTTCAGCTCCCGAAAAATCTCATGTACCAGCAATGTGTTTCAGCTCCCGAAAAATCTCATGTACCAGCAATGTGTTTCAGCTCCCGAAAAATCTCATGTACCAGCAATGTGTTTCAGCTCCCGAAAAATCTCATGTACCAGCAATGTGTTTCAGCTCCCGAAAAATCTCATGTACCAGCAATGTGTTTCAGCTCCCGAAAAATCTCATGTACCAGCAATGTGTTTCAGCTCCCGAAAAATCTCATGTACCAGCAATGTGTTTCAGCTCCCGAAAAATCTCATGTACCAGCAATGTGTTTCAGCTCCCGAAAAATCTCATGTACCAGCAATGTGTTTCAGCTCCCGAAAAATCTCATGTACCAGCAATGTGTTTCAGCTCCCGAAAAATCTCATGTACCAGCAATGTGTTTCAGCTCCCGAAAAATCTCATGTACCAGCAATGTGTTTCAGCTCCCGAAAAATCTCATGTACCAGCAATGTGTTTCAGCTCCCGAAAAAATCTCATGTACCAGCAATGTGTTTCAGCTCCCGAAAAATCTCATGTACCAGCAATGTGTTTCAGCTCCCGAAAAATCTCATGTACCAGCAATGTGTTTCAGCTCCCGAAAAATCTCATGTACCAGCAATGTGTTTCAGCTCCCGAAAAATCTCATGTACCAGCAATGTGTTTCAGCTCCCGAAAAATCTCATGTACCAGCAATGTGTTTCAGCTCCCGAAAAATCTCATGTACCAGCAATGTGTTTCAGCTCCCGAAAAATCTCATGTACCAGCAATGTGTTTCAGCTCCCGAAAAATCTCATGTACCAGCAATGTGTTTCAGCTCCCGAAAAATCTCATGTACCAGCAATGTGTTTCAGCTCCCGAAAAATCTCATGTACCAGCAATGTGTTTCAGCTCCCGAAAAATCTCATGTACCAGCAATGTGTTTCAGCTCCCGAAAAATCTCATGTACCAGCAATGTGTTTCAGCTCCCGAAAAATCTCATGTACCAGCAATGTGTTTCAGCTCCCGAAAAATCTCATGTACCAGCAATGTGTTTCAGCTCCCGAAAAATCTCATGTACCAGCAATGTGTTTCAGCTCCCGAAAAATCTCATGTACCAGCAATGTGTTTCAGCTCCCGAAAAATCTCATGTACCAGCAATGTGTTTCAGCTCCCGAAAAATCTCATGTACCAGCAATGTGTTTCAGCTCCCGAAAAATCTCATGTACCAGCAATGTGTTTCAGCTCCCGAAAAATCTCATGTACCAGCAATGTGTTTCAGCTCCCGAAAAATCTCATGTACCAGCAATGTGTTTCAGCTCCCGAAAAATCTCATGTACCAGCAATGTGTTTCAGCTCCCGAAAAATCTCATGTACCAGCAATGTGTTTCAGCTCCCGAAAAATCTCATGTACCAGCAATGTGTTTCAGCTCCCGAAAAATCTCATGTACCAGCAATGTGTTTCAGCTCCCGAAAAATCTCATGTACCAGCAATGTGTTTCAGCTCCCGAAAAATCTCATGTACCAGCAATGTGTTTCAGCTCCCGAAAAATCTCATGTACCAGCAATGTGTTTCAGCTCCCGAAAAATCTCATGTACCAGCAATGTGTTTCAGCTCCCGAAAAATCTCATGTACCAGCAATGTGTTTCAGCTCCCGAAAAATCTCATGTACCAGCAATGTGTTTCAGCTCCCGAAAAATCTCATGTACCAGCAATGTGTTTCAGCTCCCGAAAAATCTCATGTACCAGCAATGTGTTTCAGCTCCCGAAAAATCTCATGTACCAGCAATGTGTTTCAGCTCCCGAAAAATCTCATGTACCAGCAATGTGTTTCAGCTCCCGAAAAATCTCATGTACCAGCAATGTGTTTCAGCTCCCGAAAAATCTCATGTACCAGCAATGTGTTTCAGCTCCCGAAAAATCTCATGTACCAGCAATGTGTTTCAGCTCCCGAAAAATCTCATGTACCAGCAATGTGTTTCAGCTCCCGAAAAATCTCATGTACCAGCAATGTGTTTCAGCTCCCGAAAAATCTCATGTACCAGCAATGTGTTTCAGCTCCCGAAAAATCTCATGTACCAGCAATGTGTTTCAGCTCCCGAAAAATCTCATGTACCAGCAATGTGTTTCAGCTCCCGAAAAATCTCATGTACCAGCAATGTGTTTCAGCTCCCGAAAAATCTCATGTACCAGCAATGTGTTTCAGCTCCCGAAAAATCTCATGTACCAGCAATGTGTTTCAGCTCCCGAAAAATCTCATGTACCAGCAATGTGTTTCAGCTCCCGAAAAATCTCATGTACCAGCAATGTGTTTCAGCTCCCGAAAAATCTCATGTACCAGCAATGTGTTTCAGCTCCCGAAAAATCTCATGTACCAGCAATGTGTTTCAGCTCCCGAAAAATCTCATGTACCAGCAATGTGTTTCAGCTCCCGAAAAATCTCATGTACCAGCAATGTGTTTCAGCTCCCGAAAAATCTCATGTACCAGCAATGTGTTTCAGCTCCCGAAAAATCTCATGTACCAGCAATGTGTTTCAGCTCCCGAAAAATCTCATGTACCAGCAATGTGTTTCAGCTCCCGAAAAATCTCATGTACCAGCAATGTGTTTCAGCTCCCGAAAAATCTCATGTACCAGCAATGTGTTTCAGCTCCCGAAAAATCTCATGTACCAGCAATGTGTTTCAGCTCCCGAAAAATCTCATGTACCAGCAATGTGTTTCAGCTCCCGAAAAATCTCATGTACCAGCAATGTGTTTCAGCTCCCGAAAAATCTCATGTACCAGCAATGTGTTTCAGCTCCCGAAAAATCTCATGTACCAGCAATGTGTTTCAGCTCCCGAAAAATCTCATGTACCAGCAATGTGTTTCAGCTCCCGAAAAATCTCATGTACCAGCAATGTGTTTCAGCTCCCGAAAAATCTCATGTACCAGCAATGTGTTTCAGCTCCCGAAAAATCTCATGTACCAGCAATGTGTTTCAGCTCCCGAAAAATCTCATGTACCAGCAATGTGTTTCAGCTCCCGAAAAATCTCATGTACCAGCAATGTGTTTCAGCTCCCGAAAAATCTCATGTACCAGCAATGTGTTTCAGCTCCCGAAAAATCTCATGTACCAGCAATGTGTTTCAGCTCCCGAAAAATCTCATGTACCAGCAATGTGTTTCAGCTCCCGAAAAATCTCATGTACCAGCAATGTGTTTCAGCTCCCGAAAAATCTCATGTACCAGCAATGTGTTTCAGCTCCCGAAAAATCTCATGTACCAGCAATGTGTTTCAGCTCCCGAAAAATCTCATGTACCAGCAATGTGTTTCAGCTCCCGAAAAATCTCATGTACCAGCAATGTGTTTCAGCTCCCGAAAAATCTCATGTACCAGCAATGTGTTTCAGCTCCCGAAAAATCTCATGTACCAGCAATGTGTTTCAGCTCCCGAAAAATCTCATGTACCAGCAATGTGTTTCAGCTCCCGAAAAATCTCATGTACCAGCAATGTGTTTCAGCTCCCGAAAAATCTCATGTACCAGCAATGTGTTTCAGCTCCCGAAAAATCTCATGTACCAGCAATGTGTTTCAGCTCCCGAAAAATCTCATGTACCAGCAATGTGTTTCAGCTCCCGAAAAATCTCATGTACCAGCAATGTGTTTCAGCTCCCGAAAAATCTCATGTACCAGCAATGTGTTTCAGCTCCCGAAAAATCTCATGTACCAGCAATGTGTTTCAGCTCCCGAAAAATCTCATGTACCAGCAATGTGTTTCAGCTCCCGAAAAATCTCATGTACCAGCAATGTGTTTCAGCTCCCGAAAAATCTCATGTACCAGCAATGTGTTTCAGCTCCCGAAAAATCTCATGTACCAGCAATGTGTTTCAGCTCCCGAAAAATCTCATGTACCAGCAATGTGTTTCAGCTCCCGAAAAATCTCATGTACCAGCAATGTGTTTCAGCTCCCGAAAAATCTCATGTACCAGCAATGTGTTTCAGCTCCCGAAAAATCTCATGTACCAGCAATGTGTTTCAGCTCCCGAAAAATCTCATGTACCAGCAATGTGTTTCAGCTCCCGAAAAATCTCATGTACCAGCAATGTGTTTCAGCTCCCGAAAAATCTCATGTACCAGCAATGTGTTTCAGCTCCCGAAAAATCTCATGTACCAGCAATGTGTTTCAGCTCCCGAAAAATCTCATGTACCAGCAATGTGTTTCAGCTCCCGAAAAATCTCATGTACCAGCAATGTGTTTCAGCTCCCGAAAAATCTCATGTACCAGCAATGTGTTTCAGCTCCCGAAAAATCTCATGTACCAGCAATGTGTTTCAGCTCCCGAAAAATCTCATGTACCAGCAATGTGTTTCAGCTCCCGAAAAATCTCATGTACCAGCAATGTGTTTCAGCTCCCGAAAAATCTCATGTACCAGCAATGTGTTTCAGCTCCCGAAAAATCTCATGTACCAGCAATGTGTTTCAGCTCCCGAAAAATCTCATGTACCAGCAATGTGTTTCAGCTCCCGAAAAATCTCATGTACCAGCAATGTGTTTCAGCTCCCGAAAAATCTCATGTACCAGCAATGTGTTTCAGCTCCCGAAAAATCTCATGTACCAGCAATGTGTTTCAGCTCCCGAAAAATCTCATGTACCAGCAATGTGTTTCAGCTCCCGAAAAATCTCATGTACCAGCAATGTGTTTCAGCTCCCGAAAAATCTCATGTACCAGCAATGTGTTTCAGCTCCCGAAAAATCTCATGTACCAGCAATGTGTTTCAGCTCCCGAAAAATCTCATGTACCAGCAATGTGTTTCAGCTCCCGAAAAATCTCATGTACCAGCAATGTGTTTCAGCTCCCGAAAAATCTCATGTACCAGCAATGTGTTTCAGCTCCCGAAAAATCTCATGTACCAGCAATGTGTTTCAGCTCCCGAAAAATCTCATGTACCAGCAATGTGTTTCAGCTCCCGAAAAATCTCATGTACCAGCAATGTGTTTCAGCTCCCGAAAAATCTCATGTACCAGCAATGTGTTTCAGCTCCCGAAAAATCTCATGTACCAGCAATGTGTTTCAGCTCCCGAAAAATCTCATGTACCAGCAATGTGTTTCAGCTCCCGAAAAATCTCATGTACCAGCAATGTGTTTCAGCTCCCGAAAAATCTCATGTACCAGCAATGTGTTTCAGCTCCCGAAAAATCTCATGTACCAGCAATGTGTTTCAGCTCCCGAAAAATCTCATGTACCAGCAATGTGTTTCAGCTCCCGAAAAATCTCATGTACCAGCAATGTGTTTCAGCTCCCGAAAAATCTCATGTACCAGCAATGTGTTTCAGCTCCCGAAAAATCTCATGTACCAGCAATGTGTTTCAGCTCCCGAAAAATCTCATGTACCAGCAATGTGTTTCAGCTCCCGAAAAATCTCATGTACCAGCAATGTGTTTCAGCTCCCGAAAAATCTCATGTACCAGCAATGTGTTTCAGCTCCCGAAAAATCTCATGTACCAGCAATGTGTTTCAGCTCCCGAAAAATCTCATGTACCAGCAATGTGTTTCAGCTCCCGAAAAATCTCATGTACCAGCAATGTGTTTCAGCTCCCGAAAAATCTCATGTACCAGCAATGTGTTTCAGCTCCCGAAAAATCTCATGTACCAGCAATGTGTTTCAGCTCCCGAAAAATCTCATGTACCAGCAATGTGTTTCAGCTCCCGAAAAATCTCATGTACCAGCAATGTGTTTCAGCTCCCGAAAAATCTCATGTACCAGCAATGTGTTTCAGCTCCCGAAAAATCTCATGTACCAGCAATGTGTTTCAGCTCCCGAAAAATCTCATGTACCAGCAATGTGTTTCAGCTCCCGAAAAATCTCATGTACCAGCAATGTGTTTCAGCTCCCGAAAAATCTCATGTACCAGCAATGTGTTTCAGCTCCCGAAAAATCTCATGTACCAGCAATGTGTTTCAGCTCCCGAAAAATCTCATGTACCAGCAATGTGTTTCAGCTCCCGAAAAATCTCATGTACCAGCAATGTGTTTCAGCTCCCGAAAAATCTCATGTACCAGCAATGTGTTTCAGCTCCCGAAAAATCTCATGTACCAGCAATGTGTTTCAGCTCCCGAAAAATCTCATGTACCAGCAATGTGTTTCAGCTCCCGAAAAATCTCATGTACCAGCAATGTGTTTCAGCTCCCGAAAAATCTCATGTACCAGCAATGTGTTTCAGCTCCCGAAAAATCTCATGTACCAGCAATGTGTTTCAGCTCCCGAAAAATCTCATGTACCAGCAATGTGTTTCAGCTCCCGAAAAATCTCATGTACCAGCAATGTGTTTCAGCTCCCGAAAAATCTCATGTACCAGCAATGTGTTTCAGCTCCCGAAAAATCTCATGTACCAGCAATGTGTTTCAGCTCCCGAAAAATCTCATGTACCAGCAATGTGTTTCAGCTCCCGAAAAATCTCATGTACCAGCAATGTGTTTCAGCTCCCGAAAAATCTCATGTACCAGCAATGTGTTTCAGCTCCCGAAAAATCTCATGTACCAGCAATGTGTTTCAGCTCCCGAAAAATCTCATGTACCAGCAATGTGTTTCAGCTCCCGAAAAATCTCATGTACCAGCAATGTGTTTCAGCTCCCGAAAAATCTCATGTACCAGCAATGTGTTTCAGCTCCCGAAAAATCTCATGTACCAGCAATGTGTTTCAGCTCCCGAAAAATCTCATGTACCAGCAATGTGTTTCAGCTCCCGAAAAATCTCATGTACCAGCAATGTGTTTCAGCTCCCGAAAAATCTCATGTACCAGCAATGTGTTTCAGCTCCCGAAAAATCTCATGTACCAGCAATGTGTTTCAGCTCCCGAAAAATCTCATGTACCAGCAATGTGTTTCAGCTCCCGAAAAATCTCATGTACCAGCAATGTGTTTCAGCTCCCGAAAAATCTCATGTACCAGCAATGTGTTTCAGCTCCCGAAAAATCTCATGTACCAGCAATGTGTTTCAGCTCCCGAAAAATCTCATGTACCAGCAATGTGTTTCAGCTCCCGAAAAATCTCATGTACCAGCAATGTGTTTCAGCTCCCGAAAAATCTCATGTACCAGCAATGTGTTTCAGCTCCCGAAAAATCTCATGTACCAGCAATGTGTTTCAGCTCCCGAAAAATCTCATGTACCAGCAATGTGTTTCAGCTCCCGAAAAATCTCATGTACCAGCAATGTGTTTCAGCTCCCGAAAAATCTCATGTACCAGCAATGTGTTTCAGCTCCCGAAAAATCTCATGTACCAGCAATGTGTTTCAGCTCCCGAAAAATCTCATGTACCAGCAATGTGTTTCAGCTCCCGAAAAATCTCATGTACCAGCAATGTGTTTCAGCTCCCGAAAAATCTCATGTACCAGCAATGTGTTTCAGCTCCCGAAAAATCTCATGTACCAGCAATGTGTTTCAGCTCCCGAAAAATCTCATGTACCAGCAATGTGTTTCAGCTCCCGAAAAATCTCATGTACCAGCAATGTGTTTCAGCTCCCGAAAAATCTCATGTACCAGCAATGTGTTTCAGCTCCCGAAAAATCTCATGTACCAGCAATGTGTTTCAGCTCCCGAAAAATCTCATGTACCAGCAATGTGTTTCAGCTCCCGAAAAATCTCATGTACCAGCAATGTGTTTCAGCTCCCGAAAAATCTCATGTACCAGCAATGTGTTTCAGCTCCCGAAAAATCTCATGTACCAGCAATGTGTTTCAGCTCCCGAAAAATCTCATGTACCAGCAATGTGTTTCAGCTCCCGAAAAATCTCATGTACCAGCAATGTGTTTCAGCTCCCGAAAAATCTCATGTACCAGCAATGTGTTTCAGCTCCCGAAAAATCTCATGTACCAGCAATGTGTTTCAGCTCCCGAAAAATCTCATGTACCAGCAATGTGTTTCAGCTCCCGAAAAATCTCATGTACCAGCAATGTGTTTCAGCTCCCGAAAAATCTCATGTACCAGCAATGTGTTTCAGCTCCCGAAAAATCTCATGTACCAGCAATGTGTTTCAGCTCCCGAAAAATCTCATGTACCAGCAATGTGTTTCAGCTCCCGAAAAATCTCATGTACCAGCAATGTGTTTCAGCTCCCGAAAAATCTCATGTACCAGCAATGTGTTTCAGCTCCCGAAAAATCTCATGTACCAGCAATGTGTTTCAGCTCCCGAAAAATCTCATGTACCAGCAATGTGTTTCAGCTCCCGAAAAATCTCATGTACCAGCAATGTGTTTCAGCTCCCGAAAAATCTCATGTACCAGCAATGTGTTTCAGCTCCCGAAAAATCTCATGTACCAGCAATGTGTTTCAGCTCCCGAAAAATCTCATGTACCAGCAATGTGTTTCAGCTCCCGAAAAATCTCATGTACCAGCAATGTGTTTCAGCTCCCGAAAAATCTCATGTACCAGCAATGTGTTTCAGCTCCCGAAAAATCTCATGTACCAGCAATGTGTTTCAGCTCCCGAAAAATCTCATGTACCAGCAATGTGTTTCAGCTCCCGAAAAATCTCATGTACCAGCAATGTGTTTCAGCTCCCGAAAAATCTCATGTACCAGCAATGTGTTTCAGCTCCCGAAAAATCTCATGTACCAGCAATGTGTTTCAGCTCCCGAAAAATCTCATGTACCAGCAATGTGTTTCAGCTCCCGAAAAATCTCATGTACCAGCAATGTGTTTCAGCTCCCGAAAAATCTCATGTACCAGCAATGTGTTTCAGCTCCCGAAAAATCTCATGTACCAGCAATGTGTTTCAGCTCCCGAAAAATCTCATGTACCAGCAATGTGTTTCAGCTCCCGAAAAATCTCATGTACCAGCAATGTGTTTCAGCTCCCGAAAAATCTCATGTACCAGCAATGTGTTTCAGCTCCCGAAAAATCTCATGTACCAGCAATGTGTTTCAGCTCCCGAAAAATCTCATGTACCAGCAATGTGTTTCAGCTCCCGAAAAATCTCATGTACCAGCAATGTGTTTCAGCTCCCGAAAAATCTCATGTACCAGCAATGTGTTTCAGCTCCCGAAAAATCTCATGTACCAGCAATGTGTTTCAGCTCCCGAAAAATCTCATGTACCAGCAATGTGTTTCAGCTCCCGAAAAATCTCATGTACCAGCAATGTGTTTCAGCTCCCGAAAAATCTCATGTACCAGCAATGTGTTTCAGCTCCCGAAAAATCTCATGTACCAGCAATGTGTTTCAGCTCCCGAAAAATCTCATGTACCAGCAATGTGTTTCAGCTCCCGAAAAATCTCATGTACCAGCAATGTGTTTCAGCTCCCGAAAAATCTCATGTACCAGCAATGTGTTTCAGCTCCCGAAAAATCTCATGTACCAGCAATGTGTTTCAGCTCCCGAAAAATCTCATGTACCAGCAATGTGTTTCAGCTCCCGAAAAATCTCATGTACCAGCAATGTGTTTCAGCTCCCGAAAAATCTCATGTACCAGCAATGTGTTTCAGCTCCCGAAAAATCTCATGTACCAGCAATGTGTTTCAGCTCCCGAAAAATCTCATGTACCAGCAATGTGTTTCAGCTCCCGAAAAATCTCATGTACCAGCAATGTGTTTCAGCTCCCGAAAAATCTCATGTACCAGCAATGTGTTTCAGCTCCCGAAAAATCTCATGTACCAGCAATGTGTTTCAGCTCCCGAAAAATCTCATGTACCAGCAATGTGTTTCAGCTCCCGAAAAATCTCATGTACCAGCAATGTGTTTCAGCTCCCGAAAAATCTCATGTACCAGCAATGTGTTTCAGCTCCCGAAAAATCTCATGTACCAGCAATGTGTTTCAGCTCCCGAAAAATCTCATGTACCAGCAATGTGTTTCAGCTCCCGAAAAATCTCATGTACCAGCAATGTGTTTCAGCTCCCGAAAAATCTCATGTACCAGCAATGTGTTTCAGCTCCCGAAAAATCTCATGTACCAGCAATGTGTTTCAGCTCCCGAAAAATCTCATGTACCAGCAATGTGTTTCAGCTCCCGAAAAATCTCATGTACCAGCAATGTGTTTCAGCTCCCGAAAAATCTCATGTACCAGCAATGTGTTTCAGCTCCCGAAAAATCTCATGTACCAGCAATGTGTTTCAGCTCCCGAAAAATCTCATGTACCAGCAATGTGTTTCAGCTCCCGAAAAATCTCATGTACCAGCAATGTGTTTCAGCTCCCGAAAAATCTCATGTACCAGCAATGTGTTTCAGCTCCCGAAAAATCTCATGTACCAGCAATGTGTTTCAGCTCCCGAAAAATCTCATGTACCAGCAATGTGTTTCAGCTCCCGAAAAATCTCATGTACCAGCAATGTGTTTCAGCTCCCGAAAAATCTCATGTACCAGCAATGTGTTTCAGCTCCCGAAAAATCTCATGTACCAGCAATGTGTTTCAGCTCCCGAAAAATCTCATGTACCAGCAATGTGTTTCAGCTCCCGAAAAATCTCATGTACCAGCAATGTGTTTCAGCTCCCGAAAAATCTCATGTACCAGCAATGTGTTTCAGCTCCCGAAAAATCTCATGTACCAGCAATGTGTTTCAGCTCCCGAAAAATCTCATGTACCAGCAATGTGTTTCAGCTCCCGAAAAATCTCATGTACCAGCAATGTGTTTCAGCTCCCGAAAAATCTCATGTACCAGCAATGTGTTTCAGCTCCCGAAAAATCTCATGTACCAGCAATGTGTTTCAGCTCCCGAAAAATCTCATGTACCAGCAATGTGTTTCAGCTCCCGAAAAATCTCATGTACCAGCAATGTGTTTCAGCTCCCGAAAAATCTCATGTACCAGCAATGTGTTTCAGCTCCCGAAAAATCTCATGTACCAGCAATGTGTTTCAGCTCCCGAAAAATCTCATGTACCAGCAATGTGTTTCAGCTCCCGAAAAATCTCATGTACCAGCAATGTGTTTCAGCTCCCGAAAAATCTCATGTACCAGCAATGTGTTTCAGCTCCCGAAAAATCTCATGTACCAGCAATGTGTTTCAGCTCCCGAAAAATCTCATGTACCAGCAATGTGTTTCAGCTCCCGAAAAATCTCATGTACCAGCAATGTGTTTCAGCTCCCGAAAAATCTCATGTACCAGCAATGTGTTTCAGCTCCCGAAAAATCTCATGTACCAGCAATGTGTTTCAGCTCCCGAAAAATCTCATGTACCAGCAATGTGTTTCAGCTCCCGAAAAATCTCATGTACCAGCAATGTGTTTCAGCTCCCGAAAAATCTCATGTACCAGCAATGTGTTTCAGCTCCCGAAAAATCTCATGTACCAGCAATGTGTTTCAGCTCCCGAAAAATCTCATGTACCAGCAATGTGTTTCAGCTCCCGAAAAATCTCATGTACCAGCAATGTGTTTCAGCTCCCGAAAAATCTCATGTACCAGCAATGTGTTTCAGCTCCCGAAAAATCTCATGTACCAGCAATGTGTTTCAGCTCCCGAAAAATCTCATGTACCAGCAATGTGTTTCAGCTCCCGAAAAATCTCATGTACCAGCAATGTGTTTCAGCTCCCGAAAAATCTCATGTACCAGCAATGTGTTTCAGCTCCCGAAAAATCTCATGTACCAGCAATGTGTTTCAGCTCCCGAAAAATCTCATGTACCAGCAATGTGTTTCAGCTCCCGAAAAATCTCATGTACCAGCAATGTGTTTCAGCTCCCGAAAAATCTCATGTACCAGCAATGTGTTTCAGCTCCCGAAAAATCTCATGTACCAGCAATGTGTTTCAGCTCCCGAAAAATCTCATGTACCAGCAATGTGTTTCAGCTCCCGAAAAATCTCATGTACCAGCAATGTGTTTCAGCTCCCGAAAAATCTCATGTACCAGCAATGTGTTTCAGCTCCCGAAAAATCTCATGTACCAGCAATGTGTTTCAGCTCCCGAAAAATCTCATGTACCAGCAATGTGTTTCAGCTCCCGAAAAATCTCATGTACCAGCAATGTGTTTCAGCTCCCGAAAAATCTCATGTACCAGCAATGTGTTTCAGCTCCCGAAAAATCTCATGTACCAGCAATGTGTTTCAGCTCCCGAAAAATCTCATGTACCAGCAATGTGTTTCAGCTCCCGAAAAATCTCATGTACCAGCAATGTGTTTCAGCTCCCGAAAAATCTCATGTACCAGCAATGTGTTTCAGCTCCCGAAAAATCTCATGTACCAGCAATGTGTTTCAGCTCCCGAAAAATCTCATGTACCAGCAATGTGTTTCAGCTCCCGAAAAATCTCATGTACCAGCAATGTGTTTCAGCTCCCGAAAAATCTCATGTACCAGCAATGTGTTTCAGCTCCCGAAAAATCTCATGTACCAGCAATGTGTTTCAGCTCCCGAAAAATCTCATGTACCAGCAATGTGTTTCAGCTCCCGAAAAATCTCATGTACCAGCAATGTGTTTCAGCTCCCGAAAAATCTCATGTACCAGCAATGTGTTTCAGCTCCCGAAAAATCTCATGTACCAGCAATGTGTTTCAGCTCCCGAAAAATCTCATGTACCAGCAATGTGTTTCAGCTCCCGAAAAATCTCATGTACCAGCAATGTGTTTCAGCTCCCGAAAAATCTCATGTACCAGCAATGTGTTTCAGCTCCCGAAAAATCTCATGTACCAGCAATGTGTTTCAGCTCCCGAAAAATCTCATGTACCAGCAATGTGTTTCAGCTCCCGAAAAATCTCATGTACCAGCAATGTGTTTCAGCTCCCGAAAAATCTCATGTACCAGCAATGTGTTTCAGCTCCCGAAAAATCTCATGTACCAGCAATGTGTTTCAGCTCCCGAAAAATCTCATGTACCAGCAATGTGTTTCAGCTCCCGAAAAATCTCATGTACCAGCAATGGTTTCAGCTCCCGAAAAATCTCATGTACCAGCAATGTGTTTCAGCTCCCGAAAAATCTCATGTACCAGCAATGTGTTTCAGCTCCCGAAAAATCTCATGTACCAGCAATGTGTTTCAGCTCCCGAAAAATCTCATGTACCAGCAATGTGTTTCAGCTCCCGAAAAATCTCATGTACCAGCAATGTGTTTCAGCTCCCGAAAAATCTCATGTACCAGCAATGTGTTTCAGCTCCCGAAAAATCTCATGTACCAGCAATGTGTTTCAGCTCCCGAAAAATCTCATGTACCAGCAATGTGTTTCAGCTCCCGAAAAATCTCATGTACCAGCAATGTGTTTCAGCTCCCGAAAAATCTCATGTACCAGCAATGTGTTTCAGCTCCCGAAAAATCTCATGTACCAGCAATGTGTTTCAGCTCCCGAAAAATCTCATGTACCAGCAATGTGTTTCAGCTCCCGAAAAATCTCATGTACCAGCAATGTGTTTCAGCTCCCGAAAAATCTCATGTACCAGCAATGTGTTTCAGCTCCCGAAAAATCTCATGTACCAGCAATGTGTTTCAGCTCCCGAAAAATCTCATGTACCAGCAATGTGTTTCAGCTCCCGAAAAATCTCATGTACCAGCAATGTGTTTCAGCTCCCGAAAAATCTCATGTACCAGCAATGTGTTTCAGCTCCCGAAAAATCTCATGTACCAGCAATGTGTTTCAGCTCCCGAAAAATCTCATGTACCAGCAATGTGTTTCAGCTCCCGAAAAATCTCATGTACCAGCAATGTGTTTCAGCTCCCGAAAAATCTCATGTACCAGCAATGTGTTTCAGCTCCCGAAAAATCTCATGTACCAGCAATGTGTTTCAGCTCCCGAAAAATCTCATGTACCAGCAATGTGTTTCAGCTCCCGAAAAATCTCATGTACCAGCAATGTGTTTCAGCTCCCGAAAAATCTCATGTACCAGCAATGTGTTTCAGCTCCCGAAAAATCTCATGTACCAGCAATGTGTTTCAGCTCCCGAAAAATCTCATGTACCAGCAATGTGTTTCAGCTCCCGAAAAATCTCATGTACCAGCAATGTGTTTCAGCTCCCGAAAAATCTCATGTACCAGCAATGTGTTTCAGCTCCCGAAAAATCTCATGTACCAGCAATGTGTTTCAGCTCCCGAAAAATCTCATGTACCAGCAATGTGTTTCAGCTCCCGAAAAATCTCATGTACCAGCAATGTGTTTCAGCTCCCGAAAAATCTCATGTACCAGCAATGTGTTTCAGCTCCCGAAAAATCTCATGTACCAGCAATGTGTTTCAGCTCCCGAAAAATCTCATGTACCAGCAATGTGTTTCAGCTCCCGAAAAATCTCATGTACCAGCAATGTGTTTCAGCTCCCGAAAAATCTCATGTACCAGCAATGTGTTTCAGCTCCCGAAAAATCTCATGTACCAGCAATGTGTTTCAGCTCCCGAAAAATCTCATGTACCAGCAATGTGTTTCAGCTCCCGAAAAATCTCATGTACCAGCAATGTGTTTCAGCTCCCGAAAAATCTCATGTACCAGCAATGTGTTTCAGCTCCCGAAAAATCTCATGTACCAGCAATGTGTTTCAGCTCCCGAAAAATCTCATGTACCAGCAATGTGTTTCAGCTCCCGAAAAATCTCATGTACCAGCAATGTGTTTCAGCTCCCGAAAAATCTCATGTACCAGCAATGTGTTTCAGCTCCCGAAAAATCTCATGTACCAGCAATGTGTTTCAGCTCCCGAAAAATCTCATGTACCAGCAATGTGTTTCAGCTCCCGAAAAATCTCATGTACCAGCAATGTGTTTCAGCTCCCGAAAAATCTCATGTACCAGCAATGTGTTTCAGCTCCCGAAAAATCTCATGTACCAGCAATGTGTTTCAGCTCCCGAAAAATCTCATGTACCAGCAATGTGTTTCAGCTCCCGAAAAATCTCATGTACCAGCAATGTGTTTCAGCTCCCGAAAAATCTCATGTACCAGCAATGTGTTTCAGCTCCCGAAAAATCTCATGTACCAGCAATGTGTTTCAGCTCCCGAAAAATCTCATGTACCAGCAATGTGTTTCAGCTCCCGAAAAATCTCATGTACCAGCAATGTGTTTCAGCTCCCGAAAAATCTCATGTACCAGCAATGTGTTTCAGCTCCCGAAAAATCTCATGTACCAGCAATGTGTTTCAGCTCCCGAAAAATCTCATGTACCAGCAATGTGTTTCAGCTCCCGAAAAATCTCATGTACCAGCAATGTGTTTCAGCTCCCGAAAAATCTCATGTACCAGCAATGTGTTTCAGCTCCCGAAAAATCTCATGTACCAGCAATGTGTTTCAGCTCCCGAAAAATCTCATGTACCAGCAATGTGTTTCAGCTCCCGAAAAATCTCATGTACCAGCAATGTGTTTCAGCTCCCGAAAAATCTCATGTACCAGCAATGTGTTTCAGCTCCCGAAAAATCTCATGTACCAGCAATGTGTTTCAGCTCCCGAAAAATCTCATGTACCAGCAATGTGTTTCAGCTCCCGAAAAATCTCATGTACCAGCAATGTGTTTCAGCTCCCGAAAAATCTCATGTACCAGCAATGTGTTTCAGCTCCCGAAAAATCTCATGTACCAGCAATGCGTTTCAGCTCCCGAAAAATCTCATGTACCAGCAATGTGTTTCAGCTCCCGAAAAATCTCATGTACCAGCAATGTGTTTCAGCTCCCGAAAAATCTCATGTACCAGCAATGTGTTTCAGCTCCCGAAAAATCTCATGTACCAGCAATGTGTTTCAGCTCCCGAAAAATCTCATGTACCAGCAATGTGTTTCAGCTCCCGAAAAATCTCATGTACCAGCAATGTGTTTCAGCTCCCGAAAAATCTCATGTACCAGCAATGTGTTTCAGCTCCCGAAAAATCTCATGTACCAGCAATGTGTTTCAGCTCCCGAAAAATCTCATGTACCAGCAATGTGTTTCAGCTCCCGAAAAATCTCATGTACCAGCAATGTGTTTCAGCTCCCGAAAAATCTCATGTACCAGCAATGTGTTTCAGCTCCCGAAAAATCTCATGTACCAGCAATGTGTTTCAGCTCCCGAAAAATCTCATGTACCAGCAATGTGTTTCAGCTCCCGAAAAATCTCATGTACCAGCAATGTGTTTCAGCTCCCGAAAAATCTCATGTACCAGCAATGTGTTTCAGCTCCCGAAAAATCTCATGTACCAGCAATGTGTTTCAGCTCCCGAAAAATCTCATGTACCAGCAATGTGTTTCAGCTCCCGAAAAATCTCATGTACCAGCAATGTGTTTCAGCTCCCGAAAAATCTCATGTACCAGCAATGTGTTTCAGCTCCCGAAAAATCTCATGTACCAGCAATGTGTTTCAGCTCCCGAAAAATCTCATGTACCAGCAATGTGTTTCAGCTCCCGAAAAATCTCATGTACCAGCAATGTGTTTCAGCTCCCGAAAAATCTCATGTACCAGCAATGTGTTTCAGCTCCCGAAAAATCTCATGTACCAGCAATGTGTTTCAGCTCCCGAAAAATCTCATGTACCAGCAATGTGTTTCAGCTCCCGAAAAATCTCATGTACCAGCAATGTGTTTCAGCTCCCGAAAAATCTCATGTACCAGCAATGTGTTTCAGCTCCCGAAAAATCTCATGTACCAGCAATGTGTTTCAGCTCCCGAAAAATCTCATGTACCAGCAATGTGTTTCAGCTCCCGAAAAATCTCATGTACCAGCAATGTGTTTCAGCTCCCGAAAAATCTCATGTACCAGCAATGTGTTTCAGCTCCCGAAAAATCTCATGTACCAGCAATGTGTTTCAGCTCCCGAAAAATCTCATGTACCAGCAATGTGTTTCAGCTCCCGAAAAATCTCATGTACCAGCAATGTGTTTCAGCTCCCGAAAAATCTCATGTACCAGCAATGTGTTTCAGCTCCCGAAAAATCTCATGTACCAGCAATGTGTTTCAGCTCCCGAAAAATCTCATGTACCAGCAATGTGTTTCAGCTCCCGAAAAATCTCATGTACCAGCAATGTGTTTCAGCTCCCGAAAAATCTCATGTACCAGCAATGTGTTTCAGCTCCCGAAAAATCTCATGTACCAGCAATGTGTTTCAGCTCCCGAAAAATCTCATGTACCAGCAATGTGTTTCAGCTCCCGAAAAATCTCATGTACCAGCAATGTGTTTCAGCTCCCGAAAAATCTCATGTACCAGCAATGTGTTTCAGCTCCCGAAAAATCTCATGTACCAGCAATGTGTTTCAGCTCCCGAAAAATCTCATGTACCAGCAATGTGTTTCAGCTCCCGAAAAATCTCATGTACCAGCAATGTGTTTCAGCTCCCGAAAAATCTCATGTACCAGCAATGTGTTTCAGCTCCCGAAAAATCTCATGTACCAGCAATGTGTTTCAGCTCCCGAAAAATCTCATGTACCAGCAATGTGTTTCAGCTCCCGAAAAATCTCATGTACCAGCAATGTGTTTCAGCTCCCGAAAAATCTCATGTACCAGCAATGTGTTTCAGCTCCCGAAAAATCTCATGTACCAGCAATGTGTTTCAGCTCCCGAAAAATCTCATGTACCAGCAATGTGTTTCAGCTCCCGAAAAATCTCATGTACCAGCAATGTGTTTCAGCTCCCGAAAAATCTCATGTACCAGCAATGTGTTTCAGCTCCCGAAAAATCTCATGTACCAGCAATGTGTTTCAGCTCCCGAAAAATCTCATGTACCAGCAATGTGTTTCAGCTCCCGAAAAATCTCATGTACCAGCAATGTGTTTCAGCTCCCGAAAAATCTCATGTACCAGCAATGTGTTTCAGCTCCCGAAAAATCTCATGTACCAGCAATGTGTTTCAGCTCCCGAAAAATCTCATGTACCAGCAATGTGTTTCAGCTCCCGAAAAATCTCATGTACCAGCAATGTGTTTCAGCTCCCGAAAAATCTCATGTACCAGCAATGTGTTTCAGCTCCCGAAAAATCTCATGTACCAGCAATGTGTTTCAGCTCCCGAAAAATCTCATGTACCAGCAATGTGTTTCAGCTCCCGAAAAATCTCATGTACCAGCAATGTGTTTCAGCTCCCGAAAAATCTCATGTACCAGCAATGTGTTTCAGCTCCCGAAAAATCTCATGTACCAGCAATGTGTTTCAGCTCCCGAAAAATCTCATGTACCAGCAATGTGTTTCAGCTCCCGAAAAATCTCATGTACCAGCAATGTGTTTCAGCTCCCGAAAAATCTCATGTACCAGCAATGTGTTTCAGCTCCCGAAAAATCTCATGTACCAGCAATGTGTTTCAGCTCCCGAAAAATCTCATGTACCAGCAATGTGTTTCAGCTCCCGAAAAATCTCATGTACCAGCAATGTGTTTCAGCTCCCGAAAAATCTCATGTACCAGCAATGTGTTTCAGCTCCCGAAAAATCTCATGTACCAGCAATGTGTTTCAGCTCCCGAAAAATCTCATGTACCAGCAATGTGTTTCAGCTCCCGAAAAATCTCATGTACCAGCAATGTGTTTCAGCTCCCGAAAAATCTCATGTACCAGCAATGTGTTTCAGCTCCCGAAAAATCTCATGTACCAGCAATGTGTTTCAGCTCCCGAAAAATCTCATGTACCAGCAATGTGTTTCAGCTCCCGAAAAATCTCATGTACCAGCAATGTGTTTCAGCTCCCGAAAAATCTCATGTACCAGCAATGTGTTTCAGCTCCCGAAAAATCTCATGTACCAGCAATGCGTTTCAGCTCCCGAAAAATCTCATGTACCAGCAATGTGTTTCAGCTCCCGAAAAATCTCATGTACCAGCAATGTGTTTCAGCTCCCGAAAAATCTCATGTACCAGCAATGTGTTTCAGCTCCCGAAAAATCTCATGTACCAGCAATGTGTTTCAGCTCCCGAAAAATCTCATGTACCAGCAATGTGTTTCAGCTCCCGAAAAATCTCATGTACCAGCAATGTGTTTCAGCTCCCGAAAAATCTCATGTACCAGCAATGTGTTTCAGCTCCCGAAAAATCTCATGTACCAGCAATGTGTTTCAGCTCCCGAAAAATCTCATGTACCAGCAATGTGTTTCAGCTCCCGAAAAATCTCATGTACCAGCAATGTGTTTCAGCTCCCGAAAAATCTCATGTACCAGCAATGTGTTTCAGCTCCCGAAAAATCTCATGTACCAGCAATGTGTTTCAGCTCCCGAAAAATCTCATGTACCAGCAATGTGTTTCAGCTCCCGAAAAATCTCATGTACCAGCAATGTGTTTCAGCTCCCGAAAAATCTCATGTACCAGCAATGTGTTTCAGCTCCCGAAAAATCTCATGTACCAGCAATGTGTTTCAGCTCCCGAAAAATCTCATGTACCAGCAATGTGTTTCAGCTCCCGAAAAATCTCATGTACCAGCAATGTGTTTCAGCTCCCGAAAAATCTCATGTACCAGCAATGTGTTTCAGCTCCCGAAAAATCTCATGTACCAGCAATGTGTTTCAGCTCCCGAAAAATCTCATGTACCAGCAATGTGTTTCAGCTCCCGAAAAATCTCATGTACCAGCAATGTGTTTCAGCTCCCGAAAAATCTCATGTACCAGCAATGTGTTTCAGCTCCCGAAAAATCTCATGTACCAGCAATGTGTTTCAGCTCCCGAAAAATCTCATGTACCAGCAATGTGTTTCAGCTCCCGAAAAATCTCATGTACCAGCAATGTGTTTCAGCTCCCGAAAAATCTCATGTACCAGCAATGTGTTTCAGCTCCCGAAAAATCTCATGTACCAGCAATGTGTTTCAGCTCCCGAAAAATCTCATGTACCAGCAATGTGTTTCAGCTCCCGAAAAATCTCATGTACCAGCAATGTGTTTCAGCTCCCGAAAAATCTCATGTACCAGCAATGCGTTTCAGCTCCCGAAAAATCTCATGTACCAGCAATGCGTTTCAGCTCCCGAAAAATCTCATGTACCAGCAATGTGTTTCAGCTCCCGAAAAATCTCATGTACCAGCAATGTGTTTCAGCTCCCGAAAAATCTCATGTACCAGCAATGTGTTTCAGCTCCCGAAAAATCTCATGTACCAGCAATGTGTTTCAGCTCCCGAAAAATCTCATGTACCAGCAATGTGTTTCAGCCTCCCGAAAAATCTCATGTACCAGCAATGTGTTTCAGCTCCCGAAAAATCTCATGTACCAGCAATGTGTTTCAGCTCCCGAAAAATCTCATGTACCAGCAATGTGTTTCAGCTCCCGAAAAATCTCATGTACCAGCAATGTGTTTCAGCTCCCGAAAAATCTCATGTACCAGCAATGTGTTTCAGCTCCCGAAAAATCTCATGTACCAGCAATGTGTTTCAGCTCCCGAAAAATCTCATGTACCAGCAATGTGTTTCAGCTCCCGAAAAATCTCATGTACCAGCAATGTGTTTCAGCTCCCGAAAAATCTCATGTACCAGCAATGTGTTTCAGCTCCCGAAAAATCTCATGTACCAGCAATGTGTTTCAGCTCCCGAAAAATCTCATGTACCAGCAATGTGTTTCAGCTCCCGAAAAATCTCATGTACCAGCAATGTGTTTCAGCTCCCGAAAAATCTCATGTACCAGCAATGTGTTTCAGCTCCCGAAAAATCTCATGTACCAGCAATGTGTTTCAGCTCCCGAAAAATCTCATGTACCAGCAATGTGTTTCAGCTCCCGAAAAATCTCATGTACCAGCAATGTGTTTCAGCTCCCGAAAAATCTCATGTACCAGCAATGTGTTTCAGCTCCCGAAAAATCTCATGTACCAGCAATGTGTTTCAGCTCCCGAAAAATCTCATGTACCAGCAATGTGTTTCAGCTCCCGAAAAATCTCATGTACCAGCAATGTGTTTCAGCTCCCGAAAAATCTCATGTACCAGCAATGTGTTTCAGCTCCCGAAAAATCTCATGTACCAGCAATGTGTTTCAGCTCCCGAAAAATCTCATGTACCAGCAATGTGTTTCAGCTCCCGAAAAATCTCATGTACCAGCAATGTGTTTCAGCTCCCGAAAAATCTCATGTACCAGCAATGTGTTTCAGCTCCCGAAAAATCTCATGTACCAGCAATGTGTTTCAGCTCCCGAAAAATCTCATGTACCAGCAATGTGTTTCAGCTCCCGAAAAATCTCATGTACCAGCAATGTGTTTCAGCTCCCGAAAAATCTCATGTACCAGCAATGTGTTTCAGCTCCCGAAAAATCTCATGTACCAGCAATGTGTTTCAGCTCCCGAAAAATCTCATGTACCAGCAATGTGTTTCAGCTCCCGAAAAATCTCATGTACCAGCAATGTGTTTCAGCTCCCGAAAAATCTCATGTACCAGCAATGTGTTTCAGCTCCCGAAAAATCTCATGTACCAGCAATGTGTTTCAGCTCCCGAAAAATCTCATGTACCAGCAATGTGTTTCAGCTCCCGAAAAATCTCATGTACCAGCAATGTGTTTCAGCTCCCGAAAAATCTCATGTACCAGCAATGTGTTTCAGCTCCCGAAAAATCTCATGTACCAGCAATGTGTTTCAGCTCCCGAAAAATCTCATGTACCAGCAATGTGTTTCAGCTCCCGAAAAATCTCATGTACCAGCAATGTGTTTCAGCTCCCGAAAAATCTCATGTACCAGCAATGTGTTTCAGCTCCCGAAAAATCTCATGTACCAGCAATGTGTTTCAGCTCCCGAAAAATCTCATGTACCAGCAATGTGTTTCAGCTCCCGAAAAATCTCATGTACCAGCAATGTGTTTCAGCTCCCGAAAAATCTCATGTACCAGCAATGTGTTTCAGCTCCCGAAAAATCTCATGTACCAGCAATGTGTTTCAGCTCCCGAAAAATCTCATGTACCAGCAATGTGTTTCAGCTCCCGAAAAATCTCATGTACCAGCAATGTGTTTCAGCTCCCGAAAAATCTCATGTACCAGCAATGTGTTTCAGCTCCCGAAAAATCTCATGTACCAGCAATGTGTTTCAGCTCCCGAAAAATCTCATGTACCAGCAATGTGTTTCAGCTCCCGAAAAATCTCATGTACCAGCAATGTGTTTCAGCTCCCGAAAAATCTCATGTACCAGCAATGTGTTTCAGCTCCCGAAAAATCTCATGTACCAGCAATGTGTTTCAGCTCCCGAAAAATCTCATGTACCAGCAATGTGTTTCAGCTCCCGAAAAATCTCATGTACCAGCAATGTGTTTCAGCTCCCGAAAAATCTCATGTACCAGCAATGTGTTTCAGCTCCCGAAAAATCTCATGTACCAGCAATGTGTTTCAGCTCCCGAAAAATCTCATGTACCAGCAATGTGTTTCAGCTCCCGAAAAATCTCATGTACCAGCAATGCTGTTTCAGCTCCCGAAAAATCTCATGTACCAGCAATGTGTTTCAGCTCCCGAAAAATCTCATGTACCAGCAATGCGTTTCAGCTCCCGAAAAATCTCATGTACCAGCAATGTGTTTCAGCTCCCGAAAAATCTCATGTACCAGCAATGTGTTTCAGCTCCCGAAAAATCTCATGTACCAGCAATGTGTTTCAGCTCCCGAAAAATCTCATGTACCAGCAATGTGTTTCAGCTCCCGAAAAATCTCATGTACCAGCAATGTGTTTCAGCTCCCGAAAAATCTCATGTACCAGCAATGTGTTTCAGCTCCCGAAAAATCTCATGTACCAGCAATGTGTTTCAGCTCCGAAAAATCTCATGTACCAGCAATGTGTTTCAGCTCCCGAAAAATCTCATGTACCAGCAATGTGTTTCAGCTCCCGAAAAATCTCATGTACCAGCAATGTGTTTCAGCTCCCGAAAAATCTCATGTACCAGCAATGTGTTTCAGCTCCCGAAAAATCTCATGTACCAGCAATGTGTTTCAGCTCCCGAAAAATCTCATGTACCAGCAATGTGTTTCAGCTCCCGAAAAATCTCATGTACCAGCAATGTGTTTCAGCTCCCGAAAAATCTCATGTACCAGCAATGTGTTTCAGCTCCCGAAAAATCTCATGTACCAGCAATGTGTTTCAGCTCCCGAAAAATCTCATGTACCAGCAATGTGTTTCAGCTCCCGAAAAATCTCATGTACCAGCAATGTGTTTCAGCTCCCGAAAAATCTCATGTACCAGCAATGTGTTTCAGCTCCCGAAAAATCTCATGTACCAGCAATGTGTTTCAGCTCCCGAAAAATCTCATGTACCAGCAATGTGTTTCAGCTCCCGAAAAATCTCATGTACCAGCAATGTGTTTCAGCTCCCGAAAAATCTCATGTACCAGCAATGTGTTTTCAGCTCCCGAAAATCTCATGTACCAGCAATGTGTTTCAGCTCCCGAAAAATCTCATGTACCAGCAATGTGTTTCAGCTCCCGAAAAATCTCATGTACCAGCAATGTGTTTCAGCTCCCGAAAAATCTCATGTACCAGCAATGTGTTTCAGCTCCCGAAAAATCTCATGTACCAGCAATGTGTTTCAGCTCCCGAAAAATCTCATGTACCAGCAATGTGTTTCAGCTCCCGAAAAATCTCATGTACCAGCAATGTGTTTTCAGCTCCCGAAAAATCTCATGTACCAGCAATGTGTTTCAGCTCCCGAAAAATCTCATGTACCAGCAATGCGTTTCAGCTCCCGAAAAATCTCATGTACCAGCAATGCGTTTCAGCTCCCGAAAAATCTCATGTACCAGCAATGTGTTTCAGCTCCCGAAAAATCTCATGTACCAGCAATGTGTTTCAGCTCCCGAAAAATCTCATGTACCAGCAATGTGTTTCAGCTCCCGAAAAATCTCATGTACCAGCAATGTGTTTCAGCTCCCGAAAAATCTCATGTACCAGCAATGTGTTTCAGCTCCCGAAAAATCTCATGTACCAGCAATGTGTTTCAGCTCCCGAAAAATCTCATGTACCAGCAATGTGTTTCAGCTCCCGAAAAATCTCATGTACCAGCAATGTGTTTCAGCTCCCGAAAAATCTCATGTACCAGCAATGTGTTTCAGCTCCCGAAAAATCTCATGTACCAGCAATGTGTTTCAGCTCCCGAAAAATCTCATGTACCAGCAATGTGTTTCAGCTCCCGAAAAATCTCATGTACCAGCAATGTGTTTCAGCTCCCGAAAAATCTCATGTACCAGCAATGTGTTTCAGCTCCCGAAAAATCTCATGTACCAGCAATGTGTTTCAGCTCCCGAAAAATCTCATGTACCAGCAATGTGTTTCAGCTCCCGAAAAATCTCATGTACCAGCAATGTGTTTCAGCTCCCGAAAAATCTCATGTACCAGCAATGTGTTTCAGCTCCCGAAAAATCTCATGTACCAGCAATGTGTTTCAGCTCCCGAAAAATCTCATGTACCAGCAATGTGTTTCAGCTCCCGAAAAATCTCATGTACCAGCAATGTGTTTCAGCTCCCGAAAAATCTCATGTACCAGCAATGTGTTTCAGCTCCCGAAAAATCTCATGTACCAGCAATGTGTTTCAGCTCCCGAAAAATCTCATGTACCAGCAATGTGTTTCAGCCTCCCGAAAAATCTCATGTACCAGCAATGTGTTTCAGCTCCCGAAAAATCTCATGTACCAGCAATGTGTTTCAGCTCCCGAAAAATCTCATGTACCAGCAATGTGTTTTCAGCTCCCGAAAAATCTCATGTACCAGCAATGTGTTTCAGCTCCCGAAAAATCTCATGTACCAGCAATGTGTTTTCAGCTCCCGAAAAAATCTCATGTACCAGCAATGTGTTTCAGCTCCCGAAAAAATCTCATGTACCAGCAATGTGTTTCAGCTCCCGAAAAATCTCATGTACCAGCAATGTGTTTCAGCTCCCGAAAAATCTCATGTACCAGCAATGTGTTTCAGCTCCCGAAAAATCTCATGTACCAGCAATGTGTTTCAGCTCCCGAAAAATCTCATGTACCAGCAATGTGTTTCAGCTCCCGAAAAATCTCATGTACCAGCAATGTGTTTCAGCTCCCGAAAAATCTCATGTACCAGCAATGTGTTTCAGCTCCCGAAAAATCTCATGTACCAGCAATGTGTTTCAGCTCCCGAAAAATCTCATGTACCAGCAATGTGTTTCAGCTCCCGAAAAATCTCATGTACCAGCAATGTGTTTCAGCTCCCGAAAAAATCTCATGTACCAGCAATGTGTTTCAGCTCCCGAAAAATCTCATGTACCAGCAATGTGTTTCAGCTCCCGAAAAATCTCATGTACCAGCAATGTGTTTCAGCTCCCGAAAAATCTCATGTACCAGCAATGTGTTTCAGCTCCCGAAAAATCTCATGTACCAGCAATGTGTTTCAGCTCCCGAAAAATCTCATGTACCAGCAATGTGTTTCAGCTCCCGAAAAAATCTCATGTACCAGCAATGTGTTTCAGCTCCCGAAAAATCTCATGTACCAGCAATGTGTTTCAGCTCCCGAAAAATCTCATGTACCAGCAATGTGTTTCAGCTCCCGAAAAATCTCATGTACCAGCAATGTGTTTCAGCTCCCGAAAAATCTCATGTACCAGCAATGTGTTTCAGCTCCCGAAAAATCTCATGTACCAGCAATGCGTTTCAGCTCCCGAAAAATCTCATGTACCAGCAATGTGTTTCAGCTCCCGAAAAATCTCATGTACCAGCAATGTGTTTCAGCTCCCGAAAAATCTCATGTACCAGCAATGTGTTTCAGCTCCCGAAAAATCTCATGTACCAGCAATGTGTTTCAGCTCCCGAAAAATCTCATGTACCAGCAATGTGTTTTAGCTCCCGAAAAATCTAATGTACCAGCAATGTGTTTCAGCTCCCGAAAAATCTCATGTACCAGCAATGTGTTTCAGCTCCCGAAAAATCTCATGTACCAGCAATGTGTTTCAGCTCCCGAAAAATCTCATGTACCAGCAATGTGTTTCAGCTCCCGAAAAATCTCATGTACCAGCAATGTGTTTCAGCTCCCGAAAAATCTCATGTACCAGCAATGTGTTTCAGCTCCCGAAAAATCTCATGTACCAGCAATGTGTTTCAGCTCCCGAAAAATCTCATGTACCAGCAATGTGTTTCAGCTCCCGAAAAATCTCATGTACCAGCAATGTGTTTCAGCTCCCGAAAAATCTCATGTACCAGCAATGTGTTTCAGCTCCCGAAAAATCTCATGTACCAGCAATGTGTTTCAGCTCCCGAAAAATCTCATGTACCAGCAATGTGTTTCAGCTCCCGAAAAATCTCATGTACCAGCAATGGTGTTCAGCTCCCGAAAAATCTCATGTACCAGCAATGTGTTTCAGCTCCCGAAAAATCTCATGTACCAGCAATGTGTTTCAGCTCCCGAAAAATCTCATGTACCAGCAATGCGTTTCAGCTCCCGAAAAATCTCATGTACCAGCAATGCGTTTCAGCTCCCGAAAAATCTCATGTACCAGCAATGTGTTTCAGCTCCCGAAAAAAATCTCATGTACCAGCAATGTGTTTCAGCTCCCGAAAAATCTCATGTACCAGCAATGTGTTTTCAGCTCCCGAAAAATCTCATGTACCAGCAATGTGTTTCAGCTCCCGAAAAATCTCATGTACCAGCAATGTGTTTCAGCTCCCGAAAAATCTCATGTACCAGCAATGTGTTTCAGCTCCCGAAAAATCTCATGTACCAGCAATGTGTTTCAGCTCCCGAAAAATCTCATGTACCAGCAATGTGTTTCAGCTCCCGAAAAATCTCATGTACCAGCAATGTGTTTCAGCTCCCGAAAATCTCATGTACCAGCAATGTGTTTCAGCTCCCGAAAAATCTCATGTACCAGCAATGTGTTTCAGCTCCCGAAAAAATCTCATGTACCAGCAATGTGTTTCAGCTCCCGAAAAATCTCATGTACCAGCAATGTGTTTCAGCTCCCGAAAAATCTCATGTACAGCAATGTGTTTCAGCTCCGAAAAATCTCATGTACCAGCAATGTGTTTCAGCTCCCGAAAAATCTCATGTACCAGCAATGTGTTTCAGCTCCCGAAAAATCTCATGTACCAGCAATGTGTTTCAGCTCCCGAAAAATCTCATGTACCAGCAATGTGTTTCAGCTCCCGAAAAATCTCATGTACCAGCAATGTGTTTCAGCTCCCGAAAAATCTCATGTACCAGCAATGTGTTTCAGCTCCCGAAAAATCTCATGTACCAGCAATGTGTTTCAGCTCCCGAAAAATCTCATGTACCAGCAATGTGTTTTCAGCTCCCGAAAAATCTCATGTACCAGCAATGTGTTTCAGCTCCCGAAAATCTCATGTACCAGCAATGTGTTTCAGCTCCGAAAAATCTCATGTACCAGCAATGTGTTTCAGCTCCCGAAAAATCTCATGTACCAGCAATGTGTTTCAGCTCCCGAAAAATCTCATGTACCAGCAATGTGTTTCAGCTCCCGAAAAATCTCATGTACCAGCAATGTGTTTCAGCTCCCGAAAAATCTCATGTACCAGCAATGCGTTTCAGCTCCCGAAAAATCTAATGTACCAGCAATGTGTTTCAGCTCCCGAAAAATCTCATGTACCAGCAATGTGTTTCAGCTCCCGAAAAATCTCATGTACCAGCAATGTGTTTCAGCTCCCGAAAAATCTCATGTACCAGCAATGTGTTTCAGCTCCCGAAAAATCTCATGTACCAGCAATGTGTTTCAGCTCCCGAAAAATCTCATGTACCAGCAATGTGTTTCAGCTCCAGAAAAATCTCATGTACCAGCAATGTGTTTCAGCTCCCGAAAAATCTCATGTACCAGCAATGTGTTTCAGCTCCCGAAAAATCTCATGTACCAGCAATGCGTTTCAGCTCCCGAAAAATCTCATGTACCAGCAATGTGTTTCAGCTCCCGAAAAATCTCATGTACCAGCAATGTGTTTTAGCTCCCGAAAAATCTCATGTACCAGCAATGCGTTTTCAGCTCCCGAAAAACTCATGTACCAGCAATGTGTTTCAGCTCCCGAAAAATCTAATGTACCAGCAATGTGTTTCACCCCTCGAAAAATCTCATGTACCAGCAATGTGTTTCAGCTCCCGAAAAATCTCATGTACCAGCAATGTGTTTCAGCTCCCGAAAAATCTCATGTACCAGCAATGTGTTTCAGCTTCCGAAAAATCTCATGTACCAGCAATGTGTTTCAGCTCTCGAAAAATCTCATGTACAGCAATGTGTTCAGCTCCCGAAAAATCTCATGTACCAGCAATGCGTTTCAGCTCCCGAAAAATCTCATGTACCAGCAATGTGTTTCACCTCCCGAAAAATCTCATGTACCAGCAATGTGTTTCACCTCCCGAAAAATCTCATGTACCAGCAATGTGTTTCACCTCCCGAAAAATCTCATGTACCAGCAATGTGTTTCAGCTCCCGAAAAATCTCATGTACCAGCAATGTGTTTTATCTCCCGAAAAATCTAATGTACCAGCAATGTGTTTCAGCTCCCGAAAAATCTCATGTACCAGCAATGTGTTTCAGCTCCCGAAAAATCTCATGTACCAGCAATGTGTTTCAGCTCCCGAAAAATCTCATGTACCAGCAATGTGTTTCAGCTCCCGAAAAATGTCATGTACCAGCAATGTGTTTCAGCTCCCGAAAAATGTCATGTACCAGCAATGTGTTTCACCTCCCGAAAAATCTCATGTACCAGCAATGTGTTTCACCTCCCGAAAAATCTCATGTACCAGCAATGTGTTTCAGCTCCCGAAAAATCTCATGTACCAGCAATGTGTTTTATCTCCCGAAAAATCTAATGTACCAGCAATGTGTTTCAGCTCCCAAAAAATCTCATGTACCAGCAATGTGTTTCAGCTCCCGAAAAATCTCATGTACCAGCAATGTGTTTCAGCTCCCGAAAAATCTCATGTACCAGCAATGTGTTTCAGCTCCCGAAAAATGTCATGTACCAGCAATGTG
Source organism: Closterium sp. Naga37s-1 (assembly GCA_947471745.1). Lineage (NCBI taxonomy): Eukaryota > Viridiplantae > Streptophyta > Zygnematophyceae > Desmidiales > Closteriaceae > Closterium > Closterium sp. Naga37s-1. The sequence continues at coordinate 51,879 of CANJKZ010000960.1, forward strand.
TTTCAGCTCCCGAAAAATGTCATGTACCAGCAATGTGTTTCAGCTCCCGAAAAATCTCATGTACCAGCAATGCGTTTCAGCTTCCGAAAAATCTAATGTACCAGCAATGTGTTTCAGCTCCCGAAAAATCTCATGTACCAGCAATGTGTTTCAGCTCCCGAAAAATCTCATGTATCAGCAATGTGTTTCAGCTCCCGAAAAAATGTCATGTACCAGCAATGTGTTTCAGCTCCCGAAAAATGTCATGTACCAGCAATGTGTTTCAGCTCCCGAAAAATCTCATGTACCAGTAATGTGTTTCAGCTCCAGAAAAATCTCATGTACCAGCAAAGCGTTTCAGCTCCCGAAAAATCTCATGTACCAGCAATGCGTTTCAGCTCCCGAAAAATCTCATGTACCAGCAATGTGTTTCAGCTCCCGAAAAATCTCATGTACCAGCAATGTGTTTTAGCTCCCGAAAAATCTCATGTACCAGCAATGCGTTTTAGCTCCCGAAAAACTCATGTACCAGCAATGTGTTTCAGCTCCCGAAAAATCTAATGTACCAGCAATGTGTTTCACCCCTCGAAAAATCTCATGTACCAGCAATGTGTTTCAGCTCCCGAAAAATCTCATGTACCAGCAATGTGTTTCAGCTCCCGAAAAATCTCATGTACCAGCAATGTGTTTCAGCTTCCGAAAAATCTCATGTACCAGCAATGTGTTTCACCTCCCGAAAAATCTCATGTACCAGCAATGTGTTTCACCTCCCGAAAAATCTCATGTACCAGCAATGTGTTTCAGCTCCCGAAAAATCTCATGTACCAGCAATGTGTTTCAGCTCCCGAAAAATCTCATGTACCAGCAATCTGTTTCACCTCCCGAAAAATCTCATGTACCAGCAATGTGTTTTAGCTCCCGGAAAATCTCATGTACCGGCAATGTGTTTCAGGTCTCGAAAAATCTCATGTATCAGCAATGTGTTTCAGCTCCCGAAAAATCTCATGTACCAGCAATGTGTTTCAGCTCCCGAAAAATCTCATGTACCAGCAATGTGTTTTAGCTCCCGAAAAATCTCATGTACCAGCAATGTGTTTCAGCTCCCAAAAAATCTCATGTACCAGCAATGTGTTTCAGCTCCCGAAAAATCTCATGTACCAGCAATGTGTTTCAGCTCCCGAAAAATCTCATGTACCAGCAATGTGTTTCAGCTCCCGAAAAATGTCATGTACCAGCAATGTGTTTCAGCTCCCGAAAAATCTCATGTACCAGTAATGTGTTTCAGCTCCCGAAAAATCTCATGTACCAGCAAAGCGTTTCAGCTCCCGAAAAATCTCATGTACCAGCAATGTGTTTCAGCTCCCGAAAAATCTCATGTACCAGCAATGCGTTTGAGCTCCCGAAAAATCTCATGTACCAGCAATGTGTTTCAGCTCTCGAAAAATCTCATGTACCAGCAATGTGTTTCAGCTCCCGAAAAATCTCATGTACCAGCAATGCGTTTCAGCTCCCGAAAAATCTCATGTACCAGCAATGTGTTTCACCTCCCGAAAAATCTCATGTACCAGCAATGTGTTTCACCTCCCGAAAAATCTCATGTACCAGCAATGTGTTTCACCTCCCGAAAAATCTCATGTACCAGCAATGTGTTTCAGCTCCCGAAAAATCTCATGTACCAGCAATGTGTTTTATCTCCCGAAAAATCTAATGTACCAGCAATGTGTTTCAGCTCCCGAAAAATCTCATGTACCAGCAATGTGTTTCAGCTCCCGAAAAATGTCATGTACCAGCAATGTGTTTCAGCTCCCGAAAAATGTCATGTACCAGCAATGTGTTTCAGCTCCCGAAAAATCTCATGTACCAGCAATGCGTTTCAGCTTCCGAAAAATCTAATGTACCAGCAATGTGTTTCAGCTCCCGAAAAATCTCATGTACCAGCAATGTGTTTCAGCTCCCGAAAAATCTCATGTATCAGCAATGTGTTTCAGTTCCCGAAAAAATGTCATGTACCAGCAATGTGTTTCAGCTCCCGAAAAATGTCATGTACCAGCAATGTGTTTCAGCTCCCGAAAAATCTCATGTACCAGTAATGTGTTTCAGCTCCAGAAAAATCTCATGTACCAGCAAAGCGTTTCAGCTCCCGAAAAATCTCATGTACCAGCAATGCGTTTCAGCTCCCGAAAAATCTCATGTACCAGCAATGTGTTTCAGCTCCCGAAAAATCTCATGTACCAGCAATGTGTTTTAGCTCCCGAAAAATCTCATGTACCAGCAATGTGTTTCACCTCCCGAAAAATCTCATGTACCACCAATGTGTTTCACCTCCCGAAAAATCTCATGTACCAGCAATGTGTTTCACCTCCCGAAAAATCTCATGTACCAGCAATGTGTTTCACCTCCCGAAAAATCTCATGTACCAGCAATGTGTTTCAGCTCTCGAAAAATCTCATGTACCAGCAATGTGTTTTAGCTCTCGAAAAATCTCATGTACCAGCAATGCGTTTCAGCTCCCGAAAAATCTCATGTACCAGCAATGTGTTTCAGTTCCCGAAAAATCTCATGTACCAGCAATGCGTTTCAGCTCCCGAAAAATCTCATGTACCAGCAATGTGTTTCAGCTCCCGAAAAATCTCATGTACCAGCAATGTGTTTTAGCTCCCGAAAAATCTCATGTACCAGCAATGTGTTTCAGCTCCCGAAAAATCTCATGTACCAGCAATGTGTTTCAGCTCCCGAAAAATCTCATGTATCAGCAATGTGTTTCAGTTCCCGAAAAAATGTCATGTACCAGCAATGTGTTTCAGCTCCCGAAAAATGTCATGTACCAGCAATGTGTTTCAGCTCCCGAAAAATCTCATGTACCAGTAATGTGTTTCAGCTCCAGAAAAATCTCATGTACCAGCAAAGCGTTTCAGCTCCCGAAAAATCTCATGTACCAGCAATGCGTTTCAGCTCCCGAAAAATCTCATGTACCAGCAATGTGTTTCAGCTCCCGAAAAATCTCATGTACCAGCAATGTGTTTTAGCTCCCGAAAAATCTCATGTACCAGCAATGTGTTTCACCTCCCGAAAAATCTCATGTACCACCAATGTGTTTCACCTCCCGAAAAATCTCATGTACCAGCAATGTGTTTCACCTCCCGAAAAATCTCATGTACCAGCAATGTGTTTCACCTCCCGAAAAATCTCATGTACCAGCAATGTGTTTCAGCTCTCGAAAAATCTCATGTACCAGCAATGTGTTTTAGCTCTCGAAAAATCTCATGTACCAGCAATGCGTTTCAGCTCCCGAAAAATCTCATGTACCAGCAATGTGTTTCAGTTCCCGAAAAATCTCATGTACCAGCAATGCGTTTCAGCTCCCGAAAAATCTCATGTACCAGCAATGTGTTTCAGCTCCCGAAAAATCTCATGTACCAGCAATGTGTTTTAGCTCCCGAAAAATCTCATGTACCAGCAATGTGTTTCAGCTCCCAAAAAATCTCATGAATCAGCAATGCGTTTCAGCTCTCGAAAAATGTCATGTACCAGCAATGTGTTTCAGCTCCCGAAAAATGTCATGTACCAGTAATGTGTTTCAGCTTCCGAAAAATCTCATGTACCAGTAATGTGTTTCAGCTCCCGAAAAATCTAATGTACCAGCAATGTGTTTCAGCTCCCGAAAAATCTCATGTACCAGCAATGTGTTTCAGCTTCCGAAAAATCTCATGTATCAGCAATGTGTTTCAGCTCCCGAAAAATCTCATGTATCAGCAATGCGTTTCAGCTCCCGAAAAATCTCATGTACCAGCAATGCGTTTCAGCTCTCGAAAAATCTCATGTACCAGCAAAGCGTTTCAGCTCCCGAAAAATCTCATGTACCAGCAATGCGTTTCAGCTCCCGAAAAATCTCATGTACCAGCAATGCGTTTCAGCTCCCGAAAAATCTCATGTACCAGCAATGTGTTTTAGCTCCCGAAAAATCTCATGTACCAGCAATGCGTTTTAGCTCCCGAAAAACTCATGTACCAGCAATGCGTTTTAGCTCCCGAAAAATCTCATGTACCAGCAATGTGTTTCACCCCTCGAAAAATCTCATGTACCAGCAATGTGTTTCAGCTCCCGAAAAATCTCATGTACCAGCAATGTGTTTCAGCTCCCGAAAAATCTCATGTACCAGCAATGTGTTTCAGCTCCCGAAAAATCTCATGTACCAGCAATGTGTTTCACCTCCCGAAAAATCTCATGTACCAGCAATGTGTTTCACCTCCCGAAAAATCTCATGTACCAGCAATGTGTTTCAGCTCCCGAAAAATCTCATGTACCAGCAATGTGTTTCAGCTCCCGAAAAATCTCATGTACCAGCAATGTGTTTCACCTCCCGAAAAATCTCATGTACCAGCAATGTGTTTTAGCTCCCGGAAAATCTCATGTACCGGCAATGTGTTTCAGGTCTCAAAAAATCTCATGTATCAGCAATGTGTTTCAGCTCCCGAAAAATCTCATGTACCAGCAATGCGTTTCAGCTCCCGAAAAATCTCATGTACCAGCAATGTGTTTCAGCTCCCGAAAAATCTCATGTACCAGCAATGTGTTTCAGCTCCCAAAAAATCTCATGTACCAGCAATGTGTTTCAGCTCCCGAAAAATCTCATGTACCAGCAATGTGTTTCAGCTCCCGAAAAATCTCATGTACCAGCAATGTGTTTCAGCTCCCGAAAAATCTCATGTACCAGCAATGTGTTTCAGCTCCCGAAAAATCTCATGTACCAGCAATGTGTTTCACCTCCCGAAAAATCTCATGTACCAGCAATGTGTTTTAGCTCCCGAAAAATCTAATGTACCAGCAATGTGTTTCACCTCCCGAAAAATCTCATGTACCAGCAATGTGTTTCAGCTCCCGAAAAATCTCATGTACCAGCAATGTGTTTTAGATCCCGAAAAATCTAATGTACCAGCAATGTGTTTCAGCTCCCGAACAATCTCATGTACCAGCAATGTGTTTCAGCTCCCGAAAAATGTCATGTACCAGCAATGTGTTTCAGCTCCCGAAAAATGTCATGTACCAGCAATGTGTTTCAGCTCCCGAAAAATCTCATGTACCAGCAATGTGTTTCAGCTCCCGAAAAATCTCATGTACCAGCAATGTGTTTTAGCTCCCGAAAAATCTAATGTACCAGCAATGTGTTTCAGCTCCCGAAAAATGTCATGTACCAGCAATGTGTTTCAGCTCCCGAAAAATCTCATGTACCAGCAATATGTTTTAGCTCCCGAAAAATCTAATGTACCAGCAATGTGTTTCAGTTCCCGAAAAATCTCATGTACCAGCAATGTGTTTCAGCTCCCGAAAAATCTCATGTATCAGCAATGCGTTTCAGCTCCCGAAAAATGTCATGTACCAGCAATGTGTTTCAGCTCCCGAAAAATGTCATGTACCAGCAATGTGTTTCAGCTCCCGAAAAATCTCATGTACCAGGAATGTGTTTCAGCTCCCGAAAAATCTCATGTACCAGTAATGTGTTTTAGCTCCCGAAAAATCTAATGTACCAGCAATGTGTTTCAGCCCTCTGCTCGTGTCGCCTCCTGTCGCACCAGACTCTCCTGTGGCACCACCGACTTGGTCAACCCTCCCTGCCACGCCTTCGTGGCATGCACTCCCGCCTCCTTGTTTCTGGTCTTTCCAGGTCTTTGCCTCCCCTTCCGCCCTCGCCTGCCCGGCCCTGCCTTCCTTGCGTCGAAGGGCGGCAGCGCGCCGCTCCTCACTCCTCCTCGTTTCCCCCGACGACTTCTCCCCTGCAGACTCTCCATACGGACGTGTGGAGCCCAGCCCGCGTCAGTGGACAGGGCCGCGAGCGCTATTTTCTGCTAGTTGTTGACAAGTCCACGCATTACACCACGGTCTTTCCCTTGCGCAGCAAGGGTGGGGTCCTTGATATCTTGATCCCTTGGATCCGGGCAGTCTGTCTCCAGCTCCGCGAGCGGTTCCGCGAGGTCCTTCCTCTCCTGCGTCTGCACGCTGATAGAGGTGGTGAGTTCTCCTCCGACCTCTTGCGGGAATTTTGTTGTGGGGAGGGCATTCTCCGGTCGTTCACGCTTCCGGTCTCCTCGCAGCAAAATGGGATTGCCGAACGCCGTATTGGTTTAGTCATGGAGGTGGCTCGTACCTCCATGATCCATGCGTCTGCTCCCGATTTTCTGTGGCCATTTGCGGTCCGGTACGCTGCGCATCAGCTCAACCTCTGGCCTCGTGTCTCCTTGCCGGAGACCTCGCCTACACTGCGTTAGACGGGGAAGGTTGGCGATGCATCGATGTTCCGGGTCTGGGGCTCTCGTGCTTTTGTTCACGATACTTCCGCGGATAAGATCTCCTCCCGCGCTATTCCCTGGCTTTCCTTGGCTTTCCCCCTGACGCGCCTAGCTGGCAGTTTTACCACCCCACCTCGCGCCGTGTCTTTTCCTCTCAGGACGTCACGTTTGACGAGTCCGTTCCCTTTTACTGTCTCTTCCCCTACCGCTCTGCCCCTCTCCCACCCCTGCTGCTCTTTCTTGCTCGAGGTCCCATTCCGGTAGACCCCCTCCCCCCTCAGGGTCCAACTCCCTCAGGTGTGTCTCAGGTAGACCCACTCCTCGGGACTGTCCTTGTTGAGGTCGCTGTAGACTCAGGTGCTGCTAGAGGTACTGCGTCTGGGAGTGCTACGTCTGGGGGTGCTGAGCCTGCGAGTGCGGAGCCTGGGGGTGGGGAGCCTGGGGGTGCGGAGCCAGAGGGTGCGAAGCCTGGGGATCCTGAGCCTAAGGTTGCGGAGCCTGGGGGTGCTGAGTCTGAGGGTGCGGGGCCTGGAGGTGCTGAGCCTAGGGGTTGTGCTTCTTCTGGAGGTCTTGCGGGGGCCTCGCCACGTTGGTCTCCCCGACCGGTGCCTCTCTCCCCGCAGCAGCTGCGCGAGTGGTTTGCTCCGCGCACACGCCTTCGGAGTGGAGCTGCCGGAGCTGGAGACTCTGCCGCTGGAGACTCTGCCGCTGGAGACACTGAAGCTGGAGGTGCTGAAGCTAATAGTCTTAGAGGTGCTGGAGTTCCTGCTGCGGCTGCTGGTCCTAGAGGTGCTCGTACCAGGGGTACTGGAGCTGCCTGGGCTGGTGGTGTTGGGAGCGCTGGAGCTGGAGGAGCTAGAGCTCGAGACCCTGGTACTGGAGGTGCTGGAGCTAGAGGCACTGGACCTGGAGGCACTGGTCCTGGCGACGCTGGATTTGGAGGAGCTGGAGGTGGAGACCCTGGCGCTCAGGGCGCTGAACCTGGAGGAACTGGCACTTGGGGCGCTGGAGCTGGAGGCACTGGAGCTGTTGACCCGTGAGCTGGAGGTGCTGGCGCTGGGGGTGCTGCGTTTGGCGGTACTGGTGCTGGAGGCACTATGCAGCGGCGCCCGTTTTTCATTCCGCCACCACCGCCGTCTCTGCCGCCACCTGGCTCGGTCCTTCGCCAGGTTCTTAGTCTCCCGTCTTCTACTTGCCTTCCTCCTAGCTTACTGAGTCCACCGCCTCACCAGTCGCAGCCACAGTTACAGCCAGACTCTCCACTGCCTGCTCCTTCTCCTTACGCTGAGCAGACAGACTATTTTACAGAGCGTCGTGATCCTGGGTCTCGTCCTGCCTCGCCTGTCTGTGCTGTTCGCACGAGTCGTCATGTTCCTCGTCCGCGTCCTCCTCGTGTCCCCGGCACTCACGTTATGGCACTTCGTCCTTCCTCTGTTCCACTGCGAGTTCCCCTGCCGCCTCCTCCTGAGTCCTCTCTTCCTGCCGTTCCTGACCCTGAGTCTCACTTAGCTTGTGCTGCCAGTCCCACTGTCCCTCGTCTTCTAGCCACTAATTTCACTGACCCTTCGATTGAGTCCACTGCCGCGTCTACCCTAGTTGCTGAGCTTGTTGACTTTGCTCTCACCTGTCGTCTCGACTACGCCCTTGCTCTTGTTGCTGAGTTTGAGTCTGCCTGTCCTCTGTCCGTCGGGGGTGAGTGTGCTCTTGGCACGGATGTCCTTGAGGACATGCAGGAGAACTTTGAGTGTCTTGCAGCTGCTGTACCTCATCTCGTGGCCATGCTACTTGCCCCTGAGGGAGACCCGGATGCACCAGACATCCCGACCCTACGCTCTTGCGCAGAGGCGATTACGGGTCCCTACTCCTCTCAGTGGCAGACAGCCATGGACGCAGAGATGGCATCCTGGAAGTCCACAGGCACCTACGTTGACGCAGTTCCCCCTTCTGGGGCGAATTGATGGCATGTGGATTTTCAGGGTGAAGCGGCCGCCGGGTTCTCCGCCTGTCTTCAAGGGTCGTTACGTTGCACGAGGCTTCAGTCAGCGACAGGGAGTTGAGTTCTTCCAGACCTTCTCCCCTACCCCGAAGATGACCACTCTTCGGGTTCTGCTGCATGTCGCTGCTTAGCGTGACTACGAGCTTCACTCCCTTGACTTCAGCACTGCTTTCCTACAGGGCAGCCTGCACGAGGAGATTTGGCTGCGCTGTCCACCTGGCTTCACTGGGTCGTTTCCTACAGGTACCCAGTGGAGCCTCCGGCGGCCAGTCTACGGTCTCTGCCAGGCGCCTCGCGAGTGGCATGACACACTGAGGACGACGTTTGCGGCTCTTGGGTTTGCTCCTTCAACTGCTGACCTGTCGTTGTTTCTGCGCACCGACACTTCGCTGCCGCCGTTCTACGTCGTCGTGTACGTCGACGACTTGGTCTTTGCCACTGCTGACACTGAGGCACTGGCCCTTGTGAAGTCGGAGTTGCAGAAGAGACACACCTGCACTGACCTGGGTGAACTGCGCAATTATCTTGGCTTGCAGATCACCCTGACTCAGTCACACATGGTGCACCATGTCCTTTAGCACTTCGGCTTCCGGTACTCCTCGTCACAGTCCACTCCTCTGCCTATCGGAGACTCGCTCTCAGCTCCACCTTCGGACGAGTCTGTAGAGCCGAGTGGCCTGTATCCAGAGCTTGTGGGCTGCCTCATGTACCTGATGACCTGCACTCGACCTGACCTTGCCTACCCTCTTAGCATCCTGGCACGCTACGTTGCGACTGAGAGACACCGACCAGAGCATTGGGAGGCCGCTAAGAGGGTGTTGCGCTACTTGTGTAGTACGTCGGGCATGGGGCTCGTGCTTGGAGGACGGGGTCCAGTTGTCCTCACTGGACACGCAGACGCTTCTTGGGTTGACGACTCAGCTACGCAGCGGTCGTCACAGGGTTACACCTTCAGCCTTAGCTCCGGCTTTGTTTTTTGGCGGTCTACCCGCTCGTCTTCTGTTCTTAGTTCCAGTTGTGAGGCTGAGATCTACGTAGGGGCCATGGCTACACTGGAGTTACGCTGGCTCACCTACCTGCTGACCGACTTGGGAGAGAGGCCTCGTTCTTCTCCAGTTCTGTACGTAGACAACAAGGCCATGATTGCATTGTGTCAGGAGCACAGACTGGAGCACAAAACGAAGCACATCGCTTTGCGTTACTTCCTTGCTCGAGAGATGCAGCAGCGTGGTCAGCTTCGTCTTGCTTATGTGACCACTCGGGCCAACACCGCTGATATATTCACCAAGGCACTTCAGTCTGGTGATCATCAGCGTTTCTGTGCTGTTTTAGGCCTTGTGCCTACTTTGCCTCACTTGCTCATTGCGTGACTTTGCTTGTACTGTGATCTATATATATACCTGCATGCTTAATCTTGCTAAGTTTTTATCACTGTACTGTTTGTTCTCTTTTATATATCTCTGCTTGTGAACTGACTTAACGGCCATTTGCTAGTGCTCAGAATGTGTGGTGACTTCGTGATCCACCCCGAGCTTGCTGTGCTTTTCTTGACTGGTCTTGTGACCACTTGTTCTCCCCCACTTTGCCTATGGAGGTGTGTCAGAATGTTATAGTGCTTACATTGTGTAGGTTGTAGTGGAGTAGCTCATAAGGGGTACAACCCAACTAGGGTTAGTACTTGTACCCAACTCTTTCATAGTTCATTCATTCTCGTTTAATAATTCTAACATGGTATCAGAGCGGAGGTCTCGGGTTCGAATCCCAGTGTGTGCACTTCGGGCATCCAAGTGCGGGGGGGTGTCAGAGGTCCACTGGTGATCCCCGATTGATCCTAGGGAAAGGTTACATGCTCGTTGTCCTTGGGGGTTAGGAGCGCACTGACCTGTTACTTAACAAGCAATTTTATCCCAATGGTCTAGTGGTTGGGATTCTGACAGCAGAGTGAACGTAAAATGCTTGAGGTGATAAAAACATGCAAATACAAAGGTATAAATAAGAGTACAGGAAGGAATATGAATCGACCTAGCTAGCCATGTACTATATGGGGCACATTCCCTTATTATAGCGAAATCCAACCGTGCGACTCCGGGTGGTTACGAAACCGTTCGGGCAGAATCCTAGCCACTCCTGCTGCCTGATGCTGTGTGCTCTGACGGTCCAGATCCTTCGTAACTGTATGACCCTTTGCATTACTTCCGCCCTTTCGACTTCAGCCTTGGGGCCGCTGGGCTCGAGGCGAAATAGGAAGCCTGTCCTGGACCGTCGATTGTCGGGGTCAGCAGCATGATCTGCATCCACGTAGCCGATGAGGTTGAAGGATGCGGTTGGGATGGTGGAGTAGCAGAGCCCAACATTGGGTGTCGAGATGAAGAACTTCAAAGCCCGCTGAAGATCTTGGAGATTCTCAGCCGTTGGTTTGCGGGAGTACTGAGCCAGCTGGCTCGCGATGTACGAAAGGTCGGGCCTGAAGGTAACGGAGGCGAAGAGTAGGCATCCCAGCTGCTGCTGGTAAGTCTGAAGCCCAGCGGGGGACAGGGCTTTGTTGTCAGGCTTGTGGTTGGGTCCTGGAGTGCGGTAAGGGGTGGAGAGCGGTGCAGGCGCGATAAGTGTTTGCCAAGTTCCTCTTCGTACTTGGCTGCTGAGAGATGAATGGCTTCTGGCGAGTAGGATATGTTGAGGCCGAGAAACTGCTTCACGTGATGGTTGCAAGTGATCTCGACGCGCCCCGCGAGGTTCTTCTCGAACTGCTCAAGCAGTTCATTGCTTGACCCTGTGTAGAGAACGTCGTCGACGTAGACCGTGAGTAGGATGTATTAGCCGCGGAAATCGCGACGATACATCCCTGGGTCGTGAGGTAGCTGCTTGAAGCCAATTTCAAGCAGGATGTTGTGCATGTACTGCTGCCAGAGCCTTGGTGCCTGTTTGATCCCGTAAAGGGATTTCAGCAGTTGGTAGACGCGCGAATCCCCTTCTCTGTATGTGTGCGGCTGCTCCACGTAGATCACTGCGTCCACTAATGCGTACTGGAATGCATTTTTCACATCGATTTGTCGGAGCGGTAGGTGTTGTGCGGTGGCGATGGCGAGGAGGATTCTGACGGGGGTGTGACGGCTAACCGGCGTAAAGGTTTGGTCGAAGTCGATGCCGTGCCTCTGGTCGTACCCGCGTACGACCCAACGTGCCTTGAATCGTTCAATCGTGCCGTCAGCTGCGGACTTCACGCGGAAGACCCATTTACCGAGGAGAATCCTTCTCCCCTTAATTGCCGCTCGATCAACGAGCACCCAGGCATCGCGGGACTCAAGGGCCTTGATTTCCGCATCCATTGCTTCGCGCCATTCCTTGCCTTGTGCTCATGGCTGAGGTGAATAACCCAGCGCGCGCGGGGGTATACCCTAGCGCACCTTGTCCGAGGTGAATACCCTAGTGCGCGCGGCTTGCAAACTTCCCGATAGTTGACGTTGACGGGCGGTACTGCACCATGCACCCCCACACGCGGAGCATGGATGTGTTGCCTTTGGTCCCGGTCCACTTCACATGCAGCGATGAATTGCCGGTGATGGTCATGGTTGACAGCAAGTCGTGCACCCGCACGGCATGGTGCATTGCATAGGTCCAGTAGATTGGCGGAAGCTTCGATTGCTTCATCAGCGCCCACACCTTTGTCATGAGTGTGCAATTCGTGCGCTCAGCTATGCCTTGCTGTTGGTGCGCGTAGGGAAGGGAAATGTGATGCTCAATTCCCTTCTGCGCCAGGTAATCCTGCTGTTCCTTGCTTCTGAACTCCGCTGCGCCGTCAGACTGGCAGATCTTTAGATTCTCCCCAGATTGCCGCTACGCGTGCGCCAGCCAGAGGCGGAAGACTTCGTACGCTCTGCTGCGCGCCTCCACATTCACGACCCACACATAGCGTGTTCCAGCGTCGACGAAGGTGAGCGTATACAGCTCATCGTTGATTCCGCAGTGTCCCACGTTGAGGAAGTCACTGTACACCTTCTCTAGTTTGGCGTAGCTGTTGGTTCCATGCTCTAACAGGGGAAACGGCTGGTGCCTCAGCGCAGCTTCGGGGCAGACAGTGCAGTTGCGTGGATGTGTTCCGCCTCTCACTTCAGTGCCATTTGGGCGCAAGAGCGCACCAGGTGCAAATACTCCAGCTTTGATGCAATTTTCAGCGTCACGCACGAGGGATGACCGAGGCGCTGGTGCCAGAGAGCATCGTTGGCGTGGAATCCGGAGGTGCGCATGTAGCGTGCGCGCGCTGCTTCGGGGTCTTTGTCAAGTACTGGGGCAGGTTCTGCTGCTGCCTCTTCTTCTTCCTCTTCGTTGCTTGCGATGGTTAACATCAGCGCCAAAAATTCCCTGTCGAGAATGATGGAGTAGGGGATGTTGGTCCCGGGGATGGTTCTAGGGACGAAGGTTGGTTCGCGCGGCTCGGGGGCAAGCCCGTAGATGATACGCCGCGGAGTAGAGGGTTCGTTGCCACAGTCGATGGTGTCCCAAGGGTCGCGATGCGGCGGAATATCATATGGATGTAGCGCAGGTGCAGGGCGGCGCGGAGGGCGACCAAGAGGAACAGCAGCCGGTTCCGCTTCTCCTTCTTCCCCCCTTTGGTTCTCGCGGGAAGCTCCCTAGCCTTCGTCGGAAGTGCCCCAGCTGCTTGTCCCAAGGGTCGCGATGCGGCGGAATATCAGGTGGAGGTAGCGCATGTGCAGGGCGGCGCGAAGGGCGACCAAGGGGAATAGCAGCCGGTTCCGCTTCTCCTTCTTCCCCCCTTTGGTCCTCGCGGGAAGCTCCCCAACCTTTGCCGGAAGTGCCCTAGCCGCTTGTCTCGCCGCCAGATGCGGAGCCCCAACCGCCAGTGTTGCCGCCAGTTGCAGCTCCCCAACCGCCGGTGTCACTTGTGCCCCATCCGCCAGCGCTTCCCCACCCCCCTTCATTGGAGGCGCTCTCCTCTTCTTCCCATCCGCTCCAGGCGAATGTCCCGCGTGACTCGGCGAGACTACGTTGACGAAGCTCTTCTGCTTCGCGTCGCGCCAGTTCTTCTTCTTGCGCCACTGTGAGCTTCTTCGCGGAATCACGCTTGTGAGTGTACATTTCCAGAAATTTCTCCTCTGTGTAAGGTCGCGGATTACCGTGCTTCTCGAAGGTACCGATGCTGGTGCCGCGCAGCATGCCTTGGAGATGTTGCGATGCTGGGCCGGGGAGGGGATGTTCCTCCGTTCCGAAGACGCCGCGTGTCGCGATTTCCAACTCCAAGTTGGACATGCCTTCCTCAGGCGGTGCTTCACGTTCTGCTTCGGCGATGGCGGCAAGGCCACGGCCGGCAATTGCGCTCATCGAGGATGTGGGCGTATGGCAGTCCCTGCAGATGACGTCTGGATCAGGGTCGTGCAGCGCCAGCTTGCGCAGATGTGGGTGATGCGGCACCCATGGTCTTCCGTCAGGGGTTTCCAGTCACAGTGGTGAATATGTTCGAATCGCAGGGGAACGAGATCGATGAGCTCCTGCGAGTCGCCGCTGCAGTCGGGAATGTCGAAGTCGTGAACGTAGACTCCGTTCTCTGAATGCGCTCTTCCGATCTGCTTGCGGGATATGTTCGTCGTGGTGTAGTGAAGCAGGATGTCGCGCGTCTTGGGGTCGGTGCTGAGGTCAACTCCGCAATCCATGAGTTGTGCCACCGAGAGGAGATTAAAGCGCAAGTTCTGTACGATCAGCACGTCGTTCAGCGTGATGTGCGTCCAACTCCTCGAGCCTTGAGCACCACGATTCCCTGCGCGCTTGCGCGCAGGCGTGTGTTGTTCGCCACGGTGACGTAGGTCACGGCGGGGGTGGGGATGGCGTTGGATATGTAACGCTCAGAGCCCACCATGTGCTGCCCACAACAGCTATCCAGGTACCACGTGTTGTAGCGTCTGTTGTCGTTACGTGCGAGCAGCGCCAGTGGCGGAGTAACGATGTGCGGTGTGTCAAAATTCGGAAACTGTTCGCGCGCGATCCAATCGATCGGTGCCGCCCGCGTATCAGGTACGTGTTGGTGGCCTTCAAGCAGCGGGACTGGGAGATTCTAGTCTTGGTTGTCGTCGTCGCTGAAGTCGTGACGCGTGCTGAACGGATTGTTGTTCGAGAACGTTCTGATTGGGTGAGGTGCCGGCTCAGGTGACGGTGAGCGCACGCGAGGACGACGCGATCCGCTTGTCATTGCCATGTTCCCCATGACATTGCGGACGGGAGCAGGCTGTGACGGCTGCTGCTGCTGCTGATGCTGAACCGCTGGGTTCAGGTTGCGCGATGGGGGTTGATAACCCTGGGCTGGGCGCGTGTCGTTTCGTGCATCTTGACGGCCGGACCAGTTGCTCGGATTGGTATCGATCGGTTTCGATGGGCATCCGAGGGCGAGATCGGGATTTGCATCAATCTGCTAGATGCCCAAAGTTTATGCAAATCTTGCAGTAAAGGCGCCGCTCTTCAGTGTTGTCGGCGTAGAAGACGCGGCGTTCTAGTTCTCGTCGCGGCGCTGGTTGCTGCTGGTCCATATCCCGTTGTTCGACGAGAAGGGCGGCGCATAGGGCGGCCTCCGAGATGACCCTCTGCTGTCGGAGTAGTACCTTGCAGGGCCGCCACTCTGGGCCGAGCCCTTGAAGCACAATATTCACGAAGATTTCTTCGGAAATATTGCTTCCCAACTTCGCGATTTGATCGCGTAGGCTCCGACAGCGATTGATGTAGCCGTTGACCTTCTCCCTTGGGGCCATTCTTGTCTCCATTAGCTGCTGGAGCAGGTGGCTCGACAAAACCGATTTTTTCGGTTGGTACACGCCGTTCAGGTGGCGCCAAGCATCGAGGGCTGGAGCAGGGGATGTTTTGTATGAGCGAATGCTCGACTGCTCTGCCGGCGACATATTTCGTCGAAGAACTCCGTACGCCATCAGGGACTCGTTGTAGTACCTCGTCCTGGCGACGTCGGTGTCTTCAGCGGGTCCCTAGTAGCTCCCGTAGAAATAGTGGAAAATCTGCGCGTTTTGCAGCAGCAGCTCCAGCTCGAAGCTCTACGTATAAAAGTCTCTGCCGTCAAAGCACACACTTGTCTTTATTTCTGATATGCTCAAAAACCTTGATTGCGAAGAGAGAATTGCTTCTTCGCTGGGACGAGGAGTCTTGGGTGTTGAGCCATTTGTGTCGAGGGAGAAGGTGTGCGGGGCGGTATTGTGGCCGTTCGAGGCCGGTTGAGAGGGTTGGGATCAAGTTCCCGCGTCGTCATTCCGCAATGTTTTGAGTCCTTGCTTCAAGCTGGTGAGTCGCTGAAGCAGTTGTGCGAGGATGTCGGTTCCAATAGTCGTCGTTTCCTCGCTTGTCGCAGCCGGGTTGGGCTGCGCTTTAGCCGTCAGATTCATTTGACCACCAGATCCTCGAGCCATTCTCACACGCGAGCGTGTGCCGGACGCCACTTTCCGTTCGTCGAAGATTTCGGAGGTGGTAGTGCGAAGGATTTCAGAGTCGCTCTCATACTATGCTGCGATAAAAAATTGATCGTCCCTAGGATCACCTCAGGAAGGTTCGCACATGATTGAGTGGTAGTGGTGGGCTCTTGACCTCAATAGCAGAGTGAATGTAAAATGCTTGAGATGATAAAAACATGCAAATACAAATGTATAAATAAGAGTACATGAAAGAATACGAATCGACCTAGCTAGCCATGTACTATAAGGGGCACATTCCCTTATTACAGCGAAATCCAACCGTGCGACTCCAGGTGGTTACGAAACCGTTCGGGTAGAATCCTCGCCACTGCTGCTGCCTGATGCTGTTTGCTCTGACGGTCCATATCCGTCGTAACTGTATGACCCTTCGCGTTACTTCTGCCCTTTCGAATTCAGCCTTGGTAATGCTTGCTTTGATTGCTGCGGTAAGGAGTGCACAGTTATGTTTCATCTTTCTGTCAAAATATGTTTACATATTTTATATAATCGTTTGCAGTTGTAGTGTAGATATTGCATCATGTTTGGTGGTGCACCTCCTTGTGTTGCTGTTTACCTATTTGTACTTTCTATTCTCATTAGTGAACCCCCTTTTTTTGGCTTGCACTTTTCCTCTCGTCACTCTCACCTAGGTCAAACCCTAGGCCCCTAAACTATTATGTTTGACATGGTATCAGAGCACGTAACATCCTGGCCTGCTGTTTTCAACTACTCCATGGGCCCACCGCGTATTTCTCGTTTCGTGGCGCCCGTCGCGCCCTTAGTTGCGACTGACGTGACGGGCGCGACGGCAAGCTGTCTGCTGTCATGGCGACGAGCTGGGCGGCTCGTACTGCCCCGTTGCTCCTTCGCCCTGTCACCCGCCCAGCGCTACCCGCCCCGTCCCGACCTGCCCCACCCCGTTCTGTCACGAACACAGCAGCAGCCGTGCGCAGCTGCGTACGGGCGCGCATTGCTGCGCGCAGCCGCGTACGACAGTGCGCACCCGCGCACGGCCGTGTGCGCCAGCACCAGCGCCCGTCTCCAGCACCTGCGTGAGCAGCAGCTAACGCCGCCCCCCCCTTCCCTTCCGCAGCTTCTGCCGTGGGGGGAGGGAGATGTGGGGGTGGCGGGTGTGAGTTGCCTGCAACCCGTCCTACCCCTCCCTTCAGCGGGGTCCGCCGTGAGGGGGGGGGAGAGGTTGCGGGGGGAGGGTGAGGGGAAACGGGGGGAGTGTGAGAGGGTGGCGAGAGAGATTCTGCAAAGCCAGCAGCCACCCCTCTGTGAAAAATAGAGGAATGAATGACTAGGGAATGAGTTGGATACAAATAGGAAACCCTAACAAACTGTACCCCATAGTGTCTACCCCTCTACAGCCTAAACAGGCTATGTGATTAATGTTTGACACACCCCCATAGGCAAGGTGGGGGAGAACAAGGGGTCACAAGACCAGTCAAGCAAAGCAAAGCAAAGCAAGCTCAGGGTGGATCACAACGTCACCACACATTCCGAGCACAGGTTCAAAGGCCACAAGGCCAGTTCACTTGCAAGGTTATATATAAAGGTAAACAAGCAAGTGCAGGTATATATAGATCACAGTATAAATAAAGTCAAGAGGTAAGCAAGAGAGGCCAAGTAAGCACAAGACCTAGCATAGTACAGAAGCGCTGATGATCACAAGGCTGAAGCGCCTTGGTGAAGATATCAGCAGTGTTGGCCTGAGAGGCCACGTAAGCAAGGCGCAGCTGACCACACTGCTGCAGCTCACGAGCAAGGAAGTAGCGAAGAGCAATGTGCTTCGTTCTGTGCTCCAGTCTGTGCTCCCGACACAAGGCCAGCATGGCCTTGTTGTCTACGTACAAAACTGGAGGAGAACGAGGCGGCTCTCCCAGGTCAGTCAGCAGGTAGGTGAGCCAGCGTAACTCCTGTGCAGCCATGGCTCCTGCGTAGATCTCAGCCTCACAGCTGGAGCTGAGAACAGAAGACGAGCGGGTAGACCGCCACGAAACAGAACCGGAACCAAGGCTGAAGGTGTAACCCTGTGAAGACCGCTGAGTAGCCAGGTCGTCAACCCAAGACGCGTCTGCGTGACCAGTGAGGACCACTGGACTCCGCCCTCCAAGCACGAGCCCCATGCCCGACGTACTGCACAGGTAGCGCAACACCCTCTTTGCGGCAGCCATGTGCTCTGGTCGGTGTCTCCCAGGAGCAACATAGCGAGCCAAGATGCTAAGAGGGTATGCCAGGTTAGGTCGAGTGCAGGTCATCAGGTACATGAGGCAGCCATCAAGCTCTGGGTACGGGCCACTCGGCTCTACGGACTCATCCGAAGGCAGAGCTGAGAGCGAGTGGCGAGTAGACAGAGGAGTGGCCTGAGGCGAGGAGTACGTGAAGTCGAAGCGCTGAAGGACCTGCTGCACCATGTGTGACTGAGTCAGGGTAATGGTGCGGCGTGCTCTGTCCCGGGTGATCTGCAAGCCAAGATAGCTGCGCAGTTCACCCAGGTCTGTGCACGTGTGTCTCTTCACGTGGGCAAGTCCAGTAGTGTCAACCGTAGCAAAGACCAAGTCGTCGACGTACACGAGGATGTAGAACGGCGGCAGCGAGGTGTCGGTGCGAAGAAACAGCGACGGGTCAGCAGTAGAAGGAGCAAACCCAAGAGCTGCAAGCGCAGTCCTCAGTGTGTCGTGCCACTCACGGGGTGCCTGGCGGAGACCGTAGACTGGCCGTTGGAGGCTCCACTGGGTACCAGGAGGAAACGACCTAGTGAAGCCAGGTGGGCGGCGCAGCCAAATCTCCTCGTGCAGGCTGCCCTGTAGGAAAGCAGTGCTGAAGTCAAGGGAGTGAAGCTCGTAGTCACGCTAAGCAGCGACATGCAGCAGAACCCGAAGAGTGGTCATCTTCGGGGTCGGGGAGAAGGTCTGAAAGTAGTCAACTCCCTGCCGCTGACTGAAGCCTCGAGCCACGTAACGCGCCTTGAAGACAGGCGGAGAACCCGGCGGCCGCTTCACCCTGAAAATCCACATGCCACTGACGATGTTCGCCCCAGGTGGGGGAACCTCGTCGACGTAGGTGCCTGTGGACTTCCAGGAAGCCATCTCTGCGTCCATGGCTGCCTGCCACTGAGAGGAGTAGGGACCCTCTATCGCCTCTGCGTAAGAGCGCGGGGTCGGGATGTCTGGTGCATCCGGGTCTCCCTCAGGGGCAAGCAGCAAAGACACGAGATGAGGTAAAGCAGCTGCAAAACACTGGAACTCCTCCTGCCTGTCCTCAAGGACGTCCGTGCTAAGAGCACACTCACCCCCGACGGACGGAGGACAGACAGACGCAGACTCAGCAACAAGACTAGCGGCGTAGTCTAGACGACAGTGAGCAGCGAAGTCGACAAGCTCAGCAACTAAGTCAGACGCAGCAGCGGACTCAAAGGAAGGGTCAGTGACAGCAGTGGCTAGGAAACGCGTGACAGCAGGACTGGCAGCACGAAGGGAGTCAGACGCCGGGTCAGCAAGAGCAGGAAGAGAGGACTCTGGAGGAGACGGCAAAGGGACACGCTGTGGCGCAGTGGAAGGACGCAGCGCCATCTGATGCGTGCCCGGGACCGCAGGAGGACGCTGACGTGGAACACGACGACTAGTGCGAGCAGTACGAACAGGTGACGCAGGACGCGACTCAGGCTCACGACGCTCAGCAAGACCTCCAGTAGGACCAGCGTAGGGAGAAGGAGCAGGGAGAGGGGAGGCCAGCTATAACTGTGACTCGGACTGGACAGGCGGTGGACACTCTAAGGAAGGAGCAGGACTAGAAGAAGGCGAAAGACCAAGAACCTACTCAAGGAGCGGAACGAACTACGGCCGCGGCCGCGCAGCACCTCCAGAACTAGCAGGGACAACACCAGCACCCCCAGCGTCAGCTCCAACTCCAGCAGCACCACCAGCTCCAGTACCTCCAGCAGCTCCAGCTCCAGCAGGACCACCGGCAGACACAGCAGCTCCGGCTCCAGTACCTCCAGTAGCACCCACTCCAGCAGCACCACCAGCTCCATCTCCACCAGTAGCTCCAGCACCAGGAGCACCACCAGGCTCAGCGGCTCCAGTACCTCCAGTACGAGCACCTCCGGGACCCGTGGCTCCAGCACCCCCAGCAGAAGCAGAACCTCCAGCACCGGCTCCAGCAGCACCCCCAGCTCCAGCACCTCCAGCAGCAGCAGAACCTCCGGCACCGGCAGCACCTCCAGCTCCAGCAGCACGGCTCCAGCGCCGAGCAAACCACTCGCGCAGCTCCTGTGGAGAGGGAAGCTCCCGCCGGGACAAAGCACCCGAAGGACCTCCAGGTCCAGCACCCGCAGGCTCCGCACCCCCACTCTCAGCAACCTCAGGCTCAGCACCCCTAGTCTCCGCACGCTCAGGCTCAGCACCTCCAGAAGCAGCACCCCCAGGCTCCGCACGCTCAGGCTCAGCACCCCCAGACCCAGCACCCCCAGGCTCCGCACGCTCAGGCTCAGCACCCCCAGACGCACCAGAGTCAACAGCTACCTCGACAGGCTCGACTGCATCTACCTGGGACACACCTGAGGGGGCAGGACCCTGAGGGGGGAGGGGGTCTACCGGGGGGGGACCGGGCGCGAGGAAGAGCGGCGGGGGGGGGAGGGGGGCAGTGCGGTAGGGGAAGAGACGGTAGTACGGAACCGACTCGTCAAACGTGACGTCCTGGGAGGACAGAACACGACGCGAGGTGGGGTGGTAAAACTGCCAACCAGGCGCGTCAGGGGGAAAGCCGAGGAAGACGCAAGGAACAGCACGGGAGGACAGCTTGTCCGTAGACAAGTCTCGGATGAAAGCTCGAGATCCCCAGACACGGAACGCAGACGCATCACCAACCTTCCCCGTCCACCGCAGAGTAGGGGAGGTCTCCGGCAGGGAGACCCGGGGCTGAAGGTTGATCTGATGCGCCGCGTACTGAACCGCGAACGGCCACAGAAAATGGGGAGCAGCCGCATTCATGGACGTACGAGCGACATCCATGACCATGCCAATGCGGCGCTCAGCAATCCTATTTTGCTGTGGAGAGGCCGGAAGCGTGAACGTCTGGCGGATGCCCTCCGCACGACAGAAGGCTCGCAGAAGGTCGGAGGAAAACTCTCCGCCTCTGTCGGAGTGCAGACGCAGAACAGGAAAGTCCGAGCCAAAACGCTCTCTGAGCTGGAGACGAGCAACGCGGATCCAGTCGATCAACACCTCAGTGACCTCACCCTTGCTGCGCAAGGGGAAGACTGTGGTGTAACGCGAGTAGTCATCAACCACCAGCAGGAAGTAACGCTCGTGACCCTGTCCACGGACGCGGGCTGGGCCCCACACGTCCATGTGGAGAGTCTGCAGCGGAGCCTCTGTCGGGGGAAACTCGGAGGAGTGAGGAGCGGCACGCTGCCGCCCCTCGACGCAGGGAACGCAGGTAGGGGCAGGCCCCGGGGGAAGGGGAGGGAGGGACCGGGGGAGACCAGAGACAAGGACACGGGAGGCCATGCCTCGGAGACGAGGCAAGGAGGGGTGACCAAGGCGGTGGTGCCAGAGGAGGGTCTGGTGGGACAGGAGGTGACACGAGCAGGGGGCAGACTCAGGACCTGACCGAGACGCTGCAGCAAACACCTGACTCGACGCAGCTACCTGACCAGACGCAGCAACCGGGGGAGACTCTGTGGTCAGTGTGTACAGGCTCGACCCCGGTCGACGGGTAAACGTGGCCAAGTGGCGGCCCGTCTGAGCACACGTGCAGTGGGTCACTCGCTGACTCGCAGGAGTGAACTGGTCAACCCCGGCATCCTGAAGGTCAGCACCACTCACCAAGTTCGTAGAGAACGAGGGGAGGTAGAGACCAGACAGGGAGCCGGACGGGGCCGCCGGACACGGGAGGACAGTGGAGTAGCGAGCAAGAACAGGACCCCCAGAGGGGTCTGCCAGGGAGACCGCCACCGGCCGACTGAGCGGCGTAAGGGTGGTGCGGTCTCGAAAGAAGGAGCGGGAAGCACCCGAGTCGAGGGTGAAGGTGTGCAAGACCTGAGCCGACGCGGTACCTGAGAGAGCAGACTCACCAGCACCTAGAGCAGCAGACTCACTAGCACCTGGAGCAGCAGACTCACGAGCACCTAGAGCAGCAACCTCAATGCCCGGGTCAGGCGGAACACACACGTAACAGTCACCCTCAGCACTAATAGACACAGCATACATGGCAGCAAGAATAGCATCAAAGTCAAGATCAAAGATAGCTACACCCGACTTGAGCAGATCACCCCAGCGAGGGATCTCAGTGGCGTCAGGGAACTGGGTACGCCAGGCGTCTGTCAGGCGACCGAAGCAGCGCTGGGTGGCGTGCTGGCCACCGCACTGCTCTCCAGTGCGGTCGCCTGTGCGCAGGACGTAGGCACAGGGACCAGCACCCCCAGACCCCTGGCGCCCTGCATACCACTCACGAAGCTGCTGGGGCGACGGGGTCTCACGAGAGCGTGACTGGTGCTGGGGTCCCCGCTGCACAGCTCCGCCTCTACCAGCTCCACCTCCGCCGCCGCCGCATCCGCCTCCTCCACCCCAACCGCCACCGCCACCGCCGCCTCCACCTCCACCGCTGCCACCGAAGCCCCCACCTCTGCCACCACCCCCACCCCCACCCCCTCCTCCGCCTCCACCGCCACTACCGCCTCCCCCACCACCGCCTCCAGCGCCCTTGCCCCGCTTGCCCTTGCTGTTGCGGCGCCTCTCACTAGGAGCAGACGCAGCGCTGACCGACTCGGTGCCAACAAGGTCGACAGCAGCAGCAGAGGCAACGGAGGGCAAAAGAGGAACGGGGGAGCACCCCTCAAAGAAAGGGGTACGGGGTTCACCACGAGAGGCTCCTACAGCGGTAATACTAGTCTCTGCTGCAAGGAGGCGCTCCTCGAGGAGGTCAACGATGAGGGTGGTAGGGCAAAGAGAGAGGAAGTGGTCCCTGACCGAGCGAGGAGTGTCAGGGAGTCGGGTGACTAGGTAGTAGAGGGTGATGTACATGGGGGGGGGGGGGGGTTCTTTGCGCAGAACTCAGCAGGAAGTGCAGCGCGGTAGCGAGTATCACTAGTGCGGAGGTGCGTAATGAGGTCAGTGACTGTGGCAAAAGCGGCGAGGTCAGGGAACAGGTACGGTAGCATGAGGCGGCTAAGCGCAGCAGTGGCAGGGGAAGAGTAGCGTGCAACTACAGCGTCGTACAGAGTCTTAGCACTCTTGTACTGACTAAAGTGCGCGCGCTCAATAGACGGTAGGTGACTACGCACAGCAAGGCGGGCAGCAGCATCGCGCGTGAGCCACTGCGAGCGAACAATACTGTCAGCATCAGCAGCAGGGGCAGTAGAGGCGCCAGACGTGAGATCGAACAGTGAGAGACCATCCTTGCTATCGCACTGTAGGAAAAGCTGCAGATCATCTAGCCAGACATCGAAGTCAACCGCTCGACCCTCAGCATCAAAGGTAAGAACACTAGGACTAGCCATGACAGGAGCAGCAGCAGGCTAGCAGCAGCAGCAGTGCAACTCGGCTAAGCGACGCGGCTAGGCTGGGCAGCGCGACTCGGCAGGGCGGCTCGGCAGAGCGGTGCGGCTCGGCAGCGCGACTCGGCTCGGCGATGCTCTTACCAGGGGCTAGGCCGGGGCAGGGCCGGGGGAGGGTCGGGGCAGGGTTGCGACAGGTCCGGGGCAGGGCCGGGGCCGGGCCGCGACAGGTCCGGGGCAGGGCCGGGGCCGGGCCGCGGCACTGCAGGAGCAGGTCCGGGGCAGAGTCGGGGCAGGGCCGGGGCAGGGCCGGGACAGGGCCGGGGCGAGGGCCGGGGCAGGGCTGCAACAGGGCCGGGGCAGGGCCGGGGCAGAGCTGCGACAGGGCCGCAACAGGGCCGGCGCAGGGCCGCGACAGGTCGGGGCAGGGCTGCTACAGGGCCGGAGGAGGGCCGGGACAGGGCCGGAACAGGGCCGCGACAGGGCCGGAGGAGGGCCGGGGCTGGGTCGCAGCAGGGCCGCGACAGGGCCGCGACAGGGTCGGGGCAGGGCCGCGACAGGTCCGGGACAGGGGCGGCGCCGGGCGACGGGGCAGGGCCGAGACAAGGGGCCCGCGACGGGGGGCCGCGACAGGGGGCCGCAACGGGGGGCCGCGACAGGGGCCGTGGAGGGCTGGGCCGGGACGACGGGGCACCAGGCGACGGGGCAACGGGGCGCCGGGCCGGGCCGCGACGCGGCGGCTTTGGGCGCCGGCGCTGGCTCTAAGGGCAGGCGCAGGGGCCGCTACGGGCCGTGAGGGGGGGGGGGGGGCACTACGGGCCGCAAAGGGGCCTCTACGGGCCGTGAAGGGGCCGCTACGGGCCGCAAGGGGCCTCTACGGGCCATGAAAGGGGGGCCACTACGGGTCGCGAAGGGGCCTCGAAGGGCAGGCGCGACGCGCTCGTCGGGCAGGTAGGAATAAATTTTTAATTTTAGTGGTGGGCCCTTAGGAAAAATCGAACTAGCTCTAAACCATGTGAAAAATAGAGGAATGAATGACTAGGGAATGAGTTGGATACAAATAGGAAACCCTAACAAATTGTACCCCATAGTGTCTACCCCACTACAGCCTAAACAGGCTATGTGATTAATGTTTGACACCCTCCTCTCTCTCTCACTACCGCTCGTGCTGCTGTGGGGGGGAGGGTAAGAGAGGGTGGTGGGAAAACAGTCAAGCATCTGCAGCTGCCACCCGCTGCTACCGTGGCACCTCCTGCTGCCGCCCCTGCCGCCACCTGCCCTTGTTTCTGCTGTCTGCTGCTGGGGCCTGCAGGTGCTGCCGTCGAGCCGCTGCTGTCCTGCTGCATGTTGCAGCCACAGCGCCTGCTCCTCAGGCGACCTTCCGCCCCTACACCTGCTACTGCTTCTGCCTTGGCTGAGGGCGTGCTACAGCTGTATTTGCCACTCCTGCACCAGCTACTACCGCTCTTGCTTGCTTCTGTTTCTTCCGCTGCACTCCTGGTGCACCCCGTCAGGGGGCGTTTTACACTTACTCCTGCAATCAATTATGGGGGCGTGTCAAAATATGTTTACATATTTTATATAATCGTTTGCAGTTGTAGTGTAGATATTGCATCATGTTTGGTGGTGCACCTCCTTGTGTTGCTGTTTACCTATTTGTACTTTCTATTCTCATTAGTGAACCCCCTTTTTTTGGCTTGCACTTTTCTGTCAGAATATAATGTTTCTCTAGTCTGCAGTGGGGTACTCCATAGTGAGTACAACCCTGTTAGGGTTTCCTATATGTACTCAATTGCTTTCTAGTGCATTCATTCCTTCTTATTATTCTCACATGGTATAGAGCAATTTCGATCCTTCCTAAGGGCCCACCACGTTTTAAACTTTTTTTCCCTTACCTGCCCGAGGCGCGCGTCGCGCCTGCCCTTCGAGGCCTTTCGTGGCCCGTTGCGGCCCCTTCGCGTCCCGTAAGGCCCTTCGCGGCCCCTCGTAAGGCCCCTTCGCGGCCCCTCGTAAGGCCCTTCGCGGCCCCTCCTAACGGCCCCTTCGCGGCCCCTCGTAAGGCCCCTTCGCGGCCCCTCGTAAGGCCCCTTCGCGGCCCCTCGTAAGGCCCCTTCGCGGCCCCTCGTACGGCCATTCGCGGCCCCTCGTACGGCCCTTCGCGGCCCCTCGTAAGGCCCTTCGCGGCCCCCCGTCAGGCCCTGTCGCGGCCCCTCGTCGCGGCCCCCCGTCGCGGCCCACCGTCGCGGCCCCCCGTCGCGGCCCACCGTCGCGGCCCCCCGTCGCGGCCCCCCCCGTCGCGGCCCCCCCCCCCGTTGCAGGCCCCCCCCGTAGCGGCCCCCCCGTCGCGGCCCCCCCGTCGCGACCCCCCGTCGCGGCCCCCTGTCGCAGGCCCCCGTCGCGGCCCCCCGTATCGGCCCCGTCGCCCAGCGTCGCCCCTGTCCCGCCCCTGTCGCGGCCCTGCCCCGACCCTGTCGCGGCCCTATCGCGGCCCTGCCCCTGCCATGCCCCGACCCTGCCCAGGCCCCGCCCTCCTCATGCCTGTCGTGGCGCACCAGGGGCCCGTGCACCGCCCCCCCCCCCCCCCCTTTTCCCGTCGCCTTGCGTGGCGAGCGGGGGGGGGGGGGGGGCGCGCGCGCCCCTCCTTCCGCCTGTTCTGGCGCCCTGGGAGGCCGCGCGTCGGCCCCCCGTACTCCTCCCGCCCCCCCCCCCCCCCCCCCCCCCTCAGGTCGCCTCAACAGGCGACAGGAGGGGCGACCTGGGGGGGGGCGCGCGTCGGAGCAGCCGCCCCTGGTGCAGCCGCCCCTGGAGCAGCCGCCCCTGGACCCAGAGCAGCCGCCCCTGGCCCCTGGAGCAGCCACCCCTGGCCCCTGGAGCAGCCGCCCCTGGCCCCTGGAGCAGCCGCCCCTGGTGCAGCCGCCCCTGGACCTCAGCAGCCGCCCCTGGCCCCTGGAGCAGCCGCCCCTGGACCCCGCGACGCCGCCCCTGGACCCGGTGCCGCCGCCTCCCTGTGCTGCCCGTTGCTGCTCTCCCCCCCCCCTTCTTCGTCTCCCTGCTGCGCGTGCAGCCGTGGAACGGAGGGTGTGGGGGTGGTGGGTATGGGGGTGATGGGTGGTATGTTTCCCTTCCCCTCCTCCTCCTTTGTCTCCCACTGCTGCAGCTGCCGCTGAGGGGGGTGGATGAGTGTGAGCCAAAGGCGTGGTGCTAGGGGGTGTGGTGTGAGTGAACCTAGGGGTGCAGCAGGGGGTGTGTGAATGGGGGGTGCGGCAGTAGAGGGAGGTTGGGTGGAGGTAGCCGTCGTGTTGCTAGCAGTGCCAGTAGTCCGGAGGTGCGCTTCCGGTAGCCCAGTGATGCCGCTGCGCCAGTCGCCCGTGGGTCCGTTGCTCCTGCCGCTCGTCTTAGCCGCGGAGCCAGTTACTCCTGTAGTCCGGAGGTGCGCCTCTGGTAGCCACAGTGCGCGCCGCTCCTGTTGCCCGTGTGTCTGCAGCTTCCGCCGTTGCCTCCTCTCTCCTCTCCTATTAGTCCAGCCTCCTCCTCCTCACTTGCCCTCTGTGATAGCCTCTAGCTTTGCTTATTTATTGTGAACTTTAAACTGTTACTTCTTGTACTTGTGCTCAGAATGTGTGGTGACATTGTGATCCACCCTGAGCTTGCTTTGCTTTGCTTCTTGTGCTGATCATACCCCACTTTGACTATGGGGGTGTGTCAGAATATCATGTTTCTATAGTCTGCAGTGGGGTACTCCGTAGTGAGTACAACCCTGTTAGGGTTTCCTATATGTACTCAATTGCTTTCTAGTGCATTCATTCCTTCCTATTATTCTCACATTTTCCTCTCGTCACTCTCACCTAGGTCAAACCCTAGGCCCCTAAACTATTATGTTTGACACTTTCACTATTCGTAACAAATCCAAGAAGTGATGGTATCTTCTATGAATGCATGAAGAACACTGAGAGGGGCTTTAATTTTAAACCAGCTTCCAAACGTTACCAAATCTTTCATTGATTTGAGCAATGCTAGAAACGAGTAGACTGTAGATGTTGAAACAGCTTGTGCAAGTGCGCGAAACCTAGTTCAAACTCTTACACGTGCCTGAAGTGATTGTCAGGAGTTTGCTGACACATAGCATTCTCCAGCTGGCGTTTTCAGTCATCCTCTATCCGCCAGCCTCTTCGATTCAGAGGCTGAAGGAACAGCAACTGGCGTTACAGCGCAAGTCTAGGGATGATGGCTCCACGGAGCTTGGAGGCGAGGGGGAGGGCGAGAGTCGAAGCAAGCTGGTATGCCTTGGTGTAGGATGGCATAGGATGGCTTGGTAGCATGGCATGTGGTAGCACATCCAGATTCGAGAACCTCCTGTAATTGCGCGGGGCGAGGTTTGAAAAGCAGGAATGGGGGGAAGCAGTTTCAAATTCGAACCCCTTTGTTCGCGGGTCAATCAGTGGCTGGAGCAGTCGCATGGACCAATGTGCGAAGGGTTTTGGCTGATGGGTGGCACGGCGGCGGCGGCTCGAGAACTGATGAACAATTTCTAGCCGCATGCGATGAAAGATGGACAGTCCATGCGACGACTGACCCTCCAGTGGAACGAATCAACCGTTACCTTCAGATGCGTGCCAGACATCAACGGAGGACACCGAGATAATGTTGGAAGCGAGATAGTCGCACAGAAGGGCATCGTCACATGAAGGAAGGTGCAGATCCTCGCAACCAATCGGCAGCGAATGAAGGGACCAAACCATCTCCAGATGTAAAGGAGAGGCGCTCCACTGTCAAACTCTAGGGATCTTGCGCTTCACTTCACATCCATGCCATATCCTCCCATTCCAGCCCAACTTCCTGTCCTCCACAAATGTTTCATCCTTTCCCCATCCCCACCGCCCGTCAATCCTAGATAACTCTCCCAACACCTCCTTTCCACCTTTCGTCTTTGTTTGGCTGAATCACGAACAGCATTTCCCTTCCCATACAACCATCCTACAATTCCCCAGTCCAGTCTTCAGGACAGGTAGCTAACTGTCCGTCAGTGCCCAAGAGGCGAGCATCCTGGTCGTGGTCTGGATCGGATGCAACTAACTTATAGCTGCTTGTAAGTTGTTTTCTCCGTGATTCGCAGGCTAGAGATGATAATGGCTTCGGTACGCGTTTTCCTCCCTAGGTGATATCTCGACCATGCAACAATTTCACAATCTCTCAACCACAGCCTTCTAACACAGAAATCACCCAAAGACCAAACTGTATTCCGTAGTTCGTTCCGTTCATCAACTCATAATCCATGGCCACGCGATGGATGCCGGTACACTCGCGAAACGACAGAGCCGCGTCCAAGCCGGCAGCATGCGGAGGCGGACAATCCACGAGCACCCGAGGAGGGACCGCCACTCGCGGATCAACCATGGCTGAACCGTCGAAAACTGCAGCGGGTGAACCCGCGAAGGCATCAGCAGGTGTACCCGCGGGAACACCCGCTGGTGTTCCGGCAGGGCGCGGAGCCGGACGGGGTGTCGGGAGAGGAACTGCAGCGGCGGATACGCTCGCCGGACGGGGTCGAGGCAGCGCGGGTATCGGACGAGGCGACGCCAAGACGGTCGGCCGAGGGGGCCCGGTTTCGGGATCCGCCCGGGGAAACCTCGCGAGCAGCCAGGCGGAACCCGCGCGGCAGATCGGCGCTCCGCACGTGTTTCCGCGCATGGGCCGTGGGGACATCCGGCGCACGTACACGCTCGGGCGGGAGCTGGGGAAAGGCGGAGGCGGCGTGGTGCGCGAATGTCTGGACCCATTGACGGGCGAGCCCGTGGCGGCCTGCAAAACCATTCCCAAGTCGAAGCTCGAGGTACCGACTGTTTTTTTTTTTTTTTTTTTTTTTTTTTTTTTCAGATTAAATTATTCTTAACCCCGGTACTGTGTCTTTCATATGTTTTGCGGCAGTGATGTGCGATCGAAAGGCGTATTTCCCCGCCGTCCCTCGTTCAGACCTGTCACCGCAATCCGTAGACCGTCTCACCCACCCGCCATCCGACACGCCAATCACCCTCAGCTGCTCATCCCACCCGCGTTCCCCCTCATCCCCTCCCCCCAGTTCCTTTCCCCGTTCCTAACCTCTCCCAGCCCCCCCAATTCCTCCGCCTTTCCTCAATTCCCCCAATTCTTTCCCCCAACTCCCCCAATATCGCCGTCTCCCGATTCCGCGCTTCCCCGCAGCGACCGGACCTGGTGGAGGAGCTGCGCGCGGAGGTGACGGCGATGCGGCGGCTGGCGGGGCACGCGCACGTGGTGCGCCTGCTGGCGGTGTACGAGGACGACCACGCGGTGCACGTAGTCATGGAGCTCTGCACGGGGGGCGATCTGTACGATCTACTTACGGCTGCCACGACGCTGCCCGAGCCGATCGCCGCGCAGCTGACAAGGTACGATGACTCATATGCATCCCAGTCCATCCACCATAAGATATAAGTAACATTTTGAGACGTCTCAAAATGTTACTTTTATCACGTCAACTGACAAGGTACGATGACTCATGTGCATCCCAGTCCATCCGCCGTAACAATGCGATCTGTGATGACGCGTTTCCTGCCATGCCGTTGACTCGTATGCCGAAATTGTTCTTTGATTCTGTCTCAAACTCCCCGTCGTTCGCTCCCCTTCCCCTGCAGTCAAATCCTGAAGGCGCTAAGTCATTGCCATCGCAACGGCATCCTGCATCGCGATATCAAGCCGGAGAATATATTATTAGCGAACCCGGTAACGGTACAAGACGGGCATGTCGCAATCATTGACGCAGCTGTACCCGCTACAGGAGCAGCGGCGAAAATGGAAGGCGGCGAAACGGTTTCTACAGTTCCAGCTTCTGATTCTTACGCGGAAGATGAAATTATGCAAGATGTGACTGTAAACGACGGGCCCGTCAGCAGCACTGTAGCGTGTGCAGGTGGCGGGTTCGGTGACTTGCCCAGCCCCTCTACAAGCACATTCAGTACGAGTGTAATGAGCAGTACACCCAGTAGCATGTTAATGTCATCGGGTTGCGCCAGCACCGCCAGCAGCAGCTTTGGGGCAAGGGGGGGCATGCTTTCGGAAGGGGGGCGCGGAGTCGGGGAGGGGGACGGGGAAGAGGACGGGGAGAGGGCGGAAGGCGCGGGGAACGCCCTGCATGTTAAACTTGCGGATTTCGGGTTGTCTGTTGTGCTTAAATCGGGGCAGCTTGCAGTGGGTATGCTTGGAAGCAACGTGTATATGGCACCAGAGGTCGTGTGCAGGAAACCGTACGGTTTGGCGATTGATTTGTGGGGCCTCGGAGTTATCCTCTTTACAGCGCTCTCCGGTTACATGCCGTTTTGGGGCAGTACGGATGAAGAGCTTTTTGTCCGTATCCTGCGCGGCCGCCCGGATTACTCCAGCGATCCGTGGCCGTCGATCAGCGCGGAGGCGAAGGATCTGGTCCATCGGTTGCTCACCATTGATCCGCCGCGCCGGATCACTGCTGACGTGGCGCTGCAGCATCCGTGGATCTTGAAGCATTGCGGTGCATCTGCACCGTCGATTCCAGCATCTCTGGGCGAGCCTGCTGGCGTCAATCCCAAGGCACCTGCTCACACGTCTCTTGCTACTGGGGTTCACTCGACCTCCTTAAATGCCCCATCTTCTGGGGATTCTACTTTCTCTGCTGCTCCGTCTCCTGCTCATTCAGCTGCTGCTGGTATTTCCGTGTCAGTGGCTGCTGCGCCTACTGCTGCCGCCGCTCCAGCTGCTGCTCCTGCTGGTGGTGCTGAAGCTGCTGCTGGTGGTGTTTCTGCAGCAGCTGCTCCTGCCTCTCGCAGAGCACCCTCCCCCATTCGCCGCCAGCCCTCGCCCATCCGCCGGCCGCCTTCACCTGCCAAGCGACCAGCCTCCCCAGCCAGGCGTGGTACCGCTACTGCTGCACCTGCTGCTGCTCCTGCCAGAGCTGCTTCTATGAACGCATCTGCAGTCTCACCGCGCTACCCCTCCAAGACACGCCCTGCAACCACCCAGGTAGCCGCTGCTAGAGCTTCAGCTGCTGCTGCTGCCCGCGCTGCTGCTGCTGCTGCTGCTAGGGGTGCCTCTGCTTCTGCTTTTGGTGTGTCTGCTGCCACTGCTGCTGCTGCTCCAGCACCCGCCGCTGCTGCTGATGCTGCTGCTGCTGTGCGTCCAATGAAAGCGCCTGCTGCGCCCACCACACCGTTGCTGCCCAGCCGCACGCGGGCAAACGTACCGGCTACCAATAACAGGGCTGCTGTTGGCTCCTTTGGGAAACGTTCCAATGTCGAGGATACTCATATGCATGCAGGCACGAATGCACACAAGCAGCAGCAGCAGCAGCAGCAGAGGCAGAATCATGAGTTAAAGTCCTCCCCCGCACATTCTCCTACTATCTCCTCCGCTTCCTCCGCTGCCTCCTGCCCCACTCCCTTCACTCTCCCACACTCCGCCGCCCTTCCCACTCCCCATGCCCCTCATACCGCCACTCCTCTGCCTGCCACGGCTGCTGGTGTTTCTATGAGTGCTGTCTCGCTTCCATCACCCATGGCTGCTATGCCCCATCCAGAGGGTGTTAGTAATGTTGCCATCCCAGCAGCATTCATTGCTATGCCTCACCCACCAGTCACAGCTTTCACTGCTGCTTCCTTCCCAGCAGCCATCACCGTCCGCCCTTCATTTGCCAAGCCCATGCCTCCTCCTTCGCAGCTCGCTTCGGCCGCAGCCCACGCATCTGCTTCGGCAACAGCTTCGGCGACTGGTTCGGAACCAGACCTGACAGGTGCATCGGTGCCAGTAGCTTCCGCGCTTGTGGTAGGCGGTGCGAGTGGGGGAGTTACAGATACTGTTGCATCTGTGCGTGCAGAGCAATCTGCTGCAGAAGCAGCAGCTGTGCCAGCAGCAGGAGCACCAACAGCAGCTGCAGTTACAGCAGCAACAACAGAATCCTTAGTGCCGCTTCAGCCTATTACTCCCATGTCTGTTGATCATCCGTTTTCTGTCTCCTTGCCAGCAGCTGCACCAACGTCACATACGCTGGCCCCACCTGCTCCTACTCCACATGAGCCTACCCCACATGCGGCTACCCCACATGATCCCATTTCCACCAAATCTGCTGCCTTACCTGAACCTGCTATTGAGCCTCTGAGGCGCGCCCCTAGACCACACAAGGGCCGCACGGGGGTGTTCCGAGTGTCATCTGGTAGGAGGAGAGACGCTCATGCAACAGCCGCTCCGGCCCCCTCTGCTTCTGTTCCTAGTGCCGCCGCCGCTGGTGCTGCCGCTGGTGTTGCTGCTGGTGCTACTGGTGGTGGTGGTGGGTCCTTTGGTTCTGCCAGTGGAGCCATGGCCAGTGCTACCAGCAAGCTCGCCTCTCTCTTCTCATTGGGTGCTGCCCCGGCAGCCAAGGCTCGGAAGAACGCCGCCGGAGCTGGCGTTTCAGGCTCGGGAGCGCCAGGTTCGGGGACGTCTGCATTGTTCCGAGCCAGGCCGTCGGGCCTGAGCAGCCCATTCACGTTCTTTTCCCCCAAGAGGAAGATCCGAAAGTCACAAGTGGTTGTGAACAGTGCTGCGGCTCCAGGGGCAACAGTGGCAGGCGGCGCTAATGGGGGAACAGATATGATTGTGGATGGGACTGGTGAGCATGGGGAGGAGGAGGACGACGAAGATGAGGAGGAAGAGGAGGAGGTGGAGGAGGGAGAGGCTGAGGGAGAGCAGGAGGAGCAGGAGGGTGAGGTGGGAGGCAGAGCAGGTTTGGCTGGGTTCAACAGCGCCGTGCTGAGTGCAGCAGCTGCTGCTGTGCTGCACACCCACTTGAACGGCCATGATGAAAAGCAGCAGCAGGGGAATCACCAATCGCACCCTCACCAGCCTTGGCAGAGGAATGGGATGATTGGCAGCCTCGGCAGCACCGGAGCTGCAAGCAGCGTTGGCACCATTGCAGAGTTTCGGGCCCGACTGTCCCCGGCCGTCACTCTTGACCGAACGGCCGCTCCCGAGCCTGTGGCGGTGTATTCGAGCACTGGAAACGTGCTGCCAGCTGTCAGCGCAGCATTGGCTACAGGTCAAGCAAGGGAGAAAGTGAAAGCAGAGGGTGGGATGGAGGAGAGAGGAGGGATGGAAGTTGATGGAGGGACATGTGAAGGAGGCATGTCGGATGTTGTGACGGCTTTCTCAATTCTCAGGACTAACTCGATACATGGTGCTGCTGCTGCACTACCAGCAGAAGCACCACAAGCAGTTAGAGAGGCCACTGGTGTAGCCACAGCTAGTGGCAAACCGGAGGCACTTGCAGGTTCGCATCTCGCGGGGACTGCAAGAGATACCAGGAGTTTGCTTGGGAGGCATAGTGCATCAGGGCGGCTCAAGCATCTCTTATCAGGCCACTAAAACACCTGAAGTTACATAGATCAATATTGATTGAGCATGAATATTTATTGTTTCTTTGTTAAACAAATAAGCTTGAGCCTCTGCTTTGACATTCCCTATGGTATATGTAATCAAATAAAGAAGTTGGTTGATGCTAGATTTCTGAAGGCATATGGTGATTTTGCATGAGGATTGTTTACTAAGATGGTGAAGTCATCAACCAACGTCTAGATTGGTTACATGTTGTTATTCGATAACCATGCTACCATGTTGTTATTCAATGAGAAACATTGAGTCGAGGGCCACGTCCCACGGCTTGGGGTCCCTGCCACGTCCAATCCAGGTTGCAACAGCACTTCGTCACCCTGCCACGTCAGCAATCCAACCTGCTCCAACCAGCCTTCGATCCTCTCCAATCCAACTCAATCTCCGTCCCCCGCCAATGCGCGTTCCCCGACTCTCCGCTTCCCCAACTCCCCCATTCCAGGCCAAAAGCTTTTCAGTCCCCACGTACACGTTCTCCCCATTCGCTACTCCAGCGCTCTTCCAACCGCACCCCCTGCTCCCCCCGAATACCCGTTCCCTCCGCTCCCCTCGCTTCCCCCGTTGCTCCCCCTTACCCTTCCCCCGCCACCCCTCAACTCGACTCATCCGCCCCTTCTCCTTCCGCCATTTCTATCGCACTTCCTTTCTTTCACCCTCTCCCTCTCCACCTCCTCCAGGGTGTTTCTCTGCTCATTCTCAGAAATCTTTCAAGTTGGTGGTAAATTACTGTCCTTGGAAACGAGGCAGTAGCGGTCGTTCAGACCAGCGATTGAGAGAGAGAGCGGATCGCAGCTCGGATTTTTTCCCCCCTGAAACCATGGCTGCCATCGAAGCCACCCCGATGCTCCAGTCTCTCCGCCTCGACGCCGCGCTCGCGGCGTCGTCGCGCACGACCGTCCCCGCCTCCTCCTTCGTCCGCCCGCAGATTAGCCTCCGGTCGAGCCGCGCCCTTAGCGGACGGCGAGTGGTGGCGGCGGAGCGGTCCGCGGTAGCTGCGGGCGTTCAGGCAGTGGCGGAGCTGTTCCCGTCCGTGGAGGGCGCGGAGGACGCCGGGGAAGCGGAGGAGGCTGACGTGGCACCAGTGAAGGCGAAGACGGGGAAGAAGGCGCTTGTGTTCAAGAGGGACCAGGTGCGAGGCGGAATAGATTTCAGCGTTAGGGTTTCGTGTAGCTGTCCGATAATATCTAGGGTTAGCCAGAATGCGAGGCTCCTTTAGTGAGCGACAAGACGGGCAAGAGTTTGTTTGGGTTTTCGGAAGGAATTTAGTTCTCGCAGAGGGACGAATGGCACAGCGTTCGAGAGGGATCAGCAAGCAAGACGGATATATTTTACTGTTCGGGTTTCGCGCGGCTTACCAATGATGCTGCAACCTGGGTGTGCAGGGGCTGTCGGAATGTGCTGCATTGCGCTGCGCATGCCAGCGTTTTCGGAGGGCCAG
Source organism: Closterium sp. Naga37s-1 (assembly GCA_947471745.1). Lineage (NCBI taxonomy): Eukaryota > Viridiplantae > Streptophyta > Zygnematophyceae > Desmidiales > Closteriaceae > Closterium > Closterium sp. Naga37s-1. Next base: position 86,941 of record CANJKZ010000960.1, read on the forward strand.
GTGCCCGGCAGAGCATTTTAGGGTTTCTTTATCAACCAACGACGTTCACTTTTGGCATGAATGTAGTTTACATTACTCTACCATTTAATTTTCCGGCGCAGCATAGGGAAGGACCGCCGCACAGGAGGAACAGGAGCTAGGGTTTCTCGAGTGAATGTAGGCTTTTCGCAGCTGGCCTTCCCCGAGTCTCTTCTTTCAGGCCCAATGTAGCGCCTCGAGTACGTCTTTTGAGACATCTAATAAATCGGCCGAATGTAGCGCCTCGAGTACGTCTCCAGGCGTCCGAAAGGTTGTTCTGAGCGGATAGCAGGTCATCTTGGTCCCGTCTGGGAGCTGGAATCTGAGAAGCTTCTTTTTTGAAGCTTGAATACGTTTTTTTCTCCAAGCGTGCGTGGAAGTTTCTGAAGCGAGGGAACGGATCGGATTGTTGGTTCGTTTTCGCGGTAAGCTCTGACAACTCGAATACTCTTGTTCGGTTCGGAGAGCCTGATTTGGTTTCAGGAGCGGAGAGCTCTGACATCTAATAAGCTCTGCCTCGTGAATGTTTCACACCCTCGTTCTCTCTCCCCGCGCGCTCGCATCCAGTCATAATCCAGACCTCATCCAAACCAGATCCAGACCTGATTCTCCCTCGTTCTGAATCCAAGCGGTTCTTGGGGATTCAGAAGCTGCGTTACCGCAAACGCGAGTGCGTGGCGGTGCGATCGAACCATTACGTTCGCGCTGCTCTCGGCTTTAGGATTTCCAACCGTTCTACCCTTCTTCCTCTCCCCACTTCAATCCAAAGCGGTTCCCGGAGATTCAGAAGCTGCGCGACCGCAACAGCGAGTACGAGCCGGTACCACTATGCGGCGGAATGGTAAAGGCTTCAGAGTGTGTTTTTCCTCGTACCCTTCCCTCTCTGCTTCACTCACATCCCTGCCGTCCTCCTACACCCGGTCGTAGCGGTTCTTGGAGAATTTAGAAGCTGCGCGACCACAACGGTTTTGAGAAGTCTCAAAAGTCTTGAGGCGTCTCAAAATTGTAGATTCAGAAGGTGCGCGACCGCAACGGCGAGTACGAGCCGGTGGAGGCGATCGAAACCGTCAAGGCGACCTCTGTCTGTGCGTCAATTTACCCGCTCATTTCCCCCCACCCGTCCCTCCCCATGTTTCCTTCCTCCCCTGTTCATCCCCTCTCCCTCTTCTCCCCACCCCAGACCCGGTCGAAGCGCTTCTTGGAGATCCAGAAGCTGCGCGACCGCAACAGCGAGTACGAGCCGGTGGAGGCGCTCGAAATCGTCAAGGCGACGGCTTCCGTCAAGTTTGACGAGTCCGTCGAGGCGCACTTCCGCCTGAACATCGACCCGAAGTACGCCGACCAGCAGCTGCGCGCCACGGTGCGTAACGAGGATGCTGTTAGCGGGGATGTTACGAGCGGGGATGTTGTTAGCGGGATGACTAATCGAAGGATTCACAACAGTGATTGAAATCACGCTGATCAGCAGCTGCTATTAACGGGGATATTATATCGGGGATAGTGTCTCCGGGATGCAGGCGGGATGGTTACAAGTCGAAGCAAACGGTCCAATTTTTTTTGCAAGCCATTCGAACTCAACCTCGCCCCCTGCGCGCCATGCTTGAAAAAAGAATGCTTTTAACGGGGGTGCTGTTAGCAGGGATGCTTACCACTTACTCCCCCCCTCCCCTCCTCCCCCTCTCCCTTCCCCTCTCTGACCAAGGGAATCGATCCGATGGTTCGGGTTGCTGTGTCATCCCATCTCCATTCCTCCCTTTCTCTCCCGTTCTTTCCGCTTCTTCGTTCACCCAGGTTTCTTTGCCCAAGGGAACCGGTCAGGTGGTTCGCGTTGCCGTCCTCACTCAAGGTACTTCTTTTTTCCCTTTGGTGTCACATCTGCAATTAATTTCATCGCACCATTTGTTTGCACGGTTGTTGTTGTTGTTGTTTTTAATTTTTTCTCTCCAAAAGTTCCCTCGTCCGTTCCGTTCGTTGCCCCAGTCACCACCACCGTTCGTTGCGCAGCGGAGAACTAGAGGGAGGCGACGGAGGCGGGTGCTGACGTGGCCTCTCAGTCCGCCCCTAACCCCTCTGCTGTCCCTGTCCTCTTTGCTGTCCCTGTCCTCTTTGCTGTCCCTGTCCTCTTTGCTGTCCCTGTCCTCTTTGCTGTCCCTGTCCTCTTTGCTGTCCCTGTCCTCTTTGCTGTCCCTATCCCGCTCTCCCCCTGCTCTGCCCCCTCCTCCCCCTCCCCGGTTTTCCCCTCTTCCCCCCACCATGCGCGCAGGAGAGAAGCAGAGGGAGGCGACGGACGCGGGGGCGGACGTGGTGGGCGCGGAGGATCTGATTGAGCGCATTGCGGGCGGCTTTCTCGAGTTTGACAAGCTCGTCGCCACCCCCGACATGATGCCCAAGGTGCGTTGCGTTGCTTGCCTGCTCCTAGCTGCTGCCGGGTTGTAGCTGGGCTGGGGCAAGCTTGGATCTCACGCATCAGCATGTTGGAGTAAGACCACGCCCGACAGGATGCCCAAGGTGCGTTGCGCTGCTTGCTGGTCGGTGCTCGTGGTTGGTGCCTGGTTCTAGCTGGGGTGGGGCAAGCTAGCACGCAGTAACATGTTAGAGTTTGACTAGCTCGTGGCCACTCCCGACATGATGCCCAAGGTCAGGTGCAATGCTGCTGACTGCTACCTGAACTGTCTCTCACACTTCGTCATCACCGCTCCCTCTCCCCCGTTCCCTCTCCCACACTCCCTCTCCCCCGCTCCCTCTCCCCCGCTCCCTCTCCCCCGCTCCCTCTCCCCCGCTCCCTCTCCCCCGCTCCCTCTCCCCCGCTCCCTCTCCCCCGCTCCCTCTCCCCCGCTCCCTCTCCCCCTCTCCATCTCCCCCGTTCCCGCTCCCCTTTGGCCCCCTCTCATGTGACTCGTCTGGGTCGTCTGCTGGGCCCACACACCGCATGCCTAACCCCCAGAACTCAAGTCCAAGTCATGCTTCAGACTTATTTCATACACTTACCCTCTCCGCCCAACCCATACTCCCTCTCTCCTTCTCTCTATCCTCGCTCCTCTCGCATCTGGGACGTCTGTTGGATCCACGTGGATTCATGCCCAACTTCAAGGGCTCAGCCCAAGGCATGTTTCGAGCCGATTTTATAACCTCGTCCCCTATTCTCCTCCCTCCTTGCTCCCCTCCCAGGTGGCGCGTCTGGGTCGTCTGCTGGGTCCACGTGGCCTCATGCCCAACCCCAAGGCCGGCACCGTCACCACCGACCTTGCTTCGGTACGCACCTGCGCTTGCTTTGGTGTTTGTTCTGTTTGTAGCTGGTTTCGTTTTTGGATCTTCAGATTCACTGCTGCTGCTACTGCTGCCACCGCCGCTGCCACCACTGCCGCTGCCACTGCTGCTGCTGCTGCAGCACGTTCAGTTTTGCATGCATGCTCAAGCCAGTCACTTCTTCCTTCCCTTTCCCCCTTGGCCGTCCTTTTGACTAGGGTGTTCTTTTCCATCTGTGAAGCCACTTTCTCACACTCCCCCCTCCCCCACCCTCTTCTTGCTCTTCCTCTCCACCTCCTTCTCGTCACCTCTTCCTTCCCCACCCTTGAAGCTTTCATGCAGTGGTAGATGTGGTGGGGCATTGCACACAAATTGGTGTACTGTGCCGCATTCACTCACTCACTCACAAGTGTTAATCTGTCTTGCTATGCACCCATTCCCACCACGGCCCCCACTCCTTCCCCCCACCGCCACTACCCCTCTCCCCCCCTGCAGGCGGTGGTGGACTTCAAGGCGGGCAAGGTGGAGTACCGGGCGGACAAGACTGGCATCGTGCACGTGCTCTTCGGCAAGGCCTCCTTCTCCAACGACGACCTCCTCACCAACCTCATTGCAGTCGCTGTAAGTGTATTAATAAAATATTGTGTAGTGTATTTATATTCATGTGATGTATGGTGTGGCAATGGTTGTCTGTTGGTGTCGTGACTGATATTTTGCTTGCGTGTTTGTGCGATGTGTTGTTGGATTACAGAACTCTGTGGATGCGAATCGCCCACCAGGCGCCAAGGGAGTGTACTGGAAGACCGCTTACATCTGCGCTACAATGGGCCCGTCTGTTCGTGTAAATGTGTCGGCCTTGAGGGACTTCAAGCTGCCCACTGCCTCATCGTAAGGAAATGCCTGAAATGTCTGCCTTGTCCACACTTACAAAATGCAGTGTCAATGAATGAGATTTTTACATGAGGTACTGATCCTGTGCCAAATTCTTTGTAGGTTTTATATTAGTGTTTCCATAAATGATCAATCTTGTTGGCAATAAGCTGGCGCGCTGCACCTACACCTCATTCGCTGGTCTCACTGGTTAGCCAATCACAAAACCCACACAGGCTGAGTCATTCCGATTTCAGAAGCCAATAGGGAAAGCTCAAAGCATCACTGTTTCGCTAGGTCTTTGCTGCCCTCGCTTCGTTTTGGCCTGGTTCGGTATGTCGCGCTTCGGTTGGGCAGTCCACATTTTTTTCCTCAGCTGGAGCAGGTGTGTACTGTGGTCTATCAGGATACGTACTGGCTGCCCGTAATGTTGTCGGTCATCGGTTTTCGTGGATTTGTGAGGTGAGTGTTCTTGGGCAGAAATGTGATTGGGGCAAAGCCAATGGAAACGCACAAAAGTGTGTGTCAGGCTCGGAATTTCGGGGGAAAAGGCCCGGTCTGCACAAACGAGTAGGTTAGGTTAGGGAAGAGCGCGACAAATGTGGGATGTGATTGATGGGGGGAGGTTGGGCTGTTGCTCGCTGCAGTTGTATGTGCTGCGTGCCACGAAACTGTTCGTATTTCGCGTGGAAGCACTGTCACCGTGATATACCGCACACAACCTACCTCGGGATTGCCGTTGGAGGTGATCACATATGCTTCCATTGAAACAGCTGCTGATGTTATTTTGCAGACGATGCACGGTGTTTCTGGGACCGAGGAATTAGACGAGTAGGAGACGCGAAGTAGCCGTGCCGCGTTAGCTTCTGTTGTTATGAGCTTGCGGATCTAAGTCGTTCAAGTTTCGGGTGCTACTGTTAGTATCTCCGTGAGTTTGACCTCTTCGTTCAACATTAATCCACGAACAGAGACCTTCTGTTAGTATCGGATTGGATTGGTATGATAGGTTAGTCCACGCAATTCCTCCGCAGTTCCTCCACTTAGATCGTCCCTCAGTCGTTGCCGGCTTGAAACCCTCGCTTCGTCTCCCCGACAGCGGCTCGTCCATGGCACCTACCTCCAAGCCTCGTCTCTATTGTCCTTGAGTTTTGATTTCGAGCAGCCGGCGCTCGAGCCCATTCACCATGGTAAGCTGCTGTGTGTTCTGTCTTCTTTCACGTTATTGTGCCGTCAAGGTTGCGCTGTCAAGTTATTGGCTCGTCAAGTCCTTGTGCTGTCAGTTTCTGCTGTCAAATCGTGCTCGAAAGAACGAATTTGCTGATAAGAACAACCTCTTGCTCTTTCGGTGCACAGACGAACTCGAATATGAACACGCAGTCGCCAAACCATGGTCGCAATTTACTGCGTGCCTGGATTTCGCATGGCTCTGTCCCATGCACTAAGCTCTTGCCAACGTGTCGTGGGTTGTTTGGGATCCTATATTGCACGTTGACTCCTCCTCTTGCGCGACGTCGCACACCATCGCGTAGCGTCGCATGCTCTTTATTCTTCCTCTGTACTTATAAGATTTCGCAGAGACGAACTTTGCGTCCATTTTACACGTCTTGGAAAAAGTACAAACTTCGCAGTTCTTCGTCATGTCCCTAAACACTTTCAAGGGTCAATTTCGCGGACTCCTCGTTTCTCGCGGTTACCTTATCTCGCGAAAACTCCCTTTCGCACTCCCCTTTCGCCACCGCACCCCTTCCTTAGCCTGTGTGTCCTGCGGATCTACATTCGGGGAGTTTCAAGCAGCGCAGTACGCTCACGGCAGGCGGCAGGATTTGAGAGGCGAATGAGTCGAGCCTGTTCGTCTTTCCTGACGCCGAAATGCCTTACCTTCCCTGCCCCCGCATTTCCCCCTCTCCCTTTCCCCATCCCCTTCCCGCTTCCCCCTCTCCCTTCCCCCTTTCCCACCCCCTCCGTGGCCTTTCTCTCGTGATAAGACCTTTCTGGGGCGCCTACGGCCCCCGTCCCCTCCCCTTTCCCCCCCCTCACTGTTCCTACGCTTTCAAGCAGCGCAGCTTGTTCAAAGCGGGTTGCTGAATCTGGGCCGGATGAATGAGAGGGCTTGTGGGGAGTAACGTGAGGATGCGTCCCTTCTTGTCCCTGAATTCCCCCCATCACTCTCTTAGAATCTTCACACTTTCCTCCCTCAGTCCCTCCTCCCCCACCTCCCCCCCTCCCCCCCCTACCCCCCCTTCCTCCCCTCCTTCCCCCCTTATTATTTCTCCCTTCAAATTTTCGTCCAAATTCTTTCCCCCTCGCTCTGCCCCTTTTACAATCCCCCTTTCGTTCTTCCCCCATCATTTTCCTCCTCACACCCCCTCGCTCTATCCCCCTCACTCTTCCTCCGTCTCTCTCTCCCTCTCGCCCTCGCCCTTGCCACCACCCACTGCCAACGTGCTCACAGTGGGCAGCAGCGATGAGAGGGGCTTGCTGGCATGCTGCTGGCAACCCATCCCACCCCACCCCATCCCACCCCACCCCACTCCACCCCATCCCACCCCACCCGACCCCATCCCATCCGATCGCATCCCACCCTACCCCACCAGGGCTCGGAGCAGCGCAGTGTGTTCACAGTGGGCAGCAGCGTGTGGGTGCCGGACGAGGAGGACGCATGGGCGGAGGGCGACGTGGTGGGCGTCAAGGATGGCGCAGGCGCGGGGGCTGCGGGCGGGCAGGTGGTGGTGCGCACTATAGGGAAGAAGAAGCGCGAGGTGAGTGTGGGGATGCGTGTGTGTGGTGGTGTTGGTGATGCTCGTGTGTGGTGTGGTGCTGTTGATGGGTGGTGCTGGTTTTACGGGGCCTTAAAAAAATAAAACAAATATAGATAAATGGGTAGGGAGGGGCGTGCAGGTGGTGACCAAAGTCACGGTGGGGAGGAATGTGACTGTGTTAGTGACGATGATAGGGGGCGTGATAGAGACGGGCGTGGGGATGGTGATGGTGATGGGTGATGGTTGATGGGTGATGGTGTTGGTGATACGAGAATGGCGGAATCATGGACGACATGGTCAAGATGGTGTATGGCGGGAGTGCCTTTCGAGTCCACTCACTCAAAACTTTCCTCTCTCTCCCTTGCATTAACGCAGGTGACGGTAGCTGCGGGTGCGTGCTACGCAAGGGAGGAGGATGGGGGAATCATGGACGATATGGTCAAGATGGCCTCAACTACACACTGCTTCTCCTTCACTCCTCACACCTTCCCGTTCCCCTTTCACAGGTGACGGTAGCAGCGGGTGCGTGTTATGCATGGGAGGAGGATGGGGGAATCATGGATGATATGGTCAAGATGGCCTACCTGCACGAGCCGGGGGTGCCTCTGAACTCCACTCACTCAAAACCCTCCCCTCTCTTCCCTCGCTTCAATGCAGGTGACGGTAGCAGCGGGCGCGTGCTATGCGAGGGAGGAGGATGGGGGAATCATGGACGATATGGTCAAGATGGCCTACCTGCACGAGCCAGGGGTGCTCTGCAACCTCATGCTGCGCTACCAGCGCAACCTTATTTATGTGAGTGGTGGTGGTGGTGCGCATGAGATCTAAAGAAAATGAAAAAAATAGCAGGATCACTGGGTAAAGTGAATCAGAACAGGCAGGCACATAGGTTGAAGTTCACTTGTCGTGATTTTTGTGTGCTAATCCCCTGGTGAATCTCCCCTGGTGAATCTCCCCTGGTGAATCTCCCCTGGTGAATCTCAATCTTCGAATGCGATCCCCCCAAACCCAGAACCCGAAATCTAGAGTCTTAAACCCTGAACCAGAACCGAGTCCAGAACCGAGATTTAGAACCGGAAACATGAAAACTCAGTATCCTCTTCTTTCCCCCTCTCCTCTTCCCTCCCGGCTCCCTGCCCTCCCACCAGACGTACACGGGCAGCATTCTGATCGCAGCGAACCCGTTTATGCGCATACCAGGCATCTACGACCGGGAGATGAGGGAGGCGTACAGAGGGGCACAGATCGGTGACCTCAGCCCGCATGTGTTTGCCATTGCTGATAACGCATACAGGTGAGCAGGGTGGAAAATGGGGGGGGCGATCTTGGGCACAGAGGTAATGAGGTCCAGGTAGGGGAGAGCAGGTGAGGAGGGGCGAGGGGCCTTTGGACTCGAGTGTTCTGCATATCTAATGCATTCCTTTGGCATCATCCCTTTCAGCTCCCACCCACCCCTGCAAGGCAGCCAGTCGATTCTGAGATATTATAAAATTTGTCAGTAACTCAAACGTGTTGCATCAACCAATCAATACCCACCCCTCCAGGGCCATGGTGGATGATAAGCGCAGCCAGTCGATTCTGATAAGCAGATAACACTCCTGTCATTGAGTAAGCTCGCCAGTCGGTTTTGACCAGCAGAAAGAAGCCCTGTCATTGAGTAATCTTATTACTCTGCTACGCACCATACCTCCCACCCAACGCCCACCCCTGCAGGGCGATGGTGGACGATAAGCGCAGCCAGTCGATTCTAATCAGCGGGGAGAGCGGAGCTGGCAAGACAGAGACCACGAAGCTGGTGATGGAGTACCTGGCTTCAGTGGGTGGCCGGTCTGAGGCCACTGAGGGGCGCAGCATTGAGAGCCAAGTGCTGGAGGTGAGAGGGGGAAGCGGGTAGGGCAAAACAGGAGAGAGGAGAAGGGAGGGGTGTGGGGTGAGGGAGGTGAGGAAGAAGAAAGGAGGCAGGTGGTGGAATGGGGGTGTAGTAGGGTAAGAAAGGGGTGATGCAAAGGGGTGCCGAGCAGCGGGCAAGACAGAGACGACAAAGCTGGTGATGGAGTATCTGGCGTCCGTGGGGGGAAGGTCCGAGGTGACTGAGGGGCGCAGCATCGAGAGCCAAGTGCTGGAGGTGAGTCGAGTGGTCAAGCTCAGAACAGGGGGTGATGCTAATGAGGTGCAAAGTGCAACGAGCAAGCGGGCAAGTCAGAGATGACAAAGTTGGTGATGGAGTATCTGGCATTGGTGGGGGACCAATCTGAGGCCACTGAGGGGCGCAGCATCGAGAGCCAAGTGCTGGAGGTGAGTTGAGTGGGGAGTTGAGTGGGGAGTTGAGTGAAGAATGAATTGGGAGGCACAGCCTACTTTTCTCACGCTCCTCCTCGCCCTCTCTTGTGTTCCACCCACCAGTCGAACCCGTTGCTTGAAGCCTTTGGGAACGCCAAGACGGTGCGCAACGACAAGCAATTTCAACCACATTCCACCCCTCACCTCTCTTTCCCCTCCCTCTCCTACCAACCCACCAGTCCAACCCGTTGCTAGAAGCCTTTGGCAACGCCAAGACGGTGCGCAACGACAACTCGAGCCGCTTTGGCAAGTTCATCGAGATCCAGTTCGACCAGCGCGGCCGCGTGTCCGGCGCCGCCATCCGCTCCTACCTGCTCGAGCGGTCCAGTGCGGTGCAAAGTGGTGCATTCGTTCTCCTCTGCACCCACTCCTCTTTCCCCCTCGCCCTGTCCCACTCACACTTCTCCCCTTACTTCCCCTCCCATCCCACCCTCCTCCCTTGTTACCCACCAGTCAAACCCTCTCCTGGAGGCCTTTGGAAACGCCAAGACGGTGCGCAACGACAACTCGAGCCGCTTTGGCAAGTTCATCGAGATCCAGTTCGACCAGCGCGGCCGCGTGTCCGGTGCTGCCATCCGCTCCTACCTTCTAGAGCGGTCCAGAGTGGTGCAGATAGCAGACCCCGAGCGCAATTACCACTGCTTCTACCAGCTGTGTGCTGGCGCATCTCCTGAGGTAACCTTTGACAACTGGAATGTAAAATGCTGGAAGGAATTGCTAGTTGAGTCAAGAACCTGCTCGAGCAGTCCAGAGTGGTGCAGATAGCAGATCCCGAGCGCAACTACCACTGCTTCTACGGTCTACCAGCTCTGTGCTGGCGCATCCCCTGAGGTGCGTGCATGTGGCGACTTTTTTGAGGCGCCTCAAACGCCGGCGCTTTCCCTGAGGTTCGTGCGTGTGTACATGCGTGCGTGTGTACATGCGTGCGTGTGTACATGCGTGCGTGTGTACATGCGTGCGTGTGTACATGCGTGCGTGTGTACATGCGTGCGTGTGTACATGCGTGCGTGTGTACATGCGTGCGTGTGTACATGCGTGCGTGTGTACATGCGTGCGTGTGTACATGCGTGCGTGTGTAAATGCGTGCGTGTGTACATGCGTGCGTGTGTACATGCGTGCGTGTGTACATGCGTGCGGGTGTACATGCGTGCGTGTGTACATGCGTGCGTGTGTACATGCGTGCGTGTGTACATGCGTGCGTGTGTACATGCGTGCGTGTGTACATGCGTGCGTGTGTACATGCGTGCGTGTGTACATGCGTGCGTGTGTACATGCGTGCGTGTGTACATGCGTGCGTGTGTACATGCGTGCGTGTGTACATGCGTGCGTGTGTACATGCGTGCGTGTGTACATGCGTGGGTGTGTACATGCGTGCGTGTGTACATGCGTGCGGGTGTACATGCGTGCGTGTGTACATGCGTGCGGGTGTACATGCGTGCGTGTGTACATGCGTGCGTGTGTACATGCGTGCGTGTGTACATGCGTGCGTGTGTACATGCGTGCGTGTGTACATGCGTGCGTGTGTACATGCGTGCGTGTGTACATGCGTGCGTGTGTACATGCGTGCGTGTGTACATGCGTGCGTGTGTACATGCGTGCGTGTGTACATGCGTGCGTGTGTACATGCGTGCGTGTGTACATGCGTGCGTGTGTACATGCGTGCGTGTGTACATGCGTGCGTGTGTACATGCGTGCGTGTGTACATGCGTGCGTGTGTACATGCGTGCGTGTGTACATGCGTGCGTGTGTACATGCGTGCGTGTGTACATGCGTGCGTGTGTACATGCGTGCGTGTGTACATGCGTGCGTGTGTACATGCGTGCGTGTGTACATGCGTGCGTGTGTACATGCGTGCGTGTGTACATGCGTGCGGGTGTACATGCGTGCGTGTGTACATGCGTGCGTGTGTACATGCGTGCGTGTGTACATGCGTGCGTGTGTACATGCGTGCGGTGTGTACATGCGTGCGTGTGTACATGCGTGCGTGTGTACATGCGTGCGTGTGTACATGCGTGCGTGTGTACATGCGTGCGTGTGTACATGCGTGCGTGTGTACATGCGTGCTGGTGTACATGCGTGCGTGTGTACATGCGTGCGTGTGTACATGCGTGCGTGTGTACATGCGTGCGTGTGTACATGCGTGCGTGTGTACATGCGTGCGTGTGACATGCGGTATGCGTGTGTACAGGTACATGCGTGCGTGTGTACATGCGTGCGTGTGTACATGCGTGCGTGTGTACATGCGTGCGTGTGTACATGCGTGCGTGTGTACATGCGTGCGTGTGTACATGCGTGCGTGTGTACATGCGTGCGTGTGTACATGCGTGCGTGTGTACATGCGTGCGTGTGTACATGCGTGCGTGTGTACATGCGTGCGTGTGTACATGCGTGCGTGTGTACATGCGTGCGTGTGTACATGCGTGCGTGTGTACATGCGTGCGTGTGTACATGCGTGCGTGTGTACATGCGTGCGTGTGTACATGCGTGCGTGTGTACATGCGTGCGTGTGTACATGCGTGCGTGTGTACATGCGTGCGTGTGTACATGCGTGCGGGTGTACATGCGTGCGTGTGTACATGCGTGCGTGTGTACATGCGTGCGTGTGTACATGCGTGCGGGTGTACATGCGTGCGGGTGTACATGCGTGCGTGTGTACATGCGTGCGTGTGTACATGCGTGCGTGTGTACATGCGTGCGGGTGTACATGCGTGCGTGTGTACATGCGTGCGTGTGTACATGCGTGCGTGTGTACATGCGTGCGTGTGTACATGCGTGCGTGTGTACATGCGTGCGTGTGTACATGCGTGCGTGTGTACATGCGTGCGTGTGTACATGCGTGCGTGTGTACATGCGTGCGTGTGTACATGCGTGCGTGTGTACATGCGTGCGTGTGTACATGCGTGCGTGTGTACATGCGTGCGTGTGTACATGCGTGCGTGTGTACATGCGTGCGTGTGTACATGCGTGCGTGTGTACATGCGTGCGTGTGTACATGCGTGCGTGTGTACATGCGTGCGTGTGTACATGCGTGCGTGTGTACATGCGTGCGTGTGTACATGCGTGCGTGTGTACATGCGTGCGTGTGTACATGCGTGCGTGTGTACATGCGTGCGTGTGTACATGCGTGCGTGTGTACATGCGTGCGTGTGTACATGCGTGCGTGTGTACATGCGTGCGTGTGTACATGCGTGCGTGTGTACATGCGTGCGTGTGTACATGCGTGCGGGTGTACATGCGTGCGTGTGTACATGCGTGCGTGTGTACATGCGTGCGTGTGTACATGCGTGCGTGTGTACATGCGTGCGTGTGTACATGCGTGCGTGTGTACATGCGTGCGTGTGTACATGCGTGCGTGTGTACATGCGTGCGTGTGTACATGCGTGCGTGTGTACATGCGTGCGTGTGTACATGCGTGCGTGTGTACATGCGTGCGTGTGTACATGCGTGCGTGTGTACATGCGTGCGTGTGTACATGCGTGCGTGTGTACATGCGTGCGGGTGTACATGCGTGCGGGTGTACATGCGTGCGGGTGTACATGCGTGCGGGTGTACATGCGTGCGTGTGTACATGCGTGCGTGTGTACATGCGTGCGTGTGTACATGCGTGCGTGTGTACATGCGTGCGTGTGTACATGCGTGCGGGTGTACATGCGTGCGGGTGTACATGCGTGCGTGTGTACATGCGTGCGTGTGTACATGCGTGCGTGTGTACATGCGTGCGTGTGTACATGCGTGCGTGTGTACATGCGTGCGTGTGTACATGCGTGCGTGTGTACATGCGTGCGTGTGTACATGCGTGCGTGTGTACATGCGTGCGTGTGTACATGCGTGCGTGTGTACATGCGTGCGTGTTGTACATGCGTGCGTGTGTACATGCGTGCGTGTGTACATGCGTGCGTGTGTACATGCGTGCGTGTGTACATGCGTGCGTGTGTACATGCGTGCGTGTGTACATGCGTGCGTGTGTACATGCGTGCGTGTGTACATGCGTGCGTGTGTACATGCGTGCGGGTGTACATGCGTGCGTGTGTACATGCGTGCGTGTGTACATGCGTGCGGGTGTACATGCGTGCGGGTGTACATGCGTGCGTGTGTACATGCGTGCGTGTGTACATGCGTGCGTGTGTACATGCGTGCGTGTGTACATGCGTGCGTGTGTACATGCGTGCGTGTGTACATGCGTGCGTGTGTACATGCGTGCGTGTGTACATGCGTGCGTGTGTACATGCGTGCGTGTGTACATGCGTGCGGGTGTACATGCGTGCGGGTGTACATGCGTGCGTGTGTACATGCGTGCGTGTGTACATGCGTGCGTGTGTACATGCGTGCGTGTGTACATGCGTGCGTGTGTACATGCGTGCGTGTGTACATGCGTGCGTGTGTACATGCGTGCGTGTGTACATGCGTGCGTGTGTACATGCGTGCGTGTGTACATGCGTGCGTGTGTACATGCGTGCGGGTGTACATGCGTGCGGGTGTACATGCGTGCGGGTGTACATGCGTGCGTGTGTACATGCGTGCGTGTGTACATGCGTGCGGGTGTACATGCGTGCGTGTGTACATGCGTGCGTGTGTACATGCGTGCGTGTGTACATGCGTGCGTGTGTACATGCGTGCGGGTGTACATGCGTGCGGGTGTACATGCGTGCGTGTGTACATGCGTGCGGGTGTACATGCGTGCGTGTGTACATGCGTGCGTGTGTACATGCGTGCGTGTGTACATGCGTGCGTGTGTACATGCGTGCGTGTGTACATGCGTGCGTGTGTACATGCGTGCGTGTGTACATGCGTGCGTGTGTACATGCGTGCGTGTGTACATGCGTGCGTGTGTACATGCGTGCGGGTGTACATGCGTGCGGGTGTACATGCGTGCGTGTGTACATGCGTGCGTGTGTACATGCGTGCGTGTGTACATGCGTGCGGGTGTACATGCGTGCGTGTGTACATGCGTGCGTGTGTACATGCGTGCGTGTGTACATGCGTGCGGGTGTACATGCGTGCGGGTGTACATGCGTGCGGGTGTACATGCGTGCGTGTGTACATGCGTGCGGGTGTACATGCGTGCGTGTGTACATGCGTGCGTGTGTACATGCGTGCGTGTGTACATGCGTGCGTGTGTACATGCGTGCGTGTGTACATGCGTGCGTGTGTACATGCGTGCGTGTGTACATGCGTGCGTGTGTACATGCCTTGCGTGTGTACATGCGTGCGTGTGTACATGCGTGCGGGTGTACATGCGTGCGGGTGTACATGCGTGCGGGTGTACATGCGTGCGTGTGTACATGCGTGCGTGTGTACATGCGTGCGTGTGTACATGCGTGCGTGTGTACATGCGTGCGTGTGTACATGCGTGCGTGTGTACATGCGTGCGTGTGTACATGCGTGCGTGTGTACATGCGTGCGTGTGTACATGCGTGCGTGTGTACATGCGTGCGTGTGTACATGCGTGCGTGTGTACATGCGTGCGGGTGTACATGCGTGCGGGTGTACATGCGTGCGGGTGTACATGCGTGCGGGTGTACATGCGTGCGTGTGTACATGCGTGCGTGTGTACATGCGTGCGTGTGTACATGCGTGCGTGTGTACATGCGTGCGTGTGTACATGCGTGCGTGTGTACATGCGTGCGGGTGTACATGCGTGCGGGTGTACATGCGTGCGTGTGTACATGCGTGCGTGTGTACATGCGTGCGTGTGTACATGCGTGCGTGTGTACATGCGTGCGTGTGTACATGCGTGCGTGTGTACATGCGTGCGTGTGTACATGCGTGCGTGTGTACATGCGTGCGTGCGTACATGCGTGCATGTGTACATGCGTGCGGGTGTACATGCGTGCGGGTGTACATGCGTGCGTGTGTACATGCGTGCGGGTGTACATGCGTGCGTGTGTACATGCGTGCGTGTGTACATGCGTGCGTGTGTACATGCGTGCGTGTGTACATGCGTGCGTGTGTACATGCGTGCGTGTGTACATGCGTGCGTGTGTACATGCGTGCGTGTGTACATGCGTGCGGGTGTACATGCGTGCGGGTGTACATGCGTGCGTGTGTACATGCGTGCGTGTGTACATGCGTGCGGGTGTACATGCGTGCGGGTGTACATGCGTGCGTGTGTACATGCGTGCGTGTGTACATGCGTGCGTGTGTACATGCGTGCGTGTGTACATGCGTGCGGGTGTACATGCGTGCGTGTGTACATGCGTGCGTGTGTACATGCGTGCGGGTGTACATGCGTGCGTGTGTACATGCGTGCGTGTGTACATGCGTGCGTGTGTTACATGCGTGCGTGTGTACATGCGTGCGTGTGTACATGCGTGCGTGTGTACATGCGTGCGTGTGTACATGCGTGCGTGTGTACATGCGTGCGTGTGTACATGCGTGCGTGTGTACATGCGTTGCGTGTGTACATGCGTGCGTGTGTACATGCGTGCGTGTGTACATGCGTGCGTGTGTACATGCGTGCGGGTGTACATGCGTGCGTGTGTACATGCGCGCGTGTGTACATGCGCGCGTGTGTACATGCGTGCGTGTGTACATGCGTGCGTGTGTACATGCTTGCGTGTGTACATGCGTGCATGTGTACATGCGTGCGTGTGTACATGCGTGCGTGTGTACATGCGTGCGTGTGTACATGCGTGCGGGTGTACATGCGTGCGGGTGTACATGCGTGCGTGTGTACATGCGTGCGGGTGTACATGCGTGCGTGTGTACATGCGTGCGTGTGTACATGCGTGCGTGTGTACATGCGTGCGTGTGTACATGCGTGCGTGTGTACATGCGTGCGTGTGTACATGCGTGCGTGTGTACATGCGTGCTTGTGTACATGCGTGCGTGTGTACATGCGTGCGTGTGTACATGCGTGCGTGTGTACATGCGTGCGTGTGTACATGCGTGCGTGTGTACATGCGTGCGTGTGTACATGCGTGCGTGTGTACATGCGTGCGTGTGTACATGCGTGCGTGTGTACATGCGTGCGTGTGTACATGCGTGCGTGTGTACATGCGTGCGTGTGTACATGCGTGCGGGTGTACATGCGTGCGTGTGTACATGCGTGCGTGTGTACATGCGCGCGTGTGTACATGCGCGCGTGTGTACATGCGCGCGTGTGTACATGCGTGCGTGTGTACATGCGCGCGTGTGTACTTGCGTGCGTGTGTACATGCGTGCGTGTGTACATGCGTGCGTGTGTACATGCGTGCGGGTGTACATGCGTGCGGGTGTACATGCGTGCGTGTGTACATGCGTGCGTGTGTACATGCGTGCGTGTGTACATGCGTGCGTGTGTACATGCGTGCGTGTGTACATGCGTGCGTGTGTACATGCGTGCGTGTGTACATGCGTGCGTGTGTACATGTGTGCGTGTGTACATGTGTGCGTGTGTACATGCGTGCGTGTGTACATGCGTGCGTGTGTACATGCGTGCGTGTGTACATGCGTGCGGGTGTACATGCGTGCGGGTGTACATGCGTGCGTGTGTACATGCGTGCGTGTGTACATGCGTGCGTGTGTACATGTGTGCGTGTGTACATGCGTGCGTGTGTACATGCGTGCGTGTGTACATGTGTGCGTGTGTACATGTGTGCGTGTGTACATGTGTGCGTGTGTACATGCGTGCGTGTGTACATGCGTGCGTGTGTACATGCGTGCGTGTGTACATGCGTGCGTGTGTACATGTGTGCGTGTGTACATGTGTGCGTGTGTACATGTGTGCGTGTGTACATGCGTGCGTGTGTACATGTGTGCGTGTGTACATGCGTGCGTGTGTACATGTGTGCGTGTGTGAGTGGATGGGTGCATGCATGCACAGATTGGTCCCAGATTGGTTGGCTTTGGATTGGCCTTTTGAACACTCCAAGGCCAACTTTGTGCTCAAACCCTTCTGTCCTCTCTCCTCTCCTCTTCCCTTCCCCTCTTTTCCTTCCAAGAAGCAGAGAGGTGCCGACTGCCAGAGGGGCCGAACAGGGCAAGGAGCTTGGTGTGGTGTGAGTTGAGCACTCAATACGCATACCCTGTTCATACCTTCTTCACTTCCCATCCGCGCAGGAGGCAGAGAAATACCGGCTTCCCCCGGGGCCGAACAGAGCAGAGAAGTTTCACTACCTGAAGCAGAGCAAGTGCATCGAGCTGGAGGGGAAGCGCAGCAATGCGGAGGAGTATGTTATCACACGGAATGCCATGGACGTTATTGGGATCTCCCAGGACGAACAGGTGAGGGTGGGCGGTGGAATACGAGTGGAGGGATACGGGTCACGAGATTTCTCAGGTCAGAATGGCAACGCGGAGGAGTATGTTATCACGCAGAACGCCATGGACGTTATTGGGATCTCACAGGACGAACAGGTGAGGATAGTGGGAGGTGGAGTGAGTGTGGAGTGTTGGGTGGGTCGCTGGGATGGGGGGCAAGAAGATACTGGTGAGATCAACATGGCAATGCGGGAAAAGGTGTGTTAGCACTCGGAATATCAAGGGGAGGAGTGAGATTGATTGGGAAGGCAGCACTCACCCGCCGCCATACATACTGTCCCTATCTTGCTCTGCAGCCATCGCCCACTTTCCCCACCACCCCTCTCACCCCATCCCCCGCCTTCCCACCCTCCCCTCTCGACACCCCTTCCATTTGCGTGTGTGCATGTAGGCGACGATATTTGGTTTTGAGACGTCTCAAAACGTGTGTGCATGTAGGCGACGATATTTGGTTTTGAGACGTCTCAAAACGTGTGTGCATGTAGGCGACGATATTTGGTTTTGAGACGTCTCAAAACGTGTGTGCATGTAGGCGACGATATTTGGTTTTGAGACGTCTCAAAACGTGTGTGCATGTAGGCGACGATATTTGGTTTTGAGACGTCTCAAAACGTGTGTGCATGTAGGCGACGATATTTGGCATCGTGGCTGCCATTCTGCATCTGGGCATCTTTTGAGTCGACTAAAAAATGGCATCGTGGCTGCCATTCTGCATCTGGGCATCTTTTGAGTCGACTCAAAAATGGCATCGTGGCTGCCATTTTGCATCTGGGCAACATGGAGTTGAAGGAGAGATTTGTCAACGATTTCTTCTCATGCCATGCCCCACCCACCGCACCCCCCCATCCCCCCTCACACACGCCCCCCACCCCAATCCCCCCACGCCCAACCATCCCCCCCCTGCAGGCATCGATATTCGGCATAGTGGCGGCCATTCTGCATCTGGGCAACGTGGAATTGAAGGAGAAGGGCGACAAGATGCGAGCTGCCAAGGATTCCTCCTTTCCAGACATGCTACAACCCGGCCACCTCAACCCCCCACCCATCCCCCCCGAGCAGGCTTTGATATTCGGCATAGTGGCGGCCATTCTGCATCTGGGGAACGTGGAGTTCAAGGAGAAGGGCGACAAGATGCGCATCGCCAAAATTACTCCTATCCAAACATGCCATTTCCCTCCCCCCTCACACACACCCCCCATTCGCCCTCTCTCTCTCCCCCCTTCCTCTCCCCCTCCTCTCCAACTCCTTTTTTCTTAAACCCTCCACCTGTCCTGGTTCATGCATGCAGGCATCAATATTCGGCATAGTGGCGGCCATTCTGCATCTGGGAAACGTGGAGTTCAAGGAGAAGGGCGACAAGATGCGCATCGCCAAGCACTCGGAAGAGAACCTCGAGAACGTCGCTCACCTGCTCTCGTAAGCACCCTGGTCTCGAAAAAAGTCCTAGGACGTGCCGTGTCCATTATTCTCCCCTGTTTTTGAGCTGTCAGCGCATCCCTGCTCATTGCTAACTGTTGCTGTTGTTGCAGCCCGTTTAAATGTCCAAGGAGAAAAAAGAGCCCGCTGCCACTGCCAACTCCTGCAGCTGATGTTGCTCCTGGACGCGAGTTTTGAGTCGACTTAAAGCTGGAAGCTGGAGCTTCTTCCTGTCACCTCCTTTTCCCCGCTTGTCTCAGGAGTCGCTGTGCACGGTGAAGCGCAAGGTGGAATGGACGGCGGTGAGATGGTTCGATAAGACTGTGCTCTTTCTCATGCCACACTCCCGCTACTGTTCCCAACATCCCTATCCCCATCCCAACCTCTTCCCCAATTCCCCCCAGGTTCGACAAGAAGAAGCTTCAGGAGTCGCTATGCACGATGAAGCACAAGGTGGGAGGCGAGGTGATGCTTTGATTACACCGTGCTGTTTCGCATGCAACACACCGCCACTTTTCCCCACATCACACCCCCGTCCCCGGTCCTTCCAGGTGCGACAAGAAGAAGCTTCAGGAGTCACTATGCACGATGAAGCGCAAGGTGGGAGGCGAGGTGATCAAGAGCTATTTGGATGAGAAGGGGGCTGTGGTGCGCCGAGACACGCTCGCTAAAACGCTCTACTCCAAGCTCTTTGACTGGTGGGTGGGTGACTGGTGGATGGTTGGATGGTGGGTGGTTGATGGTCATTGCTGGGCTGTTTTATGTATTGTTGAATTTTCTTGTGTCTTACCTCACAACCCAAGCCACCACTCTCACAACCTCCCCTCCCCACTCCTGTCTCCTCAACCCCTTTTCCGCACTCACTTTCCAATCACAGGATAGTGGAGAAGGTGAATCGGTCCATCGGCCAGGATGCCAACTCCATGGCCCTCATTGGCGTGCTTGATATCTATGGCTTCGAGCACTTCAAACTCAACAGGTGGGCTGCTTTGCTGGCTGGAAAGCAGCGAGAATGCTCACTGTAACAGCGTGTGCCACTTTTACTTCAAGTTATACTAGCCTCTGTTCCCATTGGAGAAAAAAAAAAACGAATCTGATGAAACGTTTAATAATCAGAGTGCAAAGTCGCTTCCCGAGGGATTTATGCACGAGGTTATAACGGAAGCTTGCGGTCATGTCAGCAAGCACGTATCGCGAACGATTCGCCAAGAGTTTATGCGCAAGCTTGCCTTTGTGGTTCGCAAGCTTTGCTTGCGAACACTTTATACACCTAAAGGTTAAGGTGCAAGCATCCTCCCTTCCCTCTTCGCTCCTTGCACTGCTCCACCTCCTCGCCTCCTCCTTCTCTCGTCCTTCCCTTCCCTCCTCTCACCCTCTTCACCAACTTTCCCTTCCCCCTCGATTCTCCACTCATTCATTCTCCCTAAAGCCTGCTAGAAATATTCGTCCCCATTTACGCATCTGTTTAAATGCTTCACCCTCCCCTTTTCTCCCCCACCCCCCCCACAAATCTCCACCTCTTTTTCCTCTCCCCCTTACAGCTTCGAGCAATTCTGTATCAACCTGGCAAATGAGAAGCTTCAGCAGCATTTTAACCAGGTACCTCAACTGTAGCTTGTCTCAAAATGCAAGTTTTGGTAGCACTTTATCTAGAGTCACGTTTCGCATATCCTTTCTCTCCGCTGCTTCCCTTCCTTTTTTTTCTCGCTCCTCCCCATTTTCTCACACTCACACTCGCATCCACGCGGTTCTATCTGTGCACGAACAGCAGCAGGGGTGCGAGCTGATGCTCTTCCTCATCTCATCACACGTTCCCCCTCACTGTTTCTACTCTTCTTCTCTCACGCACCCATCAACCACCAGCACGTGTTGAAGCTAGAGCAGGAGGAGTACGAACGGGAGGAGATCAATTGGAGCTACATCAACTTTCGAGACAACCAGGACGTGCTGGACCTCGTGGAAGGGGTGAGCTGATGGGTGGGTGGGGTGAGAGAATTAAATGGAACTGATGGGTGGGATGAGACGGGTGATTTTGTGTGGACTAATGGCAGGGGTGAGCTGATGCGCACTAGTGTGAGCTGTAAGAGGAGATCAACTGGAGCTACATCATTCTCCGCGACAACCAGGACGTGCTAGACCTCGTGGAAGGGGTGAGCTGATGGGTTGGGGACGAGTGGGAAGGGGTGAGTGAGGGCATGGGTGGGGTGAGAGGTGTGAGCAGATGAGGTATAATGGAGTGGAGGGAGGGGTGGGTGAGGTGTTAGAGGAGATCAACTGGAGCTACATCAACTTTCGGGACAACCGGGACGTGCTGGATTTAGTGGAAGGGGTGATCTGATGGGTGGGTGTGGCTAGTGCCAGTAGGACTAGTGGTTGAGTGAGATGCAGGCAGTGGAAAGGCGTGAGCTGATGCGGCTGGTGCTATATAGAGTGAGTAGCTGCATCTTCTATTTGCCATCTCGTGTTCGTCAAAGCTGCTCTGAACCATCTACTTCCATACTCAGGCATCTTTGACAACACACCCAAACAGGCTTGACAACATGCATATGTCTCGCACCATTGCTCCCACAGGGCTGTGGGTGGGTGCATGTGCGTGGACAGTAGCTCTTATTGTCCTCTCTCGCTTTGAGACGTCACAATGATTGTCCTCTCTCGTTCCCTTGTGCTGCTTCTTTCTGCTGCTGCAGGACAAGGGCATTCTCACACTGCTCGATTCAGCTTGGTACGTTCCATCTCCCTGCCTTTCCAGCCCTCACCGTTTCCATATACCCTTGTTCTTCAGTGCCCCCCCCCCCTTTTTTTTTTGGGGGGGGGGGGAGTCGACCCTAAGTTTTCCTCAAAAACAGAGTCTATGCCTTTCCTGCCCTCACCGTGTCTCTGTCTGTCTTTCATACACCTATGCTTTCCTCACACACGAGCAAACCAGCGCAAGAGCACTGGCACTCTTCCCCTCCTTCCCTTTCTCTCCCAACCCACAGCAAGCTAGCCCAGTCAACTCCCGAGTCCTTCACCATGTCGCTCTACGACGCCTTTCTCAAGCACGAGCGATTCACCAAGTCCAAGGGCTCTGTCACTGACTTCACACTGGAGCACTACGCGGGGCGAGTCAAGTACAGCACCACCGATTTCATCAGCAAGAACCTCGACGCCGTGGCCTCAGAGCATGAGGCGCTGCTGCAGAAGTCCACCGACCCGTTTGTGGCCGCGCTGTTCCCCGTTGCGCCCGAGGAGGTGAAGGAGGGCGGGGGCAAGGGCGGCAAGGCCACCACCAAGTTTGCATCCCTCGGGAAGTCGTTCAAGGTGAGTGATGCACGCAGCACCCTAGACCAGAAACCTTAAACCCGTAACCCTGAAGTAAGGGTGTGTGTGACTGTTGAAGGCGAAAATCATCATGTCGCCATTGATTAAGATGACAGTGCAAGATCTAGCACGGAAGGGCCTAGGACAAGGAAAAACCACCTCTTCTTCCTGGGCCTTGTTTGCTTTTTTTTTTTTTCCTTGGTTACACCCTTTGTTTTGTCACTGTGCAGCTACAACTGGCGCAGCTGATGGAGACGCTGAACCGCACAGAACCGCACTACATCCGGTGCATCAAGCCCAACTCGAAGAGCCGACCGGCGCTGTTTGAGAAGAGCATGGTGGTGGAGCAGCTGCGATCGGGGGTGAGTGCGATGGGGGAATGAAGAGGGAGAAGAGGGGACGATCGCGGGATGACACTGGGGAGAGATAAGAAGGATGAAGACTGGGGTGGTGTGGCTGTGCTGTTTGAGAAGAGCATGGCGGTGGAGCAGCTGCAATCGGGGGTGAGTGCAATGGGGGGATGGGAAAGGGGTTAGAGGTGTCAGGGTTGAGTGAGGGAGATGAGGGATAGGTACAGCGGTTGTGCTGTTTGAGAAGAGCGTGGTGGTGGAACAGCTGTGATCCGGGGTGAGTGCAGGAGATGAGAGAGGTGAGTAGCTTGGGCGGGAGTGAAGGGCAGGGTTGTGCTGTTTGAGAAGAGCATAATGGTGGAGCAGCTGCGATCGAGGGTGAGTGCTATGGCGGGATAAGGAGGGGACTAGAGGTGTTGCAGGTGAGTAAGGGAGGCGGGAGCGAAGGTTCACTCACGCCTAGTCAAGGTGCTGTTTGAGAAGAGCATAATGGTGGAGCAGCTGCGGTCGAGGTTGAGTGGGGGAGGCGAGGGGTGAGGGGGTGGTTGAGTTGGGCGGGAGTGATGGGTCGGGCGGGATGTGGTGTTCCAGAAAGCATGATCGGGCTGGGGTGCTGTAATAGCTGCAGCTGGGGATGAGTGGGGCCGATGAGGGATGGAGGGTTTGGGGAGGAAGTTATCAGAACCGCTGTTTATGGATAAGGTGTGATGTGGTAAAGCACTGGAGCATTGCACACTTTATCTACAATCCCCCACCGTCCCACCCACATCACCCCTATTCCAAACTTCT
The DNA here is from genome assembly GCA_947471745.1 of Closterium sp. Naga37s-1. NCBI lineage: Eukaryota > Viridiplantae > Streptophyta > Zygnematophyceae > Desmidiales > Closteriaceae > Closterium > Closterium sp. Naga37s-1. The sequence goes on from CANJKZ010000960.1 coordinate 110,270, forward strand.
TCCCCACCGCCCCTCGCTTCCCCTGTGTTGCAGGGAGTGCTGGAGGCCATTCGCATGTGCTCTGCGGGCTACCCCACTCGGCGCCTCTTTGACGACTTCATTGACAGATTCTCGCTGCTCGTGCCCTCGCTCTTTGACAAGGAGTGAGTCCCTTGCCTTGCCCTCATTCGTCTCCACCTGGAGCCTCCCCGAGAAGCAACCTAGTGATTTCACCAGCCTGGCGAGGCGAGGCACCCCACTAGTTGCTTCTTTGATGATTTTGTTGACAGATTCGCGCTTCTCATCCCTTCCCTCTTTGACAAGAAGTGAGCTGTGTGTACCCTGTGAGTGACTCCCTCCTGTACTTCATCAACCCATTCACTCTCCTTTTCTCCTCGTTTTCACTTTCGTCCTTTCCCATTCTTCCTTGCCTTGTTCGCACAGAATGTCAGACCCTGAGTACGTCGAGGTCATCCTGCGCCATGCCAAGCTGGAGAATTACCAGGTGAGCTCGGATTTTCTGAGAATTCTAAAAAATCTCCGCACGAGTGTGTTTGTGTGTGGGTGGGCGGGGGGTGGATGTGTGTGTGCGCACGTGCGCTCGCACGCATGCGCGTGTGTGTGGGGGTCCTTCTTTGTGTGTAGGCAGGGGGTTGGTATGTACACACTCGCGCATCCGTGTGTGCAAGTGGTGGTCGTAACCACCAGCTTTTGAGGCGCCTCAAAAGTCGTATCCGTGTGTGCAAGTGGTGGTAGTAACCACCAGCAGATAGGTACGACAACGATGATTCCTTCCCGCACTCCACCCCTCCGTCCCTCACAGGTCGGCAAGTCCAAGGTGTTCCTCCGTGCGGGGAAGATGGCTCTGATGGAGTCGCGGCGCCTGGAGGTCATGAACGCTGCTGCTGCCGCTCTGCTGGTGCACCCTCACCAAGTGTTCCTTATGCATTCCACACTCTACCCCCCCTCCCCCGACCCCCCACCCTCTCCCCGCCCACCCCCTACCCCTCTCTTGTCCCCACAGATCGGCTGATGGTCCAGTGTGTTTTTTCGAGCAGGGCCGATCGAGCTGGCGGAGAGGAGACGTGCCGCCTGGAGGGGATGAACACTGATGCTACTGTGCATACTTACACAACTGCATGCGCCGTCCCGTGCACTACCCCCCCCTCTCCCCCTCCTCCTCCAGATCGGCAAGTTCGAGGTATTCCTACGAGCAGGGCAGATGGCGTTGATGGAGACGTACCGCCTCGAGATCATGAACGCTGCTGCTGCTCTGCATACTCACACGATTGCATGCACTCCGCCCATTCATTCCCCATGCATTCCTTGCTCTCTCTCCCCCAACAGATCGGCAAGTCGAAAATATTTCTACGTGCAGGGCAGATGGCCCTGATGGAGACGTGCCGTCTGGAGATCATGAACGCTGCAGCGGCCCGCATTCAGCGTGCCACGCGCCGCTTCCTCTTCCGCCTGCACCGCGCCCGCGCCGCCCTCTGCATCCAGAAGCTTTGGCGCGGTGAGTTGGGCTTTTGTGGCACTATGTTGTTGCTTTGAGTGATCCTACTGTTTGTTGCTCGTGAGGCTCTCTCTTGCTGCACCGCGCCCGCGCTGCCCTCTGCATCCGGAAGCTCTGGCGTGGTGAGTGGGGTTATTTATCGTGGCGCTATTTTGTTGTGGTGAGTGGGGCTCTCTGTTGCTCCTCCCGGTGATATCCCCCTTTCTGCGCTGCCCTCTGTGTCCAGAAGCTCTGGCACGGTGAGTGGGATTAGCATGCTGCTGTGAGGTGGTCTCTCTGTTGCTCCTCTCAGTGATATCTTTCTTTTCAGTGCTGCCCTCTGCATCCAGAAGCTCTGGTGCGGTGAGAGGGATTAGCATGCTGCTCTGGCCCTCTCTTGCTGCCTCCAGCGCTGCGTTCTGCATCTCTCTACTGTCGCTCTCCGTGTCTTTCACATTGCCCCTCGGCATCCAACAACACTACTACGTCTGGTATATGATTCGGATTTCTCCCCTTCTTTCCCTTCCCCTCCGCTTCCCCTCCCTTACCTTCCCTACCCTTCCCTACTCCACTCCAGCCTACACGGCCCGTGTATTCGTGCACCACCTGCGGCAGCGCCTGGCAGCAACGTGCATCCAGAGGATGGAGCGAGGCCGGCAGCAGCGGATGCGCTTCCTTGTGCTGCGACGGGCAGCAATCACCATCCAAGCCAAGTACCGCATGCACCTCTACCGCATGCGATACCTGCACATGCGCGACAACCTCGCTGCCACCCACATTCAGGTGTGCTTCTGGGCTTCGCTTGGGTCAGGTTCATGGGTTTGCAGTGTGTCGTAGTAGCTTTGAAAGTACCAAACCGAGCTGCAATCACCATCCAAGCCAAGTACCGCATGCACCTCTATCGGATGTGAAACCTGCACATGCGCGACAACCTCGCTGCCACCCACATTCAGGTGTGTGCGTGGGTGTGACGGCGTAAGACGATTGCGTTTGGTTTGGTTTGGGTGTCCATTACTGAGTCTCGCTTTGGAGTGTGTGCGGAGCCGAGCAGCAGTGACCATCCAAGCCACGTACGGCATGCGATACCTGCACATGCGTGACAACCTGGCTGCCGCCCACATTCAGGTGTGTGCGTCGGATAACAAGGTTACAAGAGTGTCTCTGATTTGAGTGTCTCTGATTTGAGTGTCTCTGATTTGAGTGTCTCTGATTTGAGTGTCTGATTTGAGTCTCTGATTTGAGTGTCTCTGATTTGAGTGTCTCTGATTTGAGTGTCTCTGATTTGAGTGTCTCTGATTTGAGTGTCTCTGATTTGAGTGTCTCTGATTTGAGTGTCTCTGATTTGAGTGTCTCTGATTTGAGTGTCTCTGATTTGAGTGTCTCTGATTTGAGTGTCTCTGATTTGAGTGTCTCTGATTTGAGTGTCTCTGATTTGAGTGTCTCTGATTTGAGTGTCTCTGATTTGAGTGTCTCTGATTTGAGTGTCTCTGATTTGAGTGTCTCTGATTTGAGTTTCTCTGATTTGAGTTTCACTTGGTGCATCTGGCTGTGGAGAGTGTGCGGATCCGAGTGAGCAGCAGTGACCATCCAAGCCACGTATTTTGAGAAAAGCGTTAGTACGGGTCTGTGGCTGACTGATGGTTCGTGATTTTGGCGGCTTTAGGGCTCATGTCCAGATTTTATGTCCTGCCGGCACAGCTATCTGCGTCTCTTCTCTGCTCTTACTTGATTCCTGCCATGCTTCCCTTCTCTCTCACTTCTCTCCTCCTCCCCTCTGCCCGTCTCCCTCTCTCAGCAGCGTCACTGCGGGGTTATGCGGCTCGCAAGCCCTGGAAGGCTCTTTGATTTTGAGGTGCCCAAAACATTACCTTTTCATCCACCACCCACCCCCCCATGCTTCCCCTCCCCCCCTCTGCTCGCCTCTCTCTCCCAACCCCAGTGTCACTGGCGGGGCTATGTGGTGCGCAAGCCCTGGAAGGCCATGCGGCAACACTTCTTTGCACGGCTGGCGAGGCTTCGGTATAAGAACCTCAAGCTGGTGCGTGCCTGTGCCTGGTCAATTTGATAATCTTAATTGATAAAGAATGTGTATCCCTCCCCCCTATCGACTGTCTTCCCAATCGCCCTCTATTTCTCTAATTTCCACACTCCCCAACCAATCCATCCCAAACTCCTCCCCTCCCGGTTGGGCCCTTGTGACCCCCCACCATCGTTCCAGAGCACATCATTTGTAGCAATGACTTGACCCACGCTGACTCTTCTCCTTTCAGTTTTTGCCAGATTTATTTCCTCGCAGCTCCCAACCTTGTGGTTACGCTTGCTTGCTCCTCTGCTTTCATCCCCTTCCATCCATTCCACCAATCGCAGGAGGCGACTCGCATTGCTGAGCTGGCGCCGCCGCGCAAGAAGACAGAGGTGGCGATGGATACGATCCGCATGATGGTGCTGCGCGTGCAACGGGTGAGTGTGACTGTTGGGGGGTTTAATAGGGGCATGTGATAGTAAAGAGATTAGCACACTGATGGACGAGAAGGTAGAGGTGGCGATGGATACGATCCGCATGATGGTGCTGCGCATGCAACGGGTGAGTGTGACTGTACGGGGGGGGTGGGGGGCGTGGAGTGGGGACTGTGATTGTATAAGGCTAGGGCCCCACCATACAAGAAGACAGAAGTGGCGATGGATATGATATGATCCGCACGATGGTGCTGAGGGCGCAGAGAGTGAGTGTGACTGTACGGGAGGTTGGAGGGGGGGTGTTATGATAAGGGGAATAGAGTGCCAGATGCGTGACAGCTGTCTTGGGGTAGAATATGAGTGTGACTGTACTTTGAAGATGGATAGGCTTGTAAAAATCCCTCTCCAAATCACACATCCGATGCTGCACCCCTTTCCTACACACCCTCCCCTCTCCCTCACAACAGGACAAGGCGGAGAAGGGGCGGCAGGTCCTGGAGCGCCAGCTGGCGGAGGCAAGAGAGGAGGTGGAGCGGCGGGGTAGGGAGATTGCAGCACAAGGCAGGGAGATAGCCCGGCTGCAAGAGATGCTAGATGCAGAGCAGGCGAGGGCAGAGGCTGCAGAGGCAGAGGTGAGGGAAATGGTGGCGGAGAGGGAGGAGCAGCGGGAGGAGCAGCAGCAGCACTTGGTGAAAATGAAGGAGCTGTCTGTGTTGCCGGATGTGCTCAGCCATACGCCCACTGCTGCTGGTGCAGGTGCTGGTGGTGGTGGTGGTGGGTTTGGTGATGGTGCTGCTGCTAGGGATGAGGCTAGGCTGTTGGCAAATGCGGCAGCTGCAGCAGTGGCGGCTGTTGACGGGGCGGTGGGAGCAACTGAAGCAGCAGGAGCTACTGCAGGTTTTAGAGACGAGGCAGGAGGGGCTGAAGCTACTGCTGCAGCAGACGCAGACGAAGCAGCAGCAGCAGCAGCAGCAGCAGCAGCAGCAGACGAAGCAGTGCCAGCTGCAACGTCAACAGCACCAGCTCCAGCAACATCACCGGTGGCAGGACGAGTGGCAGAGGCTGCAGTGATGCACACGGGTCCTGTGCTGTGTGCTCGGTGCGGGGGTAGAGTGGAGGCATCAGGAGGCATTCCCGTTTCACCTTCTTCCCTCCGCTCCCTCGCCTCTCCCTCCTCCCGACGACCTCCCGTATCGCCCAGGAGAACCCCTTCTGCTTCCGCCGCCGCTGCTGCTGCTGCTGATGCTGCCAGTGCCGCTGCTGCCATTGCTGCTTCTATTGACATCCGTGCTGATCATGCAAGAAGGCCTGTGCAAGGCGAAGGAGAGGGAGAGGAGGGAGACGAGGGAATGGAGGAGGTGAAAGAGGTGGCGATGGAGGGGGATAGGGAGAAGGAGTGTGTTGTTGTGGGGGTGGAGGGCGGCGCAGACAGGACGGCACTTGCCAACCATTTCTTGCCGCCTATTCTGGAAAGATCTGCACAAAGCGAGGCGGATCTAGTGGAGGCAGAAGAGAGGGCAGGGAACAGAGGAAACGACGGTGATGGGAACGAGGAGCAGGAGGATCAAGGTCAGAGGAAGCAGCAGCAGGCTCAGGAGAAGGGGCAGGAGCAGGTGCAGGGAGGAAAGGGTGAGGGGCAAGGGGAAGCGGCAGCAGCAGCGGGAGGTGAGGAGCACAAGGAACGGAAACCGCGACCTGTTTCGCCACTATCAGCTGGTGCCAGTGCCATCCGTGATCGGCTCACTCTAGACGTGGGCGCCGGCAGCACCACCAGTGGTGCTGCTGCTGCTGCCACTGCAGGGGCAGCAGCAGGGGCAGCACCTGGGGCAGCAGCAGCAGCAGGAGCTGGAGCAGGAGCAGCAGCAAGTGTAGGCCCAGGCGTAGGCGCTCCTCTGCCTCCCAGCGACGGCAGCAGGCGCCCCATGCGCCCGCGTGCCGCCTCCTCTTCAGGCTCAAACTGGCAGGTCCCCTCAGAGGACGGTGACTTAGACCACGAGGGCGGGGCAGCAGCAGCCGAGCAGGACAGAGGGCCCCTGAGTGCTGACCGCGAACCTCTGAGTTCAGAAAGGCCCAGGAGAATGTCGGCTGGCGCGGGAGGGGGTGGAGCGGGAGGGAAGGAGTTTGGGCGGTACGGGAGTAGCTCGTTCCGAGGCTCGCCAGCGAGGGAGTTTGAAGGGGGAGCGCGGGTGGGGCGAGGGGAGGAGGGGTCGTGGAGTGGGAGGAAGCTGGGTGGAGTGGGGTCGAGATCGGCTAGGAGTGTGGCAAGTGAGGCGTCGCCGCGGGGAGGGGTGGGGATGGGGATGGGGACTCCGCCCATGCCTGGGGGGAGTGGGGCGGGGACGCCGCGGGGGAAGAGTTTGACGTTTTCGGCGAGCAACTTTGATAAGATTCTTGCGAGCATGCAGCGCGAAGTGGAGATTGCACAGAAGGTGAGGGTGGGATGGGGTGACTTTTGAGTCGACTCTAAAGTCACCTAGATTGCACAGAAGGTGAGGGTGGGATAGTAGCATGGGTGAATAGGAGAACAGCTGGCTGCGGGCAGCATACAAGGGGGCAGTGCACAAGGCAGAGGTGGCAGGAATGGCACGCACTGGCAGCAGTGGCAGGAGCTATATGCCTCTCTTTGTTCTTTGTTCTCACCCTTCCGCTCCAGATGCGAGAGGAGAACAACTGGCTGCGTGCAGCATACAAGGGCGCAGTGCACAAGGCAGAGGTGGCAGCGGCACTGGCAGCACTGGCAGGAGCTAAATGCCTCTCTCTTTTCTTACCCCCCCTTCACGCCAGATGCGCGAGGAGAACAACTGGCTGCGGGCGGCATACAAAGAGGCGGTGCACAAGGCAGAGGTGGCAGCGGCACTGGCGGCACATGCGGGCCCATGTCATCCCTGTGACCTTTACTCTGCTCCCCACCTCCCTCATCAGATGCGCGAGGAGAACAACTGGCTGCGGGCAGCGTACAAAGAGGCAGTGCACAAGGCAGAGGTGGCAGCAGCACTGGCGGGGGCGGAGAGGGCGAGAGCAGAGGAGGCGGAGAGGAATGTGGCAGCGAGGGAGGAGGAGATGCGGGAGGCCCTGGCACGATGCCATGAGCTGCAGGAGAAGCTGCTCGGGTGAGTGCGGGCAGGTGGTAGGGTGATTGGGGACGGTGGGGTGGGGTATATGGGTTGGTTGTCGAGTGCTGGTGTGGTGGTTGGGTAAATCAAAAGTGGGACGGAGGAGACACATGAGGCATTAGCACGATGCCATGATCTTCCGGAGAAGCTGCTTGGGTGGTTGGGTAGGTGAGGGTGGTGAGGTTCATGAGCAAGGTGAAATCACTTTTGAGAAATTTCAAAAGGTTGGGTGCATCCTATTGCATGAGGGTGGTTGGTTGAGTGAGGATGGGTGGTTGGGTGTGTGAGGATGGGTGGTTGGTTGAGTGAGGATGGGTGGTTGGGTGTGTGAGGATGGGTGGTTGGTTGAGTGAGGATGGGTGGTTGGTTGAGTGAGGATGGGTGGTTGGGTGTGTGAGGCTTCTTTGGATGTTTATTTTCTAGCTGCAAGTACCTTGGACATCCATGTGCTCTCCTGAATGCTTCCGCTCACCACGCTGTTTTCCTTACTCCTTCCCTGATGCGCCCGCACACACAAACACGCACCTCCTTACTCCCCCTCGTATCCTCCCCACTCTCTTTTTTCACCGCAGGAAATCGCGCGAGGTGCGCACGTTGAGTCAGAGGTTGATCGCCTTCCAGGCCAGCATGGCCAACGCCAATCCCGCCATGCCAATCGACAAGCAGCAGGTGAGCTGATTTTTGAGGCGCCTCAAAAATCCTCTCACGCAGCGCACTCTGCAGATTTTCCTGTCGCCTAATATTTCAGCGAGGAACAAGCTCCGTTTGAGGTGCAGATTCTCCCCTTCCTCCCTTCTCCCTCCCTCATCCTCCACCCCCTCCCCTGCACTTTTCTCCTCGTCCTCCCCCTCCTCTCCTATTCTTGTCCTTCTTGTTCGTCTCTCTTCCTCCACTTTCATATCCCTCCCCCTTCTTTTGTATCTCTCTCCCCTCTCACTCTTCTTCGCTCCTCCTGCCATCCATCCCTGCATCTGCCCTCTCGCATCTCAGAGTGTCCTGTCCCGCCACTCTGTCCCTCCAATCAGAGTGGCCCTGTCTCTTGCATCAAGCTTGAACGAGTTGGCACTCCCTCCCACCCACTCTTTATCTCCGCCTCATAGGCTCAACCTGTGGCGGCCTGGCAGAAAATACCAACTCGTTCCCGCCTCTCTCTCGCCTTTACTTTCCATCTTCTTGTCCCCCACCCTCCCACCTACCCCCTTCATCAGGAGGTGCTACTGAACGAGATAGCAGTGAGCAAGGCCAGCCGGTGGCAGCATGTGTGGTGTTCCGGTCGCTGCTGCACTGGTGCACGTTCCAGGCCGAGAAGACCAACGCAAACCTCTCTTTACCGCCACACCCTCCCCCCCTCCCTCCGTCCCTCCTGTTTCCTCCCCTGTCCCCTCCCTCCCTCCCCCCCCCCCTTTCTTTTCTATCAGGAGGTGCTACTGAACGAGATAGCCATCAGCCGCTTCCCCTTCGGTCCACAAGGCCAGCCCGTGGCAGCATGTGTGGTGTACCGGTCGCTGCTGCACTGGCGTGTGTTCCAGGCCGAGAAGACCAACGTGAATCCCTTCTTTCTACCCCATCTCCCCCTCCTTTCCCCCACCCCCCAGTAGGTTCTCTTGAACGAGATAGCCGTCAGTCGCTTCCCCTTCGGCCCTCAAGGCCAGCCGGTGGCAGCATGTGTGGTGTACCGGTCGCTGCTGCACTGGCGTGTGTTCCAGGCCGAGAAGACCAACGTGAATCCCTTCTTTCTACCCCATCTCCCCCTCCTTTCCCCCACCCCCCAAGAGGTTCTCTTGAACGAGATAGCCGTCAGTCGCTTCCCCTTCGGCCCTCAAGGCCAGCCGGTGGCAGCATGTGTGGTGTACCGGTCGCTGCTGCACTGGCGTGTGTTCCAGGCGGAGAAGACCAACCCGTTCCTTCCTTTTTCCCCACTCTCTCCCCTCCCTTTCTCCTCTGTTCCTCCCCCTCTCTCCTACCCCCTTGTGTCCCTTCCCGCACTCCCTCCTATACCCTCCCCTCCCCTCCCCTGCCCCTTCTCCCTCACCCCCACCTACCCCCTTCATCAGGAGGTGCTACTGAACGAGATAGCAGTGAGCCGCTTCCCCTTCGGTCCACAAGGCCAGCCGGTGGCAGCATGTGTGGTGTACCGGTCGCTGCTGCACTGGCGTGTGTTCCAGGCGGAGAAGACCAACGCGTTTGACCGCATCATCGAGACCTTCCAGATGGTCTCGCGCTCCGATGACATGAGCACGCTCAGCTACTGGCTCAGCAACCACGTGGTGCTGCTGTACCTCGTGCAGGTGGGTGCTGGGGGTGTTGGGGGGGGTTCGGGGGAGGTAGTGGTGTGGTGGGATCTGGGATGAGATGTTATGATGGTGTTTCGCTCCGATGACATGAGCACCTTGAGCTATTGGCTCAGCAACCACGTGGTGCTGCTGTACCTCCTGCAGGTGGGTGCTGGGGAAGGTGAGGCATGCAGGTTAGGTAGTAGTAGGTACCACGGGAGGGTGGAGTATGAATTAGATAACGTATGTACCTACTACATGGGGGTACACATGATACATGTGAGAGTGTTCCCCCTGTAACCCCCCTGTGCAGGATTCCATCCCTCATTCTCTCCCCCCTCCCCCCACCTTCCCCAAGTTCCTGCCCTGTTTCCGTTTTCCGTTTTCAATATCCCCTCCTTTTCATTTCTCCTTCGCCCTCTCCCCTCTCTCTCCCCTCCCCATCTCCCCAGGTGGTGTACAAAGCGCCAGCAGAGAAGCCCAAGTTGTTCCCCCTGTCCCTAAACCCTAAACTCTAAACCTACAGCTGAACCCCTCCCTCCTCCTCCCCTCCCTCGCCCTTCCCACCCACCTCCCCCCCCCCCAACCCCCCCTTTTTCCCCCCCTTCCTACTTCTCCCCCCGCCCCCCTTCCCCCAGGTGGTGTACAAGGCGCCAGCAGAAAAGCCCAAGCTGGAGCGCGTCACCACGTTTGGCTTCTTTGGCGCTCGTCCCCCCACTCCGGTGAGATGCAATGCAGTGCTGTGGGGTGGGGTGGGGTAAGATGCTGTGTTGTTGCTTTATTTGTGGTCCTATCTGGTTTGAAGCATGGTGAAATTGGTTGTATTGTGATGCGGTTATTGCTCTTCCATTCTTTCCCTGCCTCGACCCCTTGTTTTGAGACGTCTCAAAGTTGCTCTTCCCACATTATCACAATATCACAATCACATTATCACATTATTTCATTATCACATCCAACTTGGGTTTCAACACAGCAGCTCAGCAACAGTGATCCTGAGAGCCACAACAGTGTACACCGTTCTCAACCTCTTTCCTATCCGTACCTTTCTTCCCATCACCCCCAACCCCGCTCGAGCCGCGACCCAGCACGACGATGCAGCAGGTGGACCTGATGCTCTTCAAGCAACACAAGGAGGTTCAATGCGAAGCGTGTCATGTGCTAACTCTTCCCCTTCCCTCCACTCCCTGTCACCTCCCCCTCCAGCCGAGCCCCAGTGCTTCGATGCAGAAGGTGCACCTGATGCTCGTCAAGCAGCACATGAGCTACACTGTTCTCTCAACCTCTTTCCCTTTCCTTCATTCCTCCCTCTCACTTTCTACCTGTCACCCTCCAGCTAGACATGGGCAACGAGGCGAGTAAAAAACTCGCCTCGTTTTTGTTACTCGTTTTTTACGAGTAACGAGTAGGCCAAATCACGATTTTTACTCGTCCGAGGCGAGGCGAGTAATACTCGCGAGTAGAAAAATACTCGTATTTTGCTCGTATTTTTAACGAGTAATTTTGTACTCGCGAGTACTTTTTTACTCGCGAGTACATAAACTACTCGCGTCAGGACTTCAGAGTCAGCATAGGATTCTGGGCGCGTAAGTACAAACGTGAGTAATAAGCGGCGTTGGAGGACGCCAGAGGCCAAAATAAAATATGAGCGCGTGAGATGGCGGTTTGCAATTTCGACGCGATACCCAGATTGCCAACAAATTTGCCTGAAGTTCCCATCCAATTTGCCGCAGCTTACCGCTCTTCACCGTTTAGAATTTACAAAACCCAAACCCCCCCTTCACTGTTTAGGATCGTCGTTAAATTCGATCCAACCCTAGCACCAGCCTTCAGTCCACCTTCGCGCGCAGGTCCCCCCGTGACTCTACTCTAGCACTTTATTCTTAAAAGCGAGGCGAGTATTACTTGCCTCACTGCGAGTACTTTTTTACTCGTAGCGAGTAAAAAAGTACTCGCCTGTTTGGGCGATTAACGAGTAGGGAAATTGGCAATTTTACTCGGGCGAGTAATACTCGCCTCGCCTCGTTTTGAAAACGAGTAGACCCAAATCGAGGCGAGTATTACTCGCCTCGGTGTTTGTCCATGTCTCCAGCTGCTACCCAGCGCAACGATGCAGCAGGTGGATCTGATGCTCTTCAAGCGGCAGCAGATTGGAGAGGGAGAGAAGCCACACAGCTGATTGCATGACCATCTGTCCTTTCCCTTCAATCCCCCCCTCTCACTCCCCACCTGAATCCAGCCGCATCCCAGTGCAGCAATGCAGCAGGTGGATTTTATGCTGTTCAAGCAGCAGCTGGCGGTCGGCATCGAGTGGCAGCATGTGCCACTCTTGTAACCTTTACGAGGCAGCATGAAAGGCTTCTCATTCCCTAACCGTGTTCCCTTCCCTTCATTCCTCCCTTTCAAACCCCAGCCTCGTCCCAGTGCGACGATGCAGCAGGTGGATCTGATGCTGTTCAAGCAGCAGCTGGCGACCGGCATCGAGCGGCTGTATGTGACCATCCGCGACAGCGCCAAGACGGAGCTCGCCGTCCACTTCAACCCACAGGTGCAGTGCGGTGGGGAGTGGTCTTGAGGGATAAGGAGTGGTTTTGGGGGTTGGAGAGTGGTCCTGGGGATTGGGGAGTGGTTCTGGAGGTTGGGAAATGGTTCTGTGGGTGGGGGGTGGTCACGTTCTGATGCCTCTATCCCTCTCTTACCCCTCCCCCCATCGCTCCCTTCCGTATCCCCTCTCTCCCCTCCCTCCCCTCTCTCCGCTCTCTTTCCTCTCTCCCTCTCTCCCCTCTCTCCCCACTCTCATATCTTCCCTCTCTCCCTTCTCTCTCCTCTCCCCTCTCTCTCCCCTCTCTCAACTGTCTTCCCTTTCCTTGTGCAACCAATCTCTGCCTCTCGTGATGACTCCAGGCACGAGGAGCAGAGGTGGAAGCAGGCGAGGGAGCAGAAGCTGGGGAGAACGGGGGGAAAGGGGCGGGCATCCCCCCTGCAGGGGCGAGGGGGAGGGGCCGGGGAGGGCGGGCACTGCAGCGCAACGCGGCGACAGCGGTGCGGAAACACATCATGTCGTCGTGGACCAACGTGGTGATCACGCTGCGCCACATCATCGGGAACCTCGTGGCCAATCACGTGCCAGCAGCGCTGATGGACGCTCTGATTCGCCAGCTGCTGTTCTTTGTCAACATGAAGATATTTAACAGGTGGGTGGGTGAGTGAGTGGGTGAGTGAGTGAGTGGGTGAGTGAGTGCGTGGGTGGGTGAGTGAGTTAGTGAGTGAGTGAGTGAGTGAAGGAGTAGAAAAACGCGACCGTGAGCATTTTTCTTCCGTTGAGTGAGTGAGTTACGTTAATGCGAACTTAGTCATCTTACTGTGTGCATCTCATCACCTCAGACCATGCAGTGTTCACATGCTCATGCTCATGCTCATGCTCATGCTCATGCTTGTCCTCATGCTCATGCTCATGCTCGTCCTCATGCTCACGCTCAATGGATGCTAGTTCTGAGGCGCCTCAAAACTAGACTTGTCGCATCAGATCATGCAATGTTAAACTGCATGATCACACTCAATGGATGCAACCCAAACCAACCCATCAAAACGCCCTACTTGCGTTTCCCTATCGCCGCACCCGAGGGTTTTGAGGCGCCTCAAAACCCGGCCGGGTTGGGGTCATCCGTTTTGAGGCGCCTCAAAACCCGGCCAGGTTGGGGTCATCCGTTTTGAGGCGCCTCAAAAGTCGCCTTACTTGCGTTTCCCTATCACCCCACCCCAGGCAGATAATTGGTCCCAGTGGTGTCCCTGCACCCACAGCAACGCTTTTGAGGTGCCTCAAAAGGTGGTCTCTGCGCACGTACAGCAATGGCGAGATGATGGAGGACGGGCTGAGCCGCCTGGAGCAGACCAGTCGGTGCAGCTGAGGAAGGAAGGTGCTCGTTGCTTGCTAGCTTACCCAACCCTAAGGCTCCTTTTCTCTCTCCATTCCCTGTCCTCCTCCCATTCCTATCAGCCTCATGGTGCGAGCGCAGTGGTGCCCGTGCACGTACAGCAATGGCGAGATGATGGAGGAGGGGCTGAGCCGTCTGGAGCAGTGGGTGCATGACGTGGAGGTGCAACTGAGGGAGGTGCTGGGTGGGGAGAGGGAACCCTTGAGGAAGGAGCTACGGCACCTGCAGCAGACGATTCTCTTCCTGGTGAGTGTCAAGTGGATGGTTGCGTGACAAACCAATATGCCTGTTCGTCCTGGTAAGCAGCACAGCAGCAGTGGGTGCATGACGTGGAGGTGCAACTGAGGGAGGTGCTGGGGGGGAAGAGGGAACCCCTAAGGAAGGAGCTACGGCACCTGCAGCAGACGATTCTCTTCCTGGTGAGTGTCAAGTGGATGGTTGCGTGACAAACCAATATGCCTGTTCGTCCTGGTAAGCAGCACAGCAGCAGTGGGTGCATGACGTGGAGGTGCAACTGAGGGAGGTGCTGGGTGGGGAGAGGGAACCCTTGAGGAAGGAGCTACGGCACCTGCAGCAGACCATTCTCTTCCTGGTGAGCACCTGCCTGTTCTGTTTCTTTTGGGTGTCAAATGTCTGGTGCTGTGGCAAGCCAAAGTGTCTGATTGTCCTGGTAAGCATCGCAGCAGCAGTGGGTGCATAACGTGGAGGTGCAGTTGAGAGAGGTGCTGGGAGGGGAATGAGAACCCCAGAAGGAGCTGAGGCACCTGCAGCAAACCATTCTGTTTTTTGTAAGTGGCAAGGACTTTTCTATTTGAGAAGTCACACCATAGCAGCAGTACGCCTGGAGCAGTGGGTGCATGACGTGGAGGTGCAGGTGGGGGGGTTGTTAAGGGGGGGAAGAGAACCCTTGAAGAAGGAGCTGCGGAATCTGCAGCAGAAGATTCCGTTCCTTGTAAGTATCAAGGCAAGGCGAACTCTGGAGGAATTGCGCATGCTGTGTCTAGAGCCGAGCATGAACCAGCTCGTGCACATGTGCATCTGGTACGAGGATTCGAGGACGACAAGTCATGAATGATAGTTCAACTCATCCATTTCCCTCTGTCCCTCTCTTTCCCACCCAACAGACCCTGGACCACAAGCCACGGAGAACTCTTGAGGAATTACGCATGCTGTGCCCCGACCTGAGCATGAACCAGCTGGTGCACATGTGCATCTGGTACGAGGACGACAAGTACGGCACCAAGAGGAGCGCACACAGCTCAGCTCACCAGTGTCTCTGTATTCATCTGACCTCTTCCCTCCCACAAACGAACTGACCCTGGACCACAAGCCAAGGAGGACTCTGGAGGAACTAAGAATGCTATGCCCAGACCTGAGCATGAACCAGCTGGTGCACATGTGCATCTGCTATGAGGACGACAAGTAGTGAATGATCGTTCAACCCAACCATTTCCCTCTGTCCATGCCTTTTCCACCCAACAGAGCCTCGACCACAAGCCACGAAGAACCCTTGAGGAATTACGGATGCTGTGCCCAGAACTGAGCATGAACCAGCTGGTGTACATGTGCATCTGGTACGAGGATTGCAAGTACTGAATCTTCAACTCAAACGTTTCCCCCTGTCCCTCTCTTTCCCACCCACCAGACCCTGGACCACAAGCCACGTAGGACACTGGAGGAATTACGCATGCTGTGTCCCGATTTGAGCATGAACCAGCTGGTGCACATGTGCATCTGGTACGAGGACGACAAGTACGGCACCAAGGGCGTGGATCCGAGTGTGATCGAGCAGATGTGGAGCGAGATGGTCGACGACAGCCCCATGCTGCTGCGCGACGGTGAAGGGTGAGTGTGTTGGTGAAGGGTGAGTGTGTTGGTGAAGGGTGAGTGTGTTGGTGAAGGGTGAGTGTGTTGGTGAAGGGTGAGTGTGTTGGTGAAGGAAGGGTGAGTACAAGGGCAGGAACTGGTGAGTAGGGGGTTGATGATGGGATGATACACGAGCATGCAAGGGTCCATGTGATATTCCTATGTTCCCTCAACTACTTGACCTTATTTTCACCTTCCCCTCCTGCTTCCCCTCCCCTCCCCCCCCACATCCTATCCCCTCCCTCTCACCGCAGCATCCCCTTCACAACGGACGAGATCGTACACAGCCTACCCGAGATAAACCTGGACGAGGTAGAGCCTCCCCCCGATCTCCAAGACGACCCCACCTTCCACTTCCTCCTCCCCCTCAGCTCCATCCCCTCCGTCCCCTCAACCCCCACTGCCGCCTCGCACACTCCCCGCAACGCCTCCCCGCACCTCCCTCCCCCTTCTGTACCGTCATCCATCCCCCGATCGGCATCTCTCTCTCACGCACACTCTCGGCCCGGCACCGCTCCTGCGCCCCACCCCATGGGGGGTACCCCTAGGGGGACTGGGGTGTCGTCTGTTACAAGTACGCCTCGTGTGCCGTCGAGCCCTTGGGATTACTTCCGGGGGAGAGGGGTGTGGAAGAGTGATGATGCGTGATGATGAGTGGGGCGTGAGAGAGAGGAATGAGGAAGGAGAGGCAGGAGGAAGAGGTATGAAGGAGGCATGGGCAGGGATGGTCATGAGGGGGAAATGGACAGGAGGTAAAAAAACGTATATGATGTGCCAAAGGCGGGCGGGCATTCAGAATGTGTGGGTGATGGATGCAGGAATATAATGCTTGGTGTTGCTCCTGGGTTAGACTGTGAGGTGTTTCTTGTAAGACTTGCATGTGCTGGTGGTGGTGCTATGAACTATTCCTCCTACCGTATTTCTCTTGCAAGGTATATTGCGTGTGCGGTTGTTCTGCACCAGCTCTAGTCTAGTTTTCTCGAGGTATGTTGTCTGCACAGCGTGGTTGTTTACGCGCCTTGTGCAGTTGTGGGAGTGAGGAATCAGGATGTAAGGTAGGCCTGCTTTAGTCTAACTTCAGGCATTTAGAACTTACATATTTGGATGTACTTCAACATTTAGATGTATGATATAGTCTGTATAAATACATTAGTGTGAGCAAAGGTTCCCTAGAGAAACTTTTGTGCCTGGGGACGTGTTTATAAGGTGGCTCAATCAGTCCTGATTGCATAACAAAATATGATATTCATCCATCCACCGCCGCACCCAGCATGTCACGCTGATTTGCAGCGCAGGTGTATTTACACATGCCCATAATTCCCATGGTTACAGCCTGAAATCGGGTTACGAAATCTCAATACGAATACCAAATGCACTTGTGTGCACGCCCTGAGAATACACCAGCCATACCTTTTCCCGCGTCTGTGATGACAAACGTCTGACCCTGCATCCCTAACTGAAATACTCTGCACGAATTAGGGTTTCACGCTACGCACTCGCTTTCTGAAAGCGTGTTACAAGGTTCGAAGCCTTCGAGAAGGGTTTTCTCTGGCGTAATTCTCCTATTTGACATTCTGACGACGCCATGGCGGACGTGGGGGGGTATATGCCGCCGCAGGAACCAGTAACTTACATGTGTGGAGGTAGGGTTTTGAGTCGAACTACAATATCCATCGCCTAGTCGCTCCCTCTTATTCGTTCTTGACCCCTTCTCTTCTTCGCGCGCCTTCCTTTCTGCAGTGTTTTTTTAGACTATTTTCACGCACTCATGTTTTGCGTCCATTGGATTCACACTTGCCAGAATGCGGTGCTGACAACACCCTAAAGCCCGGAGACGTTATTCAATGTCGAGAGTGCGGCTACCGAATACTCTACAAAAAGAGAACTCGACGCAGTAAGTCGTTTTGTCTCGCTTTAAAAAACTAAGGGTGACTTTGAGCTGATTTTAAAAAATATACCATCACAAGAAGAGAACGAGACGCACTAAGTCCTGTCACGATGTTCGTGTGTCCTGTCGTGTGTGGACAAATTTGCTTGCTTCGAAAGTTTCAACATTGGTTTGTGAATGGTTAAACCCGAAACTATAAACCTTTTTGAACCGTCTCACCATGCCATCGCCTCGTCTTAGCCCATGCCACCATCCGCCATGCCACCATCACACGCTCCGATTATCACACACAGTAGGCGACCTGCTCACCATGCCACCATCTCACCATGCTACCATCTCACCATGCTACCATCTCACCATGCTACCATCACACCATGCTACCATCTCACCATGCTACCATCTCACCATGCTACCATCTCACCATGCTACCATCCCACCATGCTACCATCTCACCATGCTACCATCTCACCATGCTACCATCTCACCATGCTACCATGCCACCATGCCACCATCTCACCATGCTACCACCTCACCATGCTACCACATCACCGTGCTACCATCTCACCATGCTACCATCCCACCATGCTACCATCTCACCATGCTAACATCTCACCATGCTACCATCTCACCATGCTACCATCTCACCATGCTACCATCTCACCATGCTACCATCACACCATGCTACCATCTCACCATGCTACCATCTCACCATGCTACCATCTCACCATGCTACCATCCCACCATGCTACCATCTCACCATGCTACCATCTCACCATGCTACCATCTCACCATGCTACCATGCCACCATGCCACCATCTCACCATGCTACCACCTCACCATGCTACCACATCACCGTGCTACCATCTCACCATGCTACCATCCCACCATGCTACCATCTCACCATGCTAACATCTCACCATGCTACCATCTCACCATGCTACCATCTCACCATGCTACCATCTCACCATGCTACCATGTCACCATGCTACCATCTCACAATGTTACCATCTCACCATGCTATCATCTCACGATGCTATCATCTCACGATGCTACCACCTCACCATGCTACCATCTCACCATGCTACCATCTCACCATGCTACCATCTCACCATGCTACCATCTCACCATGCTACCATCTCAACGTGCTACCATCTCACCGTGCTACCATCTCACCGTGCTACCATCTCACCATGCTACCATCCCACCACGCTACCATCTCACCATGCTACCATCTCACCATGCTACCATGTCACCATGCTAGCATGTCACCCTGCTGCCATGTCACCGTGTTACCATCTCACCATGCTACCATCTCACGATGCTACCACCTCACCATGCTACCATCTCACCATGCCACCATCTCACCATGCTACCATCTCACCATGCTACCATCTCACCATGTTACCATCTCACCATGCTACCATCTCACCATGCTACCATCTCACCATGCTACCATCTCACCATGCTACCACCTCACCATGCTACCACCTCACCATGGTACCATCTCACCATGGTACCATCTCACCATGCTACCATCTCACCATGCTACTATCTCACCATGCTACCATCTCACCATGCTACCATCCCACCATGCCACCATCTCACCATGCTACCATCTCACCACCATGCTACCATCTCACCATGCTACCATCTCACCATGCTACCATCTCAACGTGCTACCATCTCACCGTGCTACCATCTCACCGTGCTACCATCTCACCGTGCTACCATCTCACCATGCTACCATCCCACCACGCTACCATCTCACCATGCTACCATCCCACCACCACGCTACCACCTCACCATGCTACCATCTCACCATGCTACCATCTCACCATGCTACCATCGCACCCGCTACCATCGCACCATGCTGCCATCGCACCATGCTGCCATCGCACCACGCTACCATCGCACCCGCTACCATCGTACCATGCTACCATCTCGCCGTGCTACCATCCCACCATGCCACCATCTTATCATGCCGCCATCATGCCACCATCTCATCATGCTGCCGTCATGCCAACATCTCAAACTGCTCGTTTCCACCCTGCTTGCTCCATCCAATCTCACTGGTAACCCTGTATTTGTATCCCACCTTGCGTTTGTTTCTCGCCCTCCCACCCTCTGTAAACAGTTGTGCAATTTGAGGCTAGGTGACCCCTCGTGTTGCGTCCTATCGTGTCCCCTTCAGCTCGTGAGTGCACTCTGGCACTCTGCTTTTCTGCTGGTCTAGGGTTTATCTTAGCTGCTGGTGCCAGCAGAGGTCCCATTTCTGTGTACATGTGAAATAGTCGATCAGTATGCTGTGTGTGTGCAATTCATGAAGCTGAATTCTAAAATGAGATCCAATTACAGTGGCTACAGCCACCTTTGTTGCTGCAGAAGCGCATGTCTAGGGCACTTTGCTCTGCTGCAAAACCTGTTGCAGAATTGAGGCTACCATACCAAAGAGCCCAGCTTGCCATGTTCTTCGCTGGAACATAATTCCAAGTTCATCGATTCTGAAGCAATGAACAGTTAATCAGTTGCCTGAACTTGTTTCAATCATATTGTGAGCTTTTTCCATTTCAAGCACGGCATCGCTTGCTTGCAGTTCACAACGGAGCTGTACTCTCCATTTGAAATGACTACCTACCACTGCTTTACACTCAAGTGAAGTACACAAAATGATAATCGTTCGAAGGATCCCCCCAAAATCCCAATTCTCATACCCACCTTCCCCACTGTGAATGGACCCTGCGCGAAATAAACTGCAAAATACGACTCACCCCAGGAGTGTGCCACCTGGACCTTGACGGCATCTGGTTCACCGTATACCGAGTGCTCGGTCTTGATCACCATCACATTGTAACCCTCCTTCACGAAAACATTCACCAGCATCTGCGTCACCTCGGAGTCCTCCCAGCCTTCGACTACGCCCAGGTTCCCTGGAGCCACTGTATCCACCGTCACCTCGTCCTAGCTCATCAACTTCCGCTCCACCCTGCGCGGAGATCCCAAGGCAGATCCGGCGGTGACGGCGGTTGTTGCGGTGGAGGATGAAGTCTGCAGCATGGGCCGTGCTGCGCTGGCGCTGGTGACGGCGAGGAACACGAGGAGGGAGAGAGGCAGCAACTTGCGCGCTGCGCGCGGCCACGAGCGCGCGGCCACGAGTTACTTGCCATTGTCGAGATGCTTTGGGATCGTCGCAGTCAGTGCCGCACGAATGAAAGCAAGCAAGTTGATAGTGCACCTATGGAACAAGCTGTTGAAAGGAAAGCTGGTTGAAATTGCAACAACGGAAAAAGCAGTTGTGGAAGAGCTGATGACGAAAGACACCTCGAACGTCTGATTTATAAACATTCCTTCTTAATCCTATAGCTGAGGGCAGCTCATTATCTGCTCGTGCCGCCATAGCCAGAAGACTGTGTTTCAAAGCAGTCATGAAGCAAACGTGAATATCTCAGCGGAAACGGGTCGTCAAGCCTGACGACCTGTTGACGACTTGACGACATGCTGCCCCGGGCAGAAAAAACTAAAACCCTGTCGGATGGCATGCCATCCGAGGGAGGCATCAACCCTAAATCCATGCCTCCCTGTGTTTAGGGTTGATGCCTCCCTGACCGGATGCATGCCCGAATGGGTTTTATTTTTTTTTCCCGCGGGCAGCGAGCTCCCCCGGGCGGACTCGCTTGTCCGCTGAGATATATTCGGCGGTTGTTACCGTTCTAGCAGGTATGGAAGGCCGAGAGTAAAAGGCACGGTAGATCTCGGGGGAAAATGGTTCGACCTGAAGTGGGAAGTGAGGGAAGATGACGGTACTGTAATGAGGGCGGGGTCAGAAGGAAATGTAAACTGCAACCCGTGGGGTTTGACGCGATCTTCGTAACCAGACGAAGTTCGCAAGTCCATCGCTGCGGCTGCAATTCACGAAATGTGCAAGAAAAGCGAAACAGTGGCTGTGGGATCTGTCTAGCTATACGCGAAACGAGACACCTCGCTACAGACTAAGTAGAGAACATTTTGCTCACCAAATTCTGATTCTTTCTACGCAATCCATATCTACAACATCAATCAAACAAACTCTCCACCTGCAAATGACAGGTCTGCCTCCAGGGCCTCTACTACATGGGGGAATGCGGTAATCTCGTGCCGTAATTTATGAGCCAAAGAAATCAATGTAGGGACGATGTCACAGAATCTGAAAACCCCGACCATCGGCTTCACTTGATGGTGGGATCAAGCACCCCCAGGTAGATGCGCTTGTCAGAGGAGCAGGAGCCAATGATGGGATGCGAGGGATGGAATGGACACCGCCTTGTTCACCGTCCCGTTCTGAGACACCTCAAAAAAGATAATAAAAATCGGTGCAGGTGGGTGGCCTCTACTTGATGGTGGGATCGAGCTCCCCCAGGTAGATGCGTTTATCAGAGGAGCAGGAGCCTATGATGGGCTGCGAGGGATGGAACACCACCTCGTTCACCGACCCGTTGTGGCCAGGCAGCTGCCATGCACGTGTGAGAGATGTGATGGGAGGAAGATGGGGATGGAGATGAGGCGCCTCAAAACTAGCACAGTAACCCCCATACCATGCAGCCGGAATGTACTTTGTACAAAGGGCCATCCGTCATAGCATAACCCTGTCGCCTCCATGACTAACCCCATACCTTGTGAGGAGCTGACAAAATATACCTTGTATCAAACTTGGCAAATGGTGGTGTCTCAGACAAACACGATGCAGTCAAGATGAACCTCGAATCAAAAGGTCAGTATATTACATGATAAACCAAACAACCCCCATACCTTGTAGAGGATGCGTGCGGCGCATGGTAGTGTCCCACACATATACCATGCGGCCGGCGTGTACCTTGTGCTGATAAAGCCTCGCCTAGCCCTTTCAACATCCACCCATCCCTGTACCCTGTATTATCAATCACCCCCTGTACCTTGTACAGGATGCGCCGCATTGTGGTGTCCCACACATACACCATGCAGTTGGCATGTATCTTGTTCTAAAGCCCAACCCTTTCAACACGCACCCTTCACAACACAACCTGTACCCTGCATAGTCAGCCCCTGTACCTTGTAAAGGATCCGGCGCATCGTGGTGTCCCACACATACACCATGCGGTTACCATGTTCCTCCCTGCACCTTGCGCTCACAAATAACCCCAGTACCTTATAGAGAATCCGCCGCATCGTCGTGTCCCACACATACACCATGCGGTCGGCGCTGCCAGCTGTCACGCGGGAGCCGTCCGGCGACCAATCGCATTTGAGCAGATTCTTCTCCACGCTGTGCTGGTGCCCTGTGAAGATCTTCACACACCGGTTCTGGCCAATGGGGACAAGGGGAAACGGTGGATGTGTCAGTTTGAACATGGAAAACGAGGGGCCAGTTTAGTGCATGCAGACCAATTAGGTGGAAGGGGGAGAGCTTGGAAGGGGCCTCAGACCCATTGCATTTGAGCCGGTTCTTCTCCACGCTGTGCTGGTACCCTGTGAAGATCTTCACACACCGGTTCTGGGCAACGGGGAGGGATAGTATGACGCATTTGGAGTAAAGAGGCTGAGCGGCTAGTAGTTGGAGGGGCCTCAGGCCACTCGCATTTGAGCTGTGCTGTGCCTCAGGGATCTTCTCCCCGCTGTGCTGGTGCCCACTGTGCAGGGGGGCGGGAGGGTTGGTGTGGAGAAAGGGGGAGGAGGGCGACGGGCAGAGGGCGACAGGCGGAGGGAGGGGGGCGGAAGAAGAGGGGCGGAGGGAGAGGAGCGGAGGAAGAGGAACGGGGGGAGGAGAGTGGGGGCGGAAGGCGGGGCATGGGAGGGTTCGTATGTGGAGAACGGGGAGGAGGGAAGCACAGGGGTGTTAGTATGGTGGATGCGTCGCAAAGGGGTGGAGGTGGGAATGAGGTATCCAATCTGAGAAGTGGAGGGAATGAACGGCAGAGACGGTCAAGAGGAGGGCGAGGAAAAGGAGTAAGATGCCCAAGTAAGAAGTAAGAAGTAAGAAGTAAGAAGCAAGAAGTCAGAAGTGAGAAGTGCTTGTGAATAGTATTCGCCGGAACTTCACCATGCCACTTGTTGCAGTTAGAGAGAAGCCCGCACGGCACCACTCGGGGGGTGCATAGTTTGAGAAGCGCACAGGAGCACACCTGCGAGGCGTATACTTGAAGGCCGAACTGAGAGCTCATGATGCAGAGAGCACACCAAAACGCACCTGGGGCGCATAGATCCGGAGGTCTCAGATGTATGGTGTGCATGCATGATGCATCCCATGGCATTGGTGAGCGGATAGGTGAGTGAAGTGAGAACGAACGCCATTCACAGGGTGTATGGTTGGGTACGATAGAAAAATGTTTTTTGAGATGTCTCAAAAGCCACTTGATAAAATGTATGAAACAATCTTTTATCAGGGACGCCATCGACAGCGTGTATGGTTGGGTACGATGCGCCTGTTTTTGAGTCGACTCATAAAATGTATGAAACAATCTTTTATCATGAACGCCATCTACAGCGTGTATGGTTGGGTACGATGCGCCTGTTTTTGAGTCGACTCATAAAATGTATGAAACAATCTTTTATCATGAACGCCATCTACAGCATGTATGGTTGGGTATGATGCGCCTGTTTTTGAGTCGACTCATAAAATGTATGAAACAATCTTTTATCATGAACGCCATCTACAGCGTGTATGGTTGGGTATGATGCGCCTGTTTTTGAGTCGACTCATAAAATGTATGAAACAATCTTTTATCACGAACGCCATCTACAGCGTGTATGGTTGGGTATGATGCGGAGCGGACAGCACACAACACACCTGCGGGGTGTAGGGTCGGAGGTCCCAGATGCGCAGAGGTTCAGTCCATGGCGTTGGTGAGCAGGTGGGTGGGTGAGTGGAGTGACAAAGAAAGGCACTCGTCAGGTGTATGGTTTAGATTAAATGCAAAGCATGCACAGAAGGAAGGACGTACCTGGGGCGCGTAGGGCCGAAGGTCCCAGATGCGCAGAGTGCAGTCCATGGCGCTGGTGAGCAGATAGGCGAGAAGAGAGCGGGGAGAGACAGAGCCACTCAGACCATCTTACCAGTGACTGCACAGTTGTGTGTGTCTACCCAAATCCAAATAGGACATACCTGGGGGGCGTAGGGCCGGAGGTCCCAGATGCGCAGAGTGCAGTCCATGGCGTTGGTGAGCAGATACGCCCCATCCGGGCTGACCCTCATGCCCGTGATCGTATCCGTGTGCCCCAGCAGCCTCATCACTGGCTCTGCTCCCTTGCCGCCCCCGGCCCCGGTCTCCCCACTTCCGCCCTCTGCTGAGTCCTCTCCCCCCGCCCGTGCTGCTGTTGATGTGCCGCCTGCTTTTCGAAGGTCCCAGACCTTTATTTGGTTGTCAATACCGCCCGAGTACACTTTGTCCCCGTTATAAGAGAATGCCACTGCTGTGACCTGCGGGATGGTTGAAGGGAGTGACTTTTGGTTGCGACGTGTGCAGTCTGAGCGGTTACACAGAGGCACCTCAAATCAAACACAGATGCCATGCCACGCATGCATGCAAGGAAAGAGACAAGTCACGTGCAATCACACATGCATACACGCGCCAATGCATGCATCGTAATTTATCACCCACCTGGTATTTGATTACAGCTCACCCACCCACCTGGTATTTGATTACAGCTCACCCACCCATCTGGTATTTGATTACAGCTCACCCACCCACCTGGTATTTGATTACAGCTCACCCACCCACCTGGTATTTGATTACAGCTCACCCACCCACCTGGTATTTGATTACAGCTCACCCACCCACCTGGTACTTGATTACAGCTCACCCACCCACCTGGTACTTGATTACAGCTTACCCACCCACCTGGTACTTGATTACAGCTCACCCACCCACCTGGTACTTGATTACAGCTCACCCACCCACCTGGTACTTGTCGGGGAAAGTTTGGATGCACCCTCTGACGCGCATGTCCCACAGTTTGGCCGTGCCGTCGTCGCTGCCGCTGACTATCAGCGGCGGGCCTCTGGGCGCGGGGCAGCAGCTGTTGACGAAGGAGGAATGCTCCGCCATCTTCTTTATCTGTTGCGGAGGCGGGGGAGGGGTGGGGGAAGGAAGACGAGAGAGGCAAGGAGAGGCAGAGAAAGGCAACAGCTGTTGACACACGACGAATGCTCCGCCATTTCTTTATCTGTTACCGGGAAAGGAGGAGAAAAGAGGAGAAGGGAGAGGGCGGAGAGAAGGGGCGTTGGGATAAAGGAGACACTTGTAATTGAGGAGCCTTTGGCACCGGGGAGCAGCTGTTGACAAACGACGAACGCTCCGCCATCTTCTTTCTCCATCAGTGTCAGCACCCAAAGGCCAGGGGGGGATGCTGTGATGTGAGCTGAAAGACAAGCAAAGCAAGCTACTTCAGGTTTGAGACTTCTTCATATGGGGTTCGGTTCGGGTCGCAAGAGGAAGAGGAAACAGGAGGGTGTCTGTCGCCTCTCACCTGCTTGCCAGTCTCCACATCCCATGCACGCACGCTCTCACCTGCTTCCCAGTCTCCACATCAAATGCGCGCACGGTCTGGACAGGGCTGGCAGACACGATGCTGTGGCCATCCAAGGCCCTCTGCAGCTCGAGCACTCAATCCATACAACTCACCCGTCCACCTCTCACCTGCTTCCGCATCTCCCCAACCCAATCCACACCCACAGCCACACCCACAGCCACACCCACAGCCACACCCACACCCACACCCACACAATCTCTCCCCTGCCCACACGCTCTTACTTGCTTCCCCGTTTCCACATCCCACGCCCGCACGGTCTGATCAGGGCTGGCAGACACGATGCTGTGGCCGTCTGACGTCCACTGCAGCTCGAGAATCACGTTCTTGTGGCCCTTGAGCACCATGTAGTTGTCGCACTCGCCCTCTATGCGCCACAGGACTGACGATGAAAGGGGGGATCGGGGAAATGATGGTAAGAGAGGGTATATATTCAATACAAGGGTCGATTCTCCTTCACTGCAGCTCCAGAATCACGTTCTTGTGGCCCTTGAGCACCATGTAGTTGTCGCACTCGCCCTCTATGCATGAGCCACAGGGCTGGTGAGAGACGAGGGACGGGAGAAGAGAGTTTACAGAGAAGAATTACAGTTATGTTATTTTCCTTCACTGCCGATCGACAATGACGATCTTGTGGCCCTTTAGCACCATGGAGTTGTCGCTCGCACCCGCCCTCTATGCGCCACAGGACTGCCGATAACACGGAAGAACACGCAAGTGGGGGAAAGGGGGCAACGAGGTAGTGTGTTTTCCAATGAAGGTGGTGCAGGTGAGATGCTACACACACAGTCACCACTTGCGCACTCATCACTCGTGCACTCACCATTTCATGCTTTCGTCCTGCACCCTGCTGTTCAGTAGCGCACCATCCACCTTCCTCTAAAGACCAACACAACACTGACTTGCTCACTATGCGCCTCCGCACCCCACTTAATATTATTGTTCCCAGGTCATTCGCTGTGTGTGTGTGCGCATGCACTACGTGAAGGGCATTGACATACAAGATATCTTCCAAGCAGCAGGAGCTTTCGCCCCTCCTGGGGCTGGGGGCTCGCAGGCGGGGCGAAAGCACGTGCTGCTTAGAAGATCTCTCGGATGTGAATGCCCTTCATCTAGTGCATGTCCACACACACAGAATAAATGATCCGGGAACAGTCATTTGAACTCGGGTGCGCGGTTATTTAGTGTGCCAGTCAGTGTCGATCTCTAGAGGGAGGTGGATGGTGCACTACAAAACAGCAGGACGCAGGATGAGAGCATGAAGTGGTGAAGGCACGCGTGATGAGTGCGCAAGTGATGAGTGTGTGTATAGCATGTCACATGATAATACCAGTGCACCTCCAGCATAGCGTTCTTGTGGTTCTTAAGCACCGTGAAATAGTCGCCCCCTGACACATAACTGAAAAAAGGTGGGGGGATGGTTGAAATGGGTTCAAGAGAGAGAAGGAAGGAAAACAGCTCCAGAATGCCCATTCTTGTGGCCCTTAGACTAAAGAGGAGGTGGCAAATAAGAGGGGGGTGGGGGGTCGGTGGGAAGGAAGAAACGGAGTGAAACTCACACAAAGAAGTAGTGCACTCATTCAAGTAGTAAGCTTTCACAAAATAGTACATCACACAAGACATCACACTCACAGATCTCCTTGTCTTGTGAACCCGAAGCGATTACCTCCCCATCCGGACTGAACTTCATGGTGAATACCCCCGCCTGGAGGGAAGAGTGGAGGATGGGCGCATGCGAGAACAGGCCGCATGGGGGGATGGGTTTGTAAGGGGGAAGTGTGCAAAAAAAAGGGATAGGCACGTGGGAGGAGGGGCTCAGGGTGGAATAGGCGCATTGGGGGTTGGGCGCATTGTTGGGGGATGGGCGCATCAATGGGGGATGGGCGCACTGATGGGGGATGGGCGCACTGATGGGGGATGGCCGCATTGATGGGGGATGGCCGCATTGATGGGGGATGGGCGCATTGATGGGGAATAGGCAAAACCAGGAATACGCAGATGGGGGAATGGGTGCATGGGGGAATGGGTGCATGGGGGGATGGGTGCATGGGGGGATGGGTGCATGGGGGGATGGGTGCATGGGGGGATGGGTGCATGGGGGGATGGGTGCATGGGGGGATGGGTGCATGGGGGGATGGGTGCATGGGGGGATGGGTGCATGGGGGGATGGGTGCATGGGGGGATGGGTGCATGGGGGGATGGGTGCATGGGGGGATGGGTGCATGGGGGGATGGGTGCATGGGGGGATGGGTGCATGGGGGGATGGGTGCATGGGGGGATGGGTGCATGGGGGGATGGGTGCATGGGGGGATGGGTGCATGGGGGGATGGGTGCATGGGGGGATGGGTGCATGGGGGGATGGGTGCATGGGGGGATGGGTGCATGGGGGGATGGGTGCATGGGGGGATGGGTGCATGGGGGGATGGGTGCATGGGGGGATGGGTGCATGGGGGGATGGGTGCATGGGGGGATGGGTGCATGGGGGGATGGGTGCATGGGGGGATGGGTGCATGGGGGGATGGGTGCATGGGGGGATGGGTGCATGGGGGGATGGGTGCATGGGGGGATGGGTGCATGGGGGGATGGGTGCATGGGGGGATGGGTGCATGGGGGGATGGGTGCATGGGGGGATGGGTGCATGGGGGGATGGGTGCATGGGGGGATGGGTGCATGGGGGGATGGGTGCATGGGGGGATGGGTGCATGGGGGGATGGGTGCATGGGGGGATGGGTGCATGGGGGGATGGGTGCATGGGGGGATGGGTGCATGGGGGGATGGGTGCATGGGGGGATGGGTGCATGGGGGGATGGGTGCATGGGGGGATGGGTGCATGGGGGATGGGTGCATGGGGGGATGGGTGCATGGGGGGATGGGTGCATGGGGGGATGGGTGCATGGGGGGATGGGTGCATGGGGGGATGGGTGCATGGGGGGATGGGTGCATGGGGGGATGGGTGCATGGGGGGATGGGTGCATGGGGGGATGGGTGCATGGGGGGATGGGTGCATGGGGGGATGGGTGCATGGGGGGATGGGTGCATGGGGGGATGGGTGCATGGGGGGATGGGTGCATGGGGGGATGGGTGCATGGGGGGATGGGTGCATGGGGGGATGGGTGCATGGGGGATGGGTGCATGGGGGGATGGGTGCATGGGGGATGGGTGCATGGGGGGATGGGTGCATGGGGGGATGGGTGCATGGGGGGATGGGTGCATGGGGGGATGGGTGCATGGGGGATGGGTGCATGGGGGGATGGGTGCATGGGGGGATGGGTGCATGGGGGGATGGGTGCATGGGGGGATGGGTGCATGGGGGGGATGGGTGCATGGGGGGATGGGTGCATGGGGGGATGGGTGCATGGGGGGATGGGTGCATGGGGGGATGGGTGCATGGGGGGATGGGTGCATGGGGGGATGGGTGCATGGGGGGATGGGTGCATGGGGGGATGGGTGCATGGGGGGATGGGTGCATGGGGGGATGGGTGCATGGGGGGATGGGTGCATGGGGGGATGGGTGCATGGGGGGATGGGTGCATGGGGGGATGGGTGCATGGGGGGATGGGTGCATGGGGGGATGGGTGCATGGGGGGATGGGTGCATGGGGGGATGGGTGCATGGGGGGATGGGTGCATGGGGGGATG
Organism: Closterium sp. Naga37s-1; assembly: GCA_947471745.1. Taxonomy (NCBI): domain Eukaryota; kingdom Viridiplantae; phylum Streptophyta; class Zygnematophyceae; order Desmidiales; family Closteriaceae; genus Closterium; species Closterium sp. Naga37s-1. The sequence goes on from CANJKZ010000960.1 coordinate 139,446, forward strand.
GGTGCATGGGGGGATGGGTGCATGGGGGGATGGGTGCATGGGGGGATGGGTGCATGGGGGGATGGGTGCATGGGGGGATGGGTGCATGGGGGGATGGGTGCATGGGGGGATGGGTGCATGGGGGGATGGGTGCATGGGGGGATGGGTGCATGGGGGGATGGGTGCATGGGGGGATGGGTGCATGGGGGGATGGGTGCATGGGGGGATGGGTGCATGGGGGGATGGGTGCATGGGGGGATGGGTGCATGGGGGATGGGTGCATGGGGGGATGGGTGCATGGGGGGATGGGTGCATGGGGGGATGGGTGCATGGGGGGATGGGTGCATGGGGGGATGGGTGCATGGGGGGATGGGTGCATGGGGGGATGGGTGCATGGGGGGATGGGTGCATGGGGGGATGGGTGCATGGGGGGATGGGTGCATGGGGGGATGGGTGCATGGGGGGATGGGTGCATGGGGGGATGGGTGCATGGGGGGATGGGTGCATGGGGGGATGGGTGCATGGGGGGATGGGTGCATGGGGGGATGGGTGCATGGGGGGATGGGTGCATGGGGGGATGGGTGCATGGGGGGATGGGTGCATGGGGGGATGGGTGCATGGGGGGATGGGTGCAATGGGGGGATGGGTGCATGGGGGGATGGGTGCATGGGGGGATGGGTGCATGGGGGGATGGGTGCATGGGGGGATGGGTGCATGGGGGGATGGGTGCATGGGGGATGGGTGCATGGGGGGATGGGTGCATGGGGGGATGGGTGCATGGGGGGATGGGTGCATGGGGGGATGGGTGCATGGGGGGATGGGTGCATGGGGGGATGGGTGCATGGGGGGATGGGTGCATGGGGGGATGGGTGCATGGGGGGATGGGTGCATGGGGGGATGGGTGCATGGGGGGATGGGTGCATGGGGGGATGGGTGCATGGGGGGATGGGTGCATGGGGGGATGGGTGCATGGGGGGATGGGTGCATGGGGGGATGGGTGCATGGGGGGATGGGTGCATGGGGGGATGGGTGCATGGGGGGATGGGTGCATGGGGGGATGGGTGCATGGGGGGATGGGTGCATGGGGGGATGGGTGCATGGGGGGATGGGTGCATGGGGGGATGGGTGCATGGGGGGATGGGTGCATGGGGGGATGGGTGCATGGGGGGATGGGTGCATGGGGGGATGGGTGCATGGGGGGATGGGTGCATGGGGGGATGGGTGCATGGGGGGATGGGTGCATGGGGGGATGGGTGCATGGGGGGATGGGTGCATGGGGGATGGGTGCATGGGGGGGATGGGTGCATGGGGGGATGGGTGCATGGGGGGATGGGTGCATGGGGGGATGGGTGCATGGGGGGATGGGTGCATGGGGGGATGGGTGCATGGGGGGATGGGTGCATGGGGGATGGGTGCATGGGGGATGGGTGCATGGGGGGATGGGTGCATGGGGGGGATGGGTGCATGGGGGGATGGGTGCATGGGGGGATGGGTGCATGGGGGGATGGGTGCATGGGGGGATGGGTGCATGGGGGGATGGGTGCATGGGGGGATGGGTGCATGGGGGGATGGGTGCATGGGGGGATGGGTGCATGGGGGGATGGGTGCATGGGGGGATGGGTGCATGGGGGGATGGGTGCATGGGGGGATGGGTGCATGGGGGGGATGGGTGCATGGGGGATGGGTGCATGGGGGGATGGGTGCATGGGGGGATGGGTGCATGGGGGGATGGGTGCATGGGGGGATGGGTGCATGGGGGGATGGGTGCATGGGGGGATGGGTGCATGGGGGGATGGGTGCATGGGGGATGGGTGCATGGGGGATGGGTGCATGGGGGGATGGGTGCATGGGGGGATGGGTGCATGGGGGGATGGGTGCATGGGGGGATGGGTGCATGGGGGGATGGGTGCATGGGGGGATGGGTGCATGGGGGGATGGGTGCATGGGGGGATGGGTGCATGGGGGGATGGGTGCATGGGGGGGATGGGTGCATGGGGGGATGGGTGCATGGGGGATGGTGCATGGGGGATGGGTGCATGGGGGGATGGGTGCATGGGGGGATGGGTGCATGGGGGGATGGGTGCATGGGGGGATGGGTGCATGGGGGATGGGTGCATGGGGGGGAGGGGTGCATGGGGGGATGGTGCATGGGGGGATGGGTGCATGGGGGGATGGGTGCATGGGGGGATGGGTGCATGGGGGGATGGGTGCATGGGGGGATGGGTGCATGGGGGGATGGGTGCATGGGGGATGGGTGCATGGGGGGATGGGTGCATGGGGGGATGGGTGCATGGGGGGGATGGGTGCATGGGGGGATGGGTGCATGGGGGGATGGGTGCATGGGGGGATGGGTGCATGGGGGGATGGGTGCATGGGGGGATGGGTGCATGGGGGGATGGGTGCATGGGGGGATGGGTGCATGGGGGGATGGGTGCATGGGGGGATGGGTGCATGGGGGGATGGGTGCATGGGGGGATGGGTGCATGGGGGGATGGGTGCATGGGGGGATGGGTGCATGGGGGGATGGGTGCATGGGGGGATGGGTGCATGGGGGGATGGGTGCATGGGGGGATGGGTGCATGGGGGGATGGGTGCATGGGGGATGGGTGCATGGGGGATGGGTGCATGGGGGGATGGGTTGCATGGGGGGATGGGTGCATGGGGGGATGGGTGCATGGGGGGATGGGTGCATGGGGGGATGGGTGCATGGGGGGATGGGTGCATGGGGGGATGGGTGCATGGGGGGATGGGTGCATGGGGGGATGGGTGCATGGGGGGATGGGTGCATGGGGGATGGGTGCATGGGGGGATGGGTGCATGGGGGATGGGTGCATGGGGGATGGGTGCATGGGGGGATGGGTGCATGGGGGGATGGGTGCAATGGGGGGGATGGGTGCATGGGGGATGGGTGCATGGGGGGATGGGTGCATGGGGGGATGGGTGCATGGGGGGATGGGTGCATGGGGGGATGGGTGCATGGGGGGATGGGTGCATGGGGGGATGGTGCATGGGGATGGGTGCATGGGGGATGGCATGGGGGGATGGGTGCATGGGGGGATGGGTGCATGGGGGGATGGGTGCATGGGGGGATGGGTGCATGGGGGGATGGGTGCATGGGGGGATGGGTGCATGGGGGGATGGGTGCATGGGGGGATGGGTGCATGGGGGGATGGGTGCATGGGGGGATGGGTGCATGGGGGGATGGGTGCATGGGGGGATGGGTGCATGGGGGGATGGGTGCATGGGGGGATGGGTGCATGGGGGGATGGGTGCATGGGGGGATGGGTGCATGGGGGGATGGGTGCATGGGGGGATGGGTGCATGGGGGGATGGGTGCATGGGGGGATGGGTGCATGGGGGGATGGGTGCATGGGGGGATGGGTGCATGGGGGGATGGGTGCATGGGGGGATGGGTGCATGGGGGGATGGGTGCATGGGGGGATGGGTGCATGGGGGGATGGGTGCATGGGGGGATGGGTGCATGGGGGGATGGGTGCATGGGGGGATGGGTGCATGGGGGGATGGGTGCATGGGGGGATGGGTGCATGGGGGGATGGGTGCATGGGGGGATGGGTGCATGGGGGGATGGGTGCATGGGGGGATGGGTGCATGGGGGGATGGGTGCATGGGGGGATGGGTGCATGGGGGGATGGGTGCATGGGGGGATGGGTGCATGGGGGGATGGGTGCATGGGGGGATGGGTGCATGGGGGGATGGGTGCATGGGGGGGATGGGTGCAATGGGGGGATGGGTGCATGGGGGGATGGGTGCATGGGGGGATTGGGCGCATGGGGGGATGGGTGCATGGGGGGATGGGCGCATGGGGGGGATGGGTGCATGGGGGATGGGTGCATGGGGGGATGGGTGCATGGGGGATGGGTGCATGGGGGGATGGGTGCATGGGGGGAGGGGTGCATGGGGGATGGGTGCATGGGGGGATGGGTGCCATGGGGGATGGGGCATGGGGGGATGGTGCATGGGGGGATGGGTGCATGGGGGGATGGGTGCATGGGGGGATGGGTGCATGGGGGGATGGGTGCATGGGGGGCTGGGTGCATGGGGGGATGGGTGCATGGGGGGATGGGTGCATGGGGGATGGGTGCATGGGGGGATGGTGCATGGGGGGGATGGGTGGCATGGGGGGATGGGTGCATGGGGGGATGGGTGCATGGGGGGATGGTGCAATGGGGGGGATGGGTGCATGGGGGATGGGTGCATGGGGGGATGGGTGCATGGGGGGATGGGTGCATGGGGGGATGGGTGCATGGGGGGATGGGTGCATGGGGGATGGGTGCATGGGGGGGATGGGTGCATGGGGGGATGGGTGCATGGGGGGAATGGGTGCATGGGGGGATGGGTGCATGGGGGATGGGTGCATGGGGGGATGGGTGCATGGGGGGATGGGTGCATGGGGGGATGGGTGCATGGGGGGATGGGTGCATGGGGGGATGGGTGCATGGGGGGATGGGTGCATGGGGGATGGGTGCATGGGGGATGGGTGCATGGGGGGGATGGGTGCATGGGGGATGGGTGCATGGGGGGATGGGTGCATGGGGGGGATGGGTGCATGGGGGGATGGGTGCATGGGGGGATGGGTGCATGGGGGGATGGGTGCATGGGGGGATGGGTGCATGGGGGGATGGGTGCATGGGGGATGGTGCATGGGGGATGGGTGCATGGGGGGATGGGTGCATGGGGGGATGGGTGCATGGGGGGATGGGTGCATGGGGGATGGGTGCAATGGGGGGATGGGTGCATGGGGGGATGGGTGCATGGGGGATGGGTGCATGGGGGGATGGGTGCATGGGGGGATGGGTGCATGGGGGGATGGGTGCATGGGGGGATGGGTGCATGGGGGGATGGGTGCATGGGGGATGGGTGCATGGGGGGATGGGTGCATGGGGGGATGGGTGCATGGGGGGATGGGTGCATGGGGGGATGGGTGCATGGGGGGATGGGTGCATGGGGGGATGGGTGCATGGGGGGATGGGTGCATGGGGAGGATGGGTGCATGGGGGGATGGGGCAGTGTGGGGATGGTGCATGGGGGGATGGGTGCATGGGGGGATGGGTGCATGGGGGATGGGTGCATGGGGGGATGGGTGCATGGGGGGATGGGTGCATTGGGGGATGGGCTGCATGGGGGGATGGGTGCATGGGGGGATGGGGGATGGGGAGTGGGTGCATGGGGGATGGGGCATGGGGGATGGGTGCATGGGGGATGGGTAGCAGGGGGGATGGGTGCATGGGGGATGGGTGCATGGGGGGGATGGGTGCATGGGGGGATGGGTGCCATGGGGGGATGGGTGCATGGGGGGATGGGTGCATGGGGGGATGGGTGCATGGGGGGATGGGTGCATGGGGGGATGGGTGCATGGGGGGATGGGTGCATGGGGGGATGGGTGCATGGGGGATGGGTGCATGGGGGGATGGGTGCATGGGGGGATGGGTGCATGGGGGGATGGGTGCATGGGGGGATGGGTGCATGGGGGGATGGGTGCATGGGGGGATGGGTGCATGGGGGGATGGGTGCATGGGGGGATGGGTGCATGGGGGGATGGGTGCATGGGGGGATGGGTGCATGGGGGGATGGGTGCATGGGGGGATGGGTGCATGGGGGGATGGGTGCATGGGGGATGGGTGCATGGGGGGATGGGTGCATGGGGGGATGGGTGCATGGGGGGATGGGTGCATGGGGGGATGGGTGCATGGGGGGATGGGTGCATGGGGGGATGGGTGCATGGGGGGATGGGTGCATGGGGGGATGGGTGCATGGGGGGATGGGTGCATGGGGGGATGGGTGCATGGGGGGATGGGTGCATGGGGGGATGGGTGCATGGGGGGATGGGTGCATGGGGGGATGGGTGCATGGGGGATGGGTGCATGGGGGGATGGGTGCATGGGGGGATGGGTGCATGGGGGGATGGGTGCATGGGGGGATGGGTGCATGGGGGGATGGGTGCATGGGGGGATGGGTGCATGGGGGGATGGGTGCATGGGGGGATGGGTGCATGGGGGGATGGGTGCATGGGGGATGGGTGCATGGGGGATGGGTGCATGGGGGGATGGGTGCATGGGGGGATGGGTGCATGGGGGGATGGGTGCATGGGGGGATGGGTGCATGGGGGGATGGGTGCATGGGGGGATGGGTGCATGGGGGGATGGGTGCATGGGGGGATGGGTGCATGGGGGGATGGGTGCATGGGGGGATGGGTGCATGGGGGGATGGGTGCATGGGGGGATGGTGCATGGGGGGATGGGTGCATGGGGGGATGGGTGCATGGGGGGATGGGTGCATGGGGGGATGGGTGCATGGGGGGATGGGTGCATGGGGGGATGGGTGCATGGGGGGATGGGTGCATGGGGGGGATGGGTGCATGGGGGGATGGTGCGATGGGGGGATGGGTGCATGGGGGGATGGGGTGCATGGGGGGATGGGTGCATGGGGGGATGGGTGCATGGGGGGATGGGTGCATGGGGGGATGGGTGCATGGGGGGATGGGTGCATGGGGGGATGGTGCATGGGGGATGGGTGCATGGGGGTGCATGGGCTGGCATGGGGGGATGGGTGCATGGGGGGATGGGTGCATGGGGGGATGGGTGCATGGGGGGATGGGCTGCATGGGGGGATGGGTGCATGGGGGGATGGGCTGCATGGGGGGATGGGTGCATGGGGGGATGGTGCAGGGGGATGGGTGCATGGGGGGATGGTGCATGGGGGGATGGGTGCATGGGGGGGATGGGTGCATGGGGGATGGGTGCAATGGGGGGATGGGTGCATGGGGGGATGGGTGCATGGGGGATGGGTGCATGGGGGGATGGGTGCATGGGTGGGATGGGTGCATGGGGGATGGGTGCATGGGGGATGGGTGCATGGGGGGATGGGTGCATGGGGGATGGGTGCATGGGGGGATGGGTGCATGGGGGGATGGGTGCATGGGGGGATGGGTGCATGGGGGGATGGGTGCATGGGGGGATGGGTGCATGGGGGGATGGGTGCATGGGGGGATGGGTGCATGGGGGGATGGGTGCATGGGGGGATGGGTGCATGGGGGGATGGGTGCATGGGGGGATGGGTGCATGGGGGGATGGGTGCATGGGGGGATGGGTGCATGGGGGGATGGGTGCATGGGGGGATGGGTGCATGGGGGGATGGGTGCATGGGGGGATGGGTGCATGGGGGGATGGGTGCATGGGGGGATGGGTGCATGGGGGGATGGGTGCATGGGGGGATGGGTGCATGGGGGGATGGGTGCATGGGGGGATGGGTGCATGGGGGGATGGGTGCATGGGGGGATGGGTGCATGGGGGGATGGGTGCATGGGGGGATGGGTGCATGGGGGGATGGGTGCATGGGGGGATGGGTGCATGGGGGGATGGGTGCATGGGGGGATGGGTGCATGGGGGGATGGGTGCATGGGGGGATGGGTGCATGGGGGGATGGGTGCATGGGGGGATGGGTGCATGGGGGGATGGGTGCATGGGGGGATGGGTGCATGGGGGGATGGGTGCATGGGGGGATGGGTGCATGGGGGGATGGGTGCATGGGGGGATGGGTGCATGGGGGGATGGGTGCATGGGGGGATGGGTGCATGGGGGGATGGGTGCATGGGGGGATGGGTGCATGGGGGATGGGTGCATGGGGGGATGGGTGCATGGGGGGATGGGTGCATGGGGGGATGGGTGCATGGGGGGATGGGTGCATGGGGGGATGGGTGCATGGGGGGATGGGTGCATGGGGGGATGGGTGCATGGGGGGATGGGTGCATGGGGGGATGGGTGCATGGGGGGATGGGTGCATGGGGGGATGGGTGCATGGGGGGATGGGTGCATGGGGGGATGGGTGCATGGGGGGATGGGTGCATGGGGGGATGGGTGCATGGGGGATGGGTGCATGGGGGGATGGGTGCATGGGGGGATGGGTGCATGGGGGGATGGGTGCATGGGGGGATGGGTGCATGGGGGGATGGGTGCATGGGGGGATGGGTGCATGGGGGGATGGGTGCATGGGGGGATGGGTGCATGGGGGGATGGGTGCATGGGGGGATGGGTGCATGGGGGGATGGGTGCATGGGGGGATGGGTGCATGGGGGGATGGGTGCATGGGGGGATGGGTGCATGGGGGGATGGGTGCATGGGGGGATGGGTGCATGGGGGGATGGGTGCATGGGGGGATGGGTGCATGGGGGGATGGGTGCATGGGGGGATGGGTGCATGGGGGGATGGGTGCATGGGGGGATGGGTGCATGGGGGGATGGGTGCATGGGGGGATGGGTGCATGGGGGGATGGGTGCATGGGGGATGGGTGCATGGGGGGATGGGTGCATGGGGGGATGGGTGCATGGGGGGGATGGGTGCATGGGGGGATGGGTGCATGGGGGATGGGTGCATGGGGGGATGGGTGCATGGGGGGATGGGTGCATGGGGGATGGGTGCATGGGGGATGGGTGCATGGGGGGATGGGTGCATGGGGGGATGGGTGCATGGGGGATGGGTGCATGGGGGATGGGTGCATGGGGGGATGGGTGCATGGGGGGATGGGTGCATGGGGGGATGGGTGCATGGGGGGATGGGTGCATGGGGGGATGGGTGCATGGGGGGATGGGTGCATGGGGGATGGGTGCATGGGGGGATGGGTGCAGGGGGGGATGGGTGCATGGGGGGATGGGTGCATGGGGGGATGGGTGCATGGGGGGATGGGTGCATGGGGGGATGGGTGCATGGGGGGATGGGTGCATGGGGGGATGGGTGCATGGGGGGATGGGTGCATGGGGGGATGGGTGCATGGGGGGATGGGTGCATGGGGGGATGGGTGCATGGGGGGATGGGTGCATGGGGGGATGGGTGCATGGGGGGATGGGTGCATGGGGGGATGGGTGCATGGGGGGATGGGTGCATGGGGGGATGGGTGCATGGGGGGATGGGTGCATGGGGGGATGGGTGCATGGGGGGATGGGTGCATGGGGGGATGGCGCATGGGGGGAGGGTGCATGGGGGATGGGTGCATGGGGGATGGGTGCATGGGGGGATGGGTGCATGGGGGGATGGGTGCATGGGGGGATGGGTGCATGGGGGGATGGGTGCATGGGGGGATGGGTGCATGGGGGATGGGTGCATGGGGGGATGGGCGCATGGGGGATGGGTGCATGGGGGGATGGGTGCATGGGGGGATGGGTGCATGGGGGGGATGGGTGCATGGGGGGATGGGTGCATGGGGGGATGGGTGCATGGGGGATGGTGCATGGGGGGATGGGTGCATGGGGGGGATGGGTGCAGGGGGGGGGGGGGTGATGGGGGGGGGATGGGTGGGGGGATGGGTGGGGGGGGAGGGGGCATGGGGGGGATGGGCGCATGGGGGGATGGGTGCATGGGGGGATGGGCGCATGGGGGGATGGGCGCATGGGGGGATGGGTGCATGGGGGGATGGGTGCATGGGGGGATGGGTGCAGGGGGATGGGTGCATGGGGGGATGGGTGCATGGGGGGATGGGTGCATGGGGGGATGGGTGCATGGGGGGATGGGTGCATGGGGGGATGGGTGCATGGGGGGATGGGTGCATGGGGGGATGGGTGCATGGGGGGATGGGTGCATGGGGGGATGGGTGCATGGGGGGATGGGTGCATGGGGGGATGGGTGCATGGGGGATGGGTGCATGGGGGATGGGTGCATGGGGGGATGGGTGCATGGGGGGATGGGTGCATGGGGGGATGGGTGCATGGGGGGATGGGTGCATGGGGGGATGGGTGCATGGGGGGATGGGTGCATGGGGGGATGGGTGCATGGGGGGATGGGTGCATGGGGGGATGGGTGCATGGGGGGATGGGTGCATGGGGGGATGGGCGCATGGGGGGATGGGTGCATGGGGGGATGGGCGCATGGGGGGATGGGTGCATGGGGGATGGGTGCATGGGGGGATGGGTGCATGGGGGGATGGGTGCATGGGGGGATGGGTGCATGGGGGGATGGGTGCATGGGGGATGGGTGCATGGGGGGATGGGTGCATGGGGGGATGGGCGCATGGGGGGATGGGTGCATGGGGGGATGGGCGCATGGGGGATGGGTGCATGGGGGGATGGGCGCATCATGGGGGGGGGGGGATGGGTGCATGGGGGGATGGGTGCATGGGGGGATGGGTGCATGGGGGGATGGGTGCATGGGGGGATGGGTGCATGGGGGGATGGGTGCATGGGGGGATGGGCGCATGGGGGGGATGGGTGCATGGGGGGATGGGCGCATGGGGGGATGGGGGCATGGGGGGATGGCGCATGGGGGGATGGGCGCATGGGGGGATGGGTGCATGGGGGGATGGGCGCATGGGGGGATGGGTGCATGGGGGGATGGGTGCATGGGGGGATGGGTGCATGGGGGGATGGGTGCATGGGGGGATGGGTGCATGGGGGGATGGGTGCATGGGGGGATGGGTGCATGGGGGATGGGTGCATGGGGGGATGGGTGCATGGGGGGATGGGTGCATGGGGGGATGGGTGCATGGGGGGATGGGTGCATGGGGGGATGGGTGCATGGGGGGATGGGTGCATGGGGGGATGGGTGCATGGGGGGATGGGTGCATGGGGGGATGGGTGCATGGGGGGATGGGTGCATGGGGGGATGGGTGCATGGGGGGATGGGTGCATGGGGGGATGGGTGCATGGGGGGATGGGTGCATGGGGGGATGGGTGCATGGGGGGATGGGTGCATGGGGGGATGGGTGCATGGGGGGATGGGTGCATGGGGGGATGGGTGCATGGGGGGGATGGGTGCATGGGGGATGGGTGCATGGGGGGATGGGTGCATGGGGGGATGGGTGCATGGGGGGATGGGTGCATGGGGGGATGGGTGCATGGGGGGATGGGTGCATGGGGGGATGGGTGCATGGGGGGATGGGTGCATGGGGGGATGGGTGCATGGGGGGATGGGCGCATGGGGGATGGGTGCATGGGGGGATGGGCGCATGGGGGGATGGGTGCATGGGGGGATGGGTGCATGGGGGGATGGGTGCATGGGGGGATGGGTGCATGGGGGGATGGGTGCATGGGGGGATGGGCGCATGGGGGGATGGGCGCATGGGGGGATGGGTGCATGGGGGGATGGGTGCATGGGGGGATGGGTGCATGGGGGGATGGGTGCATGGGGGGATGGGTGCATGGGGGGATGGGCGCATGGGGGGATGGGTGCATGGGGGGATGGGTGCATGGGGGGATGGGTGCATGGGGGGATGGGTGCATGGGGGGATGGGTGCATGGGGGGATGGGTGCATGGGGGGATGGGTGCATGGGGGGATGGGTGCATGGGGGGATGGGCGCATGGGGGGATGGGTGCATGGGGGGATGGGCGCATGGGGGGATGGGTGCATGGGGGATGGGCGCATGGGGGGATGGGCGCATGGGGGGATGGGTGCATGGGGGGATGGGTGCATGGGGGGATGGGTGCATGGGGGGATGGGTGCATGGGGGGATGGGTGCATGGGGGGATGGGCGCATGGGGGGATGGGTGCATGGGGGATGGGCGCATGGGGGGATGGGTGCATGGGGGGATGGGCGCATGGGGGGATGGGCGCATGGGGGGATGGGCGCATGGGGGGATGGGCGCATGGGGGGATGGGTGCATGGGGGGATGGGTGCATGGGGGGATGGGTGCATGGGGGATGGGTGCATGGGGGATGGGTGCATGGGGGGATGGGTGCATGGGGGGATGGGTGCATGGGGGGATGGGTGCATGGGGGGATGGGTGCATGGGGGGATGGGTGCATGGGGGGATGGGTGCATGGGGGGATGGGCGCATGGGGGGATGGGTGCATGGGGGGATGGGCGCATGGGGGGATGGGTGCATGGGGGGATGGGCGCATGGGGGGATGGGCGCATGGGGGGATGGGCGCATGGGGGGATGGGCGCATGGGGGGATGGGCGCATGGGGGGATGGGCGCATGGGGGGATGGGCGCATGGGGGATGGGCGCATGGGGGATGGGCGCATGGGGGGATGGGCGCATGGGGGGATGGGCGCATGGGGGGATGGGTGCATGGGGGGATGGGTGCATGGGGGGATGGGTGCATGGGGGGATGGGCGCATGGGGGGATGGGCGCATGGGGGGATGGGCGCATGGGGGGATGGGCGCATGGGGGGATGGGCGCATGGGGGGATGGGCGCATGGGGGGATGGGCGCATGGGGGGATGGGCGCATGGGGGGATGGGCGCATGGGGGGATGGGCGCATGGGGGGATGGGCGCATGGGGGGATGGGCGCATGGGGGGATGGGCGCATGGGGGGATGGGCGCATGGGGGGATGGGCGCATGGGGGGATGGGTGCATGGGGGGATGGGTGCATGGGGGGATGGGTGCATGGGGGATGGGTGCATGGGGGATGGGTGCATGGGGGGATGGGTGCATGGGGGGATGGGCGCATGGGGGGATGGGTGCATGGGGGGATGGGCGCATGGGGGGATGGGTGCATGGGGGGATGGGCGCATGGGGGGATGGGCGCATGGGGGGATGGGCGCATGGGGGGATGGGCGCATGGGGGATGGGCGCATGGGGGGATGGGCGCATGGGGGGATGGGCGCATGGGGGATGGGCGCATGGGGGGATGGGCGCATGGGGGGATGGGCGCATGGGGGGATGGGCGCATGGGGGGATGGGTGCATGGGGGGATGGGTGCATGGGGGGATGGGTGCATGGGGGGATGGGCGCATGGGGGGATGGGCGCATGGGGGGATGGGCGCATGGGGGGATGGGCGCATGGGGGGATGGGCGCATGGGGGGATGGGCGCATGGGGGGATGGGCGCATGGGGGGATGGGCGCATGGGGGGATGGGCGCATGGGGGGATGGGCGCATGGGGGGATGGGCGCATGGGGGGATGGGCGCATGGGGGGATGGGCGCATGGGGGGATGGGCGCATGGGGGGATGGGCGCATGGGGGGATGGGCGCATGGGGGGATGGGCGCATGGGGGGATGGGCGCATGGGGGGATGGGCGCATGGGGGGATGGGCGCATGGGGGGATGGGCGCATGGGGGGATGGGCGCATGGGGGGATGGGCGCATGGGGGGATGGGCGCATGGGGGGATGGGCGCATGGGGGGATGGGCGCATGGGGGGATGGGCGCATGGGGGGATGGGCGCATGGGGGGATGGGCGCATGGGGGGATGGGCGCATGGGGGGATGGGCGCATGGGGGGATGGGCGCATGGGGGGATGGGCGCATGGGGGGATGGGCGCATGGGGGGATGGGCGCATGGGGGGATGGGCGCATGGGGGGATGGGCGCATGGGGGGATGGGCGCATGGGGGGATGGGCGCATGGGGGGATGGGCGCATGGGGGGATGGGCGCATGGGGGGATGGGCGCATGGGGGGATGGGCGCATGGGGGGATGGGCGCATGGGGGGATGGGCGCATGGGGGGATGGGCGCATGGGGGGATGGGCGCATGGGGGGATGGGCGCATGGGGGGATGGGCGCATGGGGGGATGAGACGTGTGGGGAGTTAGACAAAGGGGGATGGGCGAATGGATTTTGGCCCATTGGTGTGAGTAGTACTCACAGCATGGCCCGTAAGCAGCATGATTGGAGCGAGCAGTGATGATGTCCTCTTCACTCCCTGCATGGGCAAATGACAACGTGCAAAGGCAAGGCGATGCATCACACATCACACAGCACACATCACACATCACACATCACACATCACACATCACACAGCACACATCACACATCACACATCACACATCACACATCACACATCACACATCACACATTGGGATAGATACCAACAGTGGCGCATGTACTGATGGTCAAAGCGGTGGTCATCGTGGTGACATGACGTGACACATAGCCAGCTGAAGGCAGCAAACTCACAACGACCAATTTGACCATGATCTACTGTCTTCGGTAGGTCTATTTTTAGCAGGTCAGCGGTCAACCTAACGGCGACAAGAGAACACAGAGTACTTGGTTTAGGACGTAAATGTTCCAAGTGCAATTCTGTGACGAGGGGAAAAAAGAATCCCAAAGGCGTACCCAGGATAATAATCAACGGCTATTCACTGGATGCAAAACAATTTGTGAACCCCTGATGCCAGCGCCCTCCCATGTTCAGCCTAAGCGGAACATGCTGATATGATAAATAAGGATTTGAGGTCCGAAGCGCGGGGTGTTTCTTAAGTCGGTCAGAAAGGCCACCTTTCCGCGCTGACGGCCTTTAGATGTATGTTACGCGCATCATACGAGGAGATTAAGAGAGGCCAAATAATATCGGCAATGGCTTACGTCTTTAGTGACAGTTAATTGCTTCCCCTTGTCGCCATCTGCCCCAGATGACGCTGGCACCAGATCCGTCCGTTGCCGCTTCGCCGATACCAGCTCCTGCCCCTCGGGACCATCGCCGTCGCGCTTTTCGGGCATTCCGTCGTTCGTTGATTCACCAGGAGGGAGAAGGTAAAATCCAAACAAGGTAACCGGAGAGAGACGATTTCTGGAACTGACAGGTCAAGAACAAAGAGAAGCTTTGTTGCTGGTCAGTTGCCTGGCACCCTGAGTTGGTAACTCGACAGGGATACTCGAAAACAAGGTGAAATTACGTTGCTCGATGAAATTAGGGACGACTCGTGGGTGAGGACAGCCAGAAATGCGAAAAGAGCTGACTAGTAATTTTTATCCAAAACCCCTAATCGAGCAGGGCGTGGTTACACAATGCAGGACAGAGATCTTTTGTGAATCAGTTCCACTTCACTTGGTAATTGTACAGTTTGGTACGAAATGACACTCACGGTGAGCTCGAGAATGCGACAGTTACGATTCCAGTTGGCTCGAACAAAAGTTCGCGAGGACCAGATTGTGCTTTTAGATTGCGCTCGCGAAACCACGCGTAACAGAACGACATCCTAAGAACCTAAACAGTGTTGGTCACTACAGCATTCCTTCCATTCCACGAAGGCTGGTCGAGGGGGGGATGTGATAGAAACGGCATAGAGGCTACTCGTGAAATTGTCTGTTGTTGCGGGGGTGATTCCATCCCCTCGCTGGTAACACGCTGGCTCTTGCTTCATCTCCGCCACACGAGAGGGACAGTGTTGCCTCGATTCCGCCTGTGGGAATAATTAGACCGCATTTTGCGCCACGAATGCCGTCTTGATTCCAGCACGTTCAACGCCGTAACTTCCCGTCTAACCTATTTGTCTAGCCCATAAAGACCGCAAGGTCTCCTGTCTAATTTTTATATCCGTAAACTGTTTCTTAGGGACTTTTTTTCTTTGTCCTTTAGATTGTCTCACTTATCTCAAGTCTTACCAAGATGGAGCTTCGTGCGGTGGACCTTACTCACGTTCGTTACTATCACGATGACCCTTTCGGTGTAATCATGGCATGGGCCTCGCTCGTCCCCGTATTCATCGCCTTCGGGTGCTTCCCCACCCACGTGGTTTTCCGCCGCGATTTGCGGACCATGTTCTTCATGCTCGGCCTCCTATTGGACGACACGTTCAACCACGTCATCAAGCACGCGCTCGAGATGCCACGTCCGCCGCACACGTGCGTCGCGCTCGAAGTGTGCGACTCGCACGGCATGCCGTCCGCGCATTCGCAGTTCATGGCGTTCTTCACGACGTTCGCGACGTGGCTCGTGTTTTACAAAATGGATTACGAAGACGAGAGGTGGCGATGGATCACCGCCGTCCTTCCCTGGCCCTTCACGTTTCTCACAATGGCCTCGCGGGTGTATCTCGGTTACCATACGATACCGCAGGTGAGCTTATATGGGGTACGAAAGTAATTGGGGTGCTTCATTGAAGTGATGGAGTGTGATTAGCGGCATGTGGCAGATTGTCACTGGAGTGAGTCATTGACCAATAAATAGCACGCATATCCATTTGGCATGACACCGCAACCATGTTGTTGACATTGCACAATCACCTGACATTGCACATGGTCTTTAACCCTCCACAACTTTCCCTCCCGCCCTCCCACACTTTTAAACCCGTCGCTTGCCTTTCCAAATCATGTCTCTTTTTCCCAATTCTCCCCATCCCCTCCCGATCCCTTCCACATCATGTCTAGAACGACCTTTTTAATGCCACCCTTCATTAACTTGTCCCCTCCCCCTTCATGCCCCCCCTCCCCCTTCATGCCCCCCTCCCCCTTCTTGCCCCCCTTCCCCCTTCATGCCCCCCTCCCCCTTCTTGCCCCCCTTCCCCCTTCATGCCCCCCTCCCCCTTCATGTCCCCCTCCCCCTTCATGTCTCCCTCCCCCTTCATGCCCCCCTCCCCTCCCCCTTCCCTTCCCCCTCCCCCTTCATGCGCCCCCCCCCACTAATATCAGTGCGGGTTGCTCCTTGGACTTTCACAATCCATCAGCCCAGTTCCAAACCATCAAGTGATCCGCCTTCCCAGCTGTACCTGAGTGAGAGCACGTGCAGGGGACAGGTGCCGCCAGCCCATGTGGAAGCGCATCAAGGGCACCGGCCACCTGCTCATGCTCATTCACACCACCTTCACACTGCTGTCTCCCCACTCCCGCCCCCAGGTCCTCACAGGCTTTTCCCTCGGAATCCTCTCTGCCTCCTTCTGGTTCTACGTGGTGCACCGTGTGTTAGTGCCCTTCATCCCTCCACCCTTGCCCTCTTCCTCCCTTCACCCTCCATTCCCCCCATCCCTCACTGCCACATTTGATCCTCCCTCCCACTTTCCCCCGTTCCCCCCCCACTCAAGCCCTTGCGGGCGTCACCCTCAGAATCCTCTCTGCCTCCATCTGGTTCCATCTGGTTTTTCAGAAATTTCAAAAAACAGATTCAATTCAAGTCCTGGCGGGTGTCACCCTCGGAATTCTCTCTGCCTCTACCTGGTTCCACGTGGTGCACCGTATGCTTATGCTTCCCTCTAGTTTACCGCTCTTCGTCCCTTCACTCACCATTTGCACCCGCCTTCCAGGTTCTAGCCGGTTTCACCCTCAGAATCCTCTCGGCCTCCACCTGGTTCCACGTGGTGCACCGCGTGCTTGTGCTGGTCTTCCCTCTAGTTGACCACTCTTCGTCCCTTCGCTCCCCATTCACACCCTCCCACTCAGGTTCTAGCAGGCTTCACTCTCGGAATCCTCTCAGCGTCCACCTGGTTCTATGTGGTGCACCGTGTCTTTGCGCCCTTCTTTCCTTCAACCCAGCTCTCTTCTTCCCTCCACCCTCCATTCACCCTATACACACGCTCGGGTCTTTGGGAATCCTCTCGGCGTCCACCTGGTTCTACATAGTGCGCCGTGTATTTGCTTGTGCACTACAGCCGACTGCCGCATCACATTCTCCCATCTCCCCTCCCCCCTTCTCCCCCCCCCCCCCCAGGTTCTAGCCGGCTTCACCCTGGGAATCCTCTCGGCCTCCACCTGGTTCTACGTGGTGCATCGTGTGTTTGCGCCTTTCTTCCCCGCCATCTCCGACAGCGCATGGGGGCGGTACCTGTGCATCAAGGACGACTGCCATATCCGCAACGTGGCTGTCTTTGAGTACCTCAACTCGCAGCGAGTGCGGGAGGAGCAGCGAGCGAGAGAGAAAGCGCAGAATGCACAGCAGGAGAAATTGCTGGAGAAATCTCAGGAGAAAACGCAGGAGAAAGTGCAGCAGGGGAAGGAAGAGGAGGTGGATGAGCAGCAGGGGGGCAAGCAGCAGCAGTCAGCAGAGGAGAGTGCACCTGATGGATCTGCCAAGACAGAGTAACCTAAAGTAAAGCTCAGACGTAGCAGGGAACGCGTGGGGGTGGTACCTGTGCATCAAGGACGATTGCCATATCCGCAACGTGGCTGTCTTTGAGTACCTCAACTCGCAGCGAGCGAGGGAGAAGCTGTGCGCGCAAGAGAAGCCCGAGCGAGAGGTAGAGCAGAAGTCGCTGACGGCAGAGCAGGATAAATTGCTGGAGAAAGTGCAGCAGGGGAAAGAAGATCGAGGTGGATGGGCAGCAGCAGGGGGGTAAGGAGCAGCAGGCAGCAGAGGAGAGCATGCGTGATGGTTCTGCCAAGACGGAATAGATCGGGGGAAGGCTCTAGCAGGGGAAGTTCCATATTTTGGAGAGCCGAGGCTCGTTATTGTGGGGTGGACGCTGTACAAAATAAGCCAGAAGACTTCCCTTCTTTTTTTTCTTTTCTTTTTTTTTTTTTTCGTAGCATTGCACGGGTTGAAAATAATCTGGGTGCACTTTCACTTGTGCAAAATGCATTCTAGATGTTTGTGAAGAGATGAAACTATAATGAGTAACATTGTCGCCATTCATGTTTCGCTAGTCACCTTTTGTTTGGGTTGACTGACGTCTTTGATCAGATTATCGTCGAACATTTTCAGCACTCATCGTCCCACATTTTCAACACATCTACAACCGAACCTCCACATATGGTCTGGTTGTTCCGAACCTTAGCAATTAGCGAAACATGAATGGCCTGGTAAACTCCATGTACATAAGTCCAAACCTGAAGCACACTTTTCACCAAGTTTGACTCGCGAGTCGCTGACTCCTCTGTTTCAACCAAACCAGGCCCCTGAATTTTGACCCCCTAGCATATAACTAGCCTTTGACTCTCCTAGCATTTCATTCATCACCAACCTCTATTCCATTTCCCCCATACAAAACGACAAGTAATTTTTTGACCCAAGCTTAGGCTCCAAAACAGAGCAAAACAAGCTCGTGGTGGATCACGAAGTCACCACACATTCCGAGCACAAGCAAAAGCCACAAGACCAGTTCACATGCAGAATTATATAAAAGAGAACAAACTGTACAGCGATCATACCCTAGCAAATGTAAGCACGCAGGTATACCGTATATAGATCACAGTACAAGCAAAGCCACGCAGTGAGCAAGTGAGGCAAAGTAGGTACAAGGCCTAAAACAGTACAGAAGCGCCGATGATCACCAGACTGAAGTGTCTTGGTAAATATATCAGCAGTGTTGGCCCGAGTGGCCACGTAAGCAAGACGTAGCTGGCCACGCTGCTGCAACTCTCAAGCAAGGAGTAATGCAGAGCGATGTGCTTCGTTCTGTGCTCCAGTCTGTGTTCCGGTCGCAAGGCAATCATGGCCTTGTTGTCTACGTACAGAACTGGAGAAGAACGAGGCCGCTCTCCCAAGTCGGTCAGCAGGTAGGTGAGCCAACGTAACTCCTGTGCGGCCATGGCCCCTGCGTAGATCTCAGCCTCACAACTGGAACCGAGAACAGAAGACGAGTGGGTAGACCGCCAAGAAACAGAGCCGAAGCCAAGCCTGAAAGTGTAAGCCTGTGACGACCGCTGCGTAGCCAAGTCATAAACCCAAGAAGCGTCTGCGTGTCCAGTGAGGACAATTGGACCTCATCCTCCAAGCACGAGCACCGTGCCCAACGTACTGCAGAAGTAGCGCAACACCCTCTCAGCGGCCTCCTAGTGCTCTGGTTGGTGTCTTCCGGGCGCAACATAGCGTGCCACGATCCTAAGAGGGTAGGCAAGGTCAGGTCGAGTGCAGGTCATCAGGTACATGAGGCAGCCTACAAGCTCTGGATACGGGCCACTCGACTCTACGGACTCGTCCGAAGGTGGAGCTGAGAGCGAGTGACCGGTAGGCAGAGGAGTGGACTGTGGCGAGGAGTACTGGAAGCCGAAGTGCTAAAGGACCTGATGCACCATGCGTGACTGAGTCAGGGTAATGGTGTGCCGTGCTCTGTCCCGGGTCATCTGCAAGCCAAGATAGCTGCGCAGCTCACCCAGGTCAGTGCAGGTGTGTCTGTTCTGCAGCTCCGACTTCACAGGGGCTAGTGTCTCAGTGTCAGCAGTAGCAAAGACCAAGTCGTCGACGTACAGGAGGACGTAGAATGGCGGCAGCGAGGTGTCGGTGCGTAGAAACAGCGACGGGTCAGTAGTAGATGGAGCAAACCCAAGAGCCGCAAGCGTTGTCCTCAGTCTGTTGTGCCACTCGCGAGGCGCCTGGCAGAGACCATAGACTGGCCGCCGGAGGCTCCGCTGGGTACCTGAAGGAAACGACCCAGTGAAGCCAGGTGGGCGGCGCCGCCAGATCCCCTCGTGCAGGCTGCCATGCAAGAAAGCTGTGCTAAAGTCAAGAGAGTGCAGCTCGTAGTCACGCTAAGCGGCGTCGTGCAGCAGCGCCCGAAGAGTGCTCATCTTTAAGGTAGGGGAGAAGGTCTGAAAGAAGTCAACTCCCTGTCGCTGTCTGAAGCCTCGTGCAACGTAACAAGCCTTGAAGACAGGCGGAGAATCCGGCGGCCGCTTCACCCTGAAAATCCACATGCCATCGACTATGTTCGCCCCAGGAGGGGGAACTTCATCAACGTAGGTGCCTGTGGACTTCCAGGATGCCATCTCAGCGTCCATGGCTGTCTACAACTAAGAGGATTAGCGACCCGTAATCGCCTCTGTATAAGAGCGCGGGGTCGAGATGTTTGGTGCATCCGGGTCTCCCTCAGGTGCAAACAGCTTGGCCACAAATTGAGGTACAGCAGATGCAAGACACTCAAAGTCCTCTTGCCTGTCCTCAAGGACGTCCGTGCCAAGAGCACACTCACACCCGACGGACGGAGGACAGTCAGACTCAGACTCAGCAACAAGACAAGTGGTGTAGTTGAGACGACAGGCAGCAGCAAAGTCAACAAGCTCAGCAACTAGGGCAGACGCAGCAGTGGACTCAAAAGAAGGGTCAGTGACAACAGTGGCGAGAAGACGAGTGAAAGTAGGACTAGCAGAACGAGCTAGGTCAGACTCAGGGTCAGGAACGGAAAGAATAGAGGACTCAGGAGGAGGCAGTAGAGGAACGCGCAGTGGAGCAGAGGAAGAACGAAGTGCCATAACGTGAGTGTCGGGAACAGGAGGAGGACGCGGACGAGGAACCCGACGATCAGTGCGAACAGCGCGAACAGGCGAGGCAGGACGAGACTCACGCTCACGACGCTCTGTAAAAGAGTCTGTCTGCTCAGCGTAAGGAGAAGGAGTAGGCAGTGGAGAGTATGGCTGTAACTGTGGTTACGAGTGGCGAGGTGGTGGACTCAGTAAGGCCAGTAGAAGACGGGAGACTAAGAACCTGGTGAAGGACCGACTCAGGTGGCGGCAGAGACGACGGTGGCGGCGGAACAAAAAACGGGTGCCGTTGCACAGTGCCTCCAGCACCTGTACCGCTAGACACAGCACCCCCAGCGCTAGCACCTCCAGCTCCAGGGTCAACAGCTCCAGCGCCTCTAACGCCAGGGTCTCCAGCTCTAGCTCCTCCAGCTCCAGCACCTCCAGCGCCAGGGTCTCCATCTCCAGCTCCTCCAGCTCCAGTGTCTCCAGCTCCAGTGCCTCCACCTCCAGCGCCCCCAACACCACCAGCCGCGGCAACTCCAGTACCCCAAGCACCAGGGTCAACAGCTCTAGTGCCTCCAGCTCCAGCGCCACCAGCGCCAGAGTCTCCAGCTCCAGCTCCTCCAGCTCCACCAGCCCCGGCAGCTCCAGTACCCCTAGTACGAGCACCTCCAGGATCAGCAGCTCCAGCACCTCCGGTACCTCCAGCTCCAGCAGGAACTCCAACACCTCCAAGACTAGTAGCTCCAGCACCTCCAGCTCCAGTGCCTCCAGCGGCAGAGTCTCCAGCTCCGGCAGCTCCACGCCAAAGGCGTGTGCGCCGAGCAAACCATTCGCGCAGCTGCTGCAGGGAGAGAGGCTTTGGCCGGGGAGACAGTCGTGGCGAGGCACCCGCAGGACCTCCAGAAGAAGCAGTACCCCTAGGCTCAGCACCCCCAGACTCTGCACCCTCAGACTCAGCACCCCCAGGCTCCGCACCCTCAGGCTCAGCACCCCCTGGCTCCGCACCCGTAGGCTCAGTACCCCCAGGCCCTGCACCCCCAGGCTCAGCACCCCCAGATCTCGCACCTTCAGACCCAGCACCCCCAGGCTCCGCACCCGTTGGCTCAGCACCCCCAGTCTCCGCACGCGCAAGCTTAGCACCCCCAAACACAGCACCCCCAGATGCAGCACCCCCAGACGCAGCACCTCTAGCAGCACCTGAGTCTAGAGCGGCCTCAATAGGCACAGTACCAGCGAGTGGGTCTACTTGAGACACATCTGAGGGAGCAGGACCTTGAGGGGGGAGGGGGTCTACCGGAGGGGAACTTGGAACAAGGAAGAGCGGCGGGAGTGGGAGAGGGGCAGAGCGGTAGGGGAAGAGACGGTAAAAGGGAACCGACTCGTGAAACGTGACGTCCTGAGAGGGGAGGACACGGCGCGAGATGGGGTGGTAAAACTGCCAGCCAGGCGCGTTAAGGGGAAAGCCAAGGAAGACGCAGGGAATAGCGCGGGCGGAGAGCTTGTCCGCGGACGTATCGCGAACAAAAGCACGAGAACCCCAGACCCGGAACACCGACGCATCGCCAACCTTCCCCGTCCAACGCAGTGTAGGTGAAGTCTCCGGCAAAGAGACACGGGGCCATAGGTTGAGCTGATGCGCAGTGTATCGGACCGCAAACGGCCACAGAAAATGGGGAGTAGCCGCATGGATCATGGAGGTACGAGCGACTTCCATGACTAAGCCAATGCGGCGCTCAGCAATCCCAATTTGCTGAGGGGAGGCCGGAAGCGTGAACGACTAGAGGATGCCCTCCCTCCGACAAAGGTCCCGCAAGAGGTTGGAGGAGAACTCATCACCTCTGTCAGAGTGCAGACGCAGGACAGGAAGGTCCTGGCGGAACCGCTCGCAGAGTTTGAGACGGACTGCGCAGATCCAAAGGATCAAGACATCAGGGACGTCACCCTTGCTGCGCATGGGGAATACCGTGGTTTAATGCGTGTAGTCGTCAACAACCAGCAGAAAGTAGCGCTCGCGGCCCTGTCCACTAACGCAGGCTGGGCCCCACACGTCCATGTGGAGAGTCTGCAGGGGAGCAGTCGTGGGGGAAACGAGGAGGACTGAGGAGCAGCGCGCTGCCGCCCCTCAACGCAACGAAGGCAGGGCGGGGCAGGCGAGGGCGGGAGGGGAGGCAGAGACCTGGGAAGACCAGAAACAAGGAGGCGGGAGTGCATGCCACGAAGGCATGGCAGGGAGGGGTGACCAAGGCGGTGGTGCCACAAGAGAGTCTGGTGCGACAGGAGGCGACACGAGCAGGGAGGTGCTACCGGACCTGACGCGGACACCTGGGCAGACGCAGCTACCTGAAGAGGCTTGGTAGCCAGTGTGTACAGACTCGACCCAGGTCGACGAGTGAACGTGGCCAGGTGACGGCCCGTCCGTGTACACGTGCAGATCGTCACACACTGACCCCCAGGAATGGTGGTAGTGACCATCGCATCCTGGAAGGCAGCGGTCCTTACCAAGTTCGTAGAGAACGAGGGGAGGTGAAGACCTGACAGTGAGCCGGATGGAACCGCCGGACACAGGAGAACAGTGGAGGAACGGGCAAGAACTGGGCCTCTTGAGGGGTCACACAGTCTGCTCGGAACAGGTGCAGCGAGTGGAGTGAGAATGGTATTGTCGCGAAAGAAACAGCAAGAAGCACCTGAGTCAAGCGTAAAGGTGTGCAATGCCTCAGCAGGCGCAGTACCAGGGAGAGCAGACTCACTAGCACCTAGAGCAACAGCCTCTATACCTAGATCGGAAGGCACACACAGGTAACAGTCACCCTCAGCACTGACAGACAAGGCATACATAGCAGCAATGATAGCATCATAGTGAAGAGCAAAGATAGCAACTCTAGACCTAAGCAGCTCTGCCCAGCGGGGGCGCTCAGCCTCGTCACCAAACTCTGCGCATCAAGCGTCGTCTAGGCGAGAGAAGCAGCAATGCTGAGTGTGAGGCTTCACGCATGTCTGACCAGCACGGTCACCCGTGCGAATGACATACGGGCAGCTAGCACTACCCTTAGACGCCCCACGCTGAACAAACCACTCACGAAGTTGCTGGGGCGAAGGGGTCTCGCTCCGACGCTGCTGCTGCTGCCTCTGGCCACCGCCAGAATCTCCCCTCGAAATAGCTCCACCCCGACTGCCACCACTCCCACTGCTTCCACTACCGCCACCCCCACCGCTGCCACCACCGCCGCCACCAGGGATGTCAATAGCAGCAGCAGAGGCGTAGGAGGGGGGAAGGGGGGAGGGGGAACACCCCTCAAAGAAGGGCATGCGAGGAGTGCCACGAGCGGCACCTACAGCGACTACGCTAGTATCAGCTGCAAGGAGGTGCTGCTCGAGCAAGTCGACAGTGAGGTCTGTGGGGTCAAGTGTGAGAAAGTTGTCTCTGATAGCGCAATGAGAGTCAGGGAGGCGGGTGACTATGAAGTAGAGAGTGATGTACGTCGGGGGCGGGTTCCTGTCAAGGAACTCTGCTGCGAGGGCAGCGCGGTAGCGAGTATCACTAGTGCGAAGGTGGGTAGCGAGGTCCTCTACCGTGGCAAAGGCGGACAACTCTGGAAACAGGTAGGGCAGTAGAAGACGGCATAGAGCAGCAGTGGCAGGGGAAGAGTAACGGGCGACTACAGCGTCGTACAGTGCTTTTGCAGTCTTGTGCTGTCCGAAGTGAGCGCGTTCGGTTAATGGCAGGTGGTTGCGAATGGCTAAGCGAGCAGCAGCGTCACGGGTAAGCCACTATGAACGAGTCGCACTGTCAGCTGTGGTGGAAGGGGCGAGAGAGGCTCCAGACGTGTGGTCAAACAACGAAACGCTGTCTCTAGAATCGCTTAGTAGGTACAGCTGTAAGTCGTCGAGCCACGTATCGAACTGGATCGGACGGCCCTCATGATCGAAAGTGAGTACATTGAGAGAAGCCATAGCAGGCAGAGCAGGGTGGCTCGATCACTAGGGAAGCGAGCAGTGCAGGGCAGGGCGGCGCACAGCAGGACGGGCAGTAGCCGGGCGGCGCAAGCAGCAGGGTGGGCAGGAGCCTGGCGGCGCAAGCAACAAGGAGGGCACGTTGGCTGCAAAAGGGGTGGCAAGCGGGCTACAGAGGGCGGCACTTGGGCTGCAAAGGGGGGGGGGGGGCGGCGAGCGGGCCGCAAGGGGCGGCGATCGGGCTACAAGTGGCGACGCGCAGGCTGGAAGAGGGCGGCGAGCGGGCCGCTGGCGGGCGACGAGCGGGCCGCATGCATGCGGCGAGCGGGCTGCAGGGGCGGCGAGCGGGCCGCAGGCAGGCAGCAAGCGGGTTGCAGGGGCGGCAAGCGGGCTGCAGGGGCGGCAAGCGGGCCGCAGGTAGGCGGCGAGCGGGCGGCAGGGGCGGCGAGCGGGCCGCGAGCAAGCGGCGAGCGGGCGGCAGGGGCGGCGAGCGAGCCGCAAGCGGGCGGCGAGCGGGCCTTAGGGGCAGCGAGTGGGCCGCAAGGGCGACGAGCGGGCCGCAAGGGCGGCGAGCGGGCCGCAATGGCGGCGAGCGGACCTATGGGCGGTGGGCGGGCCGCAAGTGGGCGGCGCGCGGACTGCAGGGGCGGCGCGCGGGCCTCAAGCAGGTGGCGAGCGGGCTGCAGGGGCATCGTGCTGGCTGCAGGGGCATCGTGCTGGCTGCAGGGGCGGCTCGTGGGCTGCTAAGGGCGGCGCGACGAGCTGCTAGGGGCGGTGCAGCGGCCGGAAGGGCGGCGCGTCAGTAGGGTAGGGCGGCAGGGCAGCTAGTGGGGCAGCTCTGTGGTGGGTCCTAAAAAAAAATCGGCCCTAGGGAAGGACCTGCTCTGAAACCATGTCAAACTAATGAACGAGGAATGAATGCATTGAACAGAAGTTGGGTACAAGTACTAACCCTAATTGGGTTGTACCCATTATGGGATACCCCACTACAGCCTAAACAAAGTAAGCACTATGACATTTTGATAGTCGACCTCCCAAGGGGAATGTTAGGGTCAATGGAAGGGAGAAAGTCCATAATGAGGCACTGACGTTAACTGTGACGTGCAAATATTCACCACGGAAGGAGTCTGAGAAATCGTCGGTAAATAAGTGGCATCATAGTAAGATCCACATGAGGACTTAGTTGCTGGGCGAAGGTACCAGGAGCGCGATTATGGTCGACCAAAATGTTTTTTTGTGCAGTAAACGTGATCCAATCACGCAGCGATTGGGATAAACTAGGTTTAACAAAAAATGAATAAGGGAGGGGGGGGGGGGGGTCTGAGGTAGGTCGTAGGTTTTAGTTCGTGAGGGACAGGTGTGGGGGGGAATCATGGGAGAAAGGTTCTCATAGTGAAGGTCGATATTGGGTGGACGTTTTTGGATGGGTCTGGCTGGGTGTGCTGACGTGTAGATACCGGATGGTGCGGATTGATTGACTCTTCACAGCACAACCATGATTGGTTCAAATTGATTTGCTGGCTCACACCTCTGAAGAAACCAGCTTGCGTTTGTGGGTTGGGTTGGGCGGTTGGGAATAAACGAAACCGATGTATCCACTTTGCAACCTCGCTGGACTTCGTGAGGTCCTTCTATTTCGTAAAATTTGATGTTACCCTGCTTATTGTCAATGCTACTCTGCCAAACCGCTTCCAAACTCCCTCGAACGCGGTTAACCGAGTGACGCGAAAATTTTGACGGAAAAGCAACTTTGTGGTGACATTTTTCCGCATGTTTCCGCATTCACCACTGGTGTACAGAATGTTGCGATTTTCGTGCATTGTTTTTTGGATACTTTGCGCAACTTGTAAGCAAGGTTTACAAAGAAAAACATTCGGAGGCCAAATTTCGCAACTTTCCTTTTTCACGATGCGCGCGCGGAGGTCCTGGCGCCGGCCCTGGCGGTCCCGACGGGCCTGGCGGGCCTGGCGGGCCTGGCGGGCCTGGCGGGCCTGGCGGAAAGCCGCCACACGGTCCGCCGCTAAACCTGATGGCCGTCGGGAATCTGGCGGCCGATGTCGGCGCGCGACTGGCCAACTGCACGGCTGATCAGACAATCCTTGACGGCCGCTTCCACCTCGCGATATTCAAGTAGGCCTCGCTGCCTTCCTATCTGTCGCCTCACATCTGTTGTGTGTTTACCGCATCGTCTTTCAGCTCTACTACTAGAAGTAGTTACTCGACTTTGGATTCGCACGCGCGTCGCCCCAGGTGCACTCAATATACTTCGAAACCCCTTAGCAGAAGTTACTCTGATCTTCGAGCTCATTAGAAATATATTCCTCCGCTTGTGATGAGTCGATTTTTGAGTCGACTCATCACACGAAGTTACTCTGATCTTCGAGCTCATTAGGAATGTTTTCCTCTCTGCCCTCCCCCTTCCTTCCTTCCCCTGTTTCAGAAATGCCACCGGCAATTACAACCTCCTCGTCGACGAGTCGTCCAGGCGCTGCCTAACGAGTCGACTAAAAAGTCAGCCCCTTCCCCTCTTCCCTGCCCTCCCCTTCCTTCCGTTCCCCTCTTCCCTCCTTCCCTTCCCCTGCTCCAGGAACGCCACCGGCGATTACAGCCTCCTCGTTGAGGCGCTGCCTTGAGTCGACTAAAAAAACAGCCCCTTCCCCTCTTCCCTGCCCTCCCCTTCCTTCGCTTCTCCTCTTCCCTCCTTCTCTTCCCCTGTTTCAGGAACGCCACCGGCAATTACAACCTTCTCGTCGAGGCGCTCCTGGTGGACGCGGCGGGCGGTCCGCCCGACTCGCTCGCGATCGTGAAGGGCGCCGTGTGCGACGCCGCCGCGACGGACGTCCTCGCGCTGCCGCTCGCCGCGGCGGACTGGCAGCAGCGCGCGGGGTGGTGGCTGCTGCACGCGGAGGCGCGCCTCGACGCGTTTCTCGAGAACGCGGACGCCGCCACCCTTGACGCGCTGCTCGTGGTGCTCCCCAACGCCTCGCTTCCGCGCAAGAGCGGCGGAGGCGCCGGCGGAGGCAGCGCCGGGGGCGCGCGGAGCAGGAAGGGTGGGAGGCGCATGGGGCGGGAGCTGCTGATGCGCGCATTCGGCCTCGCTGCCAGGCAGGGCGGACAGAAGCAGGGGGGGCAGCAGCAGCAAGGAGGGCAGCAGCAGCAGGTGGGAGCGCAGCAGCCGCCTGCAGGTGGTTTTTCAGGTGGATTTCCAGGTGGTGATGGCGGAGTGAACAGCACAGTGAGCGGGTGTGCTGTGCGGGCGGGCAGCAGCGCAGCAGGTGTGACGTGGGGCGGACAGCTCATGGGGGCCAAAATTCCTGATGCTGCTACTGCTGGTTCTGCTGGGGGTTCTTCTTGATATGGCCATGGGATGGTTTGACAGGGTTTTGGATTTCAATCAACCCAGGTTGTTGCGGCCTGAAAATACTGCTGCTTGGTATTACACTGTCTTGACGAGGCTCAAGTGGAGTGGGCTTGGTATGCAGGGTGTTGCTGCTGCAGATGAGGGCTTACAGTCATGGTTTTGAGGTCTGTGTGTGTTGGGTGGGATAGCTTTGCTTTCGTTCCTGCTATAATAGGTCAGAGCATCAGGGGCAGGAATGTTGGCAATGGCAAGTCATTAGGGCGCACCATCTGACTTGCCAATCTTCCTACCCCTGATTTGTGATGTTATTTACCTAGAAATGATTGGGTAACAACTGTGCATCTCTTCGGACCAACCAATATATCGAATTGCTCAGCAGAGCTAGGCAAAAATGGCTACTACGTAGTTCTGAAATAGTTAGCAGGCAGCCAATACTGGGTTACAATGTGAAAAGAGTGGAAAAATCCCTCATGTAACTCCCATAATATGTGTCTCAAACAGAAACCTTCCTGTACCCTTGATTGCTCATGAATCTGGAATGCCCAAGGGCGACTCAAATCAAATCCGAATTCGAGACCGTTCATTTTTGACCTTGGCTGCCCCCCCCCCCCCCCCCTCATATCATAAGGGACGCCCCTATCTATCTCTTTCTCCCTCACCGGTGTTGCCGGCAAAACAACTTCTCACCTGCAATTTCATCTTACGCATTGCAATCTACAGTAACAACGTTCATTAGCCCTTGCCGCCCTTGCGCCGCCGCCCAGACCCGCCCTTGCCACCCCCTCGGGACGCCCCTTTCTCCTTCTCCCTCGCTGGTGTTGCCGGCGCAGCCACCTCCTTCTCACCCGCCTTTTCAGAACCTTCCTCCTTTTTCTCCCCAGCCTTCGACTCATCGGCCCTTCCAGTCCCCTCTGCACCGCCCCTCTCCCCTTTACTAGCTGCCTCAGCATCTTCCTTGGCTACATCCTCGTTATTAGATGATGCCTTATCATCAGAAGCCACCTTTCCTCCCTTGAGCTCCTTCTTGGGCTTCTCTGCAGCGGGCTTGAGGTTCTTGCGCATGTCATAAGCATCCTCACTATCAGCATAGTACTTTGCCTCAATGTCATTAATCCTGCAAAGATGGACGGAGGGTGGGGGAAGAGGGTGGAGTGGAGGAGGTAAGGAGAGGGGAGAGACAGGGGAATGGAAGGAAGATATTGAACACAGTTGAATCATACATTGCTCCCTTGCTTCGGAGTTATAACTTGCATGAATTAGACTAGACAGGTAGCCAGCCAGCTGGTAACTAATTTGTAACGGGAAGCTACCCGAGTACAATTAGGGTTTGAGGTTCAGGGTAACTCACTTGTAACCGAGTGTTTCGGTGTAGAGGTGGAAAGCGGCCCGGTTGCTCTTCCTCACATGCAGCGACACGTACTCCGCCCCAAACACCTCCTCCATTGCATGCTCTGGTAGGAGAGTAGCATGGGGTTATCGGGGTGTGATGTTGGGGCATGGGGTTATGTGGTTTTGGGATAAGAGCAACGCGCGGCAGCGACACATACTCCCCTTCAACCACCTTCTCCATTGCATGCTCTAAGGAGCAGGTGTCAGGTGATGGGGGTATGAGGTTATGGGGCGATGGCGTCTAGGGGGGATGAAGAGAGATGTAGCAACACGATCTCCATTCCAACTCCAGGGGCGAGGGCCCCAAGAGATGTACAATGGACGGGCAGCAGCACTATCCGTTCCAGGCGCCTCCTCCATGGCACGCTGTGCAGGTGACAAGGGTGTGACTCACGAACAGCCGTCATGAGCTTGGTGGCGAGCCCCAGCTTGCGGTGAGTGCGCGACACAGTTGACATGACAGGGAGCACACTCGCGAGCAGCAGCCTCAAGACACTCACGAGCAACCAACACAATACGGCCCCACTCTCTCTACCCACATGCACCCCCTCTCTCGCTACTCACGGGCAGCTGTCATGAGCTTGGTGGCCAGCCCCAGCTTGCGGTGAGTGCGCGACACTGCCAGCGATGTGATGTGCCCGCGACACTCCGTTGACTCCTCCTCCCTGCCATGCCACCATGCCATGCCCATGGCCATGGCCATGGCCGTGCGGCGTGCCCATGTCGTGACATGCCATGCCATGCCATGCCATACCATGTCATGGCATGCGACACCCCAGTAATGGCCCAAGCACAGATGCCACACCACACATGGTCGGGTGGGAAGTTTCGTGAGGAAAGTTGCACTAGATTTGTTGCAGAATACTACACTATGTGGGCATATACACTCTGGACAGCGAGCGTCCAGCGTATATGCGCTAGCGTCCGTACGCTGGACGCTAGACGCTCGTCGGACGCTGGACGCTCGGCCAAATTTTTTTGGGGCAGCCCGGGAAAAAAAATTGACCGTCGAAATTTGAAATCGCGATTTCAGAGCTGGATCTCAAGCGCCAAAACTGAACCAGATCCATCACAATTTCAGAGGCCACCGCACTTCACCCCTTCTTATCTAGCCAACCCAACCCCCCCGTCACGTTCCTAAATAGTCGAGCATCACAATTCCTTCCTCACAATTGCGTTCATTTCTAGCATTTCTCACCTTCTCCAGCAGGCATCCATGGCGGAACCTAGTACCTCAAATGCTGCTGCTGCTGATGGCCGAAAGTGTGTGTGTAGAAATATTTATTTGGATAAATCTGTTTTTTTTTTTTTTGTTATGACATTTTCTCTGGAAATGTATGGTGTTGTGGCGGGTACCCCCCTTTCCCCCCTCTCCCCCCTCTTTTTTTTCCCCCTGCCCGGAATTTTTTTTCCCCTGCCCGGCCCAAGCGTCCAGGTCCTGACATCCGAGCGTCCAGCGTATATACGCCAGCGTCTGGACGCTGGCGTATAGGACGCTGGACGCGTCCATGTCCACATACTACACTCGCAACTCGTTACACTCACATCTTGGCAAGCACGTAGCCAACGATCATCTTGTTCAAATCATCTACCCACTCAATCCCCACCACACTCACCCCTCGCTACACACACATCTTGGCAGCACACACTCACCCCTCGTTACACTCACATCTTAGCGAGCACATAGCCAACAATCTTCTTGTTATAGTCCTCTGCCACGTAGAGCAGCTGTGGCCACGAGAGGATGTGGTAAAGGTAGTACTGGAAGGGGGGGGAGAGAGGATTGTGCGGTGTGGAGGGAACAACGGGTCAAGACATGACGGGATGTGGTACAGATGGTACTGCAAGGGAGGGGAGAAAAATACAGTATTTTAAGAAGCGTAGCATGACAGGGGACAGGTGGTATTGCTTGGAGAGCAGGGGAAAGGAGAGGGGGCGGGGGCGGGGGTGGGGGCGGGGGCGGGGGCGGGGGCGGGGGAGGGGAGTGGGTGGGTGAGGAGAGAAGAATAGGTGAGGACATGATAGGATGCGATGCGGTATGGGTAGTACTGGAGGGAAAGGAAAGGGGAGCGGATGGAGGGGAAGGAAAGAAGGGGAGCGGGGGTTTGGACAAAGGGAGGAATCCGTCACTTCCCTCCTAGCATTTTGCTCCCACCTTCGCATTATCCCCGTCATCCGATCATCCCACAGTCCTACCATCCCCACCATCCTCCCTCCTACCATCCCACCGTCCTCCCTCCCACCATCCCACCATCCTCCCTCCCACCATCCCCCTTTCATTCCACCATCCCACCACCTTCTTACCTTCATCTGGTAGTTCTCAGGCAGGCACATGAGGTTGCAGCTCTGCATGGCCAGAAGGTCCTCCACCTGCCCGCGACGGTTCCAAGGGCAACAGGGATGCAAGGGAAAGAGGGGTTCAAGGGACAGAGGGGTTCAACGGCAACTGGGTTAGGGGATAAGCGGGGTTAAGGGCAAGGGGGTTTAAGAGGAAGAGGGTGAAGGATAGCAGGGGTTTAAGGATAAGAGGTTCTAGGTGCCACCGAGTGTGTGTTGCCATGACATGATAATTTACGAGGAAAGGAACCAGGGCATTAAATCAGCTGCAGAACGTGGTGTAGGATAGAAGTGGAGCACCGCTTCTATCCCACGATGCTTTATGCGACGACGCTTTATGTTCATCCCACGAGGACGAGGACGACGACGATGCAACTGGTGGTTTTTTAGAGTTCTCAACAACCAGCTCGTATTATAGGATAGAATTGGAGCTTTACGTTCATCCCACGACGACGACGACGCATCCGCTTCTAAAAGGGGGCGAACTCCGAGCTTGAGAACGGGATCAGATGCGAGAAGCCGCATGGCGAAAACGGCGCAAACGGCGCATGCAATGTGAGCCTTACTGAGCCATACTTTATCACCGGAGCTTCTAAATGTCAAATAAAACGACAATGTCAGGTTGGACGACACAGAGCCGTCGTTAGCCGTCCACGGACTTCAGCCATGAACGTTAACCTAAATCTGGACGGTTTCAGTCGAACTCGCAGAGCACCAGGTGGCAAAAAAAAAAGATAAAACAAAAAGTTCAATCTGACCGTGATCGGACTGTACGCTGTGAATTCGGCTAGGTAAAAGTTCAGTCGAGCGGGGCTGAGTCGCGACTTACGGTGGCCTGGCGAATGCACACCATGGCGCCGAGAGGATTCGCGCGAGAAGCACGCGAGTGAGAGAGCGGGGCGGCCGACAACGGCGATTCGGAGGCGATTAGGAAAGATGATGCAATGTATGCGCAGGCTTTGGTTGTGTGCTACGAGGGGTATTAGGGCATGTAACTTTTTCAGTTTCCGTCAAATGTCCAGACGGAGTCCCCAAACCGGCCGGACGGAGCCCCGTCTGGACGTTTGGGAATAAGGTTCGCACGGCCTTTTTTGGGGTTTCGAAAATTGAATTTCACAAATTACCGCAATCGCCAACGCGTCGTTTACATCGCCAAGCTGCATCCGCGACTCGGCAATGTGTTGTCTCTTTGAGCCAACCACTTCGTCTTGTGGCAAAGCAAGTTCCCCCACACAACACATCTAGTATTGTTGTGTCTTGCCGTCACTCCTCAACATGTCATCAAGGCGGTTCATCGCCGTGCTGACGCTCTTATATCGTGGTTACCAGCAGATTTTTGGGCGCCCGCGATACGACAGGGTCGTACACTTACTGCCAATCCTCGCTGAACTCGTAGACGATGACGAGGAGAGAGACTTCATTCAAGCGGACCATGCGTCGCAAAGAGAGGTGGGCCGGTCTCCTCGAAAATGTCCTGCTTCATGTCTTTACGGAGACTATAAGAGTCGACCGCAACGTTTTTTATTACCTCGTCGATGCGTATGTTAGTCGACACGGTACAAGACGTAGGGTTGTTGCGGTAGAGACAATTGTCGCCATGACCTTGGTTTATCTAGGTACTGGCGCGACGTACCGTCAGTTGGGTCTCCAGTTTGGCGTTGTTCCTCAGCACGCAGAGCGCCTTATTCGCCAGTTCATCGTTTTCTTGAAAGATCATCTAGGTCCTTTGTGGGTTAAATGGCCTGAACGTGACCAACTGGCGGAAATGGCCGAGGATTTTCGCTATGAGGGGGGTATTCCCGGGGTGGTGGGCGCGTTGGACGGGACATACATTAAATGCCGCGGTTTTGGCCGAAACATGGACGCTTTCAAGAACAGAAAGGGGTTTTACAGCATCATACTACAGCTAATTTGTGACTCAAACGGCCTAATTTGGAGCTACCTAGCCGGCTACCCGGGATGCGTGAACGACGCTAGAGTGTTTAACAACTTTGCAGCTAAGCGAAGAATCGAGGCCGGGGACATTGGAGATTATATGCTCATACCGTACACCGAAGTTGTACACATGGAGCATATAATGTACGGCGGTTCTTGGCGTACGAAGACAAGTTCTCGACGAAAGAACAACCAACGCCGCAACTCACCGTCGTCCTTCCCGCATGAGAGGAGGATGAAACGATGGAGGTTCTGCGGAGAAACACTCTACAACGGTAGTGAGCTAGACTACGGGGGTTGGCACGAACTACTAGGAGTGATCGTAGCTTTGCCTAGTTCCTTAGTGCTTGCACAATCACGGGAGAAATTGGCAAGAGTTTCCACTAGCAAAGTTGGAATTCCATAATTATTCAACAAGCAATGACAACAATGACTACACCAGGCACCTAGCAACTCAGCAGCTAGCCTGGTCGACCGACAGCACAGCATGGTCGACCACCTGCCAGCGTTGCGTAGAGGAGCCACGCCAACACTGCAGAAATTCGACCTGCCAACACAGCAGGTCGACGGTGTGCCAACGCTGCAGCAGAGCGGCTGTCCAGCGTTGCCCCGTAGAAGACAGTAGTGCGCACGCTCGCAAATGCGCGCAGACGATTGGCCCGACTTGCACCGTTGTGCATCCGTCGGCTGTTGTCTGCGCCTGACGAGCCACATCGATTTCGGGATACCAACCCGAAGTCGCCTTCGCCATCGCGACATCGACGACGTTTGCATGCCTCCGCAGAACTCGCCGAGCAGGTTACCCGGTCGACTTGGACAACCCCAGGTGCTCTGGTCGACCACCAAGTGCCTCTAGTCGACCACCGGGTCCCTCTGGTCGACCACCAGGTGCCCCTGATTGACCACAGCTCTCGTCGAGCTACCCCCTGGTCGACGGACCCCCTTCCGTCGACCAGAACTGTCAGCTTGTTGTCGCTGAGCTCCCCTCAACCGCTGCTCACTTCTCAGGTCGACGGACTGCTCCGTCGACCTCCCGATCGAACTGCCCCTCCTGGTCGACGGCCCACCCATCACCCAGACCAGTCAGTTGCAGCTGTCGAGCTCCCTGGTCGACAGCAACACCACAGCGGTCCCCTGCAGCTCGACGAAGCCTGTCGAGCAGCTCTCCCACTGTGAACAGTCGGCTGCTACTCCCGTACATCCGACCAAGTCGTCTGCGTTACCCAAGCGAGGGCGGGGCCAAAACTCCACTGCCATTAACACTCCCCTGCCGCGCTCACGCTTGGGCCTCCAGCCCACACGGCAGAACTCCATGGAGAAAATTCGTCCTCGGCATGCACCCCACATACAGCACGCCGTCACCGCACCAGCCGTGCAGAAGGGCACGGCACCTACTGCTGCACATCATCGTCGCCGTCGCCGACATCGGCCAGACGAACTTGGCCGATGGCGACTGAGCACCGGTTGAAAGCCGGAAAATGCAGCGGCTTCGTCAGGAAGTCTGCCGGCTG
Source organism: Closterium sp. Naga37s-1 (assembly GCA_947471745.1). Taxonomy (NCBI): domain Eukaryota; kingdom Viridiplantae; phylum Streptophyta; class Zygnematophyceae; order Desmidiales; family Closteriaceae; genus Closterium; species Closterium sp. Naga37s-1. Next base: position 174,693 of record CANJKZ010000960.1, read on the forward strand.
TTCGGTGGTCGGGATGTACTGGAGGTGCCGGAGCTACTAGTCCTAGAGGTGCTCGTACTGGAGGTGCTGGAGCTGCCGGAGCTGGTGGTACTGCTGGTGCTGGAGGTGCTGGAGGTACTGCTGGAGGTGCTGGAGGTACTGCTGGAAGTGCTGGAGGTGCTGCTGGTGTTGGAGGCACTAGAGCTGCTAGTCCTGGAGGTGCTACTGGTGCTAGAGGTGCTGGAGCTGCTGGAGCTGTTGGTGCTGGAGGTGGTAGAGGTGCTAGAGCTAGTAGTGCTGGAGGTGCTGGAGGTGCTGGAGGTGCTGGTGCTGGAGGTGGTGCTAGTGCTGGAGGTGCTGGAGCTGCTAGTGCTGGAGGTACTGCTGTTTCTGGAGGTGCTGGACCTGCTGCTGCGCTTCGCCACCTTCTCGGTCTTCCGCCAGCTCCGACAGAGTTCCCAGTCGCTGGTACTACTCCTCGGTTACTGTTACGTCAGCTACTGCCTCACTCCCCACTGCTTGCTCTTGCTCCTTACTTCAGTACGAACTTCCCGCGCCTCACCATGTGTTGCAGCCAGGCATAGCGTCGCTCCATGTGCTTGAGGTTGCCCGTCAGCCCCAAGCTCTCAGCGACCGTAATTGCCGATTTGTTGTCGACGCGAAGGATGGCCGGCTTCCCAGCGTCGAGCAGCTTGAATTCCGCAAGAAGGAAACGAAGTCGGCGTCCCTCCTTGCCAGCATTCGTGGCCGCAACGTACTCCGACTCTGTCGATGACAATGTCGCGCACTTGATGCGCGAGCTCGACCAGGAGACGGCGGCCCCTCCGTAGACGAACACGTAGCCGCTCGTGCTCATCCGCTTCTGCTTGTCGTCCGTGTCGTCGGTGTCCACGTAGCCGATCAGCTCCAGCGACTCTGGTCCACCGCCGAACTCCAAGGCGGTGTCGCGGGTGTCAGCAAGGTAGGCGAGACAGCGGTCGACCTCGCGCCAATGCTGGTCGCTCCTCACCGTGAGGCCGCTCCCCAGCTTGCTGCAGGCGAACGCGCTGTCCGGCCTCGTCGTCGTCGCCGCGAACTGCAGCGAGCCAACCTTCTGCCGGTGCTCCTCCTCCTCACGCTCCTGCGCCTCATCGTCGTCGAATGTCAGCTCGGCGTAGGCATCGACCGAGACCGGCGTCTTCGGGTCTCGACCGCCCTGCTCCTCGTTGATGAAGCGCCTGCGCAGCTTGTCGACGTAGCCCTACTGGTGAAGCCACAGCTTCCTCGCTGGCCTGTCGCGCACGATCTCCATCCCAAGGTACTTGACGACCGGCGAAATCTCGCGCAGCTCAAAGGCAGCCTCCAGCAGCTCCTTTAGCTCCTTCAGCATCGCAGGGCTACTGCTGGTGGTGAGCAGGTCGTCGACGTAGACCAGCACCCAGCAGATCACTCCGTTGTCGCCGGCCTTGAAGTAGAGCGCTTCGTCGACCTGGCTCTTCTTCCAGCCAGCGCCCAGCAGCACACCGTCGAGTGCCATGTACCACAGCAAGGGCGACTGCTTCAGCCCGTAGAGGCTCTTCAGAAGCTTACACACCCGGCCGGTCCCATCGTCGAAGGCAGCCTCCAGCAGCTCCTTTAGCTCCTTCAGCATCGCAGGGCTACTGCTGGCGGCGAGCAGGTCATCGACGTAGACCAGCACCCAGCAGATCACTCCGTTGTCGCCGGCCTTGAAGTAGAGCGCTTCGTCGACCTGGCTCTTCTTCCAGCCAGCGCCCAGCAGCACACCGTCGAGTGCCCTGTACCACAGCAGCGGCGACTGCTTCAGCCCGTAGAGGCTCTTCAGCAGCTTACACACCCGGCCGGTCCCATCGTCGAAGTAGTCCGGCTGGTACATGTAGAGCACCCTGTCAAGCTTGCTCTGCAAGAAAGCGTTCTTCATGTCGAGCTGCATCAGGTTGAGGTCGAGGACGACAACGATGCTGAGGATGATCCTCAGCGTGACGTAGCTGCTCACCGGCGAGTACGTCTCGTCGTAGTCGGCACCGCACACCTGCGTGAAGCCCTTCACGACCAGCCTCGCCTTCTCGCGCTCGACGGTGTCGTCGATGCGGTACTTGGTTGTCAGCACCCACCGGTTCTTCATGATGTTCACCCCGCGTGGGCGTTCGACCAGCTCCCAAGTGCCCATGCCGATGAGCCTGCGGATCTCTTCTTCCATGGCGGCCTTCACCGCCTCGCCCTTCCAGCTCGCCATCGCCTCCTTCACTGTCATCGTGGCCATGTCCCAGCGGTGTTCGGGGTCGGCATGTACCTCGGGGTTGAGCTCCGGCAGTTCTTCATCCTCCTCGGCGTCGTCGTACAGCGCGGTGAAGGCAGCTGGCGGTAGGCAGGCGTGGAAGCTCAGCCGCTCCGGCGGCCGTCAAGCTTGACCTGTGCGTCGCAGCTCACGTTCGTGATCGGCACCTCCACCACGTCGTTGTCGGTGGACTCTTCTCCTGCCGACAGCTCCCCTTCTTTGTCGACGGCCAAGGCTTCTGCTGACTTCAACAGCTCCCCTATCAACTGCACCCCTGCTGATGCCTCTTGTTCGACTGGCTCCCCTGTCTACTGCTCCCTTGTCGTCGACGGCTTCCCATCCTGGTCGACGAGCTTGGCGCCTTGTCGACCGCCGGCGATGCCACTGGCCGGCGCCACAGGCGACGCCTCAAGGCTCCCCTCATCGCCAGTGGCCAACACATGTGTCGACGCAGGCCGATCTGCGACGGGGAAGGGAGGAGCAAGAACAGGGGAAGGTGGAAGAACCTCCACAACATCCTCATCAGCCGGCTCATCGACTTCGACAAGCAAGGGAACTGTCGCCATCGAGGTGTCCATCGGCGGGTGTGCCTGCGTCCGCCCCGACGCTGGCCCAAGCTTCGCCTTCCACACCTCCAGCGACAACGTCTTGTAGAAGATCACCTCGACCGACGTGACCACCTTGTTGTTGGTCAGGTCAAGCACCTCCCAGCCCTTACTCTCCGGCGACATGCCCAGGTGAAGCCCCCAGCGAGCTTTCGGCGCTAGCTTCCCACCGCGCTGCTGCTCAGGAACCATGAATTGCACCATGCAGCCCCACACCCGCGCCAGCGTGAGGTCGGGCTTCTTCCCGGTCAGCAGCTGGTACGGAGTCGTTCCCGGCGGCGTCGTCGACTGCTCCAAGCAGTTGCGCACCCAGACAGCTTGTCGTAGGGCGAGGTGCCACCAGTGGTGCTGCACGCCCATGTGCAGCAGCATCGTCCTCACGGACTCGACGACTGTGCGCATCTCCCGCTCAGCCATGCCGTTCTGCTGCGGAGTGTAAGGGCACGTCAGGTCGTGGACGAAGTTGGTGAACTCCTTCCCGAGGAACTCCCCTCCCTGGTCTGAGCGGAGCATCAGCACCGACTTCTTCGCCTGCGTTCCACCAGCACCAGCCACTTCTGGAACTCCCGCAGCACGTCGATCTTCTTAGCGACCGGCATAACCCACACAAATCGAGTGTGGCGATCCTTCGGTAGCAGGAAGTACAAGCTGCCATCCTTGGCAGTGACCCGAAATGGCCCGCACAAGTCAATGTGCACGACAACCAGCGCCTCCTCGGCGTCCGAGCCTTTGTCGGGGAAGGTGTGCCGCGCCAGCTTTCCTCCGACGCATGAGACACCCAGTGGGTCTGCTCCGGTTGATGGAGTGATGTCGAGCCCAATAGCAACTTCATGTTTTGCCGAGCACTTGATCGTGTCGACGCTGGCGTGCGCGAGCCTCGCATGCAACCGGCCAGGGGTCGACTTCGTCGTCGAGACGATCGTCCGCAGGGCCACTACATCGGTCGACTGCGACCGTGTCGAGCAGGGGCGAAGGTTGGTGCAAAGGACTCGTCCGGTGTAGCGTGCTCGACCGAGCACCTCCCCGGTCGCGGCGACAAGCAGCATCTCGTCACCGTCGCCCTTCAGCTGCACTCCGCTCTCCTTCAGCTGGCCGGCAGATAGCAGGTTCGCCTGTACGCCCGGAACGTAGAGCACGTCGGGAATGAGGACCCGCTTCCCGGCCTCCCCTTGCGGGGCGACGGTTTCGCGGCCCTCAACAGGCTGTAGTGCCCCGTTGAATCCACGCACGTGCTTCACGCCGTCGCTCGGCGCCATGTTGACGAAGACCGCCTTCGTCCCCATCAGGTGGTGGGAGCAGCCGCTGTCAAGCATCACCGCCATCGGGTTGGCTTGCACAGCTGCCGCCACCGCCTGGAAGTCCTTGCCAGCCTCCGGCGCCAACGAGACGGTCGGCTCCACTGCGCCGACCATCGAGCACGACGCCTCCCCATCGCCTCGGCTCTTGCCGCTGGAGTTGTCGACGTCCTTCGTCGACGACGTCTTCTCCTCCTTGCGCGGCTTCGCATCTCGACGTGGGCGACGGCTGGTCGATCGACCGCGGCCTCCCTTGGTGTCGTCCTCGTCGCTGTCATCGCGATCGAGACACTCGTAGGAAAGGTGGTCGGGGTCGTGGCAGATCCAGCACTCCCGCCGTCGACCACCACCTCCTCTGCCCTTGTCCCGCGTCGACCTCTTCTCGTCAACGTCCTTCTTCGACCACCCACCTCTGCTACCACCTCCGCCCGGTTTCCCGCGCTGCCCTTGCTGCTGATTCAGCTTCATTGGTGCAGCGTATTTTGCATGAGGGAGGAGCTCCATGGGCTGTTCGGCCTCCTACATCGCCTCATCTTGAAGAATGTAGCTGGTGATGGAGTCCTCGTCGAGGGACTCATGCGTGCCAGGTACCATCATCATCCTCTTCATGAGATTGTAGCCGCGCGGCAGGCCCTTGACGATGTGGGAGATGTAGGACGCCATCGAGTATTCGGCGCCCGCCATCCGCATCTCAGCCAGGATCCATCGAGCACAGTTGCAGTAGTCCGTCGCCGACTCCTGCTCGCCCATCCGAATGTGAGTCATCTTCTCCAGCTGTGCGATGTACAGGTCTGTCAGAATGTTATATTTGTCTAGCCTGCAGTGGGGTACTCAATAGTGAGTACAACCCAATTTAGGGTTTGCTATATGTACTCAACTGCTTGCTAGTGAAACCCCTCTTCTCTGATTCATTCGTTCCATATTCTAACATGGAATCAGAGCAGGTCGACCCTCCCGGGTCGATCCTGTGCATGGGCCCACCGTTAGCTTCCGCTGCTGCTGTCCTGCCTATCCCGCGCCTCGGGCGCGCGCCGGTCTTCTGCCTGCCGCGCGCTCATGGCGCGCGGCATCTTTTTCTTCCCGCCGCGCGCTCGGAGCGCACGGCGATTTTCTGCCCATCGCGCAGCCCTGGTGGCCGCGCGACGCCCTGCCCTGCCCGTCGTGCGCCCCGTCGCACGCGACGGTGCCCTGCCCGTCGCACGCCCCAAGGCGTGCGGCGGTTTCGTCGCCGCCCGTCGCTGGCCCGTCCCTGCCCGTCGCCGGCCCGTCCCTGCCCGTCCCGGCCCGTCCCTGCCCGTCCCGGCCCGTCCCTGCCCGTCGCCGGCCCGTCCCTGCCCGTCGCCGGCCCGTCCATGCCCGTCGCCACCCGTCGCCGGCCCGTCGCCGCCCGTCCCGGCCCGGTGCCGGCCCGTCCCGACCCGTCGCCGCTTGTCGCGGCCCTGCTTTCGCCGCCTGTTGCGACCCTGCCCTGCAGCCGCCCTGTCGCGGCCCTGCCTTTGCCTCCCATTGCTGGGGCCCGCGCGGCCCTCTCCCCCCCCCCCCCCCCCCCCCCCCCCTTCCTGCAGCCCACGAGCCTCCCCTCGCCGCCTCCTGTCCCCGTGCACCTGTGGGGTGGCGGGTATGGGGGTGGCGGGTGTGTGCACCTTCTCCTCCTCCGTCTCCCACTGCTGCAGCTGCCGCTGCGGGGGGTGGATATGTGGGAGCTGTCGGAGTAGTACTACGGGGGGGTGGCGTGTGAGCAGAGTTAGAGGTGCAGCAGGGGGTGTGTGAAAGGGGGGTGGGACAGTTTGGGGATGTTGGGCGGAGGCAGCCGTCTTGTCGCCCGCAGCACCTGTAGTCCGGGGCCTTTGCTGCTGGTAGCTCAGAGAGCCTGCTGTGCCTGTAGCCCGTGGGTCCGTTGCTCCTGCCGCTCAGAGTTAGCCGCCGAGCCAGTTACTCCTGTAGTCCGGGGCCGTTGCTCCGGTAGCCACTGTGCGCGCCGCTCCTGTTGCCCGTGTGTCTGCAGCTTCAGGCGTTGTCTCCTATCTCCTTTCCTATCAGTCCAGCCTCCTCCTCCTCACTTGCCCTCTGTGATAGCCTGTAGCTTTACTTATTACTTTGAACTATAAACTGCTGCTTCTTGTACTTGTGCTCAGAATGTGTGGTGACGTTGTGATCCACCCTGAGCTTGTTTTGCTTTGCTTGTTGTGCTGATTACACCCCACTTTGGCTATGGGGGTGTGTCAGAATGTTATATTTGTCTAGCCTGCAGTGGGGTACTCAATAGTGAGTACAGCCCAATTTAGGGTTTGCTATATGTACTCAACTGCTTGCTAGTGAAACCCCTCTTCTCTGATTCATTCGTTCCATATTCTAACAAGGTCGCCCCTGACCTGGTACGTCGACATGATGAAGTGCCATGCCTAGTGACCAGCATCCAGTCACTCTCGACAGCTCCTGAGCGCCAGCTGCACCACCGGCGAGCAGCACCTCGAGATGACCATGAATGTGAGCAAGTGAGCCACACGAAACTCCCCGCGCAGCTCAACATTGTCCACGGGCGGAATTGGCACTGTGCCGTCGGCGAAGCCCTTCAGCCCGGCGACCTCCAGCTAGGGTTCTATCGACTCCCTCCAGGTGATGAGGTCTCGTCGACCTTGCAGAGGTGCGACAATAATCCGGTCCGGTGAAAACTTGAAGTGGCCATACGTCGGTGCAATCCCGCCCGCCGTCACATGCGTCGTCGCTGAGAGCCCTCCACCGCTTCATAGAGGAGAGCGACGTCGACCATGAACGTCGGCACGCGAGCTGCCTGCAGCTGCCGTCGACTGCTGCACTCGCGCCTGAGTCCTGTCGACGCCACCGTCGACCTTGATCACTCCTCTCTGCTTCGTGCCATTGTTGCCGCTGACTCGTGCACCGCCGTCGAACTCGTCGTCGACGCAACCTTCGTTTCGCACCGGTCGAGGAGAAGAAGGACGGGAAGGGTGTTACGTCGCCCACTGCGTCCGAATCCCCAACTCATCGATCGGCAAGGGGATCGTCCCGTACTCGCCATCCGCGTGGCGTTTGCTCGCATCAGCCAAGCGTGCCTCCAAGGTGTCCGCTACGCCCGCATTAGCTACGGGGTCGACCATGGTGACTATCGCTGCTGCTGGCCTACGAATGACTTAGTAGGTGCAAAAGTCGGCTCCTATCTGAAGGTCGCGTGTTCGATCCACGCTGACCGCACCATGTGGAGAAATAGTCTACAACGGTAGTGAGCTAGACTATGGGGGTTGGCACGAACTACTAGGAGTGATCGTAGCTTTGCCTAGTTCCTTAGTGCTTGCACAATCACGGGAGAAATTGGCAAGAGTTTCCACTAGCAAAGTTGGAATTCCAGAATTATTCAACAAGCAATGACAACAATGACTACATCAGGCACCTAGCAACTCAGCAGCTAGCCTGGTCGACCGACAGCACAGCATGGTCGACCACCTGCCAGCGTTGCGTAGAGGAACCGCGCCAGCACTGCAGAAAGTCGACCTGCCAACACAGCAGGTCGACGGTGTGCCAACGCTGTAGCAGAGCGGCTGTCCAGCGTTGCCCCGTAGAAGACAGCAGTGCGCACGCTCGCAGATGCGCGCAGACGATTGGCCCGACTTGCACCGTTGTGCATCCGTCGGCTGTTGTCTGCGCCTGACGAGCCACATCGACTTCGGGATACCAACCCGAAGTCGCCTTCGCCATCGCGACATCGACGGCGTTTGCGTGCCTCCGCAGAACTTGCCGAGCAGGTTACCCGGTCGACCTGGACAACCCCAGGTGCTCTAGTCGACCACCAAGTGCTTCTAGTCGACTATTGGGTCCCTCTGGTCGACCACCAGGTGCCCCTGGTCGACCACAGCTCTTGTCGAGCTACCCCCTGGTCGACGGACCCCTTCCGTCGACCAGAACTGTTAGCTTGTTGTCGCCGAGCTCCCCTCGTCGACTGCTGCTCACTTCTCAGGTCGACGGACTGCTCCGTCGACCTCCTGGTCGAACTGCCCCTCCTGGTCGACGGCCCACCCGTCGCCCAGACCAGTCAGATGCAGCTGTCGAGCTCCCTGGTCGACAGCAACACCACAGCAGTCCCCTGCAGCTCGACGAAGCCTGTCGAGCAGCTCTCCCACTGTGAACGGTCGGCTGCTACTCCTGTACATCCGACCAAGTCGTTGGCATTACCCAAGCGAGGGCGGGGCCAACACTCCACTGCCGTTAACAGGTTCCATCACAAGTGGAAAAGGAAGCCGAAAATGGAGGGGGAGAGAACAAGGAGAGCGATGACGACGTGGTGGAAGTGCCATCAACCGTGGCGGCAACTTCCTCAACACCTTCCTCCCTCCCATTGGCGCTGACCCGCGAGCAACGTACACGTCGCCCCAACACGAAGTACACTGACTATGCTACAGTAGCCGTTGGGGAGTTGGACGAGGAGCGTGCGGCATATTGCTTCGCAACCTTGGGTGATGACCCTCGCACCCATACCGAGGCTTTGGCTTCTCCGGATGCGCCACTATGGAAGCAAGCGATGGAGAAGGAACTAGCATCGATCAAAGAGAATGATGTGTTCGAGCTCGTCGACCCACCGAAGGGTGCCTACTTGGTGGGGTGCAAATGGGTGCTTAAGAAGAAGTTGGGAGCCGATGGGAGTGTCGAACGCTACAAGGCGAGGCTTGTAGCTCAAGGATACACTCAACAGGAGGGGGAGCACTATAGTGAGATCTTCGCTCCCGTCGCTAAGGCTACTACTCTTCGTTGTTGCTCGCGCTAGCGACATCTCTCAACCTCGAAGTGGACCAATTGGACGTTTGCACCGCCTTCCTCTACGGGCTTCTCATGGAAGAGGTCTACATGCGGCAACCCCCGGGGTACGATGATGGTAGCGGAAGGGTATGGAAGCTCAAGCGTACCCTCTATGGCTTGAATCAAAGTCCACGCGGATGGTACAAGCGCATCGACGAGTTTCTTCTTCAACACGGCTTCACTTGTAGCGAGTGCGATAGCGCTTTGTACGTGTTGAAGGAAGGGGAGAAGCAATTGGTGCTTTTACTCTACGTCGATGACCTACTCCTCTTCTCCGACTCCAAAGACCTCATTCGGGAGGTCAAGCAACGGCTAGGGGCGGAGTTTGCGATAAGGGACTTGGGGCCGGTCACGTACTACCTTGGGATGCACGTCGACCGTGACCGAGCCAGTGGGACCATCCACCTCCACCAAGAGAAGTATGTGAAGGGGGTAGTGGAGAGCTTTGGCATGGGCAATAGCAAACCGGTGGGAACACCACTAGCTACGGGATTTTCTTGCCTCACGGGAGAGGAAGAATCCACCCTCGACGAAGCCGAAGGGAAGCGGTTTCATTCGCTAGTGGGCTCGCTCATGTATACCGCCGTTTCTACTCGTCCCGACCTCGCATACGCCGCCGGGGTGCTTGGACGAGTCGTGAGCAACCCTCATACCGAGCATGTGCGCGCGGGAGGACGCGTTCTACACTACCTCCAAGGCACACCTAACTTGGGGCTCGTGTATGAAGCTGGCCCAATCGAACTCAATGGCTATGCCGACTCGGACTACACAGGAGATCCGAGCACGTGCAAGAGTACCTCCGGGTATGTCTTTACCTTTCTTGGGGCAGCCGTGAGTTGGCAAAGCAAGAAGCAACCAACCGTGGCTCTAAGCTCAACGGAAGCGGAATATATGGCCCTCACTCAAGGTGCCATGGAGGCAATATGGTTACGGCGTCTTCTAGCGGAGCTTGGGCATCCTCAACCGAACCCAACTCCTCTCTTTTGTGACAACCAAGCCGCCATAAGCCTCCCTCACAACGCCGTCCTTCACGGGCGAACCAAGCATATCGAAGTGAAGCATATCGAAGTGAAGCATCACTTCATTCGTGAGGCGGTTGAGAAGGGTGAGGTCAAACTCACTTATGTGAGCACCAAAGCTCAACCGGCGGATTTCCTCACCAAACCACTCCCTAAAAACTCGTTCCGTGCATGCTGTGAGCGTGTTGGCTTGAGCACCTAGTGGCTTGGGTGCAAGGGGGAGTGTTGGAGGTTGCGTGGGGCGGTTTTGCCCCCAACCACCAAGCGGTGCTGTTTTTGGTGCTCACCTTCGAGTGAGCTGCAGGTTTGCGTGGGGTTGAAGTTTGACTTCGGAAGACTCCACCAATTCGGTGCCACATGGCAGCATCAGGAACATTCGAGATTGAAGGAGCATTCGGTGAAATTCGAGTACCGAATTTTACCCCGTTTGAAATGTTACACGAATGTTCGCGACACATCTCGTAGTGACTAGATGTTACATGTGCGACTCAATGTATTGAGTAGCTATAAACATGCTCGCCTTGTTTGCATGTTTCATACTGAAAATCAGAGTTTCCTATACACAGTTCAACTCGACACAAGTTCCAGAGAGCATCCTATCCTTCAACCTAGAGCATAGCTTTCACGTTAGAGGCCATAACTCGCTCGATACTTAGGCGATCGACACAATTGATGGCTCGTTGGAAAGCTAAGACAGAGCTCTAGTGATTAAGACAAATCCCAGTTCCTGCAAAGTAGAGGAGAGTCCTTTACAACAGTGGTATCAAAGCTGGTCGGAGGAGTCTACGCGCGCAACAAGAAGCTAGCATGTCGACGTCAAGCGAGGCCTCCCGCACTTCCTTGGATGGTGTCGTTGTCAATTCCGGCAAACCCTAGGCAACCGCGACGATGTTCGACACGTCGGCGGTACCGATTTTCACGGGACAAAACTACTCCGCGTGGAATTTTAAGTTCCAAGTGTTCATGATGGAGCGGGGACTCCGGGGTTTCTTCAATGGAACGGAGAAGAAGCCGGACAACGAGAGCGACATTGCGGCATGGAAGAAGAAGGACCAAAAGGCGTTCGCTACGTTGATTTCGCACATCGGCATAAATCTTGTGAGCTCGGTGCGCATGTGCATCAAGCTCGAAGCGTCGGCGCATGAAGCGTGGAAGCGGCTCAAGACGATGCACGTGAACAAGACTCTCCACGGCAAGATCCTAGCCCGGAATGCGTTCTACACCGTGAAGATGCGCGCGGGCGAATCGATGCACGAGTATGCGACTCGTGTGGAGGAACTCGGGGAAACGTTCATGGACCTCGGTGGTGTCAAACTCATATCTAGCTTACATTATGTAGCCTGTAGTGGGGTAGCCCATAAGCGGTACAACCCAATTAGGGTTAGTACTTGTACCCAACTCTTTGCTAGTTCATTCATTCTCGTTCATTCTTCTGACATGGTTTCAGAGCAGGTCCTTCGCTAGGACCTTTTTTTTTTAGGGCCTACCACAGAGCTGCTATCTGCCCTGCCCTACCAGCGCGCCGCCTTGCTGGCTCACGCGCCGCCCTCTGCAGCCCAGCGTGTTGCCCCTGCTGCCCTCGTGCCGCCCCTGCAGCCCCGCGCTCCGACCCTTGCAGCCCGCCCGTCGCCCCTGCTACCCCGCACGCCGCCCCTTGCGGCCTGCCCGTCGCCCCTAGGCCCCGCGCGCCGCCTCTTGCGGCCCGCGCGTCGCCCCTGCTGCCCCGCGCGCAGCCCCCTTTCGGCCCGCCCGTCGACCCTAGGCCCCGCGCGCCGCCCCTGCTGCCCTGCTCGCCGCCCCTGCAGCCCCGCGCGCCGCCCCTTGCGGCCCGCCTTTCGCCCCTGCAGCCCGCGAGCCGCCCTTGCAGCCCCGCGCGCCGCCCCTTGCGGCCCTCCCGCCGCCCCTGCAGCCCCGCGCGCCGCCTCTTGCGGCCCGCCCGCCGCCCCTGCTGCCCTGCGCGCCGCCCGTCGCCCCTAGGCCCCGCGCGCCGCCCCTGCTGCCCTGCTCGCCGCCCCTGCAGCCCCGCGCGCCGCCCAATGCGGCCCGCCCTTCGCCCCTGCAGCCCGCGAGCCGAATCTGCAGCCCCGCGCGCTTCCTATTGCGGCCAGCCCGCCGCCCCTGCTGACCCGCGCGCCGACCCTTGCGGCCCGCCCGTCGCCCCTAGGCCTTGCGTGCCGCCCCTGCTGCCCTGCTCGCCGCCCCTGCAGCCCCGCGCACCGCCCCTTGCGGCCCGCCCTTCGCCCCTACAGCCCGCGAGCCGCCCACAAAGCCCTGCGCGCCGCCCCTTTCGGCCCTCTAGCCGCCCCTGCAGCCCCGCGCGCCGCCCCTTGCGGCCCACCTGCCGCCCCTAGGCCCGCCAGCCGCCCCTAGGCCCGCAAGCTGCCACTCTTGCAGCCTGCGCGCTGCCACCTGCAGCCCGCTTGCCGCCCCTTGCTGCTGCCTGCCCTGTTCCTTGCGCTGCCCGGCTCCTGCTCGCCCTGCATGCTGCGCTGTTTTGGCCTCTCGCCGCGTACTCGCGTTCGATCACGAGGGCCGTCCGATCCAGTTCGACACATGGCTCGACGACTTACAGCTGTACCTACTGAGCGACTCTAGAGACAGCGTTTCGTTGTTTGACCACACGTCTGGAGCCTCTCTCGCCCCTCCCACCACAGCTGAAAGTGTGACTCGCTCACAGTGGCTTACTCGTGACGCTACTGCTCGCTTAGCCATTCGCAACCACCTGCCGTTAGCCAAATGCGCTCACTTCGGACAGCACATGAATGCACAGGCACTGTACGACGCTGTAGTCGCCCGTTACTCCTCGCCTGCCACTGCCGCTCTAGAGCGTCTTCTCCTGCCCTACCTGTTTCCCAAGTTGTCCGCCTTTGCCACAGCGGAGGACCTAGTTACCCACCTTCGCACTAGCGACGCTCGCTACCGCGCTGCCCTCCCGGCAGAGTTCCTTGACAAGAACCCGCCCCCGATGTACATCACTCTCTACTTTATAGTCACCCGCCTCCCTGACTCTCTTCGCTCTATCAGGGACCACTTTCTCGCACTTGACCCCACAGCCCTCACTGTTGACCTACTCGAGCAGCACCTCCTTGCAGCTGAGACTAGTGTAGTTGCTGTAGGTGCCGCTCGTGGCACTCCTTGCACGCCCTTTTTTGAGGGGTGTTCCCCCTCCCCCCTTGCCCCCTCCTACGCCTCTGCTGCTACTGTTGATGTCCTTGGTGCTGAGGATGTCGGGGCTGCTTCTGCTAGTGGGAAGCGCCGCAGCAGCAAGGGCAAGGGTGGCACGGGTGGTGGCGGTGGCAGCGGGGGTGGTGGTGGGGGCAGCAGTGGAGGTGGTGGAGGCAGTGGAGGTGGTGGCGGTGGTGGGAGTGGCGGCGGGAGTGGGGGCTTTGGCGGAGGCGGTGGTGGCAGCGGTGGGGGTGGCGGTAGTGGCGGCAGTGGGAGTGGTGGCGGTAGGGCTGGAGCTACTCAGTAAGGAGGGTCTGGCGGTGGCCAGAGGCAGCAGCAGAAGCGTCGGAGTGAGACCCCGTCGCCCCAGCAGCTTCGTGAGTGGTTTTCTCAGCGTGGGGCGTCTGGGGGTAGTGGTAGTTGCCCGTATGTCATTCGCACGGGTGACCGTGCTGGTCAGACATGCAGGAAGCCTCACACTCAGCACCGCTGCTTCTCCCGCCTAGACTACGCTTGGCGCGCAGAGTTTGATGACGAGGCCGAGCGCCCCTGCTGGGCAGAGCTGCTTAGGTCTGGAGTTGCTATCTCTGACCTTGACTATGATGCTATCCTTCCTGCTATGTATGCCTTGTCTGTTAGTGCTGAGGGTGACTATTATCTGTGTGTGCCGCATGACCCAGGTATAGAGGCTGCTGCTCTAGGTGCTAGTGAGTCTGCTCTCCCTAGTACTGTGCCTGCTGAGGCCTTGCACACCTTCACGCTTAACTCAGGTGCTTCCCGCTGTTTCTTTTGCGACAGCACCACCCTCACTCCTCTCTCTGCAACTGTACCGGTCAGACTGGCTGACCCCTCAGGGGGCCCAGTTCTTGCCCGTTCCTCCACTGTTCTCCCGTGTCTGGCGGTTCCGTCCGGCTCACTCTCAGGTCTTCATCTCCCCTCGTTCTCTACGAACTTGGTGAGTAACGCTGCCCTCCAGGATGCGATGGTCACTACCACCACTCCTGGGGGCCAGCGTGTGTCGATCTGCACGTGTACACGGATGGGCCTTCACCTGGCCACATTCACCCGTCGGCCAGGGTCGAGTCTGTACACCCTGGCTACCGAGCCTCCTCAGGTAGCTGCGTCTGCCTAGGTGTCTGCGTCAGGTCCGGTAGCACCTCCCTGCTCGTGTCGCCTCCTGTCGCACTAGACTCTCCTGTGGCACCACCGCCTTGGTCACCCCTCCCTGCCACACCTTCGTGGCATGCAGTCCCGCCTCCTTGTTTCTGGTCTTCCCAGGTCTCTGCCTCCCCTACCGCCCTCGCCTGCCCCGCCCTGCCTTCCTTGCGTCGAGGGGCGGCAGCGCGCCGCTCCTCGCTCCTCCTCGTTTCCCCCGACGACTACTCCCCTGCAGACCCTCCAGATGGACGTGTGGGGCCCAGCCAGCGTCAGTGGATAGGGCCGTGAGCGCAACTTTCTGCTGCTGTTGACGACTACACGTGGTACACCACAGTCTTCCCCTTGCGCAGCAAGGGTGACGTCCCTTATGTCTTGATCCCTTGGATCCGCGCAGTCCGTCTCCATCTACGCAAGCGGTTCCGCCAGGACCTTCCTGTCCTGCGTCTGCACTCTGACAGAGGTGGTGAGTTCTCCTCCGACCTCTTGCAGGACTTTTGTCGTGGGGAGGGCATCCTCCAGTCGTTCACGCTTCCGGCCTCACCGCAGCAAAATGGGATTGCTGAGCGCCGCATTGGCTTAGTCATGGAGGTCGCTCGTACCTCCATGATCCATGCGGCTGCCCCCCATTTTCTGTGGCCGTTTGCGGTCCGGTACGCTGCGCATCAGCTCAACCTCTGGCCCCGTGTCTCCTTGCCGAAGACCTCACCTACACTGCGTTGGACGGGGAAGGTTGGCGATGCGTCGGTGTTCCGGGTCTCGGGTTCTCGTGCCTTTGTCCGCGATACGTCCGCGGACAAGCTCTCCGCCCGCGCTATTCCGTGCGTCTTCCTTGGCTTTCCCCCTGACGCGCCTGGCTGGCAGTTTTACCACCCCTCCTCGCGCCGTGTCCTCCCCTCTCAGGACGTCACGTTTCACGAGTCGGTTCCCTTTTACCGTCTCTTCCCCTACCGCTCTGCCCCTCTCCCACCCCCGCCGCTCTTCCTCGCTCCAGGTCCCCCTCCAGTAGACCCCCTCCCCCCCTCAGGATCCTGCTCCCTCAGGTGTGTCTCAGATAGACCCACTCCCTGGTACTGTGGCTGTTGAGGTCGCTGTAGACTCAGGTGCTGCTAGAGGTGCTGCGCCTGGGGGTGCTGCGTTTGGGGGTGCTGAGCCTGCGTGTGCGGAGCCTGGGGGTGCTGAGCTTGCGGGTGCTGAGTCTCAGGGTGCGGGGTCTGGGGGTGCTGAGCTTGGGGGTGCGGAGCCTGGGGGTACTGAGCCTGCGGGTGCGGAGCCTGGGGGTGCTGAGCCTGAAGGTGCGGAGCCTGGGGGTGCTGAGTCTGAGGGTGCTGAGTCTGGGGGTGCTGAGCTTGTGGGTAGTTTGTCTCCTGGAGGTCCTCCGGGTGCCTTGTCGCGGCGGGAGCCTCTCTCTCCACCGCAGGTGCGTGAGTGGTTTGCTTGGCGCACCCGCCTTCGGAGTGGCGCTGCTGGAGCCGAGGGGGTCTGCCGCTTGAGGCAATGGAGCTGCTGGAGTTGGAGGTACTGCAGTAGTTGCTGGAGGCACTGGAGCTGGAGCTGCTGGAGTTACTGGAGCCGCTGGTCCTGGAGGTGCTCGTACTGGAGGTAATGGAGCTGCTAGAGCTGGAGGTGCTGCAAGAGTTGGAGCTGGAGGCACTAGAGTTGGAGCTGCTGGAGTTCATGGAGCCACTAGTCCCGGAGGTGCTCGTACTGGAGGTAATGGAGCTGCTAGAGCAAGTGGTGCTGCAGGAGTTGGAGCTGGAGGCACTGGAGCTGGAGCTGCTGGAGTTACTGGTGCCGCTGGTCCCGGAGGTGCTCGTACTGGAGGTACTGGAGGTACTGGAGCTGCTGGAGCTGGAGGTGCTGCAAGAGTTGGAGCTGGAGACACCAGAGCTGGAGGCGCTGGCCCTGGGGGTGCTGGTGCTGTTGGTGCTGGTTCTGGAGACACTGGACGGCCGCGACCGTACTTCGTTCCCCTGCTTCAGCAGGTTCTTGGTGTCCCGTCTTCTCCTGGCCTTACTCCTCCCTTACTGTGTCCACCGCCTGACCAGTCGCAACCGCCGTTACAGCCAGCCTCCCCACTGCTTGCTCCTTCTCCTTACACTGAGCAGACCGCAGGACTTACAGAGCGTCGTGAGCCTGTGTCTCGTCCTGCCTTGCTTGTTCGCACTGGTCGTCATGTTCCGCGTCAGCGGCCTCCTCCTGTACCCGGCACGCACCATATGGCACTTCGTCCTTCCGATTTTCCACAGCGTGTCCCCCTGCCATCTCCTCCCTGCGTCCTCTCTGTCTGACGGACCGGACCCTGGGTCTGACCTATCTTGTGCTGCCAGTCCTACTGTCCCTCGTCTTCTCGCTACTGTTGTCACTGACCCTTCTTTGGAGTCCGCTGCTGCGTCTGCCCTAGTCATTGAGCTTGTTGACTTTGTTGCAGTCTGTCGTCTTGACTACGCTAGTGCTCTTGTTGCTGAGTCTGGGTCTGCCTGTCCTACGTCCGTCGGGGGTGAGTGTGCTCTTGGCACGGACGTCCTTGAGGACAGGCAGGAGGATTTTTAGTGTCTTGCAGCTGCTGTACCTTCTCTTGTGGCCATGCTGCTTGCCCCTGAGCGAGACCCGGATGCAACAGACATCCCGACCCTGCGCTCTTACGCAGAGGCGATTACAGGTCCTTACTCCTCTCAGTGGTAGACAGCCATGGACGCAGAGATGGCATCCTAGAAGTCCATAGGCACCTACGTGGACGCAGTTGCCCCTTCTGGGGCGAACATAGTCGATGGCATGTGGATTTTCAGGGTGAAGCGGCCGCCGGGTTCTCCGCCTACCTTCAAGGCTCGTTACGTTGCACGAGGATTCAGCCAGCGACAGGGAGTTGACTACTTCCAGACCTTCTCCCCTACCCCAAAGATGACTACTCTTCGGGTGTTGCTGCACGTCGCAGCTCAGCGTGACTACGAGTAGCACTCTCTGGAGTTCAGCACAGCTTTCTTGCAGGGCAGCCTGCACAAGGAGATCTGGCTGCGCCGCCCAGTTGGCTTCACTGGGTCGTTTCCTGCAGGTACCCAGTGGAGCCTCCGGCGGCCAGTCTACAGTCTCCGCCAGGCGCCTCGTGAGTGGCACGACACACTGAGGACTACACTTGCGGCTTTGGGGTTTACTCCTTCTACTGTTGACCCGTCGTTGTTTCTATGCACGAGTATGCGACTCGTGTGGAGGAACGCGGGGAAACTTTCATGGACCTCGGTGGAACGGTCATGGAGGAGGATTGGATTTTCTGTCAGAAGAATGAACGAGAATGAATGAACTATGAAACAGTTGGGTACAAGTACTAATCCTCTGCGTAAGAGCGCGGGGTCGGGGTGTCTGGTGCAACCGGGTCTCCCTCAGGGGCAAGCAGCATGGAAGCGAAACGAGGTACAGCAGCTGCAAGACACTCAAAGTCCTCCTGCCTGTCCTTAAGGACGTCTGTGCCAAGAGCACACTCACCCCCGACGGACGGAGGACTAGCAGACTCAGACTCAGCAACAAGAGCAGTGGCGTAGTCTAGATGACAGGCAGCAGCAAAGTCAAGCAGCTCAGCAACTAGGGCAGACGCAACAGTGGACTCAAAAGAAGGGTTAGTGACAACAGTGGCGAGGAGACGAGAGACAGTGGGACTGGCAGCACGCACAAGGTCAGACTCAGGGTCAGGGACGGCAGGAAGAGAGGACTCAGGAGGAGCGGGCAGAGGAACACGCAGTGGAACAGAGGAAGGACGAAGTGCCATAGCGTGCGTGCCAGGGACAGGAGGAGGACGCGAACGAGGAACGCGACGAGCAGTGCGAACAAGCGAGACAGGACAAGACGCAAGCTCACGACACTCTGTAAGACCGCCGGACTGCTCAGTGTAAGGAGAAGGAGCAGGCAGTGGGGAGGCTGGCTGTAACGGCGGCTGCGGCTGGTCAGGCTATGGACACAGTAGGGGAGGAGTAAGGCTAGTAGAAGACGGGACACAAAGAACCTGCTGAAGCAGGTGAACGAAGTACGGTCGCGGCCGCACAGTGCCTCCAGCACCAGTACCACCAGCACCCCCAGCTCCAGCACCTCCAACTCTAGGGTCAACAGCTCCAGCTCCTCCAGCTCCAGCGCCTCCCACGCCAATGCCTCCAGCTCCAGCTCCTCCAGCTCCAGCGCCACCAGCGCCAGTGCCTCCAGCTTCAGCTCCTCCAGCTCCAGCGCCTCCAGCTCTAGCTCCTCCAGCTCCAGCGCCACCAGCGCCAGTGCCTCCAGCTCCAGTGCCTCCAGTCCCAGCAGCTCCAGGCTCCGTAGGGTCTCTAGCTCCAGCGCCCACAACACCACCAGTCCCGGCAGCTCCAAAACCCCTGGTACGAGCACCTCTAGGACCAGCAGCCGCAGTACCTCCAGTAACACCAGCTCCAGCAGTAACTCCAGCACCTCCAGCTCCGGTGTCGCCAGTGTCTCCAGTGGCCCCATTTCCAGCAGCTCCACTCCGAAGGCGTGCGCGCCGAACAAGCCACTCACGCAGCTGCTGTGGGGAGAGAGGCTCCGGCCGGGGAGACAGTCTCGGCGAAGCACCAGCAGGACCTCCAGACGAAGCAGCACCCCGAGGCTCAGCACCCCCAGACTCCGCACCCTCAGACTCAGCACACCCAGGCTCAACACCCTCAGGCTCAGCTACCCCACGCTCCACACCCGCAGGCTCATCACCCCCAGACTCCGCACCCCCAAGCTTAGCACCCCAAGACCCAGCACCCTAAGGCTCAACGCCACCAGGCTCTGCACCCCAAGACGCAGCACCCCCAGACAAAGTACCTCGAGCAGCACCTGATTCGCCAGCTACCTCAACAGGCACAGTACCAGGGAGAGTGTCTACCTGAGACACACCTGAGGAAGCAGGACCCTGGGGCGGGAAGGGGTCTACCGGAGGGGGACCGGGAGCAAGGAAGAGCGGCTGGGGCGGGGGAGGGGCAGAGCGGTAGGGGAAGAGACGGTAAAAGGGAACCGACTTGTCAAACGTGATGTCATGAGACGGGAAAATACGACGCGAGGTGGGGTGGTAAAACTACCAGCCAGGCGCGTACGGGGGAAAGCCAAGGAAGGCGCAGGGGATAGCACGGGCGGAGAGCTTGTCCGCGGACGAATCGCGAACAAAAGCACGAGAGCCCCAGACCCGGAACACCGATGCATCGCCAACCTCCCCCGTCCAACGCAGTGTGGGCGAGGTCCCCGGCAAGGAGACACGGGGCCAGAGGTTGAGCTGATGAGCAGCGTACCGGACCGCAAACGACCACAGAAAATGGGGAGCAGCCGCATGGATCATGGAGGTACGAGCGACCTCCATGACTAAGCCAATGCGGCGCTCAGCAATCCCATTTTGATGCGGTGAGGCCGGAAGCGTGAACGACTGGAGAATGCCCTCCCCACGACAAAGGTCCCGCAAGAGGTCGGAGGAGAACTCACCACCTCTGTTAGAGTACAGACGTAGGACAAGAAGGTCCTGGCGGAACCGCTCGCGGAGCTGGAGACATACTACACGGATTCAACTCCTTGACGTTCTCCGGTACTTTCCACTTCTTGACGGCCTCGATTTTTCGCGGGTCCATGTGTACTCCCTCTGCACTCACCATGTGCCCAAGAGATAGCACTTTCTTCAAGGTGAAATCGCTCTTTGACAGCTTCACATAGAACTTGCTGGATCTTGAAGACTTTCTGCTAGTGCTCTACGTGCTCCTTCACGTTCTTTAAGTTGATCAAGATATCGTCCAGGTACACTACTATGCACTCGTCCAACAGGGGCCATAGGATGCGGTTCACATCTGCCTGGAACGTTGTTTGTACGTTGCGGAGTCTGAACGGCATCACTAAGTATTCGTAGGTGCCGTATCTGGTACGGAATGCAGTCTTGTGGGTTCGCGCTGGAGGCACTCCTACAGGTAAATCGTCTGGCATGATGTCTTTGTACTCCTCCAACACCTTCTGTACCGCTGCAGGTAGCTCCGAGTTCGGCTTCTCCTCTTCTGCTGCCATTACCAACGCAAGGTAACCCGTGTTATTCTCGTTCACCGTTCGCTCGAACTGTGCAAGTGTCCCCTTCGGAATATCCCATGTATCCAACCAGCTTCGCACCTCCACATGTTTCCTGTTGTTGTAAATGCAGGCTCTCCGGTTGACCCGGTCTTGTAAAACTAACGAACGAGAATGAATGAACTATGAAAGAGTTGGGTACAAGTACTAACCCTAATTGGGTTGTACCCCTTATGGGCTACCCCACTATAGCCTACATAAATGTAAGCACTATAACATTCGGACACACCCCCATAGGCAAAGTGGGGGAGAGCAAGTGGTCACAAGACCATTCAAGAAAGCAAAGCAAGGTCAGGGTGGATCACAAAGTCACCACACTGTCCGAGCACAAGCAAAGGGCCACAAGGCCAGTTCACATGCAGAGTTATATAAAAGAGAACAAACAATACAATGATCATACCCTAGCAAGTGCAAGCATGCAGGTATATATATGTCACAGTACAAGCAGAGTCAAGTAGTGAGCAAGTGAGGTAAAGTAGGCAGAAGGCCTAACACAGTAGAGAAGCGCTGACGATCACCAGGCGGAAGTGCCTTGGTGAATATATCAGCAGTGTTGGCTCTAGTGGCCACGTACGCAAGACGAAACTGTCCACGCTGCTGCAACTCTCGAGCAAGGAAGTATCGCAGAGCGATGTGCTTCGTTCTGTGCTCCAGTCTGTGCTCCTGACACAAGGCAATCATGGCCTTGTTGTCGACGTACAGAACTGGAGGTGAATGAGGCTGCTCTCCCAAGTCAGTCAGTAGGTAGGTGAGCCAGCGTAGCTCCTGTGAAGCCATGGCCCCTGCGTAGATCTCAGCCTCACAACTGGAGCTGAGAACCGAAGACGAGTGGGTAGACCGCCAGGAAACAGAGCCGGAACCGAGGCTGAAGGTGTAACTCTGTGACGACCGCTGCGTAGCTGAGTCGTCAACCCAAGAAGCGTCTGCGTGACCAGTGAGGACAACTGGACCTCGTCCTCCAAGCACGAGCCCCATACCCGACGTACTGCACAAATAACGCAGTACCCTCTTCGCAGCATCCCAGTGCACCTTTCGGTGCCAACCGAGAGCCACGTAGCGAGCCAAGAGGCTGAGAGGGTACGCGAGGTCAGGTCATGTGGACGTCATCAGGTACATGAGGCAACCCACAAGCTCTGGGTACGGACCACTCGGCTCTACGGGCTCGTTCGAAGGTAGAGCTGAGAGCGAGTGGCCGGTAGACGAGAGGAGTGGGCTGTGGCGAGGAGAACTGGAAGCCGAAGCGCTGAAGGACCTAGTGCACCATGTGTGACTGAGTCAGTGTGATGGTGCGCTGTGCTCTGTCCCAGGTGATCTGCAAGCCAAGATAGCTGCGCAGTTCACCCAGGTCAGTGCAGGTGTGTCTCTTCTGCAGCTCCGACTTCACAAGGGTCAGTGCCTAAGTGTCAGCAGTGGCAAAGACGAGATCGTCGACGTACACGAGGACGTAGAACAGCGGAAGCGAGGTGTCGGTGCATAGAAACAGCGACGGGTCAGCATTAGAAGGAGTAAACCCCAGAGCCGCAAGGGTAGTCTTCAGTGTGTCGTGCCACTCACGAGGTGCCTAGTGGAGACCGTAGACTGGTCGCCGGAGGCTCCACTGGGTACCTGCAGGAAACGACCCATGTCAGAATAATGAACGAGAATGAATGAACTAGCAAAGAGTTGGGTACAAGTACTAACCCTAATTGGGTTGTACCCCTTATGGGCTACCCCATTATAGCCTACACAATATAAGCTATATATAAGTTTGACACACCCCCATAGGCAAAGTGGGGGAGAACAAGTGGTCACAAGACCAGTCAAGAAAAGCAAAGCAAGCTCAGGGTGGATCACAAATTCACCACACTGTCCGAGCACAAGCAAAGGGCCACAAGGCCAGTTCACATGCAGAGTTATATAAAAGAGAACAATCAATACAGTGATCATACCCTAGCAAGTGCAAGCGTGCAGGTATATATAGAGATCACAGTGCAAGCAAAGTCACCCAGTAAGCAAGTGAGGCAGAGTAGGCACAAGGCCTAACACAGTAGAGAAGCGCTGATGACCACCAGGCAGAAGTGCCTTGGTGAATATATCAGCAGTGTTGGCCCTAGTGGCCACGTACGCAAGACGAAGCTGGCCACGCTGCTGCAACTCTCGAGCAAGGAAGTATCGCAGAGCGATGTGCTTCGTTCTGTGCTCCAGTCTGTGCTCCTGACACAAGGCAATCATGGCCTTGTTGTCGACGTACAGAACTGGAGGCGAACGAGGGAGCTCTCCCAAGTCGGTCAGCAGGTAGGTGAGCCAGCGTAACTCCTGTGCAGCCATGGCCCCAGCGTAGATCTCAGCCTCACAACTGGAGTTGAGAACCGAAGACGAGCAGGTAGACCGCCAGGAAACAGAGCCGGAACCGAGGCTGAAGGTGTAACCCTGTGACGACTGCTGCGTAGCTAAGTCATCAACCCAAGAAGCGTCTGCGTGACCAGTGAGGACAACTGGATCCCGTCCTCCAAGCACGAGCCCCATGCCCGGCGTTCTGCACAGGTAACGCAGTACCCTCTTCGCAGCATCCCAGTGCACCTTTTGGTGCCTACCGAGAGCCACGTAGCGAGCCAGAAGGCTGAGAGGGTACGCGAGGTCAGGTCGTGTGCACGTCATCAGGTACATGAGGCAACCCACAAGCTCTGGGTACGGACCACTCGGCTCTACGGACTCGTCCGAAGGTGGAGCTGAGAGCGAGTGGCTGGTAGACAGAGGAGTGGGCTGTGGCGAGGAGAACTAAAAGCCGAAGTGCTGAAGGACCTGGTGCACCATGTGTGACTGAGTCAGGGTGATGGTGCACCGTGCTCTGTCCCGAGTGATCTGCAAGCCAAGATAGCTACGCAGCTCACCCAGGTCAGTGCAGGTGTGTCTCTTCTGCAGCTCCGACTTCACAAGGGACAGTGCCTCAGTGTCAACAGTGGCAAAGATGAGGTCGTCAACGTACACGAGGACGTAGAACGGCGGCAGCGAGATGTCGGTGCGTAGAAACAGCGACGGGTCAGTAGTAGAACGAGCAAACCGAAGAGCCACAAGTGTAGTCCTCAATGTGTCGTGCCACTCACGAGGCGCCTGGCGGAGACCATAGACTGGCCGCCGGAGGCTCCACAGGGTACCTGCAGGAAACGACCCAGTGAAGCCAGGTGGGCGGCGCAGCCAGATCTCCTCGTGCAGGCTGCCCTGCAGGAAAGCTGTGCTGAAGTCCAGAGAGTGCAACTCCTAGTCACGCTGAGCAGCGACGTGCAGCAACACCCGAAGAGTAGTCATCTTCGGGGTGGGGGGGATGGTCTTGAAGTAGTTAACCCCCTGTCGCTGACTGAAGCCTCGAGCAACGTAACGCGCCTTGAAGGCAGGCGGAGAACCCGGCAGCCGCTTCACCCTGAAAATCCACATGCCATCGAATATGTTCGCCCCAGGTGGGGGAACCTCGTCAACGTAGGTGCCTGTGGGCTTCCAGGATGCCATCTCAGCATCCATGGCTGCCTGCCACTGAGAGGAGTAAGGACCCGTAATCGCCTCTACGTAAGAGCGCGGGGTCGGGTTGTCTGGTGCATCCGGGTCTCCCTCAGGGGCAAGCAGCATGGAAGCGAAACGAGGTACAGCAGCTGCAAGACACTCAAAGTCCTCCTGCCTGTCCTCAAGGACGTCTGTGCCAAGAGCACACTCACCCCCAACGGACGGAGGACTGGCAGATGCAGACTCAGCAACTAGAGCAGTAGCGTAGTCTAGACGACAAGCAGCAGCAAAGTCAAGCAGCTCAGCAACGAGGGCAGACGCAGCAGCAGACTCAAAGGAAGGGTCAGTGAAAGCTGTGGCAAGGAGACAAGAGACTGTGGGACTGGTAGCAAGAGCGCGGTAAGACTCAGGGTCAGGGACTTCAGGAAGAGAGGACTCAGGAGCAGCAGGCAGAGGAACACGCAGTGGAACAGGGGAAGGACGAAGTGTCATAGCGTGTGTGCCCGGGACAGGAGGAGGACGCGGACGAGGAACGAGACGAGCAGTGTGAACAGGAGAGGTAGAACGAGACGCAGGCTCACGACGCTCCGTTAGACCGCCGGTCTGCTCAGTGTAAGGAGAGGGAGCAGGTAGTGGGGAGGCTGGCTGTAACGACGGCTGCGACAGGTCAGGCGGTGGAAGACCAGTAGAAGAAAGGACACCAAGAACCTGCTGAAGCAGGGGAAAAAAGTACGGTCGCGGCCGCACAGTGCCGCCAGGGTCAGCAGCTCCATCACCTCCAGCACCAGCGCCTCCCGCGCTAGTGCCTCCAACTCCAGCTCCTCCAGCTCCAGCGCCACCTTCGCAAGAGCCTCCAGCTCCAGCAGCTCCAGACTCCGTAGGGTCTCCTGCTCCAGCGCCCCCAACACCACCAGTCCCGGCAGCTCCAGTACCCCGGGTACGAGCACCTGCAGGACCAATAGCTCTAGGAACACCAGCTCCAGCAATAACGCCAGCACCTCCAGCTCCAGCGGCTCCTGCACCTCCAGCTCCGATAGCTCCACTCCGAAGGCGTGCGCGCCGAACAAGCCACTCACGCAGCTGCTGCGGAGACAGTCTCGGCGAAGCACCAGCAAAACCTCCAGACGAAGCAGCACCCTGAGGCTCAGCACCCTCTGACTCAGCACCCCCAGGCTAAACAACCTCAGGCTCAGGACCCCCTGTCTCAGCACCCCCAGTCTCAGTACCCCCAGGCTCAGCACCCCCAGTCTCAGCACCCGTAGGCTCAGCACCCCCAGGCTGAGCACCCCCAGACGCAGTAGCTCTAGCAGTACTTGAGTCTACAGCTACCTTACCAAGCACAGCACCAGGGGGTGGGTCTACCTGAGAGACACCTGAGGGAGCAGGACCCTGAGGAGGGAGGGGGACTACCGGAGGGGGACCTGGAGCAAGGAAGAGCGGCGGAGGAGGGAGAGGGGCAGAGTGGTAGGGGAAGAGACGGTAAAAGGGAACCGACTCGTCAAACGTGAAGTCCTGAGAGGGGAGGACACGGCGCGAGGTAGGGTGGTAAAACTGCCAGCCAGGTGTGTCAGGGACAAAGCCAAGGAAGACGCGGGGAATAACGCAGGCGGAGAGCTTGTCCGCGGACGTATCGCGGACAAAGGCACAAGAACCCCAGACCCGGAACACCAACGCATCGCCAACCTTCCCCGTCCAACGCAGAGTGGGCAAGGTCTTCGGCAAGGAGACACGGGGCCAGAGGTTGAGCTGATGCGCAACATACCGGACCGCAAATGGCCACAGAAAATGGGGAGCAGCCGCATGGATCATGGAGGTACGAGCGACCTTCATGACTAAGCCAATGCGGCGCTCAGCAATCCCATTTTGCTGAGGGGAGTCCGGAAGCGTGAACAACTGGAGGATGCCCTCCCCACGACAAAATTCCCGCAGGAGGTCGGAGGAGAACTCACCACCTCTGTCAGAGTGCAAACGCAGGACAGGAAGGTCCGCACGGAACCGCTCACGGAGCTGGAGTCAGACTGCGCGGATCCAAGGGATCAAGACATCAACGACCTGACCCCTGCTGCGCAAGGGGAAGACTGTGGTGTACCGCGTGTAGTCGTCAACAACCAGCAGAAAGTAGCGCTCGCGGCCCTGTCCACTTACGCCGGCTGGGCCCCACACGTCCATGTGGAGCGTCTGCAGGGGAGCAGTCGTCGCGGGAAACGAGGAGGACTGAGGAGCGGCGCGCTGCCGCCCCTCGACGCAAGGAAGGCAGGGCGGGGCAGGCGAGGGCGGGAGGGGAGGCAGAGAACTGGGAAGACCAGAGACAAGGAGACGGGAGTGCATGCCACGAAGGCGTGGCAGGGAGGGGTGACCCAGGCGGTGGTGCCACAGAAGAGTCTGGTGCGGCAGGAGGCGACACGAGCAAGGGGGTGCTACCTGACCTGACGCGGACACCTGAGCAGACGCAGCTACCTGAGGAGGCTCGGTAGCTAGTGTGTACAGACTCGACCCTGGCCGACGAGTGAACACACGTGCAGATCGACACACGCTGACCCCCAGGTTTGGTGGTAGTGACCATCGCATCCTGGAGGGCAGCGGTACTCACCAAGTTCGTAGAGAACGAGGGGAGGTGAAGACCTGACAGTGAGCCGGACGGAACCGCCGGACACGGGAGGACAGTGGAGGAACGGGCAACGACCGGGCCCCCGGAGGGGTCAGCCAGTCGGACCGGGACAGGTGCAGGGAGAGGAGTGAGAGTGGTGCTGTCACGAAAGAAACAGCGTGAGGCATCTGGGTCCAGCGTGAAGGTGTGCAATGCCTCACCAGGCGTAGTACCAGGGAGAGTACCAGACTCACTAGCACCTAGAGCAGCAGCCTCTATACTTGGGTCAGGTGGCACACACCGATAACAGTCACCCTCAGCACTAGCAGACAAAGCATACATAGCAGAAAGGATGCCCTCAAAGTCTTGGTCAAAGATAGCAATTCCAGACCTAAGCAAATCCGCCCAGCGAGGGCGCTCGACCTCGTCACCAAACTCAGCACGCCAAGCATCGTCGAGCCGGGAGAAGCAGCGGTGCTGAGTGTGAAGCCTCCCGCATGTCTGACCAGCACGGTCACCCGTGCGAATGACATACGGGCAGGTATCACTACCCCCAAACGTCCCACGCTGAAACAACCACTTACGAAGCTGCTGGGGCGACTGGGTCTCGCTCCAACGCTGCTGCTGCTGCCGCTGGCCACCTCTGGAACCTCCACGCCGAGCTCCAGTCCTACCGCCACCAGTCCCACCGCTGCCACTGCCGTCACTCCCACCGCTGCCTCCACCGCCGCCACCAGAGCCCCCACCCCCACCACAAGTCCCACCACCGCCACCACCTCCACCGCCACCACCTCCACCGCCTCCACTGCCTCCACTGCTGCCCCCACCACCACTCCCGCTGCCCCCTCCACCACCCCTGCCACCCTTGCCCTTGCTGCTGCGGCGCTTCGCACTAGCAGAAGCAGCTCCGACGTCCTTTGCACCAGGGACGTCTGCAGCAGCAGCAGAGGCGTAGGAGGGGGAAAGGGGGGAGGGGGAGCACCCCTCAAAGAAGGGCGAGCGCGGAGTGCCACGAGCAGCACCTACAGCAACTGCACTAGTCTCAGCTGCAAGGAGGTGCTCCTCGAGTAGGTCAACAGTGAGGGAGGTGGGGTCAAGTGAGTGAAAGTGGTCCTTGACAGAGCGAAGAGAGTCAGGGAGGCGAGTGACTATGAAGTAGAGGGTGATGAACATCGGGGGCGGGTTCCTGTCAAGGAACTCAGCAGGGACGGTAGCGCGGTAGCGAACGTCAGTAGCGCGCAGGTGGGAACAAGGTCATCTAACGTGGCAAAGGCTGACAGCTCGGGGAACAGGTAGGGCAGAAGCAGGCGGCCTAGAGCAGCAGTGGCAGGCGAGGAGTAGCGAGCGACTACAGTGTCGTACAGTGCCTGTGCTGTCCTGTGCTGTCTGAAGTGAGTGCATTCGGCTAACGGCAGGTGGTTGCGAATGGCTAAGTGGGTAGCAGCGTCGCGAGTAAGCCACTGTGAGCGAGTCGCACTGTCAGCTGTGGCGAGAGGGGCAGTAGCGGCGCCTGACGCTAGGTCAAACAGTGAAACAATGTCCTTAGAATCGCTCAGTAGGTACAGCTGGAGATCGTCAAGCCACGTGTCAAACTGAATCGGTCTGCCCTCATGATCGAACGCGAGAACCCGAAGCGAAGCCATAGTGGCGCAGCACGCAGGAGCAGTAGTGGCAGCAGTAGCAGTAGCAGGGGCCAGGAACGAAGGGGCCGAGAGGCCGAGGGGCCAAGGGGCCGAGGGGCCTGGGGCCTAGGGGGGGGTCGGGCCGCGGGGCCGAGAACGAAGGGGCTGAGGGGCCGAGGGGCCGAGGGGCAAAGGGGCCGAGGTGCCGGGGGCCTAGGGGGCGGGGTCGGGCCGTGGGGCCGAGGGGTCGCGAGGGGCCGTGGGGCCGAGGGGCCTAGGCTAGGGGCGACGGGTCGCGAGGGGCCGTGGGGCCGAGGGGCCTCGGCTAGGGGCGACGGGGCCAAGGGGCTAGGGGCGAAGGGGCCTAGGGGCCGGGGGCCTAGGTGCGTCGGGCCGCGGGGCCAGGAACGAAGGGGCCGGGGGCCGATGGGCCGGGGGCCTAGGGCGACGAGAGGGGCCGGGGGCCTAGGGCGACGAGAGGGGCCGCAGGGCGTCTGGTCGTGGACGACGGGGGGGCGCGGGGCCTGGGCCTAGGCTAGGGGCGACGGGCCGCAGGGCCTGGGCCTAGGCTAGGGGCGACGGGTCGCGAGGGGCCATGGGGCCGAGGGGCGACGGGGCGACGGGCCGCGGGGCCTGGGCCTAGGCTAGGGGCGACGGGTCGCGAGGGGCCGAGGGGCCTAGGCTAGGGGCGACGGGGCAACGGGGCCGAGGGGCCAGGGGCAAAGGGGCCAGGGGCCGAGGGGCCGGGGGCCTAGGGCGACGAGAGGGGCCGCGGGGCCGAGGGGCGACGGGGCGACGGGCCGCGGGGCCTGGGCCTTGGCTAGGGGCGACTGGTCGCGAGGGGCCGTGGGGCCGCGGGGCCTAGGCTAGGGGCGACGGGGCGACGGGCCGCGGGGCCTGGGCCTAGGCTAGGGACGACGGGTCGCGAGGGGCCGTGGGGCCGAGGGGCCTAGGCTAGGGGCGACGGGGGTCGTGACGAGGGGCGACGGGCGGCGCCAAGGGGCGACGGGCGACGCCAAGGGGCGACGGGCCTAGGGGCGACGGGCCGGGGCCTAGGGGCCTACGGGTCGCGACAGGAAGTAGGGGCAGCACGAGGGCTGCAGAGGGCTGCTAGCGGGGTAGCGCTGTGGTGGGACAAGGAAAAAAAAAATGGTCCTAGCGGAGGACCTGCTCTGAAACCATGTCAGAATAATGAACGAGAATGAATAAACTAGCAAAGAGTTGGGTACAAGTACTAACCCTAATTGGGTTGTACCCCTTATGGGCTACCCCACTATAGCCTACACAATATAAGCTACATATAAGTTTGACAACCCAGTGAAGCCAGGTGGGCGGCGCAGCCAGATCTCCTCGTGTAGGCTGCCCTGCAAGAAAGCTGTGCTGAAGTCCAGAGAGTGCAACTCGTAGTCACTCTGAGCAGCGACGTGCAGCAACACCCAAAGAGTAGTCATCTTTGGGGTGGGGGAGAAGGTATGGAAGTAGTCGACCCCCTGTCGCTGACTGAAGCCTCTAGCAACGTAACGCGCCTTGAAGGCAGGAGGAGAACCCGGTGGCCGCTTCACCCTGAATCCACATGCCATCGACTATGTTCGCCCGAGACGGGGGAACTGCATCGACGTAGGTGCCTGTAGACTTCCAAGATGCCATCTCGGCATCCATGGCTGCCTGCCACTGAGAGGAGTAGGGACCCGTAATCGCCTCTGCGTAAGAGCGCGGGGTCGGGATGTCTGGTGCATCCGGGTCTCCCTCAGGGGCAAGCAGCATGGAAGCGAAACGAGGTACAGCAGCTGCAAGACATTCAAAGTCCTCCTGCCTGTCCTCAAGGACGTCCGTGCCAAGAGCACACTCACCCCCGACGGATGGAGGACTGGCAGACTCAGACTCAGCAACAAGAGCAGTGGCGTAGTCTAGACGACAGGCAGCAGCAAAGTCAAGCAGCTCAGCAACGAGGGCAGACGCAGCAGCGGACTCGAATGAAGGGTCAGTGACAACAGTGGCGAGGAGACGAGAGACAGTGGGACTGGCAGCACGAGCGCAGTCAAACTCAGGGTCAGGGATGACAGGAAGAGAGGACTCAGGAGGAGCAGGCAGAGGAACACGCACTGGAACAGAGGAAGGACGAAGTGCCATAGCGTGTGTGCCTGGGACAGGAGGAGGACGCGGACGAGGAACGCGACGACCAGTGCGAACAGGGGAGGCAGGACAAGACGCCGGCTCACGACGCTCTGTAAGGCCACCGGTCTGCTCAGAGTAAGGAGAAGGAGCAGGCAGTGGGGAGGCTGGCTGTAACGGTTGCTGCGACTGGTCAGGAGGTGGACACAGTAAGGGCAGTAGAAGAGGGGACACCAAGAACCTGCTAAAGCAGGGGAACAAAGTACGGTCGCGGCCGCACAGTGCCTCCAACACCAGTACCACCAGCACCCCCAGCTCCAGCACCTCCAGCTCCAGGGTCAACAACTCCAACTCCTCTAGCTCCAGCGCCTCCCGCGCCAGTGCCTCCAGCTCCAGCTCCACCAGCTCCAGCTCCTCCAGCTCCAGCGCCACCAGCGCCAGTGCCTCCAGCTCCAGCGCCACCAGCACCAGTGCCACCAGCTCCAGCGCCTCCAGTCCCAGCAGCTCCAGGCTCCGTAGGGTCTCCAGCTCCATCGGCCCCAACAACACCGGTCCCAGCAACTTTAGTACCCCTGGTACGAGCACCACCAGGACCAGCAGCCGCAGCACCTCCAGCACCACCAGCTCCAGTAGGAACTCCAGCACCTCCAGCTCTAGTGTCTCCAGTGGCTCTGGCAGCTCCACTCCGAAGGCGTGCGCGCCGAACAAGCCACTCAACCAGCTACTGCGGGGAGAGAGGCTCCGGCCGGGGAGACATTCGCGGCGAAGCACCAGCAGGACCTCCAGACGAAGCAGCACCCCGAGGCTCAGCACCCCCAGACTCCGCACCCTCAGACTCAGCACCCCCAGGCTCAACACCCTCAGGCTCAGCACCCCCAGTCGCCACACCCGCAGGCTCAGCACCCTCAGGCTCCGCACCCGCAAGCTCAGCACCCCCAGACCCGTCACCCTCAGACTCAGCGCCCCAAGGCTCCGCACCCCCAGGCCCCACACCCCCAGACGCAGCACCTCTAGCAGCACCTGAGTCACCAGCTACCTCAACAGGCACAGCACCAGGGAGAGGGTCTACCTGAGACACACCTGAGGGAGCAGGACCCTGAGGCGGGAGGGGGTCTACTGGAGGGGGACCGGGAGCAAGGAAGAGCGGCGAGGGCGGGGGAGGGGCAGAGTGGTAGGGGAAGAGACGGTAAAAGGGAACAGACTCGTCCTGAGAGTAGAGGACACGGTGCGAGGTGGGGTGGTAAAACTGCCAGCCAGGCGCGTCAGGGGGAAAACCAAGGAAGACGCAGGGAATAGCGTGGGCGGAGAGCTTGTCCGCGGACGTATCGCGAACAAAGGCACGAGAGCCGCAGACCCGGAACACCGACGCATCGCCAACCTTCCCCGTCCAACGGAGAGTAGGGGAGGTCTCCGGCAAGGAGAGACGGGGCCAGAGGTTGAGCTGATGCGCAGAGTACCGGACCGCAAACGGCCACAGAAAATGGGGGGCAGCCGCATGGATCATGGAGGTACGAGCGACCTCCATGACTAAGCCAATGCGACGCTCAGCAATCCCATTTTGGTGCGGAGAGGCCGGAAGCGTGAACGACTGGGTGATGCCCTCCCCACGACAAGAGGTCCGAGGAGAACTCACCACCTCTGTCAGGGTGCAGACGCAGGACAGGAAGGTCCTGGCCGAACCGCTCGCCTAGTTGGAGACGGACGGCGTGGATCCAAGGGATCAAAACAACAGGGACCTCACCCTAGCTGCGCAAGGGGAAGACCGTGGTGTAACGCGTGTAGTCGTCAACAACCAGCAGAAAGTAGCGCTCGCGGCCCTGTCCACTGACGCGGGCTGGGCCCCACACGTCCATGCGGAGAGTTTGCAGGGGAGCAGTCGTCGGGGGAAACGAGGAGGAGTGAGGAGCGGCGCGTTGCCGCCCCTCGACGCAACGAACGCATGGCGGGGCAGGCGAGGGCGGGAGGGGAGGCAGAGACCTGGGAAGACCAGAGACAAGGAGGCGGGAGTGCATGCCACGCAGGCGTGGCAGGGAGGGGTGAGAAAGCGGTGGTGCCAGAGGAGAGTCTGGAGCGACAGGAGGCGACATGAGCAAGGGGGTGCTACCTGACCTGACGCGGACACCTTGGCAGACGCAGCTACCTGAGGAGGCTTGGTAGCGAGTGTGTACAGACTCGACCCTGGCCGATGAGTGAACGTGGCTTGGTGACGACCCGTCCGTGTACACGTGCAGATCGATACACGCTGACCCCCAGGAGTGGTGGTAGTGACCATCAAATCCTGGAGGGCAGCGGTACTTACCAAGTTCGTAGAGAACGAGGGGAGGTGAAGACCTGACAGTGAGCCGGACGGAACCGCCGGACACAGGAGGACAGTGGAGGAACGGGCATCGTCTGGGCCCCCAGAGGGGTCAGCCAGTCTGACCGGAATAGGTGCAGGGAGAGGAGTGAGGGTGGTGCTGTCACGAAAGAAACCGCGTGAGGCACCTGAGTCCAGCGTGAAGGTGTGCAAGGCCTCAGCAGGCGCAGTACCAGGGAGAGAAGACTCACTAGCACCTAGAGCAGCAGCCTCTATACCTGGGTTAGGCGGCACACACCGGTAACAGTCACTCTCAGCACTTGCAGACAAAGCATACATAGCAGAAAGGATAGCATCATAGTCTAGGTCAAAGATCGCAACTCTAGACCTAAGCAGCTCTGCCCAGTGGGGGCGCTCAACCTCGTCACCAAACTCAGCGCGCCAAGCGTCGCCGAGGCGGGAGAAGCAGCGGTGCTGAGTGTGAGGCTTCCCGCATGTCTGACCAGCACGGTCACCCGTGCGAATGACATACAGGCAGCTACCACTACCCCTAGACGCCCCACGCTGAAACAACCACTCACGAAGCTGCTGGGGCGAAGGGGTCTCGCTCCGACGCTGCTGCCACTGCCTCTGGCCTCCTCCAGAACCTCCACGCTGAGTTCCAGTCCTACCGCCACCACTCCCACCGCTGCCACTACCGCCACTCCCACCGCTGCCTCCACTGCCGCCACCAAAGCCCCCACGCCCGCCACCACTCCCACCGCTGCCACCACCTCCACTGCTGCCCCCACCACCACTCCCGCTGCCACCACCATCACCCCTGCCACCCTTGCCCTTGCTGCTATGGCGCTTCGCACTAGCAGAAGCAGCCCCAACGTCCTCAGCACTAGGGACGTCGACAGTAGCAGCAGAGGCATAAGAGGGGGCAAGGGGGGAGGGGGAGCACCCCTCAAAGAAGGGTGTGCGCGGAGTGCCACGAGCAGCACCTACAGCGACTACACTAGTCTCAGCTGCAAGGAGGTGCTGCTCGAGTAGGTCAATAGTGAGGACTGTGGGGTCGAGGGAGAGAAAGTGGTCCCTGACAGGGCGAAGAGAGTCAGGGAGGCGGGTGACTATAAAGTAGAGAGTGATGAACATCGGGGGCTGGTTCTTGTCAAGGAACTCAGCTGGGGTGGCAGCGCGGTAGCGAGCGTCGCTAGTGCGAAGGTGGGAAAACAGGTCCTCTACTGTGGCAAAGGCGGACAGCTCGGGGAACAGGTAGGGCAATAGAAGGCGGCCTAGAGCAGCAGTGGCAGGCGAGGAGTAGTGAGCGACGACAGCGTCGTACAGTGCCTGTGCTGTCCTGTGCTGTCCGAAGTGAGCGCATTCGGCTAACGGCAGGTGGTTGCAAATGGCTAAGCGGGCTGCAGCGTCGCGAGTAAGCCACTGTGAGCGAGTCGCACTGTCAACTGTGGCGGGAGGAGCGGGAGCGGCGCCAGACGTGTGGTCAAACAACGAAACGCTGTCCCTAGAGTCGCTCAGTAGATACAATTGCAGGTCGTCGAGTCACGTGTCCAACTGTAGGGGGTGTCCCTCATGATCGAACGCTAGCACGCGGAGAGAAGCCATAGTTGCGCAGCACGCAGAGCGGGGAGAAGCAGGGCAGCGCAGAGCACAGGGCAGGCAGCAGCAAGGGGCAGTGAGAGGGCCGCAAGGGGAGGCTAGCAGAGCAGCAGGGGCGGCTAGAGGGCCACTAGGGGTGGCGCGCGGGGCTGCAAGGGCGGCTCGTGGGCTGCAGGGTCGAGGGGCGGGCCGCAAGGGGCGGCTCGCGGGGCCTGGGGTCGACGGTCAGGCCGGGGCCTAGGGGCGACGGGCACTGGGCGACGGGCGACGGGCGTCGGGCTGGGGCCTAGGGGTGACTGGCGACGGGCTGGGGCTAGGGGCGACGGGCCGGGGCCTAAGGGGTGGGGGGGGGCAACGGGCCTAGGGGCGACGGGTGTCGGGCCTGGGCCTAGGGGCGAAGGGCGACGGGCCGGGGCTAGGGGCGACGGTCGATGGGGCCGGGGCCTAGGGGCGACGGGCCGAGGGGCAACGGGCGACAGGCGACAGGCCGGTGCCGAGGCGTAGGGGCGACGGGCGCGGGGCGACGAGCGACGGGCTGGGGCCTAGGGGCGTCGAGCGACGGGCCGGGGCTAGGGGCGACAGGCGTGGGCCTAGGTTAGGGGCAACGGTCAACGGGGCCGGGGCCTAGGGGCGTCGGGCCGAGGGGCTACGGGCGACGGGCGTCGGGCCGGGGCCGAGGCCTAGGGGCGACGGGCGCGGGGCGATGGTCGACCACCAACGGAGTCACTATACATCGGTAGGAGCTAGACTACAGGGAAGGCACTGGTGATCGTAGCGTTTCTTGTGTTCTCTAGCTCTTGTGCATTCACGGGGCGAAACGGCAAGAGTTTCACTAGCAAAACTTGAGAACAATGATACAAGAATGGTAGATAACAATGACTACATCAGATCCAAGGTTTGCCTAGCAGACAGGCAGGTCGACCACCAACGCAGCACAGTCGGCGACCTGCCAGCACTGCAAGTCGACACCGCGCCAACGCTGCAAAAAGGCGGCCTGCCAGCATTGCAACTGCAGGTGACAATAGCGCAAATGTGCGCACCCAGTTCGCAAGTGCGGGTCGACGGTTAAGCACATTGTACACCGCCACCAACGTTGCGCAAGTACCAAGTCGACCACGTGCCGACGGTTGCGCATAATGAGCCACATCGATCTTGGGATACCAACCCGAGGTCGGCTTCGCCAAAACCTCCTGGGTGACAGTGGCGCACCCCGTAGAACCTCGTCGCCCACGTAACTTAGTCGACCGGGAAACCGCCAAGTCGGCGAGCTTGCCAACTGATATACGTGCTCGTCGACCGCCAGGTCGACGCCACCCGCCGGCTTCACCAAGTCGGCGCCCCCGCTTGCCGACGAACCCCTTCGTCAACGACAATAGTCGTAGTCGACCGCCGACTTCCCATCGTCGTGATCATTATTGTTACGCGTGATCATTCTCGTTCACGCTCGACAACTACACAAAATAAGCGAATTCTGGCGACAGCTTCAACAAAAAATTCAAGAACGATGCCTCGGCCAAATAGGCTACACTGGGTAACCTACTTAGTTTATCGCGACTCGGGGAGGGTCAAATGTCGTTTTTTTCGACCCTCGACGTAACATTTTGACCGACCTGGAAAGAGGCCCCGCGGCTCAAACCTCCTAAAGTCTGATATCCGACCACAAAATCTAACTTCTAAAAAGGGTCAAATTCGATTTTATAAACCAAACCTTTTTGAGCCAAATGCACCGCGCCCTAAGTTTCTACAAACTCAGCGTTGAGTATCAAAATCTATGATAGCGCGAACCAGGTGTAGGAGTGGCTGAAAATCTCATGCACCAGCGCTAGTTTGTCGCGTGGTGCGTTTTTTCCAGCAACTTTCAAGCCGAATCAGCGCGCTAAATCCAAAGCATTGTAGCCACTTGCTTACAAGCCTGCTCCAGCTCCCATCTTCTGCTCTGTTGGACAAACTTTTGGCCGTTAGTCCAGCGGTTTGGAATTGGTTGGGACCACTCATAAACCCGTGGGAGCGGGGAGTTCCCTGATTGATCTTCGAGTAAAGAATCATTAGCCTTCTCGCCCCACACACACCAGTGGCGATTCAGCATCGTAACGTAAAGCTGACGAAGCAGCAGCCAATTGCCAGTTCCCGGCAGAACTACTGTAACCATAGGAATTCTTGTACAGTATTGTATTTTCTAAGTCACAGCACCTCTCGATCAAGGGAAAAGGTCTGTGACTTCCCTGTATGTAAACGATATGGTATTTTCGAACCTGTGGCCTTCCCACAGGCAGAAACCAACAGTCCCACATGGTCACCTCACATCACCGCCAGCTTTCAAAACCTACTTTCAGAATGAGCTCCATTTAGCCCTCTGAAATTGACCAACAACCACTATAAGCTCATTACGGATCTCCAAGACCTGCCAGCTTCGAAATGCTATTTTCCATTTTTTTAGCACTGGTACACCCTCATTCTCAGTCTTCTCACCGGCGGAAGCAGTGGCTACAGTGTTTGGACGTAGCGGGCTGGTGAGATAACTCGGTTGCGGGCCAAGTCGCACGAGGCGACGAAACCAGACTTGGGCCATAAAATTCCGTTAACGCTGAATAACTGTCTTAACCGTTTAGAAAACAGCAGTACCATTCTAGAACGTATAGAACCTTGACTAAACGCCCTGGGTCAAACTGTCAGTATAACGCATGTGATAGGACCTTCTTTGGTCCGCTGCGGCTACACTAAGCGTCCCGGTCAGTATAACATATGCCAGTCTAACGAGAATGAGGGTGTAGTAAGCCATGACAGGAGACACCCGACCACCGATCAAAGCCAGAGTGCAACAGAGACGGCAATTGAGTGCAGGGGAATGCCTGTGCCTGGCTGGAAGGCGCCGCGCACGGTGCTGTAGTGGCACTAGAAGGAGCCAATCGCATTACGAGCCAAGATGTTACATAATGGCACGAGCCCACAGTGGATCCACGGTAAAAAATAATCTTCAGTCCGTCATTGCCCTTCCCTTCCCTTCCCACGCCCAACCTCACAGTCGCTGTCACGTGGATGAAGTGGTTAGCGGAGCAAGTCACGAACGAATCACGTC
Organism: Closterium sp. Naga37s-1; assembly: GCA_947471745.1. NCBI lineage: Eukaryota > Viridiplantae > Streptophyta > Zygnematophyceae > Desmidiales > Closteriaceae > Closterium > Closterium sp. Naga37s-1. Next base: position 211,839 of record CANJKZ010000960.1, read on the forward strand.
CAACCTAACAGTTGGGCGTTTCCCCCACTGACCAGGGTTTTGTTTCCACTGCAGACTCTACAGCACACGTGGTTTTTTTAGGGTTGCTTGACAGCAGGCCCTTCGTTTGGTTTTGGGGCACCAGGACAAATCCGGAGGCCCGGCATGTACGACCCTGTATTTAGCAGGGTCGGGGCGAAAGTCGGCCATTTAGGCTTCAGGGTTAGGCACGAAAATCCCGTAGCCTTGTTTCCACCTAACCCATCAGCATCCTCCCTCCACTTCTTTCATCATCAGCTACCTTTCTCCCTCCCCCTTTTCCCCTCATTCTCCTCCCAGAACTGATCTCCTACTAAACGAGCCACACTTCGCAACTCTCCCCTAGCATTTTTACATTCATCACTAAGTGCAGCTGGATGAAATTTTGGCCCAACCACGAACTCTAGATTTGCCAGGTTGGATGCAACCAGAGTAGGACAGAGCGGGTTGTAGACCAGGTGGATAAGAAAAAAGGGGGGCGGTGGTGGGGCGGGGGGGGTGGTTCGAAGATTTCTTGTTCCAGGGCTCGCCTATATCCTTCCCTTTAAACACCAGGAATGAGCCCGAAATCAGCCCTTTACTGAATCAGGGCCAGAATCTCCGCAACCCATAAATTTCATGCTTTGAAGGCCAACCTAGCCCTGGAATTCAAGGCCCAGCAGGGCAAACGCCCTGCTAGCGACAGCCCTGCTCGGCAGTCACCGTGACGGTGAGCTTGAAGCTGCATGGGCTCGACAGCTTTATCAAGAATGAATAGGGGCCGGGCTGTTGCTACTTGGTGTATAGTATGTCGTAGCACAGGCTGTGCTAAGGAGTCATTCTTTTGCTTCGTTCTCTAAAGTCTGAGAATTGCTGAGCAATACCCCTTCCGTGTCGTGACACCAAACCCCTCAGGCGAGGGCTGTCTGGAGGGCACTTCTGGGTAACCGGGATGTCGATCCTGCTATGCCCCACGCAATGGCTTTGAAGTTGGCCACACCGAGTTGGCGCTTGGCGAATCCACAGCAAGCAACTGACCCTCGGCAAGCAAACCCTCAGCAAGCTACTGACCCTCAGCAAACAAATGACCCTCAGCAAGCAACTGGGCCTCTGCAAGCGGCTGGGCCTCAGCAGGAGTGGGGCAGCTGTGAGCCGCGCCAGCGGCAGGAGGTTGGGTGGCGAGGGCTGGAGGAGGTAGTGGCGAAGGTGGTGGCCTCCGATGGGTACAGGTGGCTCAAGTACGGCCGGAAGAAATTACATCACTCCAGTGCCACTAGGTCAGCCTCGCTTGTCTTCCGTTGACTTTCATTGGCTTTAGACTCTGGAGCGCTTCGGTTCATTAGGTTGAGCATCATTCCAGTCATCCATGCCCATTCTTGTTTGGCTTGAACTGAATCATGCTGACACGCCCTTGTGCTGCTGCGGAAACCAATGTCCTTGTCCCAACAGGTGCTACTACAAGTGCACTCTCTCCAAGGCCGTCCCTCGCTGCCCCGCCAGAAAGACCGTTGACATCAAATGCCCCGACTCTATTCAAGTCACCTACCGATGCCGCCTCCACAACCACCCCATACCTCCCAGCCGGCGTTGGCCTCATCACCCTAATATCCCCGTTACGAACAGCCCTACCGACCGCCGTATTAACCTTCCGGTTCTACATGGGGCGGTTGCCTCTGCGGTACCTGATGCCACTCACCTTGGTACTTCCTGTGGCGACCTGGAGGCCCTTGTGCGATCCTTGCAGCATGAGAGCATGGGAGCGACTGCTGATGGCAATGCTGGGTGTGCTGCTGTTGCTTCTGATGGTGGTGCTTGTGGTGCTTCTGTTCGTGCTGGTGCTCCTGCTGGTGCTGCTGCTGCTACTGTTCATGGTGGTGAGGGTGCTGCTGATGTTGCCGCTGTTTGTGCTGCTTCCACTGCCGCTGCCGCTGCCGCCGCTGCTTCCAGTGTTGGTGATGGTGATGGTGATGGTGATGGTGGTGGTGGTGGTGGAGGTGGTGTTGGCCCTCGTGATGGTGCCTTTGCTGGTGTTGCTACTGCTTCTGCCGATGGTGCTGCTTCTGCTGATGCACATTGGGCTGCAGCCCCCCTCTTGCACTCTCACGGTCAGGAGGAGCAGTCAAGCACGCATGAATGGCTTCGTCCGTGGAGCCTTCTGTCAGTGTCCCCCCTGCCGATTCACCTCCAACCATCTCCTTTACAGCCAGCCGGGCTTGTCCTCCCTAATGGCTGCTCCACTGACTTCAGCAAAAATTATATAGCTCATATGGGAAGGCCTCTGGTGCCTGAGGAAACTCCTTTCATCTATCAAGGAGAAAGTGAGAGCTATCAATTGCATGATGACAAGGAGGGTTTACTCAACGAGGCTTACTCTCTGCAGGGAGCAAGAGCAAGAGGCTTACTCGTCTGGTCAGGTAGCTGCGTCGGGTCAGGTGTTTGCTGCAGCGTCCAGGTCTGGTCCTGAGTCTGCCCCCTGTTCGTGTCGCCTCCTGTCTCACGAGACTCTCCTCTGGCACCACCGCCTTGGTCACCCCTCCCTGCTTCGTCTCCGAGGCATGGCCTCCCGTGTCCTTGTCTCTGGTCTTCCCCGGTCCCTCCCTCCCCTTCCTCCGGGGCCTGGCCCTACCTGCGTCCCCTGTGTCGAGGGGCGGCAGCGGGCTGCCCCTCACTCCTCCCAGTTTCCTCCGACAGAGGCCCCGCTGCAGACGCTTCACATGGACGTGTGGGGCCCGGCCCGCGTCCGTGGACAGGGTCACGAGCGCTACTTCCTGCTGGTGGTTGACGACTACTCGCGTTACACCACAGTCTTCCCCTTGCGCAGCAAGGGTGATGTCACTGAGGTGTTGATCGACTGGATCCGCGCAGCTCGTCTCCAGCTCAGGCAGAGCTTCGGCTCGGACTTTCCTGTTCTGCGTCTGCACTCTGACAGAGGTGGAGAGTTCTCCTCTGGCCTTCTACGAGCCTACTGTCGTGCACGAGGCATCCGCCAGACCTTCACGCTTCCGGACTCTCCACAGCAAAATGGGATTGCTGAGCGCCGCATTGGCATTGTCATGGACGTCGCCCGTACGTCCATGATGCATGCGGCTGCCCCCCATTTTCTGTGGCCGTTTGCGGTTCGGTACGCGGCGCATCAGATCAACCTTCACCCCAGGGTCTCCATGCCGGAGACCTCCCCAGCCTTGCTGTGGACGGGGAAGGTTGGCGATGCGTCTGTGTTCCGTGTCTGGGGATCTCGGGCGTTTGTCCGCGACTTGTCTGCGGACAAGCTGTCCCCTCGTGCTGCTCCTTGCGTCTTCCTTGGCTTCCCCACTGACGCGCCAGGGTGGCAGTTCTACCACCCCACCTCTCGCCGTGTTCTGTCCTCCCAGGACGTCACGTTTGACGAGTCGGTCCCCTACTACCGCCTCTTCCCCTACCGCACTCCGTCCCTCCCCCCGCCACCGCTCTTCCTTGTACCAGGTCCCCCCCCGGTAGACCCCCTCCCCCCTCAGGGTCCTGCCCCTTCAGGTGTGTCCCAGGTAGACGCAGTCGAGCCTGTCGAGGTTACTGGTGACTCTGGTGCTGCTGAGGGTGCTGAGCCTGGGGGTGCTGACTCTGGGGGTGCTGAGCGTGTGGGTGCTACGCCTGGGGGTGCTGAGGCTGAGGGTGCTACTACTGGGGGTCCTGAGCCTGGGGGTGCTGAGAATGGGGGTGCTACTGCTGGGGGTGCTGAGCCTGGGGGTGCTGAGCCTGTGGGTGCTACGCCTGGGGGTGCTGAGCCTGGGGGTGCCACGCCTGGAGGTGCTGAGCTTGGGGGTGCGGAGCCTGAGGGAGCTGGGCCTGCTCGTGTGGCGTCTGGCGGTGCTGAGCCTGGAGGTTCTCCGGGTGCTTCGTCTCGGCGGGAGCCACTCTCTCCACAGGAGCTGCGCGAGTGGTTTGCCCGGCGCTGGAGGCGTGCTGCTGGAGCTGGAGGTTCTTCGGCTGCTGAGGGTGCTGGTGCCGCGGGTCCCGGAGGTGCTCGTCCTGGGAGTACTGGAGCTGCTGGGCCTGCGGGTACGACTGGAGCTGGAGCTGCTGAGGGTGTTGGCGCTGAGGCTACTGCTGCCGGTCCTGGAGGCGGTCCTGCTGGGGGTGCTACTGGTGCTGCTGGAGGTACTGGAGCTGGAGGTGCTGCTGGCGCTGGTGCTGCCGCTGGGGGTACTGGTGCTGTCCCTGCTGTGTCTGGAGTCGCCGCGCGGCCTCGGCCGTACTTCGTTCCGCTCCTTCAGCAGGTTCTTGGTCTCCCGCCTTCTACTGGTCCTCCTCCTCCCTTAGAGTGTCCACAGCCTGTCCCGTCCCAGTTACAGTTACAGCCGGCCTCCACACTGCCCGCTCCTTCTCCCTACACTGGTCCTACTGGAGGTCTGGCCGAGCGTCGTGAGCCTGCGTCTCGCCCTGCGTCGCCTGTCCGTCTTGCTCGCACTAGTGGCCGTGGTTCGCGTCAGCGTCCTCCTCCTGTCCCTGGCACGCACCGGATGTCTCTGCGTCCGTCCACTGCTCCTCTGCGTGCCCCTTTGCCTTCTCCTCCTGAGTCCTCTCTTCCTGCTCTTCCCGACCCGGAGTCGGACTCTCTTCGTGCTGCCAGTCCTACTGTCACGCGTCTCCTGGCTACTGTCGTCACTGAGCCTTCCTTTGAGTCCACTGCTGCGTCTGCCCTAGTTGCTGAGCTCGTCGACTTTGCTGCTCGCTGTCGTCTAGACTACGCTGCTAGTCTTGTCGTTGAGTCTGAGTCTGTCTGTCCTCCGTCCGTCGGGGGTGAGTGTGCCCTTGGCACGGACGTCCTTGAGGACAGGCAGGAGGAGTTCCAGTGTTTGGCTGCTGCTTCACCTCATCTCGTGTCCGTACTGCTTACCCCTGAGGGAGACCCGGATGCACTTGACATCCCGACTCCGCGCTCTTACGCGGAGGCGATAGAGGGTCCCTACTCCTCTCAGTGGCAGGCAGCTATGGACGCAGAGATGGCTTCCTGGAAGTCCACAGGCACCTACGTTGACGAGGTTCCCCCGCCTGGGGCGAACATCGTCAGTGGCATGTGGATTTTCAGGGTGAAGCGGCCGCCGGGCTCTCCGCCTGTCTTCAAGGCGCGTTACGTGGCTCGTGGCTTCAGTCAGCGGCAGGGAGTTGACTACTTTCAGACCTTCTCTCCCACCCCGAAGATGACCACTCTTCGGGTACTGCTGCACATAGCTGCTCACCGCGACTACGAGCTGCACTCTTTTGACTTCAGCACTGCTTTCTTGCAGGGCAGCCTGCACGAGGAGATCTGGCTGCGTCGCCCACCTGGCTTCACTGGGTCTTTTCCTCCTGGCACCCAGTGGAGCCTCCGGCGGCCAGTCTACGGTCTCCGCCAGGCACCGCGTGAGTGGCACGACACACTGAGGACTACACTTGCGGCTCTTGGGTTTGCTCCCTCTACTGCCGACCCGTCGCTGTTTCTGCGCAACGACACTTCTTTGCCGCCGTTCTACATCCTCGTGTACGTCGACGACTTGGTCTTCGCCACAGCTGACACTGCTGGACTCGCCCACGTGAAGTCCGAGCTGCAGAAGAGACACACGTGCACAGACCTGGGTGAACTGCGCAGCTACCTTGGCTTGCAGATCACCCGGGACAGAGCACGCCGCACCATTACCCTGACTCAGTCACACATGGTGCAGCAGGTCCTTCAGCGCTTCGGCTTCACGTACTCCTCGCCTCAGGCCACTCCTCTGCCTACTCGCCACTCGCTCTCAGCTCTGCCTTCGGATGAGTCCGTAGAGTCGAGTGGCCCGTACCCAGAGCTTGTTGGCTGCCTCATGTACCTGATGACCTGCACACGACCTGACCTTGCATACCCTCTTAGCATTCTCGCACGCTATGTTGCTCCTGGGAGACACAGACCGGAGCACATGGCTGCAGCGAAGAGGGTGTTGCGCTACTTGTGCAGTACGTCGGGCATGGGGCTTGTGCTTGGAGGGCAGAGTCCAGTGGTCCTCACTGGGCACGCAGACGCTTCTTGGGCTGACGACCAGGCTACGCAGCGGTCGTCACAGGGTTACACCTTCAGCCTTGGTTCCGGCTCTGTTTCGTGGCGGGCTACCCGCTCGTCTTCTGTTCTCGGCTCCAGTTGTGAGGCTGAGATCTACGCCGGGGCCATGGCTGCACAGGAGCTTCGCTGGCTCACCTACCTGCTGACTGACCTCGGAGAGCCGCCTCGTTCTCCTCCAGTGCTGTACGTAGACAACAAGGCCATGCTGGCCTTGTGTCGAGAGCAGAGACTGGAGCACAGAACGAAGCATATTGCTCTCCGCTACTTCCTTGCTCGTGAGCTACAGCAGCGTGGTCAGCTACGGCTTGCGTACGTGGCCTCTGAGGCCAACACTGCTGATATCTTCACCAAGGCACTTGCGCCTTGTGATCATCAGCGCTTCTGTACTCAGCTGGGTCTTGTGCCTACCTTGCCTCACTTGCTCACCCCTTGACCTTGTTTGTACTGTTGCATATATATTTACACCTGCTCTTGCTTGTCTAGCCTTATATATACATGTAATCCTGCATGTGAACTGGCCTTGTGGCCTTGAACTTGTGCTCGGAATGTGTGGTGACTTTGTGATCCACCCTGAGCTTGCTTTGCTTTGCTTGACTGGTCTTGTGACCCCTTGTTCTCCCCCACTTTGCCTATGGGGGTGTGTCAGATTTATATGACATAGCTACTGTAGGCTATAGTGGGGTAGCACATATGGGGTACAGTTTTCTAGGGTTTGCTTTTGTACCCAACTTTCCCTTAGTCAATCCATTCCTCATTTCTTCACACCCCCACAATCTGCTTGGCAGACAATGCCTGGACATTACACGTTGCGCAATGCCACCTGGGCAAAGTCAATCTTTGTGCATGGATTTAGTGCCTGCTGTGGAGTACTACCTGACAGACAAAAAGATTCTCGTCATATTTTCTCTTATTTATTCAACTCGGCGAGTGGTTCTGGTACTGCCAGTACAGGCATTGCAGATGCAGTCCGCCTTTTTTCTTCGTTTTCTGAAGTCTAAAAACAAGGGTAATCGAATTCCCCGTTTAGACTGTCCGTTCGGAGTAACGCGGCTGGGTTAGGGTTCTTCATCGCCTCAGATCGACGAACGTTCTGCCGTGTAAATGGCACTGGAGTTGGCCGCACCGCCTTTGCACGAGCACTTGGCGAATCCTCCGAGTCGGAAAGCGGCTGGCCGTGAGCAAGAGTGGGGCGGCTGTGACTCACAGCTGTCACTCGGCCGGCAGGAGCTTAGGCCGCGCGGGTTGGCCTCCTCGGAGGAGGTGGCGGCGAAGGTGGTGGCCTCTGATGGGCACAGCTGGCTCAAGTACGGTCGGAAGAAAGTCCGCCATTCGGGTGCCACCAGGTCAGTTTTTCATTGGCTTGCCGCGTTGACCCTCATTGACTTTCGTTGACTCGTGTTGACTCTGTGCACTTCCGCTGAATCTGTTGACTCTGTATCATGCTCTCACTATGCTGCTTTGCGGAATCCACCCTCTTGCCCCAGCAGGTGCTACAAAGTGCAATCTCTCTAAGGCAATCTGACTCTTTGTCTCTCTGTATGCCCTTACGCTGTGCGTCGGAATCCACCCTCTTACCCCAGCAGGTGCTACTACAAGTGCAGCATGTCTAAGGCCATCCCTCGCTGCCCCGCCAGGAAGACCGTTGACATCAAAAGCCTCGACTCTATTCATGTCACCTACCGATGCCGCATCCATAACCACCCCGTAGTTCCCAACCGCCGTTCACCCTACTACCACCCTAACGTTCCCGTTGGCGATACGAACTGCCGTGCCGACCACCATATCAACCTTACGGCTTCACAAGGTGTGGTTGGCCCTGTGGCACCTGGCACCGTTCGACCTGTTGCTTCTGGTGGGGAATTGAAGGAGCTCGTGCAATCTTTGCAGCATGAGAGCGTGGGAGTGATTGCTTCTGGCAGTGGGACAGACGCTGGTTGTGCTCCTGTTGCTGCTGGTGGTGGTGCTGGTGATGCTGCTGTTTGGCTTGCCGCTTCTTGTGGCGACTGGGAGGCCCTCGTGCCAGCCTTGCAGCGTGAGAGCGTGGGAGTGACTTCTGGCAATGGGTCCGACGCTGGTTGTGTTGCTGCTGCTGCTGGTGGTGCTGGTGATGCTGCTGTTCGAGCTGGTGGTGCAGGTGCTGCTGATGCTGCGGCTGGTGCTGGTGGTGGTGGTGGTGGTGGTGCTGCTGCTTCTGCTGCTGCTTCTGCTGCTGCTTCTGCTGCTGCTGCTGCTGCTGCTGCTGCTGCTGCTGCTGCTGCTGCTGCTGCTGCTGCTGCTGCTGCTGCTGCTGCTGTTGCTGCTGCTGCTGCTGCTGCTGCTGCTGCTGCTGCTGCTGCTGCTGCTGCTGCTGCTGCTGCTTCTGCTGCTGCTGCTGCTGCTGTTATTACTGCTTCTTCCGACGGTGGTGGTGCCGCTGATGCAGATTGGGCCGCCGATTTGACAAACGAGGTTTTCTCACTGCTGGGAGCAAGATCGCCTTTGGTTCAAGAGCTCCAAGAGCTTTTACAGCGGCGCAGTCTCACCTATGTGGGACTTCTATCAGATGGTGATGGTTGTGAGGAGATGGTGGTGGATGAGGAGGAGCAGACAGCAGCTTGTGTGAAAAACATTCCAAAGAATCCCTTACTCGTTATTCCTTGTGAAGGGCAAGAAACGTCGTTGCACCATTCCCTGAAGTCACCTCAGAAGGACGACCATCGTGCACACGGAGTGGGAGAGAAGTCAGAACGTTTCTTTAGGTTCCAAGTGCCGTTGTGTGAGGGGCATCACTCCTTTGGGGCGCCTCAAAAAGGGGACGGGAATGAGGAGCTGGAGCACGGATTTTCAGAAGCCGTGCTGCCAAGACCACTGAGGCCTGTTTTGGTTGCTGCTGTGACGGACGGCTGTGCTACTGTGACTGATGGCTGTGCTGCTGCGACTGACGGCTGTGCTGCTGTAACTGACGGCTGTGCTGCTGTGACTGACGGCTTTGATCCCGTTACTGATGGCTGTACTCCCGTTACTGATGGCTGTGCTGCTGTGACTGACATCTGTGCTACTAAGGCTGACAGCTGTGCTCCTGGGCAACTCACCCGTTCGGATGCGCTGCAGATTCTTTTTGAGTTGACGCATGATTCATCCTTGGCTAACAGCTGTTCTGCATCTGATGCTCTGGAGGTTCAAGCAGAGCGTGATGCGCTGTCACAGCAGCAGCAGCGGCAGCAGCAGCGGCAGCGGCAGACGCAGCAGCAACGGCAGCAGCGGCGGCAGCGGCAGCAGCAGCAGCAGCATCAGAAGAAGAACCAGCAGCAACCACCACCACCGAAGCAGCAGCAAATGCAACTCAAGCAGCAACAACATCATCAGTCACTCACTATCACAGCTTTGCTGCTGTCGATTGCCAAATCTGCCAAAGAGCGCCTTGCGACCCTAGACATTCTCAGGACCGTGCCTGCTGCTGTGCCTGCTGTTCTCTCCAACCCTAGCGTCAGCACCTCACAACCTCTAGCAAGTCAAGCCTCCATCGCCTTGTGCAATACTGCTGAAACGGGGACTCCTCAGTCGCTCGTACCTGGGCCTGTTCATCGGCATCAGAAGCGTCCTGCATCTTCCATGGATACACCTCCATATCCTCCTCCTCCTCATCCCCTTGCCTGTTCCCGTGCCTCTGCCCGTGCCTGTGCCTGTGGCCGTGCCTCACGGGTTCGGAGGGGAAATAAGCCTGACATGGCCTGTGCCTTGTGGGCGTGTGAGTGCAGCAGCGAGCCTGAGGAGCAGTATGCCACAGGCGCAGTTTGGACCGAGCCGGCTGTATGTGCCTGCAAGGGTGCTTGTGCCCGTGGATGTACCTCTGCCTCTGCCCATGGCTGCGCCTGTGGCTCTGCCTGCCAGCACAGGGAGGATGAGGCGCATCAGGAGCCTCGTACCTCCACCATTGTTGAGACACCCAGCATTGCGGTGCCGCCGAATATTATTGAGCTCCCAACCATCATTACCATGCCATCAGCTACATGGCTTTGTGACAAGGAAGGTTCCGCAACGCCGACAACACCCGTGTCACCCATTCCCGGGACCAAGATTGGTGAGCTGCCCACCATCGTTATGCCACCAGCCACATGGCTTTGTGATGTGGAAGGTTCCGCAACACCTACAACTCCCGTGTCACCCATTCCCACGACAAGAAAGAGCAGCATATGTTCTCACAAGCTAACCAGCATCTGTGGCGCGGGCTACAAGTCCTGCAGCACCAAGCCCTGCAGGACAGGTTGCAAGCCCTACAGCAAAAGCAATGTGAAGGCTGAAGTGACACGCCTTGAACAGCACGTCCTTCCCGTGCTTGCTCACCCTCACCCACCTGACAACGCAGCCAAACTCCAACACCGATTGGCTGCGAATAAAATGGCAAATGCATCAGTGCCTCGATCCTCCTCTGGTCAATTGCCACTATTTGGCGATAACCTAACTGGTGCAGCTCTCATGGTTGATGGGGGCGTGCTTACACGAGGTCCAGCAGCCATGACCACTATAAGCGATGCAGATACAACACAAGAAGCTTCAGCTGGGCAACAGGTTGAAAGTCCCGGACTGCCAGAGGCCTCGAATCGCATAACGCCACTTGAACCCACGCAAGCGCCCCTGCAGGCCATGCTGTGTGCAGGTCCCATGGTGAGGACATTCTTGAGCCGATGTGTTAAAGCCCGCCTACCCGTAGGCCCAGTGATTATAGTGGGCTCAGTTCCACGTGAAGTGTTTCGAATGCCAGCCCAGCAGGGAATGGTTGTGCCATCAGCCCGGCGGGGAATGGTTGGACCTGTGATTCCGGCAAAAACATTTGCATTCCTGGGAGGGGCCAGCACCGCCCGCGTTTCAGACTATGCAGCGGCTGACATGCGGCACGAACTTCAGTCTTGGCTCGATGGTGCTGCTTAGAAGGGCATAGTTTTTCGGAATTGAGGAGTGACCAGTAATTTCAGCATTGGTTTTCTGGGTGTTTCGGTGGTGTGTGCATTCATCATGTATATGGTTTGAATAGGATAATCTTGCTGGGACTGCTGTTGTTACTGTCTTGTACATAAAGGTCTAATCTAGATACCGTACACTGGGTACTTCGGATTTGCAGGCACACCAAATCTGGGACAGCAGTGCTCATAATTTGTGGCAGAAACTTGTTCGGGATTTCGGTTTTTGTTAATGTCACATTTGCACTGCCATACATGCCCATTGTATGGACCCCCAATTTCCAGCCCCTCACCTCGTAAGGTACCCCACTCTCATACCTATACTCCTTTGTGCCAGAATCTCGTCTGGCTCTTGTTTTTTGTGAGTGCCACATTTGCACTACCGTACGTGCCCAATATATGAGCCCCCACTTTACAGCAGGCCCCCAGAAGTCACAGAAATTTCTCTGATTTGCATGAAAAACTATGATATTTCTGATTTTTTTTTTTCCAGTGTGCTCTGAAAAAATCAGACTTTCTGTAAGTTTCATATTTGTTTGGGTTGCGAAGCAACCCTTTACGATCGATTTTGACAAATTATATTTTCATATTTATTTTTAATAAAACATGAAAATAGAATTCGTAAGCTACATTACTACTGTACTACCCTTCCCACTGTGCATATATTAAACGATTTTTTTTTCTTGTTGTAGTTATGTTCATATATGCTATACAGTTTGCATTATATCTTTTACTGTTTGATATTGTTGTGATAATTGCATGTAATAAATGTTACGAATATGAGTAATTGTAAGGAAAATCCCTTTTCCTTACCTCACATCCCTGCTCAGCGCGTACACCACTGTTCCCGCCAACAGCACCCCACAGTAATCCGTTACCACTCACGACACTCGCCTCGACATCATTCCTGCCTGTTCACGATGCGACCCAACCTCACGGTTCGGTTGGTAACCCGCGCTCCGGACCTCCGCCTCGACAGTTCCCAACCTCGGCACCAGGCCCGTCGCGCACCCCATTGACCACACGTTACCGTTACCACTGTAGCTTCGCTATATATTCTTTGCTCAATCCTTCGCCCATTGTATTTCTTGTCTCGATAGTGCAATCATCGCTCGCTCACTCAATTGCACTCGTAACACTTGGTTACCAGAGCCTACGATCTTCTCTCGGACCGCACCCACACCTTCGCTTCCCCACTATCTCAATTTTTTGGGGGGGTAGACGTCTCTCAGCGACCAAGCACCGCCGCTCGTAGTGCTCTCTCGTAAGCACGCACGGCCTCGACTGCTAACCCGTCGCTGTTTCTACGCACCAACACGTCGCTGCCGCCGTTCTACGTCCTCGTCTACATCGACGACCTGGTCTTTCCCACTTCTGACACAGAGGCACTGACCCTTGTGAAGTCGGAGCTGCAGAAGTGACACACTTGCACTGACTTGGGTGAACTGCGCAGCTATCTTTGCTTGTAGATCACCCGGGACAGAGCACGGTGCACCATCACCCTGATGTTAGAATGTGAGCGAATGAATGACTGAACTAGAAAGCAGGTGGGTACATATGGGAAACCTAAAAGTGTTGTACCCTGTAAGAACTACCCCACTACAGCCTAGACAGACTATAGCATATAAGTTTGACACACCCCCATAGGCAAAGTGGGGGAGAACAAGAGGTCACAAGACCAGTCAAGAAAAGGCAGAGCAAGCTCAGGGTGGATCACAAAGTCACCACGCAGTCTGAGCACAAGCAAATGGCCACAAGGCCAGTTCACATGTGGAGTTATATAAAGGAGAACAAACAATACAGTGAACACAACCTAGCAAGTGTAAGCATGCAGGTATATGTATAAAGAGTACAGTACAAGCACAGTAAAGAAGAAAGCAAGTGAGGTACAGTAGGTACAAGGCCTAACACAGTACAGAAACGCTGATGATCACAAGGCTGAAGTGCCTTGGTGAAAACATCAGCAGTGTTGGCCTGAGAGGCTACATAAGCAAGACGAAGCTGGCCACGCTGCTGCAACTCTCGAGCAAGGAAGTAGCGCAGAGCAATGTGCTTCGTTCTGTGCTCCAGTCTGTGCTCCTGACACAAGGCAAGCATGGCCTTGTTGTCGACGTACAGAATTGGAGGAGAACGAGGCGCCTCTCCCAAGTCGGTCAGCAGGTAGGTGAGCCAGCGTAGCTCCCTTGCAGCCATGGCCCCAGCGTAGATCTCAGCCTCACAACTGGAGCTAAGAACAGAAGAAGAGCGGGTAGACCGCCAAGAGACAGAACCAGAGCCAAGACTGAAGGTGTAACCCTGTGACGACCGCTGCGTAGCCAAGTCGTCAACCCAGAAGGCGTCAGCGTGACCAGTGAGGACAACTCGAGCCCGTCCTCCAAGCACGAGCCCCATGCCCGATGTACTGCACAAGTATCGCAACACCCTCTTCGCAGCATCCCAGTGCACCTTTCGGTGCCTACCGGGAGCCACGTAGCGAGCCAGAAGGCTGAGAGGGTATGCGAGGTCAGGTCGTGTGCAAGTCATCAGGTACATGAGGCAGCCCACTCTGGATACGGGCCACTCAACTCTACGGACTCGTCCGAAGGTGGAGCTGAGAGCGAGTGACCGGTAGGCAGAGGAGTGGACTGTGGCGAGGAGTACGTGAAGCCGAAGCGCTGAAGGACCTGTTGCACCATGTGTGACTGAGTCAAGGTAATGGTGCGCTGTGCTCTGTCCCGGGTGATCTGCAAGCCAAGATAGCTTGTGAGCTCACCCAGGTCTGTGCACGTGTGTCTCTTCTGCAGCTCGGAATTCACGTGGGCGAGTGCCTCAGTGTCAGCAGTAGCAAAGACGAGGTCGTCTACGTACACGAGAACGTAGAACGACGGCAGAGTAATAACAAAGAAGGGTCAGAAGTGGAAGTAGCAAAACCAAGAGCAGCAAGAGTCGTCCTGAGTGTGTCGTGCCACTCACGGGGTGCCTGGCAGAGACCGTAGACTGGCCGCCGGAGGCTCCACTGGGTACCAGCAGGAAACGACCCAGTGAAGCCAGGTGGGCGGCGCAGCCAGATCTTCTCGTGCAGGCTGCCCTATAGGAAGGCTGTGCTGAAGTCAAGCGAGTGGAGCTCGTAGTCACGGTGAGCAGCAACGTGCAGCAGTACCCGAAGAGTGGTCATCTTCGGGGTAGGGGAGAAGGCCTGAAAGAAGTCAACTCCCTGTCGCTGACTGAAGCCACGTGCAACGTAACGCACCTTGAAGGCAGGCGGAGAACCCGGCGGCCGCTTCACCCTGAAGATCCACATGCCATTGACGATGTTCGCCCCAGGTGGGGGAACCTCGTCTACGTAGGTGCCTGTGAACTTCCAGGAAGCCATCTCGGCGTCCATGGCTGCCTGCCACTGAGAGGAGTAGGGACCCTCTATCGCCTCTGCGTAAGAGCGCGGGGTCGGGATGTCTGGTGCATCCGGGTCTCCCTCAGGGGCAAGCAGCATGGACACGAGATGAGGTACAGTAGCGGCAAAGCACTCAAACTCCTCCTGTCTGTCCTCAAGAACGTCCGTGCCAAGAGCACACTCACCCCCGACGGACGGAGGACAGACACACGCAGACGCAGACTCAGCAACAAGACTAGTGGCGTAGTCTGGGCGACAGGCTGCAGCAAAGTCAACAAGCTCAGTAACAAGAGCAGACGCAGCAGTGGACTCAAACAAAGGGTTCGTGACAGCAGTGGCCAGAAAGCGTGTGACAGCTGGACTAGCAGCACGAAGGGAGTCAGACGCAGGGTCCGGACAGGCAGGAAGAGAGGACGCAGGAGTAGACGGCTGAGGGACACGCTGTGGAGCAGTGGAAGGACACAGAGTCATAGAGTGAGTGCCAGGGACAGGAGGAGGACGCGGACGCAAAACACGACCAGCGCGAACAGTACGGACAGGCGACGCAGGACGCGACTCAGGCTCACGACGCTCCGTAAGACCTCTAGTCGGTCCAGAGTAAGGAGAAGGACTTGGCAGTGGAGAGGCCAGCTGTAACTGCGACTGGGACTGGACAGGCGGTGGACTCAGGAAAGGAGGAGGAGGACCAGGAGAAGGCGGGGAACCAAGAAACTGCTGAAGGAGTGGAACGTAGTACGGCCGCGGCCGCGCAGCGCCTCCAGAAACAGCAGAGACAGAACCGGTACCCTCAGCCCCAGGGTCTCCAGTCCCAGCAGCACCTCTAGTCCCAGCAGCACCTCCAGCAGCTCCAGCAGCTCCAGCACCACCAGCACCTCCAGCAGCTCCAGCAGCTCCAGTACCAGCAGGACCTCCACCACCAGCAACACCTCCAGCAGCTCCACGAGCTCCAGCAGCTCCAGCACCAGCAGCACCTCCAGCAGCTCCTGCAGCTCCAGCACCAGCAACACCTCCAGTACCAGCAGCACCGCCAGCAGCTCCAGCAGCTCCAGCATCAGCAGCACCTCCAGCAGCTCCAGCAACTCCAGTACCAGCAGCACCTCCAGCACGAGCAGCAACTCCAACAGCTCCAGCAGCACCTCCAGCAGCTCCAGCAGCACCAGCACCAGTAGCACCTCCAGCAGCTCTAGCAGCACCTCCAGCAGCTCCAGCAACACCAGCACCAGCAGCACCTCGATAGCGCCGAGAGTACCACTCACGAAGCTGCTGTGGAGAGAGGGGCTCCCGCCGCGACGGGACACCTAGAGCACCTCCAGACTCAGTACGTGCAAGCTCAGCACCTCCAGACGCAGTACCCTCAGGTCCCACACGCCCAGGCTCAGCACCCCCAGGCTCAGCACGCCCAGACTCAGCACCCCCAGGCTCCACATGCTCAGGCTCAGCACCCCCAGTCCCCGCACCCCCAATCCCCGCACCCGCAGGCTCAGCACCCCTAGCAGCACCTGAGTCGACAGCTACCTCGACCCGCTCGGCAGGTCTACCTAGGACGCACCTGAGGGGGCAGGACCCTGGGGGGGGAGGGGGTCTACCGGGGGAGTACCTCGTGCTAGGAATAGCGACGGGGGGGGGGAGAGAGGCAGTGCGGTAGGGAAAGAGATGGTAGGAAGACACCGACTCGTCAAACGTGATGTCTTGAGAGGACAGAACACGACGCGAGGTGGGGTGGTAGAACTGCCACCCGGGTGCGTCAGGAGGGAAGCCAAGGAAGACACAGGGAACGGCACGGGAGGACAGCTTGTCCGCAAAATTATCGCGGACAAAAGCTCGAGATCCCCAGACACGGAACACAGACGCATCATCAACCTTCCCCGTCCACCTCAGAGTAGGTGTGGTCTCCGGTAAGGAGACACGAGGCTGAAGGTTGATCTGATGCGCAGCGTACTGAACTGCGAACGGCCACAGAAAATGGGGAGCAGCCGCATGGATCATGGACGTACGAGCGACGTCCATGACCATGCCAATGCGGCGCTCAGCAATCCCATTTTGCTGTGGAGAGGCCGGAAGCGTGAACGTATGGCGGATGCCCTCCGCACGACAGAAGGCCCTCAGGAGGTCGGAGGAAAACTCACCACCTCTGTCGGAGTGCAGACGCAGAACAGGAAGGTCCGAGCCGAAACTCTTGCTGAGCTGGCGATGAGCACCGCGGATCCAGTCGATCAACACCTCAGGAACCTCACCCTTGCTGCGCAAGGGAAAGACTATGGTGTAACGCGAGTAGTCGTCAACGACCAGCAGGAAGTAACGCTCGTGACCCTGTCCACGGACGCGGGCTTGGCCCCACACATCCATGTGAAGAGTCTGCAGAGGAGCCTCAGTCGGAGGGAACGTGGAGGAGTGAGGAGCGGCGCGCTGCCGGCCCTCGACACAAGGAACACAGGTAGGGGCAGGCCACGGAGGAAGGGGAGGGAGGGACCGGGGTAGACCCGAGACAAGGGTACGTGAGGCCATACCTCGAAGACGAGGCAAGGAGGGGTGACCAAGGCGGTGGTGCCAAAGAAGAGTCTCGTGCGACAGAGGACGACACGAGCAGGGGGCAGACCCAGGACTAGACCTGGACGCAGCAGCAAACACTTGACTGGATGCAGCTACCTGACTAGACGCAGAGACCGGAGGAGGCGCAGTAGTCAGTGTGTACAGACTCGACCCTGGCCGACGGGTGAAAGTGGCCAGGTGGCGGCCCGTCCGAGAGCAAGTGCAGTGGGTCACACGCTGACCTCCAGGGGCGAACTGGTCAACCCACGCATCCTGGAGGTCAGCTCCACTCACCAGGTTCGTAGAGAACGAGGGGAGGTGGAGTCCCGACAGCAAGCCCGACGGGGCCGCAGGACACGGTAGAACTGTGGAAGAGTGCGCAAGGACTGGGCTCCCAGAGGGGTCAGCAAGGGAGACTGCGACAGGCCGACTGAGTGGCGTGAGTGTGGTGCTGTCTCTAAAGAAAGAGCGCGAAGCACCAGAGTCAAGTGTGAAAGTGTGCAAGGCCTCAGTAGGTGCAGTACTAGAGAGAGCAGACTCACCAGCACCTGGAGCAGCAGACTCACCAGTACCTGGAGCAGCAGACGCACTAGCACCTAGAGCAGCAGCCGCAATGCCCGGGTCGGGCGGGACACTCAGGTAACAGTCACCCTCAGCACTATCAGTCAAAGCATACATGGCAGCAAGGATAGCATCGAAATCAAGATAGGCACATTCTGCAGAAGCAGATCATGCCAGCGAGGGAGCTCAACAGCATCAGGAAACTGGGCACGCCAGGCGTCAGTCAAGCGACCGAAGCAGCGCTGAGTAGTGTGTGGCAGCCCACACACCTCCCCACGACGACTGCCGGTGCGAAGAACGTAAGTGCAGGGACCAGCACCAGCAGACCTCCCATGCCTAGCGTACCACTCACGAAGCTGCTGGGCCGACGGGGTCTCACGGGAGCGCAGCTGCTGCTGGCGCTGGCTACTACCAAAGCCTCCACGCCTACAGAAGCCCCCACTCCCGGTACCACCCCCACCTCCACCGCCACCCCCTCCGCCTCCTCCACCACCTCCACCGCCACCCCCGCCACCACCCTTGCTCCCCTTGCCCCTGCTGTTGTGGCGCCTTCCACTAGGGGCAGACGCAGCTCCGACCTCCTCAGTGCCAACGAGGTCGACAGCAGCAGCAGAAGCAACAGAGGGGAGAAGGGGGACAGGGGAACACCCCTCAAAGAAAGGGGTGCGACGGTCACCGCGAGAAGCACCTATAGCTAAGATATTCTTCTCAGCTGCAGCAAAGCGCTCCTCTAGCAGGTCGACAGTCAGCTCGGTGGGGCAAAGGGAGAGAAAGTGGTCCCTGACTGAAGAAAGGGAGTCAGGGAGACGGGTGACTAGGTAGTAAAGGGTGATGTACATGGGGGGGGGGGGTTCTTGGCACAGAACTCAGTGGGAAGAGCAGCACGGTAGCGGGCGTCACTAGTGCGGAGGTGAGCAACTAGGTCAGCGACTGTGTCAAAGGCGGCAAGGTCAGGGAAAAGGTACGGCAGCATGAGGCGGCTGAGGGCAGCAGTGGCAGGGGAGGAGTAGCGCGCAACTACAGCATCATACAAAGACTGAGCAGTCTTGTACTTGCCAAAATTCGCGCGCTCAGCAGGCGGCAGGTGACTACGAACAGCAAGACGAGCAACAGCGTCACGAGCGGTCCACTGCGAGCAAACCGTACTGTCAGCAGTGGCAGCAGGAGCAGTAGAGACACCGGACGTGTGATCGAAAAGGGATACCCCATCCCTAGAGTCACACTGAAGAAAGAGGTGCAGGTCGTCAACCCACACGTCAAAGTCAACTGCACGTCCCTCAGCATTAAAGGTGAGAACAGTAGGGCTAGCCATAGCAGCAGTAGAAGCAATAGTAGTAGCAGTAGCAGCAGTAGCAGTAGTAGCAGCAGAGGCAGTAGGGCAGTGCAGGGCAGTGCGGCTCAGTAGGGCGGCGCGGCTCAGTGGGCGGCGCGGCTCGGTGAGGCGGCGCGGCTCGGTGGGCGGCGCGGCTCGGTGGGGCGGCGCGGCTCGGCTGGGCGGCGCGGCTCGGCTGGGCGGCGCGGCTTGGCCACTGGCGGCGTGGCGCAGCAGGGCGGCGCGGGTGCTTACTAGTGGCGGGTGTAGGGCCGGGCCGTGATAGTAGGGGCCGCGCGAGTAGAGGTGGCGACGGCAGGGGGGGCCGCGACAGCAGGGGCCGCGCCAGTAGTGGCCGCGCCAGCAGGGGGCCGCGTCAGCAGGGGCCGCTCCGGCAGGGCTGGGCCGTGACAGCAGGGGCCGCGCCAGTAGGGGTGGCGACGGTAGGGGGCCGCGAGAGCAGGGGGCCGCGTCAGCAGTGGGGCCGCGTCAGCAGGGGTCGCGCCAGCAGGGGCCGCGCCAGCAGGGCCGGGCCGTGACAGCAGGGGCCGCGCCAGTAGGGGTGGCGATTGCAGGGGGCCGCGACAGCAAGGGGTCGCGCCAGCAGGGGCCGCGCCAGCAGGGGGCCGCGTCAGCAGGGGTCGCGCCAGCAGGGGCCGCGCCAGCAGGGGGCCGCGTCAGCAGGGGCCACGCCAGCAGGGGGGCGCGTCAGCAGGGGGCCGCGACGGAATAGGGCCGCGACGGGCAGTAGGGGCTGCTACGGACAGTAGGGGTCGCGTCCAGCAGGGGCCGGGACGGGCGACAAAGGGGCCACGATGGGCAGGGCGCGATGCGCGCTTCGGGCAGGGCGCGATGCGCGCTTCGGGCAGGGCAGGAAAAAAAAAATTGTGATGGGCCCTAAAAAAAACCGTTCCCACTAGGGAACCTGCTCAGAATACCATGTTAGAATGTGAGCGACTGTATGACTGAACTAGAAAGCAGGTGGGTACATATGGGAAACCTAAAAGTTTTGTACCCTATAAGAACTACCCCACTACAGCCTAGACAGACTATAGCATATAAGTTTGACACTTGACTCAGTCACATATGGTGCACCAGGTCCTTCAGCGCTTGGGCTTCCAGTTCTCCTCGCCACAGCCCACTCCTCTGTCTACCGGCCACTCGCTCTCAGCTCCACCTTCGGACGAGTCCGTAGAGCCGAGTGGTCCGTACCCAGAGCTTGTGGGTTGCCTCATGTACCTGATGACCTGCACACGACCTGACCTCGCGTACCCTCTCAGCCTCCTGGCTCGCTACGTGGCTCCCGGTAGGCACCGAAAGGTGCGCTGGGATTTTGCGAAGACGGTACTGCGTTACTTGTGCAGTACGTCGGGCATGGGGCTCGTGCTTGGAGGATGGGTTCCAGTTGTCCTCACTGGTCACGCAGACGCTTCTTGGGTTGATGACTTGGCTACGCAGCAGTCGTCACAGAGTTACACCTTCAGCCTTGGTTCCGGCTCTGTTTCCTGGCAGTCTACTCGCTCGTCTTCAATCTCAGTTCCAGTAGTGATGCTGAGATCTGCGCAGGGGCCATGGCTGCACAGGAGTTACGCTGGCTCACCTACCTGCTGACTGACTTGGGAGAGCAGCCTCGTTCGCCTCTAGTTCTGTACGTCGACAACAAAGCCATGATTTCCTTGTGTCAGGAGCACAGACTGGAGCACCGAACGAATCACATCGCTCTGCGATACTTCCTTGCTCGAAAGTTGCAGCATCGTGGTCAGATTCGTCTTGCGTACGTGGCCACTAGGGCCAACACTGCTGATATATTCACCAAGGCACTTCACTCTGGTGATCATCAGTGCTTCTCTACTGTTTTAGGCCTTGTGCCTACTTTGCCTCACTTGCTCACTGCGTGAATTTACTTTTATTGTGATATATATATATTCCTGCATGCTTACACTTGCTAGGGTATGATCACTGTACTGTTCGTTCTCTTTTAGATAACTCTGCATTTGAACCTGTCTTGTAGCCATTTGCTTGTTCTCGGAATGTGTGGTCACTTCGTGATCCACCCCGAGCTTGCTTTGCTTTTCTTGACTGGTCTCGTGACCACTTGTTCTCCCCCACTTTGCTTATGGGGGTGTGTTAAAATATTATAGTGCTTACTTTGTGTAGGCTATAGTGAGGTAGCCTATAAGGGTTTAGGGTTTAGGGTTTAGGGTTTAGGGTCTGGTAATAGATGCAGACTGGTAATAACTCAATGGAATAGGGTCGACGACACCGTTAACCCTCCGTCGACCATGGAGCTGCTGACCTCGTACAGAAGAAAATTAAAACCCCCTCAGATGGCATCAACCCTAAACATCATGCGACAAGGTTTTAAGAATGGATGTCTTTCAGTAGGAGGTTTATTTTTAATTGCCCGTGGGTAGCAAGCTCCGCTGGGTGGTGTCGCTTGTCCAAGCAGATAATCCTAAGCACTTGACGACTTCCCGTATTTAGGGTTAATACTTCCAAATTCTGTCCTGGTTATCCAAGAGTTTAGTATGTTTCCTTTTTTGTTGGGTATGTGCAGACCTGCTGGTGGCGACTTTGTTTCAGGTTTGTTCTTATAACTAAAAAAACAGTATGTTTAGTTACTATGATGCGAAATTGTTGGTTGAGTATGTTCGCAAACCGCTTCTGGCATAATTTGAGTATCAATGATATTGGCCGGCCTTTTTTGGTGTCGAACAGAGCTCATGCCAGGTATTGTCACAGCGGTTTTTGCCAAACCTTCCAAGTTTTGTCTAGGGGCATCAAACACCTTTGTAACCCTGAACCCGCAACGACAGTTAGGAGGCACCCGACGCGACAACCACGGGTACTGTACTGTAAGAGTGCAACATGCAGGCAGGCTGTACACAACCTCGACGATTTCTACTGTGTAACTCCGTGCTACAGCAGCTGCCAGAGACGTTTGGCGGTGCGCTGTGTAACGATGGAATGGAACCAATTGTATTGTGGCCAAGATCACTTGCATACTTGTAGTATAACTTCCTGCTCAGTATTTCTGCCAAGTGCGGAAAATCCATCGGCGAATCTGCTTTCCCACAAAGCTGGAAATCCTCCTATGGTTGGGTGTAGGGACTTCCAGAAGGTGCGGGATGCATGCGTGCCTACGATCCGCCGCGTAAGGACGCGATCGTTACCACGTCGCGGTCGCCATGTTTCGCCGATCGATCCGCCCACTCGATTGTGGAGCTCGATATTTGCAGACGATCCTGCGATTTTTGCACTTTCACCGTGTCCTAACATGGTTCGTTTCTTGGTTGGCGTTCCACCGAGCTGGGTACCTGACCAAGAAGGTCCCACCCTGCTGTTTTGGGTAGGACCGAACGCGTTTTTTTTGCGCAAAATGATCGACTTGATATCGCCAACGTAAAAAATAATCTTATTCTCCATCATTGCTTCTGTCAGATCAGATACACGTATCTCCACTCTTCCCGCGAGTCCAGTCAGCCTCCGCCGCCCGTCATGTGGAGGAAGTCGCAGGGGAGGGACGACGAATCCCATACACTTTCGAAGTGTTTGTGATTCGTTGGCTGCTCACCGACACGGTTGAAAGCAAACTCTAAAATTTGGGTTGGAAAAGCACTCCGGCAGCATCGGTGTGTGGAGAGGAGAGCCCCTTCTGTAGTCACTGGCGCAGGAGGGATTGCACATTTGAAATGCGCAGCATTGCAACGCGGCTTTTGCACATTTTTCAGCAACCGCAGCGTGAGCATAGCCGAGTCCCTGCATCCCAAACAATCTAACAACCCCACTGCATCCCCCACAATCTGCCTGGCAGGCAATGCCTGGTCATTACACGTTGCGCAATGCCGGCTGGGCAAAGTCAATCTTTGTGCATGGATTTAGTGCCTGCTGTGGAGTACTACCTGACAGACAAAAAGATTCTCGTCATATTTTCTCTTATTTATTCAACTCGGCGAGTGGTTCTGGTACTGCCAGTACAGGCATAGCAGATGCAGTCAGCCTTTTTTCTTCGTTTTCTGAAGTCTAAAAACAAGGGTAATCGAATTCCCCGTTTAGACTGTCCGTTCGGAGTAACGCGGCTGGGTTAGGGTTCTTCATCGCCTCAGATCGACGAACGTTCTGCCGTGTAAATGGCACTGGAGTTGGCCGCACCGCCTTTGCACGAGCACTTGGCGAATCCTCCGAGTCGGAAAGCGGCTGGCCGTGAGCAAGAGTGGGGCGGCTGTGACTCACAGCTGTCACTCGGCCGGCAGGAGCTTAGGCTGCGCGGGTTGGCCTCCTCGGAGGAGGTGGCGGCGAAGGTGGTGGCCTCTGATGGGCACAGCTGGCTCAAGTACGGTCGGAAGAAAGTCCGCCATTCGGGTGCCACCAGGTCAGTTTTTCATTGGCTTGCCGCGTTGACCCTCATTGACTTTCGTTGACTCGTGTTGACTCTGTGCACTTCCGCTGAATCTGTTGACTCTGTATCATGCCCTCACTATGCTGCTTTGCGGAATCCACCCTCTTGCCCCAGCAGGTGCTACAAAGTGCAATCTCTCTAAGGCAATCTGACTCTTTGACTCTCTGTATGCCCTTACGCTGTGCGCCGGAATCCACCCTCTTACCCCAGCAGGTGCTACTACAAGTGCAGCATGTCTAAGGCCATCCCTCGCTGCCCCGCCAGGAAGACCGCTGACATCAAAAGCCTCGACTCTATTCATGTCACCTACCGATGCCGCATCCACAACCACCCCGTAGTTCCCAACCGCCGTTCACCCTACTACCACCCTAACGTTCCCGTTGGCGATACGAACTGCCGTGCCGACCACCATATCAACCTTACGGCTTCACAAGGTGTGGTTGGCCCTGTGGCACCTGGCACCGTTCGACCTGTTGCTTCTGGTGGGGAATTGAAGGCGCTCGTGCAATCTTTGCAGCATGAGAGCGTGGGAGTGATTGCTTCTGGCAGTAGGACAGACGCTGGTTGTGCTGCTGTTGCTGCTGGTGGTGGTGCTGGTGATGCTGCTGTTCGGCTTGCCGCTTCTTGTGGCGACTGGGAGGCCCTCGTGCCAGCCTTGCAGCGTGAGAGCGTGGGAGTGACTTCTGGCAATGGGTCCGACGCTGGTTGTTTTGCTGCTGCTGCCGGTGGTGCTGGTGATGCTGCTGTTCGAGCTGGTGGCGCAGGTGCTGCTGATGCTGCGGCTAGTGCTGGTGGTGGTGGTGCTGCTGCTGCTGCTTCTTCTGCTGCTGCTTCTGCTGCTGCTGCTGCTGTTGCTGCTGCTGCTGCTGCTGCTGCTGCTGCTGCTGCTGCTGCTGTTGTTGTTGTTGCTGCTGCTGCTGCTGCTGCTGCTGCTGCTGCTGCTGCTGCTGCTGCTGCTGCTGCTGCTGCTGCTGCTGCTGCTGCTGCTGCTGCTGTTGTTACTGCTTCTTCCGACGGTGGTGGTGCTGCTGATGCAGATTGGGCCGCCGATTTGACAAACGAGGTTTTCTCATTGCTGGGAGCAAGATCGCCTTTGGTTCAAGAGCAACAAGAGCTTTTACAGCGGCGCAGTCTCACCCATGTGGGACTTCTATCCAAAGAATCCCTTGCTCGTTATTCCTTGTGAAGGGCAAGAAACGTCGTTGCACCATTCCCTGAAGTCACCTCAGAAGGACGACTATCGTGCACGCGGAGTGGGAGAGAATCCAGAACCTTTCTTTAGGTTCCAAGTGCCACTGTGTGAGGGGCATCACTCCTTTGGGGCGCCTCAAAAAGGGGACGGGAATGAGGAGCTGGAGTACGGATGTTCAGAAGCCGTGCTGCCAAGACCACTGAGGCCTGTTTTGGTTGCTGCTGTGACGGACGGCTGTGCTACTGTGACTGACGGCTGTGCTGCTGCGACTGACGGCTGTGCTGCTGTAATTGACGGCTGTGCTGCTGTGACTGACGGCTTTGCTTCCGTTACTGATGGCTGTGCTCCCGTTACTGATGGCTGTGCTGCTGTGACTGACATCTGTGCTGCTAAGGCTGACAGCTGTGCTCCTGGGCTTCTCACCCGTTGGGATGCGCTGCAGATTCTTTTTGAGTTGACTCGCGATTCATCCTTGGCTAACAGCTGTGCTGCATCCGATGCTCTGGAGGTTCAAGCAGAGCGTGATGCGCTGTCACAGCAGTAGCAGCGGCAGCAGCAGCGGCAGCGGCAGCAGAAGCAGCAATGGCAGCGGCGGCGGCAGCAGCGGCGGCAGCAGCAGTGGCAGCAGCAGCAGCAGCATCAGAAGAAGAACCAGCAGCAACCACCACCACCGAAGCAGCAGCAAATGCAACTCAAGCAGCAACAACATCATCAGTCACTCACTATCACAGCTTTGCTGCTGTCGATTGCCAAATCTGCCAAAGAGCGCCTTGCGACCCTAGACATTCTCAGGACCGTGCCTGCTGCTGTGCCTGCTGTTCTTTCCAACCCTAGCGTCAGCACCTCACAACCTCTAGCAAGTCAAGCCTCCATCGCCTTGTGCAATACTGCTGAAACGGGGACTCCTCAGTCGCTCGTACCTGGGCCTGTTCATCGGCATCAGAAGCGTCCTGCATCTGCCATGGATACACCTCCATCTCCTCCTCCTCCTCCTCCTCCTCCTCCTCCTCCTCCTCCTCCTCCTCCTCCTCCTCCTCCTCCTCCTCCTCCTCCTCCTCCTCCTCATCCCCTTGCCTGTTCCCATGCCTCTGCCCGTGCCTGTGCCTGTGGCCGTGCCTCACGGGTTCGGAGGGGAAATAAGCCTGACATGGCCTGTGCCTTGTGGGCGTGTGAGTGCAGCAGCGAGCCTGAGGAGCAGTATGCCACAGGCGCAGTTTGGACCGAGCCGGCTGTATGTGCCTGCAAGGGTGCTTGTGCTCGTGGATGTACCTCTGCCTCTGCCCATGGCTGCGCCTGTGGCTCTGCCTGCCAGCACAGGGAGGATGAGGCGCATCAGGAGCCTCGTACCTCCACCATTGTTGAGACACCCAGCATTGCGGTGCCGCCGAATATTATTGAGCTCCCAACCATCATTACCATGCCATCAGCTACATGGCTTTGTGACAAGGAAGGTTCCGCAACGCCGACAACACCTGTGTCACCCATTCCCGGGACCAAGATTGGTGAGCTGCCCACCATCGTTATGCCACCAGTCACGTGGCTTTGTGATGTGGAAGGTTCCGCAACACCTACAACACCCGTGTCACCCATTCCCACGACAAGAAAGAGCAGCATATGTTCTCACAAGCTAACCAGCATCTGTGGCGCGGGCTACAAGTCCTGCAGCACCAAGCCCTGCAGGACTGGTTGCAAGCCCTACAGCAAAAGCAATGTGAAGGCTGAAGTGACACGCCTCGAACAGCACGTCCTTCCTGTGCTTGCTCACCCTCACCCACCTGACAATGCAGCCAAACTCCAACACCGATTGGCTGCGAATAAAATGGCAAATTCATCAGTGCCTCGATCCTCCTCTGGTCAATTGCCACTCTTTGGCGATAACCTAACTGGTGCAGCTCTCATGGTTGATGGGGGCGTGTTTACACGAGGTCCAGCAGCCATGACCACTATAAGCGATGCAGATACAACACAAGAAGCTTTAGCTGGGCAACAGGTTGAAATTCCCGTACTGCCAGAGGCCTCGAATCGCATAACGCCACTTGAACCCACGCAAGCGCCCCTGCAGGCCATGCTGTGTGCAGGTCCCATGGTGAGGACATTCTTGAGCCGATGTGTTAAAGCCCGCCTACCCGTAGGCCCAGTGATTACAGTGGGCTCAGTTCCACGTGAAGTGTTTCGAATGCCAGCCCAGCAGGGAATGGTTGTGCCATCAGCCCGGCGGGGAATGGTTGGACCTGTGATTCCGGCAAAAACATTTGCATTCCTGGGAGGGGCCAGCACCGCCCGCGTTTCAGACTATGCAGCGGCTGACATGCGGCACAAACTTCAGTCTTGGCTCGATGGTGCTGCTTAGAAGGGCATAGTTTTTCCGAATTGAGGAGTGACCAGTAATTTCAGCATTGGTTTTCTGGGTGTTTCGGTGGTGTGTACATTCATCATGTATATGGTTTGAATAGGATAATCTTGCTGGGACTGCTATTGTTACTGTCTTGTACATAAAGGTCTAATCCAGATACCGTACACTGGGTACTTCGGATTTGCAGGCACACCAAATCTGGGACAGCAGTGCTCATAATTTGTGGCAGAAACTTGTTCGGGATTTCGGTTTTTGTTAATGTCACATTTGCACTGCCATACATGCCCATTGTATGGACCCCCACTTTCCAGCCCCTCACCTCGTAAGGTACCCCACTCTCATACCTATACTCCTTTGTGCCAGAATCTCGTCTGGCTCTTGAATTTTGTGAGTGCCACATTTGCACTACCGTACTGTCAGATTTATATGACATAGCTACTGTAGGCTAGAGTGGGGTAGCACATATGGGGTACAGTTTTCTAGGGTTTGCTTCTTGTACCCAACTTTCACTTAGTCATTCTCATTCCTGTTTTTCTTGATTCACATGGTATAGAGCGGGTTCCTACATGGGACCGTTCCTTCCTAAGGGCCCACCATAAGATTTTTTTTTTTTTTTTTAGCTGCCCGCGCACATTGCGCCCTGCCCTAATTTTTTTTTTTTTTTTAGCGGCCCCTACGCTGCCTCTACGCGGCCCCTAAGCCGCCTCCCACGCGCCCCCTATGCGGCCCCTGGCGGCGCCCTGACGAGGCCCCTGCCGACGCCCTATCGCGGCCCCTGACGCGCCCCCTGGTGGCGCCCTGACGCGGCCCCTGGCGGCGCCTGACGCGGCCCTGACGCGGCCTGACGCGGCCCCTGGCGGCGCCCTGACGCAGCCCCTGCCGCGGCCCTGACGCGGCCTTGCCGCGCCCCCTGACGCGGCCCTGACGCGGCCTGCCGCGGCCCCTGCCGCGGCCCTGAAGCGGCCCCTGACGCGGCCCTGACGCGGCCCTGATGCGGCCCTGCCGCGGCCCCTGGCGGCGCCCTGACGCGGCCCCTGACGCGGCGCCCTGACGCGGCCCCTGCCGCGGCTCTGACGCGGCCCTGCCGCGGCCCCTGACGCGGCCCTGAAGCGGCTCTGCCGCGGCCCTGACGCGGCCCTGACGCGGCCCCTGACGCGGCCCCTGCCGCGGCCCCTTACGCGGCCCTGACGCGGTCCTGCCGCGGCCCCTGGCGGCGCCCTGACGCGGCCCCTGACGCGCCGCCCTGACGCGGCCCTGCCGCGGCCCCTGACGCGGCCCCTGCCGCGGCCCCTGACGCGGCCCCTGACGCGGCCCCTGTCGCGGCCCCTGACGCGGCCCCGCCACCTACCTTTCTGGCCCCGCCGCCTCCTCTCAGCGGCCCCGCCGCATCCTCTCAGCGGCCCCGCCGCCTCCTCCCAGCGGCCCCGGACGCCGCCCTCTCAGCGGCCCCGCCGAGCCGCCCAGCAAGCCTAGCCGCCCAGCAGCTGAGCCACCGAGCCGCCCAGCAGCCGAGCCGCCGAGCCGCCCAGCAGCCGAGCCGCCCAGCAGCAGAGCCGCCGAGCCGCCCAGCAGCCGAGTCGCTGAGCCGCCCAGCAGCCGAGCCGCCGAGCCGCCCAGCAGCCGAGCCGCCCAGCAGCCGAGTCGCCGAGCCGCCCTGCAGCCGAGCCGCCCGAGCCGCCCTGTCCGGTAAGAGCAGCGCCTCTCTCACAGCACTGCCCTCACCCCACTGTTTGCGCTGCTAGTCTACTACTGTCATGGCTACCCCTAGTGTCCTCGCTTTTGACGCTGAGGGTCGGGCCATTGACTTTGACGTCTGGATAGATGACCTGCAGCTTTTCTTACAGTGCGATAGGGCAGACGGCCTCTCCCTCTTTGACCTCACTTCTGGTGCCTCTCCTGCTCCCGCCACTGATGCTGACGCAACTGTTCGCTCCCAGTGGGCCACGCGCGATGCTGCTGCACGTCTTGCTGTGCGTCGCCACCTGCCTACCTCTGAGCGTGCGCACTTTAGCCAGTACAAGAGTGCTCAGACCTTGTACGACGCTGTAGTTGCACGCTACTCCTCCCCTGCCACTGCTGCACTGAGCCGCCTCATGCTACCGTACCTCTTCCCTGACCTTGCTGCCTTTCCCACAGTCGCTGACCTCATCACGCACCTCCGCACTAGTGACACTCGCTACCGCGCTGCACTTCCTGCTGAGTTCTGCGCCAAGAACCCCCCCCCCATGTACATCACCCTCTACTACATCGTCACCCGTCTCCCTGACTCCCTTCGCGTAGTCAGGGACCACTTCCTCTCGGTTTGTCCCACCACTCTCACCGTTGACCTCCTCGAGAAGGCCCTCCTAGCAGCAGAAAAGAGCATAGTCGCTGTAGGAGCCTCTCGTGGTGACCCTCGCACCCCCATCTTTGAGGGGTGTTCCCCCTCCCCTCTTTTGCCCTCTGTTGCCTCTGCTGCTGCGGCCGACCTCGCTGGTTTGGAGTCGGTTGGGGCAGCGTCTACCCCTAGCGGGAGACGCCGCCCTGGCAGGGGCAAGGGGGGCAGGGGCGCTGGAGGAGCTAGCGGGGGCGGTGGAGGCGGCGGTGGAGGTGGTGGAGGAGGTGGTGGTGGCGGTGGGAGTGGTGGCGGGGGTGGAGGTGTAGGTGGCGGCAGTGGAGGCGCAGGAGGCAGCGGCGGTGGCGGAGGGAGCGGAGGTGGCGGCGGTGGAGGAGGAGGCGGCGGAGGAGGTGGAGCTGGTCGGGGTGGCGCTGCGCAGAGGGTCAGCTCCGGTGGTGGTCAGCGCCAGCAGCAGCAGCAGCAGCAGCAGCAGCGCACTCGTGACGTCCCCTCCCCTCAGCAGCTCCGTGAGTGGTACACTGCACGCCAGAGGGGTGGGGGTGCTGGTCCGTGCACCTACGTCCTGCGCACCGGCGACCGCGCGGGTGAGCAGTGCGGGGGTGCGCACTCCACCCAGCGCTGCTTTGGCCGCCTCACGGACGCTTGGCGTCACCAGTTCCCTGAGGCCACTGAGATCCCCCGCTGGGGTGAGCTGTCTAGGGCGGGTGTAGCTGTCTTTGACCTTGACTTTGATGCTATTCTTGCTGCCGTGTATACTGTGACTATTAGTGATGAGGGTGACTGTTACCGGTGTTTTCCGCCCGACCCGGGCATTGAGACTGCTGCTCTAGGTACTGGTGAGGCTGCTGCTCTAGGTGCTAGCGAGGCTGCTGCTCTAGGTGCGTCTACTCCCTCAGGTGCTGGTGAGTCTGCTCTCTCAGGTTCTGCGTCGGCTTCGGCCTCCCACACCTTCACACTTGACTCGGGGGCTTCTCGCTCCTTCTTTCGAGACCGCACCACACTCACGCCGCTTGGCCGGCCAGTTGCGGTCTCCCTGGCAGACCCCTCTGGGGGTCCTGTCCTTGCTCACTTCTCCACTGTCCTCCCGTGTCCGGCGGCCCCCTCTGGCACCCTGTCTGGTCTCTACCTCCCCTCGTTCTCTACGAACTTGGTGAGTGGTGCTGACCTACAGGATGCGGGGGTTCACCAGTTCACTCCTGCGAGTCAGCGGGTGACCCACTGCACGGACGCTCGGACAGGCCGCCACCTGGCCACGTTTACACGTCGGCCAGGGTCGAGCCTGTACACACTGACCACTGCGTCTCCTCCAGTCCCTGCGTCTGGTCAGGTAGCTGCGTCGGGTCAGGTGTTTGCTGCAGCGTCCAGGTCTGGTCCTGAGTCTGCCCCCTGCTCGTGTCGCCTCCTGTCTCACGAGACTCTCCTCTGGCACCACCGCCTTGGCCACCCCTCCCTGCTTCGTCTCCGGAGCATGGCCTCCCGTGTCCTTGTCTCTGGTCTTCCCCGGTCCCTCCCTCCCCTTCCTCCGGGGCCAGGCCCTACCTGCGTCCCCTGTGTCGAGGGACGGCAGCGGGCTACCCCTCACTCCTCCCAGTTTCCTCCGACAGAGGCCCCGCTGCAGACGCTTCACATGGACGTGTGGGGCCCGGCCCGCGTCCGTGGACAGGGTCACGAGCGCTACTTCCTGCTGGTGGTTGACGACTACTCGCGTTACACCACAGTCTTCCCCTTGCGCAGCAAGGGTGATGTCACTGAGGTGTTGATCGACTGGATCCGCGCAGCTCGTCTCCAGCTCAGGCGGAGCTTTGGCTCGGACTTTCCTGTTCTGCGTCTGCACTCTGACAGAGGCGGAGAGTTCTCCTCTGGCCTTCTGCGAGCCTACTGTCGTGCACGAGGCATCCGCCAGACCTTCACGCTTCCGGACTCTCCACAGCAAAATGGGATTGCTGAGCGCCGCATTGGCATGGTCATGGACGTCGCCCGTACGTCCATGATGCATGCGGCTGCCCCCCATTTTCTGTGGCCGTTTGCGGTTCGGTACGCGGCGCATCAGATCAACCTTCAGCCCAGGGTCTCCATGCCGGAGACCTCCCCAGCTTTGCTGTGGACGGGGAAGGTTGGCGATGCGTCTGCGTTCCGTGTCTGGGGATCTCGGGCGTTTGTCCGCGACTTGTCTGCGGACAAGCTGTCCCCTCGTGCTGCTCCTTGCGTCTTCCTGGGTTTCCCCCCTGACGCCCCAGGGTGGCAGTTCTACCACCCCACCTCTCGCCGTGTTCTGTCCTCCCAGGACGTCACGTTCGACGAGTCGGTCCCCTACTACCGCCTCTTCCCCTACCGCACTCCGTCCCTCCCCCCGCCACCGCTCTTCCTTGTACCAGGTCCCCCCCGGTAGACCCCCTCCCCCCTCAGGGTCCTGCCCCTTCAGGTGTGTCCCAGGTAGACGCTGTTGAGCCTGTCGAGGTCGCTGGTGACTCTGGTGCTGCTGAGGGTACTGAGCCTGGGGGTGCTGACTCTAGGGGTGCTGAGCGTGTGGGTGCTACGCCTGGGGGTGCTGAGCCTGGGGGTGCTGAGCCTGGGGGTGCTGAGTCTGGGGGTACTACGACTGGGGGTGCTGAGCCTGGGGGTACTACGCCTGGGGGTGCTGAGCCTGGGGGTGCTGCGTCTGGGGGTGCTGAGCCTGGGGGTACTCCGCCTGGAGGTGCTGAGCCTGGGGGTACTACGCCTGGTGGTGCTGTGCCTGGCGGTTCACCGGGTGCTCCCTCTCGCCGAGAGCCACTCTCTCCCCAGGAGCTGCGTGAGTGGTTTGCCCGGCGCTGGAGGCGAGCTGCTGGAGCTGCTGGAGCTGGAGGTGCTGCGGGTACTGGAGGTTCTGTTGCTTCTGAGGGAGCTGGTGCCACGGGTCCCGGAGGTGCTCGTACTGGGAGTTCTGGAGCTGCTGGACCTGCGGGTACTTCTGGAGCTGGAGTTGCTGCGGGTGTTGGCGCGGAGGCTACTGCTGTCGGTCCTGGAGGCAGTCCTGCTGGGGGTACTACTGGTGCTGCTGGGGGTTCTGGAGCTGGAGCTGCTACTGGTGCTGGTGCTGCCCCTGCGGGTGCTGGTGCTGTCCCTCCTGTATCTGGAGTCGCCGCGCGGCCTCAGCCGTACTTCGTTCCGCTCCTTCAGCAGGTTCTTGGTCTCCCGCCTTCTGCTGGTCCTCCTCCTCCCTTAGAGTGTCCACAGCCTGTCCCGTCGCAGTTACAGTTACAGCCGGCCTCCCCACTGCCTGCTCCGTCTCCCTACACTGGTCCTACTGGAGGTCTTGCTGAGCGTCGTGAGCCTGCGTCTCGCCCTGCGTCGCCTGTCCGTGCTGCTCGCACTAGTGGTCGCGGTTCGCGTCAGCGTCCTCCTCCTGTCCCTGGCACGCACCGGATGTCTCTGCGTCCGTCCACTGCTCCTCTGCGTGCCCCTTTGCCTTCTCCTCCTGAGTCTTCTCTTCCTACTCTTGCCGACCCGGAGTCGGACTCTCTTCGCGCTGCCAGTCCTACTGTCACGCGTCTCCTTGCTACGGTTGTCACTGACCCTTCCTTTGAGTCCACTGCTGCGTCTGCTCTAGTTGCTGAGCTCGTCGACTTTGCTGCTCGCTGTCGCCTAGACTACGTCGCCAGTCTTGTTGCTGAGTCTGAGTCTGTCTGTCCTCCGTCCGTCGGGGGTGAGTGTGCCCTTGGCACGGACGTCCTTGAGGACAGGCAGGAGGAGTTCCAGTGCTTGGCCGCTGCTTCACCTCATCTCGTGTCCGTACTGCTTACCCCTGAGGGAGACCCGGATGCACTTGACATCCCGACTCCGCGCTCTTACGCGGAGGCGATAGAGGGTCCAGCGGCTGCTGCTCTAGGTGCTAGTGCGTCTGCTGCTCCAGGTGCTGGTACGTCTCCTCTCTCAGGTACTGCACCTACTGAGTCCTTTCACACCTTCACACTTGACTCTGGTGCTTCGCGCTCTTTCTTTAGAGACAGCACCACGCTCACGCCGCTCAGTCGGCCTGTTGCGGTCTCCCTTGCTAGTACTTGCACACTCCTCCACAGTCCTACCGTGTCCTGCGGCCCCATCGGGCTTGCTGTCGGGACTCCACCTCCCCTCGTTCTCTACGAACCTGGTGAGTGGAGCTGACTTCCAGGACGCGTGGGTTGACCAGTTCACCCCTGGAGGTCAGCGTGTGACCCACTGCACTTGCTCTCGGACGGGCCGTCACCTGGCCACGTTCACCAGGGTCGAGTCTGTACACACTGACTACTGCGCCTCCTCCGGTCTCTGCGTCTGGTCAGGTAGCTGCGTCCAGTCAGGTGTTTGCTGCCGCGTCCAGGTCTAGTCCTGCGTCTGCCCCCTGCTCGTGTCGTCCTTTGGCACACGAGACTCTCCTTTGGCACCACCGCCTTGGTCACCCCTCCCCGCCTCGTCTTCAAGGTATGGCCTCCCGTGCCCTTGTCTCGGGTCGACCCAGGTCCCTCCCTCCCCTTCCTCCGGGGCCTGCCCCCACCTGTGTTCCTTGTGTCGAGGGCCGGCAGCGCGCCGCCCCTCACTCCTCCTCGTTTCCTCCGACTGAGGCCCCTCTGCAGACTCTTCACATGGACGTGTGGGGCCCAGCCCGCGTCCGTGGACAGGGTCACGAGCGCTACTTCCTCCTGGTCGTTGACGACTACTCGCGTTACACCACAGTCTTCCCCTTGCGCAGCAAGGGTGAGGTCACTGAGGTGTTGATCGTTTGGATCCGCGGTGCTCGTCGCCAGCTCAGTGAGAGTTTCGGCTCAGACCTTCCTGTTCTGCACCTGCACTCGGACAGAGGCGGGGAGTTTTCCTCCGACCTCCTGAGGGCCTTCCGTCGTTCGGAGGGCATTCGCCAGACGTTCACGCTTCCGGCCTCCCCGCAGCAAAATGGGATTGCTGAGCGCCGCATTGGCATGGTCATGGACGTCGCTCGTACGTCCATGATCCATGCGGCTGCTCCCCATTTTCTGTGGCCGTTCGCGGTTCAGTACGCGGCGCATCAGATCAACCTTCAGCCTCGTGTCTCCTTGCCGGAGACCACACCTACTCTGCGGTGGACGGGGAAGGTTGGCGATGCGTCCGCGTTTCGTGTCTGGGGATCTCGAGCTTTTGTCCGCGATACTACTGCGGACAAGCTGTCCTCCCGTGCCGTTCCCTGTGTCTTCCTTGGCTTCCCTCCTGACGCACCCGGGTGGCAGTTCTACCACCCCACTTCGCGTCGTGTTCTGTCCTCTCAGGACGTCACGTTCGACGAGTCGGTGTCGTACTACCGTCTCTTTCCCTACCGCACTGCCTCTCCCCCCCCCCCGCCGCTCTTCCTCGCACCAGGTACTCCCCTGGTAGACCCCCTCCCCCCCCAGGGTCCTGCCCCCTCAGGTGTGTCCCAGGTAGACCCTGCCGAGCCGGTCGAGGTAGCTGTCGACTCAGGTGCTGCTAGGGGTGCTGAGACTGGGGGTGCTGAGACTGGGGGTGCTGAGTCTGGAGGTGCTCTAGGTGTCCCGTCGCGGCGGGAGCCCCTCTCTCCACAGCGGCTTCGTGAGTGGTACTCTCGGCGCTATCGAGGTGTTGCTGGTGCTGGAGCTGCTGGAGGTGCTGGAGGTGCGACTGGAGCTACTGGAGGTGCTGGCGCTGCTGGAGGTGGTGCTGGTGCTGGAGCTGCTGGAGGTGCTGCTGGTGCTGGAGCTGCTGGAGGTGCTGTTGGTGCTGTAGGTGCTGGAGGTGCTCCTGGAGCTACTGGAGGTGCTGGCGCTCCTGGAGGTGGTGCTGGTGCTGGAGCTACTGGAGGTGCTGCTGGTGCTGGAGCTGCTGGAGGTGCTGGTGCTGCTGGAGGTGGTGCTGCTGCTGGAGCTGCTGGAGGTGCTGCTGGTGCTGGTGCTGGAGCTGCTGGAGGTGCTGCTGGGATTGGAGACCCTGGGGCTGAGGGTACCGGTTCTGTCTCTGCTGTTTCTCGAGGCGCTGCGCGGCCGCGGCCGTACTACGTTCCCCTCCTTCAGCAGGTTCTTGGCTCCCCGCCTTCTCCTGGTCCTCCTCCTCCTTTCCTGAGTCCACCGCCTGTCCAGTCTCAGTCGCAGTTGCAGCCGGCCCCTCCCCTGCCTGGTCCTTCTCCTTACTCTGGTCCGACTAGAGGTCTTACGGAGCGTCGTGAGCCTGAGTCGCGTCCTGTGTCGCCTGCGTCTCGTTCTGCGTCGCCTGTCCGCACTGTTCGCGCTGGTCGTGTTTCGCGTCCACGTCTTCCTCCTGTCCCCGGCAGTCACTCTATGACACTGCGTCCTTCTACTGCTTCACAGCGTGTCCCTCTGCCCTCTCGTCCTGCGTCCTCTCTTCCTGACGGTCCGGACCCGGAGTCTGACTCCCTTCGTGCTGCTAGTCCTACTGTCACGCGCTTTCTGGCCACTGCTGTCACTGACCCTCTGTTTGAGTCTTGTTGCTGAGCTTGTTGACTTTGCTGCAGCCTGTCCCCTAGATTACGCCACTAGTCTTGTTGCTGCGTCTGCGTCTGTCTGTCCTCCGTCCGTCGGGGGTGAGTGTGCTCTTGGCACGGACGTTCTTGAGGACAGACAGGAGGACCTTGAGTGCTTTGCCGCTGCTTCACCTCATCTCGTGTCCATGCTGCTTGCCCCTGAGGGAGACCCGGATGCACTAGACATCGCTCTTACGCAGAGGCGATAGAGGGTCCCTACTCTTCTCAGTGGCCTGCAGCCATGGACGCAGAGATGGCTTCCTGGAAGTCCACAGGCACCTACGTAGACGAGGTTCCCCCACCTGGGGCGAACATCGTCAGTGGCATGTGGATCTTCAGGGTGAAGCGGCCGCCGGGTTCTCCGCCTGCCTTCAAGGCGCGTTACGTTGCACGTGGCTTCAGTCAGCGACAGGGAGTTGACTTCTTTCAGACCTTCTCCCCTACCCCGAAGATGACCACTCTTCGGGTACTGCTGCACGTTGCTGCTCAGCGTGACTACGAGCTCCACTCGCTTGACTTCAGCACAGCCTTCCTACAGGGCAGCCTGCACGAGGAGATCTGGCTGCGCCGCCCACCTGGCTTCACTGGGTCGTTTCCTGCTGGTACCCAGTGGAGCCTCCGGCGGCCAGTCTACGGTCTCCGCCAGGCGCCCCGTGAGTGGCACGACACGCTCAGGACGACTCTTGCTGCTCTTGGTTTTGCTCCTTCCACTGCTGACCCTTCTCTGTTTCTACGCACTGACGCTACTCTGCCGCCGTTCTACGTTCTTGTGTACGTAGACGACCTTGTCTTTGCTACTGCTGACACGGAGGCACTCGCCCACGTGAAGTCCGAGCTGCAGAAGAGACACACGTGCACAGACCTGGGTGAGCTGACAAGCTATCTTGGCTTGCGGATCACCCGGGACAGAGCACAGCGCACCATTACCTTGACTCAGTCACACATGGTGCAGCAGGTCCTTCAGCGCTTCGGCTTCACCTACTCCTCGCCACAGTCCACTCCTCTACCTACCGGTCACTCGCTCTCAGCTCCACCTTCGGACGAGTCCGTAGAGCCGAGTGGCCCGTATCCAGAGCTTGTGGGCTGCCTCATGTACCTGATGACTTGCACACGACCTGACCTCGCATACCCTCTCAGCCTTCTGGCTCGCTACGTGGCTCCCGGCAGGCACCGAAAGGTGCACTGGGATGCTGCGAAGAGGGTGTTGCGATACTTGTGCAGTACATCGGGCATGGGGCTCGTGCTTGGAGGACGGGCTCGAGTTGTCCTCACTGGTCACGCTGACGCCTCCTGGGTTGACGACTTGGCTACGCATCGGTCGTCACAGGGTTACATCTTCAGCCTTGGCTCCGGTTCTGTCTCCTGGCGGTCTACCCGCTCTTCTTCTGTTCTCAGCTCCAGTTGGGAGGCTAAGATCTACGCTGGGGCCATGGCTGCACAGGAGCTTCGCTGGCTCACCTACCTGCTGACCGACTTGGGAGAGGCGCCTCGTTCTCCTCCAGTTCTGTACGTTGACAACAAGGCCATGCTGGCCTTGTGTCAAGAGCACAGACTGGAGCACAGAACGAAGCACATTGCTCTGCGCTACTTCCTTGCTTGAGAGGTGCAGCAGCGTGGCCAGCTTCGTCTTGCTTACGTGGCCTCTCAGGCCAACACTGCTGATGTTTTCACCAAGGCACCCCCCGCGCGCCCTGCTGTCCTGCTGCCCCGCGTGCCCTGCTCGCCCTGCAGCCCTGCGCGCCCTGCTGCCCTGCAGCCCTGTGCGCCCTACTGCCCTGTGCGCCCCGCGCGCCCTGCAGCCCTGCGCGCCACGCGCGCCCTGCTGCCCTGCTGCCCTGTGCGCCCCGCGCGCCCTGCAGCCCTGCTGCGCCCCGCGCGCCCTGCTGCCCTGCTGCCCTGTGTGCCCCGCGCGCCATCGCTCAAAGCGAGCCATCCGGGAAAGATACGTGGTTCTTGGACAGCTGCTGTGGACAGCACATGTGCTCTTCAGGACGTTTTGTTCAACGTGAACACCAACTTCAACGCGAGGTCGTCATCACCGTCGCCAACAATCAGAACCTGCGCACACGACGACAAGGCGTAGTACAACTTCAGTCACGAGAGACAAACGTCATACTGCAGATGTCAAAAGTTCTAATAGCAGAAGGGCTCAGTTACAACCTACTGAGCGTCAGTCAACTGATGGCGAAGGGCATCCACCTCGAAGCAAATAGTACCACTCAGGAGTTCAAATTATACCACGGGAAAGGCGGTCTTTACATCGGGAAGGCGGTCCTGAAAAACAACGTCTTCGTCCTCGACTTCGTCCCAGATCTTGGCACTGCTGACAGCGACGGGATTGTCACTTTCACCTCTTGGACACATCCACCGGATCTTGACCCCGACTTCAGTCCAGAAGGCTTCTGGTACTCGCACACCATCCCTGAGGCAGAACGAACAAGAGCATTAGCAACAATTCAACACTCAGCAGCAGCAGAGACAACATCGGAAGCAGTAAAAACAACGGCAGCAGCAGCAGCAGCAACATCAACGCCAATCGCTGGACCTTCAACTGCACCAGTTCCAATCGACGGCACTCCACCGACTGGCACACGTAGACTGGCCAGCGGAGGCTCCACTGGGTACCTGCAGGAAACAACCCAGTGAAGCCAAGTGGGCGACACAGCCAGATCTCCTCGTGTAGGCTGCCCTACAAGAAATCCAAAGAGTGTAACTCGTAGTCACGCTGAGCAGCGACGTGCAGCAACACCCGAAGAGTAGTCATCTTCGGGGTGGGGGAGAAGGTTTGGAAGTAGTCGACTCCCTGTCGCTGACTGAAGCCTCTAGCAACGTAAAGTAGAACCCGGCGAAGAACCCGGCGGCCGCTTCACCCTGAAGATCCACATGCCATCGACTATGTTCGCCCGAGACGGGGGAACTGCGTCGACGTAGGTGCCTGTGGACTTCCAGGATGCCATCTCGGCATCCATGGCTGTCTCCCACTAAGAGGAGTAAGGACCCGTAATCGCCTCTGCGTAAGAGCGCAGGGTCGGGATGTCTGGTGCATCCGGGTCTCCCTCACGGGGAAGCAACATGGAAGCGAAACAAGGTACAGCAGCTGCAAGACACTCAAATTCGTCCTGCCTGTCCTCAAGGACGCCCGTGCCAAGAGCACACTCACCCCCGACGGACGGAGGACTGACAGACTCAGACTCAGAAATAAGAGCAGTGGCGAGGAGACGAGAGATAGTGGGACTAGCAACACGAGCGCGGTCAGACTCAGGGTCAGGGATGGCAGGAAGAGAGGACTCAGGAGGATCAAGAAGAGGAACACGCAGTGGAACAGAGGAAGGAAGAAGTGCCATAGCGTGTGTGCCGAGGACAGGAGGAGGACACGGACGAGGAACGCGACGACCAGTGCGAACAGGCAAGGCAGGACGAGACTGAGGCTCCCGACGCTCTGTAAGACCTCCGGTCTTCTCAGTGTAGGGAGAAGGAGCAGGCAGTGGGGAGGCAGGTTGCAGTGGCGGCTGCGACTAGTCAGGGGGTGGACACAGGAAAGGAGGAGGAAGAAGGCTAGGAGAGGACAGCCTAAGGAAGACGCAAGGAATCCCGCGATCGGAGAGCTTGTCTGCGGATGTATCGCGGACAAAGGCACGAGAACCCCAGTCCCGGAACACTGACGCATCGCCAACCTTCCCCGTCCAACGTAGTGTGGGGGAAGTCTCTTGCAAGGAGACATGGGGCCAGAGGTTGAGCTGATGCGCAGCATACCAGACCGCAAACGGCCACAGAAAATGGGGAGCTGCCGCATGGACCATGGAGGTATGAGCCACCTCCATGACCAAGCCAATGCGGCGCTCAGCAATCCCATTTTGCTGAGGAGAGGCCGGAAGCGTGAACGACACGAGAATGCCCTCCCCACGACAAAAGTCCCGCAAGAGGTCGGAGGAGAACTCACCACCTCTGTCAGAGTGCAGACGCAGGACAGGAAGGTCCTGGCAAAACCGCTCGCGGAGCTGGAGACAAACTGCACGGATCCAAGGGATCAAGACATCAGGGACCTCACCCTTGCTGCGCAAGGGGAAGACCGTGGTGTAACACGTGTAGTCGTCGACAACCAGCAGAAAGTAACGCTCGCGGCCCTGTCCAGTGATGCGGGCTGGGCCCCACACGACCATGTGGAGGGTCTGCAGGGGAGCAGTCGTCAGGGGAAACGAGGAGAAGTGAGGAGCGGTGCGCTGCCGCCCCTCGACGCAAGGAAGGCAGGGCGGGGAAGGCGAGGGGGGGAGGAGAGGCAGAGACCTAGGAAGTGTCCGAATATATTTTATATATATTGCTGTATAACTGCATATAGTTATACCTGTAGTGTAGTTATTGTTATAGTTCCTGTAGGTGGTGCACCCTTTGCCATCTCTCGCTCCTATATCTTGTACTTTCTTCTCTTAGTGAACCACCTTTCCTATCTCACTTTTTACTCTCGACAATTGCCTAGCCTAAACACTAGCATGGCTCCTAAGCTTTCCCCTCCCTACTAAGCTACGTATTCTAACATGCTATCAGAGTAGGTCGCTTCTAGAACCTAATGTTCATGGGCCCACCACCTACTGCCCTCCTAGCCTAGGCCCCGGCCCGTCGCCCCTAGCCCCTAGGCTCGGCCCCTTGGCCCCGTCGCCCCTAGTCGTGGCCCCTAGGCCCCGTCGCCTCGGCCCCTTGGCCCCGTCGCCTCGCCCCCTTGGCCCCGTCGCCCCTAGCCGTGGCCCCTAGGCCGCGTCGCCCCCAACTGCGGCCCCTCGCGACCCTATGCCCGTCGCCCCGTCGCTTCTGCCCCTTGGCCTTGTCACCCCTAGCCGCGGCCCCTAGGCCCCGTCGCCCCCACCTGCGGCCCCTCGCGACCCTAGGCCCCGTCGCCTCGGCACCGGTGCCCCGTCGCTCCTAGTCGCGGCCCCCAGGCCCCATCGCCCCCCAACTGCGGCCCCTCGCGACCCTAGGCCCGTCGCCCCGTCGCCTCGGCCCCTTGGCCCCGTCACCCCTAGCTGCGGCCCCTAGGCCCCGTCGCCCCCAGCTGCGGCCCCTAGCGACCCTAGGCCCCGTCGCCCCTAGCTGCGGCCCTCGTCGACCCGTTGCCCCGTCGCCCCTAGCTATGGCCCCTCGCGACCTGCCGCCCCTAACCGCGGCCCCGTCGCCTCTAGCCTCGGCCCCTCGCAACCTGTCGCCCCTAGCCGCGGCCCCGGTGCCCTGTCGCATCATGGAGGGTAAGGGGGTGGCAAGAGGGGTGACGGTTTCTTCCTGCCCGCGTGCCCTGCAGTCGCACGTGCAGCTCCGCCCCTGCCCCCCTCCCCCCCCTCCATGGGGACGGGGGGGAGAGGGTGTGAGGGGGTGGCGGATGTGCCTCAGCAGCAGCAGCTGCTGCCACGCCTCCTCCTCTCTCTCTCCCTGCCGCACCTTGTGTTCGGAGGGGGGGGGGAGCTTGGAGGTTCAGGGGGAGGCAGGAGGGGATCTGCAGCACCAGCCCCCCCCGCCCCCCCTTTCTCCTCTATCCCTGGGGGGTGAAGGATTGTGGAGCAGCAGTGGGGGGGAGGGGATCTGCAGCACCAGCCCCCCCCACCCCCCCCTTCTCCTACCTCCCCCTGCTGCGGGTGCAGCAGTGGGGGGGAGGGGATCTGCAGCACCAACCCCCCCCGTCCCCCCCCTTTTCCTTCATCCCTGGGAGGTGACGGATAGTGGAGCAGCAGTGGGGGAGAGGGGATTTGCAGCATCAGCCCCCCCCCCCGCCCCCCCTTCTCCTCTCTCTCTCTCCCTGCCGCACCTTGTGTTGGGAGGGGGGGAGGAGCTTGGATGTTAAGGGGGTGGCAAGAGGGGATCTGCAGCACCAGCCCCCCTGCCCCCCCCCCCCCCCCCCCTCCCCCCGCCCAGCGCCCTACCTGCGCTGCTGGCAAGCGCCCTGTCTGCGCTGCTGCGCTGCCGTCTGCTCCTTACCAGCGCTGCTCGTGCACTACCCCTGCTGCGTGCACTGGTTTCACTGCCACTCAGCAACTGCTGCTGCCGCCCTTGCCTTGCTGTAGAGGCTACTGCCACTACAGCCCCTTGCTGCTGCCGCTACAGCCCTTGCTGCTGCCGCTACAGCCCCTGCTGCTGCCGCTACAGCCCTTGCTGTTGCCGCTACAGCCCTTGCTGCTGCCGCTACAGCCCTTGCTGCTGCCGCTACAGCCCCTGCTGCTGCCGCTACAGCCCTTGCTGCCGCCGCTACAGCCCTTGCTGCCGCCGCTACAGCCCTTGCTGCGGCCGCTACAGCCCTTGCTGTTGCCGCTACAGCCCTTGCTGCTGCCGCTACAGTCCTTGCTGCTGCCGCTACAGCCCTTGCTGCTGCCGCTACAGCCCTTGCTGCTGCCGCTACAGCCCTTGCCGCTGCTGCTACAGACCCTGCTGCTGCCGCTACAGCCCTTGTTGCGGCCGCTACAGCCCTTGCTGTTGCTGTCAAACTTATATCTGCTATGGTCTATTTAGGCTGTAGTGGGGTAGCTCTTAGAGGGTACAACACTAATGTATTTCCTACTTGTACCCATCTCATTTTCTAGTTTATTCATTTTATTTCGTCAATCCTTCTCACATGGTATAGAGCTAGTCTCGAGAATTTTTAAAAAGGGCCCACCACTGAAATTCTTCACTGCCTGCTCGACGCGCGCGTCGCGCCTTCCCTTCGAGGCCCGTCGCGGCCCCTGCGCCTGCCCTTAGAGCCAGCGCCCGCCCCGTAAGGCCCCGTAAGGCCCCCTTTTCCGGCCCCGTAAGGCCCCGTAAGGCCCCGTAAGGCCCCGTAAGGCCCCGTAAGGCCCCTTAAGGCCCCGTTTACGGCCCCGTTTACGGCCCCGTTAGGCCCCGTAAGGCCCCATAAGGCCCCGTTTACGGCCCCGTTTAATGCCCCGTAAGGCCCCGTAAGGCCCCGTAAGGCCCCTTTTACGGCCCCGTTTAAGGCCCCGTAAGGCCCCGTAAGGCCCCGTAAGGCCCCATTTACGGCCCCGTTTAAGGCCCCGTAAGGCCCCGTAAGGCCCCGTAAGGCCCTGTAAGGCCCCGTCAGGCCCCGTAAGGCCCCGTTTACGGCCCCGTTTAAGGCCCCGTAAGGCCCCGTAAGGCCCCGTCAGGCCTCGTTTAAGGCCCCGTAAGGCCCCGTAAGGCCCCGTCAGGCCCCGTCTAAGGCCCCGT
This sequence comes from Closterium sp. Naga37s-1, assembly GCA_947471745.1. Taxonomy (NCBI): domain Eukaryota; kingdom Viridiplantae; phylum Streptophyta; class Zygnematophyceae; order Desmidiales; family Closteriaceae; genus Closterium; species Closterium sp. Naga37s-1. The sequence continues at coordinate 254,533 of CANJKZ010000960.1, forward strand.
TAGGCCCCGTACGGCCCCGTCAGGCCCAGTTCTCGGCCCCGTCAGGCCCTGCCCCGGCCCTTCCCCAACCTGTCGCGGCCCTGCGCCGGCCCTGCTGCAGCCCTGTCGCAGCTCTGCCCCGGCCCTGCTCCTGCACTGCCACGGCCCGGCCCCGGCCCTGCCCCGGACCTGTCGCGGCCTCGCCCCGGCCCTGTCCCGGCCCTGCTCCGACCCTGCCCCGGCCCTGCCCAGGCCCTGCCCCGGCCCTGCCCCGGCCCTGCCCCCTGCCTCGGCCCTGCTCCGACCCTGCCCCGGCCCTGCCCCGGCCCTGCCCCGGCACTGCTCCGGCCCTGCCCCAGCTCTGCCCCGGCCCTGCCCCGACCCTGCCCCGGCCCTGCCCCGGCTCTGCCCCGGCCCTGCCCCGGCCCTGCCCCGGCTCTGCCCCGGCCCTGCCCCGGCCCTGCCCCGGCCCTGCTCCTAAACTGCCCCGGCCCTGGCCCGGCTCTGCCCCGGCCCTGCCCCGGCCCTGCCCCGGCCCTGCTCCTGAACTGCCCCGGCCTTACCCCGGCCCTGCCCCAGCCTCTCCCCTGGTAAGAGCGCCGCGCTGTCGAGCCACACCGCCCTGCCGAGCTGCGCCGCCCTGCCTAGCCTGCTTAGCTGAGATGCACTGCTGCTGCTGCTAGCCTGCTGCTTCTCCTATCATGGCTAGTCTCAATGTTCTTACCTTTGATGCTGAGGGTCGAGCTGTTGACTTTGAGGTCTGGCTAGATGATCTGCAGCTTTTCCTACAGTGCGATAGCAAGGATGGTCTCTCACTGTTCGATCTTACGTCTGGCGCCTCTACTGCCCCTACTGCTGATGCTGACAGTACTGTTTGCTCGCAGTGGCTCACGCGCGATGCTGCTGCTCGTCTTGCTGTGCGCAATCACCTGCCGTCTACTGAGCGCGCGCACTTTAGTCAGTACAAGAGTGCTAGGGCTCTGTACGATGCTGTAGTTGCACGCTACTCCTCTCCTACCACTGCTGCCCTCAGCCGCCTCATGCTGCCGTACCTTTTTCCTGACCTTGCCGCCTTTGCCACAGTTGCTGACCTAGTTGCTCACCTCCGCACTAGTGACGCTCGCTACCGCGCTGCCCTTCCCACTGAGTTTCTTCCCACGAACTCCCCCCCCATGTACATCACCCTTTACTACCTAGTCACCCGCCTCCCTGACTCTCTCTCCTCAGTCAGGGATCACTTTCTCTCCCTTTGCCCTACCGAGCTGACTGTCGACTTGCTAGAGGAGCGCCTTGCTGCAGCTGAGAAGAGTATCTTAGCTGTTGGGGCTTCCCGCGGCGACCGTCGCACCCCCTTCTTTGAGGGGTGTTCCCCTGTCCCCCTTCTCCCCTCTGTTGCCTCTGCTACTGCTGTCGACCTCGTTGGCACTGAGGAGGTCGGCGCTGCGTCTGCCCCTAGTGGGCGACGCCGCACTGGCAAGGGCAAGGGAAGCAAGGGTGGTGGAGGGGGCGGTGGAGGAAGCGGTGGAGGAGGTGGAGGTGGTGGTGGGGGTGGTCCCGGGGGTGGGGGCGTCGGTGGCGGCGGTGGAGGCCGTGGAGGCGGTGGCGGAGGCGGTGGAGGCGGCGGCAGCGGTAGTGGAGGTAGCGGAGGAGGTGGTGCTGGTCGCGGTGCAGCCACGCAGCGTGGAGGCCTTGGTGGCGGCCAGCGTCAGCAGCAGCTGCGCACCCGTGAGACCCCGTCTGTTCAGCAGCTTCGTGAGTGGTACGCTGGGCGTGGGAGGTCTGGGGGTGCAGGTCCCTGCACGTACGTTCTTCGCACAGGCACTCGTAGTGGGGAGGTGTGTGGTCTCCCACACACCACGCAGCGCTGCTTCGGCCGCCTGACTGACGCTTGGCGTACCCTGTTTCCTGACGCTGTTGAGCTTCCTCGTTGGCATGATCTGCTTCTGCAGAATGTGCCTATCTTTGATCTAGACTTTGATGCTATCCTTGCTGCCATGTATGCTCTTGCTGATATTACTGAGGGTGACTGTTACCTGCGTATCCCGCCCGACCCGGGCACTGTGGCTGCTGCTCTAGGTGCTAGTGCGGCTGCTGCTCTAGGTGCTAGTGCGTCTGCTGCTCCAGGTGCTGGTACGTCTCCTCTCTCAGGTACTGCACCTACTGAGTCCTTTCACACCTTCACACTTGACTCTGGTGCTTCGCGCTCTTTCTTTAGAGACAGCACCACGCTCACGCCGCTCAGTCGGCCTGTTGCGGTCTCCCTTGCTAGTACTTGCACACTCCTCCACTGTCCTACCGTGTCCTGCGGCCCCGTCGGGCTTGCTGTCGGGACTCCACCTCCCCTCGTTCTCTACGAACCTGGTGAGTGGAGCTGACCTCCAGGACGCGTGGGTTGACCAGTTCACCCCTGGAGGTCAGCGTGTGACCCACTGCACTTGCTCTCGGACGGGCCGTCACCTGGCCACGTTCACCAGGGTCGAGTCTGTACACACTGACTACTGCGCCTCCTCCGGTCTCAGCGTCTGGTCAGGTAGCTGCGTCCAGTCAGGTGTTTGCTGCCGCGTCCAGGTCTAGTCCTGCGTCTGCCCCCTGCTCGTGTCGTCCTTTGGCACACGAGACTCTCCTTTGGCACCACCGCCTTGGTCACCCCTCCCTGCCTCGTCTTCGAGGTATGGCCTCCCGTGCCCTTGTCTCGGGTCGACCCAGGTCCCTCCCTCCCCTTCCTCCGGGGCCTGCCCCCACCTGTGTTCCTTGTGTCGAGGGCCGGCAGCGCGCCGCCCCTCACTCCTCCTCGTTTCCTCCGACTGAGGCCCCTCTGCAGACTCTTCACATGGACGTGTGGGGCCCAGCCCGCGTCCGTGGACAGGGTCACGAGCGCTACTTCCTCCTGGTCGTTGACGACTACTCGCGTTACACCACAGTCTTCCCCTTGCGCAGCAAGGGTGAGGTCACTGAGGTGTTGATCGTTTGGATCCGCGGTGCTCGTCGCCAGCTCAGTGAGAGTTTCGGCTCAGACCTTCCTGTTCTGCACCTGCACTCGGACAGAGGCGGGGAGTTTTCCTCCGACCTCCTGAGGGCCTTCTGTCGTTCGGAGGGCATTCGCCAGACGTTCACGCTTCCGGCCTCCCCGCAGCAAAATGGGATTGCTGAGCGCCGCATTGGCATGGTCATGGACGTCGCTCGTACGTCCATGATCCATGCGGCTGCTCCCCATTTTCTGTGGCCGTTCGCGGTTCAGTACGCGGCGCATCAGATCAACCTTCAGCCTCGTGTCTCCTTGCCGGAGACCACACCTACTCTGCGGTGGACGGGGAAGGTTGGCGATGCGTCCGCGTTTCGTGTCTGGGGATCTCGAGCTTTTGTCCGCGATACTACTGCGGACAAGCTGTCCTCCCGTGCCGTTCCCTGTGTCTTCCTTGGCTTCCCTCCTGACGCACCCGGGTGGCAGTTCTACCACCCCACCTCGCGTCGTGTTCTGTCCTCTCAGGACGTCACGTTCGACGAGTCGGTGTCGTACTACCATCTCTTTCCCTACCGCACTGCCTCTCCCCCCCCCCCGCCGCTCTTCCTCGCACCAGGTACTCCCCTGGTAGACCCCCTCCCCCCCCAGGGTCCTGCCCCCTCAGGTGTGTCCCAGGTAGACCCTGCCGAGCCGGTCGAGGTAGCTCTCGACTCAGGTGCTGCTAGGGGTGCTGAGACTGGGGGTGCTGAGACTGGGGGTGCTGAGTCTGGAGGTGCTCTAGGTGTCCCGTCGTGGCGGGAGCCCCTCTCTCCACAGCGGCTTCGTGAGTGGTACTCTCGGCGCTATCGAGGTGCTGCTGGTGCTGGAGCTGCTGGAGGTGCTGGAGGTGCGACTGGAGCTACTGGAGGTGCTGGCGCTGCTGGAGGTGGTGCTGGTGCTGGAGCTGCTGGAGGTGCTGCTGGTGCTGGAGCTGCTGGAGGTGCTGTTGGTGCTGTAGGTGCTGGAGGTGCTCCTGGAGCTACTGGAGGTGCTGGCGCTCCTGGAGGTGGTGCTGGTGCTGGAGCTACTGGAGGTGCTGCTGGTGCTGGAGCTGCTGGAGGTGCTGGTGCTGCTGGAGGTGGTGCTGCTGCTGGAGCTGCTGGAGGTGCTGCTGGTGCTGGTGCTGGAGCTGCTGGAGGTGCTGCTGGGATTGGAGACCCTGGGGCTGAGGGTACCGGTTCTGTCTCTGCTGTTTCTCGAGGCGCTGCGCGGCCGCGGCCGTACTACGTTCCCCTCCTTCAGCAGGTTCTTGGCTCCCCGCCTTCTCCTGGTCCTCCTCCTCCTTTCCTGAGTCCACCGCCTGTCCAGTCTCAGTCGCAGTTGCAGCCGGCCCCTCCCCTGCCTGGTCCTTCTCCTTACTCTGGTCCGACTAGAGGTCTTACGGAGCGTCGTGAGCCTGAGTCGCGTCCTGTGTCGCCTGCGTCTCGTTCTGCGTTGCCTGTCCGCACTGTTCGCGCTGGTCGTGTTTCGCGTCCACGTCTTCCTCCTGTCCCCGGCAGTCACTCTATGACACTGCGTCCTTCTACTGCTTCACAGCGTGTCCCTCTGCCCTCTCGTCCTGCGTCCTCTCTTCCTGACGGTCCGGACCCGGAGTCTGACTCCCTTCGTGCTGCTAGTCCTACTGTCACGCGCTTTCTGGCCACTGCTGTCACTGACCCTCTGTTTGAGTCTTGTTGCTGAGCTTGTTGACTTTGCTGCAGCCTGTCCCCTAGATTACGCCACTAGTCTTGTTGCTGCGTCTGCGTCTGTCTGTCCTCCGTCCGTCGGGGGTGAGTGTGCTCTTGGCACGGACGTTCTTGAGGACAGACAGGAGGACCTTGAGTGCTTTGCCGCTGCTTCACCTCATCTCGTGTCCATGCTGCTTGCCCCTGAGGGAGACCCGGATGCACTAGACATCGCTCTTACGCAGAGGCGATAGAGGGTCCCTACTCTTCTCAGTGGCAGGCAGCCATGGACGCAGAGATGGCTTCCTGGAAGTCCACAGGCACCTACGTAGACGAGGTTCCCCCACCTGGGGCGAACATTGTCAGTGGCATGTGGATCTTCAGGGTGAAGCGGCCGCCGGGTTCTCCGCCTGCCTTCAAGGCGCGTTACGTTGCACGTGGCTTCAGTCAGCGACAGGGAGTTGACTTCTTTCAGACCTTCTCCCCTACCCCGAAGATGACCACTCTTCGGGTACTGCTGCACGTTGCTGCTCAGCGTGACTACGAGCTCCACTCGCTTGACTTCAGCACAGCCTTCCTACAGGGCAGCCTGCACGAGGAGATCTGGCTGCGCCGCCCACCTGGCTTCACTGGGTCGTTTCCTGCTGGTACCCAGTGGAGCCTCCGGCGGCCAGTCTACGGTCTCCGCCAGGCGCCCCGTGAGTGGCACGACACGCTCAGGACGACTCTTGCTGCTCTTGGTTTTGCTCCTTCCACTGCTGACCCTTCTCTGTTTCTACGCACTGACGCTACTCTGCCGCCGTTCTACGTTCTTGTGTACGTAGACGACCTTGTCTTTGCTACTGCTGACACGGAGGCACTCGCCCACGTGAAGTCCGAGCTGCAGAAGAGACACACGTGCACAGACCTGGGTGAGCTGACAAGCTATCTTGGCTTGCGGATCACCCGGGACAGAGCACAGCGCACCATTACCTTGACTCAGTCACACATGGTGCAGCAGGTCCTTCAGAGCTTCGGCTTCACCTACTCCTCGCCACAGTCCACTCCTCTGCCTACCGGTCACTCGCTCTCAGCTCCACCTTCGGACGAGTCCGTAGAGCCGAGTGGCCCGTATCCAGAGCTTGTGGGCTGCCTCATGTACCTGATGACTTGCACACGACCTGACCTCGCATACCCTCTCAGCCTTCTGGCTCGCTACGTGGCTCCCGGCAGGCACCGAAAGGTGCACTGGGATGCTGCGAAGAGGGTGTTGCGATACTTGTGCAGTACATCGGGCATGGGGCTCGTGCTTGGAGGACGGGCTCGAGTTGTCCTCACTGGTCACGCTGACGCCTCCTGGGTTGACGACTTGGCTACGCATCGGTCGTCACAGGGTTACATCTTCAGCCTTGGCTCCGCGCGCCCTGCTGCCCTGCAGCCCTGTGCGCCCTGCAGCCCTGCGCGCCCTGCTGCCCTGCAGCCCTGTGCGCCCTACTGCCCTGTGCGCCCCGCGCGCCCTGCAGCCCTGCGCGCCACGCGCGCCCTGCTGCCCTGCTGCCCTGTGCGCCCCGCGCGCCCTGCAGCCCTGCTGCGCCCCGCGCGCCCTGCTGCCCTGCTGCCCTGTGTGCCCCGCGCGCCCTGCAGCCCTGTGCGCCCCGCGCGCCCTGCTGCCCTGCTGCCCTGTGTGCCCTGCTGGCCTCCAGCCCTGTGCGCCCTGCTGCCCTCTGCACTCGCCATGCACAGCCCCCCCCCCCCCCCCCCCCCCCCCCCCCCCTCCTTCTCCTCCCTCTCCCTGCTGCACGTGCAGCAGTTTGGGTGGGTAAGGGGGGGAGGGGAGGGGAGGTTGTGAGGGGGAGGTTGCACCTACAGAGCCAACCTGCCTCCTCTCTCTCACAGCAGCACCTGCTGCTGTGGGAGGGAGTGTGAAGTGGTGGGGAGGCTCAGGGGATGTGGGTGGTGGATGACACAGCTGCAGCAACTGCTGCCACGCCTCCTCCTCTCTCTCCTCACTGCTGCTGCTACTGCTGTGCGGGGGGAGGTTGAGGGGGTGCCGTGAGTCCAGCTGCAGCATCAGCCGCCTCCTCCTTATTTGCCCTCTCCTTCCGCTGCGCAGGGTGTACCCTTCAGGGGGTGTTCTGCACATGGCTATTCCTGCATGCAGTTAGGGGTTGTGTCGGAATGTATTTTATATATATTGCTGTATAACTGCATATAGTTATAGCTGTAGTAAAGTTACTGTTATAGTTCCTATAGGTGGTGCACCCTTTGCCATCTCTCGCTCCTATATCTTGTACTTTCTTCTCTTAGTGAACCACCTTTCCTATCTCACTTTTTACTCTCGATAATTGCCTAGCCTAAACACTAGCATGGCTCCTAAGCTTTCCCCTCCCTACTAAGCTACGTATTCTAACAGGAAGACCAGAGACAAGGAGGCGAGAGTGCATGCCACGTAGGCGTGGCAGGGAGGGGTGACCAAGGCGGTGGTGCCAGAGGAGAGTCTGGTGCGATAGAAGGCGACACGAGCAAGGGGGTGCTACCGGACCTTACGCGGACACCTGGGCAGACGCAGCTACCTGAGGAGGCTCGGTAGCCAGTGTGGACAGACTCGACCCTGGCCGACGCGTGAACGTGGCCAGGTGACGACCGGTCCGTGTACACGTGCAGATCGACACACGCTGGCCCCCAGGAGTGGTGGTATTGACAATTGAATCCTAGAGGGCAGCTGTACTCACCAGGTTCGTAGAGAACGAGGGGAGGTAAAGACCTGACAGTGAGCCGGACGGAACCGCCGGACACGGAAGGACAGTGGAGGAACGGGCAACGACCGGGCCCCCGGAGGGGTCAGCCAGTCTGGCAGGGACAGGTGCAGGGAGAGGAGTGAGGGTGGTGCTGTCATGAAAGAAACAGCGTGAGGCACCTGAGTCCAGTGTGAAGGTGTGCAAGGCCTCAGCAGGCGTAGTACCAGGGAGAGAAGACTCACCAGCACCTAGAGCAGCAGCCTCTATACCTATGTCAGGTGGCACACACCGGTAACAGTCACCCTCAGCACTAGCAGACAACGCATACATAGCAGAAAGAATAGCATCATAGTCTAGGTCAAAGATCGCAACACCAGACCTAAGCAACTCTGCCCAGTGGGGGCACTCGACCTCATCACCAAACTCAGCACGCCACGCATCGTCGAGACGAGAGAAGCAGCGGTGCTGCGTGTGCGCCTTCCCGCATGTCTGACCAGCACGGTCACCCGTGCGAATGACATACGGGCAGCTCACATTACCCCCAGACGCCCCACGCTGAAACAACCACTCACAAAGCTACTGGGGCGACGAGGACTCGCTCCGATGCTGCTGCCGCTGCCTCTGGCCTCCTCTAGTACCTCCACGCTGCGCTCCAGTCCTACCGCCACCACTGCCACCGCCGCCACTACTGCCACTCCCACCGCTGCCTCCACCGCCGCCACCAACGCCCCCACTCCCTCCACCACTCCCACCGTTGCCACCACCTCCACTGCCTCCACTACCTCCCCCCTACTTCCCCCACCACCACCCCCGCTTCCCCCTCCACCACCCCTGACACCCTTGCCCTTGCTGCTGCAGCGCTTCACACTAGCAGAAGCAGCCCCGACATCCTCAGCACTAAGGATGTCTACAGCAGCAGCAGAGGCGTAGGAGGGGGCAAGGGGGGAGGGGGAGCTTCCCTCAAAGAAGGGCATGCGTGGAGTGCCACGAGCGGCACCTACAGCTACTGCACTAGTCTCAGCTGCAAGGAGGTGCTGCTCGAGTAGGTCAACAGTGAGGGAGGTGGGGTCAAGGGAGAGAAAGTGGTCCCTGACACAGCGAAGAGAGTCAGGAAGGCGGGTGACTATGAAGTAGAGGGTGATGAACATCGGGGGCTGGTTCCTGTCAAGGAACTCAGCAGGGTCGGCAGCGCGGTAGCGAGCGTCGCTAGTGCAAAGGTGGGAAACCAGGTCCTCGACTGTGGCAAAGGCGGACAGCTCGGGGAACAGGTAGGGCAGTAGCAGGCGACCTAGAGCAGCAGTGGCAGGCGAGGAGTAGCGAGAGACGACAGCGTCGTACAGTGCCTGTGCTGTCCTGTGCTGTCCGAAGTGAGCGTATTCGGCTAACGGGAGGTGGTTGCGAATGGCTAAGCGGGCAGCAGCGTCGCGAGTAAGCCACTGTGAGCGAGTCGCACTGTCAGCTGTGGCGGGAGGGGCGGGAGCAGTGCCAGACGCGAGGTCAAACAAAGAAACACTATCCCGAGAGTCACTCAGTAGGTACAGCTGTAGGTCGTCAAGCCACGTGTCAAACTGGATCGGGCGACCCTCATGATCGAACGCAAGAACGCGGAGAGAAGCCATAGCGGCGCAGCACGTAGGGCGGGCAGAGGCCTAGCAGCGCAGGGAACAGGGCAGACAGCAGGCTGCAGGAGGGGCGGCTCGAGGGCCTAGGGGCGACGGGCCTGGGGGCCAGGAGCAACACGCTGCGGGGCCAAGGGGCGACGGGCCGGAGGCCTAGGGGCTACGGGCCGTGGGGCCGAGAGCGAGGGGGGGGGGGCATGGGGCCAGGGGCGACAGGCCTAGGTGACGGGCCAGGGCGCGCGGGCGAGTGGCTACGGGCCGGGGCGCGCTGGCTAGGGGCGACAGGCCGCGGGGCCTAGGAGAAACGGGCCGGGGGGGGGGGGAGCCTAGGGGCAATGGGCCACGGGGCCTAGGGGCGACGGGCCGGAGGCCTAGGGGCGACGGGCCGGAGGCCTAGGGGCGACGGGGCGTGGGGCCTAGGGGCAACGGGCCCGGGGGCCTAAGGGAAACGGGCCCGGGGGCCTAAGGGCGACTGGCCGCGGGGCCGAGAGAGAGGGGCCGGGGTGCGCAGGCGAGGGGCGACATGCCGGGGCGTGCGATGGCTAGGAGCGACAGGCCGGGCGCGTAGGCTAGGGGCGACGGGCCGGGCTAGAGGCGACAGGTCGGGCCTACGGGCCGAGCTAGGGGCAACGGGTCTAGGGGTGACGGGCCAAGGGGCAACACGAGGGTCGCTAAGGGCAGTGCAGTGGTGGGCCCAAGGAAAAAAAAAAACCGGTCCTAGCGGAGGACCTGCTCTGAAACCATGTCAAGAAAATGAATAAGAATGAATGAACTATGAAACAGTTGGGTACAAGTACTAACCCTTATTGGGTTGTACCCCTTGTGGGCTACCCCACTATAGCCTACAAAAATGTAAGCACTAGAACATTCTGACACTAATTCCTCCCGCTTGACTCCTGGTGGCGTGAACAATCTTTCCACGTGCCTTGGTCGCTCGATTCGTGAGCACTCTCTCAAGCCGAAGTGTTCCAGTTGGCGAGAGCTCAGCTCTCGAAATGTCGGTGCGTGAGCAGCTTTGCTTGTGCTCCGTTCATTATTTGCGTCAACTGCTCAGAACACGTTTGCGGTGCGTGTTCAAAAGCTCCGAACTCGAAGTGCAAGCAGGACCCAATCGGCTCCGTCGATTCCTGTCGGTTTGAGAAGGAGCGAGCTCGAAGCGTGAACAGAAATTTCGAGCTGTGATTGCTCGATCGATCAGTCGAGTCAAACTGAGTCTGACGACTCCCATTGGTCGGAACTAAAAATCCAAATGATCGCTCGATAAAGAACGACTTGCCCCGGCGCTGTAGAAGTCATTTCGAACACACCTCCAAGGTAACAACCGACTAATTGATATACAGAATATTAATTCTGTATTAAGAGTTGGACGTCTAGGAGGTAATTAGCGATTTATGACTTAGATGAAGGCACAAACTGTAACGTAGTCTGAGTGAAATATTCGTATCTATTTTACAGGCCGATCGCTTCGCAAGGCCTCATATTGGTTTTTTGCTTGTCTGAAAATTCAGACTTGGTACAGAAAGTAACAAACAAATCACCCATTTTATGCCATTTTACACTAGAAATCTCATAGTTTTCCCTATTTATTTCCAAAATAACTACCGAAAAACAACATTGGTTCTAAAGAAAATCTGAAATCTTAGCCTATTGTTTGCCTAAGTCAGCCTTTTTTTGCTGACTTCTGAGGCCCTGCCACCAAGTCTATCGCTCCACTTCCACAAACTACCTCGCAAACTCGAGAAAAAATATAGGAAAGTACGGTTGCTCTAATACTAATTGTCATGGGTTGTAAAATGAAAGAGTGCGCGAAATGCAATATTGCAATATTGTCGACGGGGGGCCGAGCACGGGCTAGGGGCAACGGGGCCGGGCGCGGGGCTAGGGGTCGATGGGGGGCCGAGCGCGGGCTAGGGGTCGACGGGCCGGGTGCGAGCTAGGGGTCGACAGGGCCGGGCGCGGGGCTAGGGGTCGACGGGGGCCAGGCGCGGGGCTAGGGGTCGACGGGGCCGGGCGCGGGGCTAGGGGTCGACGGGGGGCGAGCGCGAGGGCTAGGTGCGACAGGGGCCAGGCGCGGGGCTAGGGGTCGACGGGGCCGTGGCGGGGCTAGGGGTTGACGGGGCCGGGCGCGGGGCTTGTCAGAACATTATAGCTTATACATTTGTGTAGGTTGTAGTGGGGTAGCCCATATGGGGTACAACCCAATTAGGGTTAGTACTTGTACCCAACTTTTTGCTAGTTCATTCATTCTCGTTCGTTATTCTGACATGGAATTAGAGCAGGTTCCTTGGGCCCACCACCTGCTACGCAGTAGTACCCCACCTAGGCACGTCGACCCTAGCCCGCGCGCCCGGCCCCGTTCCTAGCCCGCGCCCGGCCCCGTCGGCCCCTAGCCTCGCGCCCGGCCCCGTCCCTAGCCCGCGCCCGGCCCCGTCCCTAGCCGCGCCCGGCCCCGTACCTAGCCCGCGCTCGACCCCGTACCTAGTCTGCGCCCGGCCCCGTACCTTGCCCGCGCCCGGCCCTGTACCTAGCCCGCACCCGGCCCCATACCTACTCCGCGCCCGGCCCCGTACCTAGCCCGCGCCCGATCCCGTACCTAGCCTGCGCCCGGCCCCGTACCTAATCCGCGCCCGGCCCCGTACCTAGCCCGCGCCCAGCCCCGTACCTAGCCCGCGCCCGGCCCCGTACCTAGTCCGCGCCTGGCCCCGTCCCCACCCGCGCCCGGCCCCGTACCTAATCCGCGCCCGGCCCCGTCCCTAGCCCGCGCCCGGCCCCGTACCTGCCCCGCGCCCGGCCCCGTACCTAGCCCGCGCCCGGCCCCGTCTCCAGCCCGCGCCCGGCCCTGTACCTAGCCCGCGCCCGGCCCCGTACCTAGCCCAGCGCCCGGCCCCGTACCTAGCCCGCGCCCGGCCCCGTCCCTAGCCCGCGCCTGGCCCCGTACCTAGCCCACGCCCGGCCCCGTACCTCACCCGCGCCCGGCCCCGTACCTAGCCCAGCGCACGGCCCCATACCTAGCCCGCGCCTGGCCCCATACCTAGCCCCGCGCCCGGCCGCGTCCCTAGCCCAACGCCCGGCCCCGTACCTAGCCCGCGCTCGGCCCCGTACCTAGCCCGCGCCCGGCCCTGTCCCTAGCCCGCGCCCGGCCCCCACGACGACTCCTAGCCCGCGCCCGGCCCTGTCGGCCCCTTGCCTCACTGTCCCTGCTGCTACTGCTACAGCTGCAACTGCTACTGCTAAAGCTGCTACTGCTACTGCTACTGCTACAGCTGCTACTGCCATCCTGCGTACAGCACAGCTATGGCTTCGCTTCGGGTTCTCGCGTTTGATCATGAGGGCAGACCGGTTCAGTTTGACACGTGGCTAGACGACCTGCAACTGTACCTACTGAGCGATTCTAAGGACAGTGTCTCGCTGTCTGACCTAGCGTCAGGCGCTGCTACTGCCCCCCCCGCCACAGCCGACAGTTCGACTCGCTCACAGTGGCTTACTCGTGACGCTGCTGCCCGCTTAGCCATTCGCAACCACCTGCCCTTAGCTGAATGCGCTCACTTTGGACAGCACAGGACAGCACAGGCACTGTACGACGCTGTAGTCGCTCGCTACTCCTCCCCTGCCATTGCTGCTCTAGGCCGCCTCCTTCTACCCTACCTGTTCCCCGAGCTGTCCGCCTTTACCACAGTCGAGGACCTGGTTTCCCACCTTCGCACTAGTGACGCTCGCTACCGCGCTGCCGTCCCTGCTGAGTTCCTTGACAGGAACCCGCCCCCGATGAACATCACTCTCTACTTTATAGTCACCCGCCTCCCTGACTCTCTTCGCTCTGTCAGGGACCACTTCCTCTCTCTTGACCCCACCTCCCTCACTGTTGACCTCCTCGGGCAGCATCTCTTCGCAGATGAGACTAGTGTAGTTGCTGTAGGTGCTGCTCATGGCACTCCGCGCCCGCCCTTCTTTGAGGGGTGTTCCCCCTCCCCCCTTGCCCCCTCCTACGCCTCTGCTGCTGCTGCAGACGCCTCTGTTCCTGAGGACGTCGGGGCTGCTTCTGCTAGTGCGAAGCGCCGCGGCAGCAAGGGCAAGGGTGGCCGGGGTGGTGGAGGTGGCAGCGGCGGTGGTGGAGGTGGCAGCGGGAGTGGTCGTGGGGGCAGCAGTGGAGGTGGTGGCGGCGGTGGGGCTGTTGGCGGGAGTGGGGGCTCTGGTGGCGGTGGTGGAGGCAGCGGTGGGAGTGGCGGCAGTGGAGGCGGTGGGACTGGTAGTGGTGGGACTGACGCTCGGCGTGTCGGTTCTGGGGGTGGCCAGCGTCAGCAGGAGCAGCGTCGGAGCAAGACCCTGTCTCCTCAGCAGCCTCGTGAGTGGTTTCTGTGTGGGGCGTCCGGGGGTAGTTGCCCGTATGTCATCCGCACGGGTGACCGTGCTGGTCAGACTTGCGGGCGGCCCCATACTCAGCACCGCTGCTTCTCCCGCCTCGACTACGCTTGGCGTGCTAAGTTTGGTGACGACGTCGAGCTCCCTCGCTGGGCAGATCTGCTTAAGTCTAGGATTGCTATCTTTGACTTAGACTTTGATGCTCTTCTTTCTTCTATGTATGCTTTGTCTGTTAGTGCTGAGGGTGACTGTTACCGGTGTGTGCCACCTGACCCAGGTATAGCGGCTACTGCTCTAGGTGCTAGTGCGTCTGGTACTCCCCCTGGTACTGCGCCTGCTTAGGCCTTGCACACTTTCACGTTTGACTCCGACGCCTCGCGCTGTTTCTTTCGTGACAGTACCACTCTCACTCCTCTCCCTGCACCTCTCCTGGTCAGACTGGCTGACCCCTCTGGGGGCCCGGTCTTTGCCCGTTCCTCCACTGTCCTCCCGTGTCCGGCGGTTCCGTCTGGCTTACTGTCAGGTCTTCACCTCCCCTCGTTCTCTACGAACTTGGTGAGTACCGCTGCCCTCCAGGATGCGATCGTCACTACCACCACTCCTGGGGGTCAGCGTGTGTCGATCTGCACGTGCACACGGACGGGCCGTCACCTGGCCACGTTCACTCGTCGGCTAGGGTCGAGTCTGTACACACTCGATACCGAGCCTTCTCAGGTAGCTGCGTCTGGCTCGTGTCGCCTCCTTTCGCACCAGACTCTTCTGTGGCACCACTGCTTGGGTCACTTCTCCCTGCCTCGTCTTCGTGGCATGCACTCTCGTCTTCTTGTCTCTGGTCTCCCCAGGTCTCTGCCTCCCCTGCCGCCCTCGCCTGCCCCGCCCTGCCTCCCTTGCGTCGAGGGGCGGCAGCGCGCCGCTCCTCACTCCTCCTCGTTTCCCCCGACGACTGCTCCCCTGCAGACTCTCCACATGGACGTGTTGGGTCCAGCCCGCGTCAGTGTTGGATGCACGTCATTTTGAGTGCATGTCATCCTAACGTCCTGCCAAGTGCTCGTGCTATTCATGCGTGCATTGTTTGCATGAGCATTTGTCATTGTGCATGGCTGTTGGATTTTACCATCTCTGTGTTTTCTCCAAGTTTAAATGCTTGATCATGCAGGAGAAATCCAGAGCTTTCCAACGATACCAAGATCGCCCAAGTTACAAGATTTCCAAGACTTGGATTTCTTATTACCTTTTAAGGTTATATCTAATTTGGGTGATTACTTGGGACATGACTATAAAGGGATCTTTGGTTGGATGGTTAGGGAAGGCAACTTTGACTTTTGGACTGGGGTGGCTAGAAGTTTCTAGCATGGGTTGCGAATGTTGCAACACCTAGGCAAAATCCAACTAGATTGGATTTTGCATGTGACACCTCAAGGACCTCATGATGAGGGTTGCATCCTTGCTGCTAGGAAGGTTCCTACCATCCTTCCCAAGCTCTTGGAGAACCCCTTCCCTCTCATGGTTCTCTTGGAGTCCCCAACCCCAACATTCCATGCCTTAATGTTTGTACTTCCTCTACCATTCTAGTCATGCGGTTGCTGGACGTTTTTACTTGGTTCTCACTCTATAGACCATCTTAACGACTGATTCAACTTGGAGATGGTAGCTTAGGCTAAGGCGCACAATCCTATTGAGCGAATTTGCGTTTAGTTGAGAATTGAGTTCGTCGTAAGCTCTCAAAGTGACGGATCATGAACAACAGTCAGTGGACAGGACCGCGGGCGCTACTTTCTGCTAGTAGTTGACGACTACACGCGGTACACCACGGTCTTTCCCTTGCGCAGCAAGGGTCAGGTCGCTGATGTCTTGATCCCTTGGATCCACACAGTCCGTCTCCAGCTCCGCAAGCGGTTCGGCCAGGACCTTCCTATCCTGCGTCTGCACTCTGACAGAGGTGGTGAGTTCTATTCCAACCTCTTGCGGGACTTTTGTCGTGGGGAGGGCATTCTCCAGTCGTTCACGCTTCCGGACTCCCCTCAGCAAAATGGGATTGCTGAGCGCCGCATTGGCTTAGTCATGGAGGTCGCTCGTACCTCCATGATTCATGCGGCCGCTCCCCATTTTGTGTGGCCGTTTGCGGTCCGGTACGCTGCGCATTAGCTCAACCTCTGGCCCCGTGTCTCCTTACCGGAGACATCGCCCACACTGCGTTGGAAGGGGGAGGTTGGCGATGCGTCGGTGTTCCGGGTCTGGGGATCTCGTGCCTTTGTTCGCAATGCGTCGGCGGACAAGCTCTCCCCTCGTGCTATCCCCTGCGTCTTCCTTGGCTTTGTCCCCGACGCGCCTGGCTGGCAGTTTTACCACCCCACCTCGCGCCGTGTCTTCCCTTCTCAGGACATCACGTTTGACGAGTTGGTTCCCTTTTACCGCCTCTTCCCCTACCGCTCTGCCCCTCCTCCGCCCCCGCCGTTCTTCATTGCTCCCGGCCCCCCTATGGTAGACCCCCTCGCGCCCCAGGGTCCTGCTCCCTCAGGTGTGTCTCAGGTAGAGCCTCTCCCTGGTCCTGCGCCTGTTCAGGTAGCTGTCGACTCAGATGCTGCTCGAGGTGCTGCGTCTGGGGGTGCGGAGCCTGGGGGTGCGGAGTCTGAGGGTGCTGAGACTGGGGGTGCTGAGCCTAGGGGTATTGAGACTGGGGGTGCTGAGCCTGGGGGTGCTGCGACTGGGAGTGGTGAGCCTGGGGGTGCTGAGTCTGAGGGTGTTGAGCCTGGGGGTGCCGCGTCGGAGGGTGCGGAGTCTGGATTTGCGGAGCCTCAGGATGCTACTTTGTCTGGAGGTTCTGCTGGTGCTTTGCCGAGACTGTCTCTGCAGTAGTTGTGTGAGTGGTTTGTTCGGCGTACGCGCATTCGGAGTGGAGCTTCTGGGGCTGGAGGTGCTGGCGCTGCTGGAGCTGGAGGTACTAGAGTTGCTGCTGAAGCTGGTGTTACTGGAGGTACTGCGACCACTGGTCCTAAAGGTGCTCGTACCCGGGATACTGGAGTTGCCGGGAGTGGTGGTGTTGAGGGTGCTGGAGCGGGAGACCTTACAGAGTCTGGTAATACTAGCGCTGGTGGCGCTGGAGCTGGAGGAGCTGGAGTTGGTGGCCCTGGCGCAGGAGGCGCTGGAGTTGGAGCCCCTGGTGTTGGAGGTGCTGGAGCTGGAGGAGCTGGAGCTGTTGACCCTGGTGGCCCTGTGCGGCCGCGACCGTACTTCGTTCCCCTGCTCTAGCCGGTTCTTGGTACCCTACCTCCTGCTGCCCTTACTCCTCCCCTCCTGTGTCCCCCGCCTGACCAGTCGCAGCCACTGTTACAGCCAACCTCTCCACTGCCTGCTCCTTCTCCTTACACTGAGCAGTCCGGCTGTCTTACAGAGGGTCGTGAGCCTGTGTCTCGTCCTGTCTCGCCTGTTTGCACTGCTCGTCGCGTTCCTCGTTCGCGTCCTCCTCCCGTCCCTCGCACGCACGCTATGACCCTTCGTCCTTCCTCTGTTCCTCAACGTGTTCCTCTGCAGGCTCCTCCTGAGTCCTCTCTTCCTGAGGTCCCTGACCCTGAGTCTGACCGCGCTCGTGCTGCCAGTCCCACTGTCTCTCGTCTCCTTGCCACTGCTGTCACTGTCCCCTCTTTTGAGTCTGCTGCTGCGTCTGCTCTCGTTGCTGAGCTGCTTGACTTTGCTGCTGCCTGTCGTCTAGACTACGCCTCTGCTCTTGTTGCTGAGTCTGCGTCTGCCAGTCCTCCGCCCATCGGGGGTGAGTGTGCTCTTGGCACGGACGTCCTTGAGGACAGACAGGAGGACTTTGAGTGTCTTGCAGCTGCTGTACCTTATTTCGCTTCCATGCTGCTTGCCCCTGAGGGAGACCTGGATGCACCAGACATCCCGACCCCGTGGTCTTACGCAGAGGCGATTACGGGTCCTTACTCCTCTCGATGGCAGGCAGCCATGGATGGCGAGATGGCATCCTGGAAGTCCACAGGCACCTACGTCGATGAGGTTCCCTCACCTAGGGCGAACATAGTCGATGGCATTGGATCTTCAGGGTGAAGCGGCCGCCGGGTTCTCCGCCTGCCTTCAAGGCGTGTTACGTTGCTAGAGGCTTCAGACGGCGACAGGGAGTTGACTTCTTCCAGACCTTCTCCCCCACCCCGAAGATGACTACTCTTCGGGTGTTGCTGCACGTCGCTGCTCAGCGTGACTACGAGTTGCACTCTCTGGACTTCAGCACAGCTTTCGTGCAGGGCAGCCTGCACGAGGAGATCTGGTTGCGCCGCCCACCTAGTTTCACTGAGTCTTTTCCTGCAGGTACTCAATGGAGTCTTCGGCGGCCAGTCTACGGTCTCCGCCAGGCGCCTCGCGAGTGGCACGACACAGTGAGGACTAAACTTGGGGGTCTTGGGTTTGCTCCTGCTACTGCTGACCCGTCGCTGTTTCTACGCACCGACACCTCGCTGCCGCCGTTCTACGTCCTTGTCTACGTTGATGACCTCGTCTTTGCCACTGCTGACACTGAGGCACTGACTCTTGTGAAGTTGGAACTGCAAAAGAGACACACCTGCACTGACCTGGGTGAACTGCGCAGCTATCTTGGCTTGCAGATCACTCGGGATAGAGCTCGGCGCACCATTACCCTGACTCAGTCACACATGGTGCACTAGGTCCTTGAGCGTTTCGGCTTCTAGGTCTCCTCGCCACAGCTCACTCCTCTGTCTACAAGCCACTCGCTCTCAGCTCCACCTTCGAACGAGTCCGTAGAGCCGAGTGGTCCGTACCCAGAGCTTGTGGGTTGCCTCATGTACCTGATGACATGCACTCGACCCGACCTCGCATACCCTCTCAGCCTCCTGGCTTGCTACGTGGCTCCCGGTAGGCACCGAATGGTGCACTGGGATGCTGCGAAGAGGGTACTGCGTTACATGTGCAGTACGTCAGGCATGGGGCTCGTGCTTGAAGGACGGGGTCCAGTTGTCCTCACCAATCACGCAGACGCCTCCTGGGTTGATGACTCAGCTACGCAGCGGTCGTCACAGGGTTACACCTTCAGCCTTGGTTCCGGCTCTGTTTCTTGGCGGTCTACCCGCTCGTCTTTGGTTCTCAGCTCCTGTTGTGAGGCTGAGATCTATGCCGGGGCCATGGCTACTCAGGAGCTACGCTGGCTCACCTATCTGCTGACCGAATTGGGAGAGCAGCCTCGTTCGCCTCCAGTTCTGTTCGTAGACAACAAGGCCATGATTGCCTTGTGTCAGGAGCACAGAACGAAGCACATTGCTCTGCGATACTTCCTTGCTCGAGAGTTCCAGCAGCGTGGCCTGCTTCGTCTTGCGTACGTGGCCACTCGGGCCAACATTGCTGATGTCTTCACCAAGGCACTTCCGCCTGGTGATCATCAGCGCTTTGTTACTGTGTTAGGCCTTGTGCCTACTTTGCCTCACTTGCTTACTGCTTGATTTTGCTTTTACTGTGATCTATATATATACTTGCATGCTTGCACTTGCTAGGGTATGATCACTGTACTGTTTGTTCTCTTTATATAACTCTGCATGTGAACTGGCCTTGTGGCCCTTTGCTTGTGCTCGGACTGTGTGGTGGGTTTGTGATCCACCCTGAGATTGCTTTGCTTTTCTTGACTGGTCTTGTGACCACTTGTTCTCCCCCACTTTGCCTATGGGGGTGTGTCAGAACATTATAGCTTATACATTTGTGTAGGCTGTAGTGGGGTAGCCCATAAAGGGTACAACCCAATAAGGGTTAGTACTTGTACCCAACTCTTTGCTAGTTCATTCATTCTCGTTCGTTATTCTGACAGGGCTAGGGGTCGACGGGGGCCGAGCGCGAGGGTTAGGTGCGACGGGGCTGGGCGAGAGGGCTAGGGGTCGATGGGGGGCCGAGCGCGGGCTAGGGGTCGACGGGCCGGGCGCGGGCTAGGGGTCGACGGGGCCGGGCACGGGCTAGGGGTCGACGGGGCCGGGCGCATGGCTAGGGGTCGACGGGGGCCGAGCGCGAGGGCTAGGGGCGACGGGGCCGGGCGCGAGGGCTAGGGGCAACGGGGCCGGGCGCGAGGGCTAGGGTCGACGGGGTCGAGCGCGAGGGCTAGGGTCGACAGGGCCAGGGCGCGCGGGCTAGGGTCGACGGGGCTGGGCGCGAGGGCTAGGGGCGACGAGCTTTTGGGCGCGTGGGCTAGGGCCTACGGGTCGGCTAGGGGCGACGGGCCTAGGGGTGACGAGCAGAGGGGTGACACGAGGGTCGCTAGGGGCTGCTAGTGGGGCAGCGAAGTGGTGGGCCCAAGGAAAACCGGTCTGAGCGGAGGACCTGCTCTGAAACCATGTCAAGAGAATGAATGAACTATGAAACAGTTGGGTACAAGTACTAACCCTAATTGTGTTGTACCCCTGATGCGCTACCCCACTATAGCCTATATATATGTAAAAGCTATAATGTTCTGACAATGATAACTTCAGATTACGTGGGGTCCACGAGGTCGCGATGGTTGGGTGTTGGTGTTGGAGGAACCAAGGGTTATGAAAACATTCTCAAAGGTTCTCCTTAGTGAACCGCTTCGTAACGGAGCAGCGCAGCTATACTAGTACCGCGTTAGCTTGTATAGAGCACGTGAAGTTCAACAACCACGTGCAGGTCAACAGTCGCGGGAAAGTCAATGGTCGCGACTGTTGACCACCTCGCAACTGTAATAGGAGGTTACACGCTGCAACTCGGCAACTGTCGAGTATTGCAATAGTCGCGGTTATGGTAGGAATGCAAAAAAAAAAAAAAAAAGGAAATGTACTCCTCATAGTATATGGCTAGCTAGGAATGCTATACATTTCTCTTGTAATGCTATCTTAATCATATTGTTCTCTTTCAATTATTATAAAAAGGTCATTCCACACCTTCATAGTCTTCCTCATAACTTGGTTAGCCTTATCCTATCCACTACGATTCTTGGTTATATCAACATGGTATGAGAGCACGGTTGGATTATGAGGCCTACCAAGTTCTTGTTCTTCCTAGAAAAAATCTTTATTAACTTACTCATTACAACACCATAGTTGCAACATTGCAAGTCACTACTCCGCGCTCGAGGAGCCATTCCTGAAGCTGCCCTCTGTGCCACACTCCTCTCCGAACAGCACGAGATCGACGTGTACAATAATAGAAATGGAAAAAAGACAGATTGGTGTTCCACGCTGACGCAACTGAAGGGGAGTCACATAAGAAAAAGGGGTATTTTTGCAAGTACTGCAAGAAAACGGGCCACACGATGGATCGTTGCTTCAAGCGCAAAGCTGCCATCGAAAGGCGCAACAACAACTCACCTGGTCAACAACATCAACCCTCAGTGTCTCCTTCAACGCCAGCAGCAACGGCGACCATGTCGCCACCTGCCGTCACGGGTACTTCGCAAGCTCCTGCGTGGATCTCATCCAAGGACAAAGGAAAAGGGACGATTTTTTTCTGCATGGCGCGCCACAGAGGTACTCGTTACTACAACAGGGTTCATTTTCTGACAATCGCAGCAATTGGACCCATTGCACCAAGCCCGAACAACGATCCTACAATCGAACTATGGAGCAACAGAGTGACGACCCACCTGATTACAAGTTGCCTCCGAGCACGGCCGAATCCCCTCCTGGGTTTCCTTCGACTCACGAGAACATTCTCACGGGCTTCTACGTTCACCTTGACCGCATCGTCACTCCCAAGATCGTCAGCATCACGCGACAAAGCTGTGACAACTTCAATAGGTGGTATCTTGACAGCTGCTGCGGACAACACATGGTGGGATCAACGACATTCATTAGCAACTCAAAGTGAATGCGATGACCGTGCGAAATAACTGTCGCAAAAAGCAATCGACTGAAGGCTTACGACATTGGAGAAATTTGTCAAACTTATATCTGCTATGGTCTATTTGTGAGAATGATAGACGAAAGAATGATTGAATTAGGAAATGAGAAGGGTACAAGTAGGAAACACATAAGTGTTGTACCCTCTAAGGACTACCCCACTACAGCCTAGACCGACTATAGTAAATATATGTTTGACACTATTTAGGCTGTAGTGGGGTAGTTCTTAGAGGGTACAACACTTATGTGTTTCCTATTTGTACCCATCTCATTTTCTAGTTTATCCATTCTTTCGTCAATCCTTCTCAGATGGTATAGAGCTAGTTTCGAGAATTTTTAAAAAGGGCCCACCACTGAAATTCGTCACTGCTTGCTCGACGCGCGCGTCGCGCCTTCCCTTCGAGGCCCGTCGCGGCCCCTGCGCCTGCCCTTAGAGCCAGCGCCCGCCCCGTAAGGCCCCGTAAGGCCCCCTTTTCCGGCCCCGTAAGGCCCCGTAAGGCCCCTTAAGGCCCCGTTTATGGCCCCGTAAGGCCCCGTTAGGCCCCGTAAGGCCCCGTAAGGCCCCGTTTACGGCCCCTTTTAATGCCCAGTAAGGCCCCGTAAGGCCCCGTAAGGCACCATTTACGGCCCCGTAAGGCCCCGTAAGGCCCCATTTACGGCCCCGTTAAAGGCCCCGTAAGGCACCGTAAGGCCCCGTCAGGCCCCGTAAGGCCTCGTTTACGGCCCCGTTTAAGGCCCCGTAAGGCCCCGTAAGGCCCCGTAAGGCCCCGTCAGGCCCCGTTTAAGGCCACGTAAGGCCCCGTAAGGCCCCGTCAGGCCCCGTGGCCCCGTTAGGCCCCGTACCGCCCCATAATGCCCCGTAAGGCCCCGTCAGGCCCCGTAAGGCCCTGTCAGGCCCCGTTAGAGGCCCCGTACGACCCCGTGAGGCCCAGTTCTCGGCCCCGTCAGGCCCCGTCAGGCCCTGCGCCGGCCCTGCTGCAGCCCTGTCGCACCTCTGCCCCGGCCCTGCTCCGACCCTGCCCCAGCCCTGCCCAGGCCCTGCCCCGGCCCTGCCCCGGCCCTGCCCCGGCCATGCACCCTGCCCTGGCTCTGCCCCGGCCCTGCCCCGGCCCTGCCCCGGCCCTGCCCCGGCCCTGCTCCTGAACTGCCCCGGCCCTGCTCCTGAACTGCCCCGGCCCTGCCCCTGAACTGCCCCGGCCCTGGCCCGGCTCTGCCCCGGCCCTGCCCCGGCCCTGCTCCTGAACTGCCCCGGCCTTGCCCCTGAACTGCCCCGGCCCTGGCCCGGCTCTGCCCCGGCCCTGCCCCGGCCCTGCCCCGGCCCTGCTCCTGAACTGCCCCGGCCCTGCCCCGGCCCTGCTCCTGAACTGCCCCGGCCCTACCCCGGCCCTGCCCCAGCCTCTCCCCTGGTAAGAGCGCCGCGCTGCCGAGCCACACCGCCCTGCCGAGCTGCGCTGCCCTGCCTAGCCTGCTTAGCCGAGTTGCACTGCTGCTGCTGCTAGCCTGCTGCTTCTCCTGTCATGGCTAGTCTCAATGTTCTTACCTTTGATGCTGAGGGTCGAGCTGTTGACTTTGAGGTCTGGCTAGATGATCTGCAGCTTTTCCTACAGTGCGATAGCAAGGATGGTCTCTCACTGTTCGATCTCACGTCTGGCGCCTCTACTGCCCCTACTGCTGATGCTGACAGTACTGTTCGCTCGCAGTGGCTCACGCACGATGCTGCTGCTCGTCTTGCTGTGCGCAATCACCTGCCGTCTACTGAGCGCGCGCACTTTAGTCAGTACAAGAGTGCTAGGGCTCTGTACGACGCTGTAGTTGCACGCTACTCCTCCCCTACCACTGCTGCCCTCAGCCGCCTCATGCTGCCGTACCTTTTTCCTGACCTTGCCGCCTTTGCCACAGTTGCTGACCTAGTTGCTCACCTCCGCACTAGTGACGCTCGCTACCGCGCTGCCCTTCCCACTGAGTTTCTTCCCACGAACTCCCCCCCCATGTACATCACCCTTTACTACCTAGTCACTCGCCTCCCTGACTCTCTCTCCTCAGTCAGGGATCACTTTCTCTCCCTTTGCCCTACCGAGCTGACTGTCGACTTGCTAGAGGAGCGCCTTGCTGCAGCTGAGAAGAGTATCTTAGCTGTTGGGGCTTCCCGCGGCGACCGTCGCACCCCCTTCTTTGAGGGGTGTTCCCCTGTCCCCCTTCTCCCCTCTGTTGCCTCTGCTACTGCTGTCGACCTCGTTGGCACTGAGGAGGTCGGCGCTGCGTCTGCCCCTAGTGGGCGACGCCGCACTGGCAAGGGCAAGGGAAGCAAGGGTGGTAGAGGGGGCGGTGGAGGAAACGGTGGAGGAGGTGGAGGTGGTGGTGGGGGTGGTCCCGGGGGTGGGGGCGTCGGTGGCGGCAGTGGAGGCCGTGGAGGCGGTGGCGGAGGCGGTGGAGGCGGCGGCAGCGGTGGTGGAGGTAGCAGAGGAGGTGGTGATGGTCGCGGTGCAGCCACGCAGCGTGGAGGCCTTGGTGGCGGCCAGCGTCAGCAGCAGCTGCGCACCCGTGAGACCCCGTCTGTTCAGCAGCTTCGTGAGTGGTACGCTGGGCGTGGGAGGTCTGGGGGTGCAGGTCCCTGTCAAACTTATATCTGCTATGTTCTATTTAGGCTGTAGTGGGGTAGCTCTTAGAGGGTACAACACTTATGTGTTTCCTATTTGTACCCATCTCATTTCTAGTTCATTCATTCTTTCGTCTATCATTCTCACATGGTATAGAGCTAGTTTCGAGACTTTTTTTAAAAGGGCCCACCACTGAAATTCTTCACTGCCTGCTTAACGTGCACGTCGCGCCTTCCCTTCGAGGCCCATCGCGGCCCCTGCGCCTGCCCTTAGAGCCAGCGCCCGCCCCGTAAGGCCCCGTAAGGCCCCCCTTTTCCGGCCCAGTAAGGCCCCGTAAGGCCTTGTAAGGCCCCGTTAGGCCCCGTAAGGCCCCTTAAGGCCCCGTAAGTCCCCGTAGGGCCCCATTTACGGCCCAGTAAGGCCCCGTTTAAGGCCCTGTTTAAGGCCCCGTAAGGCCCCGTAAGGCCCCGTAAGGCCCCGTTTACGGCCCCGTACGGCCCCGTTTAAGGCCCCGTAAGGCCCCGTTTAAGGCCCCGTAAGGCCCCGTAAGGCCCCTTAAGGCCACGTAAGGCCCCTCAAGGCCCCGTAAGGCCCCGTATGGCCCCGTTTACGGCCCCGGTTAAGGCCCAGTAAGGCCCCGTAAGGCCCCGTCAGGCCCCGTTTAAGTCCCCGTAAGGCCCCGTAAGGCCCCGTCAGGCCCCGTTTAAGGCCCCGTTCGGCCCCATAAGGCCCCGCAAGGCCCCGTAAGGCCCCGTCAGGCCCCGTCAGGCCCCGTGGCCCCGTTAGGCCCCGTACCGCCCCATAATGCCCCGTAAGGCCCCGTAAGGCCCCGTCAGGCCCCGTAAGGCCCTGTCAGGCCCCGTTAGAGGCCCCGTACGACCCCGTGAGGCCCAGTTCTCGGCCCCGTCAGGCCCCGTCAGGCCCTGCGCCGGCCCTGCTGCAGCCCTGTCGCACCTCTGCCCCGGCCCTGCTCCGACCCTGCCCCAGCCCTGCCCAGGCCCTGCCCCGGCCCTGCCCCGGCCCTGCCCCGGCCATGCACCCTGCCCTGGCTCTGCCCCGGCCCTGCCCCGGCCCTGCCCCGGCCCTGCTCCTGAACTGCCCCGGCCCTGCTCCTGAACTGCCCCGGCCCTGCCCCTGAACTGCCCCGGCCCTGGCCCGGCTCTGCCCCGGCCCTGCCCCGGCCCTGCTCCTGAACTGCCCCGGCCCTGCCCCTGAACTGCCCCGGCCCTGGCCCGGCTCTGCCCCGGCCCTGCCCCGGCCCTGCCCCGGCCCTGCTCCTGAACTGCCCCGGCCCTGCCCCGGCCCTGCTCCTGAACTGCCCCGGCCCTACCCCGGCCCTGCCCCAGCCTCTCCCCTGGTAAGAGCGCCGCGCTGCCGAGCCACACCGCCCTGCCGAGCTGCGCTGCCCTGCCTAGCCTGCTTAGCCGAGTTGCACTGCTGCTGCTGCTAGCCTGCTGCTTCTCCTGTCATGGCTAGTCTCAATGTTCTTACCTTTGATGCTGAGGGTCGAGCTGTTGACTTTGAGGTCTGGCTAGATGATCTGCAGCTTTTCCTACAGTGCGATAGCAAGGATGGTCTCTCACTGTTCGATCTCACGTCTGGCGCCTCTACTGCCCCTACTGCTGATGCTGACAGTACTGTTCGCTCGCAGTGGCTCACGCGCGATGCTGCTGCTCGTCTTGCTGTGCGCAATCACCTGCCGTCTACTGAGCGCGCGCACTTTAGTCAGTACAAGAGTGCTAGGGCTCTGTACGACGCTGTAGTTGCACGCTACTCCTCCCCTACCACTGCTGCCCTCAGCCGCCTCATGCTGCCGTACCTTTTTCCTGACCTTGCCGCCTTTGCCACAGTTGCTGACCTAGTTGCTCACCTCCGCACTAGTGACGCTCGCTACCGCGCTGCCCTTCCCACTGAGTTTCTTCCCACGAACTCCCCCCCCATGTACATCACCCTTTACTACCTAGTCACCCGCCTCCCTGACTCTCTCTCCTCAGTCAGGGATCACTTTCTCTCCCTTTGCCCTACCGAGCTGATTGTCGACTTGCTAGAGGAGCGCCTTGCTGCAGCTGAGAAGAGTATCTTAGCTGTTGGGGCTTCTCGCGGCGACCGTCGCACCCCCTTCTTTGAGGGGTGTTCCCCTGTCCCCCTTCTCCCCTCTGTTGCCTCTGCTGCTGCTGTCGACCTCGTTGGCACTGAGGAGGTCGGCGCTGCGTCTGCCCCTAGTGGGCGACGCCGCACTGGCAAGGGCAAGGGAAGAAAGGGTGGTGGAGGGGGCGGTGGAGGAAGCGGTGGAGGAGGTGGAGGTGGTGGTGGGGTTGGTCCCGGGGGTGGGGGCGTCGGTGGCGGCGGTGGAGGCCGTGGAGGCGGTGGCGGAGGCGGTGGAGGCGGCGGCAATGGTGGTGGAGGTAGCGGAGGAGGTGGTGCTGGTCGCGGTGCAGCCACGCAGCGTGGAGGCCTTGGTGGCGGCCAGCGTCAGCAGCAGCTGCGCACCCGTGAGACCCCGTCTGTTCAGCAGCTTCGTGAGTGGTACGCTGGGCGTGGGAGGTCTGGGGGTGCAGGTCCCTGCGCGTACGTTCTTCGCACAGGCACTCGTAGTGGGGAGGTGTGTGGTCTCCCACACACCACGCAGCGCTGCTTCGGCCGCCTGACTGACGCTTGGCGTACCCAGTTTCCTAACGCTGTTGAGCTTCCTCGTTGGCATGATCTGCTTCTGCAGAATGTGCCTATCTTTGATCTAGACTTTGATGCTATCCTTGCTGCCATGTATGCTCTTGCTGATATTACTGAGGGTGACTGTTACCTGCGTGTCCCGCCCGACCCGGGCACTGTGGCTGCTGCTCTAGGTGCTAGTGCGGCTGCTGCTCTAGGTGCTAGTGCGTCTGCTGCTCCAGGTGCTGGTACGTCTCCTCTCTCAGGTACTGCACCTACTGAGTCCTTGCACACCTTCACACTTGACTCTGGTGCTTCGCGCTCTTTCTTTAGAGACAGCACCACGCTCACGCCGCTCCGTCGGCATATTGCGGTCTCCCTTGCTGACCCCTCCGGGGGCCCAGTCCTTGCACACTCCTCCACTGTCCTACCGTGTCCTGCGGCCCCGTCGGGCTTGCTATCGGGACTCCACCTCCCCTCGTTCTCTACGAACCTGGTGAGTGGAGCTGACCTCCAGGACGCGTGGGTTGACCAGTTCACCCCTGGAGGTCAGCGTGTGACCCACTGCACTTGCTCTCGGACGGGCCGTCACCTGGCCACGTTCACCCGTCGGCCAGGGTCGAGTCTGTACACACAAACTACTGCACCTCCTCCGGTCTCTGCGTCTGGTCAGGTAGCTGCGTCCAGTCAGGTGTTTGCTGCCGTGTCCAGGTCTAGTCCTGCGTCTGCCCCCTGCTCGTGTCGTCCTTTGGCACACGAGACTCTCCTTTGGCACCACCGCCTTGGTCACCCCTCCCTGCCTCGTCTTCGAGGTATGGCCTCCCGTGCCCTTGTCTCGGGTCTACCCAGGTCCCTCCCTCCCCTTCCTCCGGGGCCTGCCCCCACCTGTGTTCCTTGTGTCGAGGGCCGGCAGCGCGCCGCCCCTCACTCCTCCTCGTTTCCTCTGACTGAGGCCCCTCTGCAGACTCTTCACATGGACGTGTGGGGCCCAGCCCGCGTCCATGGACAGGGTCACGAGCGCTACTTCCTCCTGGTCGTTGACGACTACTCGCGTTACACCACAGTCTTCCCCTTGCGCAGCAAGGGTGAGGTCACTGAGGTGTTGATCGTTTGGATCCACGGTGCTCGTCGCCAGCTCAGTGAGAGTTTCGGCTCAGACCTTCCTGTTCTGCGCCTGCACTCGGACAGAGGCGGGGAGTTTTCCTCCGACCTCTTGAGGGCCTTCTGTCGTTCGGAGGGCATCCGCCAGACGTTCACGCTTCCGGCCTCCCTGCAGCAAAATGGGATTGCTGAGCGCCGCATTGGCATGGTCATGGACGTCGCTCGTACATCCATGATCCATGCGGCTGCTCCCCATTTTCTGTGGCCGTTCGCGGTTCAGTACGCGGCGCATCAGATCAACCTTCAGCCTCGTGTCTCCTTGCCGGAGACCACACCTACTCTGCGGTGGACGGGGAAGGTTGGCGATGCGTCCGCGTTTCGTGTCTGGGGATCTCGAGCTTTTGTCCGCGATACTACTGCGGACAAGCTGTCCTCCCGTGCCGTTCCCTGTGTCTTCCTTGGCTTCCCTCCTGACGCACCCGGGTGGCAGTTCTACCACCCCACCTTGCGTCGTGTTCTGTCCTCTCAGGACGTCTCGTTCGACGAGTCGGTGTCGTACTACCGTCTCTTTCCCTACCGCACTGCCTCTCCCCCCCCCCCGCCGCTCTTCCTCGCACCAGGTACTCCCCTGGTAGACCCCCTCCCTCCCCAGGGTCCTGCCCCCTCAGGTGTGTCCCAGGTAGACCCTGCCGAGCCGGTCGAGGTAGCTGTCGACTCAGGTGCTGCTAGGGGTGCTGAGACTGGGGGTGCTGAGACTGGGGGTGCTGAGTCTGGAGGTGCTCTGGGTGTCCCGTCGCGGCGGGAGCCCCTCTCTCCACAGCGGCTTCGTGAGTGGTACTCTCGGCGCTGTCGAGGTGCTGCTGGTGCTGGAGGTGCTGGAGGTGCGACACGAGCTACTGGAGGTGCTGGCGCTGCTGGAGGTGGTGCTGGTGCTGGAGCTGCTGGAGGTGCTGCTGGTGCTGGAGCTGCTGGAGGTGCTACTAGTGCTGTAGGTGCTGGAGGTGCTCCTGGAGCTACTGGAGGTGCTGGCGCTGCTGGAGGTGGTGCTGGTGCTGGAGCTACTGGAGGTGCTGCTGGTGCTGGAGCTGCTGGAGCTGCTGCTGGTGCTGTAGGTGCTGGAGTTGCTACTGGAGCTCCTGGAGGTGCTGGTGCTGCTGGAGGTGGTGCTGGTGCTGGAGCTGCTGGAGGTGCTGCTGGTGCTGGTGCTGGAGCTGCTGGAGGTGCTGCTGGGACTGGAGACCCTGGGGCTGAGGGTACTGGTTCTGTCTCTGCTGTTTCTCGAGGCGCTGCGCGGCCGCGGCCGTACTACGTTCCCCTCCTTCAGCAGGTTCTTGGCTCCCCGCCTTCTCCTGGTCCTCCTCCTCCTTTCCTGAGTCCACCGCCTGTCCAGTCTCAGTCGCAGTTGCAGCCGGCCCCTCCCCTGCCTGGTCCTTCTCCTTACTCTGGTCCGACTAGAGGTCTTACGGAGCGTCGTGAGCCTGAGTCGCGTCCTGTGTCGCCTGCGTCTCGTTCTGCGTCGCTTGTCCGCACTGTTCGCGCTGGTCGTGTTTCGCGTCCACGTCTTCCACCTGTCCCAGGCACTCACTCTATGACACTGCGTCCTTCTACTGCTTCACAGCGTGTCCCTCTGCCCTCTCCTCCTGCGTCCTCTCTTCCTGACGGTCCGGACCCGGAGTCTGACTCCCTTCGTGCTGCTAGTCCTACTGTCACGCGCTTTCTGGCCACTGCTGTCACTGACCCTCTGTTTGAGTCCTCTGCTGCGTGTGCTCTTGTTGCTGAGCTTGTTGACTTTGCTGCAGCCTGTCGCCTAGATTACGCCACTAGTCTTGATGCTGCGTCTGCGTCTGTCTGTCCTCCGTCCGTCGGGGGTGAGTGTGCTCTTGGCACGGACGTTCTTGAGGACAGACAGGAGGACCTTGAGTGCTTTGCCGCTGCTTCACCTCATCTCGTGTCCATGCTGCTTGCCCCTGAGGGAGACCCGGATGCACTAGACATCCCGACCCCGCGCTCTTACGCAGAGGCGATAGAGGGTCCCTACTCCTCTAAGTGGCAGGCAGCCATGGACGCAGAGATGGCTTCCTGGAAGTCCACAGGCACCTACGTAGACGAGGTTCCCCCACCTGGGGCGAACATTGTCAGTGGCATGTGGATCTTCAGGGTGAAGCGGCCGCCGGGTTCTCCGCCTGCCTTCAAGGCGCGTTACGTTGCACGTGGCTTCAGTCAGCGACAGGGAGTTGACTTCTTTCAGACCTTCTCCCCTACCCCGAAGATGACCACTCTTCGGGTACTGCTGCACGTTGCTGCTCAGCGTGACTACGAGCTCCACTCGCTTGACTTCAGCACAGCCTTCCTACAGGGCAGCCTGCACGAGGAGATCTGGCTGCGCCGCCCACCTGGCTTCACTGGGTCGTTTCCTGCTGGTACCCAGTGGAGCCTCCGGCGGCCAGTCTACGGTCTCCGCCAGGCGCCCCGTGAGTGGCACGACACGCTCAGGACGACTCTTGCTGCTCTTGGTTTTGCTCCTTCCACTGCTGACCCTTCTCTGTTTCTACGCATTGACGCTACTCTGCCGCCGTTCTACGTTCTTGTGTACGTAGACGACCTTGTCTTTGCTACTGCTGACACGGAGGCACTCGCCCACGTGAAGTCCGAGCTGCAAAAGAGACACACGTGCACAGACCTGGGTGAGCTCACAAGCTATCTTGGCTTGCGGATCACCCGGGATAGAGCACAGCGCACCATTACCTTGACTCAGTCACACATGGTGCAGCAGGTCCTTCAGCGCTTCGGCTTCACCTACTCCTCGCCACAGTCCACTCCTCTGCCTACCGGTCACTCGCTCTCAGCTCCACCTTCGGACGAGTCCGTAGAGCCGAGTGGCCCGTATCCAAAGCTTGTGGGCTGCCTCATGTACCTGATGACTTGCACACGACCTGACCTCGCATACCCTCTCAGCCTTCTGGCTCGCTACGTGGCTCCCGGCAGGCACCGAAAGGTGCACTGGGATGCTGCGAAGAGGGTGTTGCGATACTTGTGCAGTACATCGGGCATGGGGCTCGTGCTTGGAGGACGGGCTCGAGTTGTCCTCACTGGTCACGCTGACGCCTCCTGGGTTGACGACTTGGCTACGCAGCGGTCGTCACAGGGTTACACCTTCAGCCTTGGCTCCGGTTCTGTCTCCTGGCGGTCTACCCGCTCTTCTTCTGTTCTCAGCTCCAGTTGTGAGGCTGAGATCTACGCTGGGGCCATGGCTGCACAGGAGCTTCACTGGCTCACCTACCTTCTGACCGACTTGGGAGAGGCGCCTCGTTCTCCTCCAGTTCTGTACGTCGACAACAAGGCCATGCTGGCCTTGTGTCAAGAGCACAGACTGGAGCACAGAACGAAGCACATTGCTCTGCGCTACTTCCTTGCTCGAGAGTTGCAGCAGCGTGGCCAGCTTCGTCTTGCTTACGTGGCCTCTCAGGCCAACACTGCTGATGTTTTCACCAAGGCACTTCAGCCTTGTGATCATCAGCGTTTCTATACTGTGTTAGGCCTTGTACCTACTGTGCCTCACTTGTTGACTTCTTGACTCTGCTAGTACTATACTCTATATACTTATACCTGCATGCTTACACTTGCTAGGTTGTGTTCACTGTACTGTTTGCTTTCCTTTATATAACTCTTCATCTGAACTGGCCTTATGGCCCTTTGCTTGTGCTCAGACTGTGTGGTGACTTTGTGATCCACCCTGAGCTTGCTTTGCTTTTCTTGACTGGTCTTGTGACCTCTTGTTCTCCCCCACTTTGCCTATGGGGGTGTGTCAAACTTATATCTGCTATGGTCTATTTAGGCTGTAGTGGGGTAGTTCTTAGAGGGTACAACACTTATGTGTTTACTATTTGTATCCATCTCATTTTCTAGTTTATCCATTCTTTCGTCAATCCTTCTCACAAAATTTGCCTGCAGTCCAGCGACACCAACTTCACGATCCACATCGGCGATGTGCTAGTCGTCGTCGACCTTCAATTCAATCTCCTCTCTGCAGCTCAGCTCATGAAATGCAGAGTTGAGTTTCAAAGCAACTTTAAAGAAAGATCCCCCTTACAATCCCGTTCCAAACCCCTACATTTATACCTGTTCCACAATTACAACAGCACATCGCGCCGATCTCCAGATGCCGAGTTACCACTGCCGAATCCCTCGCAGGACAACATTCGTAATGACAACGTCGTCGAAGTTACCAGTATCCACGACTTCGATCGCCTCGTTTACGCCACTTCCAACGAAATCGGTCTCCGTGTGCTTGGGCTCGCAGTAGTAATCCCCCAACTCTCACCCAAGGAGCCCACCACCATGCACCAAGCCCTGCAAAGCCCCAACAGTGAGAAATTGAAAGCTGCCATGGCTGCCAAAGTAGCAACACTTAAGCACCGCAGGACCTGGAAGCTGGTTCCTCACTCATCTACGAAGGGGAGAAAAATATTAAGCAAAAAATGGGTCTTACGATTTAAAACACTCGCTGACAGATCAGTCGACCAGTACAAGACGAGATGGGTGGTACGCGGCTTCAAGCAAACACACTTATTGGACCATGATCAAACGTTCGCACCTGTCGGACAACACACCTCGGTGCGCCTCCTCATCTGCATCACAGTCGTCAAGCAGCGCCCGCTCCGCCAGATCGACGTCGCAAATACGTTCTTGTACGCAATTGTTGACGCCATCATCTTTGTCGAGCAGCTGCACTCCTTCGAAGAGAGCGACAAAGTAATCTGCCTCCTTCAAAAGTCCCTCTATGGCTTGAAACAAGCTCCCCGCCTGTGACAGCAGTACCTACACACCGTCCTCATCGAGCTCGGCTTCGCTCTGCTACCACACGACCAAGGACTGTACCGGAAGGAGTCGCGCAGGAAATTTATCCTACTCGTCACCTACGTTGACGATCTCCTCTACACCAGCAACGACACCGAGCTCCTCGACCGCTTCGAAGAAGAAATCAAAGAGAAATTGGAAGTGACCATCAACCACAATGTCACCCAGTTCCTCAGACTGAACGTCACTCAATCCACTACCTCCATCCATCTCTCGGCCGCAATATTTGCCACAACACTTGCAAAGAAATTCGCCATCACACCAATCAATCTAACTACTCCCTTCCGCACGCCTCCGCCTATCACGAACCAGACACCACACCGCTCTCCATCGACGACCACCACCTCTGCCAGCAGCAGCTCGGGTGCCTTCTGTTCACCGCCGTCACGTGCTGGCCAGATCTCTCCTACGTCGCAAGCCAGCTCGCACGTTAATGCGCTGACCTGAAGCGGAAAACATGCTAGAACTACGCCGAGCACTTCAATACTTCATCTCTACCCCTGAAGTTAGGCTCACCTACACGGATAATTTAACGGCTACTCTTCAACTACGCGGCCATGTGGACGTGGATCACGCAGGAGATGCTGTTGGCAAAGGACTGTTCGCGATGGAGCTCCCGCAGGAAGCAAAAGTGACAATGAACGAACACTTCAAGTTACTCTAAGACAAACAAAGCGCGATGAAGTTCGCAAACAAGCCCGATTTCGTGATTCGCGCGAAGCAGGTCACACTCCGTTACTTCTTCGTCAATGACGAGATCGACAAAGGGAAGGTCAAACTCACCTATTGCCCGACTAGTGATATGGCAACGGATTTTCTAACGAAGAAGCTGCCACGTTAGAAGTTCAACGTTGCGCCAATCTCTGGGGGACCTCAAAGAAATCCCGGATGGCTCACCTTCAGGAATGAAGGGGATTGTTGGAATAACCAAGGGTTATGAAAACATTCCCGAAGGTTCTCCGTAGCGCACCGCTTCATAACGGAGCAGCGCAGTTGTACTAGTACCGCGTTAGCTCGTATAGTGCATGCAAATGTCAACAGCTACGTGCAGGTCAACAGCCGCGGGAAAGTCAATGGTCGCGACTGTTCACCACCTCGCAATTGTAATCGGAGGTTACACGCTGCACCACGGTAACTATCGGGTATCGCAATTGTCACAATTACTGTAGCAACGTAAATAGTTAATAAGGGAATGTACCCCTCAGAGTATATGACTACGTTAATCGTGACTATTGTAACAAGGTCATTCGAATACTATTACTCTTGTAATGCTATCTTAATCATCTTGTTCTCTTTCAATTATTATAGCAAGGTCATTCCAAGTCTTCATTGTCTTCCTCATAACTTGGCTAACCTTATCCAATCCACTACGTTTCTATGTTATTGTCAGATATTATATTCTTAGTGATGTGTGTCATATGGGGTACAATAGTTAGGGTTAGGTTTAAGTACCCCAACCAACCTTAGTGAAATCACCATTCCATTCTTGACATGGTATCACCTAGGTTAGGATCCTGTGGGATCCCGTTCCTCTCGTTCACGTCCGTAGCGCCCGAGCCTGTTCCGTACCCTAGTGCCCATTACGCCCGTACTATCCCCTAGCGCCTATCGCGCTCGTCTCTCTCGTGCCCTAGCGCTCGCTGCGCTTGCCGACGCGTCGCCCCTGCTATCCCGTCCTGTCGCGTTGCCCCTGCAGTCACATCGCCCCTGCTGTCCCGTCACGTCGCCCCTGCTGTCCCGTCACGTCGCCCCTGCTGTCCCGTCGTCTCGCGCTGTCCCGTCGCGTCGCGACCGTCCCGTCCCATCGCATGCGCCGTGCCTGTTCGTCACACCGCGCCGTGCCGTCCGTCGCGTCCCGTCCCGCTGCGTCGCGCTGTCCGTCCGCGTCGCGCTGCTTGTCCCGTCCCGCCGTGTCACGCCTGCCTGTCTTGTCTGGTCGCGTCGCGCTGCCCATCCCGTCACGTCGCGCTACCCCTCCCCGTAGCGTTGCACCCTTCTAGTCCCGCCGTGTCGCACCCTACCATGCGTCCCGTAGCGCCCTAGGCCTCCAACTCTGCCAGTCACGCCCTACTAAGCCGCTCTAAGCGTTTAGGGTTTCGGCAGCACACTTCTTTGCTTTTGCTATGGCGACCCCTAGGGTCCTGCGCTTTGACATTGAGGGTAGGCCGCTCGAGTTCTCCGTCCGGCTCCTGCGTGTGCACCGCCTTTTAGAGAGTCAGGTTCCGGCAGATGAGTCTCTGTGGGCGCACGCTTCCGGCGACCTTCCTAAGCCCGACGACCCTGCGCCCTTAGGCGCTGACTCAAGCAGTGCAGACAGAGACCGTTATGCCCGCCAGCGTGCTGACCTGACAGCATTGAAGTCGCGTGACGCTGCGGCCTGCATCGCCCTCAGCAGCCTCCTCCCTGAGTCTGAGGAGGCCCACTTCACTCGGGTTAGCACGGCTACTGAGTTCCTGACTGCGATCAAGGCCCGCTACGCTAATCCCACCATGGTCTCTCTCGGTCGCCTGTTCCTCCCGTTCCTGTTTCCTGACCTCGACTTGTTTGAGCATTCTGCTGACTTGATCGCTCACCTGCACTAGCTCGATTCTAGCTACCGCGCTGCCTGCACTGACACACAGCTTGCACTGCTCCCTCCCCCCATGGTGATTACTATCTATTTCATCGCCACTAGCCTCCCTGACCACCTTGCCTCGGTTCGTGACGCGCTTCTTTTGAAGCACCCTAGCGAGCTCACTATTGAGGTCCTTGACTCTGCCCCCAAGGACGTTGAGAGCAACCTCCGATCGGTAGCCTCCGCCTCTCGTGCTGTGGCCCCTCCACTGTTTCACGGGTGCACTGTCCCTCAGCTGCCCACCTTTACTGCCTCCCTCGCCACTGCCGCTGCTGACGTGACCGCAGCTGCTGTTAGGGGTAGGAGTGGCAGGAGGGGCGGTCAGGGTGCGGGTGGAGGCGGCGGAGGCGGTAGAGGTGGCATGGCGAGCGGTGGTGACGGGACTACAGAGGTTGGAGGAGCCACTCGTGCAGCAGCTAGTGACTCCCCTGCTGCAACTGGTGGAGGTGACGCTCGGGTTCATCAGGCACCTGCTGGTCCACCAGCTGTAGGTGCTGGAGTGGCGGCTTGGTACATGACTCAGCGGCAGCAGCAGCAGCAGCAGCCACTCTCGCAGTGGCCACAGCAGCAGCAGCGGCAGTAGCAGACTCCGGGGCAAGGGTCAGGACTGCGTTAGCCGTCGCGTGGTGCCGTCCACCCTCCCTGCACCTATCTCGTTCAAACAGGTGCTCGCCGAGGCCTCCCCTGTGGCCGTACCCACCCACCGGGTCAGTGATTTTCTCAGCTCAATGACACACTTCGTGCGGCCTACGGCGTTGGCCTACAGCCCTGCCCTTGACTGGCTTCCCCTTGTTCAGACATACGGCCCCGCTCTGCGGGGCATGTCGGCTTCTCAGTTGCTTTATCTCTTAGGAACTCCACGTGCTATGTATGTTGTTGTTGACTCTAGTGCTTCTGACTCTGTTTACTCGAGTGTTGTTAGCTTAGGTCCTAGTGTTGCTGAGGTGCCTGTTTCTGGCATAGGTACTTGTGTAGACACTAGTCTAGGAGCAACTCCAGAGGACACTTTGCTGTCTTTCACTCTGGACACTGAAGCTTCGCACTGTTTCTTCCACGACCACACGACGCTTACTTCGCTTCCTGCACCGGTCTCTGTAGCACTGGCTGATCCCACTTCGGGACCAGTCACTGCTCGCTACACTACTACGCTCCCGTGCCCAGCAGCTCCCTCGGGTTTCCTGACGGGCTTCCACGTCCCCTCGTTCTCCAAAACCTTGGTGGTAGGTTGCTCGTGAGAAGTCACGTGGGTGTGTGGATTGAGCATTCTGTCGAGACTGCGGTTTGTGTCGACGAGGACATGTACGCGCCTCTAGCCACCTTTACCGCTAAGCCAGGCTCTGGTCTCAACACACTTCACACTGGCCCCCGAGGGCTGTAGCAGCAGCAGCAGCAGCAGCACCAGTAGCCGCAGCCGCAGCAGCAGCAGCTACTGCCCCCGACCACTGTCACTGCCCCCTATCAGGTTCCTCCGTCTCACCAGGTGGCCGTATCTCACCAGGTAGTTGTGTCTAGTTAGGTTCCTGTATCTGGTCAAGTTGCTGCATCTTGCTCCTGACGGTCGCTTGCTCACCCAACCGTTCTGTGGCACCACCGCTTAGTCAGCGTCATGTCTTAGGCCTCCCGCGAGTCTTGCCGTCGCTGCCGCTTTCACTTACAACACCTTGCGGTCCCTACATCGAGGGTCGGCTGCGCGCCACCCCTCACTCCTCCTCCCTTCGTTCGGCCACCAAGCCCTTCGAGACTCTCCGCTTGGACATCTAGGGCCCCGCCGCTCACCCTGGCCCTGAGCGAGAGAGTTTCTTTATGGTGGTCATCGACGACTACTCCTGCTACACCACAGTGTTCCCCTTGGCGAAGAAGTCACAGGTGACTATGAGAATAACAAACGAGAATGAATGAACTAGCAAACAGTTGGGTACAATTATCAACCCTAATTGGGTTGTACCCCTTATGGGCTACCCAAGTCAGTCAGTAAGTAGGTGAGCCAGCGTAGCTCCTGAGAAGCCATGGCTCCGGTGTAGATCTCAGCCTCACAACAGGAGCTGAGAACCGAAGATGAGCGGGTAGACCGCCAAGAAACAGAGCCGGAACCAAGGCTGAAGGTGTAACCTTGTGACGACCGCTGCGTAGCTGAGTCGTCAACCCAGGAGGCGTCTGCGTGACCAGTGAGGACAACTGGACCTCGTCCTCCAAGCACAAGCCCCATGCCCGACGTACTGCACAGGTAACGCACTACCCTCTTCGCAGCATCCCAGTGCACCTTTCGGTGCCTACCGGGAGCCACGTAGCGAGCCAGAAGGCTGAGAGGGTACGCGAGGTCAGGTCATGTGCAAGTCATCAGGTACATGAGGAAACCCACAAGCTCTGGGTACGGACCACTCGGTTCTACGGACTCGTCCAAAGGTGGAGCTGAGAGCAAGTGGCTGGTAGACAGAGGAGTGAGCTATGGCGAGGAGTACTGGAAGCCGAAGCGCTGAAGGACATGGTGCACCATGTGTGACTGAGTCAGTATGATGGTGCGCCGTGCTCTATCCCAGGTGATCTGCAGGCCAAGATAGCTGCGCAGTTCACCCAGGTCAGTGCAGGTGTGTCTCTTCTGCAGCTCGGACTTCACAAGGGTCAGTGCTTCAGTGTCAGCAGTGGCAAAGACGAGGTCGTCGACGTACACTAGGACGTAGATGAAACACATTGCTGGTACATGAGATTTTTCCGGAGCTCAAACGCATTGCTGGTACATGAGATTTTTCGGGAGCTGAAACGCATTGCTGGTACATGAGATTTTTCGGGAGCTGAAACACATTGCTGGTACATTAGATTTTTCGGGAGCTGAAACGCATTGCTGGTACATGAGATTTTTCGTGAGCTGAAACGCATTGCTGGTACATGAGATTTTTCAGGAGCTGAAACACATTGCTGGTACATGAGATTTTTCGGGATCTGAAACACATTGCTGGTACATGAGATTTTTCCGGAGCTCAAACGCATTGCTGGTACATGAGATTTTTCGGGAGCTGAAACGCATTGCTGGTACATGAGATTTTTCGGGAGCTGAAACACATTGCTGGTACATTAGATTTTTCGGGAGCTGAAACGCATTGCTGGTACATGAGATTTTTCGGGAGCTGAAACACATTGCTGGTACATTAGATTATTCGGGAGCTAAAACACATTGCTGGTACATGAGATTTTTCGGGAGCTGAAACACATTGCTGGTACATGAGATTTTTCGGGAGGTGAAACACATTGCTGGTACATGAGATTTTTCGGGAGCTGAAACACATTGCTGGTACATGAGATTTTTCGGGAGCTGAAACACATTGCTGGTACATGAGATTTTTTGGGAGCTGAAACACATTGCTGGTACATGAGATTTTTCGGGGGTTGAAACGCATTGCTGGTACATGAGATTTTTCGGGAACTGAAACACATTGCTGGTACATGAGATTTTTCGGGAGCTGAAACACATTGCTGATACATGAGATTTTTCGGGAGCTGAAACACATTGCTGGTACATGAGATTTTTCGGGAGCTGAAACACATTGCTGGTACATTAGATTTTTCGGGAGCTAAAACACATTGCTGGTACATGAGATTTTTCGGGAACTGAAACGCATTGCTGGTACATGATATTTTTCGGCAGCTGAGACACATTGCTGGTACATGAGATTTTTCGGGAGCTGAAACGCATTGCTGGTATATGAGATTTTTCGGGAGCTGAAACGCATTGCTGGTACATGAGATTTTTCGGGAGCTGAAACACATTGCAGGTACATGAGATTTTTCGAGAGGTGAAACACATTGCTGGTACATGAGATTTTTCGGGAGCTGAAACACATTGCTGGTACATGAGATTTTTCGGGAGCTGAAACACATTGCTGGTACATGAGATTTTTCGGGAGCTAAAACACATTGCTGGTACATGAGATTTTTCGGGAGCTGAAACACATTGCTGGTACATGAGATTTTTCGGGAGCTGAAACACATTGCTGGTACATGAGATTTTTCGGGAACTGAAACGCATTGCTGGTACATGAGATTTTTCGGGAGCTGAAACACATTGCTGGTACATGAGATTTTTCAGGAGCTGAAACACATTGCTGGTACATGAGATTTTTTGGGAGCTGAAACACATTGCTGGTACATGAGATTTTTCGGGGGTTGAAACGCATTGCTGGTACATGAGATTTTTCGGGAACTGAAACACATTGCTGGTACATGAGATTTTTCGGGAGCTGAAACACATTGCTGATACATGAGATTTTTCGGGAGCTGAAACACATTGCTGGTACATGAGATTTTTCGGGAGCTGAAACACATTGCTGGTACATTAGATTTTTCGGGAGCTAAAACACATTGCTGGTACATGAGATTTTTCGGGAACTGAAACGCATTGCTGGTACATGATATTTTTCGGGAGCTGAAACACATTGCTGGTACATGAGATTTTTCGGGAGCTGAAACGCATTGCTGGTACATGAGATTTTTCGGGAGCTGAAACGCATTGCTGGTACATGAGATTTTTCGGGAGCTGAAACACATTGCAGGTACATGAGATTTTTCGAGAGGTGAAACACATTGCTGGTACATGAGTTTTTTCGGGAGCTGAAACACATTGCTGGTACATGAGATTTTTCGGGAGCTGAAACACATTGCTGGTACATGAGATTTTTCGGGGGCTAAAACACATTGCTGGTACATGAGATTTTTCGGGAGCTGAAACACATTGCTGGTACATGAGATTTTTCGGGAGCTGAAACACATTGCTGGTACATGAGATTTTTCGGGAACTGAAACGCATTGCTGGTACATGAGATTTTTCGGGAGCTGAAACACATTGCTGGTACATGAGATTTTTCAGGAGCTGAAACACATTGCTGGTACATGAGATTTTTCGGGAGCTAAAACACATTGCTGGTACATGAGATTTTTCGGGAGCTGAAACACATTGCTGGTACATGAGATTTTTCGGGAGCTGAAACACATTGCTGGTACATGAGATTTTTCGGGAGGTGAAACACATTGCTGGTACATGAGATTTTTCGGGAGGTGAAACACATTGCTGGTACATGAGATTTTTCGGGAGGTGAAACACATTGCTGGTACATGAGATTTTTTGGGAGCTGAAACACATTGCTGGTACATGAGATTTTTCGGGAGCTGAAACACTTTTCTGGTACATGAGATTTTTCGGGAGCTGAAACACATTGCTGGTACATGAGATTTTTCGGGAGCTAAAACACATTGCTGGTACATGAGATTTTTCGGGAGCTGAAACACATTGCTGGTACATGAGATTTTTCGGGAGCTGAAACACATTGCTGGTACATGAGATTTTTTGGGAGCTGAAACACATTGCTGGTACATGAGATTTTTCGGGGGTTGAAACGCATTGCTGGTACATGAGATTTTTCGGGAACTGAAACACATTGCTGGTACATGAGATTTTTCGGGAGCTGAAACACATTGCTGATACATGAGATTTTTCGGGAGCTGAAACACATTGCTGGTACATGAGATTTTTCGGGAGCTGAAACACATTGCTGGTACATTAGATTTTTCGGGAGCTAAAACACATTGCTGGTACATGAGATTTTTCGGGAGCTGAAACGCATTGCTGGTACATGATATTTTTCGGCAGCTGAAACACATTGCTGGTACATGAGATTTTTCGGGAGCTGAAACGCATTGCTGGTACATGAGATTTTTCGGGAGCTGAAACGCATTGCTGGTACATGAGATTTTTCGGGAGCTGAAACACATTGCAGGTACATGAGATTTTTCGAGAGGTGAAACACATTGCTGGTACATGAGATTTTTCGGGAGCTGAAACACATTGCTGGTACATGAGATTTTTCGGGAGCTGAAACACATTGCTGGTACATGAGATTTTTCGGGAGCTAAAACACATTGCTGGTACATGAGATTTTTCGGGAGCTGAAACAAATTGCTGGTACATGAGATTTTTCAGGAGCTGAAACACATTGCTGGTACATGAGATTTTTCAGGAACTGAAACGCATTGCTGGTACATGAGATTTTTCGGGAGCTGAAACACATTGCTGGTACATGAGATTTTTCAGGAGCTGAAACACATTGCTGGTACATGAGATTTTTTGGGAGCTGAAACACATTGCTGGTACATGAGATTTTTCGGGGGTTGAAACGCATTGCTGGTACATGAGATTTTTCGGGAACTGAAACACATTGCTGGTACATGAGATTTTTCGGGAGCTGAAACACATTGCTGATACATGAGATTTTTCGGGAGCTGAAACACATTGCTGGTACATGAGATTTTTCGGGAGCTGAAACACATTGCTGGTACATTAGATTTTTCGGGAGCTAAAACACATTGCTGGTACATGATATTTTTCGGGAACTGAAACGCATTGCTGGTACATGAGATTTTTCGGGAGCTGAAACACATTGCTGGTACATGAGATTTTTCGGGAGCTGAAACGCATTGCTGGTACATGAGATTTTTCGGGAGCTGAAACGCATTGCTGGTACATGAGATTTTTCGGGAGCTGAAACACATTGCAGGTACATGAGATTTTTCGAGAGGTGAAACACATTGCTGGTACATGAGATTTTTCGGGAGCTGAAACACATTGCTGGTACATGATATTTTTCGGGAGCTGAAACACATTGCTGGTACATGAGATTTTTCGGGGGCTAAAACACATTGCTGGTACATGAGATTTTTCGGGAGCTGAAACACATTGCTAGTACATGAGATTTTTCGGGAGCTGAAACACATTGCTGGTACATGAGATTTTTCGGGAACTGAAACGCATTGCTGGTACATGAGATTTTTCGGGAGCTGAAACACATTGCTGGTACATGAGATTTTTCAGGAGCTGAAACACATTGCTGGTACATGAGATTTTTCGGGAGCTAAAACACATTGCTGGTACATGAGATTTTTCGGGAGCTGAAACACATTGCTGGTACATGAGATTTTTCGGGAGCTGAAACACATTGCTGGTACATGAGATTTTTCGGGAGGTGAAACACATTGCTGGTACATGAGATTTTTCGGAAGGTGAAACACATTGCTGGTACATGAGATTTTTCGGGAGGTGAAACACATTGCTGGTACATGAGATTTTTCGGGAGCTGAAACACATTGCTGGTACATGAGATTTTTCGGGAGGTGAAACACATTGCTGGTACATGAGATTTTTCGGGAGCTGAAACACATTGCTGGTACATGAGATTTTTCGAGAGGTGAAACACATTGCTGGTACATTAGATTTTTCGGGAGCTGAAACATGAGTTTTTCGGGAGCTGAAACGCATTGCTGGTACATGAGATTTTTCGGGAGCTAAAACACATTGCTGGTACATGAGATTTTTCGGGAGCTGAAACACATTGCTGGTACATGAGATTTTTCGGGAGCTGAAACGCATTGCTGGTACATGAGATTTTTCGGGAGCTGAAACACATTGCTGGTACATGAGATTTTTCGGGAGCTGAAACGCTTTGCTGGTACATGAGATTTTTCGAGAACTGAAACACATTGCTGATACATGAGATTTTTCGGGAGCTGAAACACATTGCTGGTACATGAGATTTTTCGGGAGCTGAAACACATTGCTGGTACATTAGATTTTTCGGGAGCTAAAACACATTACTGGTACATGACATTTTTCGGGAGCTGAAACACATTACTGGTACATGACATTTTTCGGGAGCTGAAACACATTGCTGGTACATGACATTTTTCGGGAGCTGAAACACATTGCTGGTACATGACATTTTTCGGGAGCTGAAACGCATTGCTGATACATGAGATTTTTCGGGAGCTGAAACACATTGCTGGTACATGAGATTTTTCGGGAGCTGAAACACATTGCTGGTACATTAGATTTTTCGGGAGCTAAAGCATATTGCTGGTACATGAGATTTTTTTGGGAGCTGAAACACATTGCTGGTACATTAGATTTTTCGGGAGCTAAAACACATTGCTGGTACATGAGATTTTTCGGGAGCTGAAACACATTGCTGGTACATGAGATTTTTCGGGAGCTGAAACACATTGCTGGTACATGAGATTTTTCGGGAGCTGAAACACATTGCTGGTACATGAGATTTTTCGGGAGCTGAAACACATTGCTGGTACATGAGATTTTTCGGGAGCTGAAACACATTGCTGGTACATGAGATTTTTCGGGAGCTGAAACACATTGCTGGTACATGAGATTTTTCGGGAGCTGAAACACATTGCTGGTACATGAGATTTTTCGGGAGCTGAAACACATTGCTGGTACATGAGATTTTTCGGGAGCTGAAACACATTGCTGGTACATGAGATTTTTCGGGAGCTGAAACACATTGCTGGTACATGAGATTTTTCGGGAGGTGAAACACATTGCTGGTACATGAGATTTTCGGGAGCTGAAACACATTGCTGGTACATGAGATTTTCGGGAGCTGAAACACATTGCTGGTACATGAGATTTTTCGGGAGCTGAAACACATTGCTGGTACATTAGATTTTTCGGGAGCTGAAACACATTGCTGGTACATGAGATTTTTCGGGAGCTGAAACACATTGCTGGTACATGAGATTTTTCGGGAGGTGAAACACATTGCTGGTACATGAGATTTTTCGGGAGGTGAAACACATTGCTGGTACATGAGATTTTTCGGGAGGTGAAACACATTGCTGGTACATGAGATTTTTCGGGAGCTGAAACACATTGCTGGTACATGAGATTTTTCGGGAGCTGAAACACTTTTCTGGTACATGAGATTTTTCGGGAGCTGAAACACATTGCTGGTACATGAGATTTTTCGGGAGCTAAAACACATTGCTGGTACATGAGATTTTTCGGGAGCTGAAACACATTGCTGG
Organism: Closterium sp. Naga37s-1; assembly: GCA_947471745.1. Taxonomy (NCBI): domain Eukaryota; kingdom Viridiplantae; phylum Streptophyta; class Zygnematophyceae; order Desmidiales; family Closteriaceae; genus Closterium; species Closterium sp. Naga37s-1. Next base: position 298,405 of record CANJKZ010000960.1, read on the forward strand.
TACATGAGATTTTTCGGGAGCTGAAACACATTGCTGGTACATGAGATTTTTTGGGAGCTGAAACACATTGCTGGTACATGAGATTTTTCGGGGGTTGAAACGCATTGCTGGTACATGAGATTTTTCGGGAGCTGAAACACATTGCTGGTACATTAGATTTTTCGGGAGCTAAAACACATTGCTGGTACATGAGATTTTTCGGGAGCTGAAACGCATTGCTGGTACATGATATTTTTCGGCAGCTGAAACACATTGCTGGTACATGAGATTTTTCGGGAGCTGAAACGCATTGCTGGTACATGAGATTTTTCGGGAGCTGAAACGCATTGCTGGTACATGAGATTTTTCGGGAGCTGAAACACATTGCAGGTACATGAGATTTTTCGAGAGGTGAAACACATTGCTGGTACATGAGATTTTTCGGGAGCTGAAACACATTGCTGGTACATGAGATTTTTCGGGAGCTGAAACACATTGCTGGTACATGAGATTTTTCGGGAGCTAAAACACATTGCTGGTACATGAGATTTTTCGGGAGCTGAAACAAATTGCTGGTACATGAGATTTTTCAGGAGCTGAAACACATTGCTGGTACATGAGATTTTTCAGGAACTGAAACGCATTGCTGGTACATGAGATTTTTCGGGAGCTGAAACACATTGCTGGTACATGAGATTTTTCAGGAGCTGAAACACATTGCTGGTACATGAGATTTTTTGGGAGCTGAAACACATTGCTGGTACATGAGATTTTTCGGGGGTTGAAACGCATTGCTGGTACATGAGATTTTTCGGGAACTGAAACACATTGCTGGTACATGAGATTTTTCGGGAGCTGAAACACATTGCTGATACATGAGATTTTTCGGGAGCTGAAACACATTGCTGGTACATGAGATTTTTCGGGAGCTGAAACACATTGCTGGTACATTAGATTTTTCGGGAGCTAAAACACATTGCTGGTACATGAGATTTTTCGGGAACTGAAACGCATTGCTGGTACATGATATTTTTCCGGAGCTGAAACACATTGCTGGTACATGAGATTTTTCGGGAGCTGAAACGCATTGCTGGTACATGAGATTTTTTGGGAGCTGAAACGCATTGCTGGTACATGAGATTTTTCGGGAGCTGAAACACATTGCAGGTACATGAGATTTTTCGAGAGGTGAAACACATTGCTGGTACATGAGATTTTTCGGGAGCTGAAACACATTGCTGGTACATGAGATTTTTCGGGAGCTGAAACACATTGCTGGTACATGAGATTTTTCGGGGGCTAAAACACATTGCTGGTACATGAGATTTTTCGGGAGCTGAAACACATTGCTAGTACATGAGATTTTTCGGGAGCTGAAACACATTGCTGGTACATGAGATTTTTCGGGAACTGAAACGCATTGCTGGTACATGAGATTTTTCGGGAGCTGAAACACATTGCTGGTACATGAGATTTTTCAGGAGCTGAAACACATTGCTGGTACATGAGATTTTTCGGGAGCTGAAACACATTGCTGGTACATGAGATTTTTCGGGAGCTGAAACACATTGCTGGTACATGAGATTTTTCGGGAGCTGAAACACATTGCTGGTACATGAGATTTTTCGGGAGCTGAAACACATTGCTGGTACATGAGATTTTTCGGGAGCTGAAACACATTGCTGGTACATGAGATTTTTCGGGAGCTGAAACACATTGCTGGTACATGAGATTTTTCGGGAGCTGAAACACATTGCTGGTACATGAGATTTTTCGGGAGCTGAAACACATTGCTGGTACATGAGATTTTTCGGGAGCTGAAACACATTGCTGGTACATGAGATTTTTCGGGAGCTGAAACACATTGCTGGTACATGAGATTTTTCGGGAGCTGAAACACATTGCTGGTACATGAGATTTTTCGGGAGCTGAAACACATTGCTGGTACATGAGATTTTTCGGGAGCTGAAACACATTGCTGGTACATGAGATTTTTCGGGAGCTGAAACACATTGCTGGTACATGAGATTTTTCGGGAGCTGAAACACATTGCTGGTACATGAGATTTTTCGGGAGCTGAAACACATTGCTGGTACATGAGATTTTTCGGGAGCTGAAACACATTGCTGGTACATGAGATTTTTCGGGAGCTGAAACACATTGCTGGTACATGAGATTTTTCGGGAGCTGAAACACATTGCTGGTACATGAGATTTTTCGGGAGCTGAAACACATTGCTGGTACATGAGATTTTTCGGGAGCTGAAACACATTGCTGGTACATGAGATTTTTCGGGAGCTGAAACACATTGCTGGTACATGAGATTTTTCGGGAGCTGAAACACATTGCTGGTACATGAGATTTTTCGGGAGCTGAAACACATTGCTGGTACATGAGATTTTTCGGGAGCTGAAACACATTGCTGGTACATGAGATTTTTCGGGAGCTGAAACACATTGCTGGTACATGAGATTTTTCGGGAGCTGAAACACATTGCTGGTACATGAGATTTTTCGGGAGCTGAAACACATTGCTGGTACATGAGATTTTTCGGGAGCTGAAACACATTGCTGGTACATGAGATTTTTCGGGAGCTGAAACACATTGCTGGTACATGAGATTTTTCGGGAGCTGAAACACATTGCTGGTACATGAGATTTTTCGGGAGCTGAAACACATTGCTGGTACATGAGATTTTTCGGGAGCTGAAACACATTGCTGGTACATGAGATTTTTCGGGAGCTGAAACACATTGCTGGTACATGAGATTTTTCGGGAGCTGAAACACATTGCTGGTACATGAGATTTTTCGGGAGCTGAAACACATTGCTGGTACATGAGATTTTTCGGGAGCTGAAACACATTGCTGGTACATGAGATTTTTCGGGAGCTGAAACACATTGCTGGTACATGAGATTTTTCGGGAGCTGAAACACATTGCTGGTACATGAGATTTTTCGGGAGCTGAAACACATTGCTGGTACATGAGATTTTTCGGGAGCTGAAACACATTGCTGGTACATGAGATTTTTCGGGAGCTGAAACACATTGCTGGTACATGAGATTTTTCGGGAGCTGAAACACATTGCTGGTACATGAGATTTTTCGGGAGCTGAAACACATTGCTGGTACATGAGATTTTTCGGGAGCTGAAACACATTGCTGGTACATGAGATTTTTCGGGAGCTGAAACACATTGCTGGTACATGAGATTTTTCGGGAGCTGAAACACATTGCTGGTACATGAGATTTTTCGGGAGCTGAAACACATTGCTGGTACATGAGATTTTTCGGGAGCTGAAACACATTGCTGGTACATGAGATTTTTCGGGAGCTGAAACACATTGCTGGTACATGAGATTTTTCGGGAGCTGAAACACATTGCTGGTACATGAGATTTTTCGGGAGCTGAAACACATTGCTGGTACATGAGATTTTTCGGGAGCTGAAACACATTGCTGGTACATGAGATTTTTCGGGAGCTGAAACACATTGCTGGTACATGAGATTTTTCGGGAGCTGAAACACATTGCTGGTACATGAGATTTTTCGGGAGCTGAAACACATTGCTGGTACATGAGATTTTTCGGGAGCTGAAACACATTGCTGGTACATGAGATTTTTCGGGAGCTGAAACACATTGCTGGTACATGAGATTTTTCGGGAGCTGAAACACATTGCTGGTACATGAGATTTTTCGGGAGCTGAAACACATTGCTGGTACATGAGATTTTTCGGGAGCTGAAACACATTGCTGGTACATGAGATTTTTCGGGAGCTGAAACACATTGCTGGTACATGAGATTTTTCGGGAGCTGAAACACATTGCTGGTACATGAGATTTTTCGGGAGCTGAAACACATTGCTGGTACATGAGATTTTTCGGGAGCTGAAACACATTGCTGGTACATGAGATTTTTCGGGAGCTGAAACACATTGCTGGTACATGAGATTTTTCGGGAGCTGAAACACATTGCTGGTACATGAGATTTTTCGGGAGCTGAAACACATTGCTGGTACATGAGATTTTTCGGGAGCTGAAACACATTGCTGGTACATGAGATTTTTCGGGAGCTGAAACACATTGCTGGTACATGAGATTTTTCGGGAGCTGAAACACATTGCTGGTACATGAGATTTTTCGGGAGCTGAAACACATTGCTGGTACATGAGATTTTTCGGGAGCTGAAACACATTGCTGGTACATGAGATTTTTCGGGAGCTGAAACACATTGCTGGTACATGAGATTTTTCGGGAGCTGAAACACATTGCTGGTACATGAGATTTTTCGGGAGCTGAAACACATTGCTGGTACATGAGATTTTTCGGGAGCTGAAACACATTGCTGGTACATGAGATTTTTCGGGAGCTGAAACACATTGCTGGTACATGAGATTTTTCGGGAGCTGAAACACATTGCTGGTACATGAGATTTTTCGGGAGCTGAAACACATTGCTGGTACATGAGATTTTTCGGGAGCTGAAACACATTGCTGGTACATGAGATTTTTCGGGAGCTGAAACACATTGCTGGTACATGAGATTTTTCGGGAGCTGAAACACATTGCTGGTACATGAGATTTTTCGGGAGCTGAAACACATTGCTGGTACATGAGATTTTTCGGGAGCTGAAACACATTGCTGGTACATGAGATTTTTCGGGAGCTGAAACACATTGCTGGTACATGAGATTTTTCGGGAGCTGAAACACATTGCTGGTACATGAGATTTTTCGGGAGCTGAAACACATTGCTGGTACATGAGATTTTTCGGGAGCTGAAACACATTGCTGGTACATGAGATTTTTCGGGAGCTGAAACACATTGCTGGTACATGAGATTTTTCGGGAGCTGAAACACATTGCTGGTACATGAGATTTTTCGGGAGCTGAAACACATTGCTGGTACATGAGATTTTTCGGGAGCTGAAACACATTGCTGGTACATGAGATTTTTCGGGAGCTGAAACACATTGCTGGTACATGAGATTTTTCGGGAGCTGAAACACATTGCTGGTACATGAGATTTTTCGGGAGCTGAAACACATTGCTGGTACATGAGATTTTTCGGGAGCTGAAACACATTGCTGGTACATGAGATTTTTCGGGAGCTGAAACACATTGCTGGTACATGAGATTTTTCGGGAGCTGAAACACATTGCTGGTACATGAGATTTTTCGGGAGCTGAAACACATTGCTGGTACATGAGATTTTTCGGGAGCTGAAACACATTGCTGGTACATGAGATTTTTCGGGAGCTGAAACACATTGCTGGTACATGAGATTTTTCGGGAGCTGAAACACATTGCTGGTACATGAGATTTTTCGGGAGCTGAAACACATTGCTGGTACATGAGATTTTTCGGGAGCTGAAACACATTGCTGGTACATGAGATTTTTCGGGAGCTGAAACACATTGCTGGTACATGAGATTTTTCGGGAGCTGAAACACATTGCTGGTACATGAGATTTTTCGGGAGCTGAAACACATTGCTGGTACATGAGATTTTTCGGGAGCTGAAACACATTGCTGGTACATGAGATTTTTCGGGAGCTGAAACACATTGCTGGTACATGAGATTTTTCGGGAGCTGAAACACATTGCTGGTACATGAGATTTTTCGGGAGCTGAAACACATTGCTGGTACATGAGATTTTTCGGGAGCTGAAACACATTGCTGGTACATGAGATTTTTCGGGAGCTGAAACACATTGCTGGTACATGAGATTTTTCGGGAGCTGAAACACATTGCTGGTACATGAGATTTTTCGGGAGCTGAAACACATTGCTGGTACATGAGATTTTTCGGGAGCTGAAACACATTGCTGGTACATGAGATTTTTCGGGAGCTGAAACACATTGCTGGTACATGAGATTTTTCGGGAGCTGAAACACATTGCTGGTACATGAGATTTTTCGGGAGCTGAAACACATTGCTGGTACATGAGATTTTTCGGGAGCTGAAACACATTGCTGGTACATGAGATTTTTCGGGAGCTGAAACACATTGCTGGTACATGAGATTTTTCGGGAGCTGAAACACATTGCTGGTACATGAGATTTTTCGGGAGCTGAAACACATTGCTGGTACATGAGATTTTTCGGGAGCTGAAACACATTGCTGGTACATGAGATTTTTCGGGAGCTGAAACACATTGCTGGTACATGAGATTTTTCGGGAGCTGAAACACATTGCTGGTACATGAGATTTTTCGGGAGCTGAAACACATTGCTGGTACATGAGATTTTTCGGGAGCTGAAACACATTGCTGGTACATGAGATTTTTCGGGAGCTGAAACACATTGCTGGTACATGAGATTTTTCGGGAGCTGAAACACATTGCTGGTACATGAGATTTTTCGGGAGCTGAAACACATTGCTGGTACATGAGATTTTTCGGGAGCTGAAACACATTGCTGGTACATGAGATTTTTCGGGAGCTGAAACACATTGCTGGTACATGAGATTTTTCGGGAGCTGAAACACATTGCTGGTACATGAGATTTTTCGGGAGCTGAAACACATTGCTGGTACATGAGATTTTTCGGGAGCTGAAACACATTGCTGGTACATGAGATTTTTCGGGAGCTGAAACACATTGCTGGTACATGAGATTTTTCGGGAGCTGAAACACATTGCTGGTACATGAGATTTTTCGGGAGCTGAAACACATTGCTGGTACATGAGATTTTTCGGGAGCTGAAACACATTGCTGGTACATGAGATTTTTCGGGAGCTGAAACACATTGCTGGTACATGAGATTTTTCGGGAGCTGAAACACATTGCTGGTACATGAGATTTTTCGGGAGCTGAAACACATTGCTGGTACATGAGATTTTTCGGGAGCTGAAACACATTGCTGGTACATGAGATTTTTCGGGAGCTGAAACACATTGCTGGTACATGAGATTTTTCGGGAGCTGAAACACATTGCTGGTACATGAGATTTTTCGGGAGCTGAAACACATTGCTGGTACATGAGATTTTTCGGGAGCTGAAACACATTGCTGGTACATGAGATTTTTCGGGAGCTGAAACACATTGCTGGTACATGAGATTTTTCGGGAGCTGAAACACATTGCTGGTACATGAGATTTTTCGGGAGCTGAAACACATTGCTGGTACATGAGATTTTTCGGGAGCTGAAACACATTGCTGGTACATGAGATTTTTCGGGAGCTGAAACACATTGCTGGTACATGAGATTTTTCGGGAGCTGAAACACATTGCTGGTACATGAGATTTTTCGGGAGCTGAAACACATTGCTGGTACATGAGATTTTTCGGGAGCTGAAACACATTGCTGGTACATGAGATTTTTCGGGAGCTGAAACACATTGCTGGTACATGAGATTTTTCGGGAGCTGAAACACATTGCTGGTACATGAGATTTTTCGGGAGCTGAAACACATTGCTGGTACATGAGATTTTTCGGGAGCTGAAACACATTGCTGGTACATGAGATTTTTCGGGAGCTGAAACACATTGCTGGTACATGAGATTTTTCGGGAGCTGAAACACATTGCTGGTACATGAGATTTTTCGGGAGCTGAAACACATTGCTGGTACATGAGATTTTTCGGGAGCTGAAACACATTGCTGGTACATGAGATTTTTCGGGAGCTGAAACACATTGCTGGTACATGAGATTTTTCGGGAGCTGAAACACATTGCTGGTACATGAGATTTTTCGGGAGCTGAAACACATTGCTGGTACATGAGATTTTTCGGGAGCTGAAACACATTGCTGGTACATGAGATTTTTCGGGAGCTGAAACACATTGCTGGTACATGAGATTTTTCGGGAGCTGAAACACATTGCTGGTACATGAGATTTTTCGGGAGCTGAAACACATTGCTGGTACATGAGATTTTTCGGGAGCTGAAACACATTGCTGGTACATGAGATTTTTCGGGAGCTGAAACACATTGCTGGTACATGAGATTTTTCGGGAGCTGAAACACATTGCTGGTACATGAGATTTTTCGGGAGCTGAAACACATTGCTGGTACATGAGATTTTTCGGGAGCTGAAACACATTGCTGGTACATGAGATTTTTCGGGAGCTGAAACACATTGCTGGTACATGAGATTTTTCGGGAGCTGAAACACATTGCTGGTACATGAGATTTTTCGGGAGCTGAAACACATTGCTGGTACATGAGATTTTTCGGGAGCTGAAACACATTGCTGGTACATGAGATTTTTCGGGAGCTGAAACACATTGCTGGTACATGAGATTTTTCGGGAGCTGAAACACATTGCTGGTACATGAGATTTTTCGGGAGCTGAAACACATTGCTGGTACATGAGATTTTTCGGGAGCTGAAACACATTGCTGGTACATGAGATTTTTCGGGAGCTGAAACACATTGCTGGTACATGAGATTTTTCGGGAGCTGAAACACATTGCTGGTACATGAGATTTTTCGGGAGCTGAAACACATTGCTGGTACATGAGATTTTTCGGGAGCTGAAACACATTGCTGGTACATGAGATTTTTCGGGAGCTGAAACACATTGCTGGTACATGAGATTTTTCGGGAGCTGAAACACATTGCTGGTACATGAGATTTTTCGGGAGCTGAAACACATTGCTGGTACATGAGATTTTTCGGGAGCTGAAACACATTGCTGGTACATGAGATTTTTCGGGAGCTGAAACACATTGCTGGTACATGAGATTTTTCGGGAGCTGAAACACATTGCTGGTACATGAGATTTTTCGGGAGCTGAAACACATTGCTGGTACATGAGATTTTTCGGGAGCTGAAACACATTGCTGGTACATGAGATTTTTCGGGAGCTGAAACACATTGCTGGTACATGAGATTTTTCGGGAGCTGAAACACATTGCTGGTACATGAGATTTTTCGGGAGCTGAAACACATTGCTGGTACATGAGATTTTTCGGGAGCTGAAACACATTGCTGGTACATGAGATTTTTCGGGAGCTGAAACACATTGCTGGTACATGAGATTTTTCGGGAGCTGAAACACATTGCTGGTACATGAGATTTTTCGGGAGCTGAAACACATTGCTGGTACATGAGATTTTTCGGGAGCTGAAACACATTGCTGGTACATGAGATTTTTCGGGAGCTGAAACACATTGCTGGTACATGAGATTTTTCGGGAGCTGAAACACATTGCTGGTACATGAGATTTTTCGGGAGCTGAAACACATTGCTGGTACATGAGATTTTTCGGGAGCTGAAACACATTGCTGGTACATGAGATTTTTCGGGAGCTGAAACACATTGCTGGTACATGAGATTTTTCGGGAGCTGAAACACATTGCTGGTACATGAGATTTTTCGGGAGCTGAAACACATTGCTGGTACATGAGATTTTTCGGGAGCTGAAACACATTGCTGGTACATGAGATTTTTCGGGAGCTGAAACACATTGCTGGTACATGAGATTTTTCGGGAGCTGAAACACATTGCTGGTACATGAGATTTTTCGGGAGCTGAAACACATTGCTGGTACATGAGATTTTTCGGGAGCTGAAACACATTGCTGGTACATGAGATTTTTCGGGAGCTGAAACACATTGCTGGTACATGAGATTTTTCGGGAGCTGAAACACATTGCTGGTACATGAGATTTTTCGGGAGCTGAAACACATTGCTGGTACATGAGATTTTTCGGGAGCTGAAACACATTGCTGGTACATGAGATTTTTCGGGAGCTGAAACACATTGCTGGTACATGAGATTTTTCGGGAGCTGAAACACATTGCTGGTACATGAGATTTTTCGGGAGCTGAAACACATTGCTGGTACATGAGATTTTTCGGGAGCTGAAACACATTGCTGGTACATGAGATTTTTCGGGAGCTGAAACACATTGCTGGTACATGAGATTTTTCGGGAGCTGAAACACATTGCTGGTACATGAGATTTTTCGGGAGCTGAAACACATTGCTGGTACATGAGATTTTTCGGGAGCTGAAACACATTGCTGGTACATGAGATTTTTCGGGAGCTGAAACACATTGCTGGTACATGAGATTTTTCGGGAGCTGAAACACATTGCTGGTACATGAGATTTTTCGGGAGCTGAAACACATTGCTGGTACATGAGATTTTTCGGGAGCTGAAACACATTGCTGGTACATGAGATTTTTCGGGAGCTGAAACACATTGCTGGTACATGAGATTTTTCGGGAGCTGAAACACATTGCTGGTACATGAGATTTTTCGGGAGCTGAAACACATTGCTGGTACATGAGATTTTTCGGGAGCTGAAACACATTGCTGGTACATGAGATTTTTCGGGAGCTGAAACACATTGCTGGTACATGAGATTTTTCGGGAGCTGAAACACATTGCTGGTACATGAGATTTTTCGGGAGCTGAAACACATTGCTGGTACATGAGATTTTTCGGGAGCTGAAACACATTGCTGGTACATGAGATTTTTCGGGAGCTGAAACACATTGCTGGTACATGAGATTTTTCGGGAGCTGAAACACATTGCTGGTACATGAGATTTTTCGGGAGCTGAAACACATTGCTGGTACATGAGATTTTTCGGGAGCTGAAACACATTGCTGGTACATGAGATTTTTCGGGAGCTGAAACACATTGCTGGTACATGAGATTTTTCGGGAGCTGAAACACATTGCTGGTACATGAGATTTTTCGGGAGCTGAAACACATTGCTGGTACATGAGATTTTTCGGGAGCTGAAACACATTGCTGGTACATGAGATTTTTCGGGAGCTGAAACACATTGCTGGTACATGAGATTTTTCGGGAGCTGAAACACATTGCTGGTACATGAGATTTTTCGGGAGCTGAAACACATTGCTGGTACATGAGATTTTTCGGGAGCTGAAACACATTGCTGGTACATGAGATTTTTCGGGAGCTGAAACACATTGCTGGTACATGAGATTTTTCGGGAGCTGAAACACATTGCTGGTACATGAGATTTTTCGGGAGCTGAAACACATTGCTGGTACATGAGATTTTTCGGGAGCTGAAACACATTGCTGGTACATGAGATTTTTCGGGAGCTGAAACACATTGCTGGTACATGAGATTTTTCGGGAGCTGAAACACATTGCTGGTACATGAGATTTTTCGGGAGCTGAAACACATTGCTGGTACATGAGATTTTTCGGGAGCTGAAACACATTGCTGGTACATGAGATTTTTCGGGAGCTGAAACACATTGCTGGTACATGAGATTTTTCGGGAGCTGAAACACATTGCTGGTACATGAGATTTTTCGGGAGCTGAAACACATTGCTGGTACATGAGATTTTTCGGGAGCTGAAACACATTGCTGGTACATGAGATTTTTCGGGAGCTGAAACACATTGCTGGTACATGAGATTTTTCGGGAGCTGAAACACATTGCTGGTACATGAGATTTTTCGGGAGCTGAAACACATTGCTGGTACATGAGATTTTTCGGGAGCTGAAACACATTGCTGGTACATGAGATTTTTCGGGAGCTGAAACACATTGCTGGTACATGAGATTTTTCGGGAGCTGAAACACATTGCTGGTACATGAGATTTTTCGGGAGCTGAAACACATTGCTGGTACATGAGATTTTTCGGGAGCTGAAACACATTGCTGGTACATGAGATTTTTCGGGAGCTGAAACACATTGCTGGTACATGAGATTTTTCGGGAGCTGAAACACATTGCTGGTACATGAGATTTTTCGGGAGCTGAAACACATTGCTGGTACATGAGATTTTTCGGGAGCTGAAACACATTGCTGGTACATGAGATTTTTCGGGAGCTGAAACACATTGCTGGTACATGAGATTTTTCGGGAGCTGAAACACATTGCTGGTACATGAGATTTTTCGGGAGCTGAAACACATTGCTGGTACATGAGATTTTTCGGGAGCTGAAACACATTGCTGGTACATGAGATTTTTCGGGAGCTGAAACACATTGCTGGTACATGAGATTTTTCGGGAGCTGAAACACATTGCTGGTACATGAGATTTTTCGGGAGCTGAAACACATTGCTGGTACATGAGATTTTTCGGGAGCTGAAACACATTGCTGGTACATGAGATTTTTCGGGAGCTGAAACACATTGCTGGTACATGAGATTTTTCGGGAGCTGAAACACATTGCTGGTACATGAGATTTTTCGGGAGCTGAAACACATTGCTGGTACATGAGATTTTTCGGGAGCTGAAACACATTGCTGGTACATGAGATTTTTCGGGAGCTGAAACACATTGCTGGTACATGAGATTTTTCGGGAGCTGAAACACATTGCTGGTACATGAGATTTTTCGGGAGCTGAAACACATTGCTGGTACATGAGATTTTTCGGGAGCTGAAACACATTGCTGGTACATGAGATTTTTCGGGAGCTGAAACACATTGCTGGTACATGAGATTTTTCGGGAGCTGAAACACATTGCTGGTACATGAGATTTTTCGGGAGCTGAAACACATTGCTGGTACATGAGATTTTTCGGGAGCTGAAACACATTGCTGGTACATGAGATTTTTCGGGAGCTGAAACACATTGCTGGTACATGAGATTTTTCGGGAGCTGAAACACATTGCTGGTACATGAGATTTTTCGGGAGCTGAAACACATTGCTGGTACATGAGATTTTTCGGGAGCTGAAACACATTGCTGGTACATGAGATTTTTCGGGAGCTGAAACACATTGCTGGTACATGAGATTTTTCGGGAGCTGAAACACATTGCTGGTACATGAGATTTTTCGGGAGCTGAAACACATTGCTGGTACATGAGATTTTTCGGGAGCTGAAACACATTGCTGGTACATGAGATTTTTCGGGAGCTGAAACACATTGCTGGTACATGAGATTTTTCGGGAGCTGAAACACATTGCTGGTACATGAGATTTTTCGGGAGCTGAAACACATTGCTGGTACATGAGATTTTTCGGGAGCTGAAACACATTGCTGGTACATGAGATTTTTCGGGAGCTGAAACACATTGCTGGTACATGAGATTTTTCGGGAGCTGAAACACATTGCTGGTACATGAGATTTTTCGGGAGCTGAAACACATTGCTGGTACATGAGATTTTTCGGGAGCTGAAACACATTGCTGGTACATGAGATTTTTCGGGAGCTGAAACACATTGCTGGTACATGAGATTTTTCGGGAGCTGAAACACATTGCTGGTACATGAGATTTTTCGGGAGCTGAAACACATTGCTGGTACATGAGATTTTTCGGGAGCTGAAACACATTGCTGGTACATGAGATTTTTCGGGAGCTGAAACACATTGCTGGTACATGAGATTTTTCGGGAGCTGAAACACATTGCTGGTACATGAGATTTTTCGGGAGCTGAAACACATTGCTGGTACATGAGATTTTTCGGGAGCTGAAACACATTGCTGGTACATGAGATTTTTCGGGAGCTGAAACACATTGCTGGTACATGAGATTTTTCGGGAGCTGAAACACATTGCTGGTACATGAGATTTTTCGGGAGCTGAAACACATTGCTGGTACATGAGATTTTTCGGGAGCTGAAACACATTGCTGGTACATGAGATTTTTCGGGAGCTGAAACACATTGCTGGTACATGAGATTTTTCGGGAGCTGAAACACATTGCTGGTACATGAGATTTTTCGGGAGCTGAAACACATTGCTGGTACATGAGATTTTTCGGGAGCTGAAACACATTGCTGGTACATGAGATTTTTCGGGAGCTGAAACACATTGCTGGTACATGAGATTTTTCGGGAGCTGAAACACATTGCTGGTACATGAGATTTTTCGGGAGCTGAAACACATTGCTGGTACATGAGATTTTTCGGGAGCTGAAACACATTGCTGGTACATGAGATTTTTCGGGAGCTGAAACACATTGCTGGTACATGAGATTTTTCGGGAGCTGAAACACATTGCTGGTACATGAGATTTTTCGGGAGCTGAAACACATTGCTGGTACATGAGATTTTTCGGGAGCTGAAACACATTGCTGGTACATGAGATTTTTCGGGAGCTGAAACACATTGCTGGTACATGAGATTTTTCGGGAGCTGAAACACATTGCTGGTACATGAGATTTTTCGGGAGCTGAAACACATTGCTGGTACATGAGATTTTTCGGGAGCTGAAACACATTGCTGGTACATGAGATTTTTCGGGAGCTGAAACACATTGCTGGTACATGAGATTTTTCGGGAGCTGAAACACATTGCTGGTACATGAGATTTTTCGGGAGCTGAAACACATTGCTGGTACATGAGATTTTTCGGGAGCTGAAACACATTGCTGGTACATGAGATTTTTCGGGAGCTGAAACACATTGCTGGTACATGAGATTTTTCGGGAGCTGAAACACATTGCTGGTACATGAGATTTTTCGGGAGCTGAAACACATTGCTGGTACATGAGATTTTTCGGGAGCTGAAACACATTGCTGGTACATGAGATTTTTCGGGAGCTGAAACACATTGCTGGTACATGAGATTTTTCGGGAGCTGAAACACATTGCTGGTACATGAGATTTTTCGGGAGCTGAAACACATTGCTGGTACATGAGATTTTTCGGGAGCTGAAACACATTGCTGGTACATGAGATTTTTCGGGAGCTGAAACACATTGCTGGTACATGAGATTTTTCGGGAGCTGAAACACATTGCTGGTACATGAGATTTTTCGGGAGCTGAAACACATTGCTGGTACATGAGATTTTTCGGGAGCTGAAACACATTGCTGGTACATGAGATTTTTCGGGAGCTGAAACACATTGCTGGTACATGAGATTTTTCGGGAGCTGAAACACATTGCTGGTACATGAGATTTTTCGGGAGCTGAAACACATTGCTGGTACATGAGATTTTTCGGGAGCTGAAACACATTGCTGGTACATGAGATTTTTCGGGAGCTGAAACACATTGCTGGTACATGAGATTTTTCGGGAGCTGAAACACATTGCTGGTACATGAGATTTTTCGGGAGCTGAAACACATTGCTGGTACATGAGATTTTTCGGGAGCTGAAACACATTGCTGGTACATGAGATTTTTCGGGAGCTGAAACACATTGCTGGTACATGAGATTTTTCGGGAGCTGAAACACATTGCTGGTACATGAGATTTTTCGGGAGCTGAAACACATTGCTGGTACATGAGATTTTTCGGGAGCTGAAACACATTGCTGGTACATGAGATTTTTCGGGAGCTGAAACACATTGCTGGTACATGAGATTTTTCGGGAGCTGAAACACATTGCTGGTACATGAGATTTTTCGGGAGCTGAAACACATTGCTGGTACATGAGATTTTTCGGGAGCTGAAACACATTGCTGGTACATGAGATTTTTCGGGAGCTGAAACACATTGCTGGTACATGAGATTTTTCGGGAGCTGAAACACATTGCTGGTACATGAGATTTTTCGGGAGCTGAAACACATTGCTGGTACATGAGATTTTTCGGGAGCTGAAACACATTGCTGGTACATGAGATTTTTCGGGAGCTGAAACACATTGCTGGTACATGAGATTTTTCGGGAGCTGAAACACATTGCTGGTACATGAGATTTTTCGGGAGCTGAAACACATTGCTGGTACATGAGATTTTTCGGGAGCTGAAACACATTGCTGGTACATGAGATTTTTTCGGGAGCTGAAACACATTGCTGGTACATGAGATTTTTCGGGAGCTGAAACACATTGCTGGTACATGAGATTTTTCGGGAGCTGAAACACATTGCTGGTACATGAGATTTTTCGGGAGCTGAAACACATTGCTGGTACATGAGATTTTTCGGGAGCTGAAACACATTGCTGGTACATGAGATTTTTCGGGAGCTGAAACACATTGCTGGTACATGAGATTTTTCGGGAGCTGAAACACATTGCTGGTACATGAGATTTTTCGGGAGCTGAAACACATTGCTGGTACATGAGATTTTTCGGGAGCTGAAACACATTGCTGGTACATGAGATTTTTCGGGAGCTGAAACACATTGCTGGTACATGAGATTTTTCGGGAGCTGAAACACATTGCTGGTACATGAGATTTTTCGGGAGCTGAAACACATTGCTGGTACATGAGATTTTTCGGGAGCTGAAACACATTGCTGGTACATGAGATTTTTCGGGAGCTGAAACACATTGCTGGTACATGAGATTTTTCGGGAGCTGAAACACATTGCTGGTACATGAGATTTTTCGGGAGCTGAAACACATTGCTGGTACATGAGATTTTTCGGGAGCTGAAACACATTGCTGGTACATGAGATTTTTCGGGAGCTGAAACACATTGCTGGTACATGAGATTTTTCGGGAGCTGAAACACATTGCTGGTACATGAGATTTTTCGGGAGCTGAAACACATTGCTGGTACATGAGATTTTTCGGGAGCTGAAACACATTGCTGGTACATGAGATTTTTCGGGAGCTGAAACACATTGCTGGTACATGAGATTTTTCGGGAGCTGAAACACATTGCTGGTACATGAGATTTTTCGGGAGCTGAAACACATTGCTGGTACATGAGATTTTTCGGGAGCTGAAACACATTGCTGGTACATGAGATTTTTCGGGAGCTGAAACACATTGCTGGTACATGAGATTTTTCGGGAGCTGAAACACATTGCTGGTACATGAGATTTTTCGGGAGCTGAAACACATTGCTGGTACATGAGATTTTTCGGGAGCTGAAACACATTGCTGGTACATGAGATTTTTCGGGAGCTGAAACACATTGCTGGTACATGAGATTTTTCGGGAGCTGAAACACATTGCTGGTACATGAGATTTTTCGGGAGCTGAAACACATTGCTGGTACATGAGATTTTTCGGGAGCTGAAACACATTGCTGGTACATGAGATTTTTCGGGAGCTGAAACACATTGCTGGTACATGAGATTTTTCGGGAGCTGAAACACATTGCTGGTACATGAGATTTTTCGGGAGCTGAAACACATTGCTGGTACATGAGATTTTTCGGGAGCTGAAACACATTGCTGGTACATGAGATTTTTCGGGAGCTGAAACACATTGCTGGTACATGAGATTTTTCGGGAGCTGAAACACATTGCTGGTACATGAGATTTTTCGGGAGCTGAAACACATTGCTGGTACATGAGATTTTTCGGGAGCTGAAACACATTGCTGGTACATGAGATTTTTCGGGAGCTGAAACACATTGCTGGTACATGAGATTTTTCGGGAGCTGAAACACATTGCTGGTACATGAGATTTTTCGGGAGCTGAAACACATTGCTGGTACATGAGATTTTTCGGGAGCTGAAACACATTGCTGGTACATGAGATTTTTCGGGAGCTGAAACACATTGCTGGTACATGAGATTTTTCGGGAGCTGAAACACATTGCTGGTACATGAGATTTTTCGGGAGCTGAAACACATTGCTGGTACATGAGATTTTTCGGGAGCTGAAACACATTGCTGGTACATGAGATTTTTCGGGAGCTGAAACACATTGCTGGTACATGAGATTTTTCGGGAGCTGAAACACATTGCTGGTACATGAGATTTTTCGGGAGCTGAAACACATTGCTGGTACATGAGATTTTTCGGGAGCTGAAACACATTGCTGGTACATGAGATTTTTCGGGAGCTGAAACACATTGCTGGTACATGAGATTTTTCGGGAGCTGAAACACATTGCTGGTACATGAGATTTTCGGGAGCTGAAACACATTGCTGGTACATGAGATTTTTCGGGAGCTGAAACACATTGCTGGTACATGAGATTTTTCGGGAGCTGAAACACATTGCTGGTACATGAGATTTTTCGGGAGCTGAAACACATTGCTGGTACATGAGATTTTTCGGGAGCTGAAACACATTGCTGGTACATGAGATTTTTCGGGAGCTGAAACACATTGCTGGTACATGAGATTTTTCGGGAGCTGAAACACATTGCTGGTACATGAGATTTTTCGGGAGCTGAAACACATTGCTGGTACATGAGATTTTTCGGGAGCTGAAACACATTGCTGGTACATGAGATTTTTCGGGAGCTGAAACACATTGCTGGTACATGAGATTTTTCGGGAGCTGAAACACATTGCTGGTACATGAGATTTTTCGGGAGCTGAAACACATTGCTGGTACATGAGATTTTTCGGGAGCTGAAACACATTGCTGGTACATGAGATTTTTCGGGAGCTGAAACACATTGCTGGTACATGAGATTTTTCGGGAGCTGAAACACATTGCTGGTACATGAGATTTTTCGGGAGCTGAAACACATTGCTGGTACATGAGATTTTTCGGGAGCTGAAACACATTGCTGGTACATGAGATTTTTCGGGAGCTGAAACACATTGCTGGTACATGAGATTTTTCGGGAGCTGAAACACATTGCTGGTACATGAGATTTTTCGGGAGCTGAAACACATTGCTGGTACATGAGATTTTTCGGGAGCTGAAACACATTGCTGGTACATGAGATTTTTCGGGAGCTGAAACACATTGCTGGTACATGAGATTTTTCGGGAGCTGAAACACATTGCTGGTACATGAGATTTTTCGGGAGCTGAAACACATTGCTGGTACATGAGATTTTTCGGGAGCTGAAACACATTGCTGGTACATGAGATTTTTCGGGAGCTGAAACACATTGCTGGTACATGAGATTTTTCGGGAGCTGAAACACATTGCTGGTACATGAGATTTTTCGGGAGCTGAAACACATTGCTGGTACATGAGATTTTTCGGGAGCTGAAACACATTGCTGGTACATGAGATTTTTCGGGAGCTGAAACACATTGCTGGTACATGAGATTTTTCGGGAGCTGAAACACATTGCTGGTACATGAGATTTTTCGGGAGCTGAAACACATTGCTGGTACATGAGATTTTTCGGGAGCTGAAACACATTGCTGGTACATGAGATTTTTCGGGAGCTGAAACACATTGCTGGTACATGAGATTTTTCGGGAGCTGAAACACATTGCTGGTACATGAGATTTTTCGGGAGCTGAAACACATTGCTGGTACATGAGATTTTTCGGGAGCTGAAACACATTGCTGGTACATGAGATTTTTCGGGAGCTGAAACACATTGCTGGTACATGAGATTTTTCGGGAGCTGAAACACATTGCTGGTACATGAGATTTTTCGGGAGCTGAAACACATTGCTGGTACATGAGATTTTTCGGGAGCTGAAACACATTGCTGGTACATGAGATTTTTCGGGAGCTGAAACACATTGCTGGTACATGAGATTTTTCGGGAGCTGAAACACATTGCTGGTACATGAGATTTTTCGGGAGCTGAAACACATTGCTGGTACATGAGATTTTTCGGGAGCTGAAACACATTGCTGGTACATGAGATTTTTCGGGAGCTGAAACACATTGCTGGTACATGAGATTTTTCGGGAGCTGAAACACATTGCTGGTACATGAGATTTTTCGGGAGCTGAAACACATTGCTGGTACATGAGATTTTTCGGGAGCTGAAACACATTGCTGGTACATGAGATTTTTCGGGAGCTGAAACACATTGCTGGTACATGAGATTTTTCGGGAGCTGAAACACATTGCTGGTACATGAGATTTTTCGGGAGCTGAAACACATTGCTGGTACATGAGATTTTTCGGGAGCTGAAACACATTGCTGGTACATGAGATTTTTCGGGAGCTGAAACACATTGCTGGTACATGAGATTTTTCGGGAGCTGAAACACATTGCTGGTACATGAGATTTTTCGGGAGCTGAAACACATTGCTGGTACATGAGATTTTTCGGGAGCTGAAACACATTGCTGGTACATGAGATTTTTCGGGAGCTGAAACACATTGCTGGTACATGAGATTTTTCGGGAGCTGAAACACATTGCTGGTACATGAGATTTTTCGGGAGCTGAAACACATTGCTGGTACATGAGATTTTTCGGGAGCTGAAACACATTGCTGGTACATGAGATTTTTCGGGAGCTGAAACACATTGCTGGTACATGAGATTTTTCGGGAGCTGAAACACATTGCTGGTACATGAGATTTTTCGGGAGCTGAAACACATTGCTGGTACATGAGATTTTTCGGGAGCTGAAACACATTGCTGGTACATGAGATTTTTCGGGAGCTGAAACACATTGCTGGTACATGAGATTTTTCGGGAGCTGAAACACATTGCTGGTACATGAGATTTTTCGGGAGCTGAAACACATTGCTGGTACATGAGATTTTTCGGGAGCTGAAACACATTGCTGGTACATGAGATTTTTCGGGAGCTGAAACACATTGCTGGTACATGAGATTTTTCGGGAGCTGAAACACATTGCTGGTACATGAGATTTTTCGGGAGCTGAAACACATTGCTGGTACATGAGATTTTTCGGGAGCTGAAACACATTGCTGGTACATGAGATTTTTCGGGAGCTGAAACACATTGCTGGTACATGAGATTTTTCGGGAGCTGAAACACATTGCTGGTACATGAGATTTTTCGGGAGCTGAAACACATTGCTGGTACATGAGATTTTTCGGGAGCTGAAACACATTGCTGGTACATGAGATTTTTCGGGAGCTGAAACACATTGCTGGTACATGAGATTTTTCGGGAGCTGAAACACATTGCTGGTACATGAGATTTTTCGGGAGCTGAAACACATTGCTGGTACATGAGATTTTTCGGGAGCTGAAACACATTGCTGGTACATGAGATTTTTCGGGAGCTGAAACACATTGCTGGTACATGAGATTTTTCGGGAGCTGAAACACATTGCTGGTACATGAGATTTTTCGGGAGCTGAAACACATTGCTGGTACATGAGATTTTTCGGGAGCTGAAACACATTGCTGGTACATGAGATTTTTCGGGAGCTGAAACACATTGCTGGTACATGAGATTTTTCGGGAGCTGAAACACATTGCTGGTACATGAGATTTTTCGGGAGCTGAAACACATTGCTGGTACATGAGATTTTTCGGGAGCTGAAACACATTGCTGGTACATGAGATTTTTCGGGAGCTGAAACACATTGCTGGTACATGAGATTTTTCGGGAGCTGAAACACATTGCTGGTACATGAGATTTTTCGGGAGCTGAAACACATTGCTGGTACATGAGATTTTTCGGGAGCTGAAACACATTGCTGGTACATGAGATTTTTCGGGAGCTGAAACACATTGCTGGTACATGAGATTTTTCGGGAGCTGAAACACATTGCTGGTACATGAGATTTTTCGGGAGCTGAAACACATTGCTGGTACATGAGATTTTTCGGGAGCTGAAACACATTGCTGGTACATGAGATTTTTCGGGAGCTGAAACACATTGCTGGTACATGAGATTTTTCGGGAGCTGAAACACATTGCTGGTACATGAGATTTTTCGGGAGCTGAAACACATTGCTGGTACATGAGATTTTTCGGGAGCTGAAACACATTGCTGGTACATGAGATTTTTCGGGAGCTGAAACACATTGCTGGTACATGAGATTTTTCGGGAGCTGAAACACATTGCTGGTACATGAGATTTTTCGGGAGCTGAAACACATTGCTGGTACATGAGATTTTTCGGGAGCTGAAACACATTGCTGGTACATGAGATTTTTCGGGAGCTGAAACACATTGCTGGTACATGAGATTTTTCGGGAGCTGAAACACATTGCTGGTACATGAGATTTTTCGGGAGCTGAAACACATTGCTGGTACATGAGATTTTTCGGGAGCTGAAACACATTGCTGGTACATGAGATTTTTCGGGAGCTGAAACACATTGCTGGTACATGAGATTTTTCGGGAGCTGAAACACATTGCTGGTACATGAGATTTTTCGGGAGCTGAAACACATTGCTGGTACATGAGATTTTTCGGGAGCTGAAACACATTGCTGGTACATGAGATTTTTCGGGAGCTGAAACACATTGCTGGTACATGAGATTTTTCGGGAGCTGAAACACATTGCTGGTACATGAGATTTTTCGGGAGCTGAAACACATTGCTGGTACATGAGATTTTTCGGGAGCTGAAACACATTGCTGGTACATGAGATTTTTCGGGAGCTGAAACACATTGCTGGTACATGAGATTTTTCGGGAGCTGAAACACATTGCTGGTACATGAGATTTTTCGGGAGCTGAAACACATTGCTGGTACATGAGATTTTTCGGGAGCTGAAACACATTGCTGGTACATGAGATTTTTCGGGAGCTGAAACACATTGCTGGTACATGAGATTTTTCGGGAGCTGAAACACATTGCTGGTACATGAGATTTTTCGGGAGCTGAAACACATTGCTGGTACATGAGATTTTTCGGGAGCTGAAACACATTGCTGGTACATGAGATTTTTCGGGAGCTGAAACACATTGCTGGTACATGAGATTTTTCGGGAGCTGAAACACATTGCTGGTACATGAGATTTTTCGGGAGCTGAAACACATTGCTGGTACATGAGATTTTTCGGGAGCTGAAACACATTGCTGGTACATGAGATTTTTCGGGAGCTGAAACACATTGCTGGTACATGAGATTTTTCGGGAGCTGAAACACATTGCTGGTACATGAGATTTTTCGGGAGCTGAAACACATTGCTGGTACATGAGATTTTTCGGGAGCTGAAACACATTGCTGGTACATGAGATTTTTCGGGAGCTGAAACACATTGCTGGTACATGAGATTTTTCGGGAGCTGAAACACATTGCTGGTACATGAGATTTTTCGGGAGCTGAAACACATTGCTGGTACATGAGATTTTTCGGGAGCTGAAACACATTGCTGGTACATGAGATTTTTCGGGAGCTGAAACACATTGCTGGTACATGAGATTTTTCGGGAGCTGAAACACATTGCTGGTACATGAGATTTTTCGGGAGCTGAAACACATTGCTGGTACATGAGATTTTTCGGGAGCTGAAACACATTGCTGGTACATGAGATTTTTCGGGAGCTGAAACACATTGCTGGTACATGAGATTTTTCGGGAGCTGAAACACATTGCTGGTACATGAGATTTTTCGGGAGCTGAAACACATTGCTGGTACATGAGATTTTTCGGGAGCTGAAACACATTGCTGGTACATGAGATTTTTCGGGAGCTGAAACACATTGCTGGTACATGAGATTTTTCGGGAGCTGAAACACATTGCTGGTACATGAGATTTTTCGGGAGCTGAAACACATTGCTGGTACATGAGATTTTTCGGAGCTGAAACACATTGCTGGTACATGAGATTTTTCGGGAGCTGAAACACATTGCTGGTACATGAGATTTTTCGGGAGCTGAAACACATTGCTGGTACATGAGATTTTTCGGGAGCTGAAACACATTGCTGGTACATGAGATTTTTCGGGAGCTGAAACACATTGCTGGTACATGAGATTTTTCGGGAGCTGAAACACATTGCTGGTACATGAGATTTTTCGGGAGCTGAAACACATTGCTGGTACATGAGATTTTTCGGGAGCTGAAACACATTGCTGGTACATGAGATTTTTCGGGAGCTGAAACACATTGCTGGTACATGAGATTTTTCGGGAGCTGAAACACATTGCTGGTACATGAGATTTTTCGGGAGCTGAAACACATTGCTGGTACATGAGATTTTTCGGGAGCTGAAACACATTGCTGGTACATGAGATTTTTCGGGAGCTGAAACACATTGCTGGTACATGAGATTTTTCGGGAGCTGAAACACATTGCTGGTACATGAGATTTTTCGGGAGCTGAAACACATTGCTGGTACATGAGATTTTTCGGGAGCTGAAACACATTGCTGGTACATGAGATTTTTCGGGAGCTGAAACACATTGCTGGTACATGAGATTTTTCGGGAGCTGAAACACATTGCTGGTACATGAGATTTTTCGGGAGCTGAAACACATTGCTGGTACATGAGATTTTTCGGGAGCTGAAACACATTGCTGGTACATGAGATTTTTCGGGAGCTGAAACACATTGCTGGTACATGAGATTTTTCGGGAGCTGAAACACATTGCTGGTACATGAGATTTTTCGGGAGCTGAAACACATTGCTGGTACATGAGATTTTTCGGGAGCTGAAACACATTGCTGGTACATGAGATTTTTCGGGAGCTGAAACACATTGCTGGTACATGAGATTTTTCGGGAGCTGAAACACATTGCTGGTACATGAGATTTTTCGGGAGCTGAAACACATTGCTGGTACATGAGATTTTTCGGGAGCTGAAACACATTGCTGGTACATGAGATTTTTCGGGAGCTGAAACACATTGCTGGTACATGAGATTTTTCGGGAGCTGAAACACATTGCTGGTACATGAGATTTTTCGGGAGCTGAAACACATTGCTGGTACATGAGATTTTTCGGGAGCTGAAACACATTGCTGGTACATGAGATTTTTCGGGAGCTGAAACACATTGCTGGTACATGAGATTTTTCGGGAGCTGAAACACATTGCTGGTACATGAGATTTTTCGGGAGCTGAAACACATTGCTGGTACATGAGATTTTTCGGGAGCTGAAACACATTGCTGGTACATGAGATTTTTCGGGAGCTGAAACACATTGCTGGTACATGAGATTTTTCGGGAGCTGAAACACATTGCTGGTACATGAGATTTTTCGGGAGCTGAAACACATTGCTGGTACATGAGATTTTTCGGGAGCTGAAACACATTGCTGGTACATGAGATTTTTCGGGAGCTGAAACACATTGCTGGTACATGAGATTTTTCGGGAGCTGAAACACATTGCTGGTACATGAGATTTTTCGGGAGCTGAAACACATTGCTGTACATGAGATTTTTCGGGAGCTGAAACACATTGCTGGTACATGAGATTTTTCGGGAGCTGAAACACATTGCTGGTACATGAGATTTTTCGGGAGCTGAAACACATTGCTGGTACATGAGATTTTTCGGGAGCTGAAACACATTGCTGGTACATGAGATTTTTCGGGAGCTGAAACACATTGCTGGTACATGAGATTTTTCGGGAGCTGAAACACATTGCTGGTACATGAGATTTTTCGGGAGCTGAAACACATTGCTGGTACATGAGATTTTTCGGGAGCTGAAACACATTGCTGGTACATGAGATTTTTCGGGAGCTGAAACACATTGCTGGTACATGAGATTTTTCGGGAGCTGAAACACATTGCTGGTACATGAGATTTTTCGGGAGCTGAAACACATTGCTGGTACATGAGATTTTTCGGGAGCTGAAACACATTGCTGGTACATGAGATTTTTCGGGAGCTGAAACACATTGCTGGTACATGAGATTTTTTCGGGAGCTGAAACACATTGCTGGTACATGAGATTTTTCGGGAGCTGAAACACATTGCTGGTACATGAGATTTTTCGGGAGCTGAAACACATTGCTGGTACATGAGATTTTTCGGGAGCTGAAACACATTGCTGGTACATGAGATTTTTCGGGAGCTGAAACACATTGCTGGTACATGAGATTTTTCGGGAGCTGAAACACATTGCTGGTACATGAGATTTTTCGGGAGCTGAAACACATTGCTGGTACATGAGATTTTTCGGGAGCTGAAACACATTGCTGGTACATGAGATTTTTCGGGAGCTGAAACACATTGCTGGTACATGAGATTTTTCGGGAGCTGAAACACATTGCTGGTACATGAGATTTTTCGGGAGCTGAAACACATTGCTGGTACATGAGATTTTTCGGGAGCTGAAACACATTGCTGGTACATGAGATTTTTCGGGAGCTGAAACACATTGCTGGTACATGAGATTTTTCGGGAGCTGAAACACATTGCTGGTACATGAGATTTTTCGGGAGCTGAAACACATTGCTGGTACATGAGATTTTTCGGGAGCTGAAACACATTGCTGGTACATGAGATTTTTCGGGAGCTGAAACACATTGCTGGTACATGAGATTTTTCGGGAGCTGAAACACATTGCTGGTACATGAGATTTTTCGGGAGCTGAAACACATTGCTGGTACATGAGATTTTTCGGGAGCTGAAACACATTGCTGGTACATGAGATTTTTCGGGAGCTGAAACACATTGCTGGTACATGAGATTTTTCGGGAGCTGAAACACATTGCTGGTACATGAGATTTTTCGGGAGCTGAAACACATTGCTGGTACATGAGATTTTTCGGGAGCTGAAACACATTGCTGGTACATGAGATTTTTCGGGAGCTGAAACACATTGCTGGTACATGAGATTTTTCGGGAGCTGAAACACATTGCTGGTACATGAGATTTTTCGGGAGCTGAAACACATTGCTGGTACATGAGATTTTTCGGGAGCTGAAACACATTGCTGGTACATGAGATTTTTCGGGAGCTGAAACACATTGCTGGTACATGAGATTTTTCGGGAGCTGAAACACATTGCTGGTACATGAGATTTTTCGGGAGCTGAAACACATTGCTGGTACATGAGATTTTTCGGGAGCTGAAACACATTGCTGGTACATGAGATTTTTCGGGAGCTGAAACACATTGCTGGTACATGAGATTTTTCGGGAGCTGAAACACATTGCTGGTACATGAGATTTTTCGGGAGCTGAAACACATTGCTGGTACATGAGATTTTTCGGGAGCTGAAACACATTGCTGGTACATGAGATTTTTCGGGAGCTGAAACACATTGCTGGTACATGAGATTTTTCGGGAGCTGAAACACATTGCTGGTACATGAGATTTTTCGGGAGCTGAAACACATTGCTGGTACATGAGATTTTTCGGGAGCTGAAACACATTGCTGGTACATGAGATTTTTCGGGAGCTGAAACACATTGCTGGTACATGAGATTTTTCGGGAGCTGAAACACATTGCTGGTACATGAGATTTTTCGGGAGCTGAAACACATTGCTGGTACATGAGATTTTTCGGGAGCTGAAAACACATTGCTGGTACATGAGATTTTTCGGGAGCTGAAACACATTGCTGGTACATGAGATTTTTCGGGAGCTGAAACACATTGCTGGTACATGAGATTTTTCGGGAGCTGAAACACATTGCTGGTACATGAGATTTTTCGGAGCTGAAACACATTGCTGGTACATGAGATTTTTTCGGGAGCTGAAACACATTGCTGGTACATGAGATTTTTCGGGAGCTGAAACACATTGCTGGTACATGAGATTTTTCGGGAGCTGAAACACATTGCTGGTACATGAGATTTTTCGGGAGCTGAAACACATTGCTGGTACATGAGATTTTTCGGGAGCTGAAACACATTGCTGGTACATGAGATTTTTCGGGAGCTGAAACACATTGCTGGTACATGAGATTTTTCGGGAGCTGAAACACATTGCTGGTACATGAGATTTTTCGGGAGCTGAAACACATTGCTGGTACATGAGATTTTTCGGGAGCTGAAACACATTGCTGGTACATGAGATTTTTCGGGAGCTGAAACACATTGCTGGTACATGAGATTTTTCGGGAGCTGAAACACATTGCTGGTACATGAGATTTTTCGGGAGCTGAAACACATTGCTGGTACATGAGATTTTGTCGGGAGCTGAAACACATTGCTGGTACATGAGATTTTTCGGGAGCTGAAACACATTGCTGGTACATGAGATTTTTCGGGAGCTGAAACACATTGCTGGTACATGAGATTTTTCGGGAGCTGAAACACATTGCTGGTACATGAGATTTTTCGGGAGCTGAAACACATTGCTGGTACATGAGATTTTTCGGGAGCTGAAACACATTGCTGGTACATGAGATTTTTCGGGAGCTGAAACACATTGCTGGTACATGAGATTTTTCGGGAGCTGAAACACATTGCTGGTACATGAGATTTTTCGGGAGCTGAAACACATTGCTGGTACATGAGATTTTTCGGGAGCTGAAACACATTGCTGGTACATGAGATTTTTCGGGAGCTGAAACACATTGCTGGTACATGAGATTTTTCGGGAGCTGAAACACATTGCTGGTACATGAGATTTTTCGGGAGCTGAAACACATTGCTGGTACATGAGATTTTTCGGGAGCTGAAACACATTGCTGGTACATGAGATTTTTCGGGAGCTGAAACACATTGCTGGTACATGAGATTTTTCGGGAGCTGAAACACATTGCTGGTACATGAGATTTTTCGGGAGCTGAAACACATTGCTGGTACATGAGATTTTTCGGGAGCTGAAACACATTGCTGGTACATGAGATTTTTCGGGAGCTGAAACACATTGCTGGTACATGAGATTTTTCGGGAGCTGAAACACATTGCTGGTACATGAGATTTTTCGGGAGCTGAAACACATTGCTGGTACATGAGATTTTTCGGGAGCTGAAACACATTGCTGGTACATGAGATTTTTCGGGAGCTGAAACGCATTGCTGGTACATGAGATTTTTCGGGAGCTGAAACACATTGCTGGTACATGAGATTTTTCGGGAGCTGAAACACATTGCTGGTACATGAGATTTTTCGGGAGCTGAAACACATTGCTGGTACATGAGATTTTTCGGGAGCTGAAACACATTGCTGGTACATGAGATTTTTCGGGAGCTGAAACACATTGCTGGTACATGAGATTTTTCGGGAGCTGAAACACATTGCTGGTACATGAGATTTTTCGGGAGCTGAAACACATTGCTGGTACATGAGATTTTTCGGGAGCTGAAACACATTGCTGGTACATGAGATTTTTCGGGAGCTGAAACACATTGCTGGTACATGAGATTTTTCGGGAGCTGAAACACATTGCTGGTACATGAGATTTTTCGGGAGCTGAAACACATTGCTGGTACATGAGATTTTTCGGGAGCTGAAACACATTGCTGGTACATGAGATTTTTCGGGAGCTGAAAACACATTGCTGGTACATGAGATTTTTCGGGAGCTGAAACACATTGCTGGTACATGAGATTTTTCGGGAGCTGAAACACATTGCTGGTACATGAGATTTTTCGGGAGCTGAAACACATTGCTGGTACATGAGATTTTTCGGGAGCTGAAACACATTGCTGGTACATGAGATTTTTCGGGAGCTGAAACACATTGCTGGTACATGAGATTTTTCGGGAGCTGAAACACATTGCTGGTACATGAGATTTTTCGGGAGCTGAAACACATTGCTGGTACATGAGATTTTTCGGGAGCTGAAACACATTGCTGGTACATGAGATTTTTCGGGAGCTGAAACACATTGCTGGTACATGAGATTTTTCGAGAGCTGAAACACATTGCTGGTACATGAGATTTTTCGGGAGCTGAAACACATTGCTGGATACATGAGATTTTTCGGGAGCTGAAACACATTGCTGGTACATGAGATTTTTCGGGAGCTGAAACACATTGCTGGTACATGAGATTTTCGGGAGCTGAAACACATTGCTGGTACATGAGATTTTTCGGGAGCTGAAACACATTGCTGGTACATGAGATTTTTCGGGAGCTGAAACACATTGCTGGTACATGAGATTTTTCGGGAGCTGAAACACATTGCTGGTACATGAGATTTTTCGGGAGCTGAAACACATTGCTGGTACATGAGATTTTTCGGGAGCTGAAACACATTGCTGGTACATGAGATTTTTCGGGAGCTGAAACACATTGCTGGTACATGAGATTTTTCGGAGCTGAAACACATTGCTGGTACATGAGATTTTTCGGGAGCTGAAACACATTGCTGGTACATGAGATTTTTCGGGAGCTGAAACACATTGCTGGTACATGAGATTTTTCGGGAGCTGAAACACATTGCTGGTACATGAGATTTTTCGGGAGCTGAAACACATTGCTGGTACATGAGATTTTTCGGGAGCTGAAACACATTGCTGGTACATGAGATTTTTCGGGAGCTGAAACACATTGCTGGTACATGAGATTTTTCGGGAGCTGAAACACATTGCTGGTACATGAGATTTTTCGGGAGCTGAAACACATTGCTGGTACATGAGATTTTTCGGGAGCTGAAACACATTGCTGGTACATGAGATTTTTCGGGAGCTGAAACACATTGCTGGTACATGAGATTTTTCGGGAGCTGAAACACATTGCTGGTACATGAGATTTTTCGGGAGCTGAAAACACATTGCTGGTACATGAGATTTTTCGGGAGCTGAAACACATTGCTGGTACATGAGATTTTTCGGGAGCTGAAACACATTGCTGGTACATGAGATTTTTCGGGAGCTGAAACACATTGCTGGTACATGAGATTTTTCGGGAGCTGAAACACATTGCTGGTACATGAGATTTTTCGGGAGCTGAAACACATTGCTGGTACATGAGATTTTTCGGGAGCTGAAACACATTGCTGGTACATGAGATTTTTCGGGAGCTGAAACACATTGCTGGTACATGAGATTTTTCGGGAGCTGAAACACATTGCTGATACATGAGATTTTTCGGGAGCTGAAACACATTGCTGGTACATGAGATTTTTCGGGAGCTGAAACACATTGCTGGTACATGAGATTTTTCGGGAGCTGAAACACATTGCTGGTACATGAGATTTTTCGGGAGCTGAAACACATTGCTGGTACATGAGATTTTTCGGGAGCTGAAACACATTGCTGGTACATGAGATTTTTCGGGAGCTGAAACACATTGCTGGTACATGAGATTTTTCGGGAGCTGAAACACATTGCTGGTACATGAGATTTTTCGGGAGCTGAAACACATTGCTGGTACATGAGATTTTTCGGGAGCTGAAACACATTGCTGGTACATGAGATTTTTCGGGAGCTGAAACACATTGCTGGTACATGAGATTTTTCGGGAGCTGAAACACATTGCTGGTACATGAGATTTTTCGGGAGCTGAAACACATTGCTGGTACATGAGATTTTTCGGGAGCTGAAACACATTGCTGGTACATGAGATTTTTCGGGAGCTGAAACACATTGCTGGTACATGAGATTTTTCGGGAGCTGAAACACATTGCTGGTACATGAGATTTTTCGGGAGCTGAAACACATTGCTGGTACATGAGATTTTTCGGGAGCTGAAACACATTGCTGGTACATGAGATTTTTCGGGAGCTGAAACACATTGCTGGTACATGAGATTTTTCGGGAGCTGAAACACATTGCTGGTACATGAGATTTTTCGGGAGCTGAAACACATTGCTGGTACATGAGATTTTTCGGGAGCTGAAACACATTGCTGGTACATGAGATTTTTCGGGAGCTGAAACACATTGCTGGTACATGAGATTTTTCGGGAGCTGAAACACATTGCTGGTACATGAGATTTTTCGGGAGCTGAAACACATTGCTGGTACATGAGATTTTTCGGGAGCTGAAACACATTGCTGGTACATGAGATTTTTCGGGAGCTGAAACACATTGCTGGTACATGAGATTTTTCGGGAGCTGAAACACATTGCTGGTACATGAGATTTTTCGGGAGCTGAAACACATTGCTGGTACATGAGATTTTTCGGGAGCTGAAACACATTGCTGGTACATGAGATTTTTCGGGAGCTGAAACACATTGCTGGTACATGAGATTTTTCGGGAGCTGAAAACACATTGCTGGTACATGAGATTTTTCGGGAGCTGAAACACATTGCTGGTACATGAGATTTTTCGGGAGCTGAAACACATTGCTGGTACATGAGATTTTTCGGGAGCTGAAACACATTGCTGGTACATGAGATTTTTCGGGAGCTGAAACACATTGCTGGTACATGAGATTTTTCGGGAGCTGAAACACATTGCTGGTACATGAGATTTTTCGGGAGCTGAAACACATTGCTGGTACATGAGATTCGATTGTAACCTTGCTGTACATGAGATTTTTCGGGAGCTGAAACACATTGCTGGTACATGAGATTTTTCGGGAGCTGAAACACATTGCTGGTACATGAGATTTTTCGGGAGCTGAAACACATTGCTGGTACATGAGATTTTTCGGGAGCTGAAAACACATTGCTGGTACATGAGATTTTTCGGGAGCTGAAACACATTGCTGGTACATGAGATTTTTCGGGAGCTGAAACACATTGCTGGTACATGAGATTTTTCGGGAGCTGAAACACATTGCTGGTACATGAGATTTTTCGGGAGCTGAAACACATTGCTGGTACATGAGATTTTTCGGGAGCTGAAACACATTGCTGGTACATGAGATTTTTCGGGAGCTGAAACACATTGCTGGTACATGAGATTTTTCGGGAGCTGAAACACATTGCTGGTACATGAGATTTTTCGGGAGCTGAAACACATTGCTGGTACATGAGATTTTTCGGGAGCTGAAACACATTGCTGGTACATGAGATTTTTCGGGAGCTGAAACACATTGCTGGTACATGAGATTTTTCGGGAGCTGAAACACATTGCTGGTACATGAGATTTTTCGGGAGCTGAAACACATGCTGGTACATGAGATTTTCGGGAGCTGAAACACATTGCTGGTACATGAGATTTTTCGGGAGCTGAAACACATTGCTGGTACATGAGATTTTTCGGGAGCTGAAACACATTGCTGGTACATGAGATTTTTTCGGGAGCTGAAACACATTGCTGGTACATGAGATTTTTCGGGAGCTGAAACACATTGCTGGTACATGAGATTTTTCGGGAGCTGAAACACATTGCTGGTACATGAGATTTTTCGGGAGCTGAAACACATTGCTGGTACATGAGATTTTTCGGGAGCTGAAACACATTGCTGGTACATGAGATTTTTCGGGAGCTGAAACACATTGCTGGTACATGAGATTTTTCGGGAGCTGAAACACATTGCTGGTACATGAGATTTTTCGGGAGCTGAAACACATTGCTGGTACATGAGATTTTTCGGGAGCTGAAAACACATTGCTGGTACATGAGATTTTTCGGGAGCTGAAACACATTGCTGGTACATGAGATTTTTCGGGAGCTGAAACACATTGCTGGTACATGAGATTTTCGGGAGCTGAAACACATTGCTGGTACATGAGATTTTTCGGGAGCTGAAACACATTGCTGGTACATGAGATTTTTCGGGAGCTGAAACACATTGCTGGTACATGAGATTTTTGAACATTATTTTCGGGAGCTGAAACACATTGCTGGTACATGAGATTTTTCGGGAGCTGAAACACATTGCTGGTACATGAGATTTTTCGGGAGCTGAAACACATTGCTGGTACATGAGATTTTTCGGGAGCTGAAACACATTGCTGGTACATGAGATTTTTCGGGAGCTGAAACACATTGCTGGTACATGAGATTTTTCGGGAGCTGAAACACATTGCTGGTACATGAGATTTTTCGGGAGCTGAAACACATTGCTGGTACATGAGATTTTTCGGGAGCTGAAACACATTGCTGGTACATGAGATTTTTCGGGAGCTGAAACACATTGCTGGTACATGAGATTTTTCGGGAGCTGAAACACATTGCTGGTACATGAGATTTTTCGGGAGCTGAAACACATTGCTGGTACATGAGATTTTTCGGGAGCTGAAACACATTGCTGGTACATGAGATTTTTCGGGAGCTGAAACACATTGCTGGTACATGAGATTTTTCGGGAGCTGAAACACATTGCTGGTACATGAGATTTTTCGGGAGCTGAAACACATTGCTGGTACATGAGATTTTTCGGGAGCTGAAACGCATTGCTGGTACATGAGATTTTTCGGGAGCTGAAACACATTGCTGGTACATGAGATTTTTCGGGAGCTGAAACACATTGCTGGTACATGAGATTTTCGGGAGCTGAAACACATTGCTGGTACATGAGATTTTTCGGGAGCTGAAACACATTGCTGGTACATGAGATTTTTCGGGAGCTGAAACACATTGCTGGTACATGAGATTTTTCGGGAGCTGAAAAACATTGCTGGTACATGAGATTTTTCGGGAGCTGAAACACATTGCTGGTACATGAGATTTTTCGGGAGCTGAAACACATTGCTGGTACATGAGATTTTTCGGGAGCTGAAACACATTGCTGGTACATGAGATTTTTCGGGAGCTGAAACACATTGCTGGTACATGAGATTTTTCGGGAGCTGAAACACATTGCTGGTACATGAGATTTTTCGGGAGCTGAAACACATTGCTGGTACATGAGATTTTTCGGGAGCTGAAACACATTGCTGGTACATGAGATTTTTCGGGAGCTGAAACACATTGCTGGTACATGAGATTTTTCGGGAGCTGAAACACATTGCTGGTACATGAGATTTTTTCGGGAGCTGAAACACATTGCTGGTACATGAGATTTTTCGGGAGCTGAAACACATTGCTGGTACATGAGATTTTTCGGGAGCTGAAACACATTGCTGGTACATGAGATTTTTCGGGAGCTGAAACACATTGCTGGTACATGAGATTTTTCGGGAGCTAAAACACATTGCTGGTACATGAGATTTTTCGGGAGCTGAAACACATTGCTGGTACATGAGATTTTTCGGGAGCTGAAACACATTGCTGGTACATGAGATTTTTCGGGAGCTGAAACACATTGCTGGTACATGAGATTTTTCGGGAGCTGAAACACATTGCTGGTACATGAGATTTTTCGGAGCTGAAACACATTGCTGGTACATGAGATTTTTCGGGAGCTGAAACACATTGCTGGTACATGAGATTTTTCGGGAGCTGAAACACATTGCTGGTACATGAGATTTTTCGGGAGCTGAAACACATTGCTGGTACATGAGATTTTTCGGGAGCTGAAACACATTGCTGGTACATGAGATTTTTCGGGAGCTGAAACACATTGCTGGTACATGAGATTTTTCGGGAGCTGAAACACATTGCTGGTACATGAGATTTTTCGGGAGCTGAAACACATTGCTGGTACATGAGATTTTTCGGGAGCTGAAACAGCATTGCTGGTACATGAGATTTTTCAGGGAGCTGAAACACATTGCTGGTACATGAGATTTTTTCGGGAGCTGAAACACATTGCTGGTACATGAGATTTTTCGGGAGCTGAAACACATTGCTGGTACATGAGATTTTTCGGGAGCTGAAACACATTGCTGGTACATGAGATTTTTCGGGAGCTGAAACGCATTGCTGGTACATGAGATTTTTCGGGAGGCTGAAACACATTGCTGGGTACATGAGATTTTTTCGGGAGCTGAAACACATTGCTGAATACATGAGATTTTTCGGGAAGCTGAAACGCATTGCTGGTACATGAGATTTTTCGGGAGCTGAAACATTGGTACTAGATTTTTCGGGACTGAATGTACATTGAGATTTTTCGGGAGCTGAAACACATTGCTGGTACATGAGATTTTTCGGGAGCTGAAACACATTGCTGTACATTAGATTTCGGAGCTGAAACAGCATTGCTGGTACATGAGATTCTTCGGGAGCTGAAACACATTGCTGGTACATGAGATTTTTCGGGAGCTGAAACACATTGCTGGTACATGAGATTTTTCGGGAGCTGAAACACATTGCTGGTACATGAGATTTTCGGGAGCTGAAACACATTGCTGGTACATGAGATTTTTCGGGAGCTGAAACACATTGCTGGTACATGAGATTTTTCGGGAGCTGAAACACATTGCTGGTACATGAGATTTTTCGGAGCTGAAACACATTGCTGGTACATGAGATTTTTCGGGAGCTGAAACACATTGCTGGTACATGAGATTTTTCGGGAGCTGAAACACATTGCTGGTACATGAGATTTTTCGGGAGCTGAAACAGCATTGCTGGTACATGAGATTTTTCGGGAGCTGAAACACATTGCTGGTACATGAGATTTTTCGGGAGCTGAAACACATTGCTGGTACATGAGATTTTTCGGGAGCTGAAACACATTGCTGGTACATGAGATTTTTCGGGAGCTGAAACACATTGCTGGTACATGAGATTTTCGGGAGCTGAAACACATTGCTGGTACATGAGATTTTTCGGGAGCTGAAACACATTGCTGGTACATGAGATTTTTCGGGAGCTGAAACACATTGCTGGTACATGAGATTTTTCGGGAGCTGAAACACATTGCTGGTACATGAGATTTTTCGGGAGCTGAAACACATTGCTGGTACATGAGATTTTTCGGGAGCTGAAACACATTGCTGGTACATGAGATTTTTCGGGAGCTGAAACACATTGCTGGTACATGAGATTTTTCGGGAGCTGAAACACATTGCTGGTACATGAGATTTTTCGGGAGCTGAAACACATTGCTGGTACATGAGATTTTCGGAGCTGAAACACATTGCTGGTACATGAGATTTTTCGGGAGCTGAAACACATTGCTGGTACATGAGATTTTTCGGGAGCTGAAACACATTGCTGGTACATGAGATTTTTCGGGAGCTGAAACACATTGCTGGTACATGAGATTTTTCGGGAGCTGAAACACATTGCTGGTACATGAGATTTTTCGGGAGCTGAAACGCATTGCTGGTACATGAGATTTTCGGGAGCTGAAACGACATTGCTGGTACATGAGATTTTTCGGGAGCTGAAACACATTGCTGGTACATGAGATTTTTCGGGAGCTGAAACACATTGCTGGTACATGAGATTTTTTCGGGAGCTGAAACACATTGCTGGTACATGAGATTTTTCGGGAGCTGAAACACATTGCTGGTACATTAGATTTTTCGGGAGCTGAAACACATTGCTGGTACATGAGATTTTTCGGGAGCTGAAACACATTGCTGGTACATGAGATTTTTTCGGGAGCTGAAACACATTGCTGGTACATGAGATTTTTCGGGAGCTGAAACACATTGCTGGTACATGAGATTTTTCGGGAGCTGAAACAGCATTGCTGGTACATGAGATTTTCGGGAGCTGAAACACATTGCTGGTACATGAGATTTTTCGGGAGCTGAAACACATTGCTGGTACATGAGATTTTTCGGGAGCTGAAACACATTGCTGGTACATGAGATTTTTCGGGAGCTGAAACACATTGCTGGTACATGAGATTTTTCGGGAGCTGAAACACATTGCTGGTACATGAGATTTTTCGGGAGCTGAAACACATTGCTGGTACATGAGATTTTTCGGGAGCTGAAACACATTGCTGGTACATGAGATTTTTCGGGAGCTGAAACACATTGCTGGTACATGAGATTTTTCGGGAGCTGAAACACATTGCTGGTACATGAGATTTTTCGGGAGCTGAAAACACATTGCTGGTACATGAGATTTTTCGGGAGCTGAAACACATTGCTGGTACATGAGATTTTTCGGGAGCTGAAACACATTGCTGGTACATGAGATTTTTCGGGAGCTGAAACACATTGCTGGTACATGAGATTTTTCGGGAGCTGAAAACACATTGCTGGTACATGAGATTTTTCGGGAGCTGAAACACATTGCTGGTACATGAGATTTTTTCGGGAGCTGAAAACACATTGCTGGTACATGAGATTTTTCGGGAGCTGAAACACATTGCTGTACATGAGATTTTTCGGGAGCTGAAACACATTGCTGGTACATGAGATTTTCGGGAGCTGAAACACATTGCTGGTACATGAGATTTTTCGGGAGCTGAAACACATTGCTGGTACATGAGATTTTTCGGGAGCTGAAACACATTGCTGGTACATGAGATTTTTCGGGAGCTGAAAACACATTGCTGGTACATGAGATTTTTCGGGAGCTGAAACACATTGCTGGTACATGAGATTTTTCGGGAGCTGAAACACATTGCTGGTACATGAGATTTTCGGGAGCTGAAACACATTGCTGGTACATGAGATTTTTCGGGAGCTGAAACACATTGCTGGTACATGAGATTTTTCGGGAGCTGAAACACATTGCTGGTACATGAGATTTTTCGGGAGCTGAAACAGCATTGCTGGTACATGAGATTTTCGGGAAGCTGAAACACATTGCTGGTACATGAGATTTTCGGGAGCTGAAACACATTGCTGGTACATGAGATTTTTCGGGAGCTGAAACACATTGCTGGTACATGAGATTTTTCGGGAGCTGAAACACATTGCTGGTACATGAGATTTTTCGGGAGCTGAAACACATGTGGCTGAAACACTTGCTGCATGAGATTTTTTCAGGAGCTGAAACCATTGCTGGTACATGAGATTTTTTCGGGAGCTGAAACACATTGCTGGTACATGAGATTTTTCGGGAGCTGAAACACATTGCTGGTACATGAGATTTTTTCGAGGAGGCTGAAAACCATTGCTGGTACATGAGATTTTTCGGGAGCTGAAAACACATTGCTGTACATGAGATTTTTCGGAGCTAAACACATTGCTGGGTAAATGAGATTTTTCGGGAGCTGAAACACATTGCTGGTACATGAGATTTTTCGGGAGCTGAAACACATTGCTGGTACATGAGATTTTTCGGGAGCTGAAACACATTGCTGGTACATGAGATTTTTCGGGAGCTGAAACACATTGCTGGTACATGAGATTTTTCGGGAGCTGAAACACATTGCTGGTACATGAGATTTTTCGGAGCTGAACACATTGCTGGTACATGAGATTTTTCGGGAGCTGAAAACACATTGCTGGTACATTAGAATTTTTCGGGAGCTGAAACACATTGCTGGTACATGAGATTTTTCGGGAGCTGAAACACATTGCTGGTACATGAGATTTTTCGGGAGCTGAAACACATTGCTGGTACATGAGATTTTTCGGGAGCTGAAACACATTGCTGTACATGAGATTTTTCGGGAGCTGAAACACATTGCTGGTACATGAGATTTTCGGGAGCTGAAAACACATTGCTGGTACATGAGATTTTTCGGGAGCTGAAACACATTGCTGGTACATGAGATTTTTCGGGAGCTGAAAACACATTGCTGGTACATGAGATTTTTCGGAGCTGAAACACATTGCTGGTACATGAGATTTTCGGAGCTGAACAACGCCCCTTATTCGGAGCTAAAACCATTGCTGGTACATGAGATTTTTCGGGAGCTGAAACACATTGCTGGTACATGAGATTTTCGGGAGGTGAAACACATTGCTGGTACATGAGATTTTTCGGGAGCTGAAACACATTGCTGGTACATGAGATTTTTCGGGAGCTGAAACACATTGCTGGTACATGAGATTTTCGGGAGCTGAAACACATTGCTGGTACATGAGATTTTTCGGGAGCTGAAACACATTGCTGGTACATGAGATTTTTCGGGAGCTGAAACACATTGCTGGTACATGAGATTTTTCGGGAGCTGAAACACATTGCTGGTACATGAGATTTTTCGGGAGCTGTAAACACATTGCTGGTACATGAGATTTTTCGGGAAGGCTGAAACGCATTGCTTGGTACATGAGATTTTTCGGGAGCTGAAACACAATTGCTGGTACATGAGATTTTTCGGGAGCTGAAACACATTGCTGGTACATGAGATTTTTCGGGAGCTGAAACACATTGCTGGTACATGAGATTTTTCGGGAGCTGAAACACATTGCTGGTACATGAGATTTTTCGGGAGGCTGAAACACATTGCTGGTACATGAGATTTTTCGGGAGCTGAACACATTGCTGGTACATGAGATTTTTCGGGAGCTGAAAACACATTGCTGGTACATGAGATTTTTCGGGAGCTGAAACACATTGCTGGTACATGAGATTTTTTCGGGAGCTGAAACACATTGCTGGTACATGAGATTTTTCGGGAGGCTGAAACACATTGCTGGTACATGAGATTTTTCGGGAGCTGAAACACATTGCTGGTACATGAGATTTTTTCGGGAGCTGAAACACATTGCTGGTACATTAGATTTTTCGGAGAGCTGAAACACATTGCTGGTACATGAGATTTTTCGGGAGGCTGAACACATTGCTGGTACATGAGATTTTTCGGGAGCTGAAACACATTGCTGGTACATGAGATTTTTCGGGAGGTGAAACACATTGCTGGTACATGAAGATTTTTCGGGAGCTGAAACACATTGCTGGTAACATGAGATTTTTCGGGAGCTGAAACACATTGCTGGTACATGAGATTTTTCGGGAGCTGAAAACACATTGCTGGTACATGAGATTTTTCGGGAGCTGAAACACATTGCTGGTACATGAGATTTTCGGGAGCTGAAACACATTGCTGGTACATGAGATTTTTCGGGAGGCTGAAACACATTGCTGGTACATGAGATTTTTCGGGAGGTGAAACACATTGCTGGTACATGAGATTTTTCGGGGAGGCTGAAACACATTGCTGGTACATGAGATTTTTCGGGAGCTGAAACACATTGCTGGTACATGAGATTTTTCGGGAGCTGAAACACATTGCTGGTACATGAGATTTTTCGGGAGCTGAAAACACATTGCTGGTACATGAGATTTTTCGGGAGCTGAAACACATTGCTGGTACATGAGATTTTTCGGGAGCTGAAACACATTGCTGGTACATGAGATTTTTCGGGAGCTGAAACACATTGCTGGTACATGAGATTTTTCGGGAGCTGAAACACATTGCTGGTACATGAGATTTTTTCGGGAGCTGAAACAGCATTGCTGGTACATGAGATTTTTCGGGAGGCTGAAACACATTGCTGGTACATGAGATTTTTCGGGAGCTGAAACACATTGCTGGTACATGAGATTTTTCGGGAGCTGAAACACATTGCTGGTACATGAGATTTTTCGGGAAGCTGAAACACATTGCTGGTACATGAGATTTTTCGGGAGCTGAAACACATTGCTGGTACATGAGATTTTTCGGGAGCTGAAACGACATTGCTGGTACATGAGATTTTTCGGGAGCTGAAACACATTGCGGGTACATTAGATTTTTCGGGAGCTGAAACACATTGCTGGTACATGAGATTTTTTCGGGAGCTGAAACGCATTGCTGGTACATGAGATTTTTCGGGAGCTGAACACATTGCTGGTACATGAGATTTTTCGGGAGCTGAAACACATTGCTGGATACATGAGATTTTTCGGAGGTGAAACACATTGCTGGTACAATGAGATTTTTCGGGAGCTGAAACACATTGCTGGTACATGAGATTTTTTCGGGAGCTAAAACACATTGCTGGTACATGAGATTTTTCGGGAGCTGAAACACATTGCTGGTACATGAGATTTTTCGGGAGCTGAAACAGCATTGCTGTACAGTAGATTTTTCGGGAGCTGAAACACATTGCTGGTACATGAGATTTTTCGGGAGGTGAAACACATTGCTGTACATGAGATTTTTCGGGAGCTGAAACACATTGCTGGTACATGAGATTTTTCGGGAGCTGAAACACATTGCTGGTACATGAGATTTTTCGGGAGCTGAAACCCATTGCTGGTACATGAGATTTTTCGGGAGCTGAAACACATTGCTGGTACATGAGATTTGTCGGAGCTGAACACATTGCTGGTACATGAGATTTTTCGGGAGCTGAAACACATTGCTGGTACATGAGATTTTTCGGGAGCTGAAACACATTGCTGGTACATGAGATTTTTCGGGAGCTGAAACACATTGCTGGTACATGAGATTTTTCGGGAGTTGAAACACATTGCTGGTACATGAGATTTTTCGGGAGCTGAAAACACATTGCTGGTACATGAGATTTTCGGGGTACATTAGCAAATCTGGGAGCTGAAACACATTGCTGGTACATGAGATTTTTCGGGAGCTGAAACACATTGCTGGTACATGAGATTTTCGGGAGCTAAAACACATTGCTGGTACATGAGATTTTTCGGGAGCTGAAACACATTGCTGGTACATGAGATTTTTCGGGAGCTGAAACACATTGCTGGTACATGAGATTTTTCAGGAGCTGAAACACATTGCTGGTACATGAGATTTTTCGGGAGCTGAAACACATTGCTGGTACATGAGATTTTTCGGGAGCTGAAACACATTGCTGGTACATGAGATTTTTCGGGAGCTGAAACACATTGCTGGTACATGAGATTTTTCGGGAGCTGAAACACATTGCTGGTACATGAGATTTTTCGGGAGCTGAAACACATTGCTGGTACATGAGATTTTTCGGGAGCTGAAACACATTGCTGGTACATGAGATTTTTCGGGAGCTGAAACACATTGCTGGTACATGAGATTTTTCGGGAGCTGAAACACATTGCTGGTACATGAGATTTTTCGGGAGCTGAAACACATTGCTGGTACATGAGATTTTTCGGGAGCTGAAACACATTGCTGGTACATGAGATTTTTCGGGAGCTGAAACACATTGCTGGTACATGAGATTTTTCGGGAGCTGAAACACATTGCTGGTACATGAGATTTTTCGGGAGCTGAAACACATTGCTGGTACATGAGATTTTTCGGGAGCTGAAACACATTGCTGGTACATGAGATTTTTCGGGAGCTGAAACACATTGCTGGTACATGAGATTTTTCGGGAGCTGAAACACATTGCTGGTACATGAGATTTTTCGGGAGGCTGAAAAACAGCATTGCTGGTACATGAGATTTTCGGGAGCTGAAACACATTGCTGGTACATGAGATTTTTCGGGAAGCGGGGGAGGCTAATAAAAACCACATTGCTGGTACATGAGATTTTTCGGGAGCTGAAACACATTGCTGGTACATGAGATTTTTCGGGAGCTGAAAAAACGCATTGCTGGTACATGAGATTTTTCGGGAGCTGAAACACATTGCTGGTACATGAGATTTTTCGGGAGCTGAAACACATTGGCTGGTACATGAGATTTTTCGGGAGCTGAAACACATTGCTGGTACATGAGATTT
This sequence comes from Closterium sp. Naga37s-1, assembly GCA_947471745.1. Taxonomy (NCBI): domain Eukaryota; kingdom Viridiplantae; phylum Streptophyta; class Zygnematophyceae; order Desmidiales; family Closteriaceae; genus Closterium; species Closterium sp. Naga37s-1. Next base: position 340,867 of record CANJKZ010000960.1, read on the forward strand.
TTCGGGAGCTGAAACACATTGCTGGTACATAAGAATTTTCGGGAGCTGAAACACATTGCTGGTACATGAGATTTTTTCGGGAGCTGAAACACATTGCTGGGTACATGAGATTTTTCCGGGAGCTGAAACACATTGCTGGTACATGAGATTTTTCGGGAGCTGAAACACATTGCTGGTACATGAGATTTTTCGGGAGCTGAAACACATTGCTGTACATGAGATTTTTCGGAGAGCTGAAACACATTGCTGGTACATGAGATTTTTCGGAGCTGAAACACATTGCTGGATACATGAGATTTTCGGGAGCTGAAACACATTGCTGGTACATGAGATTTTTCGGGAGCTGAAACACATTGCTGGTACATGAGAGTTTTCGGAGCTGAAACACTTGCTGGTACATGAGATTTTTCGGGAGCTGAAACGCATTGCTGGTACATGAGATTTTTCGGGAGCTGAAACACATTGCTGGTACATGAGATTTTTCGGGAGCTGAAACACATTGCTGGTACATGAGATTTTTCGGGAGCTGAAAACACATTGCTGGATACATGAGATTTTTCGGGAGCTGAAACACATTGCTGGTACATGAGATTTTTCGGGAGCTTGAAACACATTGCTGGTACATGAGATTTTTCGGGAGCTGAAACACATTGCTGGTACATGAAGATTTTCGGGAGCTGAAACACATTGCTGGTACATGAGATTTTTTCGGGAAGCTGAAACACATTGCTGGTACATGAGATTTTTCCGGGAGCTCGAAACACATTGCTGGTACATGAGATTTTTCGGGAGCTGAAACAGCATTGCTGGTACATGAGATTTTTCGGGAGCTATGAAACACATTGCTGGTACATGAGATTTTTCGGAGCTGAAACACATTGCTGGTACATGAGATTTTTCGGGAGCTGAAACACATTGCTGGTACATGAGATTTTTTGAGAACTGAACGCATTGCTGGTACATGAGATTTTTCGGGAGCTGAAACACATTGCTGATACATGAGATTTTTCGGGAGCTGAAACACATTGCTGGTACATGAGATTTTTCGGGAGCTGAAACACATTGCTGGTACATGAGATTTTTCGGGAGCTGAAACACATTGCTGGTACATGAGATTTTTCGGGGAGCTGAAACACATTGCTGGTACATGAGATTTTTTCGGGAGCTGAAACACATTGCTGGTACATTGAGATTTTTCGGGAGCTGAAACACATTGCTGGTACATGAGATTTTTCGGGAGCTGAAACACATTGCTGGTACATTAAGATTTTTCGGGAGTCTGAAACACATTGCCTGCTACATGAGATTTTTCGGGAGCTGAAAACATTGCTGGTACATGCTAGTTTTCGGGAGTGAAACCATTGCTGGTACATGAGATTTTTCGGGAGCTGAAACACATTGCTGGTACATGAGATTTTTCGGGAGCTGAAACACATTGCTGGTACATGAGATTTTTCGGGAGCTGAAACGCATTGCTGGTACATGAGATTTTTCGGGAGCTGAAACACATTGCTGGTACATGAGATTTTCGGAAGCTGAAACACATTGCTGGTACAATGAGATTTTTCGGGAGCTGAAACACATTGCTGGTACATGAGATTTTTCGGGAGCTGAAACACATTGCTGGTACATGAGATTTTTCGGGAGGCTGAAACACATTGCTGGTACATGAGATTTTTCGGGAGCTGAAACACATTGCTGGTACATGAGATTTTTCGGGAGCTGAAACAGCATTGCTGGTACATGAGATTTTTCGGGAGCTGAAACACATTGCTGGTACATGAGATTTTTCGGGAGCTGAAACACATTGCTGGTACATGAGATTTTTTCGGGAGCTGAAACAGCATTGCTGGTACATGAGATTTTTCGGGAGCTGAAACACATTGCTGGTACATGAGATTTTTCGGGAGCTGAAACACATTGCTGGTACATGAGATTTTTCGGGAGCTGAAACACATTGCTGGTACATGAGATTTTTCGGGAGCTGAAACACATTGCTGGTACATGAGATTTTTCGGGAGCTGAAACACATTGCTGGTACATGAGATTTTTCGGGAGCTGAAACACATTGCTGGTACATGAGATTTTTCGGGAGCTGAAACACATTGCTGGTACATGAGATTTTTCGGGAGCTGAAACACATTGCTGGTACATGAGATTTTTCGGGAGCTGAAACACATTGCTGGTACATGAGATTTTTCGGGAGCTGAAACACATTGCTGGTACATGAGATTTTTTGCTGGTACATGAGATTTTTCGGGAGCTGAAACACATTGCTGGTACATGAGATTTTTCGGGAGCTGAAACACATTGCTGGTACATGAGATTTTTCGGGAGCTGAAACACATTGCTGGTACATGAGATTTTTCGGGAGCTGAAACACATTGCTGGTACATGAGATTTTTCGGGAGCTGAAACACATTGCTGGTACATGAGATTTTTCGGGAGCTGAAACACATTGCTGGTACATGAGATTTTTCGGGAGCTGAAACACATTGCTGGTACATGAGATTTTTCGGGAGCTGAAACACATTGCTGGTACATGAGATTTTTCGGGAGCTGAAACACATTGCTGGTACATGAGATTTTTCGGGAGCTGAAACACATTGCTGGTACATGAGATTTTTCGGGAGCTGAAACACATTGCTGGTACATGAGATTTTTCGGGAGCTGAAACACATTGCTGGTACATGAGATTTTTCGGGAGCTGAAACACATTGCTGGTACATGAGATTTTTCGGGAGCTGAAACACATTGCTGGTACATGAGATTTTTCGGGAGCTGAAACACATTGCTGGTACATGAGATTTTTCGGGAGCTGAAACACATTGCTGGTACATGAGATTTTTCGGGAGGCTGAAACACATTGCTGGTACATGAGATTTTTCGGGAGCTGAACAAACACATTGCTGGTACATGAGATTTTTCGGAGCTGAAACACATTGCTGTACATGAGATTTTTCGGGAGCTGAAACACATTGCTGGTACATGAGATTTTTCGGAGAGTGAAACACATTGCTGGTACATGAGATTTTTCGGGAGCTGAAACACAATTGCTGGTACATGAATTTTCGGGAGCTGAAACACATTGCTGGTACATGAGATTTTTCGGAGCTGAAACGCATTGCTGGTACATGAGATTTTCGGGAGCTGAAAACACATTGCTGGTACATGAGATTTTTCGGGAGCTGAAACACATTGCTGGTACATGAGATTTTTCGTGGAAGCTGAAAACAGCATTGCTGTAACATGAGATTTTTCGGGAGCTGAAACCATTGCTGGTACATGAGATTTTCGGGAGCTGAAACACATTGCTGGTACATGAGATTTTTCGGGAGCTGAAACACATTGCTGGTACATGAGATTTTTCGGGAGCTGAAACACATTGCTGGTACGGGAGATTTTCGGGAGCTGAAACACATTGCTGGTACATGAGATTTTCGGGAGCTGAAACACATTGCTGGTACATGAGATTTTTTCGGGAGCTGAAACACATTGCTGGTACATGAGATTTTTCGGGAGCTGAAACACATTGCTGGTACATGAGATTTTTCGGGAGCTGAAACACATTGCTGGTACATGAGATTTTTCGGGAGCTGAAACACATTGCTGGTACATGAGATTTTTCGGGAGCTGAAACGCATTGCTGGTACATGAGATTTTTTCGGGAGCTGAAACACATTGCTGGTACATGAGATTTTTGGGAGCTGAAACACATTGCTGGTACATGAGATTTTTTCGGGAGCTGAAACACATTGCTGGTACATGAGATTTTTCGGGAGCTGAAACACATTGCTGGTACATGAGATTTTTCGGGAGCTGAAACACATTGCTGGTACATGAGATTTTTCGGGAGCTGAAACACATTGCTGGTACATGAGATTTTTCGGGAGCTGAAACACATTGCTGGTACATGAGATTTTTCGGGAGCTGAAACACATTGCTGGTACATGAGATTTTTCGGGAGCTGAAACACATTGCTGGTACATGAGATTTTTCGGGAGCTGAAACACATTGCTGGTACATGAGATTTTTCGGGAGCTGAAACACATTGCTGGTACATGAGATTTTTCGGGAGCTGAAAACACATTGCTGGTACATGAGATTTTTCGGGAGCTGAAACACATTGCTGGTACATGAGATTTTTCGGGAGCTGAAACAGCATTGCTGGTACATGAGATTTTTCGGGAGCTGAAACACATTGCTGGTACATGAGATTTTTCGGGAGCTGAAACACATTGCTGGTACATGAGATTTTTCGGGAGCTGAAACACATTGCTGGTACATGAGATTTTTCGGGAGCTGAAACACATTGCTGGTACATGAGATTTTTTCGGGAGCTGAAACACATTGCTGGTACATGAGATTTTTCGGGAGCTGAACACATTGCTGGTACATGAGATTTTTCGGGAGCTGAAACACATTGCTGGTACATGAGATTTTTCGGGAGCTGAAACACATTGCTGGTACATGAGATTTTTCGGGAGCTGAAACACATTGCTGGTACATGAGATTTTTCGGGAGCTGAACACATTGCTGGTACATGAGATTTTTCGGGAGCTGAAACACATTGCTGGTACATGAGATTTTTCGGGAGCTGAAACACATTGCTGGTACATGAGATTTTTCGGGAGCTGAAACACATTGCTGGTACATGAGATTTTTCGGGAGCTGAAACACATTGCTGGTACATGAGATTTTTCGGGAGCTGAAACACATTGCTGGTACATGAGATTTTTCGGGAGCTGAAACACATTGCTGGTACATGAGATTTTTCGGGAGCTGAAACACATTGCTGGTACATGAGATTTTTTCGGGAGCTGAAACACATTGCTGGTACATGAGATTTTTCGGGAGCTGAAACACATTGCTGGTACATGAGATTTTTCGGGAGCTGAAACACATTGCTGGTACATGAGATTTTTCGGGAGCTGAAACACATTGCTGGTACATGAGATTTTTCGGGAGCTGAAACACATTGCTGGTACATGAGATTTTTCGGGAGCTGAAACACATTGCTGGTACATGAGATTTTTCGGGAGCTGAAACACATTGCTGGTACATGAGATTTTTCGGGAGCTGAAACACATTGCTGGTACATGAGATTTTTTCGGGAGCTGAAACACATTGCTGGTACATGAGATTTTTCGGGAGCTGAAACACATTGCTGGTACATGAGATTTTTCGGGAGCTGAAACCGCATTGCTGGTACATGAGATTTTTCGGGAGCTGAAACACATTGCTGGTACATGAGATTTTTCGGGAGCTGAAACACATTGCTGGTACATGAGATTTTTCGGGAGCTGAAACACATTGCTGGTACATGAGATTTTTCGGGAGCTGAAACACATTGCTGGTACATGAGATTTTTCGGGAGCTGAAACACATTGCTGGTACATGAGATTTTTCGGGAGCTGAAACACATTGCTGGTACATGAGATTTTTCGGGAGCTGAAACACATTGCTGGTACATGAGATTTTTCGGGAGCTGAAACGCATTGCTGGTACATGAGATTTTTTCGGGAGCTGAAACACATTGCTGGTACATGAGATTTTTCGGGAGCTGAAAACACATTGCTGGTACATGAGATTTTTCGGGAGCTGAAACACATTGCTGGTACATGAGATTTTTCGGGAGCTGAAACACATTGCTGGTACATGAGATTTTTCCGGGAGCTGAAACGCATTGCTGGTACATGAGATTTTTCAGGGAGCTGAAACACATTGCTGGTACATGAGATTTTTCGGGAGCTGAAACACATTGCTGGTACATGAGATTTTTCGGGAGCTGAAACACATTGCTGGTACATGAGATTTTTCGGGAGCTGAAACGCATTGCTGGTACATGAGATTTTTCGGGATAGCTGAAACCATTGCTGGTACATTTCGGGAGCTAGCATTGCTGGTACTGAGATTTTTCGGAGCTGAAAACAGCTATTGCTGGTACATGAGATTTTTCGGAGCTGAAACGCATTGCTGGTACATGAGATTTTTCAGGAGCTGAAACACATTGCTGGTACATGAGATTTTTCGGGAGCTGAAACGCATTAGGCTGGTACATGAGATTTTTCGGAGCTGAAACGCATTGCTGGTACATGAGATTTTTTCGGAGCTGAAACGACTTGCTGGTACATGAGATTTTTCGGAGCTGAAAACACATTGCTGGTACATGAGATTTTTTCGGAGAGCTGAAAACCATTGCTGGTACATGAGATTTTTCGTGGAGCTTGAAACACATTGCTGGTACATTAGATTTTTCAGGGAGCTGAAAACACATTGCTGGTACATGAGATTTTTCGGGGAGCTTGAAACACATTGCTGGTACATGAGATTTTTCGGGAGGTGAAACACATTGCTGGTACATGAGATTTTTCGGAGCTGAAACACATTGCTGGTACATGAGATTTTTCGGGAACTGAAACACATTGCTGGTACATGAGATTTTTCGGGAGCTGAAACGCATTGCTGGTACATGAGATTTTTCGAGAGCTAAAACACATTGCTGGTACATGAGATTTTTCGGGAGCTGAAACGCATTGCTGGTACATGAGATTTTTCGGGAGCTGAAACACATTGCTGGTACATGAGATTTTTCGGGAGCTGAAACGCTTTGCTGGTACATGAGATTTTTCGAGAACTGAAACGCATTGCTGGTACATGAGATTTTTCGGGAGCTGAAACACATTGCTGATACATGAGATTTTTCGGGAGCTGAAACACATTGCTGGTACATTAGATTTTTCGGGAGCTAAAACACATTGCTGGTACATGAGATTTTTCGGGAGCTGAAACACATTGCTGGTACATGAGATTTTTCGGGAGCTGAAACACATTGCTGGTACATGAGATTTTTCGGGAGGTGAAACACATTGCTGGTACATGAGATTTTTCGGGAGGTGAAACACATTGCTGGTACATGAGATTTTTCGGGAGCTGAAACACATTGCTGGTACATGAGATTTTTCGGGAGCTGAAACACATTGCTGGTACATGAGATTTTTCGGGAGCTGAAACACATTGCTGGTACATGAGATTTTTCGGGAGCTGAAACACATTGCTGGTACATGAGATTTTTCGGGAGGTGAAACACATTGCTGGTACATGAGATTTTTCGGGAGGTGAAACACATTGCTGGTACATGAGATTTTTCGGGAGCTGAAACACATTGCTGGTACATGAGATTTTTCGGGAGCTGAAACACATTGCTGGTACATGAGATTTTTCGGGAGCTGAAACACATTGCTGGTACATGAGATTTTTCGAGAGGTGAAACACATTGCTGGTACATTAGATTTTTCGGGAGCTGAAACACATTGCTGGTACATGAGTTTTTCGGGAGCTGAAACGCATTGCTGGTACATGAGATTTTTCGGGAGCTAAAACACATTGCTGGTACATGAGATTTTTCGGGAGCTGAAACACATTGCTGGTACATGAGATTTTTCGGGAGCTGAAACGCATTGCTGGTACATGAGATTTTTCGGGAGCTGAAACACATTGCTGGTACATGAGATTTTTCGGGAGCTGAAACGCTTTGCTGGTACATGAGATTTTTCGAGAACTGAAACGCATTGCTGGTACATGAGATTTTTCGGGAGCTGAAACACATTGCTGATACATGAGATTTTTCGGGAGCTGAAACACATTGCTGGTACATGAGATTACCGGGCCTGAAGCGGACACCTGAGCAGACGCAACTACCTGAGGAGGCTCGGTAGTCAGTGTGTATAGACTCGACCCATGCCGACGGGTGAACGTGGCCAGGTGACGGCCCGTCCTTGTACACGTGCAGATCGACATACGCTAACCCTCAGGAGTGGTGGTAGTGACCATCGCATCATGGAAGGCAGCGGTACTCACCAAGTTCGTAGAGAACGAGGGGAGGTGAAGACCTGACAGTTAGCCGGACGGAACCGCCGGACACGGGAGAACAGTGCAGGAATGGGTAAGAACTGGGCCCCCTGAGGGGTCAGCCAGTCTGACCACAACAGGTGTAGGGAGTGGAGTGAGGGCGGTACTGTCGCGAAAGAAACAGCGGGAAGTACCTGAGTCAAGCGTAAAGGTGTGCAATGCCTCAGCAGGCGCAGTACCAGGGAGAGCAGACTCAATAGCATCTAGAGCAGCAACCTCTATACCTGGGTCGGGCGGCACACACAGGTAATAGTCACGCTCAGCACTAACAGACAAGGCATACATAGCAGCAATGATAGCATCATAGTCAAGAGCAAAGATATCAACTCCAGACCTAAGCAGCTCTGCCCAGCGGGGGCGCTCAGCCTCGTCACCAAACTCTGCGCGCCAAGCAACATCTAGGCGGGAGAAGCAGCGGTGCTGAGTGTGAGGCTTCCCGCATGTCTGACCAGCACGGTCACCCATGCGAATGACATACGGGCAGCTAACACTATCCCCAGACATCCCACCCTGAGCAAACAACTTACGAAGCTGCTGGGGCGAAGGGGTATCGTTCCAACGCTGCTGCTGCTGCCTCTGGCCACTGCCAGAACCTCCCCTCTCAACAGCTCCACCCTAACTGCCACCACTCTCACTGCTGCCACTACCGCCACCCCCACCACCTCCAGCACTACCGCCACCAAAGCCCCCACTCCCGCCACCACTCCCACCGCTGCCACCACCTCCGCTACCTCCACCACCTCCACTGCCGCCCCCACTACCACCCCCGTTGCCAGCGCCACCACCCCTGCCAGCCTTGCCCTTGCTGCTGCGGCGATTCCCACTAACAGGAGAAGCAGCCGCGACATCCGCAGCACCAAGGATGTCAACAGGAGCAGCAAAGGCGTAGGAAGGGGCAAGGGGGGAGGGGGAACAATTTTCAAAGAAGGGCGTGCGAGGAGTGCCACGAGCGGCACCTACAGCGACTATGCTAGTCTCAGCTGCAAGGAGGTGCTGCTCGAATAGGTCGACAGTGAGGGCTGTGGGGTAAAGTGCGAGAAAGTGGTCCCTGACAGCGCGAAGAGAGTCAGGGAGGCGGGTGACTATGAAGTAGAGAGTGATGTACATTGGGGGCGGGTTCCTGTCAAGGAACTCTGCTGAAAAGGCAGCGCGGTAGCGAGCGTCGCTAGTGCGAAGGTGGGTAACGAGGTCCTCTACCATGGCAAAGGCGGACAGCTCGGGAGAGAGGGCAGTAGAACGGCCTACAGTAGCAGTGGCAAGGGAGGAGTAACGGGCGACTACAGCATCGTACAGTGCTTTAGCAGTCTTGTGCTGTCTGATGTAGGCGCGTTCGGCTAACGGTAGGTGGTTGCGAACGGCTAAGCGAGCAGCAGCGTCACGGGTAAGCCACTGTGAGCGAGTCGCGCTGTCAGGTGTGGCGGGAGGGGCGAGAGAGGCTCCACACGTGTGGTCAAACAACGAAACGCTGTCTCTAGAATCGCTCAGTAGGTACAGCTGTAAATCATCGAGCCACGTATCGAACTGGATCGGACGGCCCTCATGATCGAACGTGAGTACACTGAGAGAAGCCATAGCGGGCAGAACAGTGCGGCGCGCAACCAACAAAGCAGCACACAGGTAGGGCGGTGCGCGAGCCCGAAGGAAGTGCGCAGGGGAGGGCAGGGCGGCGTACGGCTAGGGCGGCCAGCAGAAAGGGCGGCGAGCGGGCTGCCAGAGGGCAGCGCGCGGGCTGCAGGGGCGGCGAGTGGGGTGCTAGAGGGCGGCAAGCGGGCTGCAAGGGGCGGCGAGCAGCCGCAAGGGGCGGCGAGCGGGCTGCAAGGGGCGGCGAGCGGGCCGCAAGGGGCGGCGAGCGGGCCGCAAAAGGCGGTGAGCCGGCCGCAAGGGGCGGCGAGCGGGCTGCAAGGGGCGGCGCGCGGGCCGCAAGGGGCGGCGGGCGGGCTGCAAGGGGCGGCGCACGGGCCGCAAGAGGATGGCGAGCAGGCTGCTAGGGCGGCGAGCGGGCCGCAAGGGCAGCTAGTGGGCCGCAGGCGGGCGTCGAGCGGGCTGCAGGGGCGGTGCGCGGGCCGCAAGCGAGCGGCGAGCGGGCCGCAAGCAGGCAGCAAGCGGCCTGCATGGGCGGGGCGCGGGCCGCGAACGGGCGGCGAGCGGGCTGCAATGGCGGCGAGCGGGCTGCAATGGCAGCGAGCGGGCTGCAGGGACGGCGCGCGGGCCGCGAGCGGGCTGCAAACGGCGGTGCGCGGGCTGCGAGCGGGCGGCGAGCGGGCTGCAGGGGCGGCGCGCTGGCTGCAAGGGTGGTTCGCGGGCTGCTAAGGGCGGCGCGACGGGCTGCTAAGGGCAGCGCGCGGGCTGCAAAAGGGCGGCGCGACGGGCAAGCAGGGCGGCGCGCAAGGTAGGGCAGTTAGTGGGGCAGCGCTGTGGTCGGCCCTATAAAAAAATTGGTCATAAGGAAGGACATGCTCTTAAATCATGTCAGAATCCCAAGCACTAGACCATTGGGATAAAAGGGTTTGTTAAGTAGCGGGTAAGTGCGCCCAAAATCCCCCAGGACAACGAGCTTGTAACCCTTCCCTAAGATCAATCGGGGATCACCAGTGGACCTCTGACATCTGCTATTAAGGTCAAGGGCCCACCACTACCACTCAATCGTGTGCGTACCTTCCTGGGGTGATCCTAGGGACGATAAATTTTGGATCGCAGAAGGATTCAACTAGGTAATGAATGCTGTGCAATCCAGCTCATAAACCTCGCACAATTTTCATTAGTTTTCTACCCAACATCGCATGCATGACCACCTGGTTCGCAAGGAGCTAAAAACGGCCAACCTTGTCTTATTTAGTGTTTCATTTTTATGCATTTTTGGTTTGAAGTAGGAATTTGTACACTACTTGCATAAGAATCAGGATCCTATGGGAGAAGTCGCTTTATGCTAAGCCTGGATGATCAGGTCTTAGTGTAGATACTGTCAGAGGTCCACTGGTGATCCCCGATTGATCATAAGAAAAATGGTTATAGGCTCGTTGTCCTGAGGGGTTATGGGCGCACTGACCCACTACTTAACAAGTCTTTTTATCCCAATGGTCTAGTGGTTAGGATTCTGATATGGTATCAGAGCGAATGTTTCGGGTTCGAATCCCAGTATGTGCACTTCGGGCATCCCAGTGCGGAGGGGTGTCAGATGTCCACGGGTGATCCTCGATTGATATTAAAGAAGGGCTACAGTTTCGTTGTCCTGGGAGGTTCTGGGCGCACTGACCCACTACTTAACAAGCTTTTTTTAACCCAATGGTCTAGTGGTTGGGATTTTCACACATACCCACACAGAATCTTTCAGTTTTGATCTACTGTTTACACTGATTGATGCATGAATCCATGCATATCTGACTCCTCTCACCCACTAAAGCCCCACACATGGCCTCTTGCTCCTTGTGCCCCAGGCCCCTTTCCCTTACCTTCCCCTCCGTTGCTCTCCTCCATGTCTCCATGCATTTAACTCCTTCACTTCCCCACTACACCCACACCACACACCCCACACCACAGCACTGACCGCCTCTCACTCCTTGTGTCTCAGCGCCTCCTCCCTCGCCCTCCCCTCCGCTGCTCCCCTCCATGCCTCCATGAAATAAACCCCCCCACTCCCTTGCAGACACCACTACACCCGCCACCCCACCGCACTGGCTGCCTCTCGCTCCTTGTGTCTCAGCCCCTCCTCCCTGGCTCGCTCCTCCGCTGCTCTCCTCTGTGCCTCCTCCACCTTCCTCTGATTCTCCGCCAACATCCGCTCCAGCTCCTCCTGCTCCCTACGCTTTTGCTCCTGTGGGATTACCCGACATGCGAAAAGGAAGAAAAAATGGAAAAACAAAAATCAAACAAAACAAACAAATCAAAGGAAGGGGAAAAGGAAACAGACGTGTCCATCCAACTCCCCGCGCCACTTTCTGTTCTGCTCTTAAGGTTCTCACAGAGAATTACAGAAACACAATTACTTTCTGACTCCCTACCTCACTCCCTACCTCACTCCCTCACTTACTCCCCCTTTCGCTCATTCCCTCAATCACTCCATCTCTCGCTCCTCTCTCCCTCTCTCCAGCGCCAGTATTTCTCTCCCCAATTGAGCCCGCACCTCCTCCCTCAGCTTCTGAAAGCCCACCGCCTCCACCGCTGCCACCTGCTGTTGCACCCCCTCACACGCCAACTCCCTCACTCCCTCCCTCACTCACTCCCTCACTTCCTCAATCACTTCCTCACTCACCTCTTTCCTTCGCGCTTCGGCCAGCAGCGCAAGTCTCTCTCTCTCCAACTGCGCCTGCACCTCCTCCCTCAGCTTCTGCCTGCCTGCCGCCACCATCGCTGCCACCTGCTGCTGCACCCGCTCACACGCCAGCTCCGCGTCTACCCTCTCCCTTATTGCCGCCTCCACTCTCACTGCCATCTCCTCCTCCTCCCTCCTCTCCTCCTCCTCCTGCTCCTTTCTGGACCGGTGGAAAGAGGTACGCATGGGTAGGGATGGGTACGATCAGGAATAGAAAATGGGGAGAAAACTTGAGGCGGTAACATGGCTAAATACGGAGTACATGGGAGAAACAGAGCTTTAGGCTTCCTTCAACCGTTGCGGCTGTGTTATCCCGTCCACTGTGTTATCTGTGTGCTTTACTGGCCTCCCTCTCTCGTCTCCTCCCTGAACCCCCCCCCCCCCTTTCCCAAATTTCCTCTTGCCCATCTCTCATCCTTTGTTCACTCTTGCTGGCTGCAGGAAGAAAAGAAAAATGAAAAATGAAGAAAAGAAAGAACATACCGCCTTGTTTCCTCCTCCTCAGCTAGCCTCCTCCACCTCTCCCTCGCCTTTTGCCTCTCCCGTTCCCTCTCCCTCTCCGCCTCTTCCTCCTCCTCCCTCGCCCTATCCTCCTCCCGCTCCGCCCTCCTCCGCTCCCTCTCCTTCTTCTCCTTCTCCTTATCCTTCACCCCCTCCTTCTTATCCCTCTTCTCCCTCTTCTCTTTACTCTCCTTCACGTCTCTCCCCTCTCTCCGTCTTTCCCCGCGGTCTTTCTCAGAGGCATCGGAGGGTGAGGGGGAGCGAGAGCTGGAGGAGATAGAGGAGCGGGAAAGGGAGGGGCTGTGGCTTCGCCTGGAGGGTGCGAGACGAGTGGAGGAAGATATGAGGTGAATACGGGGAATTAGGAGGTGAATATGAGGGAGTTAGAAGGAGTAATGAGGTGAGTGTGAGGCGAGAATGAGGGATTATGAGGTGAGATATGTGAGGAGAACTCAGCCGCGATACGAGCTGATCACCAGCAATAGGAACGAATACCTTGCGAAAAAAAATGTTAACCTGCGGTCTGTGCTAATCACCTGCACGCAAAAATAATCACCTGCGCGCGGAACTAAGCACCTGCGCGCGGGAGACGGACTGCGCTCGTCCTTCCGACTGCGCCGCGCCGACGATCGCGGGGGGGTTAGGGATCGCGACCGGGATCGCCGGGTTGCGGGAATTCCGGCGGGGGAGCGCGATTTGCGGCGAGGAGGGGTTCGGGAGGCGGTGCGCGATTTCCGGCGTCTGCTGGGGGGTGATCTCGAGACGGATCGCGTCATGGATAGACACTAAACGACAAGCACTTCCTAATCGTTTGTCACCTCATCACAGAGCGTTGACGTGGCGAGGTTAGTAACTTGTCAATGCTTCTCAAGTTGTAAAAGTCAATAGATACGGAATTGACGCGCTTTGGCGCGCATGCTGGTGTCAACGATATGAATGCAGACAGCTAACACATTTACTACTAAGCTGAAATGGAAGAATTCTCAGACAAGAAGGCAATACTGCAAGTCTCACACAAGAAAAAAAATACCGCAAGCGCCGCAGTGGTGAACAACCTGTTGGAGAATCGAGTTTCTGCCGCCCCAGCCCTTTGCACACAAGCAGCAGCAAGGGGGAATGTCGGCGATGAATCAGAGCTTCGGGAAGTACTTCGAAAGTTCCACCACCAATCAGATTTCAGCCGAAGACTCGATATAGTTCAAAGCTGCCTTCAAACCGAAGTGTTGGCAGTTTCTACAGGTTTCTACACATCAGAATCAGCTATAACAGAAATATCCAGAGTTTTCTTATTCATGCACCTCATGTGGCACTCAAAGTCACTCAAGGTCCATCCAATCTAGATTGTGCCCAAGTTACCAGGGAAGTTACATTGTCTATCAGCCTAGTTTGAGCTTTCAATCTGTCTTGTTTGTGATGCCTAGAGTTGTGCTTTAGTGGGCTTGTTAATCTTGAACATAGTGAAGTTTTACCTCATCCAGTCAATTCCAGCAGCCCTGCTAAGACTTTCCAGCCAAGTTTCCAGCCCTCCAGTAGTCACAGCTACTCTGTTTTACAAGTTGGTATCAGAGCTTGTCGTTTCGATCAACCTAGCCCACCACGTTCCTATCCTAGCACCATACGAACATGGCGGGAGACAATCCATCTGGTCCTGCACTCCAGCCAGCCGGAGGAGCTTCAGAGTCAACATCAGCAGCTACTGGATTAGTGGAAGCAGTTGCACCAGGCAGTCCTTCAACAACATACTCACCACTCACCTCCTTCATGCCTAAGCTTCACCTCCCCAAGTTCAACGGCAAAGATTTTCCAACATGGGCAACTCAGTTTGAGCTCACTGCATCCCTTCTGGATCTGTGGCCTTACTACACTGGAGAAGCAGCCAAACCAGCAGCAGATGCTTCAGAAGCTGAAAAACGACTTTACGAACGACGCAACAAGGAGGCCTTCCTCTACCTACTCAATAGCATTCACGAGCAGCAGTTGAAGTCGCTCCTGCCCTGTTCTACCAAGGCAAACAGTGCAGAGGAAGCATGGAGCCGACTGAAGACTATGCACCAGTCAAAATCCGAGAGCAGCCAAGCCGAGATGTGGAGCCGCTTCATGAATCTGAAGATGGAAGAAGATGAATCAGCACAAGCCTACCTACAACGAGCTGAAGCAATGCTGGAGGAAGCAGCAGCGATCGGCTTGGAGATTCCAGAGTCTCTTTTCAAGACCGTCATCCTCACTGGCCTTACACCGGAGTGGGACACTTTCCGTGCAACACTACAAGCGCTCCCGCAGTCAATGAAGAGTCGTGCGTTCATCTTTGAGGCCCTTGTCAACGAGCAGCAGAGTCGAGACCTTGCACGGAACAAGCGGAGTGACGAAGGTGCGTGGAGTGCTGCAGCAGCCACAAGATATGGCAACCAATTCCAGAGGCAAGGAAATTTCAGCCCAAACCGCCCTCAACCCTACTACGGTACGAAATTTCAGTCACCTTCCAACCCATACAAACCCTCTCGTTTTCCTCAGTCAAGTCCTCCCTATAAGTCCACTCACTATGTCCAGCCGAGGCCTTCGATTCCCAATCAATACCAGCCTAGGAATGCAAGAGTCAATATGCTAAGAGTCAATAATTTCAGCCAAGCCCCGAATGCTAAAAAGTTTAATTTTGAGTGTTTTTGTTGTCATGAGTGGGGTCACCCGTGGTATGCTTGTCCTAAGAAGCCTCCTAATTGGGTCCCCCCACCTCAGCTACTATCTGAAAAAGGTAAGGCAGCCATAGCAAATATAGCAAGTCATTCTACAAGTCAAGATGAGTCCAAAGAGTCCGATGGTCCTGTCCTTTTTAACGCTGCTACTTGCATGCACGTTTTCTCTACTAGTAGTGAGGAGTTTATTCTTGATAGTGGCTGCTCTGAAACCATGACTCCCTATCAGTCCATTCTCAAGGATTTTCAGCCCTCATGTGACTCAAAAGCTGTGACTCTTGCTGATCTTGGCAAAGTACCAATCAAAGGAGTCGGCAAGCTTGAGTTCGAAAAGGATGGTAAGTCATTTTGTGTCAATAAAGCTTTGTTTGTTCCTGATTTGGGAGCAAACTTGCTCTCAGCCGGACAACTCGAAGAGAAAGGTGCCTCCGTTCTCTTGCAAGGGGGGAAAGCCAAAGTGTGGGACAGTGCAGGAAATCTGGTGGCTGAAGGCGAGCGTACCGGGCGGCTCTACAAGATGAAGTTGGAGATTAAGCGCGGTGCTAGCAACACGAAGAACGACGTTGTCTCGCTTCCCGCTGTTTCAACCGATCAAGTCAACAACAAAGGGAGTATCTCCCAAGCTGAGGTATGGCATGCACGCTTGGGGCACGTGGGAGTGCAAGCATTGAAAGAGTTGGTAAATCACACTTTGATTGAGTTTGAATGAAAGTGCAGTCAAGTCCCTTTCTTCCGTTTCATGTCCATCTTGTGTGGAAGGTAAACTAGCTAGAAAGCCATTCTTCCCTTCTAAGTCTCAGTCAAGGGACCTCCTAGAGTTGGTCCACACTGATGTCTTCGGCCCCATGCGAGACCCTACTCGAAACGGTAAGAGATATTTGGTGTCTTTCATTGATGACAAGAGTCGTTTCTCGTGGTCCTTTTTCATCAACACCAAGGATGAAGTTCACAAGTGTTTCAAGCAATGGCTAGCACTTGTTGAGAGAGAGTCAGGGAAGAAGTTACTCACCTTGAGGTCGGATCGAGGAGGTGAGTACATGGGGAAAGCGTTTCAGGGGGAGTTGTTGGCATTGGGCATCAAACAACAGTTCACTTGTCCCTATAGTCCTCAGCAAAATGGAGTGGCAGAGAGGTTTCATCGCACTATCCAGGCTATAGCTACCACTTTCCTTCAGTTCAAAGGCCTTGACAAGCTCTGGTGGGGTGAGGCAATCACTATGGCAATTTATGTTCGCAACAGGAGACCCACAAGGCCCTTACCGGAAGGTGTAACGCCATATGAGGCTTGGTTTGGAGTTAAACCAGATCTGTCTATGCTTCGTGTTTTTGGTTCCATGGCCCAATACCGTGTTCCAGATGCAAAGAGACTCAAGCTGGACAGCAAAGCTCATTGGGGCCTCTTCATCGGCATGAGCAATGAGAGCAAGGGATGGGTCCTTTGGGATCCTGTCACCAAGCGAGAAGTGGTTTCAAGGGATGTTGTCTTCTATGAAGACATGTCCCTTGCAGGTTGGCATAAGTTTTCCTCTTCCTCCTCTCTACCCTCTATCCAACAGGAACCAGCAAGCGCACCTGAGGAAACAACACAAGAGGAGGAAGAAGATGACACCGATTCTGACCATAGCGGACCGATCATCGATCTCCCTCAAGCCGTCGTCAACGAGTCCAACCGTGCCACGCCAGTGCCACCAGCAGCTACTCAACCAAGTGGAGATGAAGTTCAGCCATCAAATGAAGACAATCCACCGCAGCAAGTCACCGTTCCATCACCACCAAAGGAGCAGCAGCCAACAGTCACAAACCAGCCAGCTATATCAACACCAACCTCACAATTTCAACGCCAACCGGATCAGCCCACCACTACGCCATCAAACCCATCACCAGCCATCACTCCAGAGGCAACTACAGAAGCTCATCATCATCCCATGCAGCAGCAATCAACAGCTACAAGACCCCAAGTACCTACATCAACACCATCTACGACTCTTCCTAGCAACAAGTCAACCGTCACCGCAACACCTCGTTCTCATACCACACGTTCATCACTTGTTCCAACGTCAAGCCAGCTCATAGCACGAGGATCACTTCAGCGAGTCACCACCAACACCAGCTCCAACAGTCCACTTCTTCACCCAAGACCTTTCTCAACTTCACCCCCACGTCCCGGATTCGGTCGTCATCAGTTACCACCATCTTCAACACCGAGCAACAACACCAACCAGCCCCAACCATCACCACCTCTCGACAAGGCAGCGTCATCATCAATTCCCAAGCTTCTAGTCTCAAGATCCCCACCAAGAGCATCTTCACAACCAACTATGCCGACAAACGTTTCAGCTTCACCGCCACGAGTCACCATACCTAATCCTCAAGTCAACACCGATAATCAAGATATTTCCACGCCAGGAGAAGAACAAGCAGCCGTGCCGCCGTCGCAGCCGATGTCGCAGCCGTTGTCTCAGCCGCAAATGACCGCATCAACGCAATCAAACACTGTGAGACCGAACCCTACCACTAATGTGTCTCAGCCAACTGAGGAGTTTGGTAAAGGTAAACGAGTCCGCAAGGTAAAAAAGCCCTTCAATTTCATGGTTGACATGTCATCAAGGTGCACATGTGAGGAGAGTGAGAATTGCATTCACAAGAAGGTAGAGGCAATATGCATGGCAGCATCACACCTTCCGCGAGAGCCCTTGAGTCGTCGTGAGGCAATGGCAAGTCCCGAAAGAGAGCATTGGTTGAAAGCCGAGGAAGAGGAGATTGAGAGTCTCATGAAGCGAGGTACATGGCGTCTTGTTGAGCCACCTCCAGGGAAGAAGGTAATTGGTGTCAAATGGGTGTACAAGATCAAGGTAAAAGGTGATGGTAGCCTCGATAGGTACAAGGCAAGGTTAGTGGCAAAAGGTTATTCCCAAATTCCAGGTCTTGACTTCACCGAAACCTTTGCCGTGGTAGCAAAGTACACCACGGTACGAGTCCTCCTCGCCATAGCCGCATATCTTGGTCTCCATATCCATCAAATGGATGTCAAGAACGCATTTCTCTATGGTGTCTTGGAAGAAGAGGTATACATGGCACAACCCGAAGGTTATGATGACGGTACGGGTCGAGTGTGTCGCTTGGTAAAGTCCCTTTATGGTCTCAAACAGTCCCCACGGGTTTGGTATCATGCTCTTGAGCAGGTACTTTTCAAGCATGGTTTCACAAGGTCCATGAGAGACAACGCTCTGTACTTCATGCACACGAGTGAGGGGGAGTACATTTGGCTCTTGGTATATGTCGATGACCTCCTCCTAGTCTCAGGTTCCCTGTTGTGGCTAGTCCCATATATATATATATATATATATATATTTCTCTCTCTCTCTCTCCCTCCCTCCCTCCCTCCTTCCCTCCCTCCCTCCCTCCCTCCCTCCCTCCCTCCCTCCCTCCCTCCCTCCCTCCCTCCTTCCCTCCCTCCCTCCCTCCCTCCCTCCCTCCCTCCCTCCCTCCCTCCCTCCCTCTCCCTCCCTCCCTCCCTCCCTCCCTCCCTCCCTCCCTCCCTCCCTCCCTCCCTCCCTCCCTCCCCTTCTCAACAAGGTGAAAGGTATTCTCACGAGTGCATTCACGATGACCGATCTTGGTGAGCCGAGTCATTATCTTGGTATGAACATTGTGAGAGATCGTAAGTCACGGTCCATCTTCCTATTCCAGCAAAAGTACATCCAAAAGGTCCTTGAGAGGTTTGGTCTTGATGATAGCAAGCCATCACCTACCCCACTTCCTTCCAAATTTGTCCCTTTGTCTTCACATCAGCCCTATGAAGAGAGAGAGTCAAGCCTTGATATCATAGGTATTAAAGAGTTGTGTCTTGAGGAGAGTGAGCATCATGGTGAGAATTCACTTAAGGTATCCCCACAAGACCTAGCTCTGTACCAAAGTCAGGTTGGGTGTCTCATGTATGCAGCCCTATGCACAAGGCCCGACTTAGCATTCACGGTATCTAAGCTAGCTCAACACATGAGTGCCCCTTCACCTATTCATATGCATGCAGCCAAGCGAGCTCTTCGGTATCTCAAAGGTACTTCTAATCATGGTCTTCTCTTCCAAGCCAGCCCATATGCAAGCTCCCTCCAAGGCTTTACCGATGCAGATTGGGCGGGAGAATTGAGCACGCGCAAGTCTACCGGCGGCTACATCTTCCTCATGTGTGGTGCCGCTGTTTCTTGGCAATCGCGCAAGCAAAGTTGTGTGGCACTTTCAACAACCGAAGCTGAGTACATGGCAATGACCGAAGGAGCAAGGGAGGCAATCTGGTTACGTGGACTCTTGGAGGAATTGAGGCAGCCGCAAACTCAACCAACTCCGCTCTACGTGGACAACACTTCAGCCGTAGCTCTTTCCAAGAACCCGGTTCATCATGGGCGTACAAAACACATCGAGGTGCAGTACCACTTCATTCGTGAGCAACTAGAGAAGGGAGTTCTCGCCGTCAACTTTTGCCGTTCATTCGATCAAGCAGCAGATTTCATGACCAAGGTTCTTCCACATGATGCATTCAACATGTGCAAGGCAAGAGCAGGCCTCATGACACTTCATGAAGCAGTGGAGCAGTTTGAGGAGAATGAGGAGTGTGAGGGGAAGAGACGTGGGCAGCAGCATGAAGTGTATGCTAAGGAGATGTGAAAGGAGCATCAGCATGGGTGTATGTGTGCTTCGGGTCTGGTGCGAGGGGGAGTGTTGGAGAATCGAGTTTCTGCCGCCCCAGCCCTTTGCACACAAGCAGCAGCAAGGGGGAATGTCGGCGATGAATCAGAGCTTCGGGAAGTACTTCGAAAGTTCCACCACCAATCAGATTTCAGCCGAAGACTCGATATAGTTCAAAGCTGCCTTCAAACCGAAGTGTTGGCAGTTTCTACAGGTTTCTACACATCAGAATCAGCTATAACAGAAATATCCAGAGTTTTCTTATTCATGCACCTCATGTGGCACTCAAAGTCACTCAAGGTCCATCCAATCTAGATTGTGCCCAAGTTACCAGGGAAGTTACATTGTCTATCAGCCTAGTTTGAGCTTTCAATCTGTCTTGTTTGTGATGCCTAGAGTTGTGCTTTAGTGGGCTTGTTAATCTTGAACATAGTGAAGTTTTACCTCATCCAGTCAATTCCAGCAGCCCTGCTAAGACTTTCCAGCCAAGTTTCCAGCCCTCCAGTAGTCACAGCTACTCTGTTTTACAAGTCAACCACCCCCCACTAACTATAAGGGCGCGTAACAAACCTAAAGGACGGACGGTGTGATTCAAACGGTACGTGTGCCGTATAGAGGAAATTTGGCACGAGAGTACGGCCCATACCTCGTCCTGGCTGTAATGTGGTACTTTTACGTTATTCAAAAAAGTGTTCTGATGTAACGCAGCACGATCATTTTTCGCCAGTTCGCGCAAGGAATAGTGGCTCTGGCACACAGCGGAAACAGAGCTTGGAGAAATTAAACACAAACGCCAGAACTTGTTTTCCCGCCGTCGCAGCACAACTTTTGTTCGCCAATTAACTCAGATAACTGTGCAGTGGTTCGTATTGCAACACCGTTTGTAGCCAGTTGAGTGGTAGCAAGTTCCACCAGCAATCCAGGAGTCCGTACGTGTGCGACGAAGTTTCTCGAATCGCTAGACGAATTTTCTCGAATCTAGTAACCAGCAAATGTCCGGACTGTCTTCATCGTTCGATCGAATACCAGCCAAGTTACGCGCCCTAAGAAAACAAAGTCACAAGATAGAATAACCCGCTATTGCCAAAGCTTTTGTTTCCCTCAAATCACAAGAGTGTTTTTCATAGAACCTGACGACATATCCTTCGCTCCTTGAAACAGTTCGCTATGAAGCTGTCTCTGAATTCTGGAAAGCAAGGCAAGGCAACCAGCAACTAAAGCGCCGGAGATCATACAACAGAACCATGTCTCTCGTGGTACAACGCCAACAAGTAGTTCTAAATGCACTATCAACGGAACACCACAACCTCATTGTTTGCACCATACCTATCCCAAACCCCTCCAAAGGCCCAATTCTGAAACCCGCCATCGCCTGTGTTCACTACGTTGAACGCACCCTGCTTGTAATACACCGCAAAAACCGAGTCACCCCAGAAATGTGCCACGCGGACCTCAGCATAAGACGGATCACCCTCCACCACGCGAGTGCTCTTGATCACCATCACGTTGTAACCCGCATTCATGAAGATATCCACCACCTTCGTCGTCACTTCGCCGTCGTCATCCACACCGTCGATTGTGCCCAGGCTCCCTGCGATGATTTGATCCACTGTCACCCCGTCCCAGCTGAACAGCTTCCGCTCGACCCTGTGCGGAGATCCCAAGGCCGAGCTAGAGCCGAACGTATTTCCGGGCCGTGCTGCGTTGGCGTTGGTGACGGCGAGGAGCACGAGGAGGGAGAGAGGCAGCAGCTTGCGCGCTACGGGGAGCCAGGAGTTTATTGCCATTCTCGAGATCGTCGCAGTCAGCGCCACACGAATGAGACTAACCCCGCAGATGGTGCAGCTATGGAAACGGCGAGGAAAACGATGTTGTGAAAGGGCTGATGGCGAAAGGCATCTTGAACGCCTAATTTATAGGCCTTCGTTTTCAAGCCTAGAGCTGGACGCAGCTCATTATCTGCTCGAGCCGCCATAGCCAGAATTACGCGTTTCGGACCCAATCGTGAACGACACGTGTGGTAGCTTAGCGCTATGGCAGGTGCGAAGTTCGAGAGTAGAAAGCGCGCTAGATAACGGAAATAAAGAAGGGTCCGACTTGAGTAGGCAACGGCGAGGGTGAGGTGAGGGGAAGGGGAGTGAGGTCAGAAAGAAATTTGGTGCAGCAACCTGCGAGGTTTGACTTGCGAGATCTTTGTGACTCTCATAAAACTCTGCAGCAATGTTGCCGTGGCTGCGATTTGGGCAACGTACGAGACTTGCGAAGTGGTTGTTGGTCATTTCATTCTAGCACCGCCTAAGAGTGACCGTGTATACGCGAAAACGGAACCTTACTCGCTAAGCGAAGTGCAGAGCAATTGCATCTTATAAATCAAACTCATGAGACGCAATTAATATTCGTATCGTAACACTAATCAAACAAAAGCTCCTGCGGAGAGACAGGTCTGTCAAGTGGAACCATCGACTTCTTTTCCTTGTCTCTTGGCATAGATTTACGCATATCTATAACCAAGATGGTACGGTACCATAAGGAATGGGGGGGGGAAGGAGAGGATGCAGAGGGTAGGGAGGGGGTGGGGAGCAGAATTGACATATGGGATTGAAGAGATCACGAGGCCCATTTGGACAAGCAAACACATATGCCTTTTGCATATGGACAAGTAAGTCATGTGATTCAATGCATTGCTACGCGCCAAAAGAAAGCCATGCCATGCAATGCAATGTCACCATGTCATGTGATGCCATGCTGCTGACTATCCCATCCCAAATCATGTCAGCCATGGCATGGGAACTCACCAAAGGCATCTTCCTCCCCGGAATAATACATGAGCACGCGACGATACACCTCGTACCCAAACTGAAAGAGAGCCAGGAGAGGAAGGAAACCAATGAGGCAAGAAAAAAATATCAAGCGGACATAAGAATCAGCAGAGACAAGAGAACCAGTATATGAGAGGCATAAATGAATGTTGTACCAGAAAGAATGACTGTCGGACTTGGAACCAGTTACAGATGGTTGGACGAATAATAACCAGGTAAGTATGGTTGGATGAATTACCGGGTAAGTATGGTTGGATGTATAATAACCAGGTAAGTATGTTTGGACGATTAATACCAAGGTAAGTATGGTTGGTACTTACTTTACGGTACATTTGGATAGCAGCCTTATTGGACGTCCGGACGAAGAGATCTACGAAGTACCCATCATAACTGAAATGCATTGCAGGGGAAACAAGAGTGAGAAGCAGGGAAAAGAAGAGGACAAAGAGATCTACAAAGTACCCGTCGTAACTGAAATGCAAGGAAAGTAGGTAACAGGGGGAAACAGTGGTGAGAAAGCTGCGAGGTGGTGCACATCAGCGCGCCCTCTCTTTGCGTGCACGCTATCAGAGTCGCAATGGGGATTGGAGCGGAAAGCACTCGTGTCTTGAGGTTGATCTCATAGAAAATGTCCATCAGCTTGCCTGCCAGCTGCACTCACTCTCCCTGCATGGAACTGTTAAGCTGCGTGGCATGCACTCTTTCAAGGGAAAACAGTTGCACGTCTTCAGAATGCCGTTCAGTCCCACGTCTCAGAATGCCGTTCAGTCCCACGTCTCTCTGTGGCGCCACCCACGTCTTGTGCATCAAGATCTCTCTGATCTCTTCAAGAATGTCCATCAGCTTGCCTGCTGCACTCTCTCTCGCAGTCTCGCTGCACGCACCTTTCGGCTTCTGGGAATGTTCCTCTCCCAGCAGCACAACTCACGTCTTGTGGGTGATCTCCTCAAGAATGTCCATCAGCTTGCCTGCCAGCTGCTGCCGCCGATACTCTCGCTGCACGCAACTGTTGGCTCTTGTGAATGCTCAGAAGCAGCACTCACGTCTTGTGGGTGATCTCCTCAAGAATGTCCATCAGCTTGGCTGCCAGCTGTTGCCGCCGATACTCCGGTGCCACAGTCAGTGCCGTCACGTGCCCATGCCACAGTTCGCCCTCACCCTCCACCTTGCCCATGACTGTCAGAAGATGGAAGAGAAGGGGGAGAAGGGGAGGTGGGAACAGGGGGTTTGCAAAGTGTCAGCGCTACTCTGTTGCTAGCACTGTCACTCGTGCCCATGCCACAGTTCGCCATCGCCCTCCACCTTGCCCATGACTGCCAATAGAGGGGAGGGAAGGGGGGAAGGGAGGGATAGGATGGAAACACCAGATGTGCTGTGGTCAATACTCGGGTGCCACTGTCAGCGCCGTCACGTGCCTGTGCCAGAGCTCGCCCTCTCCCTCCACCTTGCCCATGACTGTCCACAGAGGGTAGGGAGAAGGGAAAGAGCGTGGGGGGGGGGAGCAGAATGGAAACACCAGATGTGCTGTGGTCAATACTTGGGGGCCACTGTGAGTGCCGCCACGTGCCTGTGCCAGAGCTCGCCCTCTCTCTCCACCTTGCCCATGACTGCCATGCAAGGAACGGGAAGGGGAATAGAGAGGGATTACACGAGAACACTGCACTGAGGAGAGTGCACCACATGCGCATGCCACACCTCGCCCTCGCCCTCCACCTTGCCCATGACTACCAATGGGGGGGTGGATGGGCTTGGAAAGAAGGTACAAACATCTGCTTCTTTACCGATGATACTCCGCAGCCACTGACTATCAGCGCTGTCACATGCCCGTGCCACAGCCCGCCCTCGCCCTCCACCTTGGCCATGACTACCATGCAAGGTAAGGGGAGGGTGAAGGGCGGGGGAAGAATGGGGCTGGCGTGTGTTTGGAGGGCACATGAGCGTAGGTGCACTGTGGAAAATGCACCAACTAGCATGCCCGGGCTATAGCTCGCCCTCGTGCTTTACCTTACCTTGCCCACGACTGGCATGCAAGAGAATGGGAGGGTGAAGGGCGGGGGAAGAATTGGGGTGGCGTGTGTTTGGAGGGCACAGGAGCGTAGGTGCACTGTGGAAAATGCACCGACTAGCGTGTCCGGGCTATAGATCGCCCTCGCCATTCACCTTACCTTGCCCACGACTGGGTTGTTTTTGTCAAGAGGAGAAGACCAAAGAAACATGAAGATGCTGCCACTTCCACAGTCAGTCAGCACTGTGACATGCCCATGCCACAGCCCGCCCTCGCCCTGTACCTTACCCATGGCTGTGACAAGGCACACGGTCAGGGAATGACCATGACATAACTCTTGTCCACAGTCAATGTCTTTCACATGCTGATGACATGTTGCTTCTGTCACCCCTTGCCTTGTTGTACTGTTGTACTGTGTAAACTCAGGACATCAGCCCGCCACGACTCCATGCCACGTCACTCACTGTAGCCCATGATTCGGCCCCCTGGTCCTTGAGCCGCCACGAAATACTCTGGCCAGCTCGCCATGTAGCCCAGGTAGAAGTTCAGGTTGTACTGCCATACGGTGAGTGTAGAAAAGTGTAGAGGAGTGAAATAGAAAACAGTGTATGCAAAAATTGATGTTCACCTAAAGTGCCATATGGTGAAAATACTGTATCGTACAGAGATGAAATAGACAACAGCAAGTTGAATTTGTACTGCCATATCGTGAATGTAATGCCATGCAAAGAAATGAATCAGACAAAAACATATACAACTTCAAGATCAGGTTTTACTGCCGTAGATTGGAAGCAAGGTAAGCCAGAGGCTGATTAAAACGCCTTGTATTAAATGGCCATGTAAGGACTGATGATGAATGCAAAAGCACAAAGCGAAAACATATATGAATCCAACATAGAAGCATGTGAATGCGGTAAATATAAAAAGAAAATGCTTCAAAGGTATCACGCTTATTTTAATGTTGCAAGGAGCTAAGAGGACAGTTGGGACGGTACAGAAGAAATGTAAAAACCGTCAATAGGTGGCGCCCTTACTCTCTCCCTTCACCTCGCTCTCACGCCCTCCACCCATCCCTCCTCCTTTCCTCCCCTCTCGATCCTTCATCTCTTCCCTCACAAATGAACATGCTCCTCCATCCCTCTTCTCAGTGCCTGTGAGCGCACTCACAGTCTCCGTGTACCAGTCGAGGTTTGAATCTACTCAACAATCCCTCTCCCCTCAGTGCATGTGAGTGCAATGCACTTACAGTCTCCGTGTACCAGTCGAGGTTCACATTGTTGAATCGAAACAGATCGTCGCACGTGAACCGTCGGATTGTTGTCATTGCGTGCGGAACGAATGTACCAACAAGACTAAAACTTCGAAGGAAGGAAGAATTATATTTCGCGCGCGCGCGCGCGAAAATAACTGCGCGTTCAGACGATTCGGAACTAGAACTTCGAAGAAAGAGTAGTACTTCGAAGGATGGAAGAAGAAACACGTCGCGCGCGCCGCGAATGGGTGTGGTGGATCGAGTCTGAGAACGGCGGATTTCGAGCAAGACGACGGCGGGAACTGGTTTTCTATGAGCGGCTTTGAGCGAGCGTTTTGATGACTTGATAGCGCGACGAGGATTTATGGCTGGGTGACTGAGAACCTCAGAAGAGAGCCAGAAGAGAGCCAACAGAAACAACTGACTTCAACTGCGTTCCGAGGGAAAATATACATTCCACGAGTAATTACTTGTGAGGAATTGCGCGCAGGGCAGGATGTTCTTTGGCGAAACCGGACATTGTAACTTTTTGGGTTGCGAAGCAACCTATTATGATCGATTTGGCCAGTTTTTTTTCCACATTCTCACATTTTATTTATTTAAAATAGAATATGAAAATACAAAAACTTTATGCACTAATTGCTAGCTACTTAACCTGTAGCAGGTCCTGTCTAGTTCAGGATAGCTATCATATTATACTAACATGATGGTAGTGATTTTTTAGACAACTATATTGTTTTTGTGAGTTACTTTGTTGTGGTTTACTATTGTATAATATGCACATAATGTACAGCCCATTGAGTAATGTGATTGGCCGATAATTTCCCAGCTGGTCCTTCTCCCCCTTCTTATGCAGGAGCACTGTGACTGCAGTGGCCAAGCACTCCGGGACTCTACCCGTCCTTTCGAAATCCTTAACCATTTGCATCACTCTTCTGCCCAGGAGGTCCCAGTGCACCGCGAAGAACTCTGCCGAAAGCCCATCGTGCCCTGGAGACTTGCCCTTTGGCTGGGAGGCAATCGCTTCCTTCACCTCCGCCTCAGTCCAACTTCTCCCAAGCTTAGCTGCATCGGCCTCCAAGAAGCGCGGGCCCAGTGCAAAGGCTCCCCATTCCACCTCTTCTTCCGGCTGCACTCCTCGGAAAGCCGCCCCGAAATGTTCCTCTACCGCTTGCAGCACTTTGCGCGTACCCCGGTACATCACTCGATTGTGTCTGACCTCTTGCACCAGCGTGCAACTCTTCCGAATCTTAACCTTCGCTATCAGGTAGGGTGAGGGGACCTCCCCGTTCATCTCCACGTTCATCCCCGCCATAACCTGCAGCCTCTCCTTGTCCCTCTCTAGGTAAGCCTCCAGGTGAGCCTCCTGAAGCACCAGCCTGTCTTGCAACCTCTTATTTCTTGGGCGTTGCATTACCGCGTGCCTTAAATCCTCCACCTCTTTCTCCAGATGCGCAACCGTCGCTCTAATTCTTTTCTTCTCCTCCCTCGTATGTGCGCGCAGGCCCGCTGAGAGAAGCCGAAGTGTCTTGTCAAGCCCACAGTCCTGCTCCCCCTCTAGCTTCCGCAATATTTTTTCCGTCACCGCTTTTACCCCCTTTGTGTTAACCTGCTTCGCCTGCAGGCGCCACATCCTCGGGCCTCTCTCCAGCAACAAGGCCACCGAGAAGCCCACCGAGAACCAGTGATCGGACAACGACTTCGGTACGTGGACGTGCTTCGCCTCCGACAGCTCCCCCAACAGTGAGAGCGAGACCAGCGAGCGGTCAATCTGCGAGCTTGTCTGCGATGCTTTGGAGTAGAAGGTGTACTCCCGCCGAGGTGGGTGCAACGCTCGAAAGGCGTCCCGCATATCGTGCATGGGCCATAAATTCCGGAGCCTCAAATCTTCCGTCCTTGAGCCAGCCCGCAAGGATCTGTCCAACTCCGGGTCCTCCACCAAGTTGAGGTCACCCATCAACACCAGGTGCGCCGACACCAGTTGCTCCCAGACGAACGGAGTAAGGCAGCTGGTGAGGAAAGAGGACCGTGTGCCCGCCTGCGTCGACATGTATGTCAGAATCCCAACCACTAGACCATTGGGATAAAAGGGCTTGTTAAGTAGCGGGTCAGTGCGCCCATAACCCCCCAGGACAACGAGCCTGTAACCCTTCCCTAGGATCAATCGGGGATCACCAGTGGACCTCTGACACCCCCCCGCACTGGGATGCCCGAAGTGCACACACTGGGATTCGAACCCGAGACCTTCGCTCTGATACCATGTCAGAATCCCAACCACTAGACCATTGGGATAAAAGGGCTTGTTAAGTAGCGGGTCAGTGCGCCCATAACCCCCCAGGACAACGAGCCTGTAACCCTTCCCTAGGATCAATCGGGGATCACCAGTGGACCTCTGACAAGGTACGCCGCTATCAACCAGAAATCCAGGTGCGTACTGCACACCGTAACCCCCATTAATATACCTGAGCTGTGTTTACTGATATCAATGAACTTCACACCGTCCGTAAAAGAAAGGATAGCAACTCCACCTGCCTTCTGGCTTGGAGCTTGCCATTGCCGTTGGTCTTAACTGAGTCCAAAAGTTGTGATCTTCCCCTACTTTTGTGTCTGTCAGCACCATGATGTCTGCCGTTTTCTTAAGCCACTTCAGGTTCTTGCTCCTTTTTCTGTTAATTCCGAGGCCATTCACGTTGACCTCACACACAGTGACGCTGTTGGATTTGTTACCCATTAATACACTGCGCAGGAGCCCCATCGCATCCACGGGCTTGAGTACAACCAAGAGCCACACATCCAAGCTGCTGACAACTACCGCTACATCACCTGATCAACCACGCCGGACCACACCACCAAACACGAGGCCCAAACACCGGCGCTGACACTCCCGTCGCCGTCACAGCGCGAACTCCTTGTGAATCACCGTCAGGTTCACCTTCCCCCTGCTTGCACGTGTAGCATCCCCCCCTTTCAGGATCGCGGTGCAGTGCTAGTCAGAGCGCACATGGGACAGCGCCTAGGAGAAACTTGACCCCTTCGCCTTCATGCATGCCTCCTGGACGCAGACCCAGTCCTCCCTGCTGCCACCCGTGGAGACCAGGGACACCGCCGGATCCCGAAGAATCTTCTTCGTCGTCGCATTTAGCAGATGCGAAGCAGCTGCTCACGAGGGATGGGAAGCGGCTGTCAACGTTCCAGATCTGGACCCCAACAGCCTGAAAAACAAGGTTAGTGTTCCACCATTTACCGTTGATGTCATGGATTCGCTGCAGAGTCAGATTCCACTTCGCAATGTTCTCCTACCTTTCCGTGACATAGTCATCATGCAGCTTCGTGAAATGCATGCCGTTGCAAAATTCACACTTGAGCGAGGGAAAATGGACAAGCAGCTATTTGTGATGAACCGTGCCATAAAGCATATGCCACCACCGATGCTTATCCCTTGTGTGGACTTTCACCAACCCTTTTATCTTATGCATATCCGCTCCCGTCATAGGATCCACCATCCGATGAAAAGCCGCACCGGTCTGATACGGTGGACGACCGCTTTTCTCCAGCGGGGTCGTGACGAGGAGCTTGTAGATCATATCCGGTGAGATCTCAGTGGGAACCTCCTTCAGCAGCACCTCAACAGCATCCGGGTTCTGCGCGCGCTCCTTGATGTACAACAGATTCTCCGGATGCTGCCAGTTCAGGATCAACTTAGTCTTCCCTTCCGCGCAGATGTGCTCCACACGCCGGCACCAGACATAGTTCGCATCCGCGGCCTCCCGGAAGGTGACTTGCAGCCTCCCAAAGCGCTTCTTCGACAGGTAATGCATCTTCGTTGTCTTCTGCGCGTGCGACGACAATGCCTTCTTCCACACGATCAGCAACTCCTTCATTGTGTCGATGGTACGCGGGACTTCCTTCTCAAACTCCACCGGAATCAGCAGGATAAGCGTGTAGCCTGCAAGCGCCGCGATCTCCCCGGCCCGAACAGGATCCAGACGCTCCTCCAGGTCATCACTCAAATACCCATCATCTGCTATCTCCTCTTCATCTTCTTCTTCCGCAGGTTCCTCACGGACTTCCGCAGCCGATGCGTCCGCATCAGTCTCTTTTCCTTTTCCTTCCTCTGTAGCGCTTGCCTCCCCGGATGCGTTGCCCTCCAGGGTCCGGAAGCTCAGCGAAGCCAACTTCTTCTCCAGCGAGACACCCTAGTGTCATCAGCAGCAAACGGACCAACCGTATCCTTCAACATCGGCTTCGGCGTAGCAGGCTTCGACTGGTGACCCTTGTCCAGCGGCGAACGCTCAACCGCTCCATTCTTCAGAGTAGCAGCAGCCTACTTCGGAGGACGACCCATGGTGCGATGATGAAAAACAGAGCACAGCACTGTTGCTGATATTGAAAATTGACTGAGCACCAATGTCTTATAAAGCCTCTGACCAGGCTTGGGTCGCGTCCTCTTTCTTGATATCCCACGACAATATCCATAGCATAAGCCTGGTTTAGCCTCCTTGATGTAACCTCCTGGCTTGTCATTATCAGTGGAGAAAACCCATTCACGGTAGATATTAACACAGTAGGTAAAATGCTCATGAGGTGCTGTAAGATTGTTAGGAGCTGCATGATCGACATGTGTCAGAAACATTGTAGTTGAATCAAGACACTCGGGATTGCCTGACAAGCGCGCGGTAGGTAACATGCCCACATGATAGGCACAAAAAGTATACCACCGTAAGCGTCTTGCCACGTAGATTCCAGATAATGTCTCTTGACGAGCAACTGACAAGAAATTGATCGACATTGGTCGAGTTGAAGTTCCTGGTAGAATCCATGGCGGCCTTGGTGTCATTGTGTCCAAGCATTGAGCATTGTCAGCCCTGATCCTCATGTTGTAACGGCCCTCGTCTGGAAATTGTAACGGCACTTTAGCCGAAAATAAATGGTGCTTTGTGTGCCGTGGTTTGACATGGTGCAAGGTCAGCTCGGTAACAATCATCTTCGTGTATGTCGCGAAATCGCAGCGAGCGAACAAGAAAGCAGGCCAAGCCCAAACTTCCCCTCCCAGTCCTCCCTTCGTGTCAAAATTGCATGGCAAAAAATGACACGAAGTGACTCTGAAAGCAAGTTGGCAGCGTTTACAAATCACGCCCTACAACAACTCTAGTATTCTTGCACCAAGTTACCATCGTTATCCCACAAGTCCAGAGTACCCGCGAGTAATCGCAAGTCACTGGTGAGTGCGTTGTTCATGTTCAGGACGCCGAGTTCTGCGACTGGAGCAAGAGAACACTGATACGCGTTATTGTAATATTCCATTCTCGAAGCATCGAAGCTTATCGCCTGACACTGTAATATCAGAACGCCTCGAGGCTCTACAACGAGCCCATGGCGTCCGATCCCAAGCCGCCATCAGTAGGCGAGTCGCTCTCCGCTCCACCCAGTCGCAAAATCTCTATCGCCGCGGACCTTCGCGACCCGCTGCACGTGCTGCGATGTGGACTCGCGGCGTACATGCCAAAAGGATCGCTACCCACTTACTCCGACCTCTTTCTCCTCTTTATCGAAGCCGCTCCGCACCTCGTCGAGAGACTCTTCGTTGGCGCCGCTGTCGCAGGTGAGCAATAGCATTCGATATTGTCACCTCGGTTCTGTCGTTTGCACAAGACTTTGACTCACGCTCTTCATGCGGGGAGGAGCGGAGCGACTACCCACCTACTCCAACCTCTTCCTCCTCCTCATCCAAGCCGCTCCGCGCCTCGTCGAGAGACTCTTCGCTGGCGCCGCTGTCGCTGGTAGGCACAACCTTCACCTCGTTATAGTCACCTCGTTATTGTCCCCTCGTTATTGTCCCCTCGGCGTTATCGTCTGTAGTATCGTTCACGTCGAGAGGAACGCTTCCCACCTGCTCCGACCTCTTCCTCCTCCTCATGAAAGCCGCTCCTCACTTGGTAGAGATACCCTTTGCTGGCGCCGCTGTTGCTGTTGGTGGTAGGTACCCCGTTTACCTCATTATTGTCACCTCGCTACCATTGTCACCTCAGCTTGTTATGCACACCTCTGCTCCCTTTTAGGATGAACATAACCTCACATCGTTCCCTCGCTGCCTGCATAAAAGTATCCGTGCGTAGAGATGTCTTGCATCCTTTCCCTCACTCCTTACCCCCTGCCTGTCCACCCCCACGCACATCAGGAGACAACGCTGACGTGGCAATTTCCAACGCTCGCGAGAATCTTGCCCAGCTCGTCAGAAAGGCTAGACGCGCCAGCACCCCCACAACCCAGGCCCACCCACCAGCAGCCCAGTCAACCGTATTCCACCCAGGTCAACTCCATTCTTTCCCAAACCAGGTACAAGGCATCAGCAGCAGCAGTAATCCATACTTTAACTTCCTGTCAGGCCAAGTACCAGGTAGCAGCAACAGCAGCAATCCATACTTTAATATCATGCCAGGTCAAGTCCTAGGTAACAGCAACAGCAACCCATACTACAATGTCGTGCGAGGCCTGCAGCAGAAGGCTGCACCTAGGAGAGGAAGGCCAAGCAAGAGGAAGAAAACGGGAGCAAGCCAAGAAGACGACGAGTCTGACGGTTACCAGCCTGTGACTTTCCGGCTCCCAAATGTTCTTGAGATCATGGCCGTTGATCCAGCAGCTGTACACGGCCTGGATTTCTCCAAGTCGAAGACTGAATCTTCTTCTAAGTTCGGCTGGGGGGGCCCTCGGCGTGGATATAATTATGAGGAGCTGGCAGCTAGAGGTGAGCGTATTTCATGCTATGTGCCCTTAATTGTGTATGGCAGCAGCGTTTTCGGCTATTTGCTCTATTCTGTTTACCAATTTGTTTACACATTTGTTTACCTTGCACAGACAACAGTGTCATCTGGGTCAATCGTTTTATTGGATCCCTCGTTTTGCTTCTGTTGCCTTGTGCAGAGGATCCAAGTGAGCAGCCATCTGCAAACGTCAGTCGTAAGCGCAAGTCGAGGCAAGCAGTGGGTAGCGCAGGCCTGGAAAATACAGGTCTGGAAAATTCAGGCGCAGATAATTCAGCATCCGAAAATACAGCTTCGGAAGATACAGGTCCTGGAAATACAGGTCTGGAAAGTACAGGCTTGAGAAATACAGGTCTGGAGGATCATCCGAGCACTTCTCTTGTTGAAGGGTTGGCAAGTGGACAGGATGTGCCAGTTGGTTATGTTGAGCCTATTGCTGCAGTGAGTGTTTGTGTGGATGAGAGGGAACCTGTGCAGGACGGTGGATGGGATACAGAACCTGTACCAGTGGAGCTGGTAATTGATGGGTAGGAGCTCGTGAACTAGGTGGTGGGGTCAGGCAATGAGTTGTGCTACTGCTGGTGAGGTTCCAGTACTGCCTATGCCATTATCTTCAAGCTACAATGGGTTGGCATGAGATGTTTGAGCTGGGATACTGTTTTGTACGCATTTCTGGAACTGTGTGTCTTGCAATTAGAAATTTGCAATACACGCAAGTGCTAATATATTTGTAATATCCACTCCGCTGCTCAATCATACCAATTATAGCAAAGTTAGTCCACAGATGCCGCGTTCTTCGCTCTTACATAATTCCGCATTCATCCATCCCAGCCCATCCACCTCCCCA
This sequence comes from Closterium sp. Naga37s-1, assembly GCA_947471745.1. Classification (NCBI taxonomy): domain Eukaryota; kingdom Viridiplantae; phylum Streptophyta; class Zygnematophyceae; order Desmidiales; family Closteriaceae; genus Closterium; species Closterium sp. Naga37s-1. The sequence continues at coordinate 374,645 of CANJKZ010000960.1, forward strand.
TCTCAGCCTGTCAGTCTGCATCCGTGCCAGACCTCTCTGGTGCGGTGGCCTGCACAGCCACTCAAATCCCATCGCCGCAACATCCATCGCCTTCACGCATCCATCCCAAACCGTGCATGCGTCAGCCGTGGACAGACAAACGCGTACTCCAATGCACCGCACACCACCTAATGAAGTAAACATCGCACCGTACAGGACCGTGCAATTTTCCTCTCTTCGGTGTTTCTTATCAAGAATGCGATTGTGCTGCATCCCTCCGTGCCTAGGGTTTCACGGGCCTCCTTATCTCGAAGCACCTCCATACACTTCCTTATTTCTGTCCGTCCACTCGTTTCTTTCTTGCAACCCTCACTTAAGCTTGCAGGCCTAGCTTCCTTTCCACCTTAGATATTTCAGTACTTGCAGTCGCCATCTCAGTTCTTGCCTAGCTTTATTACCTACGGCTTTGTCTTGTCCTTGGCAGGCTCGTTAGGGGTTGTGAGATTCGCTGCGGGTGGACGGTTTCTCTACCGTTTCTTAATTTTCGATTTCGTATAAAAAACCAAATCCGTTGCATCTCGCTTCATACTAGGCCGCGTCTCGTCTTCAAAAGTGCTGTCATAGCGTCTTCCGTTCTGTTTCTTTCTTACACCTCTTCACTGAATTATTCTCCACGCTAATAAGGATGCCGGCGAAGGATCCGCCAGGCAGTCCTACCAAGTCCAGGAGCATCACCAAGACGGTAAATGGCAGCCACCAGTTCAACATCACCGGCTACTCCCTCGCCAAGGGCATGGGAGTCGGCAAATACATGTCCAGCGACACGTTTACCGTTGGAGGCTTCAAATGGGCTATTTACTTTTACCCGGACGGGAAGAACGCGGAGGATAACTCGCAGTACGTTTCTCTCTTCATCGCGCTTGCGAGCGAGGGGGCGGACGTCCGTGCGTTGTTCGAGCTGACGATGCTGGATCAAAGCGGACGGGGTCGCCATAAAGTCCATTCGCACTTCGACCGCGCGCTTGAATCTGGACCGTACACGCTCAAGTACCGAGGATCCATGTGGGGCTACAAGCGGTTCTTCCGGCGAGCGACGTTAGAGACGTCGGATTATCTTAAAGACGACACGCTGCAGATCACGTGCACGGTCGGCGTCGTTGTGACTGAAACGGAGGGTCCGAAGCAGCCGGTGTCGATACCAATTCCGCCGTCGCAGATGGGGAAGGATTACGAGGTGCTCCTATACTCGGGCGAGGGATGCGATGTAACTTTCGACGTCGGAGATGAAACGGTGTCCGCTCATAGAGTCATCCTCGCCGCGCGCTCGCCAGTCTTGAAGGCTTTACTGTACGGACCCATGCGGGACAGGCGGGAGGGTAACATCCCCGTTACAGACATCGAGGCTCCGGTGTTTAAAGCTCTCCTCCATTTCATCTACACCGACGATCTCCCGAGCTCGGGACCGTCCGCTTTCACGCCAATCATGGCTCAGCACTTGCTCGCGGCTGCGGACCGCTACGCCTTAGACCGGCTGCGATTAATCTGCGAGTCGAAGCTGTGCGAGACGGTGGATGCGGATACGGTCGCGACGACGCTGGCTCTGGCAGAGCAGCATAACGCGAAGCGGCTCAAGAACGTGTGCCTTCAATTCGCGGCGCAGAACCTCGCGAGTATGGACTGCAATATTCTAGGCGATTTCTACAGTTGCTCTATCTTGTATTTTTATGCCCTCCGCGCCACCTGTCTCCCCCCTCCCCTCTCCCCCCCCCCCCCCCCCCCCCCCCCCCCCCGCTTTCCCACCCCTCTCCTCCCCTTCCCCCCTTCCCCTTACCCACTCCTCCTCCGTCCTTTCATTGTCCCTCCTCTTGGTTACTCTAGCACTCATCACTCTCTTCCCTGTCTCCTCCCTCTCTGTCGCTATACAGGTGTGATCCATTCAGAAGGTTTTGAGCATCTACGAATCAGCTGCCCGTCTCTTCAGGCGGAGCTGCTACAGGCTGTAGCAGGCGTGGGTAACAACAGTGAAATCCTAGCTGGTACAAGGAGGCCCGCGGATTCCATGTGGGCTGAGGATTCGAATGCAGATGGCACTGACCCTACAGGGAGGAGAGTCAGGCTCAGGTTGGGGAATTTGTAAATTCTTGGGGACATTATATTGCATGTCTGGATTGCTTGTATACTTCTGAGGCACTAATGTGGAGTTTCTGTTCCATTCCTCTCTTCTGCACACGGTATAATAACCTTAGCCATACTGTTAAGAGTGAAAATGGTTACCAGTGTTGTGTTTTGCTGGGACTGTCCACCACTCAGGTTGAAGCCTGATTTGATACCTACCATATCTCAAACGAGGGTACACTATGGTGCTCTCTATGTTAGCAATGGATGGTTAACTTCTTGCTTACCCCTCTGGTCAGCTTATCTCCCTCTGGTCAGCTTATCTCCCTCAAGTCTCAACGAGTCCTGGTACTGGTAGTTCATCCCTTTGCTACCACCTGTACACGATGCAACGATTTTGCATCATAGGAAGCAGCACTTTGGCCACCGTCAGCAGCGGCAGCAGCACCACCAGAAGAACCACCATCACTCCCACCAACTGTATTAATGCCAGCATCACCACTGACAGCAGAGGGTGTTCGGCGAGAGGCTGTTCGGGATGCGACAGGTGTGTCAGCATCACCACCCACACGTGCATCAGCTCTTGCAATACTGGCACCATCACCACTGGCTCCAGAGGCTGTTTGGGATGCAGCAGGTGTGTCAGCATCACCACCTGCACTGCCCACTGGTTTCAGTGTATTCGTTGTTTTCAACGTTTTTGGTGTTTTTGGTGTTTTGGGTGTTCTTGGTGTTCTGGGTGTTCTGGGCGTGTCACCGCCACGACCACTACCACCACTCGCACCCTCTCCCATCTCCATCAGAGCCGTCAAAGTCTGCACCATATCGGCCATCGACGGCCGAGATTTCGCGTCCTGCAGGCAGCAGTGCGCAGCAACCGCGAGCTTGAGAGCTCCCTTGTGCGAGAACCGCCCTTCCAGCCTCGGATCCACTATCTCACCGATCCTCTTCCTGTCTGCCAGGAATGGTTTGGCCCAAAAGACGAGGTTCTTCTCGTCGCCCGGTCGGTCTATGTCCACGGCTCTCCGCCCTGAGAGAAGCTCCAGGAGGACGACCCCGAATGCATAGGCGTCGCTCTTTGCTGTCAGGTGTCCTAGTGAAGGGGGCGCAGTGGAGCAAGGGCGAAAAGGGAGGGGAGTTGGTGATGGTTGTCTCCCTTCCAGCCACGGATCCACAATCTCACCGATCCTCTTCCTGACCGCCAGGAACGGCTTGGCCCAAAACACGAGGTTCTACTCGTAGCCCGGTCGGTCTATGTCCACGGCTCTGCGGCCGGACAGCAACTTGAGAAGGACGACTTTAAACGCGTACACATCGCTCTTTGCTGTCAGGTGGCCTGGTGAAGGTGCAGTGGGGCAAGGGAAAACGCGAGAAATGGTATTTTATCGATGGCGGCGGCGGCGGCGGCAGCGGTGGTGGTGGTGGAGTGGAGCAAGGGCGGGAGGGAAGGGCATTGGCGATGTTTCCCTTGCACCCACAAGCTCAATGCTCCTTTTCCGCCAACCCTTACCTGTTTGTACCAATTTGGATTACACTCCACCAATCAGCACTGCCACAGTGGCTCTGCTGCACTACACTGCGCCACTCCTTACCACTTTGAACCGCATCGTACCAGTCTGCACGTATTCAGGGGCGGTGTAGCCATAGGTGCCAATAACCATGGTGGATACATAAGTGTTCTTTCCTGCTGGCCCTTAACAATCTACACCGCTCTGCACTGTTACAGCATCACTCATTTTCGCTCTGCACCGCATCGTACCAGTCTGAAGGTATTCAGGAGCGGTGTACCCATAGGTACCGACCACCATCGTCGACACGTGCGTGTTCTCCCCTGCCGGCCCATCCTTAGCCAATCCAAAGTCTGACAGCTTCGCCTTGAAGTTCTGTCAGGAATCGGGCGGTGGGATGTGGTGGGATGGGGTGGGGTGTGGTGAGGGTTAATGTATAAGTATGGGAAAAACCTGCAGGTCCGCCCTTGGCCAGTCCAAAGTCTGACAGCTTCGCCTTGAAGTTCTGCCGGTCAGGGGAGAGGGAGTTGTGGTAGAGTGTGGTGGGTTATGGTGGGGTGCGGTGGTGGGGATTCGAAGAACCCGAGGCACCTGCAGGTCTGAAGCAGAGATTCACAATGGTGGCCGAATTGATGGTTTGACCCAGCCCAGTCCACAACACACACACATACTCATCCCCTACCCTATCTCACCTCATCCAGGAGTATATTGGCCGCCTTGAGGTCTCTGAATATCACCTGCCGCTCCGTGCCTTCATGCAGGTATGCTAACCCCTTCGCGGAACCGAGAGCAACATTGACCCGTTGTTGCCACGTGAGAGGGGGGCGGGTGTCTGGCAGAAGGAGGGGGGACAGGGGCATGATTAGGACAGGTCGAATGAATTACCTGCCACTCTGTGCCCTCATGCAGGTATGCCAGGCCCGTGGCCACGCCCATAGCCACGTTAACCCGTTGCTGCCACATGAGAGGGGGGCGAATGTCTGGCAGGGAGGGGTGGGAGAGGGGAGATGAGACAGGGCATGATGAGGTCAGGTCAAAAGAATGACCTGTCGCTCTGTGCCTTCATGCAATGCATGAACGCACCCACCAGCCCCGTGGCCGCGCCCAGAGCCACATTGACCCGCTGCTGCCACGTGAGAGGGGGGCGGGTGTCTGGCAGGGAAGGGGGGGGAGGGGTGACGGGAGAGTGGGGAGAGGGAATGGCGGATGGGGGAGTGCGGAGTTGGGAGAGAGCAGGGGTAGGGGAGTGGGGAACGGGGAGAGCGGAGAGGGGAGAGGGGAGAGGGGAGACGGGAGACGGGAGACGGGAGAGGGGAAATTGGAGAGGGGAGAGGGGAGACGGGAGTAGGGAGAGAGGAGTAGGGAGTTGGGAGAGGGGAGTAGGGAGTGGGGAGAGGGGAATAGGGAGTGGGGAGAGGGGAATAGGGAGTGGGGAGAGGGGAATAGGGAGTGGGGAGATGGGAATAGGGAGTGGGGAGAGGGGAATAGGGAGTGGGGAGAGGGGAATAGGGAGTGGGGAGATGGGAATAGGGAGTGGGGAGAGGGGAATAGGGAGTGGGGAGATGGGAATAGGGAGTGGGGAGAGGGGAGTAGATACAAAAAACACATGCTTACAGACACATGCACAGCAGAGATGTGACTGGTTGAACAGGGAGGAATTTTGAGGCGCCTCTGAAGCTGACCAGAGAGAAACAAATGACCTCTGAGGCGCCTCAGCTTCATGAGGTAAATGAAAGCTCCCGAGAGGCAAGGCAACTTAGCGTCAAACAGGTGGTAGTCCAGCGATGCGTAGGCCATGAGCTCGTACACCAGCAGGGCCTGCTGCTGCTCCGTGCAGTACTCCACCCACCCACCCACCCACCCACCCACCCACCCGCATACAGACCCTCACATGCACTGGAGAGGCATGCAAACAGAACAGGGAGGCAAGGCAACTTACTGTCGAACAGGTGGTCATCGAGTGATGCATTGGCCATGAGCTCGTACACCAGCAGGGCCTGCTGCCGCTGCACACGATACTCACCCACCCACACACATACATACACATGAATGAATGCACTACTGAGAGGGACTGACCGCCAAACAGGTGGTAGTCCAGCGATGCATTGGCCATGAGCTCTGTGCAGTACCCAAGCCACCCATACGCATACAGAGGTGGTGGTGAGGCAAGTCAACTCACCGTCAAAAAGGTGGTAGTCCAGCGATGAATTGGCCATGAGCTCGTACACGAGCAGTGCCTGCTGCTGCTCCGTGCAGTACCCCACAAACTGCACCAGATGGGGGTGGCGCAGGCGACGCAGAAACACCACCTCCGTCTGATGAACGAAGAGGGGGGAAGTTGGGGACAAATGGGGAAAGAGGGGGTGCGGAGTGGGGGTGGGCAGGGCCTGCTGGTGGTCCGTGCAGTACCCCACGAACTGCACCAGATGGGGGTGGCGCAGTCGCCTCAGAAACACCACCTCCGTCTGAAGAAGTGGGGAGAGAGAGACGGTGGAATGGAGGGGGGAGGAAGAGAGGAAGAGGGGGGAAGCGGGTTGGGGAGACCAACAGAGCCTGCTGCTGCTCCATGCAGTACCCCACGAACGGCAATGCACCAGATGTGGGTGGCACAGAAACACCACCTCCGTCTGATGTTTTTAGGAGAGGATGGAGGTGGAGGGGGAAGAGGAAGGGGCAATTGGTTGGGTGGGGAGAAATTCCTGCTCTGCATCGCATAGTAACCCACAAGCTGCACCAGGTGGGGATGGACCAGGTGCCGCAGGCAGAAACACCATCTCCGTCTGATGAGATGGGAAGAGGGAGGGACGGGGAAACAGTGGGGAAAGGAAGAGGGGGGAAAAGGGGGGTGGGGAGGTGGGGGAGTTGGGGGATGGCGCAGGCACCGCAGGAACACCACCTCCGTGTGAGTGGGAGTAGTGGGAGAGGGAAACAGCGGCAGGGGCAGGCTTTTGAGGCGCCTCAAAAGTCACCGCAGGAACACCACCTCCGTCTGAGTGGGAGTGGTTTGAGAGGGAAAAGGGGCAGGGGCAGGCGGGGCAAGGGAAGGGAGAGCCAGAGATTGGTGGATTTATGGTGCAGGGTTGCTGCAGATGATGCAGACTCAATCGGTCTGATCTGATCTGACGATGCAGAGCCGCAGACATGCCCAACTGTCCCTCCCCAACCAGCCACAGGCCCTACCAGCCAATCAGAAATCTCCCTACCAGTTGTGACAATACCAGCCGATCAGACCTTTTCCAATCGATTGAGCCCTTACCAGCCATTCGTTGAATCCCTGCCGTCCCTCGTCATTCAGCTGCTTCACTGCCACGTGGCGCTCCACCGTGCTGCCATCTGGCGCCTCCTCGCGAACCACCCCGCGGTACACCTTCCCGTAACCACCCTCGCCCAGGACGTTCACCGCACTGAACCCATCTGTAGCCGCTACGAGATCCTCATATGAAAACTCCACGGGGGTGGGCAGATTCGCGTCATGGCGAACATTGTCGTCGTTGTTGCCTGGGTAACCATTTTCGCCTTGAATAGCGCCGCCGTATCCTGCGCCGTGTCCTGCGGCGTATCCTCCTCCTCCTGCGCGTCCGCCTGCTGACGGTCTTGGCGGAAATGAGTCGTCCGAGGAGGGGATCGTGAGGGACGGACGGCGATTAAGGGGCCTGGAATGAGGTTTAGAATCGGAGTGCCTGGAGGGGACTGGCGGTGGGGGGAGAGAGAGAGACGGGTAGGGGAAGGGATGGGAGGAGGAGACAGGAAGGGATGACAGGCGATGAAGTGATTGCGATGGGAGAGCAATGGGGTGTTGCATTTCGGTTTGAGAATGGTCCGACTTTCCGATTTTATACAGATGTCCTATTTTCACGAGGTTGTCGTCGACAGCTCGTCACGTGTGTCGGGACGCCTAGTAACGCGGACGGGTTGTAACGCGGACGCACTCTTTGGTCTCAGTAGATTCCACGATTTGTCCGCCGAACGCGAGCCCGCAGAACCCATAAGAGAGCTAAATAGCCTAAGGAGCGATCATATGTGCTGTCAGCATAATCCGCGAATTGACGACGAGTAGTCATTAGCTTCCTCGATCTGCATTGGCTGTTTATGTGGCTGGGCTTAGGGCGTGTGTGATTTTAGTTTTGGTATAGTTTTATGTTTTTAAAAATCGAATGTAGCATTTGAACATGAGGAAACAAAATTTAGACTTTCGTTGATGGCAAAGTTCGAGCCGCGCGTCTCGCAAACGGTTGAAGCACAACCACACACCCAAGTTCGAATTTGCACGTTCGAACTTATAGGGGGTGATCCGAGCCGCCCGTAGGTTATTTAGGTTACCTGGTTTCGTCCAGCTCTGCGAGACGAATTTTTTTACCTGGTTTCGGTGGTGCGCTCATTGGTGCACGAACGAATCGTGTAATTCGTCAACTTCTCTTATGTTCCCAAAATAACACATGTTCGGCTCATCGTGCACTCTCACATTCGTGCGTAGACTTGAGCCTTGTTCACTTTTTGTTGGTCGCATTTGTGTGTTTTTTATTTAATGTGCATTTCACCAACCGTGTCGGCGACATTAGCGACAACGGTAACCAGCTAAAGCTCGACCTAAATCACGAACCTAAAACAATTTCACACCAGCCCTTACGAACAAACAATGGTGATCGATGGCTGTCAGAAGTTCGAACTGAACGAACCAGAAACCAACCATCCACAAACATTGCTGGGTGTGAAGATGCTGTACCGCTTGGGAATATGACAAACCGAACTAAATCGTACAGACTACCCCGAAAATGAACTGTCTCATAGTTCAGGGCTGTCACCGACATTCTCAGCACCAAGTTGATCAAGATTCAGGACTTGTTTTCCGTGGCAGTGGTGTAGCAGAATTAGAACAGTTCAGGCATTTCCTGTGTATTTTGTTTGATTTCAACGAGCCAGGGCGGTGGCTTGTGCCTAGCGACGAGGGTGTTTCTTGACAAAGAATTCTCGAAAACTTTTGGGCCTCAACAGAAAACTGTGCGTAAAAAATAGCTTCCCTCCGCCCTTCCACCCAACGCCACACCCCCACCCACCAACGAAGCCGTTTTCAGAGCTTTCGCTGTAACCTAAGTCAGGCACGACTCACAACAGTTACAGAATTCACTAAGTGTGATCGCCTAACACACACTCAGCTTGTCATACCACTAACACTTTTACATAAACATTGGCTTCTTGTCCACTCCAGTGTCCACTCAAGACATTTTTTATTAAATATTTACATAATACCATATCGTGCAAACACTGAAATGCATATGCCATGATTTGTGAAATGCAGCGCAGGCCAATCATTGCACAGCACCAAATCCGCTGCGTATGCTGACTAAAGCATTTGTAACTTGGCCCAAATCAACCTTATTTTCGCTGTCTTGATCCCCTTGACCCAACACTAGATTGTATTGTAACCCACAAGCGCTCGCAAGGAAGTGGTAACACGCGTTGTCGTAACGATCTGGCCGAATCTCAAGCACTGTAGCACCGAGCGGCATGAAGACCATGTTCGCTAGCGCTGCCCCGTGCCCTGCTATAAAGAGACGCGCTTGCAGGAAGAGGGACCGCGCTGTGTGGGCATGGTGAGTGCAAGGACAGGGGAAGGGAGTTCAAATCTCAAGCACTGTAGCACCTAGCAGCATGAAGACCATGTTAGCTAGCGCTGCCCCGTGCCCTGCTATGAAAAGGCGAGCTTGTAGAAACAGGGATTGTGCTGTGTAGGGAGAAGAGGAGAATGGAAATGCAGGGGGAGGGGGAAGAGAAAGGGGGGAGAGGTTATGGGATAGGTTGGAATGGAGGAGGGAATGAGCAATAGCATGCGGTCTCTGTTGCGGAGCTGCTCGCTGCCTTGATAACTGCCATTCTCCCTGCTGTGCCCACTGTTAAGTCGAAGTTCCAAAGGAAAAGAGAAAAAAACAAGTAAAAGAAAATGTTTCAGATGGTGCGTGTATAGTATGGGTACAAGAATGCGAAAGGCTTACTTCACGAAACTTGTCGAAAGAAATCAGCAGCAAACCACCATCACACATTTTTTACGCCTGAAAACACTTTCACCTCATACACCACCTTAATGAGGTAATTTACAACCAATCAATCATCATAGTTTCTCACCTTCAAGAATCGGCAGCGAACCGTCGAAAGTCCGAACCTTCTCCTGCCCGAAAACTTTCTTCACCTCCTCCAAAAGCTCCTCAAACTTGTCCAAAACTCTTCGGCTGCCCGGGCGGCGCGCGACAACGACGAGCCAATCAGAGCGCAGAACAGCCGCCGCCTGCTTCTCCGTGATTGGCTGTATCCCTCGGGTGTGCCAGCCATGCTTGTGGAAAAAGGGGAGGCCGTGTGGAGGGAGCAGGGCCCTCAGCCTCATGTCTCGCCAGATGGCTGGGGAAGGCTTGCCGCAGCACTGGTAAAGAGGCTGCTTGTAAGGGGGACAAGGGGAAGAGGAACATGCTTGTGGATGGAGGGGATGCATTGTGGAGGGAGCAGGGCTCGCAGCCTCATGTCTCGCCAGATGGCTGGGGAAGGCTTGCCGCAACACTGGTAGAGAAGCTACATGCGAAGTGGACAGAAGATAGTACAGGATAAATGTAAACGGAAGCTAGACCATGTCAGTAAGTAATCGATAAAGGAAAAACACTAAATGCACATTCTCATACAGAATATTATATTGAGTAGGGAAATGAAGAGGGCACGCATGGGAGACGGCTGAATTGTGAAGAATCAATACACAAGGATGCGACGCAAGTGATGGAGTTGTTATGTATACATACAGATATGTATAAATGTAAGAACTTAATGCGAAACAAATCAATAGAGATGGGTGTACCATGAACAGTTGATCGACGAAGATGAGCTCCTTGGGTTTGAGTCGACTAAAAAACGCACCAGATGGACTAGATTAGACGGATCACGGACGTACCATGAACAGCTGATCAACGAAGATGAGCTCGTTGGGTTGGATGTCCACTCGGTTAATCTGTGCTAGCTCCACCCCCACCAGTGGCTTGAGCACTCGGTCGTAGAATGCCCACTGGGAGACACAGTGCGGATAGAGGGAGTGTGGATGGAGGGAGTGTGGATGGACGAAGTGTAGGCGGAAAAGGTCCAGTAAGAGAGAGAGAGAGAGAGAGAGAGAGAGAGACGTTAGGAGGACAAGGTTGCGTCGGTATACGGAGGGGGTGGAGGGGTGACTTTAGAGTCGACTAAAAAAGGACGGCAGCGAGGGGGGCAATACGGAGTGATGCCTGAGGCAGTGGGTTGTGGGTGGCTTGGGGGTGGCTTGTGGGTGGCGTGGGGGTGGCTGTACATTTTTTTAAACTTTGAAAAAGGACCACAGAGGCGTCACAGCACAGCAATCCAGGGGAGTGCAGTTCTGGTTTGCAGCACTCCCAAGTACCGCACTTCACTGCACTGCACCACACTCACACACACCTGAGCGGGCGTGCCCAGGACTGCTATTTTTTGCCACTCCATTAGCCCGTGATAGAACCAGAAAGCACCGCACATCACTGCGCTGCACCGCAATGCAACCCACTCAACTTCATGAACCTGATTAGGCGTGCCCAGGGCTGCTATGTTTGGCAGCTACTGCAGCAAGGGGCGAGCAGCAGGAAGTAAAGCAGCCACTCTATCAGCCCGTGATAGAACCCCGTGCATATACACTACGGAGAGAGAAAGCACTCCACCGCACTGCACTGCACTGCACTGCAATGCACTCCACCCAAACACAACCAGCTACACCACCACGCACCTGCTCGGGCGTGCCAAGCACCGCTATGGTTGGCAGTTTCTGCAGCAAGGGGGCGAGAAGCAGGAAGTGCGGCAGTCACTCTATCAGCCCGTGATAGAACCCCGTGGCTTGTGGGTACACGAGGAAGAGAGCGAGTACCGCACTCCACCACATTCCACCCCCATATGAAGCATACCTGTTCAGGTGTGCCAAGCACTGCTATGCTTGGCAGCTTCTGCAGCAGCGGAGCGAGAAGCAGGAACTGTGGCAGCCACTCTATCAGCCCGTGATAGAACCCCATGGCTTGGGGGTACACGAGGAAGAGAGCGAGTACCGCACTCCACCACATTCCACCCCCATATGAAGCGTACCTGTTCAGGTGTGCCAAGCACTGCTATGATTGGCAGCTTCTGCAGCAGCGGAGCGAGAAGCAGGAACTGTGGCAGCCACTCTATCAGCCCGTGATAGAACCCCATGGCTTGGGGGTACACGAGGGAGAGAGCTCGGTGCATGTGGCGCACTGGTGTGTCCTGGGGGTATGAGAACTGGTGGGGGAAGGTATTGGGGGGAAGGGGGAAGGTAAAGAGAAGAGAACTCTGGAGATCAAATTATCAGTCTGGGGCTTGCAGGCGCATGAGGGAGAGCGCTCGGTGTATGTGGCGCACTGGCGTGGCCTGGGGGAATGAGAACTGGTGGGGGGAGGAAGGGGAGGAGGGGGGTGTAAGAGCTTTCAATCAGCCTGTGCATAGGGGATACATGGTGGTGCTATGCGGTTGAAGTAGGGGATACATGGTGGTGCTATGCGGTTGAAGTAGGGGATACATGGTGGTGCTATGCGGTTGAAGTAGGGGATACATGGCGGTGCTATGCGGTTGAAGTAGGGGATACATGGTGGTGCTATGCAGTTGAAGTAGGGGATACATGGTGGTGCTATGCGGTTGAAGTAGGGGATACATGGTGTGGTGCTCGAGACATGCTCGAAACATGTTTCTAGGCATTTTGTCAAACAAAGTGGCAGCTGCAAACCCCATGGCCGCACCCCTTGCGAGCAAAGTGAGTGGATTCATAAAACACCTGCCCCTCTGCGCTCAAATAGACCCCCCCTGCAGCAGGAAGGTCTGAAAAACCATCCACTTGTGCAACGCGCAGCCAAACCACTTCCCACCGCTTGCTACCTACCCCACATCTGAAAAGCTGCAAGGGAAGCTCCTCACATCAAACAAACCACGAACCTCGGAGAAATGGCCGCATCCTTTCCGACTCATTGAACACCTGCCCCTGCGCGCTCACATAGACCCCTCGCAGCAGCAACGTCTGAAACACCAACCATCCACTTGTGCCATGCAAAACCAAAGCCACTCGCAACACCACCTGCTACTGCTCTTCTTCTGGAAGGCCCTTTAAGAAAATCAAGCGCCGGCGGCACAACCAACCAGCTGCCAGCAACACAGCCCCAGGCTCAGAACTCACCTCGGAGAAATGGCCGCATCCCTTGCGAGCAAAGTGAGTGGATGCATTGAACACCTGCCCCTCCGCGCTCACATAGACTCCCCGCAGCAGGAACGTCTGAAACACCATCCACTTGTGCCATGCAAAGTCAGATTCATGGCTGCATCTTGCATCGAACCCCTCCGCACCGCTCTCCACAACATTCTTCACCTTCGGGCAGTTTTCCGGCGCCCGGAGCCACTGCTTCCCGTCATCCTCCAGCCCGGGGTTGAAACACGCAGAAATTTCCGGGTTGACCGAGCACCTGCCCGAGAAATCCGGGCAGGTGGGGGCGTTGGAGCAGTTGAGGGAGTCTAGATGGGGGGAATAGAGGGCACCGATATTGAGGTGAAGCTCTGACATGGAGGAGCGAGAGAGAGGGGAGGGAAGGGAGGCTGGAGAGGAGAGGGACTCCTGTTGAAGGGAACCCATGGAGTCTAGGCCTAGGGATTCAAGAGAGCTGCTGCTGGTGCTGCTGGTGGTGGTGCTGGTGCTGCTGCTGCTGCTGCTGCTGCTGCTGCTGCTGCTGCCACTGGTGCCACTGGTGCCGGTGCTGCTGCTAGGGGTGGTGGTGGTGGTGCTGCTGCCGCTGCTGCTAATGCTGTCGGTGCTGGAAGCAGCTACAGGTGCGGCTGATTGCCCCCTCAGCCGCGCCTCTGCCTCTGTGAGTCGCTGCAGCAGCTGCTGTGCGCGCTGCTGGGCACTGCAGGGCACATGGAGGGGCAGGGAGGTACAAACAAGGCATGGAATCGCGGATAGAGAATGAGTGTAGTGCAGTGCATACACAAGAGGCAGCAGCAGCTACAGGAGCAGCCAATTGCCCCGGCAGCCAATTGCCCCGGCACCCAATTGCCCCGGAACCCAATTGCCCCGGCACCCAATTGCCCCTGCACCCAATTGCCCCTGCAGCCTGGCTGGGATTTTCCACCTCTGTGCGTCGCTGCATCGGCTGCTGTGCGCGCTGCTGGGCTCTGTAAGGCACATGGGGGGCACAGCGGACAGGGAGGCACAGAGCACAGCACCCAGCCAAAGCATGGGAGCACACACAAGGGGCAGCAGCTACAGGTGCGGAAAAATGCCCCCTCAGCCGCTCCTCTGCATCTGTGCGTCGCTGCAGCAGCTGCTGTGCACGCTGCTGGGCCCTGTAAGACACAATGGGAAGCACACAGCAGGGAGGCACAGAGCGTAGCTAAGGAGTGTGTGCACGCACACGCCACATGCAAGGGGCAGTGGCTACAGGCACAGGTGGTTGACCCCTCAGGCCGACCTCTGTCACTTTTGAGGCGCCTCAAAAGACATAAGAGGACAGGGAGGCAAGGAGCATAGATAAGGAATGAGTGCACACAAACGCACGCCACATGCAAGGGGCAGTGGCTACAGGTGCAGGTGGTTGTCCCCTCAGGCCGACCTCTGTCACACGTGCTGCAGGCGAATGGGGACATGTGTTAGCTTATGGGACAGGGCCGCACACGCGCACACACGCGCGTGCGCACACGCGCACACACACACGCCATGCATATGAATGTTCCAACAGGTGCTGAACACCTGAAGAGACACAAGACGGCAATCAGAGTCAAGGGAGACAATACACGCTATGGTTGGGTGAGACAAAACGGGTGTGAAACCTTTGAGGCGCCTCAATACGCGCTATGGTTGGGTGAGACAAAACGGGTGTGAATGAAACCCTGAAGGCTAAACCTAGAATTTACCTCTCGCACACTTGTTTGTCCACCCACCCTTGAACAAACAAGAGAACATTCTCTTCCCAATCTCCACTTTGTTCTTCCTCCTACCAACCTCCACCAACCTCTCATCTAACAACACATAACCCCTCTTGCTGTACTCACACTTGTCTGTCCACCCTGCTCTGTGCCACATCAGCGGCCAGCTGCTTCGCCTCCTGCTCCAACGATTGTATTTCCGACACTGCCGCACTTCCACTGGCTGAGCTGGCAGTTGACGTGGCAGCTGCTGTGTTGCCAGATGACGTGGCAGCTGCTGAGCTGTCAGATGACGTGGCAGCTGCTGAGCTGTCAGATGACGTGGCAGATGGCCCACTGTTAATTCCTTGGATCAGTCCAGGTTCCTCCCTGGATTCACTGGCTCCTCCTGTTGCTAATGATTCCAATGATTGCTGTAACCCTGATGAAGCCTGTGGTAACCCTGCTGATAATTCTGGTGACTCTTGTAACCCTGTTGACTTTGGTAACTCTGTAGACTCTACTAGTACCCCTGTAGACAGTGGTAACCCTGTTAACTGCCCTCCTGCTCGCTCCTGCTCTGCCAGCTGCTTCCTCAGCTCCCTTTCCATCTCCGAAACCCTTCCCAGCAGCATCTCGTCATTTTCCAGGGTAATTTCCCCTGGTCCTGAAGCACCTGCCTCTGCACCATTCCCTGCTCCCGCTGCCCCAAAAATCTCCTGCTCCCGCTGCTGCAGCAGTTGCGATTGGGTAAGCGGCTGCTGCTGAGAGTTTGTGCCAAGGAGAGACTCGTCTTGGGCTTGCGCTGGCAGGAGCACTGAAAGAGACGGTGAATGGGGGAGAAGGGGGGATGGGGAAAAGGAGTGAGAATGGGGCAGAGCGGGATGGGTGTGGTGCCGAGAAGAGAGTTGTCCTGGGCTTGCGCTGGCAGGAGCACTGACAGAGACGGGGTGTGGTGAGGAAAGACAGACGGATGGAGGGAGGGGGGTGCGGAAAAGGGGAGGAGGGGTGAGAGTGGGGTAAAGGGGGCTGGGAGTTGGGCCTGAGGAGAGGAGAGGGTCCTTCTTGGGCTTGTGTTGGCAGGAGAACTGCAAGAAACGGGGGAAAGGAGGGGGGGGGGGGGGGGGTGTGAGGGAAGGGTAGGGATGAAGAGAGGGGAAGGGGGGATAGGGATTGAGGGGAGTGGGGAAAAGAGGGGATCACAGGGAATGGCAGAGGAAAAGGGGAAGGGGAAGCACCTAAATTTTGTAGTCGACTGATAAAATCTTGGCACTTGAAGTTTTATAGATTCTATCTGAGTCTGTGCCAGTAGGAGAAATGTAAGCAAGGGTGCGGGGGGAGTGGGGGGTGGGGGGGGGGTATGAGGTTGTGGAGGGAAGATGTTTTTCTGAGACGTCTTGAAAATGCGTCGGGAAATCCTAGAAACCCAACTGAGTCAGTGCTGGCAAGTGGGGAGGGGGGAAAAAGACCTGAAAGGGGAGGTGGGGGGGGAAAGAGACCTGTAAGGGGAGGTGGGGAGGGAAAGAGACATGTAAGGGGAGGTGGGGGGGGGGGGGGGGGGAAAGGGTTTTTGAGACGTCTCAACAAAGCATTTGGAAATTTTACAGATTCAACCGAGTCCCGAGCTAGTAGGAGACATGTAAGGGGAGGTGAGAAGAGGGTGGGGGGTGGAGAAGTGATTTTGTGTCGACTCAAAAGTCACCTCAATTCTACGAATTCACCTGAGTCCGAGCTAATCGGATACCTGTAAGGGGAGGTGGGAAGAGGGTGGGGGGTGGAGAAGGGGGGACGAGCGAAAGGAGAAATGGGACGGGAATGGAAGGAGGAGCGGCGAGATGTTAAGGGAAACAAGCAGAGGTCAGGTTTATGCTGGCAGGATGACTGAAAGGGGAGGCGGGGAAAGAGAGGGAAGGAGGAGAGGAGGGTGAAAAATAGGCGAAGGAGGGGAGGAGGGTGAAAAAGAGGGGAATCAAGCAGACATCAGGGTTATGCTGGCAGGAGAACTTAGTCGACTTAAACATCGTCAGGAAAGGTCAGGGTTATGCTGGCCGGAGGACTTTTGAGGCGCCTCAAAAGTCGACTCAAATATCATCAAGGAAAGGTCAGGGTTATGCTGGCCGGAGTGCTGTAGCAGGGGAAAGGGGGGGAGCGGGGAGACAGGAGGAGGGAGAGAGAGGGGAGGAGAGTGAGAGGTTAGAGACAATACGCGATCAGGATGGGAACTTTCTGCGAGGATTTAAGCAGAGAGGAAGGTAGGAGAGACGAGCGGAGCGAAAGGTGGCAACCAGACGCGAGGACCGGCTCCGAAGAAGAAACGGATATACTGAACTAGAAAAATGCAGGGAAAGCAGATGCTGGAAATTCCTCCGATTCTGAGGGGGGGAGCGATTCGTATGCCTGCAATTCAAGAATGGGCCTATCAGGCAGGCAAGTCATGGCAGCATTGGCTTACGAAGAACGAGGAGTAACGGACAACTTTTTATTCTCCTGGAAAGACGAATTTCGAGGCGAGTCATGGCAGCATTGGCTTACGGAGAACGAGGAGCAGGAGACGGAGAAACCCGCGAGCAGGCATGCTGTCGTGCAGCTGAATGGGGTTTGAGACAGCGTCTCGCTACTCGATTCTGAGAGACCTAACTAATCGTGCGGTGCGGTACAAGCGGGAGGCGAAAAATGCAGTGTTGAAACAAGACTCGACGTTAAGATCGGAAGGGTTGCGTAGGCGTTATTTATGTTAGTAGAAAGGTATCAGAAAAATGCACTATACTATATGAAGCAACAAATATGTTCCTATTTATAACGGGATTCCTAGTTCCTCAATAAAAAACATTATTTTCTCTTGCGATTGAGCGCTAGTTAATGGGGAATGATTTATAGATTGATATTATATTTGTTGTTTAAAAAAGATGTGTGTTTTGACCTAAATATTATTATTTGCAATATCATAGTTATTTTAGTGAGTTTGTTAATTTGCAGGTAACTTTGATGTTTGCGGGTGGCGTGGTCGCGCGCGTGTTGTCGCGTGATACAGTTCCAAATCTAGTGTGCGTTTTGTTTTTGTCACGTGCCCGTGAATTTAGCTGGCAATTCGCCGCATCATCATAACCCTGTACGCTTATTTTAAAACCCATTTCTTGCCTCGTTTTGCTCTGGCAGAAAAAAATATTGCCAGCGCCACACATTCCCAACCACTCATTTTTTTGCCAGCGCCACAGATCCTTCCGTTCTCCCGCTGTCAACTCAAATTCTCCGCTGACTTGGTTTCTTGAATTTGAGCACCTGCTCTACTCTGCTCCCTCTGCCCGTCGCTTTGCTACTGAGCGCTACGTTTGGTTTCCCTTCCCAGCTGTCAATTCGAACTCCTGTACCTGCTCTCTCTGCCATTTTCCCCCATCGCCCATCCTGCTGTCTAGCTATCATCCAGCTATCGCATTTTAGATGACGGTTCTGAAGTTCGCCCGCCATAAAAGTCTGGACAAGTGTAGACGAAAGTGCACGTTTGATTGGCTTCCTTGCTCCAACATTTATGGAAACTTGTGTGGTGACCAATGATCGGGTGTGTTTACACGTCACTGAGGGACATTTTGGGCCGCATGGCGGGCGGACAAGTCTGGAACCGTGACCTTACTAACACCCAGTCGTCGCCTCTCCCTCTTATCCCGTAGTCGCCCCTCCCTCCTACCCTGCCGTCGCAATTCCCTCCCATCCCGCCGCCACCTCTCGGCCCGTCATCGTCTCTCACTCCTCTCCCTCCTCCCCGCCGTCGTCTCTCCCTCCTCCCCGCCGTCGCCTCTCCCTCCTCCCCGCCGTCGCCTCTCCCTCCTCCGCGCCGTCGCCTCCTTTCCTCCCCGTCGTCGCCTCTTTTCCCCTCCCCGCCGTCGCCTCTCCCTCCTCCCCGCCGTCGCCTCTGGCGGCAGGTGCACGAGCGCAAGCGCGAGTGTTGGTGCGCGAGCGCGGGTTGGTGCGCCAGCGCGGGCTGTTTTCTGAAACACCATGATTATCAGGTGCGTTCCCGGTCCTTTCATCCTCCCTCCCCCCCTCCCTCCCCTCTTTTTTGTTTTCTTTGCTCTCTTCGTAAAGTTTTTGTGTAGATTGGTCTCCTCTTGCATTGCACTTTCATTTGAAGAAGGGGAGAGACGGAGCGCGAGGGAGAGCATGTACACGGGAGTGAACACGCAGGAAAGCGCGCGTGAGAGTGCGCGTGAGAGAGCGCACGAGAGCGCATGAGAGAGCACGTGAGGGAGCGTGTGAGAGAGCGCATGAGTGAGAGCGTGAGAGAGCGCGTAAGATAGCGCATGAGGGAGCGCGTGAGAGAGCGCGTGCGCGTGAGAGTGCTCGTGAGAGTGCGCGTGATAGAGCGCGTGAGAGAGCGCATGCGCGTAAGAGAGCGCGTGCGCGTGAGAGAGCTCGTGAGAGTGCGCGTGAGAGAGCGCGTGAGAGTGCGAGTGAGAGTGCACGTGAGAGAGCGCGTGAGAGTGCGAGTGAGAGTGCACGTGAGAGTGCGCGCGAGAGTGCGAGTGAGAGTGCGCTTGAGTGAGTGCGTGAGAGAGAGCATGTGAGGGAGCACGTGGGAGAGCGCATGAGAGAGCGCGTGAGAGAGCGCGTCAGACGCGTGAGAGAGGGCGCATGAGAGGGCGCGTGAGAGAGCGAGTGAGACACGTGAGAGAGCGCGTGAGAGAGCGCGTGAGAGACGTGTGAGAGAGCGCATGAGAGACGCGTGAAAGCGCGAGCGAGAGCGCACGTGAGAGAGGGCGTGAGAGAGGGCGTGAGAGAGCGCGTGAGAGAGCGCGTGAGAGAGAGCGTGAGAGATAGCGTGAGAGAGCGCATGAGAGTCCGCGTGAGAGAGTGCGAGAGGGAGCGCGTGAGAGAGCGCGAGAGGGAGCGCGTGAGAGAGAGCATGAGAGAGAGCATGAGAGAGCGCGTGAGAGCGCGTGAGAGAGCGCGTGAGAGAGCGCGTGAGAGAGCGTGTGAGAGAGCACATGAGAGAGCGCACGAGAGCGCATGAGAGAGCGCGTGAGAGAGCGCGTCAGACGCGTGAGAGAGGGCGCGTGAGAGAGGGCGCGTGAGAGAGTGAGTGAGACGCGTGAGAGAGTGCATGAAAGTGCGCGTGAGAGAGCGTGTGAGGGAGCGCGTGAGAGAGCACGTGAGGGAGCGCGCGAGAGAGCGCGTGAGGGAGCGCGTGAGAGAGCGCGTGAGAGAGCGCGTGAGAGAGCGCATGAGAGACGCGTGAGAGAGCGCGTGAGAGACGCGTAAAAGCGCGCGCGAGAGCGCACGTGAGAGAGGGCGTGAGAGAGCGCGTGAGAAAGCGCGTGAGAAAGCGCGTGAGAGAGAGCGTGAGAGAGAGCGTGAGAGAGCGCGTGAGAGAGCGCGTGAGAGCGCATGAGAGTCCGCGAGAGAGAGCGCGAGAGGGAGCGCGTGAGAGAGCGCGAGAGGGAGCGCGTGAGAGAGAGCATGAGAGAGAGCATGAGAGGGCGCGTGAGAGAGCGCGTGAGAGAGCGTGTGAGAGAGCGCGTGAGAGAGCACATGAGAGAGCGCGTGAGAGAGCGCATGAGAGAGTGCATGAGAGACGCGTGAAAGCGTGCGTGAAAGCGCACGTGAGAGAGCGCGTGAGAGAGCGCGTGAGAGACCGCGTGAGAGAACGCGTGAGAGAGCGCGTTAGAGAATGCGTGAGAGAGCACATGAGAGAGCGCGTGAGAGTGCGCGTGAGAGAGCGCGTGAAAGAGCGTGGAGAGAGCGCGTGAGAGAGCGCGTGAGAGAGCGCGTGAGAGATGCGTGAAAGCGCGCGTGAGGGAGCACGTGAGAGAGGGCGTGAGAGAGGGCGTGAGAGAGCGCGTGAGAGAGCGCATGAGAGAGCACATGAGAGAGCGCGTGAGAGAGCGCATGAGAGAGTGCGTGAAAGCGTGCATGAGAGCGCACGTGAGAGAGCGCGTGAGAGAGCGCGTGAGAGAACGCGTGAGAGAGCGCGTTAGAGAATGCGTGAGAGAGCGCGTGAGAGTGCGCGTGAGAGAGCGCGTGAGAGAGCGTGGAGAGAGCGCGTGAGAGACGCGTGAAAGCGTACGTGAGAGAGGGCGTGAGAGAGGGTGTGAGAGCGCGTGAGAGAGCGCGTGAGAGAAAGTGTGAGAGCGCGTGAGGGAGAGCGTGAGAGCGTGTGAGAGCACGTGAGAGAGCCCTGAAAGAGTGGGTGAGAGAGCGCGTGAGAGTTTGCGTGAGAGTGTGAGAGCGCGTGAGAGAGTGCTTGAGAGTGCGTGAGAGAGTCCGTGAGAGAGTGCGTGAGAGCGCACGAGAGAGCTTCATGAGCACGCTGGGGCAGATGCACTAGCATCTATTCTGCTGGTGCTTGGGCAGCTGGGACTACTTATGCAAACTAGTGTCGCTTTCTGCACTAGTACTTAGGGTGTCGGCTTCTAAGGTGTTAGCTTCTCTGTTTTTGCTGTGTGCAGGGCGTGTGTGTGTTAGCTTCTCTGTTTTTGCTGTGTGCAGGGCGGGTGTGTGTGAACTTCTCTGTTTTCGCTTTGTGCAGGGCACGTGAGCTGAGAAGGGAGATGAGGGAGGGAGTGAGATGGAGATGAGGGAAGGAGGGACGGAGGGGTGTAGGGAGGGTAAAGGGGGATAGGCTAGCGGTGATTTATGCACTTCTGAATTTCATTCGTGATGGTTGCGTGTTTATTGCTGTATCTGTATGTATCTGTGTCTGTTTGCTTGTCTGTCACTACGGTATGTGCAGGGAGTGAGAGCTGCATTTGCTGTATGCTGGGGGGGGGGTAAGGGAGATCAGGGAGTGGGGGAGGGAGGGGAATGGGGGGCAAGGTAGCGATGGTTTATTAATTGGTGAACTTCATTGGCTATGCTTGCATGCTTAGTATTAGCTGTATGTTTCTGCGTGTTATTCTCTCTACGTATGTGTGAGCCTGTATGAGTGTGAGCGTACATGTAGGCTATGTAGTGTTGTTTGTGTCTGTTTCGGGGTGAGTGCCGAGTGCCTTGTGTATACAATTGCGGTTGTTATCATTGGTGGGGCAGCTTTGGTTGCCTCTTCCATACCAGATCAATCGCAGTTGCATTAACGATGCATTTTGTCAAAGTACAATCTTATTTGTAGGCTATAATGGGGCACTCCTTATGGGGTACAGCACTTCTAGGGTTAGTACTTGTACCCCAACTCTTGCTAATCCAATCATTCCTGCATAGTTGATTCTGGCATGCTATTCAGAGCAGGAAACTTGTCATATTTTTAGGGCCCACCGATAGTTTTGCTAGTTCCTGCCCGAAACGTCCTTGCGCTGTCCGGCCTTGCTCGCACATTGTCGCGCTGCCCTGCAGCTACTCGCAGTGCCTGCCCCCGCACGTCGCGCCCTGCTGCTGCCTGCAAGTCATGCCCTGCTGCCCTGCCCAGCGCGCGCCGCCCTGCCCTGCAGCCCGCGCCCAGTTGCCCTGCAACCCGTGCATTGCGCTGAGCGTCGCATTGGCTTGATTATGGAGGTTGCTCGTACCTCCATGATCCATGCGGCTGCTCCCCATTTTCTGTGGCCGTTTGTGGTCCGATGCGCTGCGCATCAGCTCAACCTCTGGCCCCGTGTCTCTGAGCAAGAGACCTCGCCCACACTCCGGTGGACGGGGAAGGTTGGCGATGCGTCGGTGTTTCGGGTCTGGGGCGCGCTCTCCCTTGTTCGCGATGCCTAAGCGAGCAAGCTCTCCTCTCGCACTCTCCGCTGCGTCTTCCTTGGCTTTCCCACCGACGCCCCGCCCTAGTAGTTCTACCACCCGCGCGTGCGTCGAGTCTTCTCCTCCCAGGACATCACCTTTGACGAGTCTGTCTGTTTCTACAGGCTACACCCACACGCGTCCCACCCGATCCCCCTAGCGCCTCTCTTCCTGGTACCAGTTCCCCCCCCGGTAGACCCCCTCCCCCAACAGGGTCCTGCTCCCTCAGGTGTGTCTCAGGTAGACCCACCCCCCTTGGTTGAGCCTTTGGAGATCTCTTCTAACTCCTCCGGCCCAGCTAAGGGGGGTGACCCCGCCGCTGACGGCACAGCGGCCACTCGCCGCTCTCCAAGCTTGGAGACCCCCCCTGGTTTTCCGCCTTGGCCGTCTTCGCCGCCTCCGCAGCCTACTGCTGTGGACTCTGGAGCTGAGAATGCTGGTTCTGAGCCTGGGGGTGAGGGTTCTGGGGGTGCTGCAACTGGGGGTGCTGACTCTGGGGGTGCTGCGTGTCCTAGTGGCGGTGGAGTTGTGGGTGACCCAGCTGGAGGTCCTGGTGCTGGACAGCCACAGCAGCCTGGTCTACTCGAGACGCTCTCGCCGCAGCAGATTCGTGCGTGGATCGTTCGGCGAGGCAGTCCTGGTGGTGGAGGGTACGGTCATGCTGGTGTTGGAGCTGCTAGTCCTGGAGGTACTGCTGGTGCTGGAGGTACTGCTGGAGGTGCTGGAGGTGCTGCTGGTGCTGGAGGTACTGCTGGAGGTGCTGGAGGTGCTGCTGGTGCTGGAGGTACTAGAGGTGCTGCTGGTGCTGGAGGTGCTGGAGCTGCTAGTCTTGGAGGACCTGGAGGTGCTGCTGGTGCTGGAGGTGCCGGAGCTACTAGTCCTGGAGGTGCTACTAGTGCTGGAGGTGCTGGAGCTGCTAATCCTGGAGGTCCAGCTGGTGCTGGAGGTGCTGGAGGTCTAGCTGGCACTGGAGGTGCTGGTGCTGGTGGTGCTGGTGGTGCTGGAGGTACTGCTGGTGCTGGAGGCGCTGGAGTTGGAGGTATTGGAGGTGCTGGAGCTGCTGGTCCTGGAGGTGCTGGTACTGGAGGTACTGGAGCTGCCGGAGCTGGTGGTGCTGCTGGTGCTAGAGGTGCTGGTGCTGCTGGTGCTAGAGGTGCTAGAGGTGCTACTAGTACTGGAGGCGTTGGAGCTGGAGGTACTGGAGGTGCTGGAGCTGCTGGTCCTGGAGGTGCTTGTACTAGAGGTGCTGGAGCTGCCGGAGCAGGTGGTGCTGCTGGTGCTGGAGGCGCTTGAGCTGGAGGTACTGGAGGTGCTGGAGCTGCTGGTCCTGGAGGTGCTCGTACTAGAGGTGCTGGAGCTGCCGGAGCATGTGGTGCTGCTGGTGCTAGAGGTGCTGGAGGTGCTACTACAGCTGCTAGCACTAGAGGTGCTGGAGGTATTGCTGGTGCTAGAGGTGCTGGCGCTGCCGGAGCTCGTGGTGCTGCTGGTGCTGGAGGTGCTACTGGAGCTGCTGGTGCTGCTGGTGCTGAGCTGCTGGTACTGCCCCGCGCCGACCGTTTTCCTACCCGCAGCCGCAGTTGTCCCTGCCGCCGCCTGACTCAGTCCTTCGCCAGGTTCTTAGTCTCCCATCTTCCACTGGCCTCACTCCACCTCTCCTGTGTCCACCGACAGACCAGTCTCAGCCACAGCTACTACCTAGCTCCCCGTTGCCTGCTCCTGCTCGTAATACTGAGGTGACTGAGTCCCTGACTGAGCGTCGTGAGCCTGAGACTCGTGCTTCCACACCTGTTCGTGCTCGTCGTGTCACCCGTCCTCGTCCTCCTGCTAACCCAGGCACTCACGGTATGGCACTTCGTCCTTCCTCTGTTCCACAGCGTGTTGTCCTGCCTGAGGTTCCCGCGTCCTCTCTTCCGCACGTTCCTGACCCTAAGTCCGACCTTGCTCGTGATGCCAGTCCTACTGTCACTCTTCTCCTCGCTACTGTCGTCACTGACCCTGACTTTGAGTCTACTGCTGCGTTTTCTCTAGTCATTGAGCTAGTCGAATTTGCAGCTAGGAGTCGTCTCGACTACATCGGGAGTCTTGCTACTGAGTTTGAGTCTGTCTGTCCTCCGTCCGTCGGAGGTGAGCCTGCCCTTGAGGACAGGCAGTTTGAGCTTGAGTGTCTTGCGGCCTACTGTATTTACCTCGTTTGGCATCCATGCTGCTTTGCCCTGAGGGAGACTCGGATGCACTTGACATCCCTACCCCGCGCTCTTACGCTGAGGTGATCGTGGGTGAGTACTCCTCTTAGTGGCAGACAGCCATGGACGCAGAGATGGCTTCCTAGGAGTCCACAGGCACCTACGTCGACGAGGTTCCTCCTCCTGGGGCGAACATAGTCGATGGCATGTGGATTTTTAGAGTGAAGCGGCAGCCGGGTTCTCCGCCTGCCTTCAAGGCGCATTACGTTGCTCGAGGCTTCAGTCAACGACAGGGGGTCGACTTCTTCCAGACCTTCTCCCCCACCCCAAAGATGACTACTCTTCGGGTGCTGCTGCACGTTGCAGCACAGCGTGACTATGAGCTGCACTCCCTCGACTTCTCCACAGCTTTCTTGCAGGGCAGCCTTCACGAGGAGATCTGGCTGTGCCGCCCACCCGGCTTCACTGGGTCGTTTCCTGCGGGTACCCAGTGGAGCCTCTGGCGGCCAGTCTATGGTCTCCGCCAGGCGCCCCGAGAGTGGCACGACACATTGAGGACTACACTTGCGGCTCTTGGGTTTGCTCCTTCCTCTGCTGACCCGTCGCTGTTTCTACGCACCGACACTACTCTGCCGCCGTTCTACGTTCTCGTGTACGTCGACGACTTGGTTTTTGCTACTGCTGACACTAAGGCGCATGCCCTAGTGAAGGCGGAGCTGCAGGAGAGACACACCTGCACTGACCTGGGTGAGCTGCGTAACTATCTTGGCTTGCAGATCACCCGGGACAGAGCACGCCGCACCATCACCCTGACTCCGTCACACATGGTGCAGCAGGTCCTTCGGCGCTTCGGCTTCTAGTACTCCTCGCCAAAACCAACTCCTCTGTCTACCGGCCCCTAGCTCTCAGCTCCACCTTCGGACGAGCCTGTAGAGCCGAGTGGTTCGTACACAGAGCTTGTGGGTTGCCTCATGTACTTGATGACGTGCACACGACCTGACCTCGCGTACCCTCTTAGCCTCCTGGCTCGCTACGAGGCTCCCGGTAGACACCAAAAGGTGCACTGGGATGCTGTGAAGAGGGTCCTGCGTTACTTGTGTAGTACATCAGGCATGGGTCTCGTGCTTGGAGAACAGGGCTCAGTGGTACTCACAGGACACTCCGACGCTTCTTCGGCCGACGATCAGGTGACTCAGCATAAGTCACAGGATTACACCTTCAGTCTTGGCTCTGGTTCTGTCTCATGGAGGACCACTCGTTCTTTTTTTGTGCTTGGTTCCAGCTGTGAGGCCGAGATCTATGCTAGGGCCATGGCTACACAGGAGCTACGCTGGCTGACCTACCTGCTGACCGACTTGGGGGAGCGGCCTCGTTCTCTTCCAGTTTTGTACGTCGACAACAAGGCAATGCTTGACTTGTGTCGGGAGCAGAGACTGGAGCACATAACGAAGTACATTGCTCTTCGCTACTTTCTTTCTCGAGAGCTGCAGCAGCGTGGTCAGCTTCGTCTTTCTTACGTGGCCTCTCGGGCCAACTCTGCTGATGTCTTCACCAAGGCCCTCGGGTCTGGTGATCTTTTGCGTTTTTGCACTGCTCTTGGGCTTCTGCCCGTTCTACCTCACCTGCTTGTCTCTTGATCTTGCACTTGTTGTACACTGATATCTATATTTATACCTGCATGTTTCCTCTTGCTAGGTTGTGATCAGTGTACTGCCTTGCTATTATAACTCTGCATGTGAACTGGTCTTGTGGCCGCTTGCTTGTGCTCGGATTGTGTGGTGTCCTTGAGATCCACCCTGAGCTTTGCTGTGCTTTGTTGTCTTGCTTGACTGGTCTTGTGACCGTCTTGTTGTCCTCCACTTAGCCTATGGGGATGTGTCAAAGTATAATCTTACTTGTAGCCTATAGTGGGGCACTCCTTATGGGGTACAGCACTTCTAGGGTTAGTACTTGTACCCCAACTCTTGCTAATCCAATCATTCCTGCACAGTTGATTCTGACACATTTTAGCATTAGCTTCGAAGCATTCACAACAGGTGTTTCTAATTTTTGTACAAGTTCGTGTGCTGTCGTTTGGGTCTGTTTTGGGGTGGTGCTAAATGCATCATGTATGCAACAAGGGTTGTCGTCGTCGGTGGGGCAGCTTTGCTCGCCTTTTCCGTACCATATCAACCTCAGTTGCAGCATTGATGCATTTTGTGCTTGCCTCGAAATGTGCATGATTTCAGCATGTGGCTTTTGTATACGTTCGTGCGTATGGTAATTTGTGTACTGCATTTGGGCCTCTAGGTGGAAATGTGTGTTTGTGTGTCTTCGGGGTGGTTGTCATTTGTGCTTGGTCCAACCAATTGTTCCATTCACCGTACTTATCGACGACTATGGAATTATTGGTTACATTTGGTTTCACATTTTTGGGGAAACTAAAAAGTAGAACAGTATTTTTTCCCAAACGGGCAGGGAAAGTCACTGTTCACGGTCAGTTCCACAAAAAGTGAAACCAAATGTATAAGGTTGCTACGCAACCCAATGAAACTCATCAATGGGATGTGCGACTCCTGACCTGAGGGCACGTCTCGTCCCTCGATCGATCCATGACATGCTACGGTAAACTGTAGCATCACAATTCACAGGGTAACCAATTGTTGATAAGGTGTGCAGATGCACAGTGCCCAGCGATCTTATCACCTCCGCCGATGACGATCGATGTGCCTTCTTGCCCACACCGATCTAGGTTATTTTACAATCAAAGGGAATGCACATGATTTCCCCCCTGCACTCTCGATCCTGTCACCTTGGCTTTGAAACCGATCCGCAATTGCAAATCTGATGTCACCTCCTACTAGACATGAGCATAGTGGCGAACGTGGGTTCGGTTCACCCGAACATGTTCGGGCGTTCGCGGCATGCACATGAGAAATGCCCAAACATCGAACATGTTCGGTCATATCTCCCGTTCTCACGAACATCAGATGTTAGTGAAAATTCCAACGCGACATTTGTCACGCTGGTAGGGTATAAAAGGGACGGAAAAATGTAGATTTTAGCATATTCTTCCTTTCTGACCAGGTACTATACGACACAAGTACAGCTGTGCAAGGTGGCACGCACACCCTATACTTCTTGCACTTTCGTGCACTGTAACCCAACCTTGTGCCATCTTACTAAGTCTCTTACCACACTCCTTCCCTTCACCCACAACTGGCCACCGCACGTGGGGAGCGTGTGAAGTTCAAGTCGCTGTGCTTGAGTGACAAGGAGTGGGATGCCCTTAAGGCTCTGGAGGGATTCCTTAGCCCATTTGCCAAAGTCTCAAGGGCCGCTGAGGGGTCGGCGTACCCCATAGTGTCGATGGTGCTATCGTGCTACAACGGCCTCCTCGACAGCCTGGAGCGCAGCTCCATGTCGGCCCGCCACCCCTGGTGCGCCCACTTGTGGAGGCAGCGCTGAGGCATTTAAAGAATTACGACTGCGCCATCGGGAACGAGTACTGGATCGCCATCCCAACCACTAACCACTGGGATAAAAATGCTTGTTTGTGTAGCGGGTGAGTGCGCCCATGACCCCCTAGGCCAACGTGCCTGTAACCCTTCCCTAGGATCAATCGGGGATCACCAGTGGACCTCTGACACCCCCCCCCACTGGGATGCCCAAAGTGCACACACTGGGATTCGAACCCGAGACCTTAACAACCCTTTTTGCAATTGATGATCTTGAACTCTCTTCCATGCTTTGGCAGCTGCTCCTTGCTTCCCCTTCTGTCAAATTATATGCCTATGTCATAATAGAATGTAGGCTTTAGTGGGGTAGCTAATGTAGGGTATAGTTTTTTGTTACTTGTACCCAACTTTCTCGATAGTGCACCACCTTTTTCCCTTTACTCTCGACACCTTCAGGTCAATCCGCATCTTTAGGAGCTCTATTTGGCCTTCCAAAGCCCAACACATGTACTGGAATGCTTGCTTGTCCTTGCGGTCCTATGCTTCCTGTGCCTTAAGTAGCTCCTCCGCACTAAGCCGTTGCCTTCCGGTTCGCTTCGCTCACTTATGGATGAGCTAGAGGCTCCCCCAGCCCCTGTTCCCACTTGGCTAGACACTCTAGCAGATGCCTCTCATTCATCAGCTTCAGGTCTTCGCCCCGATCCCTCCAAAACGCCCTCTAAGTTTTTAATACATAGCCAAAGAGTAAACAGGAACCGCCATAGCAAAAAACCTGAGCAGGTGAACCTAGGATGGCCATCTAATTTCTAGGCCATAACCAACCCTAGATCTGGAGGTCTTTAAACCAAATCAAAATATAATGATAGGAGGGAATGTCGCAGGCCTAACCAGCTCTGATACCACTGATGGAAAGCGTGCGGGTCTAGAGAGCGTAACAAGAGATTTATTCCGCCGAATTCGATGGAACATTGCGTGCAGCTCACGTAATTATAAACTATGAGCAGGTATGCGTTAGAAAAGTCTTAATCTCTAATCTCTAGAATGATAAAGCATGCCTTCAACCAAGATCTTGGCCAATTGCTATCGCGATTTAAGTGCGACGGGTTATCCTGGCGGAATTACTTGGCAGCCATGGATTAGATCAAGAAAGTAGCTTTTGGCAAGAGTTCAGATCTGCAAAGTGACGAGCTGGTCAAACCCTAACAACCCAACCCTCGCCCTACAAAAATCCCCAAAAACTCAAAGTGCCAAACCAGCAACACCTAAGGTGTTGTACTGAAAAACGAAGGTTTGTCAGTGCTTGTTGGGTGCGAGTTCAATTCCAGCCCGCAATAGGTCTAGCCATCACATTTTGCCAAAACCCTTAGCCCACAACCAGATAGAGAAAAATGTTAGAATTGTAGGCAAAAGTGATGTCGACTATCGAGAGGGTTGGTACAAAGAAAATGAACCTAAGGGGTTGTACCCCACAGTGTGTACCCCACTAAGCCTACCCAAACTATAACATAGATATACATATGTTTGACACACCCCCATAGGCAGAGTGGGGGAGAACAGAGGGTCACAAGACCAGTCAAGAAGTGCAAAGCAAGCTCAGGGTGGATCACAATGTCACCACGCAGTCTGAGCACAAGCAAGAAGGCCACAAGGCCAGTTCACATGCAGAGATATATATGTAACAACAACAGTACAGTGAAATCTACCGACAAGAACAAGCATGCAGGAATACATATAAATCATGGTACAAACAAAGCCTACAGCAAGTGAGGAAAAGTGGGCACAAGGCCTAACAAAGTGCAGAAACGCTGATGATCACCAGGCGGAAGTGCCTTGGTGAATATATCAGCAGTGTTGGCCCGAGTGGCCACGTAGGTAAGACGAAGCTGGCCACGCTGCTGCAGCTCTCGAGCAAGAAAGTAACGGAGAGCGATGTGCTTCGTTCTGTGCTCCAGTCTGTGCTCCTGACACAAGGCAATGGCGGCCTTGTTGTCGACGTACAGCACTGGAGGAGAACGAGGCCGCTCTCCCAAGTAAGTCAGCAGGTAGGTGAGCCAGCGAAGCTCCTGTGCAGCCATGGCTGTGGCGTAGATCTCAGCCTCACAACTGGAGCCGAGAACTGAAGACGAGCGTGTAGAACGCCAAGAAACTGAACCAGAGCCAAGGCTGAAGGTGTAACCCTGTGACGACCGCTGCGTAGCCTGGTCGTCAACCCAAGAGGCGTCCGAGTGACCAGTGAGGACAACGTCACCCCGTCCTCCAAGCACGAGCCCCATGCCCGATGTACTGCACAAGTAGCGTAGTACCCTCTTGGCAGCATCCATGTGCACCTTTCGGTGCCGACCAGGAGCCACGTAGCGAGCCAGAAGGCCAAGAGGGTACGCAAGGTCAGGACGAGTGCAAGTCATCAGGTACATGAGGCAGCCCACTAGCTCTGGGTAAGGACCACTCGGCTCTACGGACTCGTCCGAAGGTGGAGCTCAGGGCGAGTGACCTGTAGCCAGAGGAGTGGCCTGTGCTGAGGACCAGGTGAAATCGAAGCGCTGAAGGACCTACTGCACCATGTGTGACTGAGTCAGTGTGATGGTGCGGCGTGCTCTCTCCCGGGTGATCTGCAAGCCAAGATAGCTGCGCAGTTCACCCAGGTCTGTGCACGTGTGTCTCTTCTGCAGCTCCGACTTCACCAGGGCGAGAGCCTCAGTGTCAGCAGTGGCAAAGACCAAGTCGTCGACGTACACGAGAACGTAGAACGGCGGCAGCGAAGTGTCGGTGCGCAAAAACAGCGACGGGTCAGCAGTCGACGGAGCAAACCCAAGAGCCGCAAGTGTCGTCCTCAGTGTGTCGTGCCACTCACGTGGCGCCTGGCGGAGACCGTAGACCGGCCGCCGGAGGCTCCACTGGGTACCAGGAGGGAACGACCTAGTGAAGCCAGGAGGGCGGCGCAGCCAAATCTCCTCGTGCAGGCTGCCCTGTAAGAAGGCTGTGCTGAAGTCAAGAGAGTGAAGCTCGTAGTCACGCTGAGCGGCAACGTGCAGCAGCACCCGAAGAGTGGTCATCTTCGGGGTGGGGGAGAAGGTATGGAAGAAGTCAACTCCCTCTCGCTGTCTGAAGCCTCGAGCCACGTAACGAGCCTTGAAGACAGGCGGAGAACCTGGCGACTGCTTCACCCTGAAAATCCACATGCCACTGACAATGTTCACCCCAGGAGGGAGAACCTTGTCGACGTAGGTGCCTGTGGACTTCCAGGATGCCATCTCTGCGTCCATGGCTGTCTGCCACTGAGAGGAGTACTCACCCGCGATCGCCTCAGCGTAAGAGCGCAGGGTAGGGATGTCTGGTGCATCCGGGTCTCCCTCAGGGGCAAGCAGCATGGATACGAGATGAGGCGCAGCGGCTGCAAGACACTCAAGGTCCTCCTGCCTGTCCTCAAGGACGTCCGTGCCAAGAGCACACTCACCCCCGACGGACGGAGGACAGACAGACGCAGACTCAGCAACAAGACTGGCGGCGTAGTCTAGACGACAGTGAGCAGCAAAGGCAAAAAGCTCAGTGACTAAGGCAGACGCAGCAGCAGACTCAAACGAAGGGTCAGTGACAACAGTGGCAAGCAGACGCGTGACAGTAGAGTGCTCAGCACGAAACCGGTCAGACGCAGGGTCAGCAACGACAGGCAGAGAGGACGCAGGGGGGGGTGGCAGAGGAACACGCGGTGAAGGAGAGGAAGGACGACGAACTACAAGGGGAGGGCCGGAGACAGCCGGCTGGCACTGACGAGGAACACGACGACTGGAACTGACAGGGGAGACAGGACGCGACACAGGCTCACGACGCTCTGCAAGGCCACCAGGCTGCTCTGTGTACGGAGAAGGAGCAGGCAGCGGTGAGCCAGGCTGTAACCGAAGACCAGTAGACGAGGGAAGACTGAGAACCTGGCAAAGTGCAGAGTCAGGTGGTGGCTGAGACGACGGAGACGGCGGAGCAAAGAACAGGCGCGGCTGAGCAGTGCCACCAGCAGCTCCAGCACCCACAACAGCTCCAGCACCCCCAGCAGCTCCAGCACCTCCAGCAGCTCCAGCACTTCCAGCAGCTCCAGCACCTCCAGCACCTCCAGCAGCTCCAGTACCCTCAGCAGCTCCAGCACCGCCAGTAGCTCCAGTACCTCCAGCAGCACCACCACCAGCCCCAGCGGCTCCAGTACTCCCAGTACGAGCACCTCCGGGACCAGCGACACCAGCAGAAGAACCTCCAGCAGGAGAGCCCTGAGGTGCAGAAGTGGGACGCCGACGGCGACCGTACCAGTCGTGCAGCTGCTGGGAGGTGAGGGGCACACGCGGACGAAGACGGCTACTCCAAGGAGACCGCGTAACAGCAGTCTCAGAACCCTCAGGCAACTCACCCCCAGACTCAGCACTCCCAGGCTCCACACACACAGGCTCAGCACCCCCAGACGCAGCACCTCCAGACGCAGTACCCCGAGACGCAGCACCTCCAGGCTCCTCACGCGTAGTACCAAGGGGAGCAGACTCACAAGCACCTAGTGCTGCAGGGGCTATACCAGGGGCTATACCAGGATCCGGCGGCACACACAAGTAGCAGTCACCCTCAGCACTAACAGACAAGGCATACATAGCAGCAAGAATTGCCTCATAGTCAAGATCAAAGATAGGTACATCACGCCAAAGCAAGTCTGCCCAGTTGGGGAACTCAGGAGCATCAGGAAACTTGGTGCGCCAGGCGTCGCTAAGCCGAGCGAAGCAGCGCTGCTCAGTGTGAATACCTGTGCACTGACGACCAGCGCGGGGACCTGTGCGGATGATATAGGGGCAGCGACCAGGACCCCCAGAAGCCCCACGCCCGGCATACCAGTCAAGAAGCTGCTGGGAAGTGGGGGTCTGGCGCTGACGCTGATGCTGCTGCTGCTGCTGCTGCGGCTGCTGCTGGCCCTGACCACCAAAGCCACTACCGCTCCCTCCTCCCCCACCGCCGCTGCTGCCCCCTCCACCGCTCCCAGTGCCTCCACCGCCCCCACCACCACCTCCACCGCCTCCACCCCCACGACCACCCCCACCACCTCCACCTCCCCCGCCGCCTGCACCACCGCCACCTCCACCGCCACCCCCACCGCCCCTGCCACCCCTGCCGCCCCTGCCGCTGCGACGCTTCCCACTAGGAGCGGAAGCAGCTCCGACCCCCTCAGCACCAAGGTAGTCGTGAGCAGCAGCTGCGGAGGCGTAGGAGGGGTTGAGAGGGGAGGGGGAGCACCCCTCAAAGAGGGGAGAGCGAGGAGTGCCACGAACAGCACCTACAGCGAGGATGTTCTTCTCTGCTGCGAGGAGGTGCTTCTCGAAGTCGTCGACAGTGAGAGTGGTGGGGTCTAGCGCTAGGAAGTGGTCCCTGACAGAGCTAAGAGTGTCAGGGAGGCGGGTGACGAGGAAATAGAGAGTGAAGTGCATCGGGGGGGGGGGTTTGCGGCGCAGAACTCGGCTGAAAGGGCGGCACGAAAGCGAGAGTCAGTAGCGCGCAGGTGAGAAACTAGGTCCTCAGCAGTGGTGAACGAGGAAAGATCGGGGAACAGGTACGGTAGCATGAGTCGACCTATGGCTGCAGTGGTCGGGGAGGAGTAGCGCGCAACTACAGCGTCGTACAGTGTCTTAGCAGTTCTGTGCTGGCTGAAATGCGCTCGCTCAGTAATCGGCAGGTGGTTCCTAATAGCTAGGCGTGCAGCAGCATCACGAGTCTGCCACTGGGAGCGTTCTAGAGCAGGAGCATCAGCAGCAGGTGTTATAGTCACAATAGGCTTGAATGTGCCTAAAACGAAAGATAGAGAGCACAGACGGATTTCTGCACAGCGGCTTCAAACGTTGATAGCGTTCTGCTCACAGATGCAAATGACTTGATTCAAATTGGATCTGGAGCGTCTTCACGTCGTCTAGAATTAGCAATTTAGATTGCACGATTTGATAAAGAATTGACGACACAGCGTCGGTTTGAACGAACGGTACTATGGCAGCCACTATAGTCTTAGAACACAAGATAGGAAGAGTTACGAGTTGGGAATGACTCCCAGCTCCTACAAACCCCAAGAGCCGAGGTACAGTGATGTGGAACAGTGCCACACTGTCCCCAACCACGAAGGGTCTCGAAACTACCCTTCACTAGGGCCTACACCAAGTGAAATGTTACACTACACAAAGTAATATAACTATCTTCAATATCTTGAGGTGTACCCTTTTGGCAAGCTTCGAAATCACTTGAGGCTTGACACCAAGGCTCGGGCTCTTCATCACAAACTCATCCTTGAGTTCTTGATGGGTCTGCTGCACACACCTGCGACACGCCGAACGTTCGACACAGGACAAAATAGAAACCGCGCACGACAAAGTAGAAACCGCGCGCGAGACCCAAACGACCGCGTAACACGCGTCTAGCGATAACTCGCTATTGACTCGACACACACACTCGACATCATGACTCAACATTCACACACAATTATAAGCATGAAAAAAATATTATCCCATGCCCTCATACCATTCCATACACACACACATTCACGCACACGGACAACAAGCCGAGTGCAAACCGTAGGGTTGCACCAACAAACTCCCCCTCGGATTGTTGGCCTTAGGATATGTTGCTCTCTCAGTTCAGAGCCATCCCAGCCAGCTTGCAACACTTCCAATGCTGCTGCTCCACCAGCCTCTTGGTCATCATGTCAGCCGGCTGCCCCGTGGTCTTCACGTAGCGCAACTCAACTTCACCCGCGGTTACCATGCTCCTCGTCCAATGCCACTTCACCCTCATGTGCTTCGTGAGTCCATGCAACACAGGGTTCTTAGCAAGAGCAATGGCACCCTGGCTGTCGCAGTACAGTGGGGTAGGTCCTTGCTGCTCCTCCCCCAATTCAGCCAACAAACGCCGCTGCCACACAATCTCCCGTACGGCACGGAAGAGTGCCATGTACTCGGACTCCACCGAGCTCAAAGCTTGGTCAACCTGCTTCTTGCTCTCCCAAGCAGTTGGGCCTCCACCAACACAGCATATGAAGCCTCCCACACTTGTCATGTCCTCTGGTTCTGATGCATATGAAGCATCCGGGTAGGCGGTGAGGAACAAACGCCCGGGTTCAACACCATCTGCGCCCTTTTGGCGCCTTTGTGCCGCCGCCGAGTATTGCAGCCCAACGGTCGGTGTTTGGCCAAGATACTTGGCCACCCTCATTCCAGCTGCTACCTACTCCTCATTAGGGCATTGCACAACCCTAGCCAGCTGCCCGGTAGCAAACGCGACGTCCGGTCGGGTGTTTACCGCCGCATACATGAGGCTGCCCACCAACGAGTGAAATCGGCGCCTCTCCTCTTCACCAACGCTCTCCTCCTCTGGTCCCCTTCACACACTTGAACCCAGAGGGAAAGGGTGTAGCCACATGGCCTTCACTCTGCCCAAAGTTGGCAGCCAATGCCTCCAGGTACTTTCGTTGATGCACCCGCATGCACCGCTTCTCCACATCTCGTTCGATGTGGAGCCCAATGTAGAAGCTCACGTCACCAAGGGCCTTGCACTTGAACTTGTCTTGAAGCTTCAGCATCACCTCCTTCACAAGGTCAGAAGAGGGTGAGAAAATGAGGATGTCATCCACATAAACCACCATGAAACTCCTCTGCTCCCCCTCGCCAAGCATGAACAAGGAGTGATCGGCCGTTGAGGGAGTGAAGCCGATCCCCTCCAACACTTCGCGCAGCTTCATGTACCATTGCCTAGGGGCCTGCTTCAGCCCATAGAGGGCCTTCTTCAGCTTCCACACTCTGCCACTACCATCATCAAACCCCTCTGGCTGCGCCATAAAAATCTCCTCCTCAAGGATGCCGTTAAGGAATGCCGTTACGATGTCCATTTGCTTTACTACCCATCCTTTGATGGCGGCTCCCGCGAATAGGGTTCGCAGCGTCGTCGGCTTCACCACAGGGGCAAACAGCTCCTTGAAGTCCACCTTCTCCTTCTGCTGGTACCCCTTGGCTACAAGCCTAGACTTGTAGCGCTCGATCTTGCCGTCGGCATCCGACTTGATTTTGAAGAGCCACTTGGACGTTATCGCCGTACGCCCCTCCGGTAGCTCCACCAATTCAAACGTGTCATTCTCCTCGATGCTCTTCAGCTCACTCTCCATGGCCTTCTTCCACTCCTCAGCATCACTACTCTCCAAAGCCTCCTTGAGAGTTGCTGGTTCTCCCGGCATCTCCACCGGAGAGAAGAACGCGAAGGCACACTCCTCGTAGTCACTCTCCTCGTCGTCTCCGACCATCATTGCCGCTCCGGCCAGGGCTGTCTTGCCCTGCTTTCCCGGCGCATCATAGGTCAGCCTATTAGGGGGTTGAACTCTCCTCTTCCCCCTTCCTTCCTCCTCAGCTGCAGGGACTTGAAGGCCTTGGCGTTGCTGCGGTGTGGCTCGAATCCGTGGAGCACTCGTAGTACGGGAAGGGAGTGACGGTGCACGCTCGCTCACTTGCTGCACCTCCTCCTCTTCTTCCTCTGCATCATTGGCCTCCTCTCCCCCATTCACAAGGAAGGATTGCCTTGTGGTTGTGCTGCCGCTGCTCAGCTCCAAAGGCAGCTCCACATGCTCCAAATCGGAACTCTTCACCTCCCCAAACCGCACGCCTATCTTCGCCTCATTCTCCGCCTTCCAATCCTTGTACATGAAGTTCTCCATGAACTTGCAGTCCCTGCTCACCAAGAACTTCTTGGTGAATGGGTCCCAAAGAAGCCATCCCTTGCTGTTTTGAGCCATGCCCAAGTGCACGGCCCACACCGCCTTGGCACCAAGCTTGTTGTGCCGAAGATGCTTAGGCACGAGCGCCATGCACATGCACCCGAACACCCGAAGCATATCCACCTTTGGCTTCCTTCCTAGCCACTCCACATAGGGCACCCATTTGTCTGCTCCCACACGAGTCAAGGCTCTGTTCTTGGCCACACACGCGCTCCGCACCGCATCAGGCCAGAAATAGTCGGGTAGCCCGGCTTCAATGAGCAACCCGCGTGCCACCTCCGTGATTGTGCGGTTCGCTCGCTCGGCGATGCCGTTCATTGCAGGGGAGTATGGCATGGTGAGGGAGTGCCGAATACCATTCTTCTTCAGCCACAACCCAAACTCCTTGCTCAGGAACTCTCCCCCTCGATCGGTGCGGATTGACTTGACTAGACGGTCTTGTTGCCGCTCCACCATCGGGAACCAATCCGTCTTCAACGTTTCAGCCACGTCGCTCTTCTTGGCCAGCACGTACACCCAAGTCATGCGGGTGTAGACGTCGACAATGGTGAGAAAATACTCAGCTCCAGCAGCTCCAAGCTTCAGGGGGCCCACCACGTCCATCACCACCTCATCAAGCGGTGCCTTTGCCGTTGCCTCCGAACTAGGGAACGGAAACCGGGTGAACTTGGCTTGAATGCACGTCGGGCAGCCAAGCACCTCATCAGGCTCCCCCTTCACACGTATGCCAGCAACCATCTCATTCGTCACTAGCTGCTGCAAGATGGGCAGGGCCACATGCCCCATGCGCCGATGCAAGGTGAGCCAATCACACTCCCCCGTAGCCGAAGTTGGATTGGAGAATGCCGCGCTCGCAATAGCGCCCCACATACTCTCTCCGTAGTCCTCCTCCACTGTTGCCTCTGGGTTCTCCTCACCCTTTTGCTGCTCCTTGGTTGCTGCACCACTCTCCTTAGGTTCACTGAACTTGCTGGTCCCTCCAGGTTTGCTCTTCTTGAGCTCATTCTCCTTAGCGCGACCGTTCGCGCCATCGTCGCTACCGACCGCTCCATCCTTGGTGCTGATGCTTGCTGCCACTTGCCTCTCCTTAGGCATAGGGACCACTGGGATCTGCCACATCTCGTTGTAGACATCCCTGTCCTCATGAAGGTCCCAAAGAATTCGATCGCCAAGCCTTGCGGTGTAGGTCTTGGCTCCCTTCGAGTTCGTGTCCATGCCGGCCTTTGCCAACCGCCGCACGGAAATCAGGTTTGCAGCAAGGCTGGGCACCCAAAGCACGTTCTTGAGGCCCACCATCTTCCCATCAGCACCCTTGAACATGGCCTTGCCCATGCCTTTCACCTCTGCTCGCTGCCCCAAAGCCGATGTGACATGCTTCACCGGTGACGGCTCGAGTTCGGTGAGCAAGTCCGGGCGAGGTGTCATGCTATAGGTAGCGCCACTATCAATCACCCAATAGTCCAGGGGGTGTAGGGTCACCTTCCCCACAGCTGCTGGCTCCTCAAAGCCTTCATCCTTC
Source organism: Closterium sp. Naga37s-1 (assembly GCA_947471745.1). Taxonomy (NCBI): domain Eukaryota; kingdom Viridiplantae; phylum Streptophyta; class Zygnematophyceae; order Desmidiales; family Closteriaceae; genus Closterium; species Closterium sp. Naga37s-1. The sequence goes on from CANJKZ010000960.1 coordinate 412,777, forward strand.
TCTGGACCAGCCGGTACTTGCGTCGACACGAAGTAGAATAGACCCGGGTATCGATCGTCGCTCGGGTCCTTGTCGTTGTCTCCGCTCTTCATGTTTGCAGCTCCGCCACCGCGACCGCCACGGCCTCCACGGCCTCGTCCTCTCCCTCCTCCTGCTCCTCTACCCTCTTGGCCTTGAGCAGGGGTCCAACCATCAGGGAGTTTGTAGCAGTCGCGCCACATGTGTCCGCTCTTGTGGCAATAGTGACACTCGCCGTCGAATCGGCCGCGACCGCGTCCGTAGCTCTTGTCGTCGCTGCCGTAACCGCCACTCCTGCGGCCTCCGCCGAAGTTGCTGCCACCAAACCTTCCTCCCCCTCGTCCTCTGCCTCTTCCTCAACCATATCCACGGCCGATGCTCGCTGCCCCAGCGCCATCCGCACTCGCCAACTCACGGCGGCGGAAATCCTCTTGAAGGATAGCTCGCTTCACGTCTTCAAGCGAGAGGCGGGGCAAGTCGCGATTAAGGTTGATGATGAGCGAGGACCATGACTCTGGGAGTAAGGCCAGCAACTTGGTCTTCTTTTGGAGCTCACTGTAGTTCAGATCAGCTCCCTCAAGCCGCGTCAACAAGTCGAAGAATTTCTGCACCCCTTCTTCAACCGCTTCGTCTTCTTCAATTCGTAGTGCCGCCATTTGCCGTTCCAACACCACCGCTACTGCCGCTGTTGCAGGAGCATGTACACCCTTGAGAGCAGCCCATGCCTTTGGTCCTTTCTCTGGTTCACGCTGGAATGGCTTGATGTGACGGATCTGACTGCTCCCCAACGCTTGCCCAAGTAAGAGATAGCCTTGTGCGCTCTTCCGCACCCACGGGCTCTTCTCCGGGTCGTTCTCGGGGCGCTTCTCCGTTCCTTCCATCACCTCCAGCAGGTCATAGTGGTCAAAGATGTTCTCCATCTTGAAGGACCATTCAGCAAAGTTGTCACCGTTGAACTTGTCAAGCCCAAACACCCTAGGCTCATCCCTAGGTGGGCCAAGACTTGGTTGCATGGGCGCCATGGCTGAATCACGGGGTTGGCCTTGAGCTTGAGCTTCTCCACTGCCACCAGCACCTCTGTCACCCCTTTCCTCAGGTCCAGACATTGTCGAAACTGCTCCAAGGGGCTCTGATACCACTTGTTATAGTCACAATAGGCTTGAATGTGCCTAAAACGAAAGATAGAGAGCACAGACGGAATTCTGCACAGCGGCTTCAAACGTTGATAGCGTTCTGCTCACAGCTGCAAATGACTTGATTCAAATTGGATCTGGAGCGTCTTCACGTCGTCTAGAATTATCAATTTAGACTGCACGATTTGATAAAGAATTGACGACACAGCGTCGGTTTGAACAAACGGTACTATGGCAGCCACTATAGTCTTAGAACACAAGATAGGAAGAGTTACGAGTTGGGAATGACTCCCAGCTCCTACAAACCCCAAGAGCCGAGGTACAGTGATGTGGAACAGTGCCACACTGTCCCCAACCACGAAGGGTCTCGAAACTACCCTTCACTAGGGCCTACACCAAGTGAAATGTTACACTACACAAAGTAATGTAACTATCTTCAATATCTTGAGGTGTACCCTTTTGGCAAGCTTCGAAATCACTTGAGGCTTGACACCAAGGCTCGGGCTCTTCATCACAAACTCATCCTTGAGTTCTTGATGGGTCTGCTGCACACACCTGCGACACGCCGAACGTTCGACACAAGACAAAATAGAAACCGCGCACGACAAAGTAGAAACCGCGCGCGAGACACAAACGACCGCGTAACACGCCTCTAGCGATAACTCGCTATTGACTCGACACACACACTCGACATCATGACTCAACATTCACACACAATTATAAGCATGAAATATATATTATCCCATGCCCTCATACCATTCCATACACACACACATTCACGCACACGGACAACAAGCCGAGTGCAAACCGTAGGGTTGCACCAACAGCAGGAGTAACGGCAGTGCCAGAGACGTAATCAAACAGGGAAACGCCCTCTTTGGCATCAGTCAGAAGGAACAGCTGGAGATCGTCTAACCACACAGTGAACTCGATGGGACGACCGTCAGGCTCGAACGCTAGAACGTTAGGCGTCGCCATATTGGCTTAAGGCAGGAGGCAGCAGGCAGAGGCAGCAGGCACGAGGTAGGAGGCAGGAGGCAGAGGCAGGAGGCAGAGGCAGGAGGCAGGGGCAGCAAGCAGCAGGCAGGCGGCAGCAGGCAGCAGGCAGGCGGCAGGCAGGCGGCAGCAGGCAGCAAGCAGGCAGGCGGCAGCAGGCAGCAAGCAGCAGGCAGGTAGCAGGCAGGCAGCAGGCAGGCTGCAGGCAGGCGGCAGCAGGCAGCAAGCAGGCAGGCGGCAGGCAGGCGGCAGCAGGCAGCAAGCAGGCAGGCGGCAGCAGGCAGCAAGCAGCAGGCAGGCAGCAGGCAGGCTGCAGGCAGGCGGCAGCAGGCAGGCGGCAGGCAGGCGGCAGCAGGCAGCAAGCAGCAGGCAGGCAGCAGGTAGGCTGCAGGCAGGCAGCAGCAGGCAGCAAGCAGGTAGGCAGGCAGGTGGCAGCAGGCAGCAAGCAGGCAGGCGGCAGCAGGCAGCAAGCAGGCGGCAGGCAGGCGGCAGCAGGCAGCAAGCAGGCAGGCGGCAGCAGGCAGCAGGCAGGAGTGGCCTGAGGGCTGCGTGAGGCTGCTGGCTGCGTGTGGCGGCTTGCTGCACGAGGCTGCAGGCTGCGCGTGGCTACGGGCAGCGCGAGCGGCCGTAGGCTGCGTGCACCGACGAGCTGCGCGGGCTGCGGGCTGCTTGCAGCTGCGGGCTGTGCGTGGCGACAGGCAGCGTGCGCGGCTGCAATTTGCGTGAGGCTGCGGGCTGCGCTGGGCGACGGGCCGCACGTGCACGGCTGCGGGCTGGTCGCTAAGCTGCGGGCTACGCTGGGCGACGGGCCGCGCTGGCGTGGCCTAACTAGGTTGCGCGCGGGCGGCCTAAGGGGCGCACAGGCGGGGCCGAAACGGGCTACGCGGGCTGCTGAAGCTGCGCACGTGGGAAAAAAAAAAAGGACCGCCCGAGGCGTGCGCGGGCAGCCGAGGCGCGCGTAGGCACTAGACAAGGCAGGCAAGCGTGGTGGGCCCTAATCCTAGGTCCTAAGGACCTATGCTCTATACCATGTTAGAATCGTAGGCAAAAGTGATGTCGACTATCGAGAGGGTTGGTACAAAGAAAATGAACCTAAGGGGTTGTACCCCACAGTGTGTACCCCACTAAGCCTACCCAAACTATAACATAGATATACATATGTTTGAAAAAAAATACCACAACCACCTACACAATCAACACCTTTTCCTCCCCATCTCCCCCCCAGTGTCTCCATCTCTCCCCCTTGCCTCCCAAAATCTCTCCCTTGCCTCTTCTTGTCTTCCCATCTCTCCTTATGTCCTTCTCCCCCCTGTCCTCCGCTCTCCTCTGTCAGAATCCCAACCACTAGACCATTGGGATAAAAGGGCTTGTTAAGTAGCGGGTCAGTGCGCCCATAACCCCCCAGGACAACGAGCCTGTAACCCTTCCCTAGGATCAATCGGGGATCACCAGTGGACCTCTGACACCCCCCCGCACTGGGATGCCCGAAGTGCACACACTGGGATTCGAACCCGAGACCTTCGCTCTGATACCATGTCAGAATCCCAACCACTAGACCATTGGGATAAAAGGGCTTGTTAAGTAGCGGGTCAGTGCGCCCATAACCCCCCAGGACAACGAGCCTGTAACCCTTCCCTAGGATCAATCAGGGATCACCAGTGGACCTCTGACATCCTCCCCTGTCCTCCTCTCTCCCCTCTGCCTTTCTCTCTTTCCCTCATGTCCTACCCTCTTTTTCATTATTTCCCCTCCCCAACCCCTCGTTCTCTTCCCTCCTTCCCTCCTGTTTCTATCCAGTCCTTCCAACCAACCCTGTCGTGAGCATGGCCTGGCATGGCATGTGTGGCATGAGCAGTGGGAACGGCATAAAGTTCACGCACAAGGGCTTCATAGAGGTGGTGGTGCAGCTCTGCTCCTCACATGCCGCGCCCCCCCTGCCCCACCCGAGCACCTGCTCGACGCGGACGCACACGTACGCGCACACGTACTGTGCCTCTATGTGAGGATTCATCCATTCAACCCGAAACCCTGCTATGTGCAGGACGAAGCTATGCCTTCGCAAGATTGGCGGTGCAAAGGGTACAGCAGCAGGCAAGGAGCTGAGGCTACAAGAGTGGTGGTAGGTTGTTTTGTGCCCAGAGATCTTTATAAGAAATTAGTTTTGTACCCTTACATACGGTATAACCACAACTTATCAAGGCCATTATCGGATATGCGGAACCCTAATTCGAATGTGTCAGTTGTGTTGTTGTGAATAATGTGCGATTCGATATTACGATACGGTGAGTGTCAACACAATCCTAAATCTACAGTAGCTAGCAACTTGTAAACATGGCTGCTTCATGCTCGACAAGCTGCACCATAGAAGGGACAGGGAAGGTGGGAAGGGGGAGTCAGAAGATCATAAGATAATGAGTGACGCAGGGGCAAGGAAGCGGAGAGCAAGAGCGCAACAAGAGGGGGGAAACAGAGTAAATGAGGCCTTCAGAAAGTGGGGATTGGAGGGCTTTACAGGAGAGGAGACAAGGGGATGAGGGAGAGGGGGGGGTGAAAATAGTGTGTAAGCAGCGTGGGGAAAAGCGGAAGAAGGGTGAAAGGCAAGAACGGGAAATGGGGGAAAAGGGTGTAAGGCAGAGAGGGGAAAAGGGGAAGAAGGGTGTACGGCAGAGAGGGGAAAACGGGAAAACGGGTGTAAGGCAGAAAGGGGAAAAGGGGAAAACGGGTACAAAGCAGAGAGCGAAAAACATGTACACAGATGTTTGATAGGGCAAGCATGTGGTTACAAGAACGATTGGACGGGACAGAGAGGGGGGATAGGATAAGGCAGAGACTAAAGACAGGGAAGATGGGGGCGAGAGGGCATTGAAGGGAGAGATGGAAGAGAGGGAGAGAGGGCATGGGGTTGAGAGAGGGCAGGAATGGGAGATATGGCAGGGAGGGGAGAGAGGAGTACAAGAGGGGAGAGACGATGGTATGGGGAGAGAGGGTAGGGAGGGGTGAGGGGAGTAAGAGAGGGGAGAGAGGGATGCATGGGGAGAAAGCACAAAGAAAGGACATAAGAGGGGATATAGGACAAGGGGGGGTGGAAAGACAGGGAGCGGATACAGGGCAGGGAGGGGCACAGAGGGGAGTATGGCCGAGCGTACAGTACGGCAGAGTGGAGGATGGGTGGCGTGTGCTGAAACGTACTTTAGGGTTCCGCGATAAAATATGTGATGTTACACGAGGGGAATGGTGTTGCAATTGCGAGGAGCGAGGTGAGTCGCTGCGTGGGGGAGGAAAGAGGCGATGCGACGACGAGAAGGGAGGCGCTGTCCCGATAGGTAGATCGGACCAGGGTTGGATACAGTGCACGATAGAGAGGGAGGATAAGAGATGACAGAAAGGGGGGATATGACATGACAGATACAGGGGATGGGACAGGGAAAAGTGTGGGAATAGGACATGATGACAGAGAGGGGGGCCTTGGACAGAACAGCGAAGGGGGGTTGGACAGGATAGGGGAGGGGTGAAATGAGAGGCGGGGGGGTGAAATGACAGGGGGGGGGAAGAAATGGCAGAAGGGAGGGGCTTGAAGGGAGATAGGGAGGATCGAGAGAGCAGGGAGTGGAGTGAGAGAAGATTGGGAGAGAGGACAGGGAGGGGAGAGAGGGGGCACGCATGGCATGAATGCACTCCCTCTCCCTCTAACCTCTCCCACTACACTGCACTCTACATGAGCTCTGCTACCATAGCGCCATGAATCACCACTATCATACGCAATGCGCCAAGAGACGCATGTGCCTTGAGAGTGAAAGAGACGGATGGGGAGGTATGGAGGACGGGGGTGGACGGAGAGGAAACTTAGCTACGGAGAAGCATAGAGGCTGAAAGTGGCTCGACCAGGGCAGCAGCAGCAAGCAGCAGCGTCGCCATTTCGCACACCATCGCACGGTCTGCATCACAGTTCCGCACACCGTCGCACGCAGCTCATCACAATTTCGCACACCGTCACACGCAGCTCATCACAGCTCCGCACACCGTCGCACGCAGCTCATCACAGTTCTGCACACCGTCGCACGCAGCTCATCACAGTTCTGCACACCGTCGCACACAGCTCATCACAGTTCCGCACACCGTCGCACGCAGCTCATCACAGTTCCGCACGCCCTCGTAAGCAGCAAGTCGCCGTTCCACACACCGTGGCAAGCGGCAAGTCACCACCCCGCACACCGTCGCACGCGGTTGGTCGCCATTCCGCACACCGTCACTATGGATATTGGAAAATAAGACACGGCGCTCGGTTTTGGCGATGGTGAATGGACAGCAGACACGGCGCGGTGCTTCGCGAGGGCGTGTCGCTCGTGATGTGGGACGAGGTGGGCTGCATCGTGGGGACGGGGATTGCCTTAATTTCAATGCGCGATACGCGCGATTTGAGAGCGCTGTTGGCCCTTCGCCTTTTTGCTCAAGGCTAGATCTGTGCGCATGTGCTAAGTCGTGCATGCGGGATGTTTGAGATGCTATGGCGATCTAGTTTATCTCCAAGAAAACAATGCTTTGTCAGGGTGGTGCTCTGTTGGCAGTGGTTGCTGTGCTATTCGTTGCTTGGGAAAAGTGTGTGTGGCTTGTGATTCATGTGTTTTTTGGTTCACGAAGTGCCTGGCAGCCCCTAGTCAAGTTCCCAACTCCCATCACCCTTTCGCTACTGACGGGGGACTGTACCCCCGCGAAACTCCGCCAACACTGGCCGCTTGTTCGCGTCTCACTTCCAACCCCAAACCGGGTAACCACGTGGAGGCAAGTGATAAACCTTTGCCTCCACCCCCCCCCCCAAAGTGCACCCCTGTTTAAGAGTCTGAACTGCACAGTGCTTGCTCTGTAGTTGGGCATGCGTGACAATATTTCAGATTGCATGTATTGTTGACAACATTGTCTAGATCTTGATTAGCTTATCTCACACCCCTTATACCAGAGGGTCCCTAACAACCGCACATTTTTTGTGGGGGAGTCTCGCAAGGAGGGCATGTATACATATACTAAGAAGGTTAAACAGGGCCTTGTTGTCAATGCTCTTGACCGTATTGTTAGAATTTGAAGTGATTGAGTAGGATCGTATACTTAGGATGGTAGCTTCCTGTTGTAGCGGAAGTCTTTGTATGAGTTAAAGCCAGTGTAGGAGGCTTTGTCTAGACTAATGTAAGCCTATGTAATGATATGTTTCAGGATCTATGTCTCTGAAATCATATATATCATAAAATGACAAACATAAAGAATATATAGCCAGAGTAAAGTACCTATTCGCATACTGTACTGTGCTATTCACGCTATTCGTGTTCTGAAACGGTACGTGACTGCCGTATCACCCCGGATAGAAGCGCATGCCTATTATAAGCGCATGCGCTTCTATCTGGAGCAATGCGCTTATGGCCAATCCTCAATTATAAGCGCACCCCCTGTTAAAACGTTACTTATTATAAGCGCATGTACAATTTTAAATTAAAATTTCTGTTCGAAATGGTAGCGAGTTTCAATTTTGAAGCGAGTACAATCTCATTTTCGCTGAGTTTGACTCTCGAAGACCTGACTGGCTGCGCGTCCACTTAGGATGTGCTGGCATGACTGCAAAGTGTCGCATCTTGGCCCCTGTGTGCTGGAAGAGAATCGGTTGCAGGAGATTCTGCATTGTGACGCGAAAATTTTCGACTCGGTTGAAATGGCAAGAGTGAAACATACAATTTGGTGTCTTAAAGTTATAAATTCGTATATGTCATTATATAAGCGCATGCGCTTATAAAAAAGACTCAATTAGAAGGGCACCCCCCTAAAAAACTCTGCTTTATTATAAGCGCAGGTGCGCTTCTATCCGGGGTAATACGGTAAGCCAATTCACGATCCATAGCTTCACGCCATTTTTCACGATGTGGTCCTGAAAGAGCCTGTCGGGCAGTTTTTGGTTCTGCGACTTCTGTAGAATTGTGCTGTACAGCTGCTGCGAGTCCCAGTATCTGAAGCCCAATTTGATAATTAGGATTGTCTTCGGTCCGACCTGCGAAATTGACAGGTTCACTCTGTTCACCACTTGCCCCCCCAATTTCGTCAGGATCGACGCGGATGCTGCTGTCAGTTACAGCTGGCATGGGACGTCGTTGGTCGTCCACCAGGTAAGTATGATGAACATCACGAACGTCCTCTGGATTAGCGTCGACGAGAGGAATGAATTCCGGAAATCCGGAAGAAGTGGTTGGTATAGGTGGATCGGGAGCAGCTTCACGTGCATCATTGAGGTCAGGTTCTTCGCTGGCAGCGAGTTCGGCGTTGGTGGTAGCGAATGAACGAACACCGTGGAAAAGAGTAGCAGGGTCACGCTGCGTGGCAAGATATTGTTCGAAAGTAGGAAGGGTCAGGTTTTCGTAGAAAATACAGTCACGGGCAGGAACCAGAAGGCGACTGCGATAATCCATGATGCTCCAGGCAGAAAACTCTTTTTTGAGGCCGAGATGAAGACCCCACTTAGCACGTTGATCAAACTTTCCGAGCGGAGCAGTAGGAGGACGGTATTGCACGACACACCCGAAAACTCGAAGAAGTTTTGTAGTGCCCAATTTTCCTGTCCACAACAAGTGAGGTGATGCATTGTTGGGTAGAGCTGATGAAGACAGTGTCAAACATATATGCTTAGTTATATCTAGGCTTAGTTTATGTGTTTACAGTTGTCTAGGCTATAGTGGGTTTAGCCTTAGGGGGTACAGTTTTCTCTCGACATTCTACTTGTACCCCTCGTCACTTCCTAGTAAACCATTCTCACCTAAGATTCTAACATGGTATTAAGAGCAACTAAGTCTTAGGACCTAGTCTCAATGGGCCCACCACCTACTGCACTGCCCGTACCTAGCCCGTCGATTTCGTCACCCGCGCCCGGCCTGTACCTAACCCGTCGCCCGGCCCGTACCTAGCTAGTCGCCTCGGCCCCGCTGGCCCCGTCGACTTCGTCGCCCGCGCTCGGCCCGTACCTAGCTCGTCGCCAGGCCCGTACGTAGCCCGTCGCCTCGGCCCAGCTGGCCCCGTCGTCTTCGTCGCCCGCACCCGGCCCGTACCTAGCGCGTTGCCCGGCCCGTACCTAGCCCGTCGCCCGGCCCGTACGTAGCCCGTCACCTCGGCCCCGCTGGCCCCGTCGACTTTGACGCCCGCGCCCGGCCAGTACCTAGCCCGTCGCCCGGCCAGTACCTAGCCCGTCGTCCGGCCCGTACCTAGCCCGTCGCCCGGCCCGTACCTAGCCAGTCGCCTCGGCCCCACTGGCCCCTTAAACTTCGACGCCCGAGCTCGGCCCGTACCTAGCCCGCGCCCGGCCTCGTCTCCTGCCTGCGTCCGGGCCGAACATAGCCCGTCGCCCGGCCCGTACCAAGCCCGCGCCTGGTCCCGTACCTAGCCCCGCGGCCCCTAGGCTCCCCCGGCCCCTACTTGGCCCCTCGGCCCCCTAGGCCCCCCTTGTTTGGCCCCGCGGCCCCTAGGCCCCTCGGCCCCACCTCCGAGCCTGGCGCCCGGCCCCCCGGCCCCTACTTGGCCCCTCGGCCCCCCTAGGCCCCTTGTTTGGCCCCTCGGCCCCCTAGGCCCCTCGGCCCCCCCAAGGCCCCCCCCGGCCCCTTGTTTGGCCCCGCGGCCCCTAGGCCCCTCGGCCCCACCTCAGAGCCTGGCGCCCGGCCCCCCCCCGGCCCCTACTTGGCACCTCGGCCTCCCTAGGCCCCTTGTTTGGCCCCTCGGCCCCCCTAGGCCCCTCGGCCCCCTCAAGGCCCCCCCGGCCCCTTGTTTGGCCCCGCGGCCCCTAGGCCCCTCGGCCCCACCTCAGAGCCTGGAGCCCGGCCCCCCCGGCCCCTACTTGGCCCCTCGGCCCCCTAGGCCCCTGGTTTGGCCCCTCGGCCCCCTAGGCCCCTTGTTTGGCCCCTCGGCCCCCCTAGGCCCCTCGGCCCCCTCAAGGCCCCCCCCGGCCCCTACTTGGCCCCTCGGCCCCCTAGGCCCCTGGTTTGGCCCCTCGGCCCCCTAGGCCCCTCGCCCCCCCCCCAAGGCCCCCCCGGCCCCGTGTTTGGCCCCGCGGCCCCTAGGCCCCTCGGCCCCACCTCAGAGTCTGGCGCCCGGCCCCCCGGCCCCTACTTGGCCCCTCGGCCCCCTAGGCCCCTGGTTTGGCCCCTCGGCCCCCTAGGCCCCTCGGCCCCCCCAAGGCCCCCCCGGCCCCTTGTTTGGCCCCGCGGCCCCTAGGCCCCTCGGCCCCACCTCAGAGCCTGGTGCCCGCCCCCCCCGGCCCCTACTTGGCCCCTCGGCCCCCTCGGCCCCTTGTTTGGCCCCGCAGCCCCTAGGGCCCTCGGCCCCACCTCTGAACCTGGAGCCCGGCCCCCCGGCCCCTACTTGGCCCCTCGGCCCCCTAGGCCCCTGGTTTGGCCCCTCGGCCCCCTAGGCCCCTCGGCCCCCCCAAGGCCCCCCCGGCCCCTTGTTTGGCCCCGCGGCCCCTAGGCCCCTCGGCCCCACCTCAGAGCCTGGTGCCCGCCCCCCCGGCCCCTACTTGGCCCCTCGGCCCCCTCGGCCCCTTGTTTGGCCCCGCAGCCCCTAGGCCCCTCGGCCCCACCTCTGAACCTGGAGCCCGGCCCCCCGGCCCCTACTTGGCCCCTCGGCCCCCTAGGCCCCTGGTTTGGCCCCTCGGCCCCCTAGGCCCCTCGGCCCCCCCAAGGCCCCCCCGGCCCCTTGTTTGGCCCCGCGGCCCCTAGGCCCCTCGGCCCCACCTCAGAGCCTGGTGCCCGGCCCCCCGGCCCCTACTTGCCCCCTCGGCCCCCTAGGCCCCTTGTTTGGCCTCTCGGCCCCCTAGGCCTCTCGGCCCCACCTCAGTACCTGGAGCCCGGCCCCCCCGGCCCCTACTTGGCCCCTCGGCCCCCCTAGGCCCCTTGTTTGGCCCCTCGGCCCCCTAGGCCCCTCGGCCACCTCTAGGCCCCCCGGCCCCTTGTTTGGCCCCTCGGCCCCCTAGGCCCCTCGGCCCCTCGGCCCCTTGTTTGGCCCTGCGGCCCCCAGGCTCCTCTGCCCCTATGGTGTTACTTCGTGTTCTCCCGTTCGACCCGGAGGGCAGGCCTGTGGCATTTGACACGTGGCACGACGATCTGCAACTGTTCCTACGGAGCGACAGTCGGGACAGTGTCTCGCTGTTTGACCTCGTGTCCGGTGCCGCTCCAGCCCCTCCCGCCACAGCTGACGTTTCGACTCGTTCCCAGTGGCTCTCTCGTGACGCTACTGCCCGCTTGGCCATTCGCAACCACCTGCCCGCAACAGAATGTGCTCACTTTGGCGAGCACAGGACAGCACAGGCTTTGTACGACGTTGTTGTTGCTCGCTACTCCTCCCCTGCCACTGCTGCTCTTGGCAGACTGCTACTGCCCTACCTGTTCCCTGAGCTGTCGGCTTTTGCCACAGTAGCGGACCTGGTTACCCACCTGCGCACTAGCGACGCTCGCTACCGCGCTACCGTTCCTGCCGAGTTCCTTCTCACGAACCAGCCCCCCATGTTCATCACCCTCTACTTCATAGTCACTCGCCTCCCTGACTCCCTTCGCTCTGTCAGGGACCACTTCCTCACCCTCGACCCCACTTCCCTCACTGTTGACCTCCTCGAGCAGCACCTCCTCGCAGCTGAGAGTAGTGCAGTTGCTGTAGGTGCTGCTCGTGGCACCTCGCGCTCACCCTTCTTTGAGGGGTGCTCCCCCTCCCCCCTTTCCTCCTCCTTCGCCTCTGCTGCTGCTGCAGATGTCTCTGTTCCTGAGGACGTCGGGGCTGCTTCGACTAGTACGAAGCGCCGCAACAGCAAGGGCAAGGGTGGCCGGGGTAGTGGAGGAGGCAGCGGTGGTGGTGGAGGTGGCAGTGGGCGTGGAAGTGGGGGCAGCGGTAGAGGAGGCGGAGGCGGTGGAGGTGGTGGCGGCGGTGGGACCGGTGGCGGCGGTGGAGGCTCTGGTGGCGGTGGTGGAGGCAGCGGAGGGGGTGGCGGCAGTGGAGGCGGTGGGACCAGTGGTAGTCGGTCTGGACCTCAGCGTGGAGGCCCTGGTGGCGGTCGGGGCCAGCAGCAGCAGCGTCAGAGCGAGACTCAGACGCCTCAGCAGCTCCGTGAGTGGTTGGTTCAGCGTGGGGCGGGCGAGGGTAGTGAGACCTGCCCGTATGTCATTCGCATGGGTCCCCGTGCGGGCAAGACATGCGGGCGGTTTCACACTGAGCGCCGCTGCTTTTCCCGCCTTGACGACGCCTGGCGTACTGAGTTTGGTGATGACGTCGAGCGCCCTCGCTGGGCGGAGTTGTTTAGGTCGGGAGTTGCCATCTTTGACCTAGACTTTGATGTTATTATCTCTGCCATGTATGCTTTGTCTTTTAGTGCTGAGGGTGACTGTTACTGGTGTGTGCCGCCTGACCCAGGTATAGCCGCTGCTGCTCTAGGTGCTAGTGCGTCTGGTACTCCCCCTGGTACTGCGCCTGCTGAGGCCCTGCACACCTTCACGTTAGACTCTGGCGCCTCGCGCTGTTTCTTTCGTGACAGCACCACTCTCACTCCTCTTCCTGCACCTGTTCCGGTCAGACTGGCTGACCCCTCTGGGGGCCCGGTCGTTGCTAGTTCCTCCACTGTCCTCCCGTGTCCGGCGGTTCCGTCCGGCTCTCTGTCAGGTCTTCACCTCCCCTCGTTCTCGACGAACTTGGTGAGTACCGCTGCCCTTCAGGATGCGATGGTCACTACCACCACTCCTGGGGGTCAGCGTGTGTCGATCTGCATGTGCACGCGGACGGGGCATCACCTGGCTACGTTCACTCGTCGGCCAGGGTCGAGTCTGTACACACTGGCTACCGAGCCTCCTCAGGTCGCTGCGTCTGCTCAGGTGTCCATGTCAGGTCAGGTAGCCGCCGCTTGCTCGTGTCGCCTCCTGTCGCACCCGACTCTTCTTTGGCACCACCGCCTGGGTCACCCCTCCCTGCCACGCCTTCGTGGCATGCACTCCCGTCTCCTTGTCTCTGGTCTCCCCAGGTCTCTGCCTCCCCTGCCGCCCTCGCCTGCCCCGCCCTGTCTTCCTTGCGTCGAGGGGCGGCAGCGCGCCGCTCCTCACTCCTCCTCGTTTCCCCCGACGACTGCTCCCCTGCAGACCCTCCACATGGACGTGTGGGGCCCAGCCCGCGTCAGTGGACAGGGCCACGAGCGCTACTTCCTGCTGGTGGTTGACGACTACACGCGATACACCACAGTCTTCCCCTTGCGCAGCAAGGGTGAAGTCTCTGCTGTCTTGATCCCTTGGATCCGCACAGTCCGTCTCCAGCTGCGTGCGCGTTTCGGCCAGGACCTTCCTGTCCTGCGTCTGCACTCTGACAGAGGTGGTGAGTTCTCCTCCGACCTCTTGCGGGACTTTTGTCGTGGGGAGGGCATCACCCAGTCGTTCACGCTTCCGGACTCCCCTCAGCAAAATGGGATTGCTGAGCGCCGCATTGGCTTAGTCATGGAGGTCGCTCGTACCTCCATGATTCATGCGGCCGCTCCCCATTTTCTGTGGCCGTTTGCGGTCCGGTACGCTGCGCATCAGCTCAACCTCTGGCCCCGTGTCTCCTTGCCGGAGACCTCGCCCACACTGCGTTGGACGGGGAAGGTTGGCGATGCGTCGGTGTTCCGGGTCTGGGGTTCTCGTGCCTTTGTTCGCGATACGTCCGCGGATAAGCTCTCCGCCCGCGCTATTCCCTGCGTCTTCCTTGGCTTTGTCCCTGACACGCCTGGCTGACAGTTTTACCACCCCGCCTCGCGCCGTGTCCTCCCTTCTCAGGACGTCACGTTCGACGAGTCGGTTCCCTTCTACCGTATTTTCCCCTACCGCTCTTCCCCTTCCCCCCCCCCCGCCGCTTTTTCTTGCTCCCGGTCCGCCTCCGGTAGACCCCCTCTCGCCCCAGGGTCCTGCTCCCTCGGGAGTGTCTCAGGTAGACCCTCTCCCTGGTACTGTGCCTGTTCAGGTAGCTGTCGTCTCAGGTGCTGCTCCAGGTGCTGCGTCTGGGGGTGCTGCGTCTGGGGGTACGGAGCCGGGGGATGCGGGGTCTGAGGGTGCTGGGTCTGGGGGTGCTGAGCCTGAGGGTGTTGAGCCTGGGGGTGCTGAGTCGGAGGGTGCGGAGCCTGAGGGTGCTGAGTCGGAGGGTGCGGAGTCTGGGGGTACTGAGCCTCGGGGTGCTGCTTCGTCTGGAGGTCCTGCTGGTGCTTCGCCGCGACTGTCCTCGCAGCAGCTGCGTGAGTGGCTTGTTCAGCGCGCACACCGTCGGAGTGGGGCTCCCGGAGCTGGCGGCCCTGGAGGCGCTGGAGCCGGAGGTGCTGCTGTTACTACTGGAGTTGGAGACCCTACGGAGCCTGGAGCAGCTGGCGCTGGAGGCGCTGGAGCTGCAGGAGCTGGAGTTGTTGACCCTGGTGCTGGAGGTGCAGGAGGCACTGTGCGGCCGCGTCCGTACTTCGTTCCCCTCCTTGAGCAGGTTCTTGGTGTCCCGTCTTCTCCTGGTCTTCCTCCTCCCTTCCTGTGTCCTCCGCCTGACCAGTCGCAGCCGCAGTTACAGCCAGCCTCCCCACTGCCTGTTCCCTCTCCTTACACTGAGCAGTCCGGAGGTCTTACAGAGCGTCGTGAGCCTGCGTCTCGTCCTGTCTCGCCTGTTCGCCCTGCTCGTCGCGCTCCTCGTTCGCGTCCTCCCCCTGTCCCAGGCACGCACACCATGGCACTCCGTCCTTCCTCTGTTCCACTGCGTGTTCCTCTGCCTGCTCCTCCTGAGTCCTCTCTTCCTGAGGTCCCTGACCCTGAGTCTGAACGAGCGCGTGCTGCCAATCCCACTGTCGCTCGTCTCCTTGCCACTGCTGTCACTGACTCGTCCTTTGAGTCTGCTGCTGCTTCTGCTCTCGTTGCTGAGCTACTTGACTTTGCTGCTGCCTGCCGTCTCGACTACGCCTCTGCTCTAGTTGCTGAGTCTGTGCCTGCCAGTCCTCCGTCCGTCGGGGGTGAGTGTGCTCTTGGCACGGACGTCGTTGAGGACAGGCAGGAGGACTTTGAGTATCTTGCAGCTGCTGTACCTCGTTTCGCCTCCTTGCTGCTTGCCCCTGAGGGAGACCCGGATGCTCCTGACATCCCGACCCCGCGCTCTTACGCAGAAGCGATTACGGGTCCTTACTCCTCTCAGTGGCAGGCAGCTATGGATGCCGAGATGGCATCCTGGAAGTCCACAGGCACTTACGTCGACGAGGTTCCCCCACCTGGGGTGAACATAGTCGATGGCATGTGGATCTTCAGGGTGAAGCGGCCGCCGGGTTCTCCGCCTGCCTTCAAGGCGCGTTACGTTGCTCGAGGTTTCAGTCAGCGACAGGGAGTTGACTACTTCCAGACCTTCTCCCCCACCCCGAAGATGACTACTCTTCGGGTGTTGCTGCACGTAGCTGCTCAGCGTGACTACGAGTTACACTCCCTGGACTTCAGTACTACCTTCCTGCAGGGCAGCCTGCACGAGGAGATCTGGCTGCGCCGACCACCTGGTTTCACTGGGTCGTTTCCTACAGGTACCCAGTGGAGCCTCCGCCGACCAGTCTACGGTCTCCGCCAGGCGCCTCGCGAGTGGCACGACACACTCAGGACTACACTTGCGGCTCTTGGGTTTGTTCCTTCTACAGCAGACCCGTCACTGTTTCTACGCACCGACACCTCGTTGCCGCCCTTCTACGTCCTAGTGTACGTCGACGACCTCGTCTTTGCCACGGCTGACACTGAGGCACTTACCCTAGTGAAGTCCGAGCTGCAGAAGAGACATACCTGCACTGACCTGGGTGAACTGCGCAGCTACCTTGGCCTGCAGATCACCCGGGACAGAGCACGGCGCACCATCACACTGACTCAGTCACACATGGTGCACCAGGTCCTTCAGCGCTTCGGCTTCTAGTACTCCTCGCCACAGCTCACTCCTCTGTCTACCAGCCACTCGCTCTCAGCTCCACCTTCGGACGAGTCCGTAGAGCCGAGTGGCCCGTACCCAGAGCTTGTGGGTTGCCTCATGTACCTGATGACTTGCACACGACCCGACCTCGCATACCCTCTCAGCCTTCTGGCTCGCTACGTGGCTCCCGGTAGGCACCGAAAGGTGCACTGGGATGCTGCGAAGAGAGTACTGCGTTACCTGTGCAGTACGTCGGGCATGGGGCTTGTGCTTGGAGGACGGGGTCCTGTTGTCCTCACTGGTCACGCAGACGCCTCCTGGGCTGACGACTCAGCTACGCAGCGGTCGTCGTAGGGTTACACCTTCAGCCTTGGGTCCGGCTCGGTTTCTTGGCGGTCTACCCGCTCGTCTTCAGTTCTCAGCTCCAGCTGTGAGGCTGAGATCTACGCCGGAGCCATGGCTGCTCAGGAGCTACGCTGGCTCACCTACTTGCTGACCGACTTGGGAGAGCAGCCTCGTTCGCCTCCAGTCCTGTACGTAGACAACAAGGCCATGATTGCCTTGTGTCAGGAGCACAGACTGGAGCACAGAACGAAGCACATCGCTCTGCGATACTTCCTTGCTCGAGAGTTACAGCAGCGTGGTCAGCTTCGTCTAGCGTACGTGGCCACCCGGGCCAACACTGCTGATGTCTTCACCAAGGCACTTCCGCCTGGTGACCATCAGTGCTTTGTTACTGTGTTAGGCCTTGTGTCTACTTTGCCTCACTTACTTACTGCCTGACTCTGCCTGTACTGTGATCTATCCATATACCTGCATGCTTGCACTTGTTAGGGTATGATCACTGTATTGTTTGTTCTCTGTATATAATTCTCCATGTGAAGTGGCCTTGTGGCCCTTTGCTTGTGCTCGAACTGTGTGGTGACTTTGTGATCCACCCTGAGCTTGCTTTGCCTTTCTTGACTGGTCTTGTGACCATTACTCGTTCTGGCTATCCCCCACTTCGCCTATGGGGGTGTGTCAAACATATATGCTTAGTTATATCTAGGCTTAGTTTATGTGTGTACAGTTGTCTAGGCTATAGTGGGTTTAGCCTTAGGGGGTACAGTTTTCTCTCGACATTCTACTTGTACCCCTCGTCACTTCCTAGTAAACCATTCTCACCTAAGATTCTAACAGACAGAAGATTATACAACAGCGTTGTATGAGCCATCGCGAAGGGCCAGTAGAGCGGGCCGAGCTGGGACTGGGCGAGCAGAGCTCGCATCTTTTCTTGGAGAGTTGGATTGAGGCGTTCTGCTACACCGCTCTGTTGGTGAGCGTGAGGAAGTGAGAATAGGCACCGTATGCCTCTCTCTTGCAGGTACGTTGTAAACTCGAGACTCCGATACTCCCCGGCTCCATCACACTGGAAGGACTTTAGTTTGGTGTCGGACTCACGTTCTGCGAGAGGTAGCCATGTTCGAAACGCTGTGAAGGCAAGAAAACGGTTAGTCATGTTACCAGTCCAGACGTATCGAGTAGAAGCTTCAGTAAACGTGATGACGTATTTCTCGCCATTGAAACCCTCCGCAGGTAAGTTTAGAATATCGCTGTAAACTTTTTCCATCAAGCGATAATCCTCAGCGCCAGGAAAATGAGACGGGTACGGTTCGTGCGGTAGATTTGCTGCTGGGCAGATTAAGCAGGGTGACGGACGATTGACCGGTTTCATTTCGAGGCCGCCAGGTAAGAGAAGCGAATTCTTGTCGAGAACAGCAGCTTTGATTGTGTTGTTGAGCGTAGACTGCGACGGATGACCAAGACGCTTATGCCATGTGTCTATGGTAGCTTTGTGTCCCTGTGCACGCAGATAATGATCGGCGTTAGCAAAGAAAGACAACAGCAGCCGATGACCGTCAGCGCGAACATGATCTGTGATAGGCGGGATGAACTTGGTAAGGTTAGGTGGTGGAATTTTTATTTCAACGTCGATGTTTTCGCCAGGTGAAAGAACTAACTCCCCGCTTTCTTGATATGATGCTGCAGGTTTAGGCTCAACGCCGACAAGTCGTCCGGGGTCGAGGATTTCCATGTCAGCAACACGCTGCTCTGCTTCAGTGAGAAGACGTCGATCACGATCAGCAGGTGTTTCTCCCCAAGTGGTCTCGTCAGGTTCCTGTGCCCCCCAAGCGCCTTCACCCGTGGGCATATTCATCGTATCTCCCCAACCACCAACTTGAGCAAGATAGTCGCGGGAGTTCTGGACGTCATTCAGGTCTTGATTGTCGAAGGTCAGCATGACAGCAGCAGCCGTGGTTGAAGACGTGGGTACAACTCCCTCACGAGGAACGGTATCATCGGTGTAATCAATGTCATCGCGATGCTCCCATGGGCCAAGAGAGAGATTTTTTTCGGAGTCGGCAGTGGTGCGCTCAGGTACGAAGTTGAGGACGAATACACCATTCTGTTCGATTGCCATGCCGGGTTTCCTGTCTCCATATCTCAAAGTAAATTTTCCAGGTTCGCCAAGTAAAGTAATCCCATTCCGCATGAGCTGTGCAGATGACATCAGATTGAAGCCAAGTCGAGGAACGAGAAGTACATCGTTAAGGTGAAGACTGAAGTCTTCTTCAACGGAATCAAGAATGATGTTGTCAAACTTATATCTGCTATGGTCTATTTAGGCTGTAGTGGGGTAGCTCTTAGAGGGTACAACACTTTGCAAGAACAAGGGCCTAGCGTGTGCAAAATTGCAAGAACAAAGGCCTAGCATGTGCAAAATTGCAAGAACAAGGGCCTAGCGAGTGCAAAATAGCAAGAACAAGGGCCTAACATGTGCAAAATTGCAAGAACAAAAGCCTAGCGTGTGCAAAATTGCAAGAACAAGGGCCTAGCGTGTGCAAAATTGCAAGAACAAAGGCCTAGCGAGTATAAAATTGCAAGAACAAGGGCCTAGCGTGTGCAAAATAGCAAGAACAAGAGCCTAGCGTGTGCAAAATTGCAAGAACAAGGGCCTAGCGTGAGCAAAATTGCTAGAACAAGGGCCTTACGAGTGCAAAATTGCAAGAACAAGGGCCTAGCGACTGCAAAATTGCAAGAACAAGAGCCTAGCGTGTGCAAAATTGCAAGAACAAGGGCCTGGCATGTGCAAAATTGCAAGAACAAGGGCCTAGCGTGTGCAAAATTGCAAGAACAAGGTCCTAGCGTGTGCAAAAATGCAAGAACAAGGGCCTAATGTGTGCAAAATTGCAAGAACAAGGGCCTAGCGTGTGGAAAATAGCAAGAACAAGGGCCTAGCGTGTGCAAACTTGCAACAACAAGGGCCTAGCGTGTGCAAAATAGCAAGAACAAGGGCCTAGCGTGTGCAAAATTGCAAGAACAAGGGCCTAGCGTGTGCAAAATTTCAAGAACAAGGGCCTAGCGTGTGCAAAATTGCAAGAACAAAGGCCTAGCGAGTGTAAAATTGCAAGGAAAAGGGCCTAGCGTGTTCAAAATTGCAAGAACAAGGGCCTAGCGTGTGCAAAATTGCAAGAACAAGGGCCTAGCGTGTACAAAAAAGCAAGAACAAGGGCCTAGCGAATGCAAAAATGCAAGAACAAGGGCCTAGCGTGTGCAAAGTTGGAAGAACAAGGGCCTAGCGTGTGCAAAATAGCAAGAACAAGGGCCTAGCGTGTGCAAAATTTCATGAACAAGGGCCTAGCGGGTGCAAAATTGCAAGAACAAGGGCCTAGCGTGTGCAAAGTTGCAAGAACAAAGGCCTAGCTTGTGCAAAGATTCAAGAACAAGGGCCTAGCGTGTGCAAAATTGCAAGAACAAAGGCCTAGCGTGTGCAAATTTGCAAGAACAAGGGCCTAGCGTGTGCAAAATTGCAAGAACAAGGGCCTAGAGTGTGCAAAATTGCAAGAACAAGGGCCTAGAGTGTGCAAAATAGCAAGAACAAGGGCCTAGCGTATGCAACATTGCAAGAACAAGGGTCTAGCGAGTGCAAAATAGCAAGAACAAGGGCCTAGCGTATGCAACATTGCAAGAACAAGGGCCTAGCGAGTGCAAAATAGCAAGAACAAGGGCCTAACGTGTGCAAAATTGCAAGAACAAAGGCCTAGCGTGTGCAAAATTGCAAGAACAAGGGCCTAGCGTGTGCAAATTTTCAAGAACAAGGGCCTAGCGTGTGCAAAATAGCGAGAACAAGGGCCTAGTGTGTGCAAAATCGCAAGAACAAGGGCCTAGTGTGTGCAAAATTGCAAAAACAAGGGCCTAGCGTGTGCAAAATAGCGAGAGCATGGGCCTAGCGTGTGCAAAATTGCAAGAACAAGGGCCTAGCGTGTGCAAAATAGCAAGAACAAGAGCCTAGCGTGTGCAAAATTGCAAGAACAAGGGCCTAGCGTGTGCAAAATAGCAAGAACAAGGGCCTAGCGTGTGCAAAATTGCAAGAACAAGGGCCTAGCGTGTGCAAAATTGCAAAAACAAGGGCCTAGCGTGTGCAAAATAGCAAGAACAAGGGCCTAGCGAGTGCAAAACTGCAAGAACAAGGGCCTAGAGTGTGCAAAATAGCAAGAACAAGGGCCTAGCGTGTGCAAAATTGCAAGAACAAGGGCCTAGCGAGTGCAAAATTGCAAGAACAAGGGCCTAGCATGTGCAAAATTGCAAGAACAAAGGCCTAGCGTGTGCAAAAATTCAAGAACAAACGCCTAGCGTGTGCAAAATTGCAAAAACAAAGGCCTAGCGTGTGCAAATTTGCAAGAACAATGGCCTAGCGTGTGCAAAATTGCAAGAACAAGGGCCTAGCGAGTGCAAAACTGCAAGAACAAGGGCCTAGCATGTGCAAAA
The DNA here is from genome assembly GCA_947471745.1 of Closterium sp. Naga37s-1. NCBI lineage: Eukaryota > Viridiplantae > Streptophyta > Zygnematophyceae > Desmidiales > Closteriaceae > Closterium > Closterium sp. Naga37s-1. The sequence goes on from CANJKZ010000960.1 coordinate 433,656, forward strand.
TTGCAAGAACAAGGGCCTAGCGTGTGCAAAATTGCAAGAACAAAGGCCTAGCATGTGCAAAATTGCAAGAACAAGGGCCTAGCGAGTGCAAAATAGCAAGAACAAGGGCCTAACATGTGCAAAATTGCAAGAACAAAGGCCTAGCATGTGCAAAATTGCAAGAATAAGGGCCTAGCGAGTGCAAAATAGCAAGAACAAGGGCCTAGCGTGTGCAAAATTGCAAGAACAAGGGCCTAGCGTGTGCAAAATTTCAAGAACAAGGGCCTAGCGTGTGCAAAATAGCGAGAACAAGGGCCTAGTTTGTGCAAAATCGCAAGAACAAGGGCCTAGTGTGTGCAAAATTGCAAAAACAAGGGCCTAGCGTGTGCAAAATAGCGAGAGCATGGGCCTAGCGTGTGCAAAATTGCAAGAACAAGGGCCTAGCGTGTGCAAAATAGCAAGAACAAGAGCCTAGCGTGTGCAAAATTGCAAGAACAAGGGCCTAGCGTGTGCAAAATAGCAAGAACAAGGGCCTAGCATGTGCAAAATTGCAAGAACAAGGGCCTAGCGTACCCATCTCATTCCTAGTTCATTCATTCTTTCGTCTATCTTTCTCACATGGTATAGAGCTAGTTTCGAGAATTTTAAAAAAGGGCCCACCACGAATTTTTTTTTACTGCCTACTTGCCGCGCGCGTCGCGCTTTCCCTTCGAGGCCCGTCGCGGCCCCTGCGCCTGCCCTCAGAGCCAGCGCCCGCCACGTAAGGCCCCGTAAGGCCCCGTTATGCCCCGTAAGGCCCCGTTAGAGGCCCCGTAAGGCCCCGTCAGGCCCCGTTAGAGGCCCCGTAAGGCCCCGTCAGGCCCCGTTTGGCCCCGTTTTAGGCCCCGTACGGCCCCTTTCGGCCCCGTTAGAGGCCTCGTACGGCCCCGTCAGGCCCCGTTAGAGGCCCCGTACGGCCCCGTCAGGCCTCGTAAGGCCCCGTCAGGCCCCGTTAGAGGCCCCGTACGGCCCCGTCAGGCCCCGTTAGAGGCCCCGTAAGGCCCCGTCAGGCCCCGTTTGGCCCCGTTTAAGGCCCCATAAGGCCCCTTCCGGCCCCGTGAGAGGCCCTGTAAGGCCCCGTCAGGCCCCGTTAGAGGCCCCGTACGGCCCCGTCAAGCCCCGTTAGAGGCCCCGTGAGGCCCCATCAGGCCCCGTTTGGCCCCGTTTAAGGCCCCGTAAGGCCCCGTCAGGCCCCGTTAGAGGCCCCGTAGGCCCCGTCAGGCCCCGTTAGAGGCCCCGTCGGCCCCGTCAGGCCCCGTTAGAGGCTCCGTACGGTCCCGTCAGGCCCCGTTAAAGGCCCCCTTCAGGCCCAGCCGGCCCTACTGCGGCTCTGTCGCAGCTCTGCCCCGGCCCTGTCTCCGCCCTGCCCCGGCCCTGCTCCTGCACTGCCGCGGCCCGGCCCCGACCCGACCCTGTCTCCGCCCTGCCCCGGCCCTGCTCCTGCACTGCCGCGGCCCGGCCCCGACCTCGCCCCGGCCCTGCTCCGACCCTGCCCCGGCCCTGCCCAGGCCCTGCCCCGGCCCTGCCCCGGCCCTGCATCCTGCCCCGGCCCTGCCCCGGCCCTGCCCCGGCCCTGCATCCTGCCTCTGCCCTGCCCCGGCCCTGCCCCGGCTCTGCCTCGGCCCTGCCCCCTGCCCCGGCCCTGCATCCTGCCTCGGCCCTGCCCAGGCCCTGCCCCCTGCCCAGGCCCTGCCCCGGCTCTGCCTCGGCCCTGCCCCCTGCCCCGGCCCTGCATCCTGCCTCGGCCCTGCCCCCTGCCCCGGCCCTGCCCCGGCTCTGCCCCGGCCCTGCCCCGGCCCTGCCCCCCTGCCCCGGCCCTGCCCCGGCTCTGCCTCGGCCCTGCCCCGGCCCTACACCTGCCTTGTCACTGGTAAGAGCGCCGCACTGCCGAGCCGCGCCGCCCTGCCTAGCCTGCCCTGCCGAGTTGCACTGCTGCTGCTGCTAGCCTACTGCTGCTCCTGTCATGGCTAGTCTCAATGTTCTTACCTTTGACGCTGAGGGTCGAGCTGTTGACTTTGAGGTCTGGCTAGATGATCTGCAGCTTTTCCTTCAGTGCGATAGCAAGGATGGCCTATCACTGTTTGATCTCACGTCTGGCGCCCCTACTGCCCCTGCTGCTGATGCTGACAGTACTGTTCGCTCGCAGTGGCTCACGCGCGATGCTGCTGCTCGTCTTGCTGTGCGTAATCACCTGCCGTCTACTGAGCACGCGCACTTTAGTCAGTACAAGAGTGCTAGGGCTCTGTACGACGCTGTAGTTGCACGCTACTCCTCCCCTACCACTGCTGCCCTCAGCCGCCTCATGCTGCCGTACCTTTTTCCTGACCTTGCCGCCTTTGCCACAGTTGCTGACCTAGTTGCTCACCTCCGCACTAGTGACGCTCACTACCGCGCTGCCCTTCCTACTGAGTTTCTTCCCACGAACTCCCCCCCCATGTACATCACCCTTTACTACCTAGTCACCCGCCTCCCTGACTCTCTCTCCTCAGTCAAGGATCACTTTCTCTCCCTTTGCCCTACCGCGCTGACTGTCGACCTGCTAGAGGAGCGCCTTGCTGCAGCTGAGAAGAGTATCTTAGCTGTTGGGGCTTCTCGCGGCGACCGTCGCACCCCCTTCTTTGAGGGGTGTTCCCCTGTCCCCCTTCTCCCCTCTGTTGCCTCTGCTGCTGCTGTCGACCTCGTTGGCACTGAGGAGGTCGGCGCTGCGTCTGCCCCTAGTGGGCGACGCCGCACAGGCAAGAGCAAGGGAAGCAAGGGTGGTGGAGGGGGCAGTGGAGGAAGCGGTGGAGGAGGTGGAGGTGGTGGTGGGGGTGGTCCCGGGGGTGGGGGCGTCGGTGGCGGCAGTGGAGGCCGTGGAGGCGGTGGAGGAGGCGGTGAAGGCGGCGGCAGCGGTGGTGGAGGTAGCAGAGGAGGTGGTGCTGGTCGCGGTGCAGCCATGCAGCGTGGAGGCCTTGGTGGCGGCCAGCGTCAGCAGCAGCTGCGCACCCGTGAGACCCCGTCTGTTCAGCAGCTTCGTGAGTGGTACGCTGGGCGTGGGAGGTCTGGGGGTGCAGGTCCCTGCACGTACGTTCTTCGCACAGGCACTCGTAGTGGGGAGGTGTGTGGGCTCCCACACACCACGCAGCGCTACTTCGGCCGCCTGACTGATGTTTGGCGTACCCAATTTCCTGACGCTGTTGATCTTCCTCGTTGGCATGATCTGCTTCTGCAGAATGTGCCTATCTTTGATCTAGACTTTGATGCTATCCTTGCTGCCATGTATGCTCATGCTGATATTATTAAGGGTGACTGTTACCTGCGTGTCCCGCCCGATCCGGGCACTGTGGCTGCTGCTCTAGGTGCTAGTGCGTCTGCTGCTCCAGGTGCTTGTGCGGCTGCTGCTCTAGGTGCTAGTGCGTCTGCTGCTCCAGGTGCTGGTACGTCTCCTCCCTCTGGTACTCCACCTACTGCATCCTTTCACAATTAAACACTTGACTCTGGTGCTTCGCGCTGTTTCTTTAGAGACAGCACCACGCTCACGCCGCTCAGTCGGCCTGTTGCGGTCTCCCTTGCTGACCCCTCCGGGGGCCCAGTACTTGCACACTCCTCCACTGTCCTACCGTGTCCTGCGGCCCCGTCGGGCTTGCTGTCGGGACTCCACCTCCCCTCGTTCTCTACGAACCTGGTGAGTGGAGCTGACCTCCAGGACGCGTGGGTTGACCAGTTCACCCCTGGAGGTCAGCGTGTGACCCACTGCACTTGCTCTCGGACGGGCCGTCACCTGGCCACGTTCACCCGTCGGCCAGGGTCGAGTCTGTACACACTGACTACTGCGCCTCCTTCGGTCTCTGCGTCTGGTCAGGTAGCTGCGTCCAGTCAGGTGTTTGCTGCCGCGTCCAGGTCTAGTCCTGCGTCTGCCCCCTGCTCGTGTCGCCCTTTGGCACACGAGACTCTCCTTTGGCACCACCGCCTTGGTCACCCCTCCCTACCTCGTCTTCGAGGTATGGCCTCCCGTGCCCTTGTCTCGGGTCTTCCCAGGTCCCTCCCTCCCCTTCCTCCGGGGCCTGCCCCCACCTGTGTTCCTTGCGTCGAGGGCCGGCAGCGCGCCGCCCCTCACTCCTCCTCGTTTCCTCCGACTGAGGCTCCTCTGCAGACTCTTCACATGGACGTGTGGGGCCCAGCCCGCGTCCGTGGACAGGGACACGAGCGCTACTTCCTCCTGGTCGTTGACGACTACTCGCGTTACACCACAGTCTTCCCCTTGCGCAGCAAGGGTGAGGTCCCTGAGGTGTTGATCGACTGGATCCGCGGTGCTCGTCGCCAGCTCAGTGAGAGTTTCGGCTCAGACCTTCCTGTTCTGCGTCTGCACTCGGACAGAGGCGGGGAGTTTTCCTCCGACCTCCTGAGAGCCTTCTGTCGTTTGGAGGGCATCCGCCAGACGTTCACGCTTCCGGCCTCCCCGCAGCAAAATGGGATTGCTGAGCGCCGCATTGGCATGGTCATGGACGTCGCTCGTACATCCATGATCCATGCGGCTGCTCCCCATTTTCTGTGGCCGTTCGCGGTTCAGTACGCGGCGCATCAGATCAACCTTCAGCCTCGTGTCTCCTTACCGGAGACCACACCTACTCTGCGGTGGACGGGGAAGGTTGGCGATGCGTCTGCGTTTCGTGTTTGGGGATCTCGAGCTTTTGTCCGCGATACTAGCGCGGACAAGCTGTCCTCCCATGCCGTTCCCTGTGTCTTCCTTGGCTTCCCTCCTGACGCACCCGGGTGGCGGTTCTACCACCCCGCCTCGCGTCGTGTTCTGTCCTCTCAGGACATCACGTTCGACGAGTCGGTGTCGTACTACCGTCTCTTTCCCTACCGCACTGCCTCTCCCCCCCCCCCGCCGCTCTTCCTCGCACCAGGTACTCCCCTGGTAGACCCCCTACCCCCCCAGGGTCCTGCCCCCTCAGGTGTGTCCCAAGTAGACCCTGCCGAGCCGGTCGAGGTAGCTGTCGACTCAGGTGCTGCTAGGGGTGCTTACCCTGGGGGTGCGGAGACTGAGGGTACTGCGTCTGGGGGTGCTTTGCCTGCGTGTGCTGAGTCTGGAGGTGCTCTCGGTGTCCCGTCGCGGCGGGAGCCCCTCTCTCCACAGCGGCTTCGTGAGTGGTACTCTCGACGCTGTCGAGGTGGTGCTGGTGCTGGAGCTCCTGGAGGTGCTGCGGGTGCTGGAGGTGCTGCTGGTGCTACTGGAGCTACTGGAGGTACTGGCGCTGCTGGAGGTGGTGCTGGTGCTGGAGCTGCTGGAGGTGCTGCTGGTGCTGGAGGTGGTGCTGCTGCTGGCGGTGGTGCTGGTGCTGGAGGTGGTGCTGCTGCTGGAGGTGGTGCTGGTGCTGGAGGTGGTGCTGGTGCTGGAGCTGCTGGAGGTGCTGCTGCTGCTGGAGGTGGTGCTGCTGCTGGAGCTGCTGGAGGTGCTGCTGGGACTGGAGACCCTGGGGCTGAGGGTACTGGTTCTGTCTCTGCTGTTTCTGGAGGCGTTACGCGGCCGCGGCCGTACTACGTTCCGCTCCTTCAGCAGGTTCTTGGCTCCCCGCCTTCTCCTGGTCCTCCTCCTCCTTTCCTGAGTCCACCGCCCGTCCAGTCCCAGTCGCAGTTGCAGCCGCCTCTCCGCTGCCTGGTCCTTCTCCTTACTCTGGTCCGACTAGAGGTCTTACGGAGCGTCGTGAGCCTGAGTCTCGTCCTGTGTCGCCTGAGTCTCGTTCTGCGTCGCCTGTCCGTCCTGTTCGCGCTGGTCGTGTTTCGCGTCCGCGTCTTCCTCCTGTCCCAGGCACTCACTCTATGACACTGCGTCCTTCTACTGCTCCACAGCGTGTCCCTCTGCCCTCTCCTCCTGCGTCCTCTCTTCCTGACGGTCCGGACCCGGAGTCTGACTCCCTTCGTGCTGCTAGTCCTACTGTCACGCGCTTTCTGGCCACTGCTGTCACTGACCCTCTGTTTGAGTCCACTGCTGCGTCTGCTCTTGTTACTGAGCTCGTTGACTTTGCTGCAGTGCAGTACCCGAAGAGTGGTCATCTTCGGGGTAGGGGAGAAGGTCTGAAAGAAGTCAACTCCCTGTCGCTGACTGAAGCCACGTGCAACGTAACGCGCCTTGAAGGCAGGCGGAGAACCCGGCGGCCGCTTCACCCTGAAGATCCACATGCCACTGACGATGTTCGCCCTAGGTGGGGGAACCTCGTCTACGTAGGTGCCTGTGGACTTCCAGGAAGCCATCTCTACGTCCATGGCTGCCTGCCACTGAGAGGAGTAGGGACCCTCTATCGCCTCTGCGTAAGAGCGCGGGGTCGGGATGTCTAGTGCATCCGGGTCTCCCTCAGGGGTAAGCAGCATGGACACGAGATGAGGTGAAGCAGCGGCAAAGCACTCAAGGTCCTCCTGTCTGTCCTCAAGGACGTCCGTGCCAACAGCACACTCACCCCCGACGGACGGAGGACAGACAGACGCAGACTCAGCAACAAGACTAGCGGCGTAGTCTAGGCGACAGGCGCTCAGCGCGACTACGAGCTCGACTCGCTTGACTTCAGCACAGCCTTCCTGCAGGGCAGCCTGCACGAGGAGATCTGGCTGCGCCGCCCACCTGGCTTCACTGGGTCGTTTCCTTCTGGTACCCAGTGGAGCCTCAGGCGGCCAGTCTACGGTCTCCGCCAGGCGCCCCGTGAGTGGCACGACACGCTCAGGACGACTCTTGCTGCTCTTGGTTTTGCTCCTTCCACTGCTGACCCTTCTCTGTTTCTACGCACTGACGCTACTCTGCCGCCGTTCTACGTTCTTGTATACGTAGACGACCTTGTCTTTGCTACTGCTGACACGGAGGCACTCGCCCACGTGAAGTCCGAGCTGCAAAAGAGACACACGTGCACAGACCTGGGTGAGCTCACAAGCTATCTTGGCTTGCGGATCACCCGGGACAGAGCACAGCGCACCATTACCTTGACTCAGTCACACATGGTGCAGGAGGTCCTTCAGCGCTTCGGCTTCACCTACTCCTCGCCACAGTCCACTCCTCTGCCTACCGGTCACTCGCTCTCAGCTCCACCTTCGGACGAGTCCGTAGAGCCGAGTGGCCCGTATCCAGAGCTTGTGGGCTGCCTCATGTACCTGATGACTTGCACACGACCTGACCTCGCATACCCTCTCAGCCTTCTGGCTCGCTACGTGGCTCCCGGCAGGCACCGAAAGGTGCACTGGGATGCTGCGAAGAGGGTGTTGCGATACTTGTGCAGTACATCGGGCATGGGGCTCGTGCTTGGAGGACGGGCTCGAGTTGTCCTCACTGGTCACGCTGACGCCTCCTGGGTTGACGACTTGGCTACGCAGCGGTCGTCACAGGGTTACACCTTCAGCCTTGGCTCCGGTTCTGTCTCCTGGCGGTCTACCCGCTCTTCTTCTGTTCTCAGCTCCAGTTGTGAGGCTGAGATCTACGCTGGGGCCATGGCTGCACAGGAGCTTCGCTGGCTCACCTACCTGCTGACTGACTTGGGAGAGGCGCCTCGTTCTCCTCCAGTTCTGTACGTCGGCAACAAGGCCATGCTGGCCTTGTGTCAGGAGCACAGACTGGAGCACAGAACGAAGCACATTGCTCTGCGCTACTTCCTTGCTCGAGAGTTGCAGCAGCGTGGCCAGCTTCGTCTTGCTTACGTGGCCTCTCAGGCCAACACTGCTGATGTTTTCACCAAGGCACTTCAGCCTTGTGATCATCAGCGTTTCTGTACTGTGTTAGGCCTTGTCCCTACTGTGCCTCACTTGTTGACTTCTTGACTCTGCTTGTACTGTACTCTATATACTTATACCTGCATGCTTACACTTGCTAGGTTGTGTTCACTGTACTGTTTGCTTTCCTTTATATAACTCTGCATGTGAACTGGCCTTATGGCCCTTTGCTTGTGCTCAGACTGTGTGGTGACTTTGTGATCCACCCTGAGCTTGCTTTGCTTTTCTTGACTGGTCTTGTGACCTCTTGTTCTCCCCCACTTTGCCTATGGGGGTGTGTCAAACTTATATCTGCTATGGTCTATTTAGGCTGTAGTGGGGTAGCTCTTAGAGGGTACACCACTTATGTGTTTCCTATTTGTACCCATCTCATTCCTAGTTCATTCATTCTTTCGTCTATCCTTCTCACAGATGTTACCCATCCAGTGTGCTGTAAGACGTTGATTGTTGGCGACGGTGACAACGCATGGGTTCTGAAGACGGCGCTGATTGATGACAAAACGATTTTCTGAGGAACACATATGCTGGCTGCAACAACTGTCGAGATACCATGTGTTGGGACCTTCCAAGGTATGTGCAAGGTTGGCATAGACCTCGGGTGGTATGGGCGTATTGAGTTCATCGTTGAAGTTATTATGAACACGGTCTTCGGCGTCAGGATCGTAGACGGTAGAAACTGACGTCATACAATTAATAACTTCTTTCGCTTGTGTCTTGACAGGTGTTGTAGGCGGCTTCGCAGCTTCCGTCTTCGCAGCTTCCGGCTTCTCAACATCACCTGAAGAAGCTTTGGTGTATTTCGATGCAGACCGCTTCCAAGATGGTTTATCCTTCGACCAGCAGGTATCGATAGTATTGTGAGAAAGATAGACGAAAGAATGAATGAACTAGGAATGAGATGGGTACAAATAGAAAACACATAAGAGTTGTACCCTCTAAGAGCTACCCCACTACAGCCTAAATAGACCATAGCAGATATAAGTTTGACACACCCCCATAGGCAAAGTGGGGGAGAACAAGAGGTCACAAGACCAGTCAAGAAAAGCAAAGCAAGCTCAGGGTGGATCACAAAGTCACCACACAGTCTGAGCACAAGCAAAGGGCCATAAGGCCAGTTCACATGCAGAGTTGTATAAAGGAAAGCAAACAGTACAGTGAACACAACCTAGCAAGTGTAAGCATGCAGGTATAAGTATATAGAGTACAGTACAAGCAGAGTCAGGAAGTCAACAAGTGAGGCACAGTAGGGACAAGGCCTAACACAGTACAGAAACGCTGATGATCACAAGGCTGAAGTGCCTTGGTGAAAACATCAGCAGTGTTGGCCTGAGAGGCCACGTAAGCAAGACGAAGCTGGCCACGCTGCTGCAACTCTCGAGCAAGGAAGTAGCGCAGAGCAATGTGCTTCGTTCTGTGCTCCAGTCTGTGCTCCTGACACAAGGCCAGCATGGCCTTGTTGCCGACGTACAGAACTGGAGGAGAACGAGGCGCCTCTCCCAAGTCGGTCAGCAGGTAGGTGAGCCAGCGAAGCTCCTGTGCAGCCATGGCCCCAGCGTAGATCTCAGCCTCACAACTGGAGCTGAGAACAGAAGAAGAGCGGGTAGACCGCCAGGAGACAGAACCGGAGCCAAGGCTGAAGGTGTAACCCTGTGACGACCGCTGCGTAGCCAAGTCGTCAACCCAGGAGGCGTCAGCGTGACCAGTGAGGACAACTCGAGCCCGTCCTCCAAGCACGAGCCCCATGCCCGATGTACTGCACAAGTATCGCAACACCCTCTTCGCAGCATCCCAGTGCACCTTTCGGTGCCTGCCGGGAGCCACGTAGCGAGCCAGAAGGCTGAGAGGGTATGCGAGGTCAGGTCGTGTGCAAGTCATCAGGTACATGAGGCAGCCCACAAGCTCTGGATACGGGCCACTCGGCTCTACGGACTCGTCCGAATGTGGAGCTGAGAGCGAGTGACCGGTAGGCAGAGGAGTGGACTGTGGCGAGGAGTAGGTGAAGCCGAAGCGCTGAAGGACCTCCTGCACCATGTGTGACTGAGTCAAGGTAATGGTGCGCTGTGCTCTGTCCCGGGTGATCCGCAAGCCAAGATAGCTTGTCAGCTCACCCAGGTCTGTGCACGTGTGTCTCTTCTGCAGCTCGGACTTCACGTGGGCGAGTGCCTCCGTGTCAGCAGTAACAAAGACAAGGTCGTCTACGTATACAAGAACGTAGAACGGCGACAGAGTAGCGTCAGTGCGTAGAAACAGAGAAGGGTCAGCAGTGGAAGGAGCAGCCAGATCTCCTCGTGCAGGCTGCCCTGCAGGAAGGCTGTGCTGAAGTCAAGCGAGTGGAGCTCGTAGTCACGCTGAGCAGCAACGTGCAGCAGTACCCGAAGAGTGGTCATCTTCGGGGTAGGGGAGAAGGTATGAAAGAAGTCAACTCCCTGTCGTTGACTGAAGCCACGTGCAACCTAACGCGCCTTGAAGGCAGGCGGAGAACCCGGCGGCCGCTTCACCCTGAAGATCCACATGCCACTGACGATGTTCGCCCCAGGTGGGGGAACCTCGTCTACGTAGGTGCCTGTGGACTTCCAGGAAGCCATCTCTGCGTCCATGGCTGCCTGCCACTGAGAGGAGTAGGGACCCTCTATCGCCTCTGCGTAAGAGCACGGGGTCGGGATGTCTAGTGCATCCGGGTCTCCCTCAAGGGTAAGCAGCATGGACACGAGATGAGGTGAAGCAGCGGCAAAGCACTCAAGGTCCTCCTGTCTGTCCGCAAGGACGTCCGTGCCAAGAGCACACTCACCCCCGACGGACGGAGGGCAGACAGACGCAGACTCAGCAACAAGACTAGCGGCGTAGTCTAGGCGACAGGCTGCAGCAAAGTCAACGAGCTCAGTAACAAGAGCAGACGCAGCAGTGGACTCAAACAGAGGGTCAGTGACAGCAGTGGCCAGAAAGCGCGTGACAGTAGGACTAGCAGCACGAAGGGAGTCAGACTCCGGGTCCGGACCGTCAGGAAGAGAGGACGAAGGAGGAGAGGGCAGAGGGACACGCTGTGAAGCAGTAGAAGGACGCAGTGTCATAGAGTGAGTGCCTGGGACAGGAGGAAGACGCGGACCAGCACGAACAGTGCGGACAGGCGACGTAGAACGAGGCGCAGGCGACAGAGGACGAGACTCAGGCGCACGACACTCCGTAAGACCTCTAGTCGGACCAGAGTAAGGAGAAGGACCAGGCAGGGGAGAGGCCGGCTGCAACTGCGACTGAGACGGGACCGGCGGTGGACTCAGGAAAGGAGGAGGAGGATTAGGAGAAGGCGGGGAGCCAAGAACCTGCTGAAGGAGCGGAACGTAGTACGGCCGCGGCCGCGTAACGCCTCCAGAAACAGCAGAGACAGAACCGGTACCCTCAGCCCCAGGGTCTCCAGTCCCAGCAGCACCTCCAGCAGCTCCAGCAGCTCCAGCACCAGCAGCACCTCCAGCAGCTCCAGCACCAGCACCACCTCCAGCAGCGCCAGTACCTCCAGTAGCTCCAGTAGCACCAGCAACACCTCCAGCACCTCCAGCACCAGCAGCACCTCCAGGAGCTCCAGCACCAGCACTACCTCGACAGCGCCGAGAGTACCACTCACGAAGCCGCTGTGGAGAGAGGGGCTCCCGCCGCGACGGGACACCGAGAGCACCTCCAGACTCAGCACACGCAGGCTCAGCACCCCCTGACGCAGTACCCTCAGGCGCCACACCCCCAGGCTTAGCACCCCCAGACTCAGCACCCCCAGTCTCCGCACCCCCAAGCCCCGCACCCGCAGGGTAAGCACCCCTAGCAGCACCTGAGTCGACAGCTACCTCGACCGGCTCGGCAGGGTCTACCTGGGACACACTTGAGGGGGCAGGACCCTGGGGGGGGAGGGGGTCTACCAGGGGAGTACCTAGTGCGAGGAAGAGCGGCGGGGGGGGGGGGAGAGGCAGTGCGGTAGGGAAAGAGACGGTAGTACGACACCGACTCGTCGAACGTGACGACCTGAGAGGACACAACACGACGCGAGGCGGGGTGGTAGAACCGCCACCCGGGTGCGTCAGGAGGGAAGCCAAGGAAGACACAGGGAACGGCACGGGAGGACAGCTTGTCCGCGGTAGTATCGCGGACAAAAGCTCGAGATCCCCAGACACGAAACGCAGACGCATCGCCAACCTTCCCCGTCCACCGCAGAGTAGGTGTGGTCTCCGGCAAGGAGACACGAGGCTGAAGGTTGATCTGATGCGCCGCGTACTGAACCGCGAACGGCCACAGAAAATGGGGAGCAGCCGCATGGATCATGGACGTACGAGCGACGTCCATGACCATGCCAATGCGGCGCTCAGCAATCCCATTTTGCTGCGGGGAGGCCGGAAGCGTGAACGTCTGGCGGATGCCCTCCAAACGACAGAAGGCTCTCAGGAGGTCGGAGGAAAACTCCCCGCCTCTGTCCGAGTGCAGACGCAGAACAGGAAGGTCTGAGCCGAAACTCTCACTGAGCTGGCGACGAGCACTGCGGATCCAGTTGATCAACACCTCAGGGACCTCACACTTGCTGCGCAAGGGGAAGACTGTGGTGTAACGCGAGTAGTCGTCAACGACCAGGAGGAAGTAGCGCTCGTGTCCCTGTCCACGGACGCGGGCTGGGCCCCACACGTCCATGTGAAGAGTCTGCAGAGGAGCCTCAGTCGGAGGAAACGAGGAGGAGTGAGGGGCGGCGCGCCGCCGGCCCTCGACGCAAGGAACACAGGTGGGGGCAGGCCCCCGAGGAAGGGGAGGGAGGGACCTGGGTAGACCCGAGACAAGGGCACGGGAGGCCATACCTCGAAGACGAGGCAGGGAGGGGTGACCAAGGCGGTGGTGCCAAAGGAGAGTCTCGTGTGCCAAAGGGCGACACGAGCAGGGGGCAGACGCAGGGCTAGACCTGGACGCGGCAGCAAACACTTGACTGGACGCAGCTACCTGACCAGACGCAGAGACCGGAGGAGGCGCAGTAGTCAGTGTGTACAGACTCGACCCTGGCCGACGGGTGAACGTGGCCAGGTGACGGCCCGTCCGAGAGCAAGTGCAGTGGGTCACACGCTGACCTCCAGGGGTGAACTGGTCAACCCACGCGTCCTGGAGGTCAGCTCCACTCACCAGGTTCGTAGAGAACGAGGGGAGGTGGAGTCCCGACAGCAAGCCCGACGGGGCCGCAGGACACGGTAGGACAGTGGAGGAGTGTGCAAGTACTGGGCCCCCGGAGGGGTCAGCAAGGGAGACCGCAACATGCCGACTGAGCGGCGTGAGCGTGGTGCTGTCTCTAAAGAAAGAGCGCGAAGCACCAGAGTCAAGTGTGAAAGTGTGAAAGGACACAGTAGGTGGAGTACCAGAGGGAGGAGACGTACCAGCACCTGGAGCAGCAGACGCACTAGCACCTAGAGCAGCAGCCGCACAAGCACCTGGAGCAGCAGACGCACTAGCACCTAGAGCAGCAGCCACAGTGCCCAGGTCGGGCGGGACACGCAGGTAACAGTCACCCTTAATAATATCAGCATGAGCATACATGGCAGCAAGGATAGCATCAAAGTCTAGATCAAAGATAGGCACATTCTGCAGAAGCAGATCATGCCAACGAGGAAGATCAACAGCGTCAGGAAACTGGGTACGCCAAGCATCAGTCAGGCGGCCGAAGCAGCGCTGCGTGGTGTGTGGGAGACCACACACCTCCCCACTACGAGTGCCTGTGCGAAGAACGTACGTGCAGGGACCTGCACCCCCAGACCTCCCACGCCCAGCGTACCACTCACGAAGCTGCTGAACAGACGGGGTCTCACGGGTGCGCAGCTGCTGCTGACGCTGGCCGCCACCAAGGCCTCCACGCTGCGTGGCTGCACCGCGACCAGCACCACCTCCTCCGCTACCTCCACCACCGCTGCCGCCGCCTCCACCGCCTCCGCCACCGCCTCCACGGCCTCCACTGCCGCCACCGACGCCCCCACCCCCGGGACCACCCCCACCACCACCTCCACCTCCTCCACCGCTTCCTCCACCGCCCCCTCCACCACCCTTGCTTCCCTTGCCCTTGCCAGTGCGGCGTCGCCCACTAGGGGCAGATGCAGCGCCGACCTCCTCAGTGCCAACGAGGTCGACAGCAGCAGCAGAGGCAACAGAGGGGAGAAGGGGGACAGGGGAACACCCCTCAAAGAAGGGGGTGCGACGGTCGCCGCGAGAAGCCCCAACAGCTAAGATACTCTTCTCAGCTGCAGCAAGGCGCTCCTCTAGCAGGTCGACAGTCAGCGCGGTAGGGCAAAGGGAGAGAAAGTGATCCCTGACTGAGGAGAGAGTGTCAGGGAGGCGGGTGACTAGGTAGTAAAGGGTGATGTACATGGGGGGGGAGTTCGTGGGAAGAAACTCAGTGGGAAGGGCAGCGCGGTAGCGAGCGTCACTAGTGCGGAGGTGAGCAACTAGGTCAGCAACTGTGGCAAAGGCGGCAAGGCCAGGAAAAAGGTACGGCAGCATGAGGCGGCTGAGGGCAGCAGTGGTAGGGGAGGAGTAGCGTGCAACTATAGCGTCGTACAGAGCCCTAGCACTCTTGTACAGACTAAAGTGCGCGCGCTCAGTAGACGGCAAGTGATTACGCACAGCAAGACGAGCAGTAGCATCGCGCATGAGCCACTGCGAGCGAACAGTACTGTCAGCATCAGCAGCAGGGGTAGTAGAGGCGCCAGACGTGAGATCAAACAGTGAGAGGCCATCCTTGCTATCGCACTGAAGGAAAAGCTGCAGATCATCTAGCCAGACCTCAAAGTCAACAGTTCGACCCTCAGCATCAAAGGTAAGAACATTGAGACTAGCCATGACAGGAGCAGCAGTAGGCTAGCAGCAGCAGCAGTGCAACTCGGCAGGGCAGGCTAGGCAGGGCGGCGCAGCTCGGCAGCGCGGCGCTCTTACCAGTGACAAGGCAGGGGTAGGGCCGGGGCAGGGCCGAGGCAGAGCCGGGGCAGGGCCGGGGCAGGGGGGCAGGGCCGGGGCAGGGCCGGGGCAGGGCCGGGGCAGAGCCGGGGCAGGGCCGGGGCAGGGGGCAGGGCCGGGGCAGGGCCGAGGCAGGATGCAGGGCCGGGGTAGGGGGCAGGGCCGAGGCAGAGCCGGGGCAGGGCCTGGGCAGGGGGCAGGGCCGGGGCAGGGCCGAGGCACGATGCAGGGCCGGGGCAGGGGGCAGGGCCGAGGCAGAGCCGGGGCAGGGCCGGGGCAGGGCAGAGGCAGGATGCAGGGCCGGGGCAGGGCCGGGGCAGGGCCGGGGCAGGGCCGGGGCAGGGCCGGGGCAGGGCCGGGGCAGGGCCGGGGCAGGATGCAGGGCCGGGGCAGGGCCGAGGCAGGGCCTGGGCAGGGCCGGGGCAGGGTCGGAGCAGGGCCGGGACAGGGCCGGGGCGAGGTCGCGACAGGGCCGGGGCGGGGTCAGGGCCGGGCCGCTGCAGTGCAAGAGCAGGGCCGGGGCAGGGCGGAGACAGGGTCGGGGCGAGGGCCGGGGCAGAGCTGCGACAGAGCCGCAGTAGGGCCGGCTGGGCCTGAAGGGGGCCTTTAACGGGGCCTGACGGGGCCGTACGGAGCCTCTAACGGGGCCTACGGGGCCTCTAACGGGGCCTGACGGGGCCTACGGGGCCTCTAACGGGGCCTGACGGGGCCTTACGGGGCCTTAAACGGGGCCAAACGGGGCCTGACGGGGCCTCACGGGGCCTCTAACGGGGCCTGACGGGGCCGTACGGGGCCTCTAACGGGGCCTGACGGGGCCTTACAGGGCCTCTAACGGGGCCGGAAGGGGCCTTACGGGGCCTTAAACGGGGCCAAACGGGGCCTGACGGGGCCTTACGGGGCCTCTAACGGGGCCTGACGGGGCCGTACGGGGCCTCTAACGGGGCCTGACGGGGCCTTACGAGGCCTCTAACGGGGCCGAAAGGGGCCTTACGGGGCCTTAAACGGGGCCAAACGGGGCCTGACGGGGCCTTACGGGGCCTCTAACGGGGCCTGACGGGGCCGTACGGGGCCTCTAACGGGGCCTGACGGGGCCGTATGGGGCCTTTAACGGGGCCTGACGGGGCCTTACGGGGCCTGAAACGGGGCCAAACGGGGCCGGACGGGGCCTTACGGGGCCTTACAGGGCCTTAAACGGGGCCGTAAACGGGGCCTTAAGGGGCCTTACGTGGCATAACGGGGCCTTACGGGGCCTTACGTGGCGGGCGCTGGCTCTGAGGGCAGGCGCAGGGGCCGCGATGGGCCTCGAAGGGAAGGCGCGACGCGCGCGTCAAGTAGGCAGTAAAGAATTTCAGTGGTGGGCCCTTTTAAAAATTCTCGAAACTAGCTCTATACCATGTGAGAAAGATAGACGAAAGAATGAATGAACTAGGAATGAGATGGGTACAAATAGAAAACACATAAGAGTTGTACCCTCTAAGAGCTACCCCACTACAGCCTAAATAGACCATAGCAGATATAAGTTTGACAAGTATGACCTGCTTTACGGCAAAAGGAACAAACGGGCTTGTGACGTGGAGTAGAATAAAAATTGACTGTGTTATTAACCACCTTTTTCCCTCCTCGAGCGTTGTGTAGGTCCATATCCTACTGCTTGGCGATGAGAGCGGCACAGAGTGCCCCCTCAGACAACGTTGCTTGCATCCGAAGAATAGAGCGACACTGCCGCCATTCTGGTCCAAGACCCGCGAGTAGCACCGTGTGAAACATAGCGTCGGGGAAATATCCTCCACACTTCTGAAGCTGGTCGCGCAGATTTCGAGTGCGGTTGATATACAGCGTCACCTTCTCGCCGTTTATCATTTGTATATTTGACAGCTGCGTTAAGATTTTACTCTGGTTGACGGTGTCCTTTGCCATGTAAACCCCTTGCAGGTATAACCAAGCTGCTTCAGCAGGAGCGGTACTGGGACGAAAAGGACGAATACCAAGCTGTTCAGTCGGTGTCATATTGCGAACGAGAACTGTATAAGCAGTCAGCGACGCCGATCGAAAAGTGGCCTGTTGAAGTGGTGAGCCGTGAGATGGAAAGGGTGCAGTACCGTCAAACAATTGCCAGAATCCCGCAGTTTGAACAAGAAGCTCGAATTCGAAACTCCAGGTATAAAAGTCTTGACCATTAAATGGCATTGTCGTTTTAATCTTTGTTGGGTTTGCAGTAGCAGGAAGATAGTTTCCGGTGCCGTCAGTTGACTGTAACTGATAAAGTGATGGCATCTGTGATCCTTGTGATGCTTGTTGTCCTTGTCCAACAGGAACAAAGGAGAAGGAGTTGTTTGACCCGTCGCTCCCTTGTGGTAACTGTCCATGCTGATAACTTGAGCCATCAAGACTCATAGGAGTTGGAAACATCTGGTTAAGTGACAAGACGGCAGCATTAACATGCTGTTGAAGATTTGTTGGCTGGTAAGCCCCTTGATATTGATATGGTCCAGTCGGTACGAAACTAGACTGTTGTCCTCGTTGATTAGTAGAACCAGTTACTGCAGCTGCAGCTGTTGTGGCTGCTGATGCCGCTGTTGCTGCGGCTGCTGCCGATGATGCCGCTGCTGCGGTTGTGTGTACGGACTGATTGCTCAGTGGCATGCCGTACATTGGTTGTTGCTGATATTATTGTTGCTGCAGATGAGAATTGTCAGCAGTTGGAGACGCTGTTGGGCGTGATGGGCTCGTAACAGAAGAGCCGTTGTTGGATCGTGGAGAGCCAGACATAGTTGCAGAGTATGTAGTTGGAAGCTTGTAGAATCCTAAGACGCTCGCAATACCATGTTAGAATTTGAAGTGATTGAGTAGGATCGTATACTTAGGATGGTAGCTTCCTGTTGTAGCGGAAGTCTTTGTATGAGTTAAAGCCAGTGTACGAGGCTTTGTCTGGACTAATGTAAGCCCATGTAATGATATGTTTCAGGATCTATGTCTCTGAAATCAGATATATTATAAAATGACAAACATACAGAATATATAGCTAGAGTAAAGTACCTATTCGCATACTGTACTGTGCTACTCACGCTATTCGTGTTCTGAAACCATACGTGACTATTTGCGAGGCCTATAGCTACGTGCTGACGTCATCCTAGGGCGCGTAGCGCTTTGCTGACGTCAGCCTATCAGTTTTTTACTATTATGTGCGAAGTCTCGCACTGTACTAACTGTACTACACGAATTCCTTGAAGTGCTGAAGTCTCGATATTATCTCAACACGTATAACCCGCTGGAACAGGTTTTCATGGAATAGGGAGTGGGTGCAAGAGGTGGGAATGGTATATGTATGAGGGTCAACAACTCGGGCGTAACCTAGCTATCACTACCAAACACTGCTGCTGATTCTCCAAGCTTGTAGTCCACAGGCAGTGGGCGAACCCGAATGTTCGGGTTCGCCTGAACATTTGTTGCGTTCACGCACGGGTAACATGTTCGCCCACGGTGGGCGAACACTGAACAACAATTTTACCAAAAAAATGTTCGAGCGAACTGAACACCGAACCGAACTTGTTTGGTTCGCCCATTAACTGTGTTCGTGGGTGTTCGCCTGGTCCTACCAATCTTGCCCCTATCTTACGATCGGTTTTCCAAGGCGACTTGCGATCGATTGAAGGAGGGGATGTTCAGACAAAGCAGTTACCCTATAAACGTATTCACCAGTTTAATTTACCATGGGGTATTTGTCAAACTTATACTTGCTATAGTCTGTTTAGGCTGTAGTGGGGTAGTCCTTAGAGGGTACAACACTTTTGTGTTTCCTACTTGTACCCATCTCATTTCTAGTTCATTCATTCCATTCTCTATTCTCACATGGTATAGAGCAGGTTCCCTAGTGGAACTGTTTTTTTAGGGCCCACCACTAAAGTTTTTTTTTCCTTACCTGCCCGAAGCGCGTTTCACTTCTGTCCTAGCTGCGCCCCGTGCGCTTGCCCTTCGCGGCCCTTCGAGGCCCCTCGCGTACTTCGCGGCCCCCTTTCACGGCACCTCGCGGCCCCTCGCGGCCCCTCGCGGCCCCTCGCGGCCCCTCACGGCCCTTCGCGGCCCCTTACGCGGCCCTTCGCGGCCCTTCCGCGGCCCTTCGCGGCCCTTTCGCGGCCCCTCGCGGCCCCTCGCGGCCCCTCGCGGCCCCTCGCTGCCCTTTGCGGCCCCTTACGCGGCCCTTCGCGGCCCTTTTGCGGCCCTTCGCGGCCCCTTGCGGCCCTTTGCGGCCCCTTCACTGCCCTTCGCGGCCCCTTGCTCGGCCCTTCGTGGCCCCCTTTGCGGCCCTTCGCGGCCCTTCACGGCCCTCTGTGGCCCCCTCGCGGCCCTCAGCGGCCCTCTTCGACGGCTCTTCGCGCCCCCCCCCCTTCCGGCCCTCTGCTAGCGCGCCCCTCTGCTGACGCGCCCTGCTGCCGGCCCCTGCAAACGAGCCTCCGCCGGCCCCTGCTGGCGCGGCCCCTGCTGAAGCGCCCCTGCCGGTATCTGCTGGCGCGGCCCCTGCTGACGCGCCCCTGCCGGTCCCTGCTGGTGCGACCCCTGCTGGCGCGCCCCTGCCGGTCCCTGTTGGCGCGGCCCCTGCTGACGCGCCCCTGCCGGCCCCTGCCGGACCCTGCTGGCGTGGCCCCTGCTGGCATGCCTCTGCCGGCCCCTACTGGCGCGCCCCCCTACAGTCCCGGCCCGCCCCTGCACCCGTTTCTGGTAAGCCGAGCCGCGCCACCAAGCCGAGCCGCGCCGCCCAGCCGAGCCGCGCCGCCCAGCCGAGCCGCGATGCCCAGCACTGTCTTGCACTACTGCTGCTACTGCAGCTACTGCTGCTACTGCTCCTACTGCCACTACTCTTGCTACTGCTCCTACTGCTGCTATGGCTAGTCCGACTGTTCTCACCTTTGATGCTGAGGGACGTGCAGTTGCTTTTGACGTGTGGGTTGACGACCTACAGCTCTTTCTTCAGTGTGATGCTAGGGATGGGGTATCCCTTTTCGATCACACGTCAGGTGTCTCCACTGCTCCTGCTGCCACTGCTAACAGTACTGTTCGCTCGTAGTGGACCACTCGTGACGCTGTTGCTCGTCTTTCTGTTCGTAGTCACCTGCCGCCTGCTGAGCACGCTCACTTTGGCCAGTACAAGACTGCTCAGTCTTTGTACGACGCTGTAGTTGCACGCTACTCCTCCCCTGCCACTGCTGCCCTCAGCCGCCTCATGCTGCCGTACCTTTTTCCTGACCTTGCCGCCTTTGCCACAGTCGCTGACCTAGTTGCTCACCTTCGCACTAGTGACGCCCGCTACCGCGCTGCCCTTCCCACTGATTTCTGTGCCAAGAACCCCCCCCCCATGTACATCACCCTTTACTACCTAGTCACCCGTCTCCCTGACTCCCTCTCTTCAGTCAGGGACCACTTTCTCTCCCTTTGCCCCACCGAGCTGACTGTTGACCTGCTAGAGGAGCGCCTTGCTGCAGCTGAGAAGAGTATCTTAGCTGTTGGAGCTTCTCGTGGCGACCGTCGCACCCCCTTCTTTGAGGGGTGTTCCCCTATCCCCCTTCTCCCCTCTGTTGCTTCTGCTGCTGCTGTTGACCTCGTTGGCACTGAGGAGGTCGGAGCTGCGTCTGCCCCTGGTGGGAGACGCCGCAACAGCAAGGGCAAGGGGAGCAAGGGTGGTGGAGGGGGCGGCGGGGGCGGCGGTGGAGGCGGTGGAGGAGGCGGAGGGGGTGGCGGTGGAGGTGGGGGTGGTGCCGGGAGTGGGGGCTTCAGTGGCGGCGGTGGAGGTCGTGGCGTCGGTGGCGGAGGTGGTGGAGGCAGCGGCAGCGGTGGTGGAGGTGGAGGCGGCGGTGGTGCTGGTCGAGGTGCAGTCGTGCAGCGTGGAGGCCTTGGTGGCAGCCAGCGCCAGCAGCAGCTGCGCACCCGTGAGACCCCGTCGGTTCAGCAGCTTCGTGAGTGGTACGCTGGGCGTGGGAGGTCTGGGGGTGCAGGTCCCTGCACTTACGTTCTTCGCACTGGCACTCGTAGTGGGGAGGTGTGTGGGCTCCCACACACCACGCAGCGCTGCTTCGGTCGCTTGACTGACGCTTGGCGTACCCAGTTTCCTAACGCCGTTGAGGTCCCTCGCTGGCATGATCTGCTTCTGCAGAATGTGCCTATCTTTGATCTAGACTTTGATGCTATCCTTGCTGCCATGTATGCTCTTGCTGATATTACTGAGGGGGACTGTTACCTGAGTGTCCCGCCCGACCCGGGCACTGCGGCTACTGCTCTAGGTGCTAGTGCGGCTGCTGCTCTAGGTGCTAGTGCGTCTGCTGCTCCAGGTACTTGTGCGTCTGCTGCTCCAGGTGCTGGTACCTCTACTCTCTCTGGTGCTGCACCTACTGAGTCCTTGCACACTTTCACACTTGACTCTGGTGCTTCGCGCTCTTTCTTTAGAGACAGCACCATGCTCACGCCGCTCCGTCGGGCTGTCGCGGTCTCCCTTGCTGACCCCTCAGGGGGCCCAGTCCTTGCACACTCCTCTACAGTTTTACCGTGTCCTGCGGCCCCGTCGGGCTTGCTGTCGGGACTCCACCTCCCCTCGTTCTCTACGAACTTGGTGAGTGGAGCTGACCTCCAGGACGCGTGGGTTGACCAGTTCACCCCTGGAGGTCAGCGTGTGACCCACTGCACTTGCTCTAGGACGGGCGCCACCTGGCCACGTTCACCCGTCGGCTAGGGTCGAGTATGTACACATTGACTACTGCGCCTCCTCCGGTCTCTGCGTCTGGTCAGGTAGCTGCGTCTAGTCAGGTCTTTGCTACCGCGTCCAGGTCCAGTCCTGCGTCTGCCCCCTGCTCGTGTCGTCCTCTGTCGCACGAGACTCTCCTTTGGCACCACTGCCTTGGTCACCCCTCCCTGCCTCGTCTTCGAGGTATGGCCTCCCGTGCCCTTGTCTCGGGTCTACCCAGGTCCCTCCCTCCCCTTCCTCCAGGGCCTGCCCCCACCTGTGTTCCTTGTGTCGAGGGCAGGCAACGCGCCGCCCCTCACTCCTCCTCGTTCCCTCCGACTGTGGCTCCTGTGCAGACTCTTCACATGGACGTGTGGGGCCCAGCCCGCGTCCGTGGACAGGGTCACGAGCGTTACTTCCTGCTGGTCGTTCACGACTACTCGCGTTACACCACAGTCTTCCCCTTGCGCAGCAAGGGTGAGGTCCCTGAGGTGTTGATCGACTGGATCCGCGGTGCTCGTCGCCAGCTCAGTGAGAGTTTCGGTTCAGACCTTCCTGTTTTGCGTCTGCACCCAGACAGAGGTGGGGAGTTTTCCTCCGACCTCCTGAGGGCCTTCTGTCGTTCGGAGGGCATCCGCCAGACGTTCACGCTTCCGGCCTCCCCGCAGCAAAATGGGATTGCTGAGCGCCGCATTGGCATGGTCATGGACGTCGCTCGTACGTCCATGATCCATGCGGCTGCTCCCCATTTTCTGTGGCCGTTCGCGGTTCAGTACGCGGCGCATCAGATCAACATTCAGCCTCGTGTCTCCTTGCCGGAGACCACACCTACTCTGCGGTGGACGGGGAAGGTTGGCGATGCGTCCGCGTTCCGTGTCTGGGGATCTCGAGCTTTTGTCCGCGATGCTACAGCTGACAAGCTGTCCTCCCGTGCCGTTCCCTGTGTCTTCCTTGGCTTCCCTCCTGACGCACCCGGGTGGCAGTTCTACCACCCCACCTCGCGTCGTGTTGTGTCCTCTCAGGACGTCACGTTTGACGAGTCGGTGTCGTACTAGCGTCTCTTTCCCTACCGCACTACCTCTCTCCCCCCCCCACCGCTCTTCCTCGCACCAGGTACTACCCCGGTTGACCCCCTCCCCCCCCAGGGTCCTGCCCCTTCCGGTGTGTCCCAGGTAGACCCTGCTGAGCTGGTCGAGGTAGCTGTCGACTCCGGTACTGCTAGCCTGCGGGTGCGGGGACTGGGGGTGCGGGGACTGGGGGTGCTGAGCCTGAGCGTGTGGAGCCTAGGGGTGCTGAGTCTCGGGGTTCTGGGTCTGGGCGAGCTGAGCCTGGGGGTGCTGAGTCTGAGCGTGTGGAGCCTGAGGGTACTGCGTCTGGAGGTGCTGAGCCTGCGCGTGCTGAGTCTGGAGGTGCTCTAGGTGTCCCGTCGCGGCGGGAGCCCCTCTCTCCGCAGCAGCTTCGTGAGTGGTACTCTCGGCGCTGTCGAGGTGCTGCTGGTGCTGGAGGTGCTGCTGGAGCTACTGGAGGTGCTGCTGGAGCTACTGGAGTTGCTGCTGGTGCTGGAGGTATTGGTACTGCTGGAGCTCCTGGAGGTGCTGCTGGTGCTGGAGGTGCTGCTGCTGCTGGAGCTGCTGGAGGTGCTTCTGGAGCTACTGGAGGTGCTGGAGCTGCTGGAGGTGCTGCTGGTGCTGGTGCTGCTGCTGCTGGAGCTGCTGGAGGTGCTGGAGGTGCTGCTGGGAATGGAGACCCTGGGGCTGAGGGTACCGGTTCTGTCTCTGCTGTTTCTGGAGGCGCTGCGCGGCCGCGGCCGTACTACGTTCCGCTCCTTCAGCAGGTTCTTAGCTCCCCGCCTTCTCCTGGTCCTCCTCCTCCTTTCCTGAGTCAGCCGCCTGTCCAGTCCCAGTCGCAGTTGCAGCCGGCCTCTCCACTGCCCGGTCCTTACTCTGGACCGACTGGAGGTCTTACGGAGCGTCGTGAGCCTGAGTCTCGTCCTGTGTCGCCTGCGTCTTGTTCTGCGTTGCCTGTCCGTACTGTTCGCGCTGGCCGTGTTTCGCGTCCGCGTCTCCCTCCTGTCCCAGGCACTCACTCTATGACACTGCATCCTTCTACTGCGCCACAGCGTGTCCCTCTACCGTCTCCTCCTGCGTCCTCTCTTCCTGCCAGTCCGGACCCGGAGTCTGACTCCCTTCGTGCTGCTAGTCCTACTGTCACGCGCTTTCTGGCCACTGCTGTCTCTGACCCTCTGTTTGAGTCCTCTGCTGCGTCTGCTCTTGTTGCTGAGCTTGTTGACTTTGCTGCCGCCTGTCGCTTAGACTTCGCCGCTAGTCTTGTTGCTGCGTCGGCGTCTGTGTCTGTCTATCCTCCGTCCGTCGGGGGTGAGTGTGCTCTTGGCACGGACGTTCTTGAGGACAGACAGGAGGAGTTTGAGTGCTTTGCTGCTTCTGTACCTCATCTCGTGTCCATGCTGCTGGCCCCTGAGGGAGACCCGGATGCACTAGACATCCCGACCTCGCGCTCTTACGCAGAGGCGATAGAGGGTCCCTACTCCTCTCAGTGGCAGGCAGCCATGGACGCAGAGATGGCTTCCTGGAAGTCCACAGGCACCTACGTAGACGCGGTTCCCCCACCTGGGGCGAACATCGTCAGTGGCATGTGGATCTTCAGGGTGAAGCGGCCTCCGGGTTCTCCGCCTGCCTTCAAGGCGCGTTACGTTGCACGTGGCTTCAGTCAGCGACAGGGAGTTGACTTCTTTCAGACCTTCTCCCCTACCCCGAAGATGACCACTCTTCGGGTACTGCTGCACGTTGCTGCTCAGCGTGACTACGAGCTCCACTCGCTTGACTTCAGTACAGCCTTCCTACACGGCAGCCTGCACGAGGAGATCTGGCTGCGCCGCCCACCTGGCTTCACTGGGTCGTTTCCTGCTGGTACCCAGTGGAGCCTCCGGCGGCCAGTCTACGGTCTTCGCCAGGCACCCCGTGAGTGGCACGACACACTCAGGACGACTCTTTCTTCTCTTGGTTTTGCTCCTTCTACTGCTGACCCTTCTCTGTTCTTACGCACTGACACTACTCTGCCGCCGTTCTACGTTCTCGTGTACGTAGACGACCTCGTCTTTGCTACTGCTGACACTGAGGCACTCGCCCACGTGAAGTCCGAGCTGCAGAAGAGACACACGTGCACAGACCTGGGTGAGCTCACAAGCTATCTTGGCTTGCGGATCACCCGGGACAGAGCACAGCGCACCATTACCTTGACTCAGTCACACATGGTGCAGCAGGTCCTTCATCGCTTCGGCTTCACGTACTCCTCGCCACAGTCCACTCCTCTGCCTACCGGTCACTCGCTCTCAGCTCCACCTTCGGATGAGTCCGTAGAGCCGAGTGGCCCGTACCCAGAGCTTGTGGGCTGCCTCATGTACCTGATGACTTGCACACGACCTGACCTCGCATACCCTCTCAGCCTTCTGGCTCGCTACGTGGCTCCCGGCAGGCACCGAAAGGTGCACTGGGATGCTGCGAAGAGGGTGTTGCGATACTTGTGCAGTACATCGGGCATGGGGCTCGTGCTTGGAGGACGGGCTCGAGTTGTCCTCACTGGTCACGCTGACGCCTCCTGGGTTGATGACTTGGCTACGCAGCGGTCGTCACAGGGTTACACCTTCAATCTTGGCTCCGGTTCTGTCTCTTGGCGGTCTACCCGCTCTTCTTCTGTTCTCAGCTCCAGTTGTGAGGCTGAGATCTACGCTGGGGCCATGGCTGCACAGGAGCTACGCTGGCTCACCTACCTGCTGACCGACTTGGGAGAGGCGCCTCGTTCTCCTCCAGTTCTGTACGTCGACAACAAGGCCATGCTGGCCTTGTGTCAGGAGCACAGACTGGAGCGCAGAACGAAGCACATTGCTCTGCGCTACTTCCTTGCTCGAGAGTTGCAGCAGCGTGGCCAGCTTCGTCTTGCTTACGTGGCCTCTCAGGCCAACACTGCTGATGTTTTCACCAAGGCACTTCAGCCTTGTGATCATCAGCGTTTCTGTACTGTGTTAGGCCTTGTACCTACTGTGCCTCACTTGCTTTCTTCTTGACTCTGCCTGTACTGTACTCTTTATACATATACCTGCATGCTTACTCTTGCTAGGTTTTGTTCTGTTTATTGTTTGTTTTCTTTTATATAACTCTGCATATGAACTGGCCTTGTGGCCATTTGCTTGTGCTCAGACTGCGTGGTGACTTTGTGATCCACCCTGAGCTTGCTTTGCCTTTCTTGACTGGTCTTGTGACCTCTTGTTCTCCCCCACTTTGCCTATGGGGGCGTGTCAAACTTATACTTGCTATAGTATGTTTAGGCTGTAGTGGGGTAGTCCTTAGAGGGTACAACACTTTTGTGTTTTCTACTTGTACCCATCTCATTTCTAGTTCATTCATTCCATTCTCTATTCTCACAGTATTGTCTGCGGGGCGCGCAGGACAGCAGGACGCGCGTGGCGCGCAGGGCTGCAGGGCGCGCAGGGCAGCAGGGCGCGCGGGGCGCACAGGGCTGCAGATCCCCTCCCCTCACTGCTGCACCCGCAGCAGAGGGATGGAGGAGAAGGGGGGGGGGGGGGGGGGGGGGGGGGGGGGGCTGGTGCTGCAGATCCCTTCCTGCCACCCCTTGAACCTCCAAGATCCCGCCACCCCCATACCCCCCCCCCCCCCCCCCACTGCTGCACCCGCAGCAGGAGGGTGGAGGAGAAAGGGGGGGGGCGGAGGGGGCTGGTGCTGCAGATCCCCTCCCCCCCATTGCTGCACCCGCAGCAGGGGGATGGAGGAGAAGGGGGGGGGGCGGGGGGGGGCGGGGGGGGGCTGGTGCTGCAGATCCCCTCCCCCCCACTGCTGCACCCACAGCAGGGGAATGGAGGAGAAGAGGGGGGGGGGGTGGGGGGCTGGTGCTGCAGATCCCCTCCTGCCACAAGCTGAACCTCCAAGCTCCCCCGTACTCTCCCCCCCACACCCGACGTACGCCACACCCGCCACCCCGATACCCCCCCCCCCACTGCTGCACGCGCATCAGGGGGATGGAGAAGAAGGGGGGGGGGGGGGGGGCTGCTGGCTTGGTGACGAAGCTGAGCAGCGGGGCACTGGAGGTGCAACCACCCCCAACCGCCACTCCTGACTCCCCCCAACACCCCCATGGGGGGGGGGAGGGGGGGGAGGGGGGCGGGGAATGAGCTGCGCGCGGAGAAACCGACGCGCGTCCGGGGCGTGCGACGGGCAGGAACCGACGCGCAGCCGGGGCGCGCATCGGGCAGAAACCGTCGCGCACCTGGGGTGCGCAACGGGCAGAAACCGACGCGCAGCCAGGGCGCGCATCGGGCAGAAAATCGACGGGCTAGGGGCCGGGGCCTAGGGGTGTCGAGCGACGGGGCCGGGCCTAGGGGTGTCGAGCGACGGGGCCGGGCCTAGGGGAGCGACGGGCGCGAGCGACGGGCCGGGGCCGAGAGCTAGGGGCGACGGGCGCGGGGTGACGGGGCCGAGGGGCCTTGGTCGACGGGGGGGCCGCGGGGCCTAGGGGCGTTGCGCGACGGGCGACGGGCCGGGGTCGAGAGCTAGGGGCGACGGGCGCGGGGCGACGGGCCGAGGGGCAACGGGCGACGGGGCCGGGGCCTAGGGGCGACGAGCGCGAGCGACGGGGCCGAGGGGCCTTGGTCGACGGGGGGCCGCAGGGCGTAGGGCCGTGACGCTGAGGAGCGACGGGCGACGGGGCCAACGAGGCCAAGGGGCGTTGCGCGACGGGCTATGGGCCAGGACCGAGGCCTAGGGGCGACGGGGCCGAGGGGCGACGGGCCTAGGGGCGACGGGGCCGGGGCCTAGGGGCGACGGGCACGAGCAACGGGCCGGGGCCTAATGTCGAGAGAAGGGCCACACGAGGGTGGCGCTTAGGGCAGCAGGTGGTGGGTCCAAAGAGAGTAGGTCCTCAGGTTAGAACCAGCTCTTAATACCATGTTAGAATCATAGGAGCCATAGCTAGGGTGTGAGAGCTAGGCAAGTGTCGAGAGAGTTGAGAAAGCAAGGAAGGAGTGGTTCACTAAGAAAGCAAGGTACAAGATATAGGAGCGAGAGATGGCAAAGGGTGCACCACATACAGGGACTAAAATAGTAACTACACTACAGCTATAACTATATGCAGTTATACAGAAATATATATAATATATTCTGACAAAGATGATGGGTCCCATATCAGGAAGAAATTCATAAGACACCCAGCATTACAAGGGATTTTATTCTATTATGTTCGATATGTTCAGATACCCTACCCCGCTCGTTTTAGTGCGTCTTTTGTTAATTGTTCTCCTGAAACCACGTGCGATGCTCCCTCTTAAAGCTTTTGTGTACAAACCATGAGTGAGAGGCCTAGGTTTATCACTTGAAAACAAGGTAGCCCAGAGATTCGCTCCAACCGTCAGTGGCGACGTGCGATTCTTGGTTTGTGACAACACTGTTGATTGTGTAGGTGGTTGTGTTCTCTAGCTGGTTGTGGGCTAAGGGTTTGGGCAAAATATGATAGCTAGAGTTTGTTGGTGCAACCCTACGGTTTGCACTCGGCTTGTTGTCCGTGTGCGTGAATGTGTGTGTGTATGGAATGGTATGAGGGCATGGGATAATATATATATTTCATGCTTATAATTGTGTGTGAATGTTGAGTCATGATGTCGAGTGTGTGTGTCGAGTCAATAGCAAGTTATCGCTAGACGCGTGTTACGCGGTCGTTTGTGTCTCGCGCGCGGTTTCTATTTTGTCGTGCGCGGTTTCTATTTTGTCCTGTGTCGAACGTTCGGCGTGTCGCAGGTGTGTGCAGCAGACCCATCAAGAACCCAAGGATGAGTTTGTGATGAAGAGCCCGAGCCTTGGTGTCAAGCCTCAAGTGATTTCAAAGCTCGCCAAAAGGGTACACCTCAAGATATTGAAGATAGTTACATTACTTTGTGTAGTGTAACATTTCACTTGGTGTAGGCCCTAGTGAAGGGTAGTTTCGAGACCCTTCGTGGTTGGGGACAGTGTGGCACTGTTCCACATCACTGTACCTCGGCTCTTGGGGTTTGTAGGAGCTGGGAGTCATTCCCAACTCGTAACTCTTCCTATCTTGTGTTCTAAGACTATAGTGGCTGCCATAGTACCGTTCGTTCAAACCGACGCTGTGTCGTCAATTCTTTATCAAATCGTGCAATCTAAATTGATAATTGTAGACGACGTGAAGTCGCTCCATATCCAATTTGAATCAAGTTATTTGCAGCTGTGAGCAGAACGTTATCAACGTTTGAAGCCGCTGTGCAGAAATCCGTCTGTGCTCTCTATCTTTCGTTTTAGGCACATTCAAGCCTATTGTGACTATAACAAGTGGTATCAGAGCCCCTTGGAGCAGTTTAGACAATGTCTGGACCTGAGGAAAGGGGTGGCAGAGGTGCTGGTGGCAGTGGAGAAGCTCAAGCTCAAGGCCAACCCCGTGATTCAGCCATGGCGCCCATGCAACCAAGTCTTGGCCCACCTAGGGATGAGCCTAGGGTGTTTGGGCTTGACAAGTTCAACGGTGACAACTTTGCTGAATGGTCCTTCAAGATGGAGAACATCTTTGACCACTATGACCTGCTGGAGGTGATGGAAGGAACGGAGAAGCGCCCCGAGAACGACCCGGAGAAGAGCCCGTGGGTGCGGAAGAGCGCACAAGGCTATCTCTTACTTGGGCAAGCGTTGGGGAGCAGTCAGATCCGTCACATCAAGCCATTCCAGCGTGAACCAGAGAAAGGACCAAAGGCATGGGCTGCTCTCAAGGGTGTACATGCTCCTGCAACAGCGGCGGTAGCGGTGGTGTTGGAACGGCAAATGGCGGCACTACGAATTGAAGAAAACGAAGCGGTTGAAGAAGGGGTGCAGAAATTATTCGACTTGTTGACGCGGCTTGAGGGAGCTGATTTGAACTACAGTGAGCTCCAAAAGAAGACCAAGTTGCTGGCCTTACTCCCAGAGTCATGGTCCTCGCTCATCATCAACCTTAATCGCGACTTGCCCCGCCTCTCGCTTGAAGACGTGAAGCGAGCTATCCTTCAAGAGGATTTCCGCCGCCGTGAGTTGGCGAGTGCGGATGGCGCTGGGGCAGCGAGCATCGGCCGTGGATATGGTCGAGGAAGAGGCAGAGGACGAGGGGGAGGAAGGTTTGGTGGCAGCAACTTCGGCGGAGGCCGCAGGAGTGGCGGTTACGGCAGCGACGACAAGAGCTACGGACGCGGTCGCGGCCGATTCGACGGCGAGTGTCACTATTGCCACAAGAGCGGACACATGTGGCGCGACTGCTACAAACTCCCTGATGGTTGGACCCCTGCTCAAGGCCAAGAGGGTAGAGGAGCAGGAGGAGGGAGAGGACGAGGCCGTGGAGGCCGTGGCGGTCGCGGTGGCGGAGCTGCAAACATGAAGAGCGGAGACAACGACAAGGACCCGAGCGACGATCGATACCCGGGTCTATTCTACTTCGTGTCGACGCAAGTACCGGCTGGTCCAGAGAAGGATGAAGGCTTTGAGGAGCCAGCAGCTGTGGGGAAGGTGACCCTACACCCCCTGGACTATTGGGTGATTGATAGTGGCGCTACCTATAGCATGACACCTCGCCCGTACTTGCTCACCGAACTCGAGCCGTCACCGGTGAAGCATGTCACATCGGCTTTGGGGCAGCGAGCAGAGGTGAAAGGCATGGGCAAGGCCATGTTCAAGGGTGCTGATGGGAAGATGGTGGGCCTCAAGAACGTGCTTTGGGTGCCCAGCCTTGCTGCAAACCTGATTTCCGTGCGGCGGTTGGCAAAGGCCGGCATGGACACGAACTCGAAGGGAGCCAAGACCTACACCGCAAGGCTTGGCGATCGAATTCTTTGGGACCTTCATGAGGACAGGGATGTCTACAACGAGATGTGGCAGATCCCAGTGGTCCCTATGCCTAAGGAGAGGCAAGTGGCAGCAAGCATCAGCACCAAGGATGGAGCGGTCGGTAGCGACGATGGCGCGAACGGTCGCGCTAAGGAGAATGAGCTCAAGAAGAGCAAACCTGGAGGGACCAGCAAGTTCAGTGAACCTAAGGAGAGTGGTGCAGCAACCAAGGAGCAGCAAAAGGGTGAGGAGAACCCAGAGGCAGCAGCGGAGGAGGACTACGGAGAGAGTATGTGGGGCGCTATTGCGAGCGCGGCATTCTCCAATCCAACTTCGGCTACGGGGGAGTGTGATTGGCTCACCTTGCATCGGCGCATGGGGCATGTGGCCCTGCCCATCTTGCAGCAGCTAGTGAAGAATGAGATGGTTGCTGGCATACGTGTGAAGGGGGAGCCCGATGAGGTGCTTGGCTGCCCGACGTGCATTCAAGCCAAGTTCACCCGGTTTCCGTTCCCTAGTTCGGAGGCAACGGCAAAGGCACCGCTTGATGAGGTGGTGATGGACGTGGTGGGCCCCCTGAAGCTTGGAGCTGCTGGAGCTGAGTATTTTCTCACCATTGTCGACGTCTACACCCGCATGACTTGGGTGTACGTGCTGGCCAAGAAGAGCGACGTGGCTGAAACGTTGAAGACGGATTGGTTCCCGATGGTGGAGCGGCAACAAGACCGTCTAGTCAAGTCAATCCGCACCGATCGAGGGGGAGAGTTCCTGAGCAAGGAGTTTGGGTTGTGGCTGAAGAAGAATGGTATTCGGCACTCCCTCACCATGCCATACTCCCCTGCAATGAACGGCATCGCCGAGCGAGCGAACCGCACAATCACGGAGGCGGCACGCGGGTTGCTCATTGAAGCCGGGCTACCCGACTATTTCTGGCCTGATGTGGTGCGGAGCGCGTGTGTGGCCAAGAACAGAGCCTTGACTCGTGTGGGAGCAGACAAATGGGTGCCCTATGTGGAGTGGCTAGGAAGGAAGCCAAAGGTGGATATGCTTCGGGTGTTCGGGTGCATGTGCATGGCGCTCGTGCCTAAGCATCTTCGGCACAACAAGCTTGGTGCCAAGGCGGTGTGGGCCGTGCACTTGGGCATGGCTCAAAACAGCAAGGGATGGCTTCTTTGGGACCCATTCACCAAGAAGTTCTTGGTGAGCAGGGACTGCAAGGTCATGGAGAACTTCATGTACAAGGATTGGAAGGCGGAGAATGAGGCGAAGATAGGCGTGCGGTTTGGGGAGGTGAAGAGTTCTGGTTTGGAGCATGTGGAGCTGCCTTTGGAACTGAGCAGCGGCAGCACAACCACAAGGCAATCCTCCCTTGTGAATGGGGGAGAGGAGGCCAATGATGCAGAGGAAGAAGAGGAGGAGGTGCAGCAAGTGAGCGAGCGTGCACCGTCACTCCCTTCCCGTACTACGAGTGCTCCACGGATTCGAGCCACACCGCAGCAACGCCAAGGCCTTCAAGTCCCTGCAGCTGAGGAGGAAGGAAGGGGGAAGAGGAGAGTTCAACCCCCTAATAGGCTGACCTATGATGCGCCGGGAAAGCAGGGCAAGACAGCCCTGGCCGGAGCGGCAATGATGGTCGGAGACGACGAGGAGAGTGACTACGAGGAGTGTGCCTTCGCGTTCTTCTCTCCGGTGGAGATGCCGGGAGAACCAGCAACTCTCAAGGAGGCTTTGGAGAGTAGTGATGCTGAGGAGTGGAAGAAGGCCATGGAGAGTGAGCTGAAGAGCATCGAGGAGAATGACACGTTTGAATTGGTGGAGCTACCGGAGGGGCGTACGGCGATAACGTCCAAGTGGCTCTTCAAAATCAAGTCGGATGCCGACGGCAAGATCGAGCGCTACAAGTCTAGGCTTGTAGCCAAGGGGTACCAGCAGAAGGAGAAGGTGGACTTCAAGGAGCTGTTTGCCCCTGTGGTGAAGCCGACGACGCTGCGAACCCTATTCGCGGGAGCCGCCATCAAAGGATGGGTAGTAAAGCAAATGGACATCGTAACGGCATTCCTTAACGGCATCCTTGAGGAGGAGATTTTTATGGCGCAGCCAGAGGGGTTTGATGATGGTAGTGGCAGAGTGTGGAAGCTGAAGAAGGCCCTCTATGGGCTGAAGCAGGCCCCTAGGCAATGGTACATGAAGCTGCGCGAAGTGTTGGAGGGGATCGGCTTCACTCCCTCAACGGCCGATCACTCCTTGTTCATGCTTGGCGAGGGGGAGCAGAGGAGTTTCATGGTGGTTTATGTGGATGACATCCTCATTTTCTCACCCTCTTCTGACCTTGTGAAGGAGGTGATGCTGAAGCTTCAAGACAAGTTCAAGTGCAAGGCCCTTGGTGACGTGAGCTTCTACATTGGGCTCCACATCGAACGAGATGTGGAGAAGCGGTGCATGCGGGTGCATCAACGAAAGTACCTGGAGGCATTGGCTGCCAACTTTGGGCAGAGTGAAGGCCATGTGGCTACACCCTTTCCCTCTGGGTTCAAGTGTGTGAAGGGGACCAGAGGAGGAGAGCGTTGGTGAAGAGGAGAGGCGCCGATTTCACTCGTTGGTGGGCAGCCTCATGTATGCGGCGGTAAACACCCGACCGGACGTCGCGTTTGCTACCGGGCAGCTGGCTAGGGTTGTGCAATGCCCTAATGAGGAGTAGGTAGCAGCTGGAATGAGGGTGGCCAAGTATCTTGGCCAAACACCGACCGTTGGGCTGCAATACTCGGCGGCGGCACAAAGGCGCCAAAAGGGCGCAGATGGTGTTGAACCCGGGCGTTTGTTCCTCACCGCCTACCCGGATGCTTCATATGCATCAGAACCAGAGGACATGACAAGTGTGGGAGGCTTCATATGCTGTGTTGGTGGAGGCCCAACTGCTTGGGAGAGCAAGAAGCAGGTTGACCAAGCTTTGAGCTCGGTGGAGTCCGAGTACATGGCACTCTTCCGTGCCGTACGGGAGATTGTGTGGCAGCGGCGTTTGTTGGCTGAATTGGGGGAGGAGCAGCAAGGACCTACCCCACTGTACTGTGACAGCCAGGGTGCCATTGCTCTTGCTAAGAACCCTGTGTTGCATGGACTCACGAAGCACATGAGGGTGAAGTGGCATTGGACGAGGAGCATGGTAACCGCGGGTGAAGTTGAGTTGCGCTACGTGAAGACCACGGGGCAGCCGGCTGACATGATGACCAAGAGGCTGGTGGAGCAGCAGCATTGGAAGTGTTGCAAGCTGGCTGGGATGGCTCTGAACTGAGAGAGCAACATATCCTAAGGCCAACAATCCGAGGGGGAGTTTGTTGGTGCAACCCTACGGTTTGCACTCGGCTTGTTGTCCGTGTGCGTGAATGTGTGTGTGTATGGAATGGTATGAGGGCATGGGATAATATATATATTTCATGCTTATAATTGTGTGTGAATGTTGAGTCATGATGTCGAGTGTGTGTGTCGAGTCAATAGCGAGTTATCGCTAGACGCGTGTTACGCGGTCGTTTGTGTCTCGCGCGCGGTTTCTATTTTGTCGTGCGCGGTTTCTATTTTGTCCTGTGTCGAACGTTCGGCGTGTCGCAGGTGTGTGCAGCAGACCCATCAAGAACTCAAGGATGAGTTTGTGATGAAGAGCCCGAGCCTTGGTGTCAAGCCTCAAGTGATTTCGAAGCTCGCCAAAAGGGTACACCTCAAGATATTGAAGATAGTTACATTACTTTGTGTAGTGTAACATTTCACTTGGTGTAGGCCCTAGTGAAGGGTAGTTTCGAGACCCTTCGTGGTTGGGGACAGTGTGGCACTGTTCCACATCACTGTACCTCGGCTCTTGGGGTTTGTAGGAGCTGGGAGTCATTCCCAACTCGTAACTCTTCCTATCTTGTGTTCTAAGACTATAGTGGCTGCCATAGTACCGTTCGTTCAAACCGACGCTGTGTCGTCAATTCTTTATCAAATCGTGCAATCTAAATTGATAATTGTAGACGACGTGAAGTCGCTCCAGATCCAATTTGAATCAAGTTATTTGCAGCTGTGAGCAGAACGCTATCAACGTTTGAAGCCGCTGTGCAGAAATCCGTCTGTGCTCTCTATCTTTCGTTTTAGGCACATTCAAGCCTATTGTGACTATAACAGAGTTTTTACGGGCTGGATTTGATCTCGCACCCAACAAGCACCAACAAACCTTTGCTACCCACTACAACACCTTTGGTGCTGCTAGTTTGGCATTTTGGGTTGTTGGGGATTGTTGGATGGTAGGGTTTGTCAAACTCGTCACTTTTCATATCTGAACTCTAGCTTAAGCCATTCCTAAATCTAATCCATGGCTGCCAAGTAATCCCGCCAGGACACCCCGTCGCACTTAAATCGCGATAGCCTTTGGCCTAGATCTTGGTTGAAGGCGGGCGTTACCATTCTGGAAATAAGATATTAAGACATTTCCAACGCGTACTTGCTCATAGTTGAAGGTTACGTGAGCTGCACGCAATGTTCCGTTGAAGTCGGCGGACTTAATCTCTTGTACGCTCTCCAGATTCGCACGCTTTCCATCAAACACAACCCCCGCCTGAAAAATCCCCTGCTCAGGATTGGCTTATCGGTTTTGCCAATCCCCTCCCCACCCCTGATTTGTTGCACGGGTTCGCAAAATCGCCAACACTACCCAACATCACGAAATGATTGCAAAACCATTTTTTTTTGTTTTTTTTTTTTGTTTTTGTCTTTGTTTTGTTTTGTTTTGTTTTGTTTTGTTTTGTTTTTTTTTTTTTCACGAAACTGGCGGGATTCGCCAGTCCCGTTTGACTCCTTCGCACCCTCATTTCTAGAAGAGGGTCATTTTGCAAGCACATCAGCGTATGTCCTAGGGTGTGCACCCCACATGCCTCCAAAAAAGACCTTGATGAGTATATGTATATGTATATTGCCGTTTTAATCAATGGGGTGACATCAAAACTTAGTCGTGCATGTCCACATTCAGACACTTGGTTAGGTTGACCATGTATGTCAAATGTCGACCATGCCAGATTGTTTCACTGATGGAGCCGACCCGCTAAGCACTCATCTTGTTATCGCGACACCTCATTTGGAATGGTGACAATAGCAGTCCTAATGTGATGTCGTGTCGTACGGCTGCAGTTCTGTCATGGCTTTACATATGAGCATCCTTAACGCGTTGTTTCGGCGCCAGGCCAGAGACCTCTCCATCTGCTACACCCCCACCTATTGTCATAAACATCACCCAGCCAATACATAATCGAAAATGGAAGTCAGGTGGTGCAGGACAGGTGCTCTTCTCATCCAAAGATGAAATCTGTTAATCATCACTTCCTTCACTGCAAAGCGCAAGGCTTGAATGTGTCTATCTGGAGCAGTGGAATCGTACCTAGATGAGTCGTCACCACCCGACAGTGGACAGGAGTACGTCCTGTCAGAAGACTTGCACTGGAGATCCTCGATTGATCCTTGGGGGGTTACAGGCCTGTTAGCCTGGGGGGTTATGGGCGCACTGACCCGCTACTGAAACAAGCCCTTTTATCCCAATGGTCTAGTGGTTGGGATTTTGACATAGTATCAGAGCGATCTCGGGTTCGAATCCCGGTGCATGCACATGCAGGCCGTTGCCGCTGTGCCGAATCCTGGACCTCCCAGTGTGGGGGGGTGTCAGAAGACTTGCACTGGAGATCCTCGATTGATCCTTGGGGGGTTACATGCCTGTTAGCCTGGGGGGTTATGGGCGCACTGACCCGCTACTGAAACAAGCCCTTTTATCCCAATGGTCTAGTGGTTGGGATTTTGACATGTCCAACTAGTGAACGCAGCGATTCCGATTGCGTTGGGGGTTGTCACAATTTGTGAGGTCAACACAAGGGAAAAGATTTGCAAATAGTATGCTTCGCAATAAATGTTTGCGTGTTACACAAACGTTTCTTGTTGGTTAAATTTGTGCACTATTTTTGCTGCTATTTTTTATGGCCACCGAAGATTGAAGCATTTTGAAAGAGGTGCTGCTGGATGCAAGTGACGCACAATATAAACAAGTATATGACCATCAAAGTTGATGGAACGGAGTTGTACCTGGTACTGCTAATGGAACGCACACAAGAGCACAAGGGCGTTCAGACCATGTATGAGAAAGGGCGAGTGGCGGTGATGCTCGCCAGCACCGCCGACGGGATCAAGCTCCCCTCTTATATTGCGCTCAAATGTGTTCTAGTCCCCAACATTCATATTCCACACGGTAATCGCATGTGGTGCTCGATTGTTAACGTAGATAACAAGGCTGGTAAAGTTTTCCATTGTGCCTGGCATGTCTCATCATTCGCACACACGCAAAGGGGTGGATGGGCGAGGCATTAGTGAAGGATTGGGAGGTGGTTGCCCCCTTCGTTAAGCCTCGAAAACAACGAAAGCTTGCCTTTCTTATTGTCTACTCTTACAGGGGCCACCTCACACTGTCGGTAAGGAACATCTCCAGCTGTTCAATCTATCTCCAACTGTCTTCCCGTGGACCTCGCTGGTGCAACCAATTGTTGTATGCGTCAAAAAAAGCTTCTAGTGTGCTGTATGTAAACACTACCAGGACTAGTTTGCGCTAACCATAGTCAGAAGCCGACCCCCATAAGTAAGAGAAATTTCTCCGATTTGCCTATACAAACCCTGATATTTCAGCATTTTTTTCTAGTGAACTCTGAAAGTTCGGCCTTTTTTTTGTTGTCAACTATGAATTTGCAGCAAAACTTTAGGCCTTGTATGATATTTCAGACTTTCTATCATAGTGGACTCTGATCCATCAGCGTTGTAGCAAGGACCTACTCTGATTTTGTCTATGCGAGATTTGCGCTGACAAACTTGATGAGTGTTAGAAGTACAGTTTTGTCCTGTCTGTTGGCCAAGCTAAAATAGTGACAACATTCAATTTCTGGACGACGACGCAGTGTTGCGGCGCTGTAATCGCCTCGTTTTAGGCTGATAAATCAACCTTGCTACAGGTGTGAACTCTGATTGATCATATTTTTTTTATGCCTAACTCTAAAATATCAGTTTTTTTATTTACCAAGCCTGATTGATCAGAGTAAAATTGAGTACCAAGTCTGACAAATCCGACAGCCCAAAAATGAAGATCAGGACCTAGTAAGAAGCTTCAACAAAGCAGGTACAAATGTCTCTCATACACTCTACAGGGGACTTGGAGAAGCCAAAACTAGTGGATTTTTTTAGTTAACTGTTTTTCAGGCATTGGCACAACTGTAGTTACTTATGCGATCCCTTTTCAGCTACCGTGTTGCAGTGCGTAACCTCAGATGACAGTTGCCGTGACCGTTGTCACCAGTCGTGACTGTCCGATGGCATTGCTGCTCCCCTCCGATGTCAGCAGTCGTGACCGTTGACTTTCGCGATTGTTACTAGTCGCTCACATCAACGCTCTTGAGAGCCATCAAGCTATGAGCATCGATGGCTCAAGCTATGCACGTAGAGTTGCTGGACTCCCTCTTGTCAGAACATTATAGGTTTTACATTTGTGTAGGCTATAAAGAGGTAGCCCATAAGGGGTACAACCCAATTAGGGTTAGTATTTGTACCCAACTGTTTCATCGTTCATTCATTCTCGTTCATTATTTTGACATTATATAAAAGAGAGCAAACAATACAGTGATCATACCCTAGCAAGTGCAAGCATGCAGGTATATATATAGATCACAGTACAAGCAAAGTCACGAAGTCAGCAAGTGAGGCAAAGTGGGCACAAGGCCTAACACAGTAGATAAGCGCTGATGATCACCAGGCGGAAGTGCCTTGGTGAATATATCAGCAGTGTTGGCCCTAGTGGCCACGTGAGCAAGACGAAGCTGGCCACGCTGCTGCAACTCTCGAGCAAGGAAGTATCGCAGAGCGATGTGCTTCGTTCTGTGCTCCAGTCTGTGCTCCTGACACAAGGCAATCATAGCCTTGTTGTCTACGTAGAGAACTGGAGGCGAACGAGGCTGCTCTCCCAAGACAGTCAGCAGGCAGGTGAGCCAGCGTAGCTCCTGTGCAGCCATGGCCCCGGCGTAGATCTCAGCCTCACAACTGGAGCTGAGAACAGAAGACGAGCAGGTAGACCGCCAGGAAACAGAGCCGGAACCGAGGCTGAAGGCGTAACCCTGTGGCGACCGTTGCGTAGCTAAGTCGTCAACCCAGGAGGCGTCTACGTGACCGGTGAGGACAATTGGACCCCGCCCTCCAAGCACAAGCCCCATGCCTGACGTGTCAAACATATATGCCTAGTTATATCTAGGCTTAGTTTATGTGTTTATAGTTGTCTAGGCTATAGTGGGTTTAGCCTTAGGGGGTACAAAGTTTCTCTCGACATTCTACTTGTTCCCCTTCCCTTTTCCTAGTCAACCATTCTCGCCTAAGATTCTAACATGGTATTAAGAGCAACTAAGTCTTAGGACCTAGTCTCAATGGGCCCACCACCTACTGCACTACCCGTACCTAGCCCGTCGACTTCGTCGCCCGCGCCCGGCCCGTACCTAGCACGTCGCCCGGCCCGTACCTAGCCCGTCGCCTGACCCAGGTATAGCCGCTGCTGCTCTAGGTGCTAGTGCGTCTGGTACTCCCCCTGGTACTGTGCCTGCTGAGGCCCTGCACACCTTCACGTTAGACTCCGGCGCCTCGCGCTATTTCTTTCGTGACAGCACCACTCTCACTCCTCTTCCTGCACCTGTTCCGGTCAGACTGGCTGATCCCTTTGGGGGCCCGGTCGTTGCCAATTCCTCCACTGTCCTCCCGTGTCCGGCGGTTCCGTCCGGCTCTCTGTCAGGTCTTCACCTCCCCTCGTTCTCTACGAACTTGGTGAGTACCGCTGCCCTTCAGGATGCGATGGTCACTACCACCATTCCTGGGGGTCAGCGTGTGTCGATCTGCACGTGCACGCGGACGGGGCGTCACCTGGCTACGTTCACTCGTCGGCCAGGGTCGAGTCTGTACACACTGGCTACCGAGCCTCCTCAGGTCGCTGCGTCTGCTCAGGTGTCCGCGTCAGGTCAGGTAGCCGCCGCTTGCTCGTGTCGCCTCCTGTCGCACCAGACTCTTCTTTGGCACCACCGCCTGGGTCACCCCTCCCTGCCACGCCTTCGTGGCATGCACTCCCGTCTCCTTGTCTCTGGTCTCCCCAGGTCTCTGCCTCCCCTGCCGCCCTCGCCTGCCCCGCCCTGTCTTCCTTGCGTCGAGGGGCAGCAGCGCGCCGCTCCTCACTCCTCCTCGTTTCCCCCGACGACTGCTCCCCTGCAGACCCTCCACATGGATGTGTGGGGCCCAGCCCGCGTCAGTGGACAGGGCCACGAGCGCTACTTCCTGCTGGTAGTTGACGACTACACGCGATACACCACAGTCTTTCCCTTGCGCAGCAAGGGTGAAGTCTCTGCTGTCTTGATCCCTTGGATCCGCACAGTCCGTCTCCAGCTGCGTGCGCGTTTCGGCCAGGACCTTCCTGTCCTGCGTCTGCACTCTGACAGAGGTGGTGAGTTCTCCTCCGACCTCTTGCGGGACTTTTGTCGTGGGGAGGGCATCACCCAGTCGTTCACGCTTCCGGACTCCCCTCAGCAAAATGGGATTGCTGAGCGCCGCATTGGCTTAGTCATGGAGGTCGCTCGTACCTCCATGATTCATGCGGCCGCTCCCCATTTCCTGTGGCCGTTTGCGGTCCGGTACGCTGCACATCATCTCAACCTTTGGCCCCGTGTCTCCTTGCCGGAGACCTCGCCCACACTGCGTTGGACGGGGAAGGTTGGCGATGCGTCGGTGTTCCGGGTCTGGGGTTCTCGTGCCTTTGTTCGCGATACGTCCGCGGATAAGCTCTCCGCCCGCGCTATTCCCTGCGTCTTCCTTGGCTTTGTCCCTGATGCGCCTGACTGGCAGTTTTACCACCCCGCCTCGCGCCGTGTCCTCCCTTCTCAGGACGTCACGTTCGACGAGTCGGTTCCCTTCTACCGTCTCTTCCCCTACCGCTCTGCCCCTTCCCCGCCCCCGCCGCTTTTTCTTGCTCCCGGTCCGCCTCCGGTAGACCCCCTCCCGCCCCAGGGTCCTGCTCCCTCGGGAGTGTCTCAGGTAGACCCTCTCCCTGGTACTGTGCCTGTTCAGGTAGCTGTCGTCTCAGGTGCTGCTCCAGGTGCTGCGTCTGGGGGTGCTGCGTCTGGGGGTGCTGGGTCTGGGGGTGCTGAGCTTGAGGGTGTTGAGCCTGGGGGTGCTGAGTCGGAGGGTGCGGAGCCTGAGGGTGCTGAGACGGAGGGTGCGGAGTCTGGTGGTGCTGAGCCTCGGGGTGCTGCTTCGTCTGGAGGTCCTGCTGGTGCTTCACCGCGACTGTCCTTGCAGCAGCTGCGTGAGTGGCTTGTTCAGCGCGCACACCGTCGGAGTGGGGCTCCCGGAGCTGGCGAGCCTGGAGGCGCTGGAGCTGGAGGTGCTGCTGTTACTACTGGAGTTGGAGACCCTACGGAGCCTGGAGCAGCTGGCGCTGGAGGCGCTGGAGCTGGAGTAGCTGGAGTTGGAGGCCCTGGCGCAGGAGGCGCTGGAGCTGCAGGAGCTGGAGTTGTTGACCCTGGTGCTGGAGGTGCTGGAGGCACTGTGCGGCCGCGCCCGTACTTCATTCCCCTGCTTGAGCAGGTTCTTGGTGTCCCGTCTTCTACTGGTCTTCCTCCTCCCTTCATGTGTCCACCGCCTGACCAGTCGCAGCCGCCGTTACAGCCAGCCTCCCCACTGCCTGTTCCCTCTCCTTACACTGAGCAGTCCGGAGGTCTTACAGAGCGTCGTGAGCCTGCATCTCGTCCTGTCTCACCTGTTCGCACTGCTCGTCGCGCTCCTCGTTCGCGTCCTCCCCCTGTCCCAGGCACGCACACCATGGCACTCCGTCCTTCCTCTGTTCCACTGCGTGTTCCTCTGCCTGCTCCTCCTGAGTCCTCTCTTCCTGAGGTCCCTGACCCTGAGTCTGACCGAGCGCGTGCTGCCAGTCCCACTGTCGCTCGTCTCCTTGCCACTGCTGTCACTGACCCGTCCTTTGAGTCTGCTGCTGCTTCTGCTCTCGTTGCTGAGCTACTTGAGTTTGCTGCTGCCTGCCGTCTCGACTACGCCTCTGCTCTAGTTGCTGAGTCTGTGCCTGCCAGTCCTCCGTCCGTCGGGGGTGAGTGTGCTCTTGGCACGGACGTCCTTGAGGACAGGCAGGAGGACTTTGAGTGTCTTGCAGCTGCTGTACCTCGTTTCGCCTCCTTGCTGCTTGCCCCTGAGGGAGACCCGGATGCTCCTGACATCCCGACCCCGCGCTCTTACGCAGAGGCGATTACGGGTCCTTACTCCTCTTAGTGGCAGGCAGCCATGGATGCCGAGATGGCATCCTGGAAGTCCACAGGCACTTACGTCGACGAGGCTCCCCCACCTGGGGTGAACATAGTCGATGGCATGTGGATCTTCAGGGTGAAGCGGCCGCCGGGTTCTCCGCCTTCCTTCAAGGCGCGTTACGTTGCTCGAGGTTTCAGTCAGCGACAGGGAGTTGACTACTTCCAGACCTTCTCCCCCACCCCGAAGATGACTACTCTTCGGGTGTTGCTGCACGTAGCTGCTCAGCGTGACTACGAGTTACACTCCCTGGACTTCAGTACTGCCTTCCTGCAGGGCAGCCTGCACGAGGAGATCTGGCTGCGCCGACCACCTGGTTCCACTGGGTCGTTTCCTACAGGTACCCAGTGGAGCCTCCGCCGGCCAGTCTACGGTCTCCGCCAGGCGCCTCGCGAGTGGCACGACACACTCAGGACTACACTTGCGGCTCTTGGGTTTGTTCCTTCTACAGCAGACCCGTCGCTGTTTCTACGCACCGACACCTCGCTGCCGCCCTTCTACGTCCTAGTGTACGTCGACGACCTCGTCTTTGCCACGGCTGACACTGAGGCACTGACCCTAGTGAAGTCCGAGCTGCAGAAGAGACATACCTGCACTGACCTGGGTGAACTGCGCAGCTACCTTGGCCTGCAGATCACCCGGGACAGAGCACGGCGCACCATCACACTGACTCAGTCACACATGGTGCACCAGGTCCTTCAGCGCTTCGGCTTCCAGTACTCCTCGCCACAGCTCACTCCTCTGT
Source organism: Closterium sp. Naga37s-1 (assembly GCA_947471745.1). Lineage (NCBI taxonomy): Eukaryota > Viridiplantae > Streptophyta > Zygnematophyceae > Desmidiales > Closteriaceae > Closterium > Closterium sp. Naga37s-1. The sequence continues at coordinate 476,080 of CANJKZ010000960.1, forward strand.
CTACGAGCCACTCGCTCTCAGCTCCACCTTTGGACGAGTCCGTAGAGCCGAGTGGTCCGTACCCAGAGCTTGTGGGTTGCCTCATGTACCTGATGACTTGCACACGACCTGACCTCGCGTACCCTCTCAGCCTTCTGGCTCGCTACGTGGCTCCCGGTAGGCACCGAAAGGTGCACTGGGATGCTGCGAAGAGGGTACTGCGTTACCTGTGCAGCGCGACTCCCTAGGGGCAGCGCGACGCCCTGATCTGCCCGTCGTGCGCCCCGTGGCGCGCAACGGTGCCCTGCCCGTCGCGCGCCCCGGGGCGCGCGGCGGTTTCGTCGCCTCGGGGGGCTCGTGCGCGCCCCCCCCCCCTCGTCGCCCGACATGGCGCCCTTGGGGGCCCGTGCGCGGCCCTTCCAGGGTCGCCTCGACAGGCGACGGGAGGGGCGACAGAAGGGGGCCACGTGTCGGCCCCTCCCGTCTTCGTCGCGGCCCTGCCCGGCCCTGCTTTGCCCGGCCCTGCCGTCCGGCCCCGGCCCTGTCCCGGCCCTGCCCTGCCCCCGTCTTCGTCGCGGCCCTACCCTGTGTTGGGGTTTGGGGGTGGCGCGTATGGGGGTGACTAGTGTGTGCGGCCTCCCCTTCTCCTCCTCCTCCTCCGTCTCCCACTGCTGCAGCTGCCGCTGAGGGGGGTGGATGTGTGGGAGCTGTCGGAGTAGTACTACGGGGGTGGCGTGTGAGCAGTGTTAGAGGTGCAGCAGGGGGTGTGTGAAAGGGGGGTGAGACATTTAGGGGGAGGTTGGGCGGAGGCAGCCGTCGTGTCGCCAGCAGCGCCAGTAGTCCGGAGGCTACAATCTCCGGTAGCCCAGCGAGACTGCTGTGCCAGTCGCCCGTGGGTCCGTTGCTCCTGCCGCTCAGAGTTAGCCGCGGAGCCAGTTACTCTCCGGTAGCCACAGTGCGCGCCGCTCCTGTTGCCCGTGTGTCTGCAGCTTCAGCCGTTGCCTCCTCTCTCCTTCCCTATCAGTCCAGCTCCTCCTCCTCACTTGCCGTCTATGATAGCCTCTAGCTTTGCTTATTGCTGTGAACTATAAACTGCTGCTCCTTGTACTTGTGCTCAGATTGTGTGGTGACGTTGTGATCCACCCTGAGCTTGTTTTGCTTTTGCTTTCTTGTGCAGATTACACCCCACTTTGGCTATGGGGGTGTGGAATATGTTATATTTGTCTAGCCTGCAGTGGGGTACTCAATAGTGAGTACATCCCAATCTAGGGTTTCCTATATGTACTCAACTGCTTGCTAGTGAAAACCCCTTTCTCATTTCTTACTTTCAACTGTATTCCAACAGCTTGTAGACAGAGGAGTGTGATGTGGCGAGGAGAACTGGAAGCCGAAACGCTGAAGGACTTGGTGCACCATGTGTGACTAAGTCAAGGTGATGGTGCGCTGTGCTCTGTCCCGGGTGATCTGCAGGCCAAGATAGCTGCGCAGTTCACCCAGGTCAGTGAAGGTGTGTCTCTTCTGCAGTTCCGACTTCAAAAGGGTCAGTGCTTCAGGGTCAGCAGTGGCAAAGATGAGGTCGTCGACATACACGAGGGCGTAGAACGGCAGCAGCGAGGTGTCGGTGCGTAGAAACAACGACGGGTCAGCAGTAGAAGGAGCAAACCCAAGAGCCGCAAGTGTAGTCCTGAGTGTGTCGTGCCTCTCGCAAGGCGCCTGGCGGAGACCGTAGACTGGCCGCCGGAGGCTCCACTGGGTACCTGCAAGAAAGGACCCAGTGAAGCCAGGTGGGCGGCGCAGCCAGATCTCCTCGTGCAGGCTGCTCTGCAGGAAAGCTGTGCTGAAGTCCAGAGAGTGCAGCTCGTAGTCACACTGAGCAGCGACGTGCAGCAACACCAGAAGAGTAGTCATCTTCGGGGTGGGGGAAAAGGTCTGGAAGTAGTCAACCCCCTGTCGCTGACTGAAACCTCGAGCAACGTAACGCGCCTTGAAGGCAGGCGGAGAACCCGGCGACCGCTTCACCCTGAAAATCCACATGCCATCGACTATGTTCGCCCCAGGTGGGGGAACCTCGTCAACGTAGGTGCATGTGGATTTCCAGGATGCCATCTCAGCATCCATGGCTGCCTGCCACTGAGAGGAGTAAGGACCCATAATCGCCCCTGCGTAAGAGCGCAGGGTCGGGATGTCTGGTGCATCTGGGTCCCCCTTAGGGGCAAGCAACATGGAAGCAAAACGAGGTACAGCAGCTGCAAGACACTCAAAGTCCTCCTGCCTGTCCTCAAGGACGTCCGTGGCAAGAGCACACTCACCCCCGACGGGCGGAGGATAGGCAGACGCAGACTCAGCAACAAGAGCAGAGGCGTAGTCTAGACGACAGGCAGCAGCAAAGTCAAGCAGCTCAGCAACGAGAGCAGACGCAGCAGCAGACTCAAAGGAAGGGTCGGTGACAGCAGTGGCGAGGAGACGAGCAACAACGGGACTAGCAGTGCGAGCGCGGTCAGACTCAGGGTCAAGGACCTCAGGAAGAGAGGACTCAGGAGGAGGCGGCAGAGGAACACGAATTGGAACAGAGGAAGGACGAAGGGTCATAGAGTGCATGCCGGGGACAGGAGGACGCAAACGAGGAACGCGACGAGCAGTGCGAACAGACGAGACAGGACGAGACGCAGACTCACGACGCTCTGTAAGACTGCCGGACAACTCAGTATAAGGAGAAGGAGCAGGCAGTGGAGAGGCCGTTTGTAACGGCGGTTGGGACTGGTCAGGTGGGGGACACAGAAGGGGAGGAGTAAGGCCAGTAGAAGACGGGGTACCAAGAACCTGCTGAAGCAGGGGAACGAAGTACGGTCGCGGCCATACAGCGCCACCAATGCTCCAGCACCTCCAACTCCAGCGCCTCCTGCGCCAGTGCCTCCTACTCCAGATCCTCCAGCTCCAGCGCCACCAGCGTCAGTAGCGTCAGACTTCGTAGGGTCTCCAGCTCCAGCACCCTCAACACCACCAGCCCCGGCAACTCCAGTACCCCGGGTACGAGCACCTCCAGGACCAGTGGTAGCAGTACCTCCAGGAACAACAGCTCCAGCAGCAACTCCAGCACCCCCAGCTCCAGTAGCGACAGCACCTCCAGCTCCAGAAACTCCAACTCGAAGGCTCGCACGCCGAACAAACCACTCACGCAGCTGCTGCGGAGACAGTCTCGGCGAAGCACCAGCTGAACCTCCAGACGAAGCAGCACCCTGGCGCTCCGCACCTCCAGACTCTGCACCCTCCGACGCAGCACCCCCAGGCTCAACCCCCTCAGGCTCACCACCCCCACGCTCACCACCCCCATTCGCAACACCCCCAGGCATAGCACCCCCAGACTCCGCACCCCCAGGCTCCGCACCCCCAGGCCCCGTACCCCCAGACGCAGCACCCCCTGACACAGCACCTCGAGCAGCACCTGAGTTGACAGCTACCTGAACAGGCGCAGGACCAGGGAGAGGGTCTACCCGAGACACACCTGAGGGAGCAGGACCCTGGGGCGGGAGGGGGTCTACCGGAGGGGGGCCGGGAGCAGGGAAGAGCGGCGGGGGCTGGGGAGGGGCAGAGCGGTAGGGGAAGAGACGGTAGAAGGGAACCGACTCGTCGAATGTGACGTCCTCAGACGGGAGGACATGGCGCGAGGTGGGGTGGTAAAACTGCCAGCCAGGCGCGTCAGGGACAAAGCCAAGAAAGACACAGGGGATAGCACGGGGGGAGAGCTTGTCCGCGGACGTATTGCGAACAAAGGCACGAGATCCCTAGACCTGGAATTCCGACGCATCGCCAACCTCCCTCGTCCAATGCAGTGTGGGCGAGGTCTTCGGCAAGGAGACACGGGGCCAGAGGTTGAGCTGATGCGCAGCGTACCGGACCGCAAACGGCCACTGAAAATGGGGAGCCGCCACATGGATCATCGAGGTACGAGCGACCTCCATGACTAAGCCAATGCGGCGCTCAGCAATCCCATTTTGCTGAGGGGAGTCTGGAAGCGTGAACGACTGGACTATGCCCTCCCCACGACAAAAGTCCCACAAGAGGCTGGAGGAGAACTCACCACCTCTGTCAGAGTGCAGACGCAGGACAGGAAGCTCCTGGCCAAACCGCTCGCGAAGCTGGAGACGGACTGTGCGGATCCAAGGGATCAAGACATCAACGACCTGACCCTTGCTGCGCAAGGGGAAGACCGTTGTGTACCGCGTGTAGTCGTCAACTACCAGCACAAAGTAGCGCTCGCGGCTCTGTCCACTTACGCGGGCTGGTCCCCACACGTCAATGTGGAGAGTCTGCAGGGGAGCAGTCGTCGGGGGAAACGAGGAGTGAGGGGCAGCGCGCTGCCGCCCCTCGACGCAAGGAAGGCAGGGCGGGGCAGGCGAGGGCGGCAGGGGAGGCAGAGACCTGGGTAGACCAGAGACAAGAAGACGAGAGTGCATGCCACGAAGGCGTGGCAGAGAGGGGTGACCCAGGCGGTGGTGCCACAGAAGAGTCTGGTGCGACAGGAGGCGACACGAGCAAGAGGCGGCTACCTGACCTGACGCGGACACCTGAGCAGACGCAGCTACCTGAGAAGGCTCGGTAGTGAGTGTGTACAGACTCGACCCTGGCCGACGAGTGAACATGGCCAGGTGATGCCCCATCCGTGTGCACGTGCAGATCGACACACGCTGACCCCCAGGAGTGGTGGTAGTGACCATCGCATCCTGGAGGGCAGCGGTACTCACCAAGTTCGTAGAGAACGAGGGGAGGTGAAGACCTGACAGTGAGCCGGACGGAACCGCCGGACACGGGAGGACAGTGGTGTGGGAATAATAAGAGGAATGAATGAACTAGAATGCAGATGGGTACAAGTAGAAAACACAAAAGTGTTGTACCCTCTAAGAACTACCCCACTACAGCCTAAACAGACTATAGCATATATAAGTTTGACACACCCCCATAGGCAAAGTGGGGGAGAACAAGAGGTCACAAGACCAGTCAAGAAAGGCAAAGCAAGCTCAGGGTGGATCACAAAGTCACCACGCAGTCTGAGCACAAGCAAATGGCCACAAGGCCAGTTCACATGCAGAGTTATATAAAGGAGAACAAACAATACAGTGAATACAACCTAGCAAGTGTAAGCATGCAGGTATCTGTATAAAGAGTACAGTACAGGCAGAGTCAAGAAGAAAGCAAGTGAGGCACAGTAGGTACAAGGCCTAACACAGTACAGAAACGCTGATGATCACAAGGCTGAAGTGCCTTGGTGAAAACATCAGCAGTGTTGGCCTGAGAGGCCACGTAAGCAAGACGAAGCTGGCCACGCTGCTGCAACTCTCGAGCAAGGAAGTATCGCAGAGCAATGTGCTTCGTTCTGTGCTCCAGTCTGTGCTCCTGACACAAGGCCAACATGGCCTTGTTGTCGACGTACAGAACTGGAGGAGAGTAAGGCGCCTCTCCCAAGTCGGTCAGCAGGTAGGTGAGCCAGCATAGCTCCTGTGCAGCCATGGCTGTGGCGTAGATCTCAGCCTCACAACTGGAGCTGAGAACAGAAGAAGAGCGGGTAGACCGCCAAGAGACAGAACCGGAGCCAAGACTGAAGGTGTAACCCTGTGACGACCGCTGCATAGCCAAGTCGTCAACCCAGGAGGCGTCTGCGTGACCAGTGAGGACAACTCGAGCCCGTCCTCCAAGCACGAGCCCCATGCCCGATGTACTGCACAAGTATCGCAACACCCTCTTCGCAGCATCCCAGTGCACCTTTCGGTGCCTGCCGGGAGCCACGTAGCGAGCCAGAAGGCTGAGAGGGTATGCGAGGTCAGGTCGTGTGCAAGTCATCAGGTACATGAGGCAGCCCACAAGCTCTGGATACGGGCCACTCGGCTCTACGAACTCGTCCGAAGGTGGAGCTGAGAGCGAGTGACCTGTAGGCAGAGGAGTGGACTGTGGCGAGGAGTACGTGAAGCCGAAGCGCTGAAGGACCTGCTGCACCATGTGTGACTGAGTCAAGGTAATGGTGCGCTGTGCTCTGTCCCGGGTGATCCGCAAGCCAAGATAGCTTGTCAGCTCACCCAGGTCTGTGCACGTGTGTCTCTTCTGCAGCTCGGACTTCACGTGGGCGAGTGCGTCAGTGTCAGCAGTAGCAAAGACAAGGTTGTCTACATACACGAGAACGTAGAACAGCGGCAGAGTAGTGTCAGTGCGTAAAAACAGAGAAGGGTCAGAAGTGGAAGGAGCAAAACCAAGAGCAGCAAGAGTCGTCCTGAGTGTGTCGTGCCACTCACGGGGTGCCTGGCGGAGACCGTAGACTGGCCGCCGGAGGCTCCACTGGGTACTAGCACGAAACGACCCAGTGAAGCCAGGTGGGCGGCGTAGCCAGATCTCCTCGTGCAGGCTGCCCTGGAGGAAGCTGTGCTGAAGTCAAGCGAGTGGAGCTCGTAGTCACGCTGAGCAGCTACGTGCAGCAGTAACCGAAGAGTGGTCATCTTCGGGGTAGGGGAGAAGGTCTGAAAGAAGTCAACTCCCTATCGCTGACTGAAACCACGTGCAACGTAACGCGCCTTGAAGACAGGCGGAGAACCCGGCGGCCGCTTCACCCTGAAGATCCACATGCCACTGACGATGTTCGCCCCAGGTGGGGGAACCTCGTCTACGTAGGTGCCAGTGGACTTCCAGGAAGCCATCTCGGCGTCCATGGCTGCCTGCCACTGAGAGGAGTAGGGACCCTCTATCGCCTCTCCGTAAGAGCGCGGGGTCGGGATGTCTGGTGCATCCGGGTCTCCCTCAGGGGCAATCAGCATGGACACGAGATGAGGTACAGAAGCAGCAAAGCACTCAAACTCCTCCTGCCTGTCCTTAAGAACGTCCGTGCCAAGAGCACACTCACCCCCGACGGACGGAGGACAGACAGACGCAGATGCAGACTCAGTAACAAGACTAGCGGCGTAGTCTAGGCGACAGGCTGCAGCGAAGTCAAGAAGCTCAGCAACAAGAGCAGACGCAGCAGTGGACTCAAACAAAGGGTCAGTGATAGTAGTGGCCAGAAAACGCGTGACAGATGGACTAGCAGCACGTAGGGAGTCAGACGCAGGGTCCGGACTGGCAGGAAGAGAGGACGCAGGAGCAGACGGCAAAGGGACATGCTGTGGAGCAGTGGAAGGACGCAGAGTCATAGAGTGAGTGCCAGGGACAGGAGGAGGACACGGACGCGAAACACGACCAGCGCGAACAGCACGGACAGGCGACGCAGAACGAGACTCAGGCAACACAGGACGAGACTCAGGCTCACGACGCTCCGTAAGACCTCTAGTCGGTCCAGAGTAAGGAGAAGGACCAGGCAGTGGAGAGGCCGGCTGCAACTGCGACTGGGACTGGACAGGCGGTGGACTCAGGGAAGGAGGACCAGGAGAAGGCGAGGAGCCAAGAACCTGCTGAAGGAGCGGAACGTAGTACGGCCGCGGCCGCGCAGCACCTCCAGAAATAGCAGAGACAGAACCGGTACCCTCAGCCCCAGGGTCTCCAGTCCCAGCAGCACCTCCATCAGCTCCAGCAGCTCCAGCACCAGCAGCACCTCCAGCAGCTCTAGCACCAGCAGCACCTCCAGTACCAGCAGCACCGCCAGCAGCTCCAGCAGCTCCAGCACCAGCAGCACCTCCAGCAGCTCCAGCACCAGCAGCACCTCCAGCAGCTCCAGCACCAGCAGCACCTCCAGCACCAGTAGCACCTCCAGCAGCGCCAGCACCAGCAGCACCCCCAGAAGCTCCAGCAGCACCTCCAGCACCAGCAGTACCTCCAGCAGCGCCAGCACCAGCAGCACCTCCAGAAGCTCCAGCAGCAACCTCCAGCACCAGCAACACCTCCAGCAGCTCCAGCAGCAGCAGCACCAGCACCGCGACAGCGCCGAGAGTACCACTCACGAAGCTGCTGTGGAGAGAGAGGCTCCCGCCGCGACGGGACACCTAGAGCACCTCCAGACTCAGCACGCGCAGGTTCAGCACCTCCAGACACACTAACCTCAGGCTCCACACGCGCAGGCTCAGCACCCCCATGCTCAGCACGCCCAGACTCAGCACCCCCAGACTCTGCACCCCCGGGCTCCACATGTGCAGGCTCAGCACCCCTAGTCCCCGCACCCGCAGGCTCAGCACCCCTAGCAGCACCTGAGTCGACAGCTACCTTGACCGGCTCGGCAGGGTCTACCTGGGACACACCTGAGGGGGCAGGACCCTGGGGGGGGAGGGGGTCTACCGGGGGAGTACCTGGTGCTAGGAAAAGCGGCAGGGGGGGGAGAGAGGCAGTGCGGTAGGGAAAAAGACGGTAGTACGACACCGACTCGTCAAACGTGACGTCCTGAGAGGACAGAACACGACGCGAGGTGGGGTGGTAGAACTGCCACCCGGGTGCGTCAGGAGGGAAGCCAAGGAAGACACAGGGAACAGCACGGGAGGACAGCTTGTCTGCTGTAGTATCGCGGACAAAAGCTCGAGATCCCCAGTCACTGAACGCGGACGCATCGCCAACCTTCCCCATCCACCGCAGAGTAGGTGTGGTCTCCGGCAAGGAGACACGAGGCTGAAGGTTGATCTGATGCGCAGCGTACTGAACCGCGAACGGCCACAGAAAATGGGGAGCAGCCGCATGGATCATGGACGTACGAGCGACGTCCATGACCATGCCAATGCGGCGCTCAGCAATCCCATTTTGCTGCGGGGAGGCCGGAAGTGTGAACGTCTGGCGGATGCCCTCCGAACGACAGAAGGCCGTCAGGAGGTCGGAGGAAAACTCCCCACCTCTGTCTGAGTGCAGACGCAGAACAGGAAGGTCTGAACCGAAACTCTCACTGAACTGGTGACGAGCACCGCGGATCCAGTCGATCAACACCTCAGGGACCTCACCCTTGCTGCGCAAGGGGAAGACTGTGGTGTAACGCGAGTAGTCGTCAACGACCAGTAGGAAGTAATGCTCGTGACCCTGCCACGGACGCGGGCTGGGCCACACACGTCCATGTGAAGAGTCTGCAGAGGAGCCTCAGTCGGAGGGAACGAGGAGGAGTGAGGAGCGGCGCGCTGCCTGCCCTCGACACAAGGAACACAGGTGGGGGCAGGCCCCGGAGGAAGGGGAGGGAGTGACCGGGGTAGACCCGAGACAAGGGCACGGAAGGCCATACCTCGAAGACGAGGCAGGGAGGGGTGACCAAGGCGGTGGTGCCAAAGGAGAGTCTCGTGCGACAGAGGACGACACGAGCAGGGGGCAGACGCAGGACTAGACCTGGACGCAGCAGCAAACACCTGCCTAGAAGCAGCTACCTGACCAGACGCAGAGACCGGAGGAGACGCAGTAGTCAGTGTGTACGGACTCAACCCTGGCCGACGGGTGAACGTGGCCAGGTGGCAGCCCATCCGAGAGCAAGTGCAGTGGGTCACACGCTGACCTCCAGGGGTGAACTGGTCAACCCACGCATCCTGGAGGTCAGCTCCACTCACCAAGTTCGTAGAGAACGAGGGGAGGTGGAGTCCCGACAGCAAGCCCGACGGGGCCGCAGGACACGGTAGAACCGTGGAGGAGTGTGCAAGAACTGGGCCCCCTGAGGGGTCAGCAAGGGAGACCGCAACAGGCCGACTGAGCGGCGTGAGCGTGGTGCTGTCTCTAAAGAATGAGCGCGAAGCACCAGAGTCAAGTGTGAAAGTGTGCAAGGACTCAGTAGGTGCAGTACCAGAGAGAGCAGACGGACCAGCACCTGGAGCAGCAGACGCACCAGTACCTGGAGCAGCAAACGCACTAGCACCTAGAGCAGCAGCCGCAATGCCCGGGTCGGGCGGGACACTCAGGTAACAGTCACCCTCAGCACTATTAGCAATAGCATACATGGCAGCAAGGATAGCATCAAAATCTAGATCAAAGATAGGCACATTCTGCAGAAACAGATCATGCCAGCGAGGGAGCTCAACGGCGTCAGGAAACTGGGCACGCCAAGCGTTAGTCAAGCGACCAAAGCAGCGCTGCGTAGTGTGTGGGAGCCCACACACCTCCCCACTACGAGTGCCGGTGCGAAGAACGTAAGTGCAGGGACCTGCACCCCCAGACCTCCCACACCCAGCGTACCACTCACGAAGCTGCTGGACCGACGGGGTCTCACGGGAGCGCAGCTGCTGCTAGCGCTGGCTGCCACCAAAGCCTCCACGCTGCGCGGCTGCACCTCGACCAGCACCACCGCCGCCGCCACCTCCACCACCGCTGCCACTGCCTCCACCACCTCCGCCACTGCCGCCACCACCTCCACCGCCGCCTCCTCCGCCTCCTCCACCTCCTCCACTGCTTCCCCCGCCGCCCCCTCCACCACCCTTGCTCCCCTTGCCCTTGCTGTTGCGGCGTCTCCCACTAGGGGCAGACGCAGCTCCGACCTCCTCAGTGCCAACGAGGTCGACAGCAGCAGCAGAAGCAACAGAGGGGAGAAGGGGGACAGGGGAACACCCCTCAAAGAAGGGGGTGCGACGGTCGCCGCGAGAAGCACCTACAGCTAAGATACTCTTCTCAGCTGCAGCAATGTGCTTCTCTAGCAGGTCGACAGTCAGCTTGGTGGGGCAAAGGGAGAGAAAGTGGTCCCTGACTGAAGAAAGGGAGTCAGGGAGGCGGGTGACTAGGTAGTAAAGGGTGATGTACATGGGGGGGGGGGTTCTTGGCACAGAACTCAGTGGGAAGGGCAGCGCGGTAGCGGGCGTCACTAGTGCGAAGGTGAGCAACTAGGTCAGCGACTGTGGCAAAGGCGGCAAGGTCAGTGAAAAGGTACGGCAGCATGAGGCGGCTGAGGGCAGCAGTGGCAGGGGAGGAGTAGCTTGCAACTACAGCGCCGTACAAAGACTGAGCAGTCTTGTACTGGCCAAAGTGTGCGCGCTCAGCAGGCGGCAGGTGACTACGAACAGCAAGACGAGCAACAGCGTCACGAGTGGTCCACTGCGAGCGAACCGTACTGTCAGCAGTGGCAGTAGGAGCAGTGGAAACACCAGACGTGTGATCGAGAAGGGATACCCCATCCCTAGAATCACACTGAAGAAAGAGCTGTAGGTCGTCAACCCACACGTCAAAGTCAACTGCACGTCCCTCGGCGTCAAAGGTGAGAACGGTAGGACTAGCCATAGCAGCAGTAGGAGCAGTAGCAAGAGTAGCAGCAGTAGCAGCAGGGCAGTGGAAGGCAGTGCTGCTCGGTAGGGCAGTGCGGCTCGGTGGGGGCGGCGCGGCTCGGCTGGGCGGCGCGGCTCGGCTTACCAGAGACGGGTGCAGGGGCGGGCCATGACTGCAGGGGCCGCGCTAGTAGGGGCCGGCAGAGGCTCGTCAGCAGGGGCCGACAGGGGCGCGCCAGTAGGGGCGCGGCAGCAGGGGCCGGCAGAGGCGCCTCAGTAGGGGCCGGGAGGGGCGCGTCAGCAGGGGCGCGTCAGCAGGGGCCGGCAGAGGCGCGCCAGCAGGGGCCGCGCCAGCAGGGGCCAGCAGGGGCTCGTCAGCAGGGGCCGGCAGGGGCGCGCCAGTAGGAGCGCGTCAGCAGGGGCCGGCAGAGGCGCGTCAGCAGGGGCCGGCAGGGGCGCGCCAGCAGGGGCGCGTCAGCAGGGGCCGGAAGGGGCCGCGAAGAGCCGCTGAAGGGGCCGCGAAGGGCCGCTAAGGTGCCGCGAGGAGCCTCGGAGAGGGCCGTGAAGGGGCCGCGAAGGGCCGCGAAGGGCCGCGAAGGGGCCTCGAAGGGCGGCAAAAGGGGCCACGAAGGGCCGCGAGGGGCCGCGAAGGGGGGGGGGGCGCGAAGGGCCGCGAAAGGGGGGGGGCGCGAAGGGCCGCGAAAGGGGGGGGGCGCGAAGGGCCGCGAAAGGGGCCGCGAAGGGCCGCGAAGGGGCCGCGAAGGGCCGTAAGAGGGGCTGCTAAGGGCCGCGAAGGGGGCCGCGACGGGCCGCGAAAGGGGGGGGGGGGGGGGGGGCACGAAGGGCCTCGAAGGGCAGGTGCACGGGGCGCAGCTAGGACAAACGCAAAAACATTCGTAGTGGTGGGCCCTTAAAAAAAACAGTCCCACTAGGGAACCTGCTCTATACCATGTGAGAATAATGAGAGGAATGAATGAACTAGAAAGCAGATGGGTACAAGTAGAAAACACAAAAGTGTTGTACCCTCTAAGAACTACCCCACTATAGCCTAAACAGACTATAGCATATATAAGTTTAACAAGTGGAGGAACGGGCCACGACCGGTCCCCCGGAGGGGTCAGCCAGTCTGACCGGGATAGGTGCAGGAAGAGGAGTGAGGGTGGTGCCGTCACGAAAGAAACAGCGCGAGGCGCCGGAGTCCAACGTGAAGGTGTGCAAGGCCTCAGCAGGCGTAGTCCCAGGGAGAGTACTAGACTCACTAGCACATAGAGCAGTAGCGGCTATACCTGGGTCAGGCGGCACACACTGGTAACAGTCACCCTCAGCACTAACAGACAAAGCATACATAGCAGAAAGAATAGCATCAAATTCTAGGTCAAAGATAGCAATCCTAGACCTAAGCAGATCTGCCCAGTGAGGGAGCTCGACGTCTTCACCAAACTCAGCACGCCAAGCGTCGTCGAGGCGGGAGAAGCAGCGGTGCTGAGTGTGGAGCCGCCCGCAAGTCTGACCAGCACGGTCACCCGTGCGAATGACATACGGGCAACTACCCCCAGACGCCCCACACAGAAACCACTCACGAAGCTGCCGGGGGGACGGGGTCTCGCTCTGACGCTGCTGCTGCTGGCGCTGGCCACCCCCAGAACCGACACGCCGAGCGCCAGTCCCACCGCCACCAGTCCCACCGCCTCCACTGCCGCCACTCCCACCGCTGCCTCCACCACCGCCACCAGAGCCCCCACTCCCACCAACAGTCTCACCGTCGTCACCACCTCCACTGCTGCCCCCACCACCACTCCCGCTGCCACCACCACCACCCCGGCCACCCTTGCCCTTGCTGCTGCGGTGCTTCGCACTAGCAGAAGCAGCCCCGACGTCCTCAGGAACAGAGATGTCTGCAGCAGCAGCAGAGGCGTAGGAGGGGGCAAGGGGGGAGGGGGAACACCCCTCAAAGAAGGGCGGGCGCGGAGTGCCACGAGCAGCACCTATAGCAACTGCACTAGTCTCAGCTGCGAGGAGATGCTGCTCGAGGAGGTCAACAGTGAAGGAAGGTGGGGTTAAGAGAGAGGAAGTGGTCCCTGACAGAGCGAAGAGAGTCAGGGAGGCGGGTGACTATTGTGAGAGTACGCCGACGTTCGACATATTTCTCATTTCCATATTTTTACTCCATCTTATTCTCCTTATTTTCCTCTTTCATTTGCACTTTATTTCACCTCAATCGGACTACTATTCTATTTCCTAGAGCTTTCCGATTATTTCACTTATTTGGTATTTTCGGCACCGACATTTACATTATACGGCACCGACAGCACCGACAGTGGTGTACAAGGCGTAATCTCGCCATAATCCGAAGTGCCAATGGGCTTGCGTGCTTATGCGCACTTGTGATTATATACTCTAGAAGAGCGCGTTCCCGAAGGTTCGGATTATCTGTTGTTTCTATGTATTTCTGAGTATAAATACGCCTTGTACTCACCTTTAGTGCAACATTCTCGAGTGGAAATTCGATCCTGTGACACATGGTAATCAGAGCCGTTTTCACTCGCGGAGTTTCAGCTAAGCAGCGCGCTCAAGAAATTCCTGCTTCAAAAAACCGCCGGGGGCGACGAATTCGGCGCCGACGCTGGTAAGCACCAGATTCCGCGTTATCTGAATAACCCCCCTCGCGCGTTTTTTGAACAGGATCGTGAGTTCGATGTGAGAATAATGAGAGGAATTAATGAACTAGAAAGCAGATGGGTACAAGTAGAAAACACAAAAATGTTGTACCCTCTAAGAACTACCCCACTACAGCCTAAACAGACTATAGTATATATAAGTTTGACACACCCCCGTAGGCAAAGTGGGGGAGAACAAGAGGTCACAAGACCAGTCAAGAAAGGCAAAGCAAGCTCAAGGTGGATCACAAAGTCACCACGCAGTCTGAGCGCAAGCAAATGGCCACAAGGCCAGTTCACATGCAGAGTTATATAAAGGAGAACAAACAATACAGTGAATACAACCTAGCAAGTGTAAGCATGCAGGTATATGTATAAAGAGTACAGTACAGGCAGAGTCAAGAAGAAAGCAAGTGAGGCACAGTAGGTACAAGGCCTAACATAATACAGAAACGCTGATGATCACAAGGCTGAAGTGCCTTGGTGAAAACATCAGCGGTGTTGGCCTGAGAGGCCACGTAAGCAAGACGAAGCTGGCCACGCTGCTGCAACTCTCGAGCAAGGAAGTAGCGCAGAGCAATGTGCTTCGTTCTGTGCTCCAGTTTGTGCTCTTGACACAAGGCCAACATGGCCTTGTTGTCGACGTACAGAACTGGAGGAGAACGAGGCGCCTCTCCCAAGTCGGTCAGCAGGTAGGTGAGCCAGCGGAGCTCCTGTGCAGCCATGGCCCCAGCGTAGATCTCAGCCTCACAACTGGAGCTGAGAACAGAAGAAGAGCGGGTAGACCGCCAAGAGATAGAACCAGAGCCAAGACTGAAGGTGTAACCCTGTGACGACCGCTGCGTAGCCAAGTCGTCAACCCAGGAGGCGTCAGCGTGACCAGTGAGGACAACTCGAGCCCGTCCTCCAAGCACGAGCCCCATGCCCGATGTACTGCACAAGTATCGCAACACCCTCTTCGCAGCATCCCAGTGCACCTTTCGGTGCCTGCCGGGAGCCACGTAGTGAGCCAAAAGGCTGAGAGGGTATGCGAGGTCAGGTCGTGTGCAAGTCATCAGGTACATGAGGCAGCCCACAAGCTCTGGATACGGGCCACTCGGCTCTACGGACTCGTCCGAAGGTGGAGCTGAGAGCGAGTGACCTGTAGGCAGAGGAGTGGACTGTGGCGAGGAGTACGTGAAGCCGAAGCGCTGAAGGACCTGCTGCACCATGTGTGACTGAGTCAAGGTAATGGTGCGCTGTGCTCTGTCCCAGGTGATCCGCAAGCCAAGATAGCTTGTCAGCTCACCCACGTCTGTGCACGTGTGTCTCTTCTGCAGCTCGGACTTCACGTGGGCGAGTGCCTCAGTGTCAGCAGTAGCAAATACGAGGTCGTCTACGTACACGAGAACGTAGAACGGCGGCAGAGTAGTGTCAGTGCGTAAGAACAGAGAAGGGTCAGAAGTGGAAGGAGCAAAACCAAGAGCAGCAAGAGTCGTCCTGAGAGTGTCGTGCCACTCACGGGGCGCCTGGCGGAGACCGTAGACTGGCCGCCGGAGGCTCCACTGGGTACCAGCAGGAAACGACCGAGTAAAGCCTGGTGGGCGGCGCAGCCAGATCTCCTCGTGCAGGCTGCCTTGGAGGAAGGCTGTACTCAAGTCAAGCGAGTGGAGCTCGTAGTCACGCTGGGCGGCAACGTGCAGCAGTACCCGAAGAGTGGTCATCTTCGGGGTAGGGGAGAAGGTCTGGAAGAAGTCAACTCCCTGTCGCTGACTGAAACCACGTGCAACGTAACGTGCCTTGAAGACAGGCGGAGAACCCGGCGGCCGCTTCACCCTGAAGATCCACATGCCACTGACGATGTTCGCCCCAGGCGGGGGAACCTCGTCGACGTAGGTGCCTGTGGAGTTCCAGGAAGCCATCTCGGCGTCCATGGCTGCCAGCCACTAAGAGGAGTAGGGACCCTCTATCGCCTCTGCGTAAGAGCGCGGGGTCGGGATGTCTGGTGCATCTGGGTCTCCCTCAGGGGCAATCAGCATGGACACGAGATGAGGTACAGAAGCGGCAAAGCACTCAAACTCCTCCTGTCTGTCCTCAAGAACGTCCGTGCTAAGAGCACACTCACCCCCGATGGACGGAGGACAGACAGACGCAGACGCAGACTCAGCAATAAGACTAGTGGCGTAGTCTAGGCGACAGGCAGCAGCAAAATCAACAAGCTCAGCAACAAGAGCAGACGCAGCAGAGGACTCAAACAAAGGGTCAGTGACAGCAGTGGCCAGAAAACGCGTGACAGCTGGACTAGCAGCACGTAGGGAGTCAGACGCAGGGTCCGGACCGGCAGGAAGAGAGGACGCAGGAGGAGACGGCAAAGGGACACGCTGCGGTGCAGTGGAAGGACGCAGAGTCATAGAGTGAGTGCCAGGGACAGGAGGAGGACGCGGACGCGAAACACGACTAGTGGGAACGGGTCGAACAGGCGACGCAGAACGAGACTCAGGCGACAAAGGACGAGACTCAGGCTCACGACGCTCCGTAAGACCTCTAGTCGGTCCAGAGTAAGGAGAAGGACCAGGCAGTGGAGAGGCCGGCTGGAACTGCGACGGGGACTAGACAGGTGGTGGAAGCAAGAAAGGAGGAGGAGGACCAGGAGAAGGCTAGGAGCCAAGAACCTGCTGAAGAAGCGGAACGTAGTACGGCCGCGGCCGCGCAGCGCCTCCAGAAACAGCAGAGACAAAACCGGTGCCCTCAGCCCCAGGGTCTCCAGTCCCAGCAGCACCTCCAGCAGCTCCAGTACCAGCAGCACCTCCAGCAGCTCCAGCACCAGCAGCACCTCCACTAGCTCCAGCACCAGCAGCACCTCCAGTAGCTCTAGCACCAGCAGCACCTCCAGCAGCTCCAGCACGAGCAGCACCTCCAGCAGCTCCAGCACCAGCAGCACCTCCAGCAGCTCCAGCAGCAGCAGCACCTCGACAGCGCCGAGAGTACCACTCACGAAGCTGCTGAGGAGAGAGAGGCGCCCGCCGCAACGGAACACCTAGAGCACCTCCAGACGCAGCACGTGCAGGCTCAACACTCCCAGGCTCAGCACCCCAAGGCTCAGCACGCCCAGACTCAGCACCCCCAGACTCAGCACCCCCAGGCCCCGCACCCCCAGTCCCCGCACCCACAGGCTCAGCACCCCTAGTAGCACCTGAGTCGACAGCTACCTCGACCGGCTCGGCAGGGTCTACCTGGGACACACCTGAAGGGGCAGGACCCTCGGGGGGGAGGGGGACTACCGGGGGAGCACCTGGTGCGAGGAAGAGCGGCAGGGGGGGGGGGAGAGGCAGTGCGGTAGGGAAAGAGACGGTAGTACGACACCGACTCGTCAAACGTGACGTCCTGAGAGGACAGAACACGACGCGAGGTGGGGTGGTAGAACTGCCACCCGGGTGCATCAGGAGGGAAGCCAAGGAAGACACAGGGAACGGCACGGGAGGACAGCTTGTCCGCTGTAGTATCGCGGACAAAAGCTCGAGATCCCCAGACACGGAACGCGGACGCATCGCCAACCTTCCCCGTCCACCTCAGAGTAGGTGTGGTCTCCGGCAAGGAGACACGAGGCTGAAGGTTGATCTGATGCGCAGCGTACTGAACCGCGAACGGCCACAGAAAATGGGGAGCAGCCGCATGGATCATGGACGTACGAGCGACGTCCATGACCATGCCAATGCGGCGCTCGGCAATCCCATTTTGCTGCGGGGAGGCCGGAAGCGTGAACGTCTGGCGGATGCCCTCCAAACGACAGAAGGCTCTCAGGAGGTCGGAGGAAAACTCCCCGCCTCTGTCCGAGTGCAGACGCAGAACAGGAAGGTCTGAGCCAAAACTCTCACTGAGCTGGCGACGAGCACCGCGGATCCTGTCGATCAACACCTCAGGGACCTCACCCTTGCTGCGCAAGGGGAAGACTGTGGTGTAACGCGAGTAGTCGTCAACGACCAGGAGGATGTAGCGCTCGTGTCCCTGTCCACGGACGCGGGCTGGGCCCCACACGTCCATGTGAAGAGTCTGCAGAGGAGCCTCAGTCGGAGGAAACGAGGAGGAGTGAGGGGCGGCGCGCTGCCGGCCCTCGACGCAAGGAACACAGGTGGGGGCAGGCCCCGGAGGAAGGGGAGGGAGGGACCTGGGGAGACCCGAGACAAGGGCACGGGAGGCCATACCTCGAAGACGAGGCAGGGAGGGGTGACCAAGGCGGTGGTGCCAAAGGAGAGTCTCGTGTGCCAAAGGGCGACACGAGCAGGGGGCAGAGGAACGACAGAAGGCCCTCAGGAGGTCGGAGGAAAACTCCCCACCTCTGTCTGAGTGCAGACGCAGAACAGGAAGGTCCGAGCCGAAACTCTCACTGAGTTGGCGACGAGCACCGCGGATCCAGTCGATCAACACCTCAGGGACCTCACCCTTGCTGCGCAAGGGGAAGACTGTGGTGTAACGCGAGTAGTCCTCAACGACCAGCAGGAAGTAACGCTCGTGACCCTGGCCACGGACGCGGGCTGGGCCCCACACGTCCATGTGAAGAGTCTGCAGAGGAGCCTCTGTCGGAGGGAACGAGGAGGAGTGAGGAGCGGCGCGCTGCCGGCCCTCGACACAAGGAACACAGGTGGGGGCAGGCCCCGGAGGAAGGGGAGGGAGGGACCTGGGGAGACCAGAGACAAGGGCACGGGAGGCCATACCTCGAAGACGAGGCAGGGAGGGGTGACCAAGGCGGTGGTGCCAAAGGAGAGTCTCGTGCGACAGAGGACGACACGAGCAGGGGGCAGACACAGGACTAGACCTAGACGCGGCAGCTAACACCTGACTAGACGCAGCTACCTGACCAGACGCAGGGACCGGAGGAGGCGCAGTAGTCAGTGTGTACAGACTCGACCCTGGCCGATGGGTGAACGTGGCCAGGTGGCGGCCCGTCCGAGAGCAAGTGCAGTGGGTCACACACTGACCTCCAGGGGTGAACTGGTCAACCCACGCGTCCTGGAGGTCAGCTCCACTCACCAAGTTCGTAGAGAACGAGGGGAGGTGGAGTCCCGACAGCAAGCCCGACGGGGCCGCAGGACACGGTAAAACTGTGGAGGAGTGTGCAAGGACTGGGCCCCCTGAGGGGTCAGCAAGGGAGACCGCAACAGGCCGACTGAGCGGCGTGAGCGTGGTGCTGTCTCTAAAGAAAGAGCGCGAAGCACCAGAGTCAAGTGTGAAAGTGTGCAAGGACTCAGTAGGTGCAGTACCAGAGGGAGTAGACGCACCAGCACCTGGAGCAGCAGACGCACAAGTACCTGGAGCAGCAGACGCACTAGCACCTAGAGCAGCAGCCGCACTAGCACCTAGAGCAGCAGCCGCAATGCCCGGGTCGGGCGGGACACTCAGGTAACAGTCATCCTCAGCACTATCAGCAAGAGCATACATGGCAGCAAGGAAAGCATCAAAATCTAGATCAAAGATAGGCACATTCTGCAGAGATCATGCCAGCGAGGGAGCTCAACAGCATCAGGAAACTGGGTACGCCAAGCGTCAGTCAAGTGACCGAAGCAGCGCTGCGTGGTGTGTGGGAGCCCACACACCTCCCCACTACGAGTGCCGGTGCGGAGAACGTAAGTGCAGGGACCTGCACTCCCAGACCTCCCACGCCCAGCGTACCACTCACGAAGCTGCTGAACCGACGGGGTCTCACGGGTGCGCAGATGCTGCTGGCGCTGGCTGCCACCAAAGCCTCCACGCTGCGCGGCTGCACCTCGACCAGCACCACCGCCGCCTCCACCTCCACCACCGCTGCCGCTGCCTCCACCACCTCCGCCACCGCCGCCACGACCTCCACCGCCGCCACTGACGCTCCCACTCCCAGTACCACCCCCACCTCCACCGCCACCTCCTCCGCCGCCTCCACCTTCCCCACTGCTTCCCCCGCCGCCCCCTCCACCACCCTTGCTCCCCTTGTCCTTGCTGTTGCGGCGTCTCCCACTAGGGGCAGACGCAGCTCCGACCTCCTCAGTGCCAACGAGGTCGACAGCAGCAGCAGAAGCAACAGAGGGGAGAAGGGGGACAAGGGAACACCCCTCAAAGAAGGGGGTGCGACGGTCGCCGCGAGAAGCACCTACAGCTAAGATACTCTTCTCAGCCGCAGCAAGGCGCTCCTCTAGCAGGTTGACAGTCAGCTCGGTGGGGCAAAGGGAGAGAAAGTGGTTCCTGACTGAAGAGAGGGAGTCAAGGAGGCGGGTGACTAGGTAGTAAAGAGTGGTGTACATGGGGGGGGGGTTCTTGGCACAGAACTCAGTGGGAAGGGCAGCGCGGTAGCGGGCGTCACTAGTGCGAAGGTGAGCAACTAGGTCAGCAACTGTGGCAAAGGCGGCAAGGTCAGGGAAAAGGTACGGCAGCATGAGGCGGCTGAGAGCAGCAGTGGTAGGGGAGGAGTAGCGTGCAACTACAGCGTCGTACAAAGACTGAGCAATCTTGTACTGGCCAAAGTGTGCGTGCTCAGCAGGCGGCAGGTGACTACGAACAGCAAGACGAGCAACAGCGTCACGAGTGGTCCACTGTGAACGAACAGAGTAGCAAGAGTAGTAGCAGTAGCAGCAGTAGCAGCAGTAGAAGCAGTAGCAGCAGTCGAAGCAGTAGCAGCAGTGCTGCTCGGTAGGGCAGTGCGGCTCGGTGGGGGCGGCGCGGCTCGGCTGAGCGGCGCGGCTCGGCTGGGCGGCGCGGCTCGGCTGGGCGGCGCGGCTCGGCTTACCAGATACGGGTGCAGGGGCGGGCCGTGACTGCAGGGGCTGCGCCAGTAGGGGCCGGCAGGGGCTCGTCAGCAGGGGCCGGCAGGGGCGCGCCAGTAGGGGCGCGTCAGCAGGGGCCGGCAGAGGCGCGTCAGCAGGGGCCGGCAGGGGCGCGCCAACAGGGGCGCGTCAGCAGGGGCCGGCAGAAGCGCGCCAGCAGGGGCCGCGCCAGTAGGGGCCGGCAGGGGCTCGTCAGCAGGGGCCGGCAGGGGCGCGCCTGTAGGGGCGTGTCAGCTGGGGCCGGCAGAGGCGCGTCAGCAGGGGCCGGCAGGGGCGCGCCAGCAGGGGCCGGTAGGGGCTCGCCAGCAGGGGCGCGTCAGCAGGGGCCAGAAGGGGCCGCGAAGAGCCGCTGAAGGGGCCGCGAAGGGCCGCTAAGGGGCCGCGAAGAGCCTCGGAGAGGGCCGCGAAGGGCCGTAAAGGGGCCGCGAAGGGCCGCGAAGGGCCGCGAAGGGCCGCGAAGTGGCCTCGAAGGGCCGCACAAGGGGCCGCGAAGGGCCGCGAAGGTCCACGAAGGGGCCGCGAAGGGCCGTAAGAGGGGCCGCTAAGGGCCGCGAAGGGGCCGCGACGGGCCGCGAAGGGCCTCGAAGGGCAGGCGCACGGGGCGCAGCTAGGACAAACGCGAAGCGCGCTTCGGGCAGGTAAGGAAAAAAAATTCGTAGTGGTGGGCCCTAAAAAAAAACAGTCCCACTAGGGAACCAGCTCTATACCATGTGAGAATAATGAGAGGAATGAATGAACTGGAAAGCAGATGGGTACAAGTAGAAAACACAAAAGTGTAGTACCCTCTAAGAACTACCCCACTACAGCCTAAACAGACTATAGTATATATAAGTTTGACATTCGATTTTTGGCGACCATATTTTTACTCCATCTTATTCTCCTTATTTTCCTCTTTTATTTGCACTTTATTTCACCTCAATCGGACTACTATTATATTTTCTAGAGCTTTCCGATTATTTCACTTATTTGGTATTTTCGGCACCGACATTTACATTATACGGCACCGACAACACCGACAGTGGTGTACAAGGCGTAATCTCGCCATAATCCGAAGTGCCAATGGGCTTGCATGCTTATGCGCACTTGTGATTATCTATTCTAGAAGAGCGCGTCCCCGAAGGTTCGGATTATCTGTTGTTTCTATGTATTTCTGAGTATAAGTACGCCTTGTACTCACCTTTAGTGCAACATTCTCGAGTGGATATTCGATCCTGTGACCCTGGTAATCAGAGCCGTTTTCACTCTCGGAGTTTCAGCTAAGCAGCGTGCTCAAGAAATTCCTGCTTCAAAAAACCGCCGGGGGCGACGAATTCGGCGCCGACGCTGGTAAGCACCAGATTCCGCGTTTTTTTTAATAACCCCCCTCGCGCGTTTTTTGAACAGGATCGTGAGTTCGATGGTTGGCGAAAACGTTTGCGATACAGGGACGACAATTGCGAATTGTCGGGACCTATATCGAGCGGTGCGGAAGTAGCGAGACCGACGCGTGACGGATCGAACGACTTCGGGTGAAAGTGCGCGTCATGGCGAAAATTGCAACAGAAGCAGAATCGATCGTGACTTCGCAGCAGTCGCGAAATTTTCCCAAGGCCCAAGAAATTCGAGCCCCCAACACCTTTGATGGGGAGATCGACGCTAGGCGCTGGCTTTTGGCGATCGAAATTTATTTCGCCGCCATTGGATGGACAGCACCAGCACTCGATAGAAACATAATTAATTTTGCAGCAACACTACTGCGTGGACCAGCAATTGAATGGATAAGCGGAAGCGGTTTATTAAACCAAGGTGAAGCGACGTGGCAGCAGTTCCGAGAACGATTACTACAACGTTTTGAGCCGATTAATGCAGCGTTAATCGCCCGCGACAAAATGCATCGTCATCGACAAATCGGGAGCGTCACAAACTAAACACAACAAATGGAGGAGTTGTTCAACCGCATCCCCGACGTCACAGAAGGCGAAAAAATTAGAGCATTCATCGCGGGGCTGAAAAAAGAAACACGACAACATGTTGCGGCCGCAAATTGGAGCAGCTACAACAACGTCGTTTCGGCAGCGGAACGTTTCGACGTAACCACGATCGGAACACGACGACTTCATGGACGAGCTAGACGACATGGAGGACGCTTGGCTAACCCCACGTACGCCGACCCGATGGAACTCGATCGAATCGACGCGAAGGCAAGACCAAAGAAGAACAAATCTAAGTGTTCTTTCTGCGGCAAGCCCGGACATCGACTCATCGATTGTGACGAAATGAAAACTGCACGTTCAGCGCTTAGGGACCGCAGCAGTGGAGCAGATTTAATGCGAATATTGGAGG
This sequence comes from Closterium sp. Naga37s-1, assembly GCA_947471745.1. Classification (NCBI taxonomy): domain Eukaryota; kingdom Viridiplantae; phylum Streptophyta; class Zygnematophyceae; order Desmidiales; family Closteriaceae; genus Closterium; species Closterium sp. Naga37s-1. The sequence goes on from CANJKZ010000960.1 coordinate 498,922, forward strand.
ATCGTGGAGTGAATTTTTCAAACCACGAACGGACTCTACCATGGAAAATCGCCGAGAGAAATAAAATCTCCGCGACACAAGACCCTGCTGGACCCGGACAACTCCAAAAAGGCCCTGTAAAAAGTAAGCACCCCTTCAAAATATCATACAAGGATGCTTTACTTGGAAAAAATTCCCTTGGGTCTACGGCCTTTGTGAAATCACGAGAGAGGCCCCAGAAGAAAAAAAATGTACCGGTACGACAACTACAGCAGCTGCGCATGGGGAACCAACAACGGAGCGTGGAAGATCGACCTTCCAACGACGACATCGTCCTCTCTCTGAAAAACCAGGCCATGTCGACCAACTGGTCCCCACGGAAGAAGTCGGTGGCGCTGAAGCAGCTCAAGAGGGAGCTGGAGGTCAACATGAAGCTGCGACGACCTCAAACCTCCTCTACAGATGCATCTGCAACATCTGAAACATCTACGGTATCTACCCCATCTATGAATTCTACTACGAGCTCGAGAACCACGTCGTCGACGACAACAAAAAAACATGGCAATAGGGAACGGCAGGACCGGCCATCTGCCACCCCAGGAGAAAACACAGAGCTATGGGAAATGCCCTATGATCCAATCAACGAGACAATCAACGGGTACAACGAGCAACGCCAACCACTTTTGCTCGAGGTGATCTGCAATGGACGACGCCTCCAAGCACTCGTGGACAGCGGAGCATCCCATTCAGTATGCGACAAAGCAACCCTCGAACGCATCAATGAGAAGTACACGCCTTCAAACTTCACAGCTACGATTGTTGACGGAAGCAAATTACAAGTCTACGGCGAAGCAGCGTTACACCTGCAGATGGGTCCTCTTCGCTGGAAACCGACCCTACCCGTCACCAACATCAAAGGGCTAGACTTGTTTCTTGGGAGAGATTTTCTGAAGAAGTTCAACCCCGATATCAACTGGGTCACCCGTACGGCGAGTATTTACAATCAAGACAGAAGCGTTCCTCTTCCGAATTGGAGCAACACGGGAGATATTCCGGAGGAGACTCTCGCACGCTTCGAGAATGACGTGAAGCGAACCATGGCAGGGTTTGTTGCACTGGTTACCAACGAGGATGAAGGAGAGAGAAAAACGCTCGAGCTTCCACCAGCAATCCAGAAACTTATAGAAGAGTTCGAAGACGTTCTCCCTGACGACCTTCCAGACCAGTTTCCGCCATACCGAACCCACCAGCACGAGATCATCGAAGAACCTGGTTCAAAACCGACCTTCCGAGCACCATATCGACTCAGCCCTACCGAGTTGGCCGACATGAAGAAGCAGATCGAGTACCTTCTGGACAAAGGACTCATTCGACCATCAACATCACCATACGGTGCACCAGTGCTTTTCACACCAAAACCTGACGGAAGCTTACGCATGTGCATCGACTACCGAGCCCTCAACAAGCAGACGATCAAGAACAAGTATCCGATTCCACGGATCGACGATCTACTTGACCAGCTTCGTGGAGCCACAGTATTCTCAAAACTCGATTTGAGATCGGGATATTGGCAGATCCGGATGGCGGATAACTCCATCCATAAGACAGCGTTTCGGACACGATACGGATCCTACGAGTACCTCGTCATGCCGTTCGGACTCACCAACGCACCCCCTATATTCCAGGCCGAAATGAACCATATTCTTAGGCCTCTACTTGACGAATGCGTGGTGGTGTACCTGGACGACATCCTGATACTCGAGGGACATGAAGCAGCACATCGAACACCTACGACACGTCTTCGAGATACTTCGACGGGAGAAGTTCTACGTCAAGCTATCCAAGAGCGAGTTTGCCTTGAAGAAAGTTCAGTTCCTTGGACACATGGTGAGCGCTCAAGGAGTCCATGTCGACCCAAAGAAGATCGAAGCCGTATGTACGTGGAAGACACCGGAGAACGTGAAGGAACTTCAGCAATTCCTTGGCTTTGCGAACTACTATAATCGGTTCGTGCCACAGTATGCGAAGATTGCAACACCTCTCACCAATCTACTGAAGAAGAATGCACCGTTCAAGTGGGAGGATGTGCACCAGCAAGCCATGGAGCAGTTGAAGACCGCACTCACGTCCGCACCCGTCCTGATCCTGCCAGATCCAGAAAAAGACTACGTCATCGAAGCTGACGCTAGCGACCAAGCAGTTGGAGCAGTCTTGATGCAAGACCAAGGGAAAGGACTACAATCAATCGCTTACCTCAGCAAGAAATTGCACGGGGCAGAACTCAACTACCCGATTCACGACAAAGAGGCCTTAGCGATCATCACCGCATTCAAGACATGGCGATGCTACCTCGAAGGGAGAAAGACCACGGTCTACACTGACCATTGCAGCCTGAAGTACCTAAAGACGCAGCCGACCCTCTCCAGAAGACAAGTCAGGTGGATTGACTTCCTCGAGACGCACTTCGACTACGACATCGTGTACAAGCCGGGACACAAGAATAAGGCAGACGCACTGAGCCGGCCTGGACACGTTGCCGCCATACAGATTGAGGGGATGAATCCGCTACTCAAGGGACTCTTCATGCACGGGTATACCATCGACCCCGAGATTCCCTTAGCAGAGAAAAAGAAATTGTTGCAGTGGGACCACGACGTCGCACTACGCAAAGGATCAACAAAGATATGGGTACCCAACTACCCGCCTCTTCGGCAGTTGCTTCTTGAAGAATTCCATGACGTGCTCTACGCTGGACACTTCGGGAGTAACAAGACTCTTGCCGGGATTGCGAAAGTCTACTACTGGCCTCACATGGCAAACGACGTGCAAAAGTTTGTCACTTCGTGCGACACGTACAAGCGGATGAAAAGCAGTAAGCAGAAGAAAGCAGGACTTCTTCAGCCTTTACCCGTCCCGGAACAGCCTTGGCAAAGATGGGACACTTCATTCCGACACATACAACCGCACACACGGAGGAAACGGCACAGCTATTCCTCAAACACATCATCTCACAGCACGGGATCCCAACAACCCTCATATCCGACAGGGACCCCAAGTTTACTAGCAAGTTCTGGAAAAAGCTCATGTCGCTCATGGGGACACGCCTAGCAATCATCTGCATATCATCCCCATACCGATGGGCAGACAGAGCGCTTGAACCAAATTGTGGAACAACTCTTGCGCGCAGCGTGCAAGGACGACATTAACAAGTGGGACTTGCACTTGCCGGTGTTGGAGTTCGCCTACAATAATGCGAAGCAGGCTGCAACAGGAGAGACCCCATTTTTCCTCTGTTACGAACGACATCCACTAACTCCACAACAGCCGACAGTACCTGCAACTGTCCAACCCGCGCACGACTTCGTTACCACAATGCAGCAGCTTTGGGATCGGACACACAAGCGTCTACAGGACATACAGTCTTCACAGAAACGCTTGGCCGATCGCCATCGACGTGATCATACCATTGCGGTTGGTGACCATGTGCTTCTCGACACATGCAACCTCAACCTCGGTCACCATCCATCCAAGTTACGACCTCGCTTCTGCGGACCTTTCCTCGTAGAAGAGCAGGTCACTCCAGTCACATTCCGCTTGCGCCTACCAGCTTCTTGGAAGATTCATAACGCCTTCCACGTGCAGCTTCTTAAACCCTGTCAAGATCCAAATAAGCTGTACACAAGACGACAACCTCCGCCGCCGCCTCCAGTCCTCGTGAATGATGAACTTGAGTACGAGGTTGAATCTGTGCTTGCACATCGTCGTCGTCGGCATGGCGCCCTGGAGTTTCTCGTACGCTGGAAAGGCTATGATCCTTCTGAGGACAGCTGGGTCTCTGATGAAGACATGAGTAACGCCCGACGTTCTCTCCGCAACTATCTTGTCAAGCAGGGTGTTACATCTACCACCCAGCTTTGAGGGGGGGAAGTGTGAGAGTACGCCGACGTTCGACATATTTCTCATTTCCATATTTTTACTCCATCTTATTCTCCTTATTTTCCTCTTTCATTTGCACTTTATTTCACCTCAATCGGACTACTATTCTATTTCCTAGAGCTTTCCGATTATTTCACTTATTTGGTATTTTCGGCACCGACATTTGCATTATACGGCACCGACAGCACCGACAGTGGTGTACAAGGCGTAATCTTGCCATAATCCGAAGTGCCAATGGGCTTGCGTGCTTATGCGCACTTGTGATTATCTATTCTAGAAGAGCGCGTTCCCGAAGGTTCGGATTATCTGTTGTTTCTATGTATTTATGAGTATAAATACGCCTTGTACTCACCTTTAGTGCAACATTCTCGAGTGGAAATTCGATCCTGTGACAACTATAAAGTAGAGAGTGATGTACATCGGGGGCAGGTTCCTGTCAAGGAACTCAGCAGGAACGGCAGCGCGGTAGCGAGCGTCGCTAGCGCAAAGGTGGGAAACCAGGTCCTCGACTGTGGCAAAGGCGGACAGCTCGGGGAACAGGTAGGGCAGAAGGAGGCGGCCTAGAGCAGTAGTGGCAGGGGAGGAGTAGCGAGTGGCTACAGCGTCATACAGTGCCTGCGCTGTCCTGTGCTGTCCAAAGTGAGTGCATTCAGCTAATGGCAGGTGGTTGCGAATGGCTAAGTGGGCAGCAACGTCGCGAGTAAGCCACTGTGAGCGAGTCGAACTGTCAGCTGTGGCGGGAGGTGTCGAAATAGTAGCAAGATTGGTTAGGTTGATTGGGCCTAGGCTTAGTAGCCTAGGCCAAAGGGGGTCGAGATGGTTGGTGCCAAGGAGGCGAGAGTCGAGAGAAGAGGAATGTGAGTTCACTATAGCACTGGGGTACATATAGCAAACAAAGGATGCAAAGAAGGTGCACCACCAACAAGTTTATAATAACTACACTAACTACAGCTACAGGCAGTTACAGATATATTCTAACAGGAGGGGCAGTAGCAGCGCCTGACGCTAGGTCAAACAGCGAGACACTGTCCTTAGAATCACTCTGTAGGTACAGCTGCAGATCGTCAAGCCACGTGTCAAACTGAACCGTTCTACCCTCATGATCAAACGCAAGAACCTGAAGCGAAGCCATAGCTGTGCAGTACGCAGGAGCAGCAGTAGCAGCAGTAGCAGTAGCAGCAGTGATCGTGGGGCTAAGGGGCCGAGGGGCTAGGGGTCGACTGGGCCGGGTGCGCGGGCTAGTGACGGGGCCGGGCGCTGGGCTAGGGGTCGACGGGCCGCGTAGGCTAGGAGCGAAGGGCCGGGCACGTAGACTAGGGGCGACGGGCCGGGCGTGTAGGCTAGGGTCGACGGGCCTGGGGGCGACGGGCCTAGGGGCAAGGTAGTGGTGGGCCCAAGGAAAAAAAAAATTGGTCCTAGCGAAGGACCTGCTCTGAAACCATGTCAAAATAATGAACGAGAATGAATGAACTATGAAACAGTTGTACCCCTTATGGGCTTCCCCATTATCGGATATCGTGCGGAACCAGAATCATGGCATCAGCGACTCGGGCTGTCAGAAAGTGTAAGCGAGGATGAATGTGTCAAAACATATGTGTTTACATTTCTCTAGGTTGTAGTGGGTTTAGCCTTAGGGGGTGCAGTATTTCTCTCGACATTCTACTTGTACCCTCCCCCCTTTCACCTAATGCATTCATTCTAGATTCTAACATGGTATTAAGAGCAGATAGGTCCCTAACGTAGGGTTACCACTGCCCCCCCCTTCCGCTGCCTGTCGCGCGCCCCTAGGCCCGTCGCCAACGGCCCCGTCGCCCCGCGGCCCTGCGGCCCCCCCTTTCGTTTCTGGCCCCGCGGCCCCGTCGTTCCTGGCCTCGTCGCACCTAGGCCCCGCGGCCCCATTGTTCCAGGCCCCTCGGCCCCGTCGGCCCCTAGACCCCGTCGCCCACGGCCCGTCCTATTGGCCCCGTCGACCTCAAGGCCCCTAGGCCCCGTCGACCTAGGCCCCCGCCCCCACCCGCGATCCCGTCGGCCTAGGCCCCCGACCCCCCCTGCGACCCCGTCGACCTAGGCCCCTGGCCCCCCGCGACCCCGCCAACTTAGGCCCCCGGCCCCGTCGCCCACGGTCCCCGCGACCCCGCGGCCCCATCGACCTAGGCCCCCCCAGCCACCCCCCCCCCCCGCGACCCAGTCGACCTAGGCCCCCCCCCCCCCGGCCCCTCGGCCCTGTCGCCCCTGGCCTCGCGGCCTCGACGCCCCTCGGCTCCAGGCCCCTCGTCCCCGTTTCCCCAGGCCCCGCGGCCCTGTCGACCTAGGCCCCCCCCACGGCCCCTCGTCCCCTAGGCCCCTCGGCCCCTCTGCCGCTTGGCCCCTTGGCCCCTCAGCTCCAGGCCCCTCGGCCCCTAGGCCCCTCGGCCCCTCTGCCCCTCGGCCCCTTGGCCCCTAGGCCCCAGGCCCCTCAACCCCTTGGTCCCTCGGCCCCTCGGCCCCCTGGCCCCTCGGCCCCTAGCCTCGGCCCCTCGCCCCCCCCCCCTTTCGTGTTTGGCCCCTCGGCCCCCAGGCCCCTCGGCCCCTAGCCTTGGCCCCTCGGCCCCCACCCTGCGTGTTTGGCCCCTCGGCCCCCCCCCCCCCACCATTCGTGTTGGCCCCTAGGCCCCTCGGCCCCTTTGCCGCTCGGCCCCTTGGCCCCTCAGCCCCTCGGCCCCTAGGCCCCTAGGCCCCTCGGCCCCTCGGCCCCTCAGCCCCCAGGCCCCAAGGCCCCCGGCCCCTCGGCCCCTTGGCCCCTACTGCTACTCTTCCTACTGCTACTGCTGCTACTGCTACTGCTGCTACTGCTGCTCCTGCATACTGTACCACTATGGCCTCACTTCAAGTTCTCGTGTTCGATCATGAGGGTAGACCGGTTCAGTTCAACACGTGGCTTGACGACCTGCAGCTGTACCTACTGAGCGATATTAACTACGTGTCCGGTGCCGCTACTGCCCCTCCCGCCACAGCTGACAGTGCGACGCGCTCACAGTGGCTTTCCCGCGACGCTGCTGCTTGCTTAGCCATTCGCAACCACCTGCCGATAGCCGAATTTCGCTCACTTCGGACAGCACAGGACCGCACAGGCACTGTACGACGCTGTAGTCACTCGCTACTCCTCCCCTGCCACTGCTGCTGTAGGCCGCCTGCTTCTGCCCTACCTATTCCCCGAGCTGTCCGCCTTTGCCACATCGAGGACCTGGTTTCCCACCTTCGCGCTAGCGACGTTCGCTACCGCGCTGCCACCCCAGCTGAGTTCCTTGACAGGAACCAGCCCCCGATGTTCATCACCCTCTTCTTCATAGTCACACGCCTCCCTGACTCTCTTCGCTCTGTCAGGGACCACTTTCTCTCCCTTGACCCACCTCCCTCACTATTGACCTCCTCGAGCAGCATCTCCTCGCAGCTGAGACTAGTGCAATTGCTGTAGGTGCTGCTCGTGGCACTCCGCGCCCGCCCTTCTTTGAGGGGTGCTCCCCCTCCCCCCTTGCCCCCTCCTACGCCTCTGCTGCTGCTGCAGACGTCTCTGTTGCTGAGGACGTCAGGGCTGCTTCTGCTAGTGCGAAGTGCCGCAGCAGCAAGGGCAAAGGTGGCAAGGGTGGTGGGGGTGGCAGCGGTAGTGGTGGAGGTGGCAGCGGGAGCAGTGGTGGGGGCAGCAGTGGAGGTGGTGGCGGTGGTGGGACTGGTGGAGGGAGTGGGGGTTCTGGTGGCGGCGGTGGAGGCAGCAATGGGAGTGGTGGCAGTGGCGACAGTGGGACTGGTGGCGGTGGGACTGGCGCTCGGCGTGTTGGTTCTGGAGGTGGCCAGCGTCAGCAGCAGCAGCGTCGGAGCGAGACCCAGTCGCCTCAGCAGCTTCGTGAGTGGTTTTTACGTGGGGCGTCTGGGGTTAGCTGCCCGTATGTCATTCGCACAAATGTTCGTGTTGGTTAGACATGCAGGAAGCTTCACACTCAGCACCACTGCTTCTCCCGCCTCGACGACTCTTGGCGTGCTGAGTTTGGTGACGACGTCGAGCTCCCTCGCTGGGCAGATCTGCTTAGGTCTAGGATTGCTATCTTTGACCAAGACTTTGATGCTATTCTTTCTGCTATGTATGCTTTGTCTGTTAGTGCTGAGGGTGACTGTTACCGGCTTGTGCCGCCTGACCCAGGTATAGCTGCTGCTGCTCTAGGTGCTAGTGAGTCTGGTACTCTCCCTGGTACTGCGCCTGCTGAGGCCTTGCACACCTTCACGTTGGACTCAGGCGCCTCGCGCTGTTTCTTTTGTGACAGCACTACTCTCACTCCTCTCCCTGCACCTGTCCCGGTCAGACTGGCTGACCCCTCTGGGGGCCCGGTCGTTGCACGTTCCTCCACTGTCCTCCCGTGTCCAGCAGTTCCGTCCGGCTCACTGTCAGGTCTTCACCTCCCCTCGTTCTCTACGAACTTGGTGAGTACCGCTGCCCTCCAGGATGCGATGGTCACTACCACCACTCCTGGGGGTCAACGTGTGACGACCTGCACGTGCACACGGACGGGACGTCACCTGGCCACGTTCACTCGTCGACCAGGGTCGAGTCTGTACACAATCGCTACCGAGCCTCCTCAGGTAGTTGCGTCTGCTCAAGAGTCTACGTTAGGTCAGGCAGCCGCCTCTTGCTCGTGTCACCTCCTGTCGCACCAGACTCTTCTGTGGCACCACCGCCTGGGTCACCCCTCCCTGCCACGCCTTCGTGGCATGCACTCTTGTCTTCTAATCTCTGGTCTTCCCAGGTCTCTGCCTCCCCTGCCGCCCTCACCTGCCCCGCCCTGCCTTCCTTGCGTCGAGGGGCGGCAGCGCGCCGCTCCTCACTACTCCTCGTTTCCCCCGACGACTGCTTCCCTGCAGACTCTCCACATGGATGTGTGGGGCCCAGCCCGCGTCAGTGGATAGGGCCGCGAGTGCTACTTTCTGCTGGTAGTTGACGACTACACGCGGTACACCACGGTCTTCCCCTTGCACAGCAAGGGTGAGGTCTCTGATGTCTTGATCCCTTGAATCTGCACAATCCGTCTCCAGAACCGCGAGCGTTTCGGCCAGGACCTTCCTGTCCTGCGTCTGCACTCCGACAGAGGTGGTGAGTTCTCCTCCAACCTCTTGCGGGAATTTTGTCGTGGGGAGGGCATTCTCCAGTAGTTCACGCTTCCGGACTCCCCTCAGCAAAATGGGATTGCTGAGCACCGCATTGGCTTAGTCATGGAGGTCGCTCGTACCTCCATGATCCATGCGGATGCTCCCTATTTTCTGTGGCCGTTTGCGGTCCGGTATGCTGCTCATCAGCTCAACCTCTGGCCCCGTGTCTCCTTGCCGGAGACCTCGCCCACACTGCGTTGGACGGGGAAGGTTGGCGATGCGTCGGTGTTCCGGGTCTGGGGTTCTCGTGCCTTTGTTCGCGATACGTCCGCGGACAAGCTCTCCGCCCGTGCTATCCCCTGCGTCTTCCTTGGCTTTGTCCCTGACGCGCCTGGCTGGCAATTTTACCACCCCACCTCATGCCGTGTCTTCCCCTCTCAGGACGTCACGTTTGACGAGTCGGTTCCCTTCTACCGTCTCTTCCCCTACCGCTCTGCCCCTCCCCCGCCCCCGCCGCTCTTCCTTATTCCCATTCCTCCTCCGGTAGACCCCCTCCCGCCCCTGGGTCCTGCTCCCTCGGGTGTGTCTCAGGTAGACCCTCTCCCTGGTACTGCGCCTGTTCAGGTAGCTGTCGGCTCAGGTGCTGCTCCAGATGCTGCGTCTAGGGGTGCTGCGTCTGGGGGTGCGGAGCCAGGGGGTGCGGAGTCTGAGGGTGCTGGGTCTGGGGGTGCTGGGCCTGGGGGTGAGGAGCCTGGGGGTGCTGAGCATGCGGGTGTTGAGACTGGGGGTGTTGAGCTTGGGGGTGCTGAGTCTGAGGGTGCGGAGTCTGGGGATGCTGAGCCTCGGGGAGCTGCTTTGTCTGGAGGTCCTGCTGGTGCTTCGCCGCGACTGTCTCCGCATCAGCTGCGTGAGTGGTTTGCTCGGCGCGCACGCCTTCGGAGTGGAGCTACCGGAGCTGGAGGCGCTGGAGACGCTGGAGCTGGAGGTGCTGGGGTTACTGCTGGAGCTGGTGGTACTGGCGGTACTACGGCTACTGGTCCTCGAGGTGCTCATACCAGGGGTACTGGAGATGCCGGGACTGGTGGTGTTGGGGACGCTGGAGTTGGAGACCCTACGGAGCCTGGAGCTGCTGGAGTTGGAGGCACTGGCGCTGGTGGCGTTGGAGCTGGAGGCGCTGGAGCTGCAGGAGCTGGTATTGTTGACCCTCGAGCTGGAGGTGCTGGAGGCACTGTGCGGCCGCGACCGTACTTCGTTCCCCTGCTTCAGCAGGTTCTTTGTGTCCCGTCTTCTACTGGCCTTACTCCTCCCTTCCTGTGTCCACCGCCTGACCAGTCGCAGCTGCCGTTGCAGCCGGCCTCTCCACTGCCTGCTCCCTCTCCTTACACTGAGCAGTCCGGCGGTCTTACAGAGCATCGTGAGCCTGCGTCTCGTCCATTCTCGCCTGTTCCCACTGCTCGTCGCGTTCCTTGTCCTCCTCCTGTCCCCGGCACGCACGCTATGGCACTTCGTCCTTCCTCTATTCCAATGCGTGTTCCTCTGCCGCCTCCTCCTAAGTCCTCTCTTCCTGAGGTCCCTGACCCTGAGTCTGACCGTGCTCGTGCTGCCAGTCCCACTGTCGCTCGTCTCCTCGCCACTGCTGTCACTGACCCTTCCTTTGAGTCTGCTGCTGCGTCTGCTCTCGTTGCTGAGCTGCTTGACTTTGCTGCTGCCTGTCGTCTAGACTACGCCACTGCTCTTGTTGCTGAGTCTGAGTCTGCCAGTCCTCCGTCCGTCGGGGGTGAGTGTGCTCTTGGCACAGACGTCCTTGAGGACAGGCAGGAGGACTTTCAGTATCTTGCAGCTGCTGTACCTCGTATCGCTTCCATGCTGCTTGCCCCTGAGAGAGACCCGGATGCACCAGACATCCCGACCCCGCGCTCTTACGCAAAGGCGATTACGGGTCCTTACTCCTCTCAGTGGCAGGCAGCCATGGATGCCGAGATGGCATCCTGGAAGTCCACAGGCACCTACGTCGACGAGGTTCCCCCACCTGGGGCGAACATAGTCGATGGCATGTGGATTTTCAGGGTGAAGCGGCCGCCGGGTTCTCCGCCTGCCTTCAAGGCGCGTTACGTTGCTCGAGGCTTCAGTCAGCGACAGGGGGTTGACTACTTCTAGACCTTCTCCCCCACCCCGAAGATGACTACTCTTTGGGTGTTGCTGCACGTCGCTGCTCAGCGTGACTACGAGTTGCACTCTCTGTTCTTCAGTACAGCTTTCTAGCAGGGCAGCCTGCACGAGGAGATCTGGCTGTGCCACCCACCTGGCTTCACTGAGTCGTTTCCTGCTGGTACTCAGTGGAGCCTCCAGCGGCTAGTCTACGGTCTCCGCCATGCGCCTCGCGAGTGGCACGACACACTGAGGACTACACTTGCGGGGCTTGGGTTTGCTCCTCCTACTGCTGACCCGTTGCTGTTTCTACGTACCGACACCTCGCTGCCACCATTCTACGTCCTCGTGTACGTCGACGACCCCGTCTTTGCCACTGCTGACACTGAGGCACTGACCCTCGTGAAGTCGGAGCTGCAGAAGAGACACACCTGCACTGACCTGGGTGAACTGCGCAGCTACCTTGGCTTGCAGATCACCCGAGACAGAGCACGGCGCACCATCACCCTGACTCAGTCACACATGGTGCACCAGGTCCTTCAGCGCTTCGGCTTCCAGTTCTCCTCGCCACAGCCCACTCCTCTATCTACCAGCCACTCGCTCTCAGCTCCACCTTTGGACTGTGAAAGTAACGAACGAGAATGAATGAACTAGCAAACAGTTGGGTACAAGTACTAACCCTAATTAGGTTGTACCCTTTATGGGCTACCCCACTATAGCCTACACAAATGTAAAAGCTATAATGTTCTGACACACCCCCATAGGCAATGTGGGGGAGAACAAGTGGTCGCAAGACCAGTCAAGAAAAGCAAGGCAAGCTCAGGGTGGATCACAAAGTCACCACAAAGTCCGAGCACAAGCAAAGGGCCACAAGGCCAGTTCACATGCAGAGTTATAGAAAGAGAACGAATAATACAGTGATCATACCCTAGCAAGTACAAGCATGCAGGTATATATATAGATCACAGTACAAGTAGAGTCAAGCAGTAAGCAAGTGAGGCAAAGTAGGCACAAGGCCTAACATTGTAACAAAGCGCTGATGATCACCAGGCGGAAGTGCCTTGGTGAAGACATCAGCAGTGTTGGCCCGAGTGGCCACGTACGCAAGACGAAGCTGGCCACGCTGCTGCAACTCTCGAGCAAGGAAGTATCGCAGAGCGATGTGCTTCGTTCTGTGCTCCAGTCTATGCTCCTGACACAACGAATTGAAGAAGACGAATGGCGGCACTACGAATTGAAGAAGACGAAGCAGTTGAAGAAGGGGTGCAGAAATTCTTCGACTTGTTGACGCGGCTTGAGGGAGCTGATTTGAACTACAGTGAGCTCCAAAAGAAGACCAAGTTGCTGGCTTTACTCCCAGAGTCATGGTCCTCGCTCATCATCAACCTTAATCGCGACTTGCCCCGCCTCTCGCTTGAAGACGTGAAGCGAGCTATCCTTCAAGAGGATTTCCGCCGCCGTGAGTTGGCGAGTGCGGATGGCGCTGGGGCAGCGAGCATCGGCCGTGGATATGGTCGAGGAAGAGGCAGAGGACGAGGGGGAGGAAGGTTTGGTGGCAGCAACTTCGACGGAGGCCGCAGGAGTGGCGGTTACGGCAGCGACGACAAGAGCTACGGACGCGGTCGCGGCCGATTCGACGGCGAGTGTCACTATTGCCACAAGAGCGGACACATGTGGCGCGACTGCTACAAACTCCCTGATGGTTGGACCCCTGCTCAAGGCCAAGAGAGTAGAGGAGCAGGAGGAGGGAGAGGACGAGGCCGTGGAGGCCGTGGCGGTCGCGGTGGCGGAGCTGCAAACATGAAGAGCGGAGACAACGACAAGGACCCGAGCGACGATCGATACCCGGGTCTATTCTACTTCGTGTCGACGCAAGTACCGGCTGGTCCAGAGAAGGATGAAGGCTTTGAGGAGCCAGCAGCTGTGGGGAAGGTGACCCTACACCCCCTGGACTATTGGGTGATTGATAGTGGCGCTACCTATAGCATGACACCTCGCCCGGACTTGCTCACCGAACTCGAGCCGTCACCGGTGAAGCATGTCACATCGGCTTTGGGGCAGCGAGCAGAGGTGAAAGGCATGGGCAAGGCCATGTTCAAGGGTGCTGATGGGAAGATGGTGGGCCTCAAGAACGTGCTTTGGGTGCCCAGCCTTGCTGCAAACCTGATTTCCGTGCGGCGGTTGGCAAAGGCCGGCATGGACACGAACTCGAAGGGAGCCAAGACCTACACCGCAAGGCTTGGCGATCGAATTCTTTGGGACCTTCATGAGGACAGGGATGTCTACAACGAGATGTGGCAGATCCCAGTGGTCCCTATGCCTAAGGAGAGGCAAGTGGCAGCAAGCATCAGCACCAAGGATGGAGCGGTCGGTAGCGACGATGGCGCGAACGGTCGCGCTAAGGAGAATGAGCTCAAGAAGAGCAGACCTGGAGGGACCAGCAAGTTCAGTGAACCTAAGGAGAGTGGTGCAGCAACCAAGGAGCAGCAAAAGGGTGAGGAGAACCCAGAGGCAGCAGCGGAGGAGGACTACGGAGAGAGTATGTGGGGCGCTATTGCGAGCGCGGCATTCTCCAATCCAACTTCGGCTACGGGGGAGTGTGATTGGCTCACCTTGCATCGGCGCATGGGGCATGTGGCCCTGCCCATCTTGCAGCAGCTAGTGAAGAATGAGATGGTTGCTGGCATACGTGTGAAGGGGGAGCCCGATGAGGTGCTTGGCTGCCCGACGTGCATTCAAGCCAAGTTCACCCGGTTTCCGTTCCCTAGTTCGGAGGCAACGGCAAAGGCACCGCTTGATGAGGTGGTGATGGACGTGGTGGGCCCCCTGAAGCTTGGAGCTGCTGGAGCTGAGTATTTTCTCACCATTGTCGACGTCTACACCCGCATGACTTGGGTGTACGTGCTGGCCAAGAAGAGCGACGTGGCTGAAACGTTGAAGACGGATTGGTTCCCGATGGTGGAGCGGCAACAAGACCGTCTAGTCAAGTCAATCCGCACCGATCGAGGGGGAGAGTTCCTGAGCAAGGAGTTTGGGTTGTGGCTGAAGAAGAATGGTATTCGGCACTCCCTCACCATGCCATACTCCCCTGCAATGAACGGCATCGCCGAGCGAGCGAACCGCACAATCACGGAGGCGGCACGCGGGTTGCTCATTGAAGCCGGGCTACCCGACTATTTCTGGCCTGATGCGGTGCGGAGCGCGTGTGTGGCCAAGAACAGAGCCTTGACTCGTGTGGGAGCAGACAAATGGGTGCCCTATGTGGAGTGGCTAGGAAGGAAGCCAAAGGTGGATATGCTTCGGGTGTTCGGGTGCATGTGCATGGCGCTCGTGCCTAAGCATCTTCGGCACAACAAGCTTGGTGCCAAGGCGGTGTGGGCCGTGCACTTGGGCATGGCTCAAAACAGCAAGGGATGGCTTCTTTGGGACCCATTCACCAAGAAGTTCTTGGTGAGCAGGGACTGCAAGTTCATGGAGAACTTCATGTACAAGGATTGGAAGGCGGAGAATGAGGCGAAGATAGGCGTGCGGTTTGGGGAGGTGAAGAGTTCCGGTTTGGAGCATGTGGAGCTGCCTTTGGAGCTGAGCAGCGGCAGCACAACCACAAGGCAATCCTCCCTTGTGAATGGGGGAGAGGAGGCCAATGATGCAGAGGAAGAAGAGGAGGAGGTGCAGCAAGTGAGCGAGCGTGCACCGTCACTCCCTTCCCGTACTACGAGTGCTCCACGGATTCGAGCCACACCGCAGCAACGCCAAGGCCTTCAAGTCCCTGCAGCTGAGGAGGAAGGAAGGGGGAAGAGGAGAGTTCAACCCCCTAATAGGCTGACCTATGATGCGCCGGGAAAGCAGGGCAAGACAGCCCTGGCCGGAGCGGCTATGATGGTCGGAGACGACGAGGAGAGTGACTACGAGGAGTGTGCCTTCGCGTTCTTCTCTCCGGTGGAGATGCCGGGAGAACCAGCAACTCTCAAGGAGGCTTTGGAGAGTAGTGATGCTGAGGAGTGGAAGAAGGCCATGGAGAGTGAGCTGAAGAGCATTGAGGAGAATGACACGTTTGAATTGGTGGAGCTACCGGAGGGGCGTACGGCGATAACGTCCAAGTGGCTCTTCAAAATCAAGTCGGATGCCGACGGCAAGATCGAGCGCTACAAGTCTAGGCTTGTAGCCAAGGGGTACCAGCAGAAGGAGAAGGTGGACTTCAAGGAGCTGTTTGCCCCTGTGGTGAAGCCGACGACGCTGCGAACCCTATTCGCGGGAGCCGCCATCAAAGGATGGGTAGTAAAGCAAATGGACATCGTAACGGCATTCCTTAACGGCATCCTTGAGGAGGAGATTTTTATGGCGCAGCCAGAGGGGTTTGATGATGGTAGTGGCAGAGTGTGGAAGCTGAAGAAGGCCTCTATGGGCTGAAGCAGGCCCCTAGGCAATGGTACATGAAGCTGCGCGAAGTGTTGGAGGGGATCGGCTTCACTCCCTCAACGGCCGATCACTCCTTGTTCATGCTTGGCGAGGGGGAGCAGAGGAGTTTCATGGTGGTTTATGTGGATGACATCCTCATTTTCTCACCCTCTTCTGACCTTGTGAAGGAGGTGATGCTGAAGCTTCAAGACAAGTTCAAGTGCAAGGCCCTTGGTGACGTGAGCTTCTACCTTGGGCTCCACATCGAACGAGATGTGGAGAAGCGGTGCATGCGGGTGCATCAACGAAAGTACCTGGAGGCATTGGCTGCCAACTTTGGGCAGAGTGAAGGCCATGTGGCTACACCCTTTCCCTCTGGGTTCAAGTGTGTGAAGGGACCAGAGGAGGAGAGCGTTGGTGAAGAGGAGAGGCGCCGATTTCACTCGTTGGTGGGCAGCCTCATGTATGCGGCGGTAAACACCCGACCGGACGTCGCGTTTGCTACCGGGCAGCTGGCTAGGGTTGTGCAATGCCCTAATGAGGAGCAGGTAGCAGCTGGAATGAGGGTGGCCAAGTATCTTGGCCAAACACCGACCGTTGGGCTGCAATACTCGGCGGCGGCACAAAGGCGCCAAAAGGGCGCGGATGGTGTTGAACCCGGGCGTTTGTTCCTCACCGCCTACTCGGATGCTTCATATGCATCAGAACCAGAGGACATGACAAGTGTGGGAGGCTTCATATGCTGTGTTGGTGGAGGCCCAACTGCTTGGGAGAGCAAGAAGCAGGTTGACCAAGCTTTGAGCTCGGTGGAGTCCGAGTACATGGCACTCTTCCGTGCCGTACGGGAGATTGTGTGGCAGCGGCGTTTGTTGGCTGAATTGGGGGAGGAGCAGCAAGGACCTACCCCACTGTACTGTGACAGCCAGGGTGCCATTGCTCTTGCTAAGAACCCTGTGTTGCATGGACTCACGAAGCACATAAGGGTGAAGTGGCATTGGACGAGGAGCATGGTAACCGTGGGTGAAGTTGAGTTGCGCTACGTGAAGACCACGGGGCAGCCGGCTGACATGATGACCAAGAGGCTGGTGGAGCAGCAGCATTGGAAGTGTTGCAAGCTAGCTGGGATGGCTCTGAACTGAGAGAGCAACATATCATAAGGCCAACAATCCGAGGGGGAGTTTGTTGGTGCGACCCTACGGTTTGCACTCGGCTTGTTGTCCGTGTGCGTGAATGTGTGTGTGTATGGAATGGTATGAGGGCATGGGATAATATATATTTCATGCTTATAATTGTGTGTCGAGTCAATAGCGAGTTATCGCTAGACGCGTGTTACGCGGTCGTTTGTGTCTCGCGCGCGGTTTCTATTTTGTCGTGCGCGGTTTCTATTTTGTCCTGTGTCGAACGTTCGGCGTGTCGCAGGTGTGTGCAGCAGACCCATCAAGAACTCAAGGATGAGTTTGTGATGAAGAGCCCGAGCCTTGGTGTCAAGCCTCAAGTGATTTCGAAGCTTGCCAAAAGGGTACACCTCAAGATATTGAAGATAGTTACATTACTTTGTGTAGTGTAACATTTCACTTGGTGTAGGCCCTAGTGAAGGGTAGTTTCGAGACCCTTCGTGGTTGGGGACAGTGTGGCACTGTTCCACATCACTGTACCTCGGCTCTTGGGGTTTGTAGGAGCTGGGAGTCATTCCCAACTCGTAACTCTTCCTATCTTGTGTTCTAAGACTATAGTGGCTGCCATAGTACCGTTCGTTCAAACCGACGCTGTGTCGTCAATTCTTTATCAAATCGTGCAATCTAAATTGCTAATTGTAGACGACGTGAAGACGCTCCAGATCCAATTTGAATCAAGTCATTTGCAGCTGTGAGCAGAACGCTATCAACGTTTGAAGCCGCTGTGCAGAAATCCGTCTGTGCTCTCTATCTTTCGTTTTAGGCACATTCAAGCCTATTGTGACTATAACAAGTGGTATCAGAGCCCCTTGGAGCAGTTTCGACAATGTCTGGACCTGAGGAAAGGGGTGGCAGAGGTGCTGGTGGCAGTGGAGAAGCTCAAGCTCAAGGCCAACCCCGTGATTCAGCCATGGCGCCCATGCAACCAAGTCTTGGCCCACCTAGGGATGAGCCTAGGGTGTTTGGGCTTGACAAGTTCAACGGTGACAACTTTGCTGAATGGTCCTTCAAGATGGAGAACATCTTTGACCACTATGACCTGCTAGAGGTGATGGAAGGAACGGAGAAGCGCCCCGAGAACGACCCGGAGAAGAGCCCGTGGGTGCGGAAGAGCGCACAAGGCTATCTCTTACTTGGGCAAGCGTTGGGGAGCAGTCAGATCCGTCACATCAAGCCATTCCAGCGTGAACCAGAGAAAGGACCAAAGGCATGGGTCGGGCGGGACACTCAGGTAACAGTCACCCTCAGTAATATCAGCAAGAGCATACATGGCAGCAAGGATAGCATCAAAATCTAGATAAAAGATTGGCACATTCTGCAGAAGCAGATCATGCCAGCGAGGGAGCTCAGCAGAGTCAGAAAACTGGGTACGCCAAACGTCAGTCAAGCGACCAAAGCAGCGCTGCGTGGTGTGTGGGAGCCCACACACCTCCCCACTACGAGGGCCGGTGCGAAGAACGTAAGCGCAGGGACCTGCACCCCCAGACCTCCCACGCCCAGCGTACCACTCACGAAGCTGCTGAACCGACGGGGTCTCACTGGAGCGCGGCTGCTGCTGACGGTGGCTACCACCAGCGCCTCCATGCTGCGCGGCTGCACCTCGACCAGCACCACCGCCGCCGCCACCTCCACCACCGCTGCCGCTGCCTCCACCAGCTCCACTGCCGCCACTGAAGCCCCCACTCCCGGTGCCACCCCCACCTCCACCGCCACCCCCTACTCCTCCGCCACCACCCCCCCCGCCGCCCCCTCCACCACCTCTGCTCCCCTTGCCCTTGCTGTTGCGGCGTCTCCCACTCGGAGCAGACGCAGCATCGACCTCCTCAGTGCCAACGAGGTCGACAGAAGCAGCAGAAGGAACAGAGGGGAGAAGGGGGACAGGGGAACACCCCTCAAAGAAAGGGGTGCGACGGTCGCCGCGAGAAGCACCTACAGCTAAGATACTCTTCTCAGCTGCAGTAAGGCGCTCCTCTAGCAGGTCGACAGTGAGCTCGGTGGGGCAAAGGGAGAGGAAGTGATCCCTGACTGAGGAAAGTGAGTCAGGGAGGCGGGTGACTAGGTAGTAAAGGGTGATGTACATGGGGGGAGGGTTCTTGGCACAGAACTCAGTGGGAAGGGCAGCACGGTAGCGGGCGTCACTAGTGCGAAGGTGAGCAACTAGGTCAGCGACTGTGGCAAAGGCGGCAAGGTCAGGGAAAAGGTACGGCAGCATGAGGCGGCTGAGTGCAGCAGTGGAAGGGGAGGAGTAGCGTGCAACTACAGCGTCGTACAAAGACTGAGCAGTCTTGTACTGGCCAAAGTGTGCGCGCTCAGCAGGCGGCAGGTGACTACGAACAGCAAGACGAGCAACAGCGTCACGAGTGGTCCACTGAGAGCGAACAGTACTGTCAGCAGTGACAGCAGGAGCAGTGGAAACACCAGACGTGTGATCGAAAAGAGATACCCCATCCCTAGAATCACACTGAAGAGACAGCTGGAGATCGTCAACGTACACGTCAAAGCCAACTGCACGTCCCTCAGCATCAAAGGTGAGAACGGTGGGACTAGCCATAGTAGCAGTAGGAGCAGTAGCAGTGCAAAGCAGTGATAGCAGCAGTAGCAGCAGGAGCAACTCAGCTAGGCAGGGCAGCGCGACTCGGCAGTGCGGCTCGGCAGCGCGGCTCGGCAGGGCGGCTCGGCAGCGCGACTCGGCCCGGCTATGCTCTTACCAGGGGCGAGGCCGGGGCAGGGCTGCGACAGGTCCGGGACTGGGCCGCCACGGGGCCAGGGCAGGGTCGGGACCGGGGCCGGGAGAAGGTCGGGGCCGAGGCAGGTCCGGGACGGGGCCGCGACGGGGCCGGGACAGAGTCGGGGCCGGGGCAGGTCCGGGACGGGGCCGCGACAGGGTCGGGGCTGGGGCAGGTCCGGGACTAGGCCGCGACGGGGCCGGGGCAGGGCCGGGACAAGGTCGGAGCCGGGGCAGGGCCGGGACAGGGTCGGGGCCGGGGCAGGTCCAGGACGAGGCCGCGACGGGGCCGGGCCAGGACAGGGTCGGGGCCGCGACGGGGTCGGGGCCGGGACAGGGTCGGGGCCGAGTAGGGGGCCGCGGAAGGGGGCCGCGTAAGGGGCCGCGACGGGGCCGCGTAAGGGGCCGCGTAAGGGGCCGCGACGGGGCCGCGTAAGGGGCCGCGTAAGGGGCCGCGACGGGGCCGCGGAAGGGGCCGCGTAAGGGGCCGCGACGGGGCCGCGGAAGGGGGGCCGCAAAGGGGGCCACTACAGGCCGCGAAGGGGCCGCGACGGGCCTATAAGGGGCCGCGACGGGCCTATAAGGGGCCGCGACGGGCCTATAAGGGGGCCGCGACGGGCCTATAAGGGGCCGCGACGGCCCTATAAGGAGTGGCCGTGAGTGGCACGACACACTCAGGACGACTCTTGCTTCTCTTGGTTTTGCTCCTTCCACTGCTGACCCTTCTCTGTTTCTACGCACTGACGCTACTCTGCCGCCGTTCTACGTTCTCGTGTACGTAGACGACCTCGTCTTTGCTACTGCCGACACTGAGGCACTCGCCCACGTGAAGTCCGAGCTGCAGAAGAGACACACGTGCACGGACCTGGGTGAGCTGACAAGCTATCTTGGCTTGCGGATCACCCGGGACAGAGCACAGCGCACCATTACCTTGACTCAGTCACACATGGTGCAGCAGGTCCTTCAGCGCTTCGGCTTCACGTACTCCTCGCCACAGTCCACTCCTCTGCCTACCGGTCACTCGCTCTCAGCTCCACCTTCGGACGAGTCCGTAGAGCCGAGTGGCCCGTATCCAGAGCTTGTGGGCTGCCTCATGTACCTGATGACTTGCACACGACCTGACCTCGCATACCCTCTCAGCCTTCTGGCTCGCTACGTGGCTCCCGGCAGGCACCGAAAGGTGCACTAGGATGCTGCGAAGAGGGTGTTGCGATACTTGTGCAGTACATCGGGCATGGGGCTCGTGCTTGGAGGACGGGCTCGAGTTGTCCTCACTGGTCACGCAGACGCCTCCTGGGTTGACGACTTGACTACGCAGCGGTCGTCACAGGGTTACACTTTCAGTCTTGCCTCCGCTTCTGTCTCTTGGCGGTCTACCCGTTCTTCTTCTGTTCTCAGCTCCAGTTGTGAGGCTGAGATCTACGCTGGGGCCATGGCTGCACAGGAGCTACGCTGGCTCACCTACCTGCTGACCGACTTAGGAGAGGCGCCTCGTTCTCCTCCAGTTCTGTACGTCGATAACAAGGCCATGCTGGCCTTGTGTCAGGAGCACAGACTGGAGCACAGAACGAAGCACAGACACCGCGGCCCCGTCGTTCCCGGCCTCGTCGCACCAAGGCCCCGCGGCCCCATTGTTCCAGGCCCCTCGGCCCCGTCGGCCCCTAGACCCCGTCGCCCACGGCCCGTCCCATTGGCCCCGTCGACCTCAAGGCCCCTAGGCCCCGTCGACCTAGGCCCCCGCCCCAACCCGCGATCCCGTCGGCCTAGGCCCCTGGCCCCCCGCGACCCCGCCGACTTAGGCCCCCGGCCCCATTGCCCACGGTCCCCGCGACCCCGCGGCCCCGTCGACCTAGGCCCCCCCGGCCACCCCCCCTCTCCGCGACCCAGTCGACCTAGGCCCCCCCCCCCCGGCCCCTCGGCCCTGTCGCCCCTGGCCCTGCGGCCCCGACGCCCCTCGGCTCCAGGCCCCTCGTCCCCGTTTCCCCAGGCCCCGCGGCCCTGTCGACCTAGGCCCCCCCCACGGCCCCTCGTCCCCTAGGCCCCTCGGCCCCTAGGCCCCTCGGCCCCTCTGCCGCTTGGCCCCTTGGCCCCTCAGCTCCAGGCCCCTCGGCCCCTAGGCCCCTCGGCCCCTCTGCCCCTCGGCCCCTTGGCCCCTAGGCCCCAGGCCCCTCAACCCCTTGGTCCCTCGGCCCCTCGGCCCCTGGCCCCTCGGCCCCTAGCCTCGGCCCCTCGGCCCCCCCCCCTTTCGTGTTTGGCCCCTCGGCCCCTAGGCCCCTCGGCCCCTAGCCTCGGCCCCTCGGCCCCCACCCTGCGTGTTTGGCCCCTCGGCCCCCCCCCCCCACCATTCGTGTTGGCCCCTAGGCCCCTCGGCCCCTCTGCCGCTCGGCCCCTTGGCCCCTCGGCCCCTCGGCCCCTAGGCCCCTAGGCCCCTCGGCCCCTCGGCCCCCCGGCCCCTCAGCCCCCAGGCCCCAAGGCCCCCGGCCCCTCGGCCCCTTGGCCCCTACTGCTACTCTTCCTACTGCTACTGCTGCTACTGCTACTGCTGCTACTGCTGCTCCTGCATACTGTGCCACTATGGCCTCACTTCAAGTTCTCGTGTTCGATCATGAGGGTAGACCGATTCAGTTCAACACGTGGCTTGACGACCTGCAGCTGTACCTACTGAGCGATATTAACTACGTGTCCGGTGCCGCTACTGCCCCTCCCGCCACAGCTGACAGTGCGACGCGCTCACAGTGGCTTTCCCGCGACGCTGCTGCTTGCTTAGCCATTTGCAACCACCTGCCGATAGCTGAATTTCGCTCACTTCGGACAGCACAGGACCGCACAGGCACTGTACGACACTGTAGTCACTCGCTACTCCTCCCCTGCCACTGCTGCTGTAGGCCGCCTGCTTCTGCCCTACCTATTCCCCGAGCTGTCCGCCTTTGCCACATCGAGGACCTGGTTTCCCACCTTCGCGCTAGTGACGTTCGCTACCGCGCTGCCA
This sequence comes from Closterium sp. Naga37s-1, assembly GCA_947471745.1. Taxonomy (NCBI): domain Eukaryota; kingdom Viridiplantae; phylum Streptophyta; class Zygnematophyceae; order Desmidiales; family Closteriaceae; genus Closterium; species Closterium sp. Naga37s-1. The sequence goes on from CANJKZ010000960.1 coordinate 521,387, forward strand.
CCCCAGCTGAGTTCCTTGACAGGAACCAGCCCCCGATGTTCATCACCCTCTTCTTCATAGTCACACGCCTCCCTGACTCTCTTCGCTCTGTCAGGGACCACTTTCTCTCCCTTGACCCACCTCCCTCACTGTTGACCTCCTCGAGCAGCATCTCCTCGCAGCTGAGACTAGTGCAATTGCTGTAGGTGCTGCTCGTGGCACTCCGCGCCCGCCCTTCTTTGAGGGGTGCTCCCCCTCCCCCCTTGCCCCCTCCTACGCCTCTGCTGCTGCTGCAGACGTCTCTGTTGCTGAGGACGTCAGGGCTGCTTCTGCTAGTGCGAAGTGCCGCAGCAGCAAGGGCAAGGGTGGCAAGGGTGGTGGGGGTGGCAGCGGTAGTGGTGAAGGTGGCAGCGGGAGCAGTGGTGGGGGCAGCAGTGGAGGTGGTGGCGGTGGTGGGACTGGTGGAGGGAGTTGGGGTTCTGGTGGCGGCGGTGGAGGCAGCAGTGGGAGTGGTGGCAGTGGCGACGGTGGGACTGGTGGCGGTGGGACTGGCGCTCGGCGTGTTGGTTCTGGAGGTGGCCAGCGTCAGCAGCAGCAGCGTCGGAGCGAGACCCAGTCGCCTCAGCAGCTTCGTGAGTGGTTTTTACGTGGGGCGTCTGGGGTTAGCTGCCCGTATGTCATTCGCACAAATGTTCGTGCTGGTTAGACATGCGGGAAGATTCACACTCAGCACCACTGCTTCTCCCGCCTCGACGGCGCTTGGCGTGCTGAGTTTGGTGACGACGTCGAGCTCCCTCGCTGGGCAGATCTGCTTAGGTCTAGGATTGCTATCTTTGACCTAGACTTTGATGCTATTCTTTCTGCTATGTATGCTTTGTCTGTTAGTGCTGAGGGTGACTGTTACCGGCTTGTGCCGCCTGACCCAGGTATAGCTGCTGCTGCTCTAGGTGCTAGTGAGTTTGGTACTCTCCCTGGTACTGCGCCTGCTGAGGCCTTGCACACCTTCACGTTGGACTCAGGCGCCTCGCGCTGTTTCTTTTGTGACAGCACTACTCTCACTCCTCTCCCTGCACCTGTCCCGGTCAGACTCACATGCAGAATTATATATAGAGAACAAACAATACAGTGATCATACCCTAACAAGTGCAAGCATGCAGGTATATAGATAGATCACAGTACAGGCAGAGTCAGGCAGTAAGAAAGTGAGGCAAAGTAGACACAAGGCCTAACACAGTAACAAAGCGCTGATGGTCACCAGGCGGAAGTGCCTTGGTGAAGACATCAGTAGTGTTGGCCCGAGTGGCCACGTACGCTAGACGAAGCTGACCACGCTGCTGCAACTCTCGAGCAAGGAAGTATCGCAGAGCGATGTGCTTCGTCTGTGCTCCAGTCTGTGCTCCTGAGACAAGGCTATCATGGCCTTGTTGTCTACGTACAGGACTGGAGGCGAACGAGGCTGCTCTCCCAAGTCGGTCAGCAAGTAGGTGAGCCAGCGTAGCTCCTGAGGAGCCATAGCTCCGGCGTAGATCTCAGCCTCACAGCTGGAGCTGAGAACTGAAGACGAGCGGGTAGACCGCCAAGAAACCGAGCCGGACCCAAGGCTGAAGGTGTAACCCTGCGACGACCGCTGCGTAGCTGAGTCGTCAACCCAGGAGGCGTCTGCGTGACCAGTGAGGACAACAGGACCCCGTCCTCCAAGCACAAGCCCCATGCCCGACGTACTGTACAGGTAACGCAGTACCCTCTTCGCAGCATCCCAGTGCACCTTTCGGTGCCTACCGGGAGCCACGTAGCGAGCCAGAAGGCTGAGAGGGTACGCGAGGTCAGGTCGTGTGCAAGTCATCAGGTACATGAGGCAACCCACAAGCTCTAGGTACGGACCACTCGGCTCTACGGACTCGTCCAAAGGTGGAGCTGAGAGCGAGTGGCTGGTAGACAGAGGAGTGAGCTGTGGCGAGGAGTACTGGAAGCCGAAGCGCTGAAGGACCTGGTGCACCATGTGTGACTGAGTCAGTGTGATGGTGCGCCGTGCTCTGTCCCGGGTGATATGCAGGCCAAGGTAGCTGCGCAGTTCACCCAGGTCAGTGCAGGTATGTCTCTTCTGCAGCTCGGACTTCACTAGGGTCAGTGCCTCAGTGTCAGCCGTGGCAAAGACGAGGTCGTCGACGTACACTAGGACGTAGAAGGGCGGCAGCGAGGTGTCGGTGCGTAGAAACAGCGACGGGTCTGCTGTAGAAGGAGCAAACCCAAGAGCCGCAAGTGTAGTCCTGAGTGTGTCGTGCCACTCGCGAGGCGCCTGGCGGAGACCGTAGACTGGCCGGCGGAGGCTCCACTGGGTACCTGTAGGAAACGACCCAGTGAAACCAGGTGGTCGGCGCAGCCAGATCTCCTCGTGCAGGCTGCCCTGCAGGAAGGCAGTACTGAAGTCCAGGGAGTGTAACTCGTAGTCACGCTGAGCAGCTACGTGCAGCAACACCCGAAGAGTAGTCATCTTCGGGGTGGGGGAGAAGGTCTGGAAGTAGTCAACTCCCTGTCGCTGACTGAAACCTCGAGCAACGTAACGCGCCTTGAAGGCAGGCGGAGAACCCGGCGGCCGCTTCACCCTGAAGATCCACATGCCATCGACTATGTTCACCCCAGGTGGGGGAACCTCGTCGACGTAGGTGCCTGTGGACTTCCAGGATGCCATCTCGGCATCCATAGCTGCCTGCCACTGAGAGGAGTAAGGACCCGTAATCGCCTCTGCGTAAGAGCGCGGGGTCGGGATGTCAGGAGCATCCGGGTCTCCCTCAGGGGCAAGCAGCAAGGAGGCGAAACGAGGTACAGCAGCTGCAAGACACTCAAAGTCCTCCTGCCTGTCCTCAAGGACGTCCGTGCCAAGAGCACACTCACCCCCGACGGACGGAGGACTGGCAGGCACAGACTCAGCAAGTAGAGCAGAGGCGTAGTCGAGACGGCAGGCAGCAGCAAACTCAAGTAGCTCAGCAACGAGAGCAGAAGCAGCAGCAGACTCAAAGGACGGGTCAGTGACAGCAGTGGCAAGGAGACGAGCGACAGTGGGACTGGCAGCACGCGCTCGGTCAGACTCAGGGTCAGGGACCTCAGGAAGAGAGGACTCAGGAGGAGCAGGCAGAGGAACACGCAGTGGAACAGAGGAAGGACGGAGTGCCATGGTGTGCGTGCCTGGGACAGGGGGAGGACGCGAACGAGGAGCGCGACGAGCAGTGCGAACAGGTGAGACAGGACGAGACGCAGGCTCACGACGCTCTGTAAGACCTCCGGACTGCTCAGTGTAAGGAGAGGGAACAGGCAGTGGGGAGGCTGGCTGTAACGGCGGCTGCGACTGGTCAGGCGGTGGACACAGGAAGGGAGGAGGAAGACCAGTAGAAGACGGGACACCAAGAACCTGCTCAAGCAGGGGAACGAAGTACGGGCGCGGCCGCACAGTGCCTCCAGCACCTCCAGCACCAGGGTCAACAACTCCAGCTCCTGCAGCTCCAGCGCCTCCTGCGCCAGGGCCTCCAACTCCAGCTACTCCAGCTCCAGCGCCTCCAGCGCCAGCTGCTCCTGGCTCCGTAGGGTCTCCAACTCCAGTAGTAAAAGCAGCACCTCCAGCTCCAGCTCCTCCAGGCTCGCCAGCTCCGGGAGCCCCACTCCGACGGTGTGCGCGCTGAACAAGCCACTCACGCAGCTGCTGCGAGGACAGTCGCGGTGAAGCACCAGCAGGACCTCCAGACGAAGCAGCACCCCGAGGCTCAGCACCCCCAGACTCCGCACCCTTCGACTCAGCACCCTCAGGCTCCGCACCCTCCGACTCAGCACCCCCAGGCTCAACACCCTCAGGCTCAGCACCCCCAGACCCAGCACCCTCAGACCCCGCACCCCCCGGCTCCGCACCCCCAGACGCAGCACCCCCAGACGCAGCACCTGGAGCAGCACCTGAGACGACAGCTACCTGAACAGGCACAGTACCAGGGAGAGGGTCTACCTGAGACACTCCCGAGGGAGCAGGACCCTGGGGCGGGAGGGGGTCTACCGGAGGCGGACCGGGAGCAAGAAAAAGCGGCGGAGGCGGGGAAGGGGCAGAGCGGTAGGGGAAGAGACGGTAGAAGGGAACCGACTCGTCGAACGTGACGTCCTGAGAAGGGAGGACACGGCGCGAGGCGGGGTGGTAAAACTGCCAGCCAGGCGCATCAGGGACAAAGCCAAGGAAGACGCAGGGAATAGCGCGGGCGGAGAGCTTGTCCGCGGACGTATCGCGAACAAAGGCACGAGAAACCCAGACCCGGAACACCGACGCATCGCCAACGTTCCCCGTCCAACGTAGTGTGGGCGAGGTCTCGGGCAAGGAGATACGGGGCCAGAGGTTGAGCTGATGCGCAGCGTACCGGACCGCAAACGGCCACAGGAAATGGGGAGCGGCCGCATGAATCATGGAGGTACGAGCGACCTCCATGACTAAGCCAATGTGGCGCTCAGCAATCCCATTTTGCTGAGGGGAGTCCGGAAGCGTGAACGACTGGGTGATGCCCTCCCCACGACAAAAGTCCCGCAAGAGGTCGGAGGAGAACTCACCACCTCTGTCAGAGTGCAGACGCAGGACAGGAAGGTCCTGGCTGAAACGCGCACGCAGCTGGAGACGGACTGTGCGGATCCAAGGGATCAAGACAGCAGAGACTTCACCCTTGCTGCGCAAGGGGAAGACTGTGGTGTATCGCGTGTAGTCGTCAACTACCAGCAGGAAGTAGCGCTCGTGGCCCTGTCCACTGACGCGGGCTGGGCCCCACACGTCCATGTGGAGGGTCTGCAGGGGAGCAGTCGTCGGGGGAAACGAGGAGGAGTGAGGAGCGGCGCGCTGCCGCCCCTCGACGCAAGGAAGACAGGGCGGGGCAGGCGAGGGCGGCAGGGGAGGCAGAGACGTGGGGAGACCAGAGACAAGGAGACGGGAGTGCATGCCACGAAGGCGTGGCAGGGAGGGGTGACCCAGGCGGTGGTGCCAAAGAAGAGTCTGGTGCGACAGGAGGCGGCACGAGCAAGCGGCGGCTACCTGACCTGACGCGGACACCTGAGCAGACGCAGCGACCTAAGGAGGCTCGGTAGCCAGTGTGTACAGACTCGACCCTGGCCGACGAGTGAACATAGCCAGGTGAAGCTCTGTCCGCGTGCACGTGCAGATCGACACACGCTAACCCCCAGGAGTGGTGGTAGTGACCATCGCATCCTGAAGGGCAGTGGTACTCACCAAGTTCGTAGAGAACGAGGGGAGGTGAAGACCTGACAGAGAGCCGGACGGAACCGCCGGACACGGGAGGACAGTGGAGGAACTGGCAACGACCGGGCCCCCAGAGGGATCAGCCAGTCTGACCGGAACAGGTGCAGGAAGAGGAGTGAGAGTGGTGCTGTCACGAAAGAAATAGCGCGAGGCGCCGGAGTCTAACGTGAAGGTGTGCAGGGCCTCAGCAGGCACAGTACCAGGGGGAGTACCAGACGCCCTAGCACCTAGAGCAGCAGCGGCTATACCTGGGTCAGGCGGCACACACCAGTAACAGTCACCCTCAGCACTAAAAGACAAAGCATACATGGCAGAGATAATAACATGAAAGTCTAGGTCAAAGATGGCAACTCCCGACCTAAACAACTCCGCCCAGCGAGGGCGCTCGACGTCATCACCAAACTCAGTGCGCCAGGCGTCATCAAGGTGGGAAAAGCAGCGGCGCTCTGTGTGAAACCGCCCGCATGTCTTGCCCGCACGGGGACCCGTGCGAATGACATACGGGCAGGTCTCACTACCCTCGCCCGCCCCACGCTGAACCAACCACTCACGGAGCTGCTGAGGCGTCTGAGTCTCGCTCCGACGCTGCTGCTGCTGGCCCCGACCGCCACCAGGGCCTCCACGCTGAGGTCCAGACCGACTACCACTGGTCCCACGGCCTCCACTGCCGCCACCCCCTCCGCTGCCTCCACCGCCGCCACCAGAGCCTCCACCTCCGCCACCAGTCCCACCGCCGCCACCACCTCCACCGCATCCACCTCCTCTACCGCTGCCCCCACTGCCACCTCCACCACCACCGCTGCCTCCTCCACTACCCCGGCCACCCTTGCCCTTGCTGTTGCGGCGCTTCGTACTAGTCGAAGCAGCACCGACGTCCTCAGGAAAAGAGACGTCTGCAGCAGCAGCAGAGGCGAAGGAGGAGGAAAGGGGGGAGGGGGAGCACCCCTCAAAGAAGGGTGAGCGCGGGGTGCCACGAGCGGCACCTACAGCAACTGTACTAGTCTCAGCTGCGAGGAGATGCTGCTCGAGGAGGTCAACAGTGAGGGAAGTGGGGTCGAGTGTGAGGAAGTGGTCCCTGACAGAGCGAAGGGAATCAGGGAGGCGAGTGACTATGAAGTAGAGGGTGATGAACATGGGGGGCTGGTTCGTGAAAAGGAACTCAGCAGGAACGGTAGCGCGGTAGCGAGCGTCGCTAGTGCGCAGTTGGGTAACCAGGTCCGTTACTGTGGCAAAAGCCGACAGCTCGGGGAACAGGTAGGGCAGTAGCAGTCTGCCAAGAGCAGCAGTGGCAGGGGAGGAGTAGCGACCAACGACAGCGTCGTACAAGGCCTGTGCTGTCCTGTGCTCGCCAATGTGAGCACATTCTGTTGCGGGCAGGTGGTTGCGAATGGCCAAGCGGGCAGTAACGTCACGAGAGAGCCACTGGGAACGAGTCGAAACGTCAGCTGTGGCGGGAGGGGCTGGAGCGGCACCGGACACGAGGTCAAACAGCGAGACACTGTCCCGACTGTCGCTCAGTAGGTACAGTTGCAGATCGTCGTGCCACGTGTCAAATGCTAAAGGTCTGCCCTCCGGGTCGAACGGGAGAACCCGAAGCAACGCCATAGGGGCAGAGGAGCCTGGGGGCCGCTGGGCCAAACAAGGGGCCGAGGGGCCTAGGGGGCCGAGGGGCCAAACAAGGGGCCGGGGGGCCGGGTGCCGGTCTCTGAGGTGGGGCCGAGTGGCCTAGGGGACGCGGGGCCAAACAGGGGGCCGGGGGGCCTAGAGGGGGCCGAGGGGCCTAGGGGGCCGAGGGGCCAAACAAGAGGCCGGGGGGGCCGGGCGCCGGTCTCTGAGGTGGGGCCGAGGGGCCTAGGGGCCGCGAGGCCAAACAAGGGGGGGCCGGGGGGGGGGGTTTGGGGGGGCCGAAGGGCCTAGGGGGCCGAGGGGCCAAACAAGGGGCCTAGGGGGCCGAGGGGCCAAAGTAGGGGCCGGGGGGCCGGGCGCCAATCTCTGAGGTGGGGCCGAGGGGCCTAGGGGCCGCGGGGCCAAACAAGGGGCCGGGCGGGCCTTGGGGGGGCCGAGGGGCCTAGGGGGCCGAGGGGCCTAGGGGGCCGAGGGGCCAAAGTAGGGGCCGGGGGGCCGGGCGCCAGTCTCTGAGGTGGGTGGCCGAGGGGCCTAGGGGCCGCAGGGCCAAACAAGGGGCCGGGGGGGCCTTGGGGGGGCCGAGGGGCCTAGGGGGCCGAGGGGCCAAACAAGGGGCCTAGGGGGCCGAGGGGCCAAAGTAGGGGCCGGGGGGCCGGGTGCCAGTCTCTGAGATGGGGCCGAGGGGCCTAGGGGCCGCGGGGCCGAGGGGCCTAGGGGGCCGAGGGGCCAAAGTAGGGGCCGGGGGGGCGGGCTCCAATCTCTGAGGTGGGGCCGAGGGGCCTAGGGGCCGCGGGGCCAAACAAGGGGCCTGGGGGGCCTTGGGGGGGGGCCGAGGGGCCTAGGGGGCCGAGGGGCCAAACAAGGGGCCTAGGGGGCCGAGGGGCCAAAGTAGGGGCCGGGGGGCCGGGCGCCAGGCTCTGAGGTGGGGCCGAGGGGCCTAGGGGCCGCGGGGCCAAACAAGGGGCCGGGGGAGCCTTGGGGGGGCCGAGGGGCCTAGGGGGCCGAGGGGCCAAACAAGGGGCCTAGGGGGGCCGAGGGGCCAAAGTAGGGGCCGGGGGGGCCTTGGGGAGGCCGAGGGGCCTAGGGGGCCGAGGGGCCAAAGTAGGGGCCGGGGGGCCGGGCGCCAGTCTCTGAGGTGGGGGCCGAGAGGCCTAGGAGCCGCAGGGCCAAACAAGGGGCCGGCGGGGCCTTGGGGGGGGCCGAGGGGCCTAGGGGGGCCGAGGGGCCTAGGGGCCGCGGGGCCAAACAAGGGGCCAAGGGGCCTGGGGGGCCGAGGGGCCAAACAAGGGGCCGAGGGGCCAAGGGGGGGCCGAGGGGCCTAGGGGGCCGAGGGGCCAAACAGGTACAGGGCCGGGCGCTGGGCAGGTACGGGGCCGGGCGCGAGGCTACGTACGGGCCGAGCGACGGGTTAGGTACAGGCCGGGCGACGGGCTAGGTACGGGCCGGGCGCAGGCAGGAGACGAGGCCGGGCGCGGGCTAGGTACGGGCCGGGCGACGGGCTAGGTACGTGCCGGGCGCGGGCGTCGAAGTTGACGGGGCCAGCGGGGCCGAGGCGACGGGCTAGGTACGGGCCGGGCGACTGGCTTCGAAGTTGACGGGGCCAGCGGGGCCGAGGCGACGGGCTAGGTACGGGCCGGGCGACGGGTTAGGTACGGGCCGGGCGACGGGCTAGGTACTGGCCGGGCGACGGGCTAGGTACGGGCCTGGCGCGGGCGACGAAGTTGACGGGGCCAGTGGGGCCGAGGTGACGGGCTACGTACGGGCCGGGCGACGGGCTAGGTACGGGCCGGGCGACGAGCTAGGTACGGGCCGGGCGCGGGCGACGAAGACGACGGGGCCAGCGGGGCCGAGGCTACGGGCTAGGTACGGGCCTAACGACGAGCTAGGTACGGGCCGGGCGCGGGCGACGAAGTCGACGGGGCCAGCGGGGCCGAGGCGACGAGCTAGGTACGGGCCGGGCGACGGGCTAGGTACGGGCCGGGCGCGGGCGACGAAGTCGACGGGCTAGGTACGGGTAGTGCAGTAGGTGGTGGGCCCATTGAGACTAGGTCCTAAGACTAAGTTGCTCTTAATACCATGTTAGAATCTTGGGCGAGAATGGTTGACTAGGAAGCAAGGAAGGGTACAAGTAGAATGTCGAGAGAATTCTGTACCCCCTAAGGCTAAACCCACTATAGCCTAGACAAATATAAACACATCAACTAAGCCTAGATATAACTAAGCATATATGTTTGACATGAGGGTGCTGGGTCTGGGGGTGCTGGGCCTGGGGGTGAGGAGCCTGGGGGTGCTGAGCATGCGGGTGTTGAGACTGGGGGTGTTGAGCCTGGGGGTGCTGAGTCTGAGGGTGCGGAGTCTGGGGATGCTGAGCCTCGGGGAGCTGCTTTGTCTGGAGGTCCTGCTGGTGCTTCGCCGCGACTGTCTCCGCATCAGCTGCGTGAGTGGTTTGCTCGGCGCGCACGCCTTCGGAGTGGAGCTACCGGAGCTGGAGGCGCTGGAGACGCTGGAGCTGGAGGTGCTGGCGGTACTACGGCTACTGGTCCTGGAGGTGCTCGTACCAGGGGTACAGGAGATACCGGGACTGGTGGTGTTGGGGACGCTGGAGCTGGAGACCCTACGGAGCCTGGAGCTGCTGGAGCTGGAGGCACTGGCGCTGGTGGCGTTGGAGCTGGAGGCGCTGGAGCTGCAGGAGCTGGTATTGTTGACCCTCGAGCTGGAGGTGCTGGAGGCACTGTGCGGCCGCGACCGTACTTCGTTCCCCTGCTTCAGCAGGTTCCTTGTGTCCCGTCTTCTACTGGCCTTACTCCTCCCTTCCTGTGTCCACCGCCTGACCAGTCGCAACTGCCGTTGCAGCCGGCCTCTCCACTGCCTGCTCCCTCTCCTTACACTGAGCAGTCCGGCGGTCTTAGAGAGCATCGTGAGCCTGCGTCTCGTCCATTCTCGCCTGTTCCCACTGCTCGTCGCGCTCCTTGTCCTCCTCCTGTCCCCGGCACGCACGCTATGGCACTTCGTCCTTCCTCTATTCCAATGCGTGTTCCTCTGCCGCCTCCTCCTAAGTCCTCTCTTCCTGAGGTCCCTGACCCCGAGTCTGACCGTGCTCATGCTGCCAGTCCCACTGTCGCTCGTCTCCTCGCCACTGCTGTCACTGACCCTTCCTTTGAGTCTGCTGCTGCGTCTGCTCTCGTTGCTGAGCTGCTTGAATTTGCTGCTGCCTGTCGTCTAGACTACGCCACTACTCTTGTTGCTGAGTCTGAGTCTGCCAGTCCTCCGTCCGTCGGGGGTGAGTGTGCTCTTGGCACGGACGTCCTTGAGGATAGGCAGGAGGACTTTGAGTCTCTTGCAACTGCTGTACCTCGTTTCGCTTCCATGCTGCTTGCCCCTGAGGGAGACCCGGATGCTCCAGACATCCCGACCCCGCGCTCTTACGCAGAGGCGATTACGGGTCCTTACTCCTCTCAGTGGCAGGCAGCCATGGATGCCGAGATGGCATCCTGGAAGTCCACAGGCACCTACATCGACGAGGTTCCCCCACCTGGGGCGAACATAGTCGATGGCATGTGGATTTTCAGGGTGAAGCGGCCGCCGGGTTCTCCGCCTGCCTTCAAGGCACGTTACGTTGCTCGAGGCTTCAGTCAGCGACAGGGGGTTGACTACTTCTAGACCTTCTCCCCCACCCCGAAGATGACTACTCTTTGGGTGTTGCTGCACGTCGCTGCTCAGCGTGACTACGAGTTGCACTCTCTGTTCTTCAGTACAGCTTTCTTGCAGGGCAGCCTGCACGAGGAGATCTGGCTGTGCCACCCACCTGGCTTCACTGAGTCGTTTCAAGCTGGTACTCAGTGGAGCCTCCAGCGGCTAGTCTACGGTCTCCGCCATGCGCCTCGCGAGTGGCACGACACACTGAGGACTACACTTGCGACGCTTGGGTTTGCTCCTCCTATTGCTGACCCGTCGCTGTTTCTACGTACCGACACCTCGCTGCCACCATATTACGTCCTCGTGTACGTCGACGACCTCGTCTTTGCCACTGTTGACACTGAGGCACTGACCCTCGTGAAGTCGGAGCAGCAGAAGAGACACACCTGCACTGACCTGGGTGAACTGCGCAGCTACCTTGGCTTGCAGATCACCCGAGACAGAGCACGGCGCACCATCACCCTGACTCAGTCACACATGGTGTACCAGGTCCTTCAGCGCTTCGGCTTCCAGTTCTCCTCGCCACAGCCCACTCCTCTATCTACCAGCCACTCGCTCTCAGCTCCACCTTCGGACTGTGAAAGTAACGAACGAGAATGAATGAACTAGCAAACAGTTGGGTACAAGTACTAACCCTAATTAGGTTGTACCCTTTATGGGCTACCCCACTATAGCCTACACAAATGTAAAAGCTATAATGTTCTGACACACCCCCATAGGCAAAGTGGGGGAGAACAAGTGGTCGCAAGACCAGTCAAGAAAAGCAAGGCAAGCTCAGGGTGGATCACAAAGTCACCACAAAGTCCGAGCACAAGCAAAGGGCCACAAGGCCAGTTCACATGCAGAGTTATACAAAGAGAACAAATAATACAGTGATCATACCCTAGCTAGTACAAGCATGCAGGTATATATATAGATCACAGTACAAGTAGAGTCAAGCAGTAAGCAAGTGAGGCAAAGTAGGCACAAGGCCTAACATTGTAACAAAGCGCTGATGATCACCAGGCGGAAGTGCCTTGGCGAAGACATCAGCAGTGTTGGCCCGAGTGGCCACGTACGCAAGATGAAGCTGGCCACGCAGCTGCAACTCTCAAGCAAGGAAGTATCGCAGAGCGATGTGCTTCGTTCTGTGCTCCAGTCTATGCTCCTGACACAAGGCAATCATGGCCTTGTTGTCTACGTACACAACTGGAGGCGAACGAGGCTGCTGTCCCAAGTCGGTCAGCAGGTAGGTAAGCCAGCGTAGCTCCTAAGCAGCCATGGCCCCGGCGTAGATCTCAGCCTCACAGCTAGAGCTGAGAACCGAAGACGAGCGGGTAGACCGCCAAGAAACAGAGCCGGAACCAAGGATGAAGGTGTAACCCTGTGACGACCGCTGCGTAGCTGAGTCGTCAACCCAGGAGGCGTCTGCGTGACCGGTGAGGACAACTGGACCCCGTCCTCCAAGCACAAGCCCCATGCCCAACGAACTGCACAAGTAACGCAGTACCCTTTTTGCAGCATCCCAGTGCACCTTTCGGTGCCTGCCAGGAGCCACGTCACGAGCCAGGAGGCTGAGAGGGTACGCGAGGTCGGGTCGAGTGCATGTCATCAGGTACATGAGGCAACCCACAAGCTTTGGGTACGGACCACTCGGCTCTACGGACTCGTCCGAAGGTGGAGCTGAGAGCGAGTGGCTGGTAGACAGAGGAGTGGGCTGTGGCGAGGAGAACTAGAAGCCGAAGCACTAAAGGACCTGGTGCACCATGTGTGACTGGGTCAGTGTAATGGTGCGCCGAGCTCTGTCCCGGGTGATCTGCATGCCAAGATAGCTGCGCAGTTCACCCAGGTCAGTGCAAGTGTGTCTCTTCTACAGCTCCGACTTCACAAGAGTCAAGGCCTCAGTGTCAGCAGTGGCAAAGACGAGGTCGTTGACGTAGACAAGGACGTAGAACGGCGGCAACGATGTGTCAGTTAGAAACAGCGACGGGTCAGCAGTAGGAGGAGCAAACCCAAGAGCCGCAAGTGTAGTCCTCAGTGTGTCGTGCCACTCGCGAGGCGCATGGCGGAGACCGTAGACTGGCCGCCGAAGACTCCACTGAGTACCTGCAGGAAAAGGCCCAGTGAAACCAGGTGGGCGGCGCAACCAGATCTCCTCATGCAGGCTGCCCTGCAGGAACGTTTTGCTGAAGTCCAAAGAGTGCAACTCGTAGTCACGCTGAGCAGCGACATGCAGGAACACCCGAAGAGTAGTCATCTTCGGGGTGGGGGAGAAGGTCTGGAAGTAGTCAACTCCCTGTCGCTGACTGAAGCCTCGAGCAACGTAACGCACCTCGAAGGCAGGCGGAGAACCAGGCGGCCGCTTCACCCTGAAGATCCACATGCCATCGACTATGTTCGCCCCAGGTGGGGGAACCTCGTCGACGTAGGTGCCTGTGGACTTCCAGGATGCCATCTCGGCATCCATAGCTGCCTGCCACTGAGAGGAGTAAGGACCCGTAATCGCCTCTGCGTAAGAGCGCGGGGTCGGGATGTCTGGAGCATCCGGGTCTCCCTCAGGGGCAAGCAGCATGGAAGCGAAACGAGGTACAGCAGTTGCAAGAGACTCAAATTCCTTCTGCCTATCCTCAAGGACGTCCGTGCCAAGAGCACACTCACCCCCGACGGACGGAGGACTGGTAGACGCAGACTCAGCAACAAGAGCAGAGGATAGTCTAGACGACAGGCAGCAGCAAAGTCAAGCAGCTCAGCATCGAGAGCAGACGCAGCAGCAGACTCAAACGAAGGGTCAGTGACAGCAGTGGCGAGGAGACGAGAGACTGTGGGACTGGCAGCACGAAATCGGTCAGACTCAGGGTCAGGGACCTCATGAAGAGAGGACTCAAAAGGAGCTGGCAGAGGAACACGCAGAGGAACAGAGGAAGGATGAAGTGTCATAGCGTGCGTGCCAGGGACAGGAGGAGGACGAGAACGAGGAACGCGACGAGCAGTGCAAACAGGTGAGATATGACGAGACGCAGGCTCACGACGCTCTGTAAGACCGCCGGACTGCTCAGTGTAAGGAGGAGCAGGCAGTGGAGAGGCCGCCTGTAACGGCGGCAGCGACCGGTCAGGCGGGGGACACAGGAGGGGAGGAGGAAGGTCAGCAGAAGGCGGGGTACCAAGAACCTGCTGGAGCAGGGGAACGAAGAACGGTCGCGGCCGCACAACGCCACCAGAGGCAACAACTCCAGCTCCTCCAGCGTCAGCACCTTCAACACCAGGGCCTCCAGCTCCAGCGCCTCCTGCGCCAGGGCCACCAACACCAGCTCCTCCAGCTCCAGCGCCACCAGCGCCAGTAGTACCAGACTTCGGAAGGTCTCCAGCTCCAGCACCCCCAACACCACCAGTCCCGGCAGCTCCAGTACCCCGGGTACGAGCACCTCCAGGACCGGCGGTCGCAGTACCTCCAGTAACACCAGCTCCAGCAGCAACTTCAGTACCTCCACCTCCAGCAGGGCCACTCCGAAGGCGCGTACGCCAAACAAACCACTCACGCAACTGCTGCGGAGACAGTCTCGGCGAAGCACCAGCAAAACCTCCAGACGAAGCAGCACCCTGAGGCTCCGCACCTCCAGACTCCGCACCTCCGACGCAGCACCCCCAGGCTCACGACCCCCAGTCGCAACACCCCCAGGCTCAGCACCCCCAGGCTCAACACCCCCAGGCTCAGCACCCCCAGTCTCAGCACCCTCAGACTCCGCACCCCCTGGCTCCGCACCCCCAGACGTAGCACCTCGAGCAGCACCTGAGTCGACAGCTACCTGAACAGGCGCAGGACTAGGGAGAGGGTCTACCTGAGACACACCTGAGGGAGCAGGACCCTGGGGCGGGAGGGGGTCTACCAGAGGGGGACCGGGAGCAAGGAAGAGCGGCGGGGGCGGGGGAGGGGCAGAGCGGTAGGGGAAGAGGCGGTAAAAAGGAACCGACTCGTCAAACGTGACGTCCTGAGAGGGGAAGACATGGCGCGAGGTGGGGTGGTAAAACTGCCAGCCAGGCGCGTCGGGGAGAAAGCCGAGGAAGACGCAGGGGATAGCACGGGGGGAGAGCTTGTCCGCTGACGTATCGCGAACAAAGGCACGAGATCCCAGACCCGGAACACCGACGCATCGCCAACCTCCCCCGTCCAACCCAATGTGGGCGAGGTCTCTGGCAAGGAGACACGGGGCCAGAGGTTGAGCTGATGCGCAGCGTACCGGACCGCAAACGGCCACAGAAAATGGGGAGCAGCTGCATGGATCATGGAGGTACGAGCGACCTCCATGACTAAGCCAATGCGGTGCTCAGCAATCCCATTTTGCTGAGCGTGAACGACTGGAGAACGCCCTCCCCACGACAAAAGTCCCGCAAGAGGGTGGAGGAGAACTAACCACCTCTGTCAGAGTGCAGACGCAGGACAGGAAGGTCCTGGCCGAAACGCTCGCGGAGCTGGAGACGGACTATGCGGATCCAAGGGATCAAGACATCAACGACCTGACCCTTGCTGCGTAAGGGGAAGACCGTGGTGTACCGCGTGTAGTGGTCAACTACCAGCAGAAAGTAGCGCTCGAGGCTCTGTCCACTGACGCAGGCTGGGCCCCACATGTCCACGTGGAGAGTCTGCAGGGGAGCAGTCGTCAGGGGAAACGAGGAGGAGTGAGGAGCGGCGCGCTGCCGCCCCTCGATGCAAGGGAGGCAGGGCGGGGCAGGCGAGGGCGGCAGGGGAGGCCAGAGACAAGAAGACGAGAGTGCATGCCACGAAGGCGAGGCAGGGAGGGGTGACCCAGACGGTGGTGCCACAGAAGAGTCTGGTGCGACAGGAGGCGACACGAGCAAGAGGCAGCTACCTGACCTGACGCGGACACCTGAGCAGACGTAGTTATTTGAGAAGGCTCGGTAGTGAGTGTGTACAGACTCGACCCTGGCCGACGAGTGAACGTAGCCAGGTGACGCCCCGTTCGTGTGCACGTGCAGATCAACACACGCTGACCCCCAAAAGTGGTTGTAGTGACCATCGCATCCTGGAGGGCAGCGGTACTCACCAAGTTCGTAGAGAACGAGGGGAGATGAAGACCTGACAGTGAGCCGGACGGAACCGCCGGACATGGGAGGACAGTGGAGGAACGGGCCACGACCGGTCCCCCGGAGGGGTCAGCCAGTCGGACCGGGACAGGTGCAGGAAGAGGAGTGAGGGTGGTGCTGTCACGAAAGAAACAGCGCGAGGCGCTGGAGTCCAACGCGAAAATGTGCAAGGCCTCAGCATGCGCAGTACCAGGGAGAGTACCAGACTCACTAGCACCTAGAGCAGCAGCAGCTATACCTGGGTCAGGCGGCACACACCGGTAACAGTCACCCTCAGCGGTATCAGACAAAGCATACATAGCAGAAAGAATAGCATCAAAGTCTAGGTCAAAAATAGCAATTCTAGACTTAAGCAGATCTGCCCAGCGAGGGAGCTCGACGTCGTCACCAAACTCAGCACGCCAAGCGTCGTCGAGACGGGAGAAGCAGCGGTGCTGAGTGTGGAGCCACCCGCAAGTCTGACCAGCACGGTAACCCGTGCGAATGACATACGGGCAACTACCCCCAGATGCCCCACGCAGAAACCACTCACGAAGCTGCTGGGGAGACGGGGTCTCGCTCCGACGCTGCTGCTGCTGACGCTGGCCACCCCCAGAACCGACACGCCGAGCGCCAGTCCCACCGCTACCAGTCCCACCGCCTCCACTGCCGCCACTCCCACCGCTGCCTCCACCACCGCCACCAGAGCCCCCACTCCCGCCAACAGTCGCACCGCCGCCACCACCTCCACTGCTGCCCCCACGACCACTCCCGCTGCCACCTCCACCACCGCCGCTGCCACCTCCGCCACCCCGGCCATCCTTGCCCTTGCTGCTGCGGCGCTTCGCACTAGCAGAAGCAGCCCCGACGTCCTCAGCAACAGAGACGTTTGCAGCAGCAGCGGAGGCGTAGGAGGGGGCAAGGGGGGAGGGGGAACACCCCTCAAAGAAGGGCTGGCGCGGAGTGCCACGAGCAGCACCTACAGCAAGTGCACTAGTCTCAGCTGCAAGGAGATGCTGCTCAAGGAGGTCAACAGTGAGGGAGGTGGGGTCAGGAGAGAGGAAGTGGTCCCTGACAGAGCGAAGAGAGTCAGGGAGGCGGGTGACTATAAAGTAGAGAGTGATGTACAGCGGGGGGGGGGGGTTCCTGTCAAGGAACTCAGCAGGAACGGCAGCGCGGTAGCGAGCGTCACTAGCGCGAAGGTGGGAAACTAGGTCCTCGAGTGTGGTAAAGGCAGACAGCTCGGGGAACAGGTAGGGCAGAAGAAGGCGGCCTAGAGCAGCAGTGGCAGGGGAGGAGTAGCGACGACAGCGTCGTACAGTGCCTGCGCTGTCCTGTGCTATCGGAAGTGAGCGCATTCAGCTAATGGCAGGTGGTTGCGAATGGCTAAGCGGGCAGCAGCGTCACGAGTAAGCCACTGTGAGCGAGTCGAACTGTCAGCTGTAGCGGGAGGGGCAGTAGCGGCGCCTGACGCTAGGTCAAACAGCGAGACACTGTCCTTAGAATCGCTCAGTAGGTACAGCTGCAGGTCGTCTAGCCACGTGTCAAACTGAACTGGTCTGCCCTCATGATCAAACGCGAGAACCCGAAGCGAAGCCATTGCTGTGCAGCACGTAGGATAGCAGTAGGAGAAGCAATAGCAGCTGTAGTAGTAGCAGTAGTGACAGTACCGGGCCGTAGCAGTAGCTATAGCAGTAGCAGGCAAGGTACGGGGCCGGGCGTGGCTAGGGACCGGGCCGGGCGTTAAGCTAGGTACGGGGCCGGGCGCTGGGCTAGATACTGGGCCGGGCGGGGCTAGGGACCGGGCCGGGCGCGGGCTAGGTACGGGGCTGGGCGCTGGGCGAGGGACGGGGCCGGGCGCTGGGCGAGGGGCTGGGCAGGGTGCGGGCTAGGGTCGGGGCCAGGCGCTGGGCGAGGGGCGGGGCCGGGCGGGGCTAGGGACCGGGTCGGGCGTGGGCTAGGTACGGGGCCGGGCGCTGGGCGAGGGACGGTGCCAGGCGCTGGGCGAGGGGCGGGGCCGGGCGCGGGCTAGGGTCGGGGCCGGGCGCGGGGCGAGGGTCAAAGCCGGGCGCGGGCTAGGGTCAGGGCCAGGCGCTGGGCTAGGTACGGGGCCGGGCGGGGCTAGGGACCGGGCCGGGCGCGGGCTAGGTACGGGGCCTGGCGCTGGGCGAGGGACGGGGCCGGGCGCTGGGCGAGGGGCGGGGCCGGGCGCGGGCTAGGGTCGGGGCCGGGCGCTGGGCGAGGGGCGGGGCCGGGCGCGGGCTAGGGTCGGGGCCGGGCGCTGGGCGAGGGGCGGGGCCGGGCGCGGGCTAGGGTCGGGGCCAGGCGCTGGGCGAGGGGCGGGGCCGGGCGCGGGCTAGGGTCGGGGCCGGGCGCTGGGCTAGGTACGGGGCCGGGCGGGGCTAGAGACCGGGTTGGGCGCGGGCTAGGTACGGTGCCGGGCGCTGGGCGAGGGACGGGGCCGAGCGCTGGGCGAGGGACGGGCCGGGCGCGGGCTAGGTACGGGCCAGGCGCGGGATAGGTACGGGGCCGGGCGCGGGCGAGAGACGGGGCCGGGCGCGACAAGGTACGGGCCGGTCGCGGGCTAGGTACGGGCCGGTCGCGGGCTAGGTACGGGCTGGGCGCGGGCGAGAGACAGGGCCGGGCGCGGGCTAGGTACGGGCCGGTCGCGGGCTAGGTACGGGCCGGTCGTGGGTTAGGTACGGGCCGGGCGCGGGCGTGAGACGGGGCCGGGCGCGGGCTAGGTATGGGCCGGGCGCAGGCTAGGTACGGGCCGGTCGCGGCTAGGTACGGGCCGGGCGCTGGCGTGAGACGGGGCCGGGCGCGGGCTAGGTACGGGCCGGGCACGGGCGAGAGACGGGGCCGGGCGCGGGCGCCGGTCGTGGGCTAGGTACGGGCCGGTCGCGGGCTAGGAACGAGCCGATCGCGGGCTAGGTACGGGCCGGGCGTAGGCTAGGAACGGGGCCGGGTGCGGGGCTAGGGGCCGACAGGCCGCGAAGGCTAGGAGCGACGGGCCTAGGGGTGGGTACTCGCAGCGTAGCAGGTGGTGGGCCCAAGGAACCTGCTCTGATTACATGTGAAAGTAACGAACGAGAATGAATGAACTAGCAAACAGTTGGGTACAAGTACTAACCCTAATTGGGTTGTACCCCTTATGGGCTACCCCACTATAGCCTACACAAATGTAAAAGCTATAATGTTCTGACACGGACGAGTCCGTAGAGCCGAGTGGTCCGTACCCAGAGCTTGTGGGTTGCCTCATGTGTCAGAACATTATAGCTTATACATTTGTGTAGGCTGTAGTGGGGTAGCCCATAAGGGGTACAACCCAATTAGGGTTAGTACTTGTATCCAACTGTTTGCTAGTTCATTCATTCTCGTTTGTTATTCTCACATCATGTACCTGATGACTTGCACACGACCTGACCTCGCGTACCCTCTCAGCCTTCTGGCTCGCTACGTGGCTCCCGGTAGGCACCGAAAGGTGCAATGGGATGCTGCGAAGAGGGTCCTGTGCTACTTGTGTAGTACGTCAGGCATGGGGCTCGTGCTTGGAGGACGGGGTCCAGTTGTCCTCACCGGTCACGCAGACGCTTTCTGGGTTGACGACTCAGCTACGCAGCGGTCGTCACAGGGTTACACCTTCAGCC
Organism: Closterium sp. Naga37s-1; assembly: GCA_947471745.1. NCBI lineage: Eukaryota > Viridiplantae > Streptophyta > Zygnematophyceae > Desmidiales > Closteriaceae > Closterium > Closterium sp. Naga37s-1. Next base: position 540,668 of record CANJKZ010000960.1, read on the forward strand.
TTGGTTCCGGCTCTCAGCTCGTCTTCGGTTCTCAGCTCCAGTTGTGAGGCTGAGATCTACGCCGGGGCCATGGCTGCACAGGAGCTACGCTGGCTCACCTACTTGCTGACCGACTTGGGAGAGCAGCCTCGTTTGCCTACAATTCTGTACGTAGACAACAAGGCCATGATTGCCTTGTGTCAGGAGCACAGACTGGAGCACAGAACGAAGCACATCGCTCTGCGATACTTCCTTGCTCGAGAGTTGCAGCAGCGTGGCCAGCTTTGTCTTGCGTACGTGGCCACTAAGGCCAACACTGCTGATATATTCACCAAGGCACTTCCGCCTGGTGATCATCAGCGCTTCTCTACTGTGTTAGGCCCTGTGCCTACTTTGCCTCACTTGCTTACTGCCTGACTCAGCTTGTACTGTGATCTATACATATACCTGCATACTTACACTTGCTAGGGTATGATCACTGTATTGTTTGTTCTCTTTATATAACACTGCATGTGAACTGGCCTATTGGTCCTTTGCTTGTGCTCGGACTGTGTGGTGACTTTGTGATCCAACCCGAGCTTGCTTTGCTTTGCTTCTTCTCTTGACTGGTCTTGTGACTCTTGCTTGCTCTTGCTATCCCCCACTTCGCCTATGGGGGTGTGTCAAAACATATGTGTTTACATTTCTCTAGGCTGTAGTGGGTTTAGCCTTAGGGGGTACAGTATTTCTCTCGACATTCTACATGTACCCTCCCCCCTTTCACCTAATGCATTCATTCTGGATTCTAACAGAATGAACTAGCAACAAGATGGGTACAAGTACAAACCCTAATTTGGGTTGTACCCCATATGGGCTACCCCACTACAGCCTACACAACATGCAACATATAAGTTTGACACACCCCCACAGGCAAAGTGGGGGAGGTCACAAGACCAGTCAAGAAAGGCAAAGCAAGCTCAGGGTGGATCACGAAGTCACCACACACTCTAAGCACAAGCAAATGGGCACAAGGCCAGTTCACATCCAGAGTTATATAATGGAGAACAAGCAGGACCCTGTCCTCCAAGCACGAGCCCCATGCCCGATGTACTGCACAAGTAGCGCAACACCCTCTTAGCGGCCTTCCAGTGCTCTGGTTGGTGTCTCCCGGGCGGAACGTAACGTGCCAGGATGCTAAGAGGGTAGGCAAGGTCAGGTCGAGTGCAGGTCATCAGGTACATGAGGCAGACCACAAGCTTTGGATACGGGCCACTCGGCTCTACGGACTCGTCCAAAGGTGGAGCTGAGAGTGAGTGACCGGCAGGCAAAAGAGTGGACTGTGGTGAGGAGTACTGGAAGTCGAAACGCTGAAGGACCTGCTGCACCATGTGTGACTGAGTCAAGGTAATGGTGTGCCGTGCTCTGTCCCGGGTGATCTGCAAGCCAAGATAGCCGCGCATCTCACCCAGTTCAGTGCACGTGTGTCTCTTCTGCAGCTCCAACTTCACTAGGGCCAGCACCTCAGTGTTAGCAATGGCAAAGACCAAGTCGTCGACGTACACGAGGATGTAGAACGGCAGCAGCGAAGTGTCAGTGCGTAGAAACAGCGATGGGTCAGAAGTTGAAGGAGCAAACCCAAGAGCCGCAAGCGTCGTCCTTAGTGTGTCATGCCACTCGCGAGGCGCCTGGCGGAGACCGTAGACTGGCCGCCGGAGGCTCCATTGGGTACCTGCAGTAAACGAGGCTCCACTGCGCGGATCCAAGGGATCAAAACATTAGGGACCTCCCCCTTGCTGCGCAAGGGGAAGACCGTGGTGTAACGCGAATAGTCGTCAACAACCAGCAGAAAGTATCACTCGCGGCCTTGTCCACTAACGCGGGCCGGGCCCCACATGTCCATGTGGAGAGTCTGCAGGGGAGCAGTCGTCGGGGGAAACGAGGAGGAGTGAGGAGCGGCGCACTGCCGCCCCTCGACACAGGGAAGGGAGGGAGGGGCAGGCAAGGGTGGGAGGGGAGGCAGAGACATGGGAAGACCAGAGACAAGGAGGCGGGAGTGCATGCCACAGAGACTTGGCAGGGAGGGGTGACCAAGACGGTGGTATCAAAGGAGAGTCTGGTGCGACAGGTGGCGACACGAGCAGGGGGCTGAAAGCTGACCTGACGCGTGCACAGACGCAGCTTCCTGAGGAGGCTCAGTAGTCAGTGTGTACAGACTCGACCCAGGCCGACGGGTGAACGTGGCCAGGTGACGGCCAGTCCGGGAGCACGTACAGATCGCCACACACTGTCCTCCAGGGGTGAAGGTATCAACCCATTCATCCTGAAGGACGGTGTTGCTCACCAAGTTCGTAGAGAACGAGGGGAGGTGAAGACCTGACAGTGAGCGAGACGGAACCGCCGGACACGGGAGAACAGTGGAGGAACGTGCAAGAACCGGGCCCTCAGAGGGGTCTGCTAGAGAGACTGCAACCGGTGTTGGGAGTGGTGTGACTGTAGTGTTGTCGCGAAAGAAGCAGCGGGAAGCACCTGAGTCAAGCTAGAAGGTGTGCAAGGCCTCAGCAGGCGCAGTACCAGGGAGAGCAGACTCACTAGCACCTAGAGCAGCAGACTCTATACCTGGGTCGGGCAGCACACATAGGTAACAGTCACCCTCAGCACTAACAGTCAATGCATACATGGCAGCAAGGATAGCATCATAATCAAGAGCAAAAATATCCACACCCTGCCAAAGCAGCTCTGCCCAGTGGGGGAGCTCAGTCGCGTCGGGAAACTCTGCGCGAAAGGCGTCGTCAAGATGGGAGAAGCAGCGGTACTGGGTGTGAAGCTTCCCGCATGTCTGACCAGTGCGGCCACCTGTGCGAATGACATACGGGCAGCGAACACTACCCCGAGACGCCCCACGCTAAGCAAACCACGCACGAAGCTGCTTGGGCGAAGGGGTCTCGCTCGGACGCTACTGCTGCTACTGCCGCTGGCCACCGCCAGAACCTCCCCTCTGAACAGCTCCACCCCGACCGCCACCACTGCTCTCGCCACCACTGCCGTCGCCGCCACCCCCACTGCCGCCGCCACCGCCGCCACCAACGCCTCCACTCCCACCACCACTCCCACCACCACCAGCGCCACCTCCACCGCCTCCACCGCCCCCACCACCGCCTCCACCGCTGCCACCCCCACCACCTTGGCCTCCCTTGCCTTTGCCGCTGCGGCGCCTCCCACTAGGAGCAGACGCAGCCCCGACCTCCTCAGCACGAAGGAAGTCAATAGCAGCAGCAAACGCAATAGAGGGGACAAGTGGGGAGGGGGAACACCCCTCAAAGAAGGGAGTGCGAGGAGTGCCACGAGAAGCGCCTACAGCGACTATGCTGGTCTTAGCCGCAAGGAGGTGCTTCTCGAGCAGGTCGACAGTGAGGTCTGTGGGGTCAAGGGCGAGAAGGAGGTCCCTGACTGTGCTAAGAGAGTCAGGGAGGCGGGTGACAATGTTGTAGACCAAGATGTACATGGGAGGAGGGTTCTTGGCTAGAAACTCGGCGGGAAGCGCGGCACGGTAGCGAGTGTCACTAGTGCGAAGGTGAGTGACGAGGTCGGCTACTGTGGCAAAGGCGGATAGCTCGGGGAACAGGTAGGGAAATATAAGGCGGCCTAGATCAGCAGTGGCCGGGGAGGAGTAATGAGTAACTATAGCGTCGTACAGGGCTCTAGCAGTCTTGTGCTGGCCAAAGTGAGCGCGTTCGGCTAACGGCAGGTGGTTGCGAATGGCTAGGCGAGCAGCAGCGTCACAGGTAAGTCACTATGAGCGAGTCGCACTGTCAGCTGTGTCAGGAGGGGCAAGAGAGGCGCCAGACGTGAGGTCAAACAGCGAGACACTGTCCCTAGAATCGCTCAGTAAGTACAGCTGCAGGTCGTCTAGCCACGCGTCGAACTGTATCGGACGGCCCTCTGCATCGAACGAGAGCACACTGAGAGTAGCCATCGCGGGCAAAGCAGTTGGGCCTGCTAGCAGTAGGGAAGCACGCAGGCAGGGCAAAGCAGGGCGGCGGCCCATAGGGCGGCGCGCAGGCAGATCAGGGCAGGGCGGCAGCCAGCAGGGCGGCGCGCGAGCAGGGCAGGGCGGCGCGGCTGCGAGCGGCGCGTAGGCAGGGCAGGGCGGCGCGGCGGTTAGCGGCGCATGGGAAGGGCAGGGCGGCACGGCGGCGAGCGGCGCGCGGGCAGGGCAGGGCGGCGCGGCGGCGAGCGGCGCGCAGGCAAGGCAGGGCGGCGCAGCGGCAAGCGGCGCGCGGGCAGGGCAGGGCGGCGCGGCGGCGAGCGGCGCGTGGGCAGGGCAGGGCGGCGCTGCGGCGAGCGGCGCACGGGCAAGGCAGGGCGGCACGGCGGCAAGCAGCGCGCGGGAAGGGCGGCAGCGAGTGGCGTGCGGGCAGGGCAGGGCAGGGCGTGCGCGGGCGGCGCGACGCAGGGCAGGGCGCGCACGGGCGGCGTGACGTAGGGCAGGGCGTACGCAGGGCGGTGCAACATAGGGCAGGGGAGGGCAGCGCAACACTAACAGTGCGGCACAACGTGTGGGGTAGTGCGATTCGGTGGGCCCTAAAAAAAAAACGGTCCTAGGAGAGGACCTGCTCTGAAACCATGTCAGAAAGTGTAAGCGAGGATGAATGAACTAGCTGCAGGATGGGTACAATTTCTAACCCTAATTTGGGTTGTACCCCATATGGGCTACCCCGCTACAGCCTACACAACATGCAACATATAAGTTTGACACGGGCACCCGTCACACACCACACTCAAGAACTCCCTCAGGGCCGGTGTTTTTAGACGAGGACGCACTACTTCTTCCTCGAGGAGGATCTCTCACAGCAGAATCAGTTGATCCACCATGCACCGTGTGCCTGACTGCATCACTCACCCACAAGCCATTTCCCGACTTACCTCCTGGCTACGAACGCTACAAGCCACCCGATAAAGTCTACAGCGACTTTATGTCAAGAAGGGCTCGACGGCGAGTACTACACGCTTACCTTCATCGACGCATGCACCCACTACATGTGGGCCATCAACACCGACTGCCGCTCCCTAGCATTCGAGTGCTTTGTGGCATGGATGAAATGGGCTGAACATTAATCTGGACTGAAGCTGAAAACCTACCAGACAGACGGGGGTTTGGAGTTCTTCTCAACTGAGTTCAAAGAACACTTCAAGCAGAAGGGGATTGAGCACCTGCTGTCCCTGCCCTACACTCACGAGCGGGAAGGAGTAGCAGAACAGACAAACAAGAGCCTCGCCACCAGGATGAGGGCCCTGATGAAGCAGTCAACCGTCCCTACCAAGTACTGGCCATTTGCAATGAACCACGCTGTCCGGCTGCACAACTTGCTATCGTCCCGAAGCCTTGAGAACAACAACTCTCCCTACAGGGCTTGGATGGGCAGAAAGGCAGACATGCATCTGCTTCGTGTCACAGGATTGAATTTCCACTCGAGAATGTTGCACTAAAGGTGAATATAAGGCGTATTTATACTCAGAAATACATAGAAACAACAGATAATCCGAACCTTCGGGAACGCGCTCTTCTAGAATAGATAATCACAAGTGCGCATAAGCACGCAAGCCCATTGGCACTTCGGATTATGGCGAGATTACGCCTTGTACACCACTGTCGGTGCCGTAGAATGTAAATGTCGGTGCCGAAAATACCAAATAAGTGAAATAATCGGAAAGCTCTAGAAAATAGAATAGTAGTCCGATTGAGGTGAAATAAAGTGCAAATGAAAGAGGAAAATAAGGAGAATAAGATGGAGTAAAAATATGGAAATGAGAAATATGTCGAACGTCGGCGTACTCTCACACTTCCCTTTTTAAAGTTGGGTGGTAGATGTAACACCCTGCTTGACAAGATAGTCGCGGAGAGAACGTCGGGCGTTACTCATGTCTTCTTCAGAGACCCAGCTATCCTCAGAAGGATCATAGCCTTTCCAGCGTACGAGAAAATCCAGGGCGCCATGCCGACGACGACGATGTGCAAGCACAGATTCAACCTCGTACTCAAGTTCATCATTCACGAGGACTGGAGGCGGCGGCGGAGGTTGGCGTCCCGTGTACAGCTTATTTGGATCTTGATAGGGTTTAAGAAGCTGCACGTGGAAGGTGTTATGAATCTTCCAAGAAGCTGGTAGGCGCAAGCGAAATGTGACTGGAGTGACCTGCTCTTCTACGAGGAAAGGTCCGCAGAAGCGAGGTCGTAACTTGGATGGAAGGTGACCGAGGTTGAGGTTGCATGTGTCGAGAAGCACATGGTCACCAACCGCAATGGTATGATCACGTCGATGGCGATCGGCCAAGCGTTTCGGTGAAGACTGTATGTCCTGTAGACGCTTGTGTGTCCGATCCCAAAGCTGCTGCATTGTGGTAACGAAGTCGTGCACAGGTTGGACAGTTGCAGGTACTGTCGGCTGTTGTGGAGTTAGTGGATGTCGTCCGTAACAGAGGAAAAATGGGGTCTCTCCTGTTGCGGCATGCTTTGCATTATTGTAGGCGAACTCCAACACCGGCAAGTGCAAGTCCCACTTGTTAATGTCGTCCTTGCACGCTGCGCACAAGAGTTGTTCCACAATTTGATTCAAGCGCTCTGTCTGCCCATCGGTTTGGGGATGATATGCAGATGTCATTGCGAGGCGTGTCCCCATGAGCGACATGAGCTCTTTCCAGAACTTGCTAGTAAACTTGGGGTCCGTGTTGGATATGAGGGTTGTTGGGATCCCGTGCTGTGAGATGATGTGTTTGAGGAATAGCTGTGCCGTTTCCTCCGTGTGTGCGGTTGTATGTGTTGGAATGAAGTGTCCCATCTTTGAGAATTTGTCGATGACGACCAGGATGGCGTCATGCCCCGCGTTGGTAGGTGGTAAACCGGTGATGAAATCCAAGCTGACCACTTGCCAAGGCTGTTCCGGGACGGGTAAAGGCTGAAGAAGTCCTGCTTTCTTCTGCTTACTGCTTTTCATCCGCTGGCACATGTCGCACGAAGTGACAAACTTTTGCACGTCGTTTGCCATGTGAGGCCAGTAGTAGACTTTCGCAATCCCGGCAAGAGTCTTGTTACTCCCGAAGTGTCCAGCGTAGAGCACGTCATGGAATTCTTCGAGAAGCAACTGCCGAAGAGGCGGGTAGTTGGGTACCCATATCTTTGTTGATCCTTTGCGTAGTGCGACGTCGTGGTCCCACTGCAACAATTTCTTTTTCTCTGCTAAGGGAATCTCGGGGTCGATGGTATACCCGTGCATGAAGAGTCCCTTGAGTAGCGGATTCATCCCCTCAATCTGTATGGCGGCAACGTGTCCAGGCCGGCTCAGTGCGTCTGCCTTATTCTTGTGTCCCGGCTTGTACACGATGTCGTAGTCGAAGTGCGTCTCGAGGAAGTCAATCCACCTGACTTGTCGTCTGAAGAGGGTCGGCTGCGTTTTCAGGTATTTTAGGCTGCAATGGTAAGTGTAGACCGTGGTCTTTCTCCCTTCGAGGTAGCATCGCCATGTCTTGAATGCCATGATGATCGCTAAGGCCTCTTTGTCGTGAATCGGGTAGTTTCTTGCTGAGGTAAGCGATTGGTTGTAGTCCTTTCCCTTGGTCTTGCATCAAGACTGCTCCAACTGCTTGGTCGCTAGCGTCAGCTTCGATGACGTAGTCTTTTTCTGGATCTGGCAGGATCAGGACGGGTGCGGACGTGAGTGCGGTCTTCAACTGCTCCATGGCTTGCTGGTGCACATCCTCCCACTTGAACGGTGCATTCTTCTTCAGTAGATTGGTGAGAGGTGTTGCAATCTTCGCATACTGTGGCACGAACCGATTATAATAGTTCGCAAAGCCAAGGAATTGCTGAAGTTCCTTCACGTTCTCCGGTGTCTTCCACGTACGTACGGCTTCGATCTTCTTTGGGTCGACATGGACTCCTTGAGCGCTCACCATGTGTCCAAGGAACTGAACTTTCTTCAAGGCAAACTCGCTCTTGGATAGCTTGACGTAGAACTTCTCCCGTCGAAGTATCTCGAAGACGTGTCGTAGGTGTTCGATGTGCTGCTTCATGTCCCTCTAGTAGATCAGGATGTCGTCCAGGTACACCACCACGCATTCGTCGAGTAGAGGCCTAAGAATATGGTTCATTTCGGCCTGGAATGTAGCGGGTGCGTTGGTGAGTCCGAACGGCATGACGAGGTACTCGTAGGATCCGTATCGTGTCCGAAACGCTGTCTTATGGATGGAGTTATCCGCCATCCGGATCTGCCAATATCCCGATCTCAAATCGAGTTTTGAGAATACTGTGGCTCCACGAAGCTGGTCAAGTAGATCGTCGATCCGTGGAATCGGATACTTGTTCTTGATCGTCTGCTTGTTGAGGGCTCGGTAGTCGATGCACATGCATAAGCTTCCGTCAGGTTTTGGTGTGAAAAGCACTGGTGCACCGTATGGTGATGTTGATGGTCGAATGAGTCCTTTATCCAGAAGGTACTCGATCTGCTTCTTCATGTCGGCCAACTCGGTAGGGCTGAGTCGATATGGTGCTCGGAAGGTCGGTTTTGAACCAGGTTCTTCGATGATCTCGTGCTGGTGGGTTCGGTATGGCGGAAACTGGTCTGGAAGGTCGTCAGGGAGAACGTCTTCGAACTCTTCTAGAAGTTTCTGGATTGCTGGTGGAAGCTCAGGCGTTTTTCTCTCTCCTTCGTCCTCGTTGGTAACCAGTGCAACAAACCCTGCCATGGTTCGCTTCACGTCATTCTCGAAGCGTGCGAGAGTCTCCTCCGGAATATCTCCCGTGTTGCTCCAATTCGGAAGAGGAACGCTTCTGTCTTGATTGTAAATACTCGTCGTACGGGTGACCCAGTTGATATCGGGGTTGAACTTCTTCAGAAAATCTCTCCCAAGAATCAAGTCTAGCCCTTTGATGTTGGTGATGGGTAGGGTCGGTTTCCAGCGAAGAGGACCCATCTGCAGGTGTAACGCTGCTTCGCCGTAGACTTGTAATTTGCTTCCGTCAACAATCGTAGCTGTGAAGTTTGAAGGCGTGTACTTCTCATTGATGCGTTCGAGGGTTGCTTTGTCGCATACTGAATGGGATGCTCCGCTGTCCACGAGTGCTTGGAGGCGTCGTCCATTGCAGATCACCTCGAGCAAAAGTGGTTGGCGTTGCTCGTTGTACCCGTTGATTGTCTCGTTGATTGGATCATAGGGCATTTCCCATAGCTCTGTGTTTTCTCCTGGGGTGGCAGATGGCCGGTCCTGCCGTTCCCTATTGCCATGATTTTTTGTTGTCGTCGACGACGTGGTTCTCGAGCTCGTAGTAGAATTCATAGATGGGGTAGATACCGTAGATGTTTCAGATGTTGCAGATGCATCTGTAGAGGAGGCTTGAGGTCGTCGCAGCTTCATGTTGACCTCCAGCTCCCTCTTGAGCTGCTTCAGCGCCACCGACTTCTTCCGTGGGGACCGGTTGGTCGACGTGGGCTGGTTTTTCAGAGAGAGGACGATGTCGTCGTTGGAAGGTCGATCTTCCACGCTCCGTTGTTGGTTCCCCATGCGCAGCTGCTGTATTTGTCGTACCGGTACATTCTTTTTCTTCTGGAGCCTCTCTCGTGATTTCACAAAGGCCGTAGACCCAAGGGAATTTTTTCCAAGTAAAGCATCCTTGTATAATATTTTGAAGGGGTGCTTACTTTTTATAGGGCCTTTTTGGAGTTGTCCGGGTCCAGCAGGGTCTTGTGTCGCGGATATTTTATTTCCCTCGGCGATTTTCCCTGGTACAGTCCATTCGTGGTTTGAAAAATTCACTCCACGATCCTCCAATATTCGCATTAAATCTGCTCCACTGCTGCAGTCCCTAAGCGCTGAACGTGCAGCTTTCATTTCGTCACAATCGATGAGTCGATATCCGGGCTTGCCGCAGAAAGAACACTTAGATTTGTTCTTCTTTGGTCTTGCCTTCGCGTCGATTCGATCGAGTTCCATCGGGTCGGCGTACGTGGAGTTAGCCAAGCGTCCTCCATGTCGTCTAGCTCGTCCATGAAGTCGTCGTGTTCCGATCGTGGTTACGTCGAAACGTTCCGCTGCCGAAACGACGTCGTTGTAGCTGCTCCAATTTGCGGCCGCAACATGTTGTCGTGTTTCTTTTTTCAGCCCCGCAATAAATGCTCTAATTTTTTCGCCTTCTGTGACATTGGGGATGCGGTTGAACAACTCCTCCATTTGTTGCGTGTAGTTCGCGACGCTCCCGATTTGTCGATGACGATGTATTTTGTCGCGGGCGATAAACGCTGCATTAATCGGCTCAAAACGTTGTAGTAATCGTTCTCGGAACTGCTGCCACGTCGCTTCACCTTGGTTTAATAAACCGCTTCCGCTTATGCATTCAATTGCTGGTCCGCGCAGTAGTGTTGCTGCAAAATTAATTATGTTTCTGTCGAGTGCTGGTGCTGTCCATCCAATGGCGGCGAAATAATTTTCGATCGCCAAAAGCCAGCGCCTAGCGTCGATCTCCCCATCAAAGGTGTTGGGGGCTCGAATTTCTTGGGCCTTGGGAAAAATTCGCGACTTCTGCGAAGTCACGATCGATTCTGCTTCTGTCGCAATTTTCGCCATGACGCGCGCTTTCACCCGAAGTCGTTCGATCCGTCGCGCGTCGGTCTCGCTACTTCTGCACCGCTCGATATAGGTCCCGACAATTCGCAATTGTCGTCCCTTTATCGCAAACGTTTTCGCCAACCATCGAACTCACGATCCTGTTCAAAAAACGCGCGAGGGGGGTTATTAAAAAAACGCGGAATCTGGTGCTTACCAGCGTCGGCGCCGAATTCGTCGCCCCCGGCGGTTTTTTGAAGCAGGAATTTCTTGAGCGCGCTGCTTAGCTGAAACTCCGAGAGTGAAAACGGCTCTGATTACCAGGGTCACAGGATCGAATATCCACTCGAGAATGTTGCACTAAAGGTGAGTACAAGGCGTACTTATACTCAGAAATACATAGAAACAACAGATAATCCGAACCTTCGGGGACGCGCTCTTCTTGAATAGATAATCACAAGTGCGCATAAGCACGCAAGCCCATTGGCACTTCGGATTATGGCGAGATTACGCCTTGTACACCACTGTCGGTGCTGTCGGTGCCGTATAATGTAAATGTCGGTGCCGAAAATACCAAATAAGTGAAATAATCGGGAAGCTCTAGAAAATATAATAGTAGTCCGATTGAGGTGAAATAAAGTGCAAATGAAAGAGGAAAATAAGGAGAATAAGATGGAGTAAAAATATGGAAATGAGAAATATGTCGAACGTCGGCGTACTCTCACACTTCGGGTGTTCGGCTGCATGGTATAGTACAGGCCACACACAGGAAGGACCGGAAAATTTGCTGACCGGGCACGCTGGGGCATTCACCTCGGGATCGAAAATGAATAAAAAGTCACAAAATCACGTGACTGCATCTTCTACGAGAAGCTGACTCTGCCACTGTTCAAAGAGCACCGCGTGTGAGAATAACAAACGAGAATGAGTGAACTATGAAACAGTTGGGTACAAGTACTAACCCTAATTGGGTTGTACCCCTTATGGGCTACCCACTATAGCCTGTCAGAATGTTATCTCATGCTCTAGCCTGTAGTGGGGTGCTCTATAGCGAGTACAACCCTTCTAGGGTTTGCTATTTGTATCCTCATTCTTGCTAGTGCAATCCTCTTCTTCACTCTTCTTTCTTCTAAACTTTGACATGCTATCAGAGCAGGTCGATCCCCTTGGATCGATCCTGTGGGTGGGCTCACCACCTTGTTGCTTCCGCTGCAACTGCTACTGCTACTCTCTGTGCCGCACGCCCCGTGGCGTGCGGCAGTTTTTCTTCCCGCCGTGCGCCCCGAGGCGCGCGGCGGTTTTCTGCCCGCCGTGCGCCCCGAGGCGCGCGGCGGTTTTCTGCCCGCCGTGCGCCCCGAGGCGCGCGGCGGTTCTCTGCCCGCTGTGCGCCCCGAGGCGCGCGGCGGGCTTCTGCCCCGTTGCTCGGCGCGACGGGAGGGGAGTATGCAGGGGGCCGCGCGTCCCCCCCCCCCCCCCCCCTACCTCCCTACCCTGTTTTTAGGGTTTGGGGGGTGGCGGTTGGGGGGTGGCAGTTGGGGGGTGGCGGGTTTGTGTTTAACCCTTCTCCTCCTCCTCCTCCGTCTCCCTGTGCTGCAGCTGCCGCTGAGGGGGGGTGGACGTGTTGGAGCCGGTGGAGTGGTACTAAGGGGGGGTGAAGGGGGAGTGGAGCTAGCGGTGTAGCAGCGGGTGTGTGCCAGGGGGGAGTGGGATAGTTTGGGGAAGCTGAATGGAGGTTGCCGTCGTGTCGCCAGCAGCACCTGTATTCCGGGGACTTCGTCCGGTAGCCCAGTCGTAGCCAGCTGTGCCAGCCGCCCGTGGGTCCGTTGCTCGTCTGCCGCTACTTTAGCCGCGGGGCCTGTTACTCCTGTATTCCGGGGACTTCGTCCGGTAGCCGCTGTGCCAGTCTGCCTCCTGTTGCCCGTGTGTCTGTAGCTTCAGCCGTCGCCTCCTATCTCCTCTCCTCTCACTCTCTCTCCTCCTCCTCACTTGCCCGTTGTGACTACCACTAGCTTTGCTCATAATTGTGAACTTAAACTATTGCTTCTTGAACTTGTGCTCAGAATGTGTGGTGACATTGTGATCCACCCTGAGCTTGTACTCCTTTGCTTACTCTGCTGATTACACCCCACTTTGGCTATGGGGGTGTGTCAGAATGTTATCTCATGCTCTAGCCTGTAGTGGGGTGCTCTATAGCGAGTACAACCCTTCTAGGGTTTGCTATTTGTATCCTCATTCTTGCTAGTGCAATCCTCTTCTTCACTCTTCTTTCTTCTAAACTTTAACATAGCCTACACAAATGTAAGCACTAGAACATTCTAACACACCCCCATAGGCAAAGTGGGGAAGAACAAGTGGTCACAAGACCAGTCAAGAAAGCAAAGCAAGCTCAGGGTGGATAACAAAGTCACCACACAGTCTGAGCACAAGCAAAGGGCCACAAGGCCAGTTCACATGCAGAGTTATATAAAGAGAACAAACAATACAGTGATCATACCCTAGCAAGTGCAAGCATGCAGGTATATATAGAGATCACAGTACAAGCAGGGTCAAGCAGTGAGCAAGTGAGGCAAAGTGGGCACAAGGCCTAACACAGTAGCAAAGCGCTGATGATCACTAGGCGGAAGTGCCTTGGTGAAGACATCAGCAGTGTTGGCCCGAGTGGCCACGCACGCAAGACGAAGATGGCCACGTTGCTGCAACTCTCGAGCAAGGAAGTATCGCAGAGCGATGTGCTTCGTTCTGTGCTCCAGTCTGTGCTCCTGACACAAGGCAATCATAGCCTGTACAGGACTGGAGGCGAACGAGGCTGCTCTTCCAAGTCGGTCAGCAAGTAGGTGAGCCAGCGTAGCTCCTGAGCAGCCATGGCCCCGGCGTAGATCTCAGCCTCACAGCTAGAGCTGAGAACCGAAGACGAGCGGGTAGACCGCCAAGAAACAGAGCCGGACCCAAGGCTGAAGGTGTAACCCTGTGACGACCGCTGCGTAGCTGAGTCGTCAACCCAGGAGACATCTACGTGACCAGTGAGGACAACTGGACCCCGTCCTCCAAGCACAATCCCCATGCCTGACGTACTGCACAGGTAACGCAGTACCCTCTTCGCAGCATCCCAGTGCACCTTTCGGTGCCTACAAGGAGCCACGTAGCGAGCCAGAAGGCTGAGAGGGTACGCGAGGTCAGGTCGTGTAAAAGTCATCAGATACATGAGGCAACCCACAAGCTTTGGGTACACACCACTTGGCTCTACTGACTCGTCCGAAGGTGGAGCTGAGAGCGAGTGGCTGGTAGACAGAGGAGTGAGCTGTTGCAAGGAGTACTGGAAGCCGAAGCGCTGAAGGACCTGGAGCACCATGTGTGACTGAGTCAGTGTGATGGTGCGCCGTGCTCTGTCCCGGGTGATCTGCAGGCCAAGATAGCTGCGCAGTTCACCCAAGTCAGTGCATGTGTGTCTCTTCTGCAGCTCCGACTTCACAAGGGTCTGTGCCTCAGTGTCAGCCGTGGCAAAGACGAGGTCGTCGACGTACACGAGGACGTAGAACGGCGGCAGCGAGGTGTCGGTGTGTAGAAACAGCGACGGGTCTGCTGTAGAAGGGGCAAACCCAAGAGCCGCAAGTGTAGTCTGAGTGTGTCGTGCCACTCGCGAGGCGCCTGGCTGAGACCGTAGACTGGCCGGCGAAGGCTCCACTGAGTACCTGCAGGAAACGTCCCAGTGAAACCAGATGGTCGGCGCAGCCAGATCTCCTCGTGCAGGCTGCCCTGCAGGAAGGCTGTACTGAAGTCTAGCGAGTGCAACTCGTAGTCACGCTGACCAGCGACGTGCAGCAACACCCCAAGAGTAGTCATCTTCGGGGTGGGGGAGAAGGTCTGGAAGTAGTCAACTCCCTGTCGCTGGCTGAAGCCTCGAGCAACGTAACGCGCCTTGAAGGCAGGCGGAGAACCCGGCGGCCGCTTCACCCTGAAAATCCACATGCCATCGACTATGTTCGCCCCAGGTGGGGGGACCTCGTCAACGTAGGTGCCTGTGGACTTCTAGGATGCCATCTCCGCATCCATAGCTGCCTGCCACTGAGAGGAGTAAGGACCCGTAATCGCCTCTGCGTAAGAGCGCGGGGTCGGGATGTCTGAAGCATCCGGGTCTCCCTCAGGGGCAAGCAGCATGGAAGCGAAACGAGGTACAGCAGCTGCAAGACACTCAAATTCCTCCTGCCTGTCCTCAAGGACGTCCGTGCCAAGAGCACACTCACCCCCGACGGACGGAGGACTGGCAGACACAGACTCAGCAACTAGAGCAGTGGCGTAGTCGAGACGGCAGGCAGCAGCAAAGTCAAGCAGCTCAGCAACGAGAGCAGACATAGCAGCAGACTCAAAGTACGGGTCAGTGACAGCAGTGGCAAGGAGACGAGCGACTGGGAATGGCAGCACGCGCTCGGTCAGACTCAGGGTCAGGGACCTCAGGAAGAGAGGACTCAGGAGGAGCAGGCAGAGGAACACGCAGTGGAACAGAGGAGGGACGGGGTGCCATAGTGTGCGTGCCGGGGACAGGAGGAGGACGCGAACGAGGAGCGCGACGAGCAGTGCGAACAGGCGAGACAAGACGAGACGCAGGCTCACGACGCTCTGTAAGACCTCCGGACTGCGCAGTGTAAGGAGAGGGAGCAGGCAGTGGGGAGGCTGGCTGTAACAGCGGCTGCGACTAGTCAGGTGGTGGACACAGGAAGGGAGGAGGAAGACCAGTAGACGGGACACCAAGAACCTGCTGAAGCAGGGGAACGAAGTACGGTCACGGCCGTACAGTGTCTCCAGCACCCCTAGCTCTAGGGTCAACAGCTCCAGCTCCTGCAGCTCCAGCACCTCCGGCGCCAGTGCCTCCAACTCCAGCTCCTGCAGCCCCAGCACCTCCTGCACCAGGGCCCCCAACTCCAGCTACTCCAGCTCCAGCTCCTACAGCGTCAGCTGCTCCAGGCTCCGTAGGGTCTCCAGCTCCAGCGCACCCAACACCACCAGTCCCGACAGCTCCAGTAGGAACAGGAGCACCTCCAGCTCCAGTGTCTCCAGCCCCTCCAGCTCAGGGAGCCCCACTCCGATGGTGCGGGCGCCGAACAAGCCACTCACGCAGCTGCTGCGGGGACAGTCGCGGCGAAGCACCAGCAGGACCTCCAGGCGAAGGAGCACCCCGAGGCTCAGCACCCCCAGACTCCGCACCCTCCGACTCAGCACCCCCAGGCTCAACACCCTCAGGCTCAGCACCCCCAGACCCAGCACCCTCAGACCCCGCACCCCCCGGCTCCGCACCCCCAGACGCAGCACCTGGAGCAGCACCTGGGACGACAGCTACCTGAACAAGCGCAGTACCACGGAGAGGGTCTACCTGAGACACTCCCGAGGGAGCAGGACCCTTGGGCGGAAGGGGGTCTACCGGAGGTGGACCGGGAGCAAGGAAGAGCGGCGGGGGCGGGGGAGGGGCAGAGCGGTAGGGGAAGAGACGGTAGAAGGGAACCGACTCGTCGAACGTGACGTCCTGAGACGGGAGGACACGGCGCGAGGTGGGGTGGTAAAACTGCCAGCCAGGCGTGTCAGGGACAAAGCCAAGGAAGACGCAGGGAATGGCGCGGGCGGAGAGCTTGTCCGCGGACGTATCGTGAACAAAGGCACGAGAACCCCAGACCCGGAACACCGACGCATCGCCAACCTTCCCCGTCCAACGCAGTGTGGGCGAGGTCTCCGGCAAGGAGACACGGGGCCAAAGGTTGAGCTGATGCGCAGCGTACCGGACCGCAAATGGCCACAGAAAATGGGGAGCGGCCGCATGAATCATGGAGGTACGAGCGACCTCCATGACTAAGCCAATGCGGCGCTCAGCAATCCCATTTTGCTGAGGGGAGTCCGGAAGCGTGAACGACTGGGTGATGCCCTCCCCACGACAAAAGTCCCGCAAGAGGTCGGAGGAGAACTCACCACCTCTGCCAGAGTGCAGATGCAGGACAGGAAGGTCCTGGCCGAACCGTTCGCGCAGCTGGAGACGGACTATGCGGATCCAAGGGATCAAGACAGCAGAGACCTCACCCTTGCTGCGCAAGGGGAAGACTGTGGTGTACCGCGTGTAGTCGTCAACTACCAGCAAAAAGTAGCGCTCGCGGCCCTGTCCACTGACGCGGGCTGGGCCCCACACGTCCATGTGGAGAGTCTGCAGGGGAGCAGTCGTCGGGGGAAACGAGGAGTGAGGAGCGGCGCGCTGCCGCCCCTCGACGCAAGGAAGACAGGGCGGGGCAGGCGAGGGCGGTAAGGGAGGCAGAGACCTGGGGAGACCAGAGACAAGGAGACGGGAGTGCATGCCACGAAGGCGTGGCAGGGAGGGGTGACCCAGGCGGTGGTGCCAAAGAAGAGTCTGGTGCGACAGGAGGCGACACGAGCAAGAGGCGGCTACCTGACCTGACGCGGACACCTGAGCCGACGCAACGACCTGAGGAGGCTTGGTAGCCAGCGTGTACAGACTCGACCCTGACCGACGAGTGAACGTAGCCAGGTGACGCCCCGTCCGAGTGCACGTGCAGATCGACACACGCTGACCTCCAGGAGTGGTGGTAGTGACCATCGCATCCTGAAGGGCAGCGGTACTCACCAAGTTCGTAGAGAACGAGGGGAGGTGAAGACCTGACAGTGAGCCGGACGGAACCGCCGGACACGGGAGGACAGTGGAGGAACAGGCAACGACTGGGCCCCCAGAGGGGTCAGCCAGACTGACCGGAACAGGTGCAGGGAGAGGAGTGAGAGTGGTGCTGTCACGAAAGAAACAGCGCGAGGCGCCGGAGTCCAACGTGAAGGTGTGCAAGGCCTCAGCAGGCGCAGTACCAGGGGGAGTACCAGACGCACTAGCACCTAGAGCAGCAGCCGCTATACCTGGGTCAGGTGGCACACACCAGTAACAGTCACCCTCAGCACTAAAAGACAAAGCATACATGGCAGAGATAATAACATCATAGTCATGGCATAACTCTTGACTGAAGCAATTGCGCCCAGTGAGGGCGCTCGACGTCGTCACCAAACTCATCATGCCAGGCGTCGTCAAGGCGGGCAAAGCAGCGGCGCTCAGTGTGATACTTCCCGCATGTCTGGCCCGCACGGACACCCGTGCAAATCACATACGGGCAGGTCTCACTACCCTCACCCGTCCCACGCTGAACCAACCACTCAAGGAGCTGCTGGGGCGTCTGGGTCTCGCTCCGACGCTGCTGGTGCTAGCCCCGACCACCACCAGGGCCTGTGCACCGAGGTCCAGACCTACCACCACGGGTCCCACCGCCTCCACTGCCGCCACTCCCTCCGCTGCCGCCACCGCCGCCACCATAACCTCCACCGCCGCCACCAGTCCCACCGCCGCCACCACCTCCACCGCCTCCACCTCCTCTACCGCCGCCCCCACTACCGCTCCCACTGCCACCTCCACCACCACCGCTGCCTCCTCCACTACCCCGGCCACCCTTGCCCTTGCTGTTGTGGCGCTTCGCACTAGTCGAAGCAGCACCGACGTCCTCAGGAACTGAGACGTTTACAGCAGCAGCAGAGGTGAAGGAGGGGGAAAGGGGGGAGGGGGAGCACCCCTCAAAGAAGGGCGAGCGCGGAGTGCCACGAGCAGCACCTACAGCAACTGCACTAGTCTCAGCTGCGAGGAGATGCTGCTCGAGGAGGTCAACAGTGAGGGAGGTGGGGTCGAGGGTGAGGAAGTGGTCCCTGACAGAGCGAAGGGAGTTAGGGAGGTGAGTGACTATGAAGTAGAGGGTGATGAACATGGGGAGCTGGTTCGTGGGAAGGAACTCAGCAGGGACGGTAGCGCGGTAGCGAGCGTCGCTAGTGCGTAGGTGGGTAACAAGGTCCGCTATTGTGGCAAAAGCCGACAGCTCAGGGAACAGGTAGGGCAGTAGCAGCCTGCCAATAGCAGCAGTGGCAGGGGAGGAGTAGCGAGCAACGACAGTGTTGTACAGGGCCTGTGCTGTCCTGTGCTCTCCAAAGTGAGCACATTCGGTCGCGGGCAGGTGGTTGCGAATGGCCAAGCGGGCAGTAGCGTCACGAGACAGCCACCGGGAACGAGTCGAAACGTCAGCTGTGGCGGAAGGGGCTGGAGCGGCACCGGACACGTGGTTAAACAGTGAGACACTGTCCTTCAGATCGCTCAGTAGGTACAGAGGCAGATCGTCGTGCCACGTGTCAAATGCTACAGGTCTGCCCTCCGGGTCGAACGGGAGAACTCTAAGCGACGCCATTGTGGCACAGGACTCAGGAGCAGCAGTAGCAGGAGCTAAGGGGCCAAGGGGCGGGGCCGAGGGGCCAAACAAGAGGGCCGAGGGGCCGAGGGGCCTAAGGGGCCGAGAGGCCTAGGGGGCCGAGGGGCCTAAAGGGCCGACCTAGGGGGCCGAGGGGCCAAACAAGAGGGCCGAGGGGCCAAACACGAGGGCCGAGGAGGCCGAGCCTAGGGGCCGAGGCTAGGGGCCGAGGGGCCGAGGGGCCAAACAAGGGGCTGGGCGCTGGGCAGGTACGAGGCCGAGGGGCCAAACAAGGGGCCGGGCGCGGGCTAGATACGGGGCCGGGCGCGGGCTAGGTACGGGGCCGGGCGCTGGGCTCTGAACTAGGGCCGAGGGTCCTGGGGGGGGGGGCGAGCCTAGGGGCCGAGGCTAGGGGCCGAGGGGCCAAACAAGGGGCCGGGCGCTGGCTAGGTACGGGGCCGGGCGCAGGCTAGGTACGGGGCCTGGCGCGGGCTAGGTACGGGGCTGGGCGAGGGACGGGGCCGGGCGCGGGTGTCGACGGGCCGGGGCTAGGGAAGGGGCCTGGCGATGGCTTAGGAATGGGGCCTAGCACGGGCTAGGTACGGGGCCGGGCGCGGGTGTCGATGGGGCGCGGGCTAGGTACGGGGCCGGGCGCGGGTGTCGACGGGGTGCGGGCTAGGTACGGGGCCGGGCACGGGTGTCGACGGGGCGTGGGCTAGGTACGGGACCGGGCGCGGGTGTCGACGGGGCGCGGACTAGGTACGGGGCCAGGCGCGGGTGTCGACGGGGCGCGGGCTAGGTACGGGCCGGGCGTGGGTGTCGACGGGGCGCGGGCTAGGTACGGGCCGGGCGCGTGGTATCGACGGGGCGCGAGCTAGGTATGGGCCGGGCGCGGGTGTTGACGGGGTGCGGGCTAGGTACGGGCCGGGCGCGGGTGTCTAAAGGGCGCGGGCTACGTACGGGCCGGGCGCGGGTGTCGACGGGGCGCTGGCTAGGTACGGGGCCGGGCGCGGGTGTC
Source organism: Closterium sp. Naga37s-1 (assembly GCA_947471745.1). NCBI lineage: Eukaryota > Viridiplantae > Streptophyta > Zygnematophyceae > Desmidiales > Closteriaceae > Closterium > Closterium sp. Naga37s-1. Next base: position 560,492 of record CANJKZ010000960.1, read on the forward strand.
GACGGGGCGCGGGCTAGGTACGGGGCGAGGCGCGGGTGTCGACGGGGCGCGGGCTAGGTACGGGCCGGGCGTGGGTGTCGACAGGGCGCAGGCTAGGTACGGGCCGGGCGCGTGGTATTGACGGGGCGCGGGCTAGGGACGGGCCGGGCGCGGGTGTTGATGGGGCGCGGGCTAGGTACGGGCCGGGCGCGGGTGTCTACAGGGCGCGGGCTACGTACGGGCCGGGCGCGGGTGTCGACGGGGCGCTGGCTAGGTACGGGCCGGGCGTGGGTGTCGACGGGGCGCGGGCTAGGTACGGGCCGGGCGCGTGGTATCGACGGGGCGCGGGCTAGGTACGGGCCGGGCGCGGGTGTTGATGGGGCGCGGGCTAGGTACGGGCCGGGCGCGGGTGTCTACGGGGCGCGGACTACGTACGGGCCGGGCGCGGGTGTCGACGGGGCGCTGGCTAGGTACGGGGCCGGGCGCGGGTGTCGACGGGGCGCGGGCTAGGTACAGGGCGAGGCGCGGGTGTCGACGGGGAGCGGGCTAGGTACGGGCCGGGCGTGGGTGTCGACGGGGCGCGGGCCAGGTACGGGCCGGGCGCGTGGTATCGACGGGGCGCGGGCTAGGGACGGGCCGGGCGCGGGTGTTGACGGGGCACGGGCTAGGTACGGGCCGGGAGCGGGTGTCGACGGGGCGCGGGCTAGGTACGGGCCGGGCGCGGGTGTCTACGGGGCGCGGGCTACGTACGGGCCGGGCGCTGGCGTAAGACGGGGCCGGGCGCGGGCTAGTAACGGGCCGGGCGCGGGCGAGAGACGGGCCGGGCGCGGGGCTAGGTATGGGCCGGGCGCGGGCAAGAGACGGGCCGGGCGCGGGGCTAGGGAGGTAGTCGCAGTGTAGCAGGTGGTGGGCCCAAGTAGCCTACTCTGATTCCATGTGAGAATAACAAACGAGAATGAGTGAACTATGAAACAGTTGGGTACAAGTACTAACCCTAATTGGGTTGTACCCCTTATGGGCTACCCCACTATAGCCTACCCCTTACGTACTAACACCACGAAGCTGACAAAGCACCGGAAAGGACATCGCAGCTTCGTCTTGTCACACGATGAAGCAGACCTGGCGGAGGACGCTGACACAGTAGACAACATAACAACGGATCCATATCCCAATATCCACATTACAAGCCCACTCCAGACTCCAACATTCATACATGTTCATCAATTCGATCCCGCGGATACACTTCGCGAAGCCCATAATTACAACAATGAAGCGCGCCGATCTCCGGATGCCGAGTTACCACCACCGAAGACCTCGCAAGACACCCTCCGCCTCAGCAACAAAAGTGACGATGACGTCGTCGAAGTAACCAGCTTCCACGACTACGACCGCCTTCACTACGAAAAGACCACCGAAACTGGTCTCCGCATCCTTGGGCTCACCGTAGCTGTTCGCCACATCTCCCCCAAGGAACCCACCACCGTTCAACAGGCCTTGTCTAGCCCTAACAGTGAGAAATGGAAGGCAGCCATGGCCAGAGAAGTCGCAGCACTGAAGAGCCGCGGAACGTGGAATCTAGTTCCACGATCATCAGCAAAGGGGAGAAACAATCTCAGTGGAAAATGGGTTTTCCGCATCAAAACACTCGCGGATGGCTCCATTGACAAATACAAGGTGAGATGGGTGGTGCGCGGGTTCGAGCAAACTCACATGGTGGACTTCGACCTCACCTACACGCCTGTCGGACGATACACCTCGGTACACATCCTCATCTGCATCGCAGCCATCAAACAGCGGCCACTCCGTCAAATTGACGTCGGCAGTGCATTCCTATACGCTCCCGTCGACGCCATCATCTTTGTTGAGCAGCCGCATGCCTTCGCAGAGCACGATGGCGCCGTCTGCCTTCTTCAAAAATCCCTCTATGGGATCAAACAGGCGCCCCGACTGTGGCAGCAGTACCTGCACACCGTCCTCATGGAGCTCGGATTCAAACAACTACCGCATGACCTTGGGATGTACCGGAAGGAGTCGTGCGGCAAGTTCATCCTTCTCGTCGCTTACTTCGACGATCTACTCTACACCGCGATGACACGGAGCTGCTGGACCAGTTTGAGGCAGACATCAAGGAGAAGCTAGAAGTACAACCACAACGTCACACAATTCCTGAGCCTCAACATCACTCAGTCCACCACCTCCATTCACCTTGTCAAAGTTACAAGAAAAGATGAATGAACTAAGAATGAGCTGGGTACAAGTACTAACCCTAATTGGGTTGTACCCCTTATGGGCTACCCCACTACAGCCTACACAAATGTATAAGCTATAATGTTCTGACACACCCCCATAGGCAAAGTGGGGGAGAACAAGTGGTCACAAGACCAGTCAAGAAAAGCAAAGCAAGCTCAGGGTGGATCACAAAGTCACCACACAGTTCGAGCACAAGCAAAGGGCCACAAGGCCAGTTCACATGCAGAGTTATATAAAGAGAACAAACAATACAGTGAACATACCCTAGCAAGTGCAAGCATGCAGGTATGTATATAGATCACAGTACAAGCAGAGTCAAGCTGTAAGCAAGTGAGGCAAAGTAGACACAAGGCCTAACACAGTAGCAAAGCGCTGATGATCACCAGGCGGAAGTGCCTTGGTGAAGACATCAGCAGTGTTGGCCCAAGTGGCCACGTACGCAAGACGAAGTTGGCCACGCTGCTGCAACTCTCGAGCAAGGAAGTATCGCAGAGCGATGTGCTTCGTTCTGTGCTACAGTCTGTGCTCCTAACACAAGGCAATCATGGCCTTGTTGTCTACGTACACAACTGGAGGCGAACGAGGCTGCTCTCCCAAATCGGTCAGCAAGTAGGTGAGCCAGCGTAGCTCCTGAGCAGCCATAGCCCCAGCGTAGATCTCAGCCTCACAACTGGAGCTGAGAACCGAAGACGAGCGGGTAGACCGCCACGACACAGAGCCGGAACCAAGGCTGAAGGTATAACCCTGTGACGATCGCTGCGTAGCTGAGTCGTCAACCCAGGAGGCGTCTGCGTGACCAGTGAGAACAACTGGACCCCGTCCTCCAAGCACAATTCCCATGCCTGACGTACTACACAGGTAACGCAGTACCCTCTTCGCAGCATCCCAGTGCACCTTTCGGTGCCTACCGGGAGCCACGTAGCGAGCTAGAAGGCTGAGAGGGTACGCGAGGTCAGGTCGTGTGCATGTCATCACGTACACAAGGCAACCCAAAAGCTCTGGGTACGGACCACTCGGCTCTACGGACTCGTCCGAAGGTGGAGCTGAGAGCGAGTGGTTGGTAGACAGAGGAGTGGGCTGTGGTGAGGAGAACTGGAAGCCGAAGCGCTGAAGGACCTGGTGCACCATGTGTGACTGAGTCAGTGTGATGGTGCGCCATGCTCTGTCCCGGGTGATCTGCAAGCCAAGATAGCTGCGCAGTTCATCCAGGTCAGTGCAGGTGTGTCTCTTCTGCAGCTCCGACTTCACAAGGGTCAGTGCCTCAGTGTCAGCAGTGGCAAAGACGAGGTCGTCGACGTACACGAGGACGTAGAACGGCGGCAGCGAGGTGTCGGTGCGTAGAAACAGCGACGGGTCCGCAGTAGAAGGAACAAACCCAAGAGCCGCAAGTGTAGTCCTCAGTGTGTCGTGCCACTCGCGAGGCACCTGGCGGAGACCGTAGACTGGCCGGCGGAGGCTCCACTGAGTACCTGTAGGAAACGTCCCAATGAAACCAGGTGGTCGGCGCAGCCAGATCTCCTCGTGCAGGCTGCCCTGCAGAAAAGCTGTGCTGAAGTCCAGAGAGTGTAACTCGTAGTTACGCTGAGTAGCGACGTGCAGCAACACCTGAAGAGTAGTCATCTTCGGGGTGGGAGAGAAGGTCTGGAAGTAGTCAACTCCCTGTCACTGACTGAAGACTCGAGCAACGTAACGTGCCTTGAAGGCAGGCGGAGAACCCGACGGCCGCTTCACCCTGAAGATCCACATGTCATCGACTATGTTCGCCCGAGATGGGGGAACTTCATTGACGTAGGTGCCTGTGGACTTCCAGGATGCCATCTCGGCATCCATGGCTGCCTGCCACTGAGAGGAGTAAGGACCCGTAATCGCCTCTGCGTAAGAGCGCGGGGTCGGCCTGTCCTCAAGGACGTTCGTGCCAAGAGCACACTCACCCCCGACGGACAGAGGACTGGCAGACACAGACTCAGCAACTAGAGCAGTGGCGTAGTCTAGACGGCAGGCAGCAGCAAAGTCAAGCAGCTCAGCAACGAGAGCAGACGCAGAAGCAGACTCAAAGGAAGGGTCAGTGACAGCAGTGGCGAGGAGACGAGCGACAGTGGGACTGGCAGTACGAGCGCTGTCAGACGCAGGGTCGGGGACCTCAGGAAGAGAGGACTCAGGAGGAGCAGGCAGAGGAACACGCAGTGGAACAGAGGAAGGACGGAGTGCCATAGCGTGTGTGCCTGGGACAGGAGGAGGACGTGAACGAGGAGCGAGACGAGCAGTGCGAACAGGCGAGACAGGATGAGACGCAGGCTCACAACACTCTGCAAGGCCGCCTGACTGCTCAGTGTAAGGAGAGGGAGCAGGCAGTGGGGAGGCCGGCTGTAACGGCGGCTGCGACTGGTCAGGCGGTGGAAAAAGGAAGGGAGAAGGAAGACCAGTAGAGGACGGGACACCAAGAACCTGCTGAAGCAGGGGAACGAAGTACGGTGGCGGCCGCACAGTACCTCCAGCACCTCCAGCGCCAGGGTCAACAGCTCCAGCTCCTGCAGCTCCAGCGCCTCCGACGCCAGGGCCTCCAACTCCAGCTCCTCCAGCACCAGCGCCTCCAGCGCCAGCCGCTCCAGGCTCCGTAGGGTCTCCAGCTCCAGCGCTCCCAACACCACCAGTCTCGGCAGCTCCAGCACCACTGGTACGAGCACCTCCAGGACCAGTAGTCGCAGTACCTCCAGTACCGCCAGCTCCAGCAGGAACAGCAGCACCTCCAGCTCCAGTGTCTCCAACACCTCCAGCCCCGGGAGCTCCACTCCGACGGTGTGCACGCCGAACAAGCCACTCACGCAGTTGCTGCGAAGACAGTTGCGGCGAAGCACCAGCAGGACCTCCAGACGAAGCAGCACCCCGAGGCGCAGCACCCCCAGACTCCGCACCCTCCGACTCAGCACCCCCAGGCTCAACACCCTCAGGCTCAGCACCCCCAGACCCAGCACCCTCAGACCCCGCACCCCCCGGCTCCGCACCCCCAGACGTAGCACCTGGAGCAGCACCTGAGCCGACAGCTACCTCAACAGGTGCAGTACCAGGGAGAGGGTCTACCTGAGACACACCCGAGGGAGCAGGACCCTGGGGCGGGAGGGGGTGTACCGGAGGTGGACCGGGAGCAAGGAAGAGCGGCGGGGGCGGGGGAGGGGCAGAGCGGTAGGGGAAGAGACGGTAGAAGGGAACTGACTCGTCGAACGTGACGTCCTGAGACGGGAGGACACGGCACGAGGTGGGGTGGTAAAACTGCCAGCCAGGCGCGTCAGGGACAAAGCCAAGGAAGACGCAGGGAATGGCGCGGGCGGAGAGCTTGTCCGCGGACGTATCGCGAACAAAGGCACGAGAACCCCAGACCCGGAACACCGACGCATCGCCAACCTTCCCCGTCCAACGTAGTGTGGGCGAGGTCTCGGGCAAGGAGACACGGGGCCAGAGGTTGAGCTGATGCGCAACGTACCGGACCGCAAACGGCCACAGAAAATGGGGAGCGGCCGCATGGATCATGGAGGTACGAGCGACCTCCATGACTAAGCCAATGCGGCGCTCAGCAATCCCATTTTGCTGAGGGGAGTCTGGAAGCGTGAACGACTGGAGAATGCCCTCCCCACGACAAAAGTCCCGCAAGAGATCGGAGGAGAACTCACCACCTCTGTCAGAGTGCAGACGTAGGACAGGAAGGTCCGTACCGAAGCGCTCACGGAGCTGGAGACGGAGTGTGCGGATCCAAGGGATCAATACATCAGGGACCTCACCCTTGCTGCGCAAGGGAAAGACCGTGGTGTACCGCGTGTAGTCGTCAACGACCAGCAAAAATTAGCGCTCGCGGCCCTGTCCACTGACGCGGGCTGGGCCCCACACGTCCATGTGGAGAGTCTGCAGGGGAGCAGTCGTCGGGGGAAACGAGGAGGAGTGAGGAGCGGCGCGCTGCCGCCCCTCGACACAAGGAAGGCAGGGCAGGGCAGGCGAGGGCGGGAGGGGAGGCAGAGACCTGGGTAGACCAGAGACGAGAAACCGGGAGTGCATGCCTTGAAGGCGTGGCAGGGAGGGGTGACCCAGACGGTGGTGCCATATAAGAGTCTGGCGCGACAGGAGGCGACACGAGCAAGAGGCAGCTACCTGACCTGACGCGGACACCTGAGCAGACGCAGCGACCTGAGGAGGCCCGGTAGCCAGCGTGTACAGACTCGACCCTGGCCAATGAGTGAACGTAGCCAGGTGACGCCCCGTCCGTGTGCACGTGCAGATCGACACACGCTGACCTCCAGGAGTGGTGGTAGTGATCATCGCATCCTAAAGGGCAGCGGTACTCACCAAGTTTGTAGAGAACGAGGGGAGGTGAAGACCTGGCAGTGAGCCGGACGGAACCGCCGGACACGGGAGGACAGTGGAGGAACTGGCCACGACCGGCCCCCAAGAGGGGTCAGCCAGTCTGACCGGGACAGGTGCAGGGAGAGGAGTGAGAGTGGTGCTGTCACGAAAGAAACAGCGCGAGGCGTCGGAGTCCAAAGTGAAGGTGTGCAAGGCCTCAGCAGGCGCAGTACCAGGGGGAGTACCAGACGCACTAGCACCTAGAGCAGCAGCCGCTATACCTGGGTCAGGTGGCACACACCGGTAACAGTCACCCTCAGCACTAAAAGACAAAGCATACATGGCAGAGATAATAGCATCATAGTCTAGGTCAAAGATAGCAACTCCCGACCTAAGCAAATCAGTCCAGCGAGGGCGCTCGACGTTGTCACCAAACTCAGCACGCCAGGCGTCGTCAAGGCGGGAGAAGCAGCGGTGCTCAGTGTGAAACTTCCCACATGTCTGGCCCGCACGGACACCCGTGCGAATGACATACGGGCAGGTCTCACTACCCCCACCCGTCCCACGCTGAACCAACCACTCACGGAGATGCTGGGGCGACTGGGTCTCGCTTCGACGCTGCTGCTGCTGCTGTCGCTGGCCACCACCAGGGCCTCCATGCCGAGGTCCAGACCTGCCACCACCAGTCCCACCGCCTCCACTGCTGCCACTCCCTCCACTGCCTCCACCGCCGCCAGCAAAGCCCCCACTGCCGCCACTAGGCCCACCGCCGCCACCACCTCCACTGCCTCCACCACCTCCACCGCTGCCCCCACCACTGCTCCCACTGCCACCTCCACCACCACCGCTGCCACCTCCACCACCCTGGCCACCCTTGCCCTTGCTGCTGCGGCGCTTCGCACTAGTCGAAGCAGCACCGACGTCCTCATGAACAGAGACGTCTGCAGTAGCAGCAGAGGCGAAGGAGGGGGAAAGGGGAGAGGGGGAGAGACTATGAAGTAGAGGGTGATGAATATGGGGGGCTGGTTCGTGGCAAGGAACTCAGCAAGGACGGTAGCGCGGTAGCGAGCGTCGCTAGTGCGCAGGTGGGTAACCAGGTCCGCTACGGTGGCAAACGCCAACAGTTCAGGGAACATGTAGGGCAGTAGCAGTCTGCCTAGAGCAGCAGTGGCAGGGGAGGAGTAGCGAGCAACGACAGCGTCGTACAGGGCCTGTGCTGTCCTGTGCTATCCAAAGTGGGTACATTCGGCCACCGGCAGGTGGTTGCGAATGGCTAAGCGGGCAGTAGCATCTCAGTAGCAGTAATCAAGGGGCCAAGGGGCGGGGCCGAGAGGCCTAGGGGCCGAGGGGCCAAACACGAGGGTGGTGGACCGAGGGGCCAAACATGAGGGCCTAGGCGCGGCTAGGGGCGACGGGGCCAATCGGGGCCTTGGGGCGCGGCTAGGGGCGACGGGGCCAGTGGGGCCTTGGGGCGCGGCTAGGGGCGACGGGGCCAGCTGGGCCGAAGGGGCGCTGCTAGGGGCGACGGGACCAGCGGGGCCGTGAGGTGGCGACGGGGCCGAAGGGGCGCGGCTAGGGGCGACGGGGCCAACAGGGCCTTGGGGCGCGGCTAGGGGCGACGGGGCCAATGGGGCCGTGGGGCGCGGTTAGGGGCGACGGGCCAACGGGGTCGAAGGGGCGCAGCTAGGGGCGACGGGGCCAGCGGGGCCTTAAGGCGCGACTAGGGGCGACGGGGCCAACGGGGCCGAAGGGGCGCGGCTAGGGGCAACGGGGCCAGCGGGGCCGAAGGGGCGCGGCTAGGGGCGACGGGGCCAGCGGGGCCGTGAGGTGGCGACGTGGCCGAAGGGGCGCGGCTAGGGGCCACGGGGCCAACGGGGCCTTGGGGCGCGGCTAGGGGCGACGGGGCCAACGGGGCCGAAGGGGCGCGGCTAGGGGCGACGGGGCCAGCGAGGCCTTGGGGCGCTACTAGGGGCAGCGAAAGGGCCGGGGCCTAGGGGCCGTGGGCGACGGGGCCGAGGGGCCGTGAGCGACGGGGCCTAGGGGCCGTGGGGTGGCGTGACGGGCCTAAGGGGCGCGACGGGCCTAGGGGGGGGGGGGGGGGTACTAGCAGCGTAGCAGGTAGTGGGCCCAAGAAACCTGCTCTGATTCCATGTCAAAGTTACAAGAAAAGATGAATGAACTAAGAATGAGTTGGGTACAAGTACTAACCCTAATTGGGTTGTACCCCTTATGGGCTACCCCACTACAGCCTACACAAATGCATAAGATATAATGTTCTGGCACACCTTTCCGCTGCCAAGTATGCGGATACACTCGCGAAGAAATTCGTTGTCGCGCCGATCAATTTCACCACTCCCTACCGCACTCCTCCTCCTAATCACGAACCAGATACCACACCGCTCTCCATCGACGATCATCTGTAACAATGTGTAAGCGAGAATGAATGAACTAGCAGCAAGATGGGTACAAGTACTAACCCTAATTTGGGTTGTACCCCATATGGGCTACCCCACTACAGCCTACACAACATGCAACATATAAGTTTGACACACCCCCATAGAAGTCACCACACACTCTGAGCACAAGCAAATGGCCATAAGGCCAGTTCACATGCAGAGTTATATAATCGAGAACAAGCAGTATAGTGATCAAAACCTAGCAAGTGTAAGCATGCAGATATAAGTATATAGATCACAGTACAAGCAAAGTCAAGAAGTGAGGCCAAGTAGGCACAAGGCCTAAAACAGTACAGAAACGTTGATGACCACCAGGCTGAAGTGCCTTGGTGAATATATCAGCAGTGTTGGCCCGAGTGGCCACGTAAGCAAGACGAAGCTGACCACGCTGCTGCAACTCTCGAGCAAGGAAGTAACACAGAGCGATGTGCTTCGTCCTGTGCTCCAGTCTGTGCTCCTGACACAAGGCAATCATGGCCTTGTTGTCTACGTACAGAACTTGAGGAGAACGAGGCCGCTCTCCCAAGTCGGTCAGCAGGTAGGTGAGCCAGCGTAACTCCTGTGCAGCCATGGCCCCTGCGTAGACCTCAGCCTCACAACTGGAACAAAGAACAGACGACGAGCGGGTAGACCACCAAGAAACAGAGCCGGAGCCAAGGCTAAAAGTGTAACCCTGTGACGACCGCTGCGTAGCCAAGTCGTCAACCCAAGAAGCGTCTGCGTGACCAGTGAGGACAACTGGACCCCGTCCTCCAAGCACGAGCCCCATGCCCGATGTACTGCACAAGAAGCGCAACACCCTCTTAGCAGCCTTCCAATGCTCTGGCCGGTGTCTCCCGGGTGCAATGTAGCGTGCCAGGATGCTAAGAGTATAGGCAAGGTCAGGTCGAGTGCAGGTCATCAGGTACATGAGGCAGCCCACAAGCTTTGGATACGGGCCACTCGGCTCTACGGACTCGTCCGAAGGTGGAGCTGAGAGCGAGTGACCGGTAGGCAAAAGAGTGGACTGTGGCGAGGAGTACTGAAAGTCGAAGCACTGAAGGACCTGCTGCACCATGTGTGACTGAGTCAAGGTAATGGTGCGCCGTGCTCTGTCCCGGGTGATCTGCAAGCCAAGATAGCTACGCAGCTCACCAAGGTCTGTGCACGTGTGTCTCTTCTACATCTCCGACTTCACTAGGGCCAGTCTTTCAGTGTCAGCAATGACAAAGACCAAGTCGTCGACGTACACGAGGATGTAGAATAGCGGCAGCGAAGTGTCGGTGCGTAGAAACAGCAACGGGTCAGCAGTCGAAGGAGCAAACCCAAGAGCCGCAAGCGTTGTCCTCAGTGTGTCGTGCCACTCGCGAGGCGCCTGGCGAAGACCGTAGACTGGCCGCCGGAGGCTCCACTGGGTACCTGCAGGAAACGACCCAGTGAAGCCAGGTGGGCGGCGCAGCCAGTTCTCCTCGTGCAGGCTGCCCTGTAAGAAATCTGTGCTGAAGTCAAGAGAGTGAAGCTCGTAGTCACGCTTAGCGACGACGTGCAGCCGTACCCGAAGAGTAGTCATCTTTGGAGTAGGGGAAAAGTTCTGAAAGAATTCAACACCCTGTCGCAGACTAAAGCTCTGTGCAACGTAACGAGCCTTGAAGGCAGGCGGAGAACCCGGCGGCCGCTGCACTTTGAAAATCCACATGACATCGACTATGTTTGCACAGGAGGGGGAACTGCGTCGACGTAAGTGCCTGTGGACTTCTAGGATGCCATCTCTGCGTCCATGGCTGTCTGCCACTGAGAGGAGTAGGGACCCGTAATCGCCTCTGCGTAAGAGCGCGGGGTCGGGATGTCTGGTGCATCCGGGTCTCCCTCAGGTGCAATCAGCATGGACACGAGATGAGGTACAGCAGCTGCAAAACACTCAAAGTCCTCCTGCCTATCCTCAAGGACGTCCATGCCAAGAGCACACTCACCCCCGACGGACGGAGGACAGTCAGACTCAGACTCAGCAACAAGACTTGCGGCGTAGTCAAAACGTAGGCGGCAGCAAAGTCAACAAGCTCAGCAACGAGGGCAGACGCAGCAGTGGACTCAAACAAAGGGTCAGTGACAACAGTGGCCAGAAGACGTGTGATAGTAGGACTAGCAGCACGAAGTAAGTTAGACTCAGGGTCCGGTCCGTCAGCCAGAGAGGGCGCAGGAGGAGACGGCAGGTGGACACGCTGTGGAACAGAGGAAGGACGAAGTGCCATATGGTGCATGCCGGGGACAGGAGGAGGACGCTGACGCGGAACACGACGACCAGTGGGAACAGTGCGAACAAGCGAGGCAGGACGAGACACAGGATCACGACGCTCTGTAAGACCTTCGGTCTGCTAAGTGTAAGGAGAAGGAGCAGGCAGTGGGGAGGCTGGCTGTAACTGCGGCTGCGACTGGTCAGGCGGTGGATACAGTAAGGGAGGAGTAAGGCCAGTAGAAGATGGAAGACCAAGAACCTGCTGAAGCAGGGGAACGAAGTACGGTCGCGGCCGCACAGTGCCTCCAGAACCAGTACCAACAACACCAGCACCCCCAGGGCCAGCGCCTCCACCTCCGATGTCTCAAACTCCAGGGTCTCCAGCTCCAACGTCTGCAGCACCACCAGTTCCAGCAGCTCCAGTACATCCAGTACGAGCACCTCCAGGACCAGCAGCTCCAGTACCTCTAGCAGCTCCAGCTCCAGCGCCTCCAGCTCCAACTCCTGCGGCACCTCAAGGACCAGCTGCTCCAGCACCTCCACCACCTCCATGATCAGCAGCTCCAGCACCTCCAGGACCAGTAGCTTCAGTGCCTTCAGCTCCAGAGCCTCCAGCGGCAGGCCCCCCAGCTCCAACAGTGCCACTCCAAAGGCTCCAGCACCGAGCAAACCACTCGCGCAGCTGCGGTGGAGAGAGAGGCTCCCGCAGTGACAAGGCACCCGGAGGACCTCCAGTAGACAAAGTACCCCCAGGCTCAGTACGCTCAGGCTCAGCACCCCCAAGCTCAACACCCCCAGGCTCCGCACCCTCAGGCTCAGCACCCCGAGGCTCAGGACGCTCAAGCTCAGCACCCCGTGGCTCCGCACGCTCAGGCTCAGCACCCCCAGGCTCCGCACCCTCAGACTCAGCAACCCCAGACGCAGCATCCCTAGTAGCACCACCCCTAGCAGCACTAGAGTCGACAGCTACCTCAACAGGCTCGACAGGGTCTACCTGGGACACACCTGAGGGAGCAGGACCCTAAGGGGGGAGGGGGTCTACCGGAGGAGGACCTGGTGCGACGAAGAGCGGCGGGGGAGGGAGAGGGGCAGTGCGGTAGGGGAAGAGACAGTAAAAGGGAACCAACTCGTCAAACGTGACGTCCTGAGAGGGCAGGACACGGCGCGAGGTGGGGTGGTAAAACTGCTAGCCAGGCGCGTCAGGGGGAAAGCCAAGGAAGACACAGGGAATGGCGCGGGCGGAGAGCTTGTCCGCGGAGGTACCACGGACAAAGGCACGAGAACCCCAGACCCGGAACACCGACGCATCGCCAACCTCCCCTGTCCAACGCAGTCTAGGCGAGGTCTCCGGCAAGGAGACACGGGGCCAGAGGTTGAGCTGATGCGCCGCGTAACGGACCGCAAACGGCCACAGAAAATGGGGAGCAGCCGCATGGATCATGGAGGTATGAGCGACCTCCATGACTAAGCCAATGCGGCGCTCAGCAACCCCATTCTGCTGCGGAGAGTCCGGAAGCGTGAACGACTGGGTGATGCCCTCCCCACGACAAAAGTCCCGCAAGAGGTCAGAGGCAAACTCACCACCTCTGTCAGAGTGCAGACGCAGGACAGGAAGGTACGTGTCGAACCGCTCGCGGAGCTGGAGACGGGCAGCACGGATCCAAGGGATCAAAACATTAGGGACCTCCCCCTTGCTGCGCAAGGGGAAGACCGTGGTGTAACGCGAGTAGTCGTCAACAACCAGCAGAAAGTATCGCTCGCGGCCCTGTTCACGGACGCGGGCTGGACCCCAAACGTCCATGTGGAGAGTCTGCAAGGGAGCAGTCGTCAGGGGAAACGAGGAGGAGTGAGGAGCGGCGCACTGCCGCCCCTCGACACAGGGAAGGCAGGGAGGGGCAGGCAAGGGTGGGAGGGGAGGCAGAGACCTGGGAAGACCAGAGACAAGGAGACGGGAGTGCATGCCACGGAGACGTGGCAGGGAGGGGTGACCAAGACGGTGGTGCCAGAGGAGAGTCTGGTGTGACAAGTGGCGACACGAGCAGGGGGCTGAAAGCTGACCTGACGCGGACGCAGACGCAGCTACCTGAGGAGGCTCAGTAGTCAGTGCGTACAGACTCGACCCAGGCCGACGGGTGAACGTGGCCAGGTGACGGCCAGTCCGGGAGCATGTACAAATCGCCACACGCTATCCTCCAGGGTTGAAGGTATCAACCCATTCATCCTGAAGGATGGCGTTGCTCACCAAGTTCGTAGAGAACGAGGGGAGGTGAAGACCTGACAGTGAGCTAGACGGAACCGCCGAACACAGGAGAACAGTGGAGGAATGTGCAAGAACCGGGCCCCCAAAGGGGTCAGCTAGAGAGACTGCAACCGGTGCTGGGAGTGGTGTGACTGTGGTGCTGTCGCGAAAGAAGCAACGGGAAGCACCTGAGTCAAGCGTGAAGGTGTGCAAGGCCTCAGCAGGCGCATTACCAGGGACAGCAGACTCACTAGCACCTAGAGTAGCAGACTCTATACCTGGGTCGGGCGGCACACATAGGTAACAGTCACCCTCAGCACTAACAGTCAATGCATACATGGCAGCAAGGATAGCATCATAATCAAGAGCAAAGATATCCACACCCTGCCTAAGCAGCTCTGCCCAGTGGGGGAGCTCAGTCGCGTCGGTATCAGAAGAATGAACGAGAACGAATGAACTATGAAACAGTTGGGTACAAGTACTAACCCTAATTGGGTTGTACCCCATATGGGCTACCCCACTATAGCCTACACAAATGTAAGCACTATAACAATCTGACACACCCCCATAGGCAAAGTGGGGGAGAACAAGTGGTCACAAGACCAGTCAAGAAAAGCAAAGCAAGCTCAGGGTGGATCACAAAGTCACCACACAGTCCGAGCACAAGCAAAGGGCCATAAGGCCAGTTCACATGCAGAGTTATATAAAAGAGAACAAACAATACAGTGATCATACCCTAGCAAGTGTAAGCATGCATGTATATATATAGATCACAGTACAAACAAAGTCAAGCAGTGAGCAAGTGAGGCAAAGTAGGCACAAGGCCTAACACAGTAGAGAAGCGCTGATGATCACCAAGCGGAAGTGCCTTGGTGAATATATCAGCAGTGTTGGCCCTAGTGGCCACGTACGCAAGACGAAGCTGGCCACGTTGCTGCAAATCTCGAGCAAGGAAGTATCGCAGAGTGATGTGCTTCGTTCTCTGCTCCAGTCTGTGCTCTTGACACAAGGCAATCATGGCCTTGTTGTCTACGTACAGAACTGGAGGCGAACGAGGCTACTCTCCCAAGTCAGTCAGCAGGTAGGTGAGCCAGCGTAGCTCCTGTGCAGCCATGGCCCCAGCGTAGATCTCAGCCTCACAACTGGAGCTGAGAACCGAAGACGAGCGGGTAGACCGCCAGGAAACAGAGCCGGAGCCAAGGCTGGAAGTGTAACCCTGTGACGACCGCTGCGTAGCTGAGTCATCAACCCAAGAAGCGTCTGCGTGACCGGTGAGGACAACTAGACCCCGTCCTCCAAGCACGAGCCCCATGCCCGACGTACTGCACAAGTAACACAGTACCCTCTTCGCAGCATCCCAGTGCACCTTTCGGTGCCTATCGGGAGCTACGTAGCGAGCCAGAAGGCTGAGAGGGCACGCGAGGTCAGGTCGTGTGCAAGTCATCAGGTACATGAGGCAACCCACAAGCTTTGGGTACGGACCACTCGGCTCTACGGACTCGTCCGAAGGTGGAGCTGAGAGCGAGTGGCTGGTAGACAGAAGAGTGGGCTGTGGCGAGGAGAACTGGAAGCCGAAACCTGGTGCACCATGTGTGACTGAGTCAGTGTGATGGTGCGCCGTGCTCTGTCCCGGGTGATATGCAAGCCAAGATAGCTACGCAGTTCACCCAGGTCAGTGCAGGTGTGTCTCTTCTGCAGCTCTGACTTCACAAGGGTCAGTGCCTCAGTGTCAGCAGTGGAAAGACGAGGTCGTCGACGTACACTAGGACGTAGAACGGCGGCAGCGACGTGTCGGTTCGTAGAAACAGCGACAGGTCAGCAGTAGGAGTAAACCCCAGAGCCGCAAGTGTAGTCCTCAGTGTGTCGTGCCACTCGCGCAGTGCCTGGCGGAGACCGTAGACTGGCCGCCGGAGGCTCCACTGGGTACCTGCAGGAAACGACCCAGTGAAACCAGGTGGGCGGCGCAGCCAGATCTCCTCGTGCAGGCTGCCTTGCAAGAAAGCTGTGCTGAAGTCTAGAGAGTGCAACTCGTAGTCACACTGAGCAGCGACGTGCAGCAACACCCAAAGAGTAGTCATCTTCGGGGTGGGGGAGAAGGTATGGAAGTAGTCGACCCAGTGTCGCTGACTGAAGCCTCTAACAACGTAGCGCGCCTTGAAGGCAGGCAGAGAACCCGGCGGCCGCTTCACCCTGAAAATCCGCATGCCATCGACTATGTTCGCCCGAGACGGGGGAACTGAGTCGACGTAGGTGCCTGTGGACTTCCAGGATGCCATCTCGGCATCCATGGCTGCCAGCCACTAAGAGGAGTAAGGACCCGTAATCGCCTCTGCGTAAGAGCGCGGGGTCGGGATGTCTGGTGCATCCGGGTCTCCCTCAGGGGCAAGCAGCAAGGAAGCGAAACGAGGTACAGCAGCTGCAAGACACTCAAAGTCCTCCTGCCTGTCCTGAAGGACGTCCGTGCCAAGAGCACACTCACCCCCGATGGACGGAGGACTGGCAGACTCAGACTCAGCAACAAGAGCAGTGGCGTAGTCTAGACGACAGGCAGCAGCAAAGTCAAGCAGCTCAGCAACGAGGGCAGACGCAGCAGTGGACTGGCAGTACGAGCAACAGTGGTGAGGAGACGAGAGACAGTGGGACTGGCAGTACGAACAAGGTTAGACTCAGGTTCAGGGACGGCAGAGAGAGAGGACTCAGGAGGAGGCGGCAGAGGAACACGCAGTGGAACAGAGGAAGGACGAAGTGCCATAGCGTGCGTGCCAGGGACAGGAGGAGGACGTGAACGAGGAACGCGACGAGCAGTGCGAACAGGCAAGACAGGACGAGACACAGGCTCATGACGCTCTGTAAGTCTGCCGGACTGCTCAGTATAAGGAGGAGCAGGCAGTGGGGAGGCGGGCTGTAACGGCGGCTACGACTGGTCAGGCGGTGGACACAGTAGGGGAGGACTAAGACTAGTAGAAGACGGGACACGAAGAACCTGCTGAAGCAGGGGAACGAAATACGGTCGCGACCGCACAGTGCCTCCAGCACCAGTACCACCAGCACCTCCAGCTCCAGGGTCAACAGCTCCAGCTCCTCCAGCTCCAGTGCCTCCTGCGCCAGTGCCTCCAGCTCCAGCTCCTCCAGCTCCAGAGCCTCCTGCGCCAGTGCCTCCAGCTCCAGTACCTCCAGCCCCAGCAGCTCTAGGCTCAGTAGGGTCTCCAGCTCCTGCACCCCCAACACCACCAGTCCCGGCAGCTCTAGTACCCCTGGTACGAGCACCTCTAGGACCAGCAGCCGCAGTACCTCCAGTACCACCAGCTCTAGCAGTAACTCCAGCACCTCTAGTGTTATAGTCTGCAGTCCACTTAGGGGTCGCGGATGCCCATGAAACCGCCTAAGCAGAATCTGACGTCTTCAAACCGCCTCTGTTCAAAACGCCGTGACGATCAGCTCCGAGAACATACGAGGCTGAAACTTGGACAGCGGTTAGCCTTAGGTGTCTGCTTTCCAACGGTATATTACTTGCTATTATCAGAGGTGTGTGCACTACGCAGTGAACGAAAACGTAAGCTCGGCTGAAAAAACGTGTATTCTCATTGATGCAAGGAAGAGGTGAGTACAACATTGCCTAGGGGACTCATAAGGGGTTGGGTCATCCTGGGAACTCAGAGAAGGTTGAGTCCTAGGGGAGAAAGGCTAGAGAAGAATGGGAAACGTCCTAGCTAGGTCAGCAAAGCCAACCACACTTGGATGTTCAGAGCTGTACTCAAGGCTACCAATAGTGAGTCAAGCCAACATGAGTCAGCTTGTCTTCCCACTTGCACCCTCTTGCAAGTTGCTTCCAGGAAGACCACACTTCTCAAAAGGAGGGTTGTAGAGTCCCACTTGACCACCTGTACTTCTTGTCTCATTCTCTGTCCCTGCACCATTGGCATGACAACAATGAAAGGGTGGCAAGGGAAATGCTGCCAACAGTGCACCATGACTACGGAACAGTGAATTTCGGCAGCTGTCACGCAATGCTCAGATGTTGGATTGTTCTGAAACTTGGTGACCACTTGCACAGCGGGGCAAAGGACTTCCAGACCGAATTTCAGACCAATCAGATCTCGGTAGACGAGTCAGCAGCCGAAATGGTGAACTCGGGTGTTACCAAAAAGGAGTAACACACACTTCCGGGATGCCATAAGTCTTGAAACATAAAATGTTGTCATGCCTTGGTAACTGCTTCAAAAACTCTGAAACTTTGAGGGTTTGAAGAACACGTGTTGAACAACCTCCCCACAAAATTCCAGAAGCTGAGCAGGCTTGTAGGCTGAATGGGAGTGCGATGACCGTGCCACTGTAATGTGTTGGCACAACAAACTCCCCCTCATCGTGCTCTCATTCATCCCTTAGCTGCTCCCTGAAGCTGCCTCCCTTAGTTGAAGGACATGCCACACAAGGTGGCGCAGGTCCAATGCTGATGCTCTGCAAGCCGCTTCGTCAAAAAAATCTGCAGGTTGCTTGGTAGTGTTGATGTAGTGCAAGGAGACCGTGCCCTTCTTCACCTCCTTCCTCACCCAATGCCATTTGATATGCATGTGCTTGTTCAGCCCATGAAGCACAGCATTGCGAGCCATTGCAATTGCTCCTTGGCTGTCACAAAACACAGGTGTAGGACCCTCTTGCTCCTGCCCCAACTCCTCAAGCAACCTCCTCATCCAAACCACCTCCTTCACCCCATGAAACAACGCCATGTACTCGCTCTCCGTTGATGAGTGAGCTATCTCCCCTTGCTTCTTAGACTTCCAGCTCACTGGACTCCCTCCAACACAGCATACATAGCCACCGTGGGATGTTGCATCACTGATGTCACTTGCCCAGGTAGCATCGGTGAAGCACGAGAGGTACAAGTGTCCACGCCTTGCAGGTGCACCGGTCTTCGTGCTCACCTCCTCCACTCCCTTTTGCTTCAGCTGCCCATGCACTGAATATTGCAGCCCCACCCTTGAGGTTGCCATGCAGTACCTCACCAGCCTCTCTGCTGCATCAAGGTGCTCTTGAAGGGGCCTAGACACCACACGAG
This sequence comes from Closterium sp. Naga37s-1, assembly GCA_947471745.1. Taxonomy (NCBI): domain Eukaryota; kingdom Viridiplantae; phylum Streptophyta; class Zygnematophyceae; order Desmidiales; family Closteriaceae; genus Closterium; species Closterium sp. Naga37s-1. The sequence continues at coordinate 579,013 of CANJKZ010000960.1, forward strand.
CCAGCTGCGAAACCGCGAATGAAATATCGGGGCGAGTGTTGACCGAAGCATACATCAAGCTCCCCACCATTGACTGGAACCGACGCTGCAACTCGGGCTCCAACACCTCACCCTCCTCTTCATCAAGGTGTAGCTGAAATCCTGAGGGTAGTGGAGTCTTTACACTCCTCCCTTCCTCCAGCCCATACCTCTCCCCCATGGCTGCAAGGTACTTGTGTTGGTGAAGCCTCAACCATCCCTTCACCTCGTCCCGCTCCACGTGAAGACCAAGGTAATACCCCACTGGTCCAAGGGCCTTGCATTGAAAGGTCTCCTTCAGCTTCCCTTGCACCTCCTTGATCCTCTCCAGGGATGGAGAGAAGAGGAGAATGTCATCGACGTAGACAAGGAGAAACACTTTCTCCTCATCCCCCTCGGTTATGAAGAGACTCTCGTCGCACCCGCTAACTTTGAAGCCAAGAGCCTCCAACGCCTCCACCAGCCTTGCATACCAGCACCTTGGAGCTTGTTTGAGGCCATAGATGGCCTTGTTGAGCCTGCAAACACGTCCGCTCCCATCGTCGTACCCCTCTGGCTGCTTCATGTAAATCTCCTCATCTACCACGCCATAGAGGAAAGCCGTCTTCACATCCATTTGCTCCACCTTCCAACCACAAACGGCAGCTGCTGCCAGCAACACCCGGAGCGTAGGAGCCTTGGCAACAGGAGCAAACACCTCCTTAAAGTCAACCCCCTCCCTCTGCTGGAAACCCTTGATCACAAGTCTTGTTTTGCGCCTCTCCAACTTCCCCTCCGCATCGGTCTTCACACGTAATATCCACGTGCAATCCAATGCCTTTCTTCCCGGGGGCAGATTGGTGAGGGTCCACGTTCCATTCTCCATGAGGCTCTTAAACTCATCCTCCCTTGAAGCCAACCAAGCCTCTCGATCATCTCCAGCAAGTGCTTCCTCCATCGAAGCCGGTTCATGAGGTAAGTTGACACCGAAGCAACAAATCTGCTCCATCTCTCCCTCGGCTCCCTTCTCCTCATCATCTTCCTCCTCCTGGACCAGCAATGCCTTGGGACCCCCAAGCCTTTCATACTTGAGGAAATCTCTTGGGTGAGCAGCTCTCTTGGGCCTCTCCTTGGCTGCACTCTCCTTAGCTCCACCACGGACAGCACCACGCTTCCCTTGGGTTGTCCGCCTTGGTGGAAGAGTAGGGGATGGTGTAGGCTGCTGCACCTCCTCCTCGGCATCACCTCTCTCAGCTACAGGGGCCTTCTCTTGCTGCAACACTCCCTCCACCTCTACTGCCTCCCCTTCAGCACCTCCCAAGTCATGTGACACCTCCGTTACCTCTGAAGACGAAGACAACTCGATGGGAATGAAGAGTGGGTCATTCGTTCCCACCTCTATTCCGAGCGGAATGGTGACCTTGCTCCTCCCTCGCTCCAACCACTCCTTGAACATGAGCCCCTCCATGAACTTGGCATCTCTGGTGGTGAAGATGGTGTTGGCTATTGGGTCCCACATGAGCCACCCCTTGCTCCCTTGTGCAAGTCCCAAATGAACAGCCCACACCGCCGCCGCTTGAAGCTTGTCACGCTTTTCCTTAGGGACGTGCACGAGTCCCATGCACCCAAAGACTCGAAGCATATCCACCAGAGGCTTCTTGCCCCTCCATTTCTCCATAGGGACCCAATGCTGCCCTCCCACATGAGTCAATACTCGGTTCTTGATGACGGTGGCATGGCGAATAGCGAGGGGCCAGAACCGTAAGGGTAGACCCGAGTCTACCAACATCGTTCTCCCGCCCTCCAAGATGGTCCGGTTCGCTCTCTCTGCCACGCCATTGGATTGAGGGGTGTAGGCCGTGGTGAGCTGCTGCTTGATGCCATGCCGCTTCAGCCAGCTCCGGAACTCCGCTCCCAAGAACTCCCCACCACGGTCACTACGTATCGCCTTCACCCGTTTGCCGCTCTCTCGCTCCACCATGGGCAGCCACTCTTCAATGATTACCCTTGCAGCATCACTCTTCTTTGCAAGTGGAAAGGACCAGGTGAGCCTTGTGTTGTCATCCACCATGGTCATAGAATACAGGGCCCCACTATCTCCCTTCACCTTCATGGGTCCCACGAGATCCACATGCACGAGCTCCACCGGGTCACTCGACTTCCCCTCCACCGAATGGAAGGGAAACCGTGAAAACTTGCTGGTCAAGCAAGTCTCACAAGATCCCACCTCCTTGGGCTCCCCCTTTATCCTCAGCCCCTTGACTCTTTCCTCCTTAAACAGCTGCTGCAACTGAGGTAGCGCCACGTGGCCAAAGCGACGGTGTGCGGTGAGCCAATCCGTCTCACCCGTGCTAGGAGTTACACTTGGAAGCGCAGCCCCTCCATGCCCAAGGAGCCCACCATCACTGTCATCACCACCCCCTCCATTGTCCACGTGGTTAACACGCCCTCCTCTCACATCTCCAGCAGCCAAGCGCGCAGCCGCCTCCTTCCATGGCAGCACCGGTATCTCCCACATGGACCGGTGCATGTCCTTGCCGCCTCGGAGGTCCCACAATACGCGCCCATCCAGAGTTGCCTTGAAAACCTTTGTGCCCAACATCTCCATCTTCATCCCTGCCTCACTTAGGGCCTTGGTAGAGAGGAGGTTGGCACACAATCCAGGAACAAGGAGAACACGCTTCAGCCCCACAAGCCTCCCATCCGCACCCATGAACATGGCTCTCCCCTCGCCACGCACGGGTACAACTTGGCCGGTGGCTGAAACGACGGTGGCTGCCTTTGATGGCCTAACTTCATCCAGTAGATCCTCTCGGTTGGTCATGGTCATGAAGGCTCCCGTGTCGATGACCCAATGGGAGGAGCGGTGAAGAGCAATCTTGCTGGCCGGCACAACCATGTCCTCGGGGCACGCCTCCCCTACATGGTAGAACATGCCGCCGTATCCGCCAGCACCTCCTTCGCCATCCTCACTGCCCATGCCTTCTCCCATAGCTCCATGAACACCCTTGGAGCCCTCAATTGATGGCTGACCAGGCCTCCAACCGTCAGGTAGCTTGCGGCACTTGAACCATGGGTGCCCTTCCACATGGCAATACCAACACTTGCCGCCACACCGCTTGCCTCCCTTGTTGCCACGCTTCCCTCCCGAATGCTGCTCCCCTCCAGAGCCTTCCTTGGCCTTCCCTTTCTTGCTGCCACGCCCCTTGAAGCCCTTCATGCCATAGGCAGAGCCTCCACCTTCACCGGCAGCGGCGGTCAGCTCCTTCCTCCGAAACTCCTCTTGAAGAACTTGTGCGCGAATCCACTCAAGGGACCACGAGTCCTTCATCCCATTAAGGTTGACCACCAAGGGCCCCCACGACTCCGGCAGCAGGGAGAGAGCCTTGTAGCACTTGATTTTCTCAGGGTAGTCCACACCAGCAGCTGAGAGCTTCACATAGAGGTCCCGGAGTTGATCGAACGCTCCTTGTACGGCATCACCCTCGTTGATCTTCACCGCATGGAGTTGTCGCTCGAGCACCACCACCATTGCTTCGCTGCTGGGGGCATGGACATCCTTCAATATCCTCCATGCCTTAGGACCACACTCAGCTTCCTTGATGAGATGCTTGATGTGGTGCAGCTGGTTGGATGAGAGGCATTGGGAGAGAAGGAAGAATCCATCCTTGGACCGGCGATCCCATTCTTTGGTCGCTCCTTCGCTCGTAGGCCTCTTGAATTCTCCATCCATCACTTCAAGCAGCCCATAATGGTTGAAGAGGAGCTCCATCCTGAAGCTCCATGATGCCCAATCATCCCCAGAGAACTTCTCCAGGTTGAATGCCTTCACATCATCCTTAGCTGATGTTGAAACTGAAGCCATTGGCGCAGATCCGCCTGCAACACCTCTTCCCGCTTCCCCAGCGCCTCTCACGCCACCACTGCCATTGGGACCAGCTGGAGCAGAACCTTCAGCCTCCATTTTCACCCACGAACAGAGTAGAACAGCTCTGATACCACTTGTTATAGTCTGCAGTCCACTTAGGGGTCGCGGATGCCCATGAAACCGCCTAAGCAGAATCTGACGTCTTCAAACCGCCTCTGTTCAAAACGCCGTGACGATCAGCTCCGAGAACATACGAGGCTGAAACTTGGACAGCGGTTAGCCTTAGGTGTCTGCTTTCCAACGGTATATTACTTGCTATTATCAGAGGTGTGTGCACTACGCAGTGAACGAAAACGTAAGCTCGGCTGAAAAAACGTGTATTCTCATTGATGCAAGGAAGAGGTGAGTACAACATTGCCTAGGGGACTCATAAGGGGTTGGGTCATCCTGGGAACTCAGAGAAGGTTGAGTCCTAGGGGAGAAAGGCTAGAGAAGAATGGGAAACGTCCTAGCTAGGTCAGCAAAGCCAACCACACTTGGATGTTCAGAGCTGTACTCAAGGCTACCAATAGTGAGTCAAGCCAACATGAGTCAGCTTGTCTTCCCACTTGCACCCTCTTGCAAGTTGCTTCCAGGAAGACCACACTTCTCAAAAGGAGGGTTGTAGAGTCCCACTTGACCACCTGTACTTCTTGTCTCATTCTCTGTCCCTGCACCATTGGCATGACAACAATGAAAGGGTGGCAAGGGAAATGCTGCCAACAGTGCACCATGACTACGGAACAGTGAATTTCGGCAGCTGTCACGCAATGCTCAGATGTTGGATTGTTCTGAAACTTGGTGACCACTTGCACAGCGGGGCAAAGGACTTCCAGACCAAATTTCAGACCAATCAGATCTCGGTAGACGAGTCAGCAGCCGAAATGGTGAACTCGGGTGTTACCAAAAAGGAGTAACACACACTTCCGGGATGCCATAAGTCTTGAAACATAAAATGTTGTCATGCCTTGGTAACTGCTTCAAAAACTCTGAAACTTTGAGGGTTTGAAGAACACGTGTTGAACAACCTCCCCACAAAATTCCAGAAGCTGAGCAGGCTTGTAGGCTGAATGGGAGTGCGATGACCGTGCCACTGTAATGTGTTGGCACAACATCTAGCTCCAGTGTCTCCAGTGGCTCCAGCTCCAGCAGCTCCACTCCGAAGGCGTGCGCGCCGAACAAGCCACTCACGCAGCTGCTGCGGGGAGAGAGGCTCCGGCCGGGGAAACAGTCGTGGCGAAGCACCAACAGGACCTCCAAACGAAGCAGCACCCCGAGGCTCAGCACCCCCAGACTCCGCCCCCTCAGACTCAGCACCCCCAGGCTCAACACCCATAGGCTCAGCACCCCTAGGCTCCACACCCACAAGCTCAGCACCCTCACGCTCCGCACCCCCAGGCTCAGCACCCCCAGGCTCAGCACCCCCAGACCCAGCACCCTCAGACTCAGCACCCCCAGGCTCCGCACCCCCAGACGCAGCACCCCCAGACGAAGTGCCTCGAGCAGCACCTGAGTCGCCAACTACCTCAATAGGTACAGTACCAGGGAGAGGGTCTACCTGAGACACACCTGAGGGAGCAGGACCTTGGGGCGGGAGGGGGTCTACCGGAGGGGGACTGGGAACAAGAAAGAACGACGGGGGAGGGGGAGGGGCAGAGCGGTAGGGGAAGAGACGGTAAAAGGGAACCGACTCGTCAAACGTGACATCCTGAGAGGGGAAGACACGGCGCGAGGTGGGGTGGTAAAACTGCCAGCCAGGCGCGTTAGGGGGAAAGCCAAGGAAGACGCAGGGGATAGCATGGGCGGAGAGCTTGTCTGCGGACGTATCGTGAACAAAGGCACGAGAGCCCCAGAACCGGAACACCGACGCATCGCCAACCTGCCCCGTCCAACGCAGTGTGGGCGAGGTCTCCGGCAAGGAGACACGGGGCCAGAGGTTGAGCTGATGCGCAGTGTACCGGACCGCAAATGGCCACAGAAAATGGGGAGCAGCCACATGGATCATGGAGGTACGAGCGACCTCCATGACTAAGCCAATGCGGCGCTCAGCAATCCCATTTTGCTGCGGTGAGGCCGGAAGCGTCAACGACTGGGGAATGCCCTCCCCAAGACAAAAGTCTCGTAAGAGGTCGGAGGAGAACTCACCACCTCTTTCAGAGTGCAGACGCAGGACAGGAAGGTCCTGGCGGAACCGCTCGCGGAGCTGGAGACGTACTGCACGGATCCAAGGGATCAAGACATCAATGACCTGACCCTTGCTGCGCAAGGGGAAGACGGTGGTGTACCGCGTGTAGTCGTCAACGATCAGCAGAAAGTAGCGCTCGCGGCCCTGTCCATTGACGCGGGCTGGGATCCACATGTCCATGTGGAGAGTTTGCAGGGGGGCATACGTCGGGGGAAACGAGGAGTGAGGAGCGGCGCGCTGCCTCCCCTTGACGCAAGGAAGGCAGGTCGGGGCCGGCGAGGGCGGGAGGGGAGGCAGAGACCTGGGAAGACCAGAGACAAGGAGGCGGGAGTGCATGCCACGCAGGCGTGGCAGGGAGGGGTGACCAAGGCGGTGGTGCCAGAGGAGAGTCTGGTGCGACAGGAGGCGACACGAGCAAGGGGGTGCTACCGGACCTGACGCGGGCACCTGGGCAGACGCAGCTACCTGAGGAGGCTCGGTAGCTAGTGTGTACAGACTCGACCCTGGCCGACGTGTGAACGTGGCCAGGTCACGACCCGTCCGTGTACACGTGCAGATCGACACACGCTGACCCCCAGGAGTGGTGGTAGTGACCATCGAATCCTGGAGGGCCGCGGTACTCACCAAGTTCGTAGAGAACGAGGAGAGGTGAAGACCTGAGAGTGAGCCGGACAGAACCGCCGGACAAGGGAGAACAGTGGAGGAACGGGCAACGATCGGGCCCCCAGAGGGATCAGCCAGTCAGGGTGGTGCAGGGAGAGGAGTGAGGGTGGTGCTATCACGAAAGAAATAGCGTGAGGCACCTGAGTCCAGCGTGAAAGTGTGCAAGGTCGCAGCAGGTGTAGTACCAGGGAGAGAAGACTCACTAGCACCTAGAGCAGCAGCCTCTATACCTGGGTCAGGCGGCACACACCGGTAACAGTCACCCTGAGCACTAGCAGACAAAGCATACATAGCAAAAAGAATAGCATCATAGTCTAGGTCAAAGATCGCAACACCAGACCTAAGCAGCTCTGCCCAGTGGGGGCGCTCGACCTCATCACCAACTCAGCACGCCAAGCGTCGTCGAGGCGGGAGAAGCAGCGGTGCTGAGTGTGAGGCCTTCCGCATGTCTGACCAGCACGGTCACCCGTGCGAATGACATACGGACATCTCACACTACCCCTAGACGCCCCACGCTGAAACAACCACTCATGAAGCTGCTGGGGCGACGGGGTCTCGCTCCGACGCTGCTGCCGCTGCTGCTGGCCTCCTCCAGAACCTCCACGAGGAGCTCCAGTCCTACCTCCACCACTCCCACCGCTGCAACCACCTCCACTGCCTCCACTACCTCCACTGCTGCCCCCACCACCACTCCCGCTGCTCCCTCCACCACCCCTGCCACCCTTGCCCTTGCTGCTGCGGCGCTTCGCACTAGCAGAAGCAGCCCCGACATCCTCAGCACCAAGGACGTCAGCAGCAGCAGCAGAGGCGTAGGAGGTGGCAAGGGGGGAGGGGGAGCACCCCTCAAAGAAGGGCGTGCGTGGAGTGCCACGAGCAGCACCTACAGCGACTACACTAGTCTCAGCTGCAAGGAGGTGCTGCTTGAGTAGGTCAACAGTGAGGACTGTGGGGTCAAGGGAGAGAAAGTGGTCCCTGACAGAGCGAAGCGAGTCAGGGAGGCGGGTGACTATAAAGTAGAGAGTGATGAACATCGGGGGCTGGTTCCTATCAAGGAACCGTGCTCGACGGATCCTAGCTGAGATGCGGATGGCGAGCGCCAAATACTCGACGGCATCCTACATCTCCCACATCGTCAAGGGCCTGCCGCGCGGCTACAACCTCATGAAGAGGATGATGATGGTACCTGGCACACGCGAGTCCCTCGACGAGGACTCCATCACCAGCTATATTCTTCAAGACGAGGCGATGCAGGAGGCCGACGAAGATGAATCAGCAGCAAGGGCAGCGCAGGAAGCCGAGCGGAGGTGGTAGCGGAGGTGGGCGGCCGACAATGGACGTCGACGAGAAGAGATCGACGCGGGACAAGGGCAGAGGAGGTGGTGGTCGACGGTGGGAGTGTTGGATCTGTCACGACCCCGACCACCTTTCCTACGAGTGTCCCGACCGCGATGACAGCGACGAGGACGACACCAAGGGAGGCCGCGGTCGATCGACCAGCCGTTGCCAACGTCGAGATGCGAAGCCGCGCAAGGAGAAGCAGACGTCGGAGAAGACGTCGTCGACGAAGGACGTCGACAACTCCAGCGGCAAGAGCCGAGGCGACGGGGAGGCGTCGTGCTCGATGGTCGGTGTAGTGGAGCCGACGGTCTCGCTGGCGCCGGAGGCTGGCGAGGACTTCCAGGTGGTGGCGGCAGCTGTACAAGCCAACCCGATGGCGGTGCTACTCGACAGCGGCTGCACCCACCAGCTGATGGGGACGAAGGCGGTCTTCATCGACATGACGCCATGCAACGGGGCCGGGCGCGGGGCTAGGGGTTGACGGGGCCGGGCGCGGGGCTAGGGGTCGACGAGGCCGGGGGCGCGGGCTAGGGGTCGACGGGCCAGGGCGCTCGGGCTAGGGGTCGACGGGGCCGGGCGCGGGGCTAGGGGTCGACGGGGCCGGGCGCGGGCTAGGGGTCGACGGGGCCGGGCGCAGGGCTAGGGGTCGACGGGCCGTGGGCGCGGGCTAGGGGTCGATGGGCCGGGCGCGGGCTAGGGGTCGACGGGGCCGGGCGCGGGGCTAGGGGTCGATGGGGCTAGGCGCGGAGCTAGGGGTCGGCGAGGCCGGGGGCTTGGGCTAGGGGTCGACGGGCCGTGGGCGCGGGCTAGGGGTCGACGGGCCGGGCGCGGGGCTAGGGGTCGACGGGGTCGCTCGCGGGGCTAGGGGTCGACGGGGCCGGGCGCGGGGCTAGGGGTCGACGGGGCCGGGCGCGGGGCCAGGGGTCGACGGGGACGGGCGCGGGCTAGGGGTCGACGGGCCGTGGGCGCGGGCTTGGGGTCGACGGGTCCGGGCGCGGGGCTAGGGGTCGACGGGGCCGGGCGCGGACCTAGGGGTCGACGGGGCCGGGTGCGGAGCTAGGGGCCGACGAGGCTGGGGGCGCGGGCTAGGGGTCGACGGGCCGTGGGCGCGAGCTAGGGGTCGACGGGCCGGACGCGGGGCTAGGGGTCGACGGGGTCGCTCGCGGGGCTAGGGGTCGACGGGGCCGGGCGCGGGGCTAGGGGTCGACGGGGCCGGGCGCGGGCTAGGGGTCGACGGGCCGTGGGCGCGGGCTAGGGGTCGACGGGCCGGGCGCGGGGCTAGGGGTCGACGGGGCCGGGGGCGCAGGCTAGGGGTCGACAGGCCGGGCGCACGGGCTAGGGGCGAAGGGCCTACGGGCGGGGCCTAGGGGCCTGGCCTAGGGGTCGACAAGCAGTAGGGGCAGCATGAGGGCTGCAGAGGGCGTCTAGCAGGGTAGCGCTGTGGTGGGCCCAAGGAGAAGCGGTCCTAGCGGAGGACATGCTCTGAAACCATGTCAGAATAATGAACAAGAATGAATGAACTATGAAACAGTTGGGTACAAGTACTAACCCTAAGTGGGCTGTACCCCTTATGGGCTACCCCACTATAGCCTATACAAATGTAAAAGCTATAATGTTCTGACTAGGCGGGGCGCTATAGGGGCGTGACAGGCGCCGCTAGAGGGACTAAGGTTAGCTATGGGAGGAAGGGCGGAGGCGAGGGTCCTAAATCCAGCGTGATACCGTACCATGTTACTGTAGAAAGTGAACGATATGACTATAATGAGAGCATACACTTGGGATACGTATCAACCCATACCCCGTATAGCACAACCTGATCTAGCCTAGAAGAACACATGCAAATATATGTACGCTATGTATACTCAGGAAATAAGCCATTTTATCCCAGTGGTCTAGTGGCTGGGATTCTAACAAGGGAAGCCAAAGTCGACATGGGAGGTAGCTTCAGTTCAGGGTAGAGGATATGTTAGAGACTAAGGACGGAGTCTATGAAGATTAGGGGCTGAAATATCTCAAAATCGTCAACTACAATTCTGGACAGAAATGTCGTCGTCACAAGAAACGTCGTCGACGATTAACGCACAATTAGAATTCTCTCAAACTCGAGTATGTTGTAGCCCTTGACCGTGGCTATCTTTCCCAATTTGAATAGTATCAAAATCTGGAGTATCACTCGAGTTATGAACTTCGGCGCACTAGGGGGTATGCTGCCATAGAAAACGTAACTCAATCACAAGAGTCTCACAAGTTCACACAAGAAAGTTAGAGTAGCAATTGAACCAGGTAGGAGGGGATGAGGAGGACGAGAGGGAAGGTCCCAAATGAGTCCCCAACCAAGGACACCCCATACCACACAATTCCCCTCTCTATAGGCACCCCAACTTTGACATTTGTCACTTTCCCAACTCATGCCATCCACCTCACCCAACTTGGCCACACTTGCCAACCTGGTTTGGCACCTCCCAACCACTTGGCAGCATCTACAATGATGTTGACGAATTTCCCAACCCCCAAGAGTCTGTACTCCTTATGGAGTCAACACCACAACTTCTTATGAGGACAGGGATGTCTACATCGAGATGTGGCAGATCCCAGTGGTCCCTATGCCTAAGGAGAGGCAAGTGGCAGCAAGCATCAGCACCAAGGATGGAGCGGTCGGTAGCGACGATGGCGCGAACGGTCGCGCTAAGGAGAATGAGCTCAAGAAGAGCAAACCTGGAGGGACCAGCAAGTTCAGTGAACCTAAGGAGAGTGGTGCAGCAACCAAGGAGCAGCAAAAGGGTGAGGAGAACCCAGAGGCAGCAGCGGAGGAGGACTACGGAGAGAGTATGTGGGGCGCTATTGCGAGCGCGGCATTCTCCAATCCAACTTCGGCTACGGGGGAGTGTGATTGGCTCACCTTGCATCGGCGCATGGGGCATGTGGCCCTGCCCATCTTGCAGCAGCTAGTGAAGAATGAGATGGTTGCTGGCATACGTGTGAAGGGGGAGCCCGATGAGGTGCTTGGCTGCCCGACGTGCATTCAAGCCAAGTTCACCCGGTTTCCGTTCCCTAGTTCGGAGGCAACGGCAAAGGCACCGCTTGATGAGGTGGTGATGGACGTGGTGGGCCCCCTGAAGCTTGGAGCTGCTGGAGCTGAGTATTTTCTCACCATTGTCGATGTCTACACCCGCATGACTAGGGTGTACGTGCTGGCCAAGAAGAGCGACGTGGCTGAAACGTTGAAGACGGATTGGTTCCCGATGGTGGAGCGGCAACAAGACCGTCTAGTCAAGTCAATCCGCACCGATCGAGGGGGAGAGTTCCTGAGCAAGGAGTTTGGGTTGTGGCTGAAGAAGAATGGTATTCGGCACTCCCTCACCATGCCATACTCCCCTGCAATGAACGGCATCGCCGAGCGAGCGAACCGCACAATCACGGAGGCGGCACGCGGGTTGCTCATTGAAGCCGGGCTACCCGACTATTTCTGGCCTGATGCGGTGCGGAGCGCGTGTGTGGCCAAGAACAGAGCTTTGACTCATGTGGGAGCAGACAAATGGGTGCCCTATGTGGAGTGGCTAGGAAGGAAGCCAAAGGTGGATATGCTTCGGGTGTTCGGGTGCATGTGCATGGCGCTCGTGCCTAAGCATCTTCGGCACAACAAGCTTGGTGCCAAGGCGGTGTGGGCCGTGCACTTGGGCATGGCTCAAAACAGCAAGGGATGGCTTCTTTGGGACCCATTCACCAAGAAGTTCTTGGTGAGCAGGGACTGCAAGTTCATGGAGAACTTCATGTACAAGGATTGGAAGGCGGAGAATGAGGCGAAGATAGGCGTGCGGTTTAGGGAGGTGAAGAGTTCCGGTTTGGAGCATGTGGAGCTGCCTTTGGAGCTGAGCAGCGGCAGCACAACCACAAGGCAATCCTCCCTTGTGAATGGGGGAGAGGAGGCCAATGATGCAGAGGAAGAAGAGGAGGAGGTGCAGCAAGTGAGCGAGCGTGCACCGTCACTCCCTTCCCGTACTACGAGTGCTCCACGGATTCGAGCCACACCGCAGCAACGCCAAGGCCTTCAAGTCCCTGCAGCTGAGGAGGAAGGAAGGGGGAAGAGGAGAGTTCAACCCCCTAATAGGCTGACCTATGATGCGCCGGGAAAGCAGGGCAAGACAGCCCTGGCCGGAGCGGCAATGATGGTCGGAGACGACGAGGAGAGTGACTACGAGGAGTGTGCCTTCGCGTTCTTCTCTCCGGTGGAGATGCCGGGAGAACCAGCAACTCTCAAGGAGGCTTTGGAGAGTAGTGATGCTGAGGAGTGGAAGAAGGCCATGGAGAGTGAGCTGAAGAGCATCGAGGAGAATGACACGTTTGAATTGGTGGAGCTACCGGAGGGGCGTACGGCGATAACGTCCAAGTGGCTCTTCAAAATCAAGTCGGATGCCGACGGCAAGATCGAGCGCTACAAGTCTAGGCTTGTAGCCAAGGGGTACCAGCAGAAGGAGAAGGTGGACTTCAAGGAGCTGTTTGCCCCTGTGGTGAAGCCGACGACGCTGCGAACCCTATTCGCGGGAGCCGCCATCAAAGGATGGGTAGTAAAGCAAATGGACATCGTAACGGCATTCCTTAACGGCATCCTTGAGGAGGAGATTTTTATGGCGCAGCCAGAGGGGTTTGATGATGGTAGTGGCAGAGTGTGGAAGCTGAAGAAGGCCCTCTATGGGCTGAAGCAGGCCCCTAGGCAATGGTACATGAAGCTGCGCGGAGTGTTGGAGGGAATCGGCTTCACTCCCTCAACGGCCGATCACTCCTTGTTCATGCTTGGCGAGGGGGAGCAGAGGAGTTTCATGGTGGTTTATGTGGATGACATCCTCATTTTCTCACCCTCTTCTGACCTTGTGAAGGAGGTGATGCTGAAGCTTCAAGACAAGTTCAAGTGCAAGGCCCTTGGTGACGTGAGCTTCTACCTTGGGCTCCACATCGAACGAGATGTGGAGAAGCGGTGCATGCGGGTGCATCAACGAAAGTACCTGGAGGCATTGGCTGCCAACTCTGGGCAGAGTGAAGGCCATGTGGCTACACCCTTTCCCTCTGGGTTCAAGTGTGTGAAGGGACCAGAGGAGGAGAGCGTTGGTGAAGAGGAAAGGCGCCGATTTCACTCGTTGGTGGGCAGCCTCATGTATGCGGCGGTAAACACCCGGCCGGACGTCGCGTTTGCTACCGGGCAGCTGGCTAGGGTTGTGCAATGCCCTAATGAGGAGCAGGTAGCAGCTGGAATGAGGGTGGCCAAGTATCTTGGCCAAACACCGACCGTTGGGCTGCAATACTCGGCGGCGGCACAAAGGCGCCAAAAGGGCGCGGATGGTGTTGAACCCGGGCGTTTGTTCCTCACCGCCTACTCGGATGCTTCATATGCATCAGAACCAGAGGACATGACAAGTGTGGGAGGCTTCATATGCTGTGTTGGTGGAGGCCCAACTGCTTGGGAGAGCAAGAAGCAGGTTGACCAAGCTTTGAGCTCGGTGGAGTCCGAGTACATGGCACTCTTCCGTGCCGTACGGGAGATTGTGTGGCAGCGGCGTTTGTTGGCTGAATTGGGGGAGGAGCAGCAAGGACCTACCCCACTGTACTGTGACAGCCAGGGTGCCATTGCTATTGCTAAGAACCCTATGTTGCATGGACTCACGAAGCACATGAGGGTGAAGTGGCATTGGACGAGGAGCATGGTAACCGCGGGTGAAGTTGAGTTGCGCTTCGTGAAGACCACGGGGCAGCCGGCTGACATGATGACCAAGAGGCTGGTGGAGCAGCAGCATTGGAAGTGTTGCAAGCTGGCTGGGATGGCTCTGAACTGAGAGAGCAACATATCCTAAGGCCAACAATCCGAGGGGGAGTTTGTTGGTGCAACCCTACGGTTTGCACTCGGCTTGTTGTCCGTGTGCGTGAATGTGTGTGTGTATGGAATGGTATGAGGGCATGGGATAATATATATTTCATGCTTATAATTGTGTGTGAATGTTGAGTCATGATGTCGAGTGTGTGTGTCGAGTCAATAGCGAGTTATCGCTAGACGCGTGTTACGTGGTCGTTTGTGTCTCGCGCGCGGTTTCTATTTTGTCGTGCGCGGTTTCTATTTTGTCCTGTGTCGAACGTTTGGCGTGTCGCAGGTGTGTGCAGCAGACCCATCAAGAACTCAAGGATGATTTTGTGATGAAGAGCCCGAGCCTTGGTGTCAAGCCTCAAGTGATTTCGAAGCTCGCCAAAAAGGGTACACCTCAAGATATTGAAGATAGTTACATTACTTTGTGTAGTGTAACATTTCACTTGGTGTAGGCCCTAGTGAAGGGTAGTTTCGAGACCCTTCGTGGTTGGGGACAGTGTGGCACTGTTCCACATCACTGTACCTCGGCTCTTGGGGTTTGTAGGAGCTGGGAGTCATTCCCAACTCGTAACTCTTCCTATCTTGTGTTCTAAGACTATAGTGGCTGCCATAGTACCGTTCGTTCAAACCAACGCTGTGTCGTCAATTCTTTATCAAATCGTGCAATCTAAATTGCTAATTGTAGACGACGTGAAGACGCTCCAGATCCAATTTGAATCAAGTCATTTGCAGCTGTGAGCAGAACGCTATCAACGTTTGAAGCCGCTGTGCAGAAATCCGTCTGTGCTCTCTATCTTTCGTTTTAGGCACATTCAAGCCTATTGTGACTATAACACAACACTTTTAGGTTTCCTACTTGTACTCACCTGCTTGCTAATTCAGTCACTCATTCGGTCAGTATTCTGACATGGTATTCTGAGCAGGTTCCCTCGTGGGAACGTTTTTTATTTTAGGGCCCACCACGAACATTTTTTTTTCCTGCCCTGCCCGAAGCGCGCCTCGCGCCTGCCTTACCTGCGCCGTCGCGCGCCCTTCCTTAGCTGGCCCGTCGAGGCCCTGCCTCAGCCGGCCCGTCTCGGCCCGTAGCTGCCCGTCGCTGGCCCGTCGCCACGCGTCGCGGCCCTGCCTTAGCCGCCCACTGCGGCCCCGTGCTGCCCTTCGCCGCCCGTCGCTGGCCCGTCCCGGCCCGTCTAGGCCCGACCCGGCCTGTTACGGCCCGTCGCCGGCCCATCCCGGCCCCTTTGCCGCCCGTCGTCGGCCCGTTCGCCGCCCGTCGCGGCCTCTGCCCTGTAGCCGCCCCCTGTCGCGGCCCTGCCCTGCAGCTGCCCCCTGTCGCGGCCCTGCCCTACAGCCGCCCACTGTCGCGGCCCTGCCTTCGCCACCCGTCGCGGCCCCTGCCCTGCAGCCGCCCCCTGTCGCGGCCCTGCCTTGCTGCCGCCCCAGTCGCGGCCCTGCCTTCGCCGCCCGTCGCGGCCTCTGCCCTGCAGCCGCCCCTGTCGCGGCCCTGCCCTGCTGCCGCCCACTGTCTCGGCCCTGACCTAAACCGCCAGCTGCGGCTCTGCCCTGCACCCGCCCCTGGTAAGCACCCGCGCTACCCTGCCGCGCCGCACCGCCTGCTACTGCGACGCGCCGCCAAGAACCGAGCCACGCCGCCCTACCGAGCCGCGCCGCCCAGCCGAGCCGCGCCGCCCCACCGAGCCGCGCCGCCCAGCCGAGCCGCGCCGCACTGCCGAGCCGCGCTGCCCTTCTGCTTGCACTGCTTCTGCTGCCACTACTGCTACTGCTGCTACTGCTGCTACTGCAGCTATAGCTAGCCCTACTGTTCTCACCTTTGATGCTGAGGGGCGTGCAGTTGACTTTGACGTGTGGGTTGACGACCTGCAGCTCTTTCTTCAGTGTGACTCTAGGGATGGGGTATCCCTTTTCGATCACACGTCCGGTGTCTCTACTGCACCTGCTGCCACTGCTGACAGTACGGTTCGCTCGCAGTGGACCACTCGTGACGCTGTTGCTCGCCTTGCTGTTCGTAGTCACCTACCGCCTGCTGAGCGCGCGCATTTTGGCCAGTACAAGACTGCTAAGTCTTTGTACGACGCTGTAGTTGCGCGCTACTCCTCCCCTGCCACTGCTGCCCTCAGCCGCCTCATGCTGCCGCACCTTTTCCTTGACCTTGCCACCTTTGCCACAGTTGCTGACCTCATTACTCACCTCCGCACTAGTGACGCCCGCTACCGCGCTGCCCTTCCCACTGATTTCTGTGCCAAGAACCCCCCCCCCCATGTACATCACCCTTTACTACCTAGTCACCCGCCTCCTTGACTCCCTTGCTTCAGTCAGGGACCACTTTCTCTCCCTTTGCCCCACCGAGCTCACAGTCGACCTGCTAGAGGAGCGCCTCGCTGCAGCTGAGAAGATTATCTTAGCTGTAGGTGCTTCTCGCGGCGACCGTCGCACCCCTATCTTTGAGGGGTGTTCCCATGTCCCCCTTCTCCCCTCTGTTGCTTCTGCTGCTGCTTTCGACCTCGTTGGCACTGAGGAGGTCGGGGCTGCGTCTGCTCCCAGTGGGAGGCGCCACAACAGCAAGGGCAAGGGGAGCAAGGGTGGTGGAGGGGACGGCGGGGGCGGCGGCGGAGGCGGTGAAGGAGGCGGAGGGGGTGGCGGTGGAGGTGGGGGTGGTGCCGGGAGTGGGTGCTTCAGTGGCGGCGGTGGAGGTGGTGGAGGCAGCACTGGAGGTGGTGGAGGCAGCGGCAGCGGTGGTGGAGGCAGCGGCAGCGGTGGTGGAGGTGGCGGCGGCGGTGGTGCTGGTCGAGGTGCAGCCACGCAGCGTGGAGGCTTTGGTGGTAGCCAGCGCCAGCAGCAGCCGCGTTCCCGTGAGACCCCGTCGGCCCAGCAGCTTCGTGAGTGGTACGCTGGGCGTGGGAGGTCTGCGGGTGCTGGTCCCTGTACTTACGTTCTTCGCACCGGCGGGCGCCGTGGGGAGACGTGCGGGCTGCCACACACTGCGCAGCGCTGCTTCGGTCGCCTGACTGACGCTTGGCGCGCCCAGTTTTCTAACGCTGTTGAGCTCCCTCGCTGGGGTGATCTGCTTAGGCAGAATGTTGCTATCTTTGATCTTGATTTCGATGCTATCCTTGCTGCCATGTATGCTGTGACTGATAGTGCTGAGGGTGACTGTTACCTGAGTGTCCCGCCCGACCCGGGCATTGAGGCTCTGGGTGCTAGTGCGTCTGCTGCTCTAGGTACTGGTGAGTCTGCTGCTCCAGGTGCTGGTGAGTCTGATCTCTCTGGCACTGCACCTACTGAGGCCTTGCACACTTTCACACTTGACTCTGGTGCTTCGCGCTCTTTCTTCTGCGACAGCACCACACTCACGCCGCTCAGTCGGCCTGTCGCAGTCTCCCTGGCTGACCCCTCTGGGGGCCTAGTCCTTGCGCACTCTTCCACGGTTCTACCGTGTCCTGCGGCCCCGTCGGGCTTTCTGTCGGGACTCCACCTCCCCTCGTTCTCTACGAACTTGGTGAGTGGAGCTGACCTCCAGGACGCGTGGGATGACCAGTTCACCCCTGGAGGTCAGCGTGTGACCCACTGCACTTGCTCTCGGACGGGCTGCCACTTGGCCACGTTCACCCGTCGGCCTGGGTCGAGTCTGTACACACTGACTACTGCGTCTCCTCCGGTCACTGCGTCTGGTCAGGTAGCCGCGTCTAGTCAGGTGTTTGCTGCCGCGTCGACATCTAGTCCAGAGTCTGCCCCCTTCTCGTGTCGTCCTCTGTTGCACGAGACTCTCCTTTGGCACCACCGCCTTGGTCACCCCTCCCTGCCTCGTCTTCGAGGTATGGCCTCCCGTACCCTTGTCTTGGGTCTCCCCCGGTCCCTCCCTCCCCTTCCTCCGGGGCCTGCCCCTACCTGTGTTCCTTGTGTCGAGGGCCGGCAGCGCGCCGCTCCTCACTCCTGCGAGTTCCCTCCGACAGAGGCTCCCCTGCAGACTCTTCACATGGACGTGTGGGGCCCATCCCGCGTCCGTGGACAGGGTCACGAGCGTTACTTCCTGCTGGTCGTTGACGACTACTCGCGCTACACCACAGTCTTCCCCTTGCGCAGCAAGGGTGAGGTCACAGAGGTGTTGATCGACTGGATCCGCGTTGCCCGTCGCCAGCTCAGCGAGCGTTTCGGCTCGGACCTTCCTGTTCTGCGTCTGCACTCAGACAGAGGTGGTGAGTTTTTCTCCGACCTTCTCAGGGCCTTCTGTCGTGCGGAGGGCATCCACCAGACGTTCACGCTTCCGGCCTCCCCACAGCAAAATGGGATTGCTGAGCGCCGCATTGGCATGGTCATGGACGTCGCTCGTACGTCCATGATCCATGCGGCTGCTCCCCATTTTCTGTGGCCATTCGCGGTTCAGTACGCTGCGCATCAGCTCAACCTTCAGCCTCGTGTCTCCTTGCCGGAGACCACACCTACTCTGCGGTGGACGGGGAAGGTTGGCGATGCGTCTGTGTTCCGTGTCTGGGGATCTCGAGCTTTTGTCCGCGATACTTCAGCGGACAGGCTGTCCTCCCGTGCCGTTCCCTGCGTCTTCCTCCGCTTCCCCCCTGACGCACCCGGGTGGCAGTTCTACCACCCCACCTTGCGTCGTGTTCTGTCCTCTCAGGACGTCAGGTTTGACGAGTCGGTGTCTTACTACCAACTCTTTCCCTACCGCACTGCCTCTCTCCCCCGCCCGCCACTCTTCCTAGCACCAGGTGCTCCTCCGGTAGACCCCCTCCCCCCTCAGGGTCCAGCCCCTCAGGTGTGTCCCAGGTAGACCCTGCCGAGCCGGTCGATGTAGCTGTCGACTCAGAAGCTGCTAGGGGTGCTGAGCCTACGGGTGCGGGGACTGAGGGTGCTGAGCCTGCGGGTGCGGGGACTGGGGGTGCTAAGCCTGGGGTTTCTTTGTCTGAGGGTGCGGAGCCTGGGGGTGCTGAGCCTGAGCGTGTGGAGCCTGGGGGTGCTGAGCCTGGGGGTGCTGGGCCTGGGGGTGCTGAGCCTGAGCGTGCTGAGTCTGGAGGTCCTCCGGGTGTCCCGTCGCGGCGGGAGCCCCTCTCTCCACAGCAGCTTCGTGAGTGGTACGCTCGGCGCTGTCGAGGTGCTGCTGGTGCTGCAGGTGCTGGAGGTGCTGCTGGAGCTGCTGGAGGTGCTTCTGGAGCTGCTGGAGGTGCTATTGGTGCTGGAGTTGCTGGAGGTGCTGCTGGAGGTACTGGGGCTATTGGAGGTCCTGCTGGTGTTGGAGCTGCTGGAGGTGCTGGAGCAGCTGGTCCTGGAGGTGCTCGTACTGGAGGTACTGGAGCTGCTGGGGCTGGTGGTGCTGCAGGAGTTGGAGCTGCAGGTGCTGGAGCTGTTGCTACCGGAGGTGCTTCTGGAGCTGGAGCTGCTGGAGGTACTTGAGCTGGTGGTGCTGCGGGAGTTGTAGCTGGTGACCCTGGAGCTGAGGGTATTGGTGCTGTCTCTGCTGTTTCTGGAGGCGCTGCGCGGCCGCGGCCGTACTACGTTCCGCTCCTTCAGCAGGTTCTTGGTCTCCCGCCTTCTCCTGGTCCTACTCCTCCTTTACTGAGTCCACCGCCTGTCCAGTCACAGTCGCAGTTACAGCCGACCTCTCCACTGCCTGGTCCTTCTCCTTACTCTGGACCGACTAGAGGTCTTACGGAGCGTCGTGAGCCTGAGTCTCGTCCTGTGTCGCCTAAGTCTCTTTCTGAGTCGCCTGTCCGCACTGTTCGCGCTGGTCGTCGTGTTTCGCGTCCGCGTCCTCCTCCTGTCCCTGGCACTCACTCTATGACACTGCGTCCTTCCACTGCTCCACAGCGTGTCCCTCTGCCGTCTCCTCCTGCGTCCTCTCTTCCTGAAGGTCCGGACCCAGAGTTTGACTCCCTTCGTGCTGCTAGTCCTACTGTCACGCGCTTTCTGGCCACTGCTGTCACTGACCTTTTGTTTGAGTCCACTGCTGCGTCTGCTCTCGTTGCTGAGCTTGTTGACTTTGCTGCCGCCTGTCGCCTAGACTTCGCCACTAGTCTTGTTGCTGAGTCTGCGTCTGCATCTGTCTGTCCTCCGTCCGTTGGGGGTGAGTGTGCTCTTGGCACGGACGTTCTTGAGGACAGACAGGAGGAGTTTGAGTGCTTTTCCGCTGCTGTACCTCATCTCGTGTCCATGCTGCTTGCCCCTGAGGGAGACCTGGATGCACCAGACATCCCGACCCCGCGCTCTTACGCAGAGGCGTTAGAGGGTCCCTACTCCTCTCAGTGGCAGGCAGCCATGGACGCAGAGATGGCTTCCTGGAAGTCCACAGGCACCTACGTCGACGAGGTTCCCCCGCCTGGGGCGAACATCGTCAGTGGCATGTGGATCTTCAGGGTGAAGCGGCCGCCGGGTTCTCCGCCTGTCTTCAAGGCGCGTTACGTTGCACGTGGCTTCAGTCAGCGACAGGGAGTTGACTTCTTCCAGACCTTCTCCCCTACCCCGAAGATGACCACTCTTCGGGGACTGCTTCACGTCGCCGCTCAGCGTGACTACGAGCTCCACTCGCTTGACTTCAGCACAGCCTTCCTACAGGGCAGCCTGCACGAGGAGATCTGGTTGCGCCGCCCACCTGGCTTCACTAGGTCGTTTCCTGCTGGTACCCAGTGGAGCCTCCAGCGGCGAGTCTACGGTCTCTGCCAGGCACCCCGTGAGTGGCACGACACACTGAGGACGACTCTTGCTACTCTTGGTTTTGGTCCTTTCACTGCTGACATGTCACTGTTTCTACGCACCGACACCACTCTGCCGCCGTTCTACGTTCTCGTGTACGTAGACGACTTGGTCTTTGCTACTGCTGATACTGAGGCACTCGCCCACGTGAAGTCTGAGCTGCAGAAGAGATACACGTGCACAGACCTGGGTGAGCTGACAAGCTATCTTGGCTTGCGGATCACCCAGGACAGAGCACAGCGCGCCATTACCTTGACTCAGTTACACATGGTGCAGCAGATCCTTCAGCGCTTCGGCTTCACGTACTCCTCGCCACAGTCCACTCCTCTGCCTACCGGTCACTCACTCTCAACTCCACCTTCAGACGAGTCCGTAGAGCTGAGTGGCCCGTATCCAGAGCTTGTGGGCTGCCTCATGTACCTGATGACTTGCACACGACCTGACCTCGCATACCCTCTCAGCCTTCTGGCTCGCTACGTGGCTCCCGGTAGGCACCGAAAGGTGCACTGGGATGCTGCGAAGAGGGTGTTGCGCTACTTGTGCAGTACGTCGGGCATGGGGCTCGTGCTTGGAGGACGGGCTCGAGTTATCCTCACTGGTCACGCAGACGCTTCCTTGGTTGACGACTTGTCTAAGCAGCGGTCGTCACATGGTTACACCTTCAGTCTTGGCTCCGGTTCTGTCTCTTGGCGGTCTACCCGCTCTTCTTCTGTTCTCAGCTCTAGTTGTGAGGCTGAGATCTACGCTGGGGCCATGGCTGCACAGGAGTTACGCTGGCTCACCTACCTGCTGACCGACTTGGGAGAGGCGCCTCGTTCTCCTCCAGTTCTGTACGTCGACAACAAGGCCATGCTTGCCTTGTGTCAGGAGCACAGACTGGAGCACAGAACGAAGCACATTGCTCTGCGCTACTTCCTTGCTCGAGAGTTGCAGCAGCATGGCCAGCTTCTTCTTGCTTACGTGGCCTCTCAGGCCAACACTGCTGATGTTTTCACCAAGGCACTTCAGCCTTGTGATCATCAGCGTTTCTGTACTGTTCTAGGCCTTGTACCTACTTTGCCTCACTTGCTTACTTCTTGACTCTGCTTGTACTGTACTCTCTATACATATGCCTGCATGCTTACACTTGCTAGGTTGTGTTCACTGTATTGTTTGTTCTCCTTTATATAACTCTGCATGTGAACTGGCCTTGTGGCCATTTGCTTGTGCTCAGACTGCGTGGTGACTTTGTGATCCACCCTGAGCTTGTTTTGCCTTTCTTGACTGGTCTTGTGGCCCCTTGTTCTCCCTCACTTTGCCTATGGGGGTGTGTCAAACTTATATGCTATAGTCTATCTACGCTGTAGTGGGGTAGTTCATACAAGGTACAACACTTTTAGGTTTCCTACTTGTACCCACCTGCTTGCTAATTCAGTCACTCACTCGGTCAGTATTCTGACAAAAGGTGTGCGCTCAACTCCTCGACTGGCGACGCCGCGGTGTTGCAGTTTCAGTCGGCCGGCTCCAAGATTGGTCACGCGAAGTGATGAAGGTGCTGTTCCCGGAAGTCAAGTGGAAAGGGAGTCAGCGGTGGTCGGAGCGGTTCCGCAAGTCGTGGAACCTCAGCGTGCGCATGAAAACTAAGGTGGCGCAGAAAACGCAGTAGCGTAAGTGCATCGTTTCCCACTTACCTCGAGCGAATTCGCATGGTTTAAGAGTTGTTGCTCCCGTGTGAATATCTTTATCTTGTAGCGGTAATCATCCTTCTTCCTATCTGTCCTTCCCTCCCCGTGCGCAGACGTGGCGACGCAGTGCAAAGAATTTTGGCAGTTCGTCCGGGACGCACGCAACGAGTACGCGATCAACAATCGATACATAATCAACGTCGACCAGACGCCTCTTTGGTTGGAGATG
The DNA here is from genome assembly GCA_947471745.1 of Closterium sp. Naga37s-1. Classification (NCBI taxonomy): domain Eukaryota; kingdom Viridiplantae; phylum Streptophyta; class Zygnematophyceae; order Desmidiales; family Closteriaceae; genus Closterium; species Closterium sp. Naga37s-1. Next base: position 601,567 of record CANJKZ010000960.1, read on the forward strand.
CCGGCCACTACCACCGTGGAGCAGACGGGCGTGAAGTCGGTGCCCATCCGCAGCGGTGGTTACCCAGAAAGAAAGAGTCACCGTGATGCTGGCGTGCACGGCGACGGGCGAGAAGTTGAAGCCGTGGGTGTTTTTCAAGCGCAAGACACTGCCTAAGGGTGACTTCCCGAACGGTAAGCACGTGTTCTTGTGCGTGTTTTGGACGTTCAAAACAAAAAAAAAGGATTAACCACCACTTGCTTGTGTGCAGATGTCGTGGTCGGCTGCCAAGCGAACGGGTGGATGGAGGCCACGGGCGTCATCCAGTGGCTCGATGAGGGCGTGGTGCCGTTCCTGAAACCGAAATTCAGCGTGCAGAGTCAGAGCGCCATGCTATTACTCGACTCCTACCGTGGTCACCTTACCAAGGAAGTCAAGGCGAGATTCGCGGCGCTCAACATCGTGCTGGCGGTCATCCCGGCGGAATGCACGGCAGACGTGTAGCCGCTCGATGTGTCGGTGAACAAGAGCTTCAAAGCGAGTGTTCGCCAGCAGTACCGTCATACCCCGGATATAAGCGTCACCCTCGGATAAGCGCCTGGCGCTTTTAATTGGCGCATGGCGCTTATATCCGCTGCTCGATTATAAGCGCACCCCCTGAAAAAACTTGTTTTATTATAAGCACACGTAAACTTATAAATTTTGAAATGTGTTCAAAATGCTGTAACGATTTTTACTTTAGCAGGCGGATGTGTTGCAGATTCGGTTCCCTTCACATTCGGACCCTGCACTGGATGCGGGTCCACTCAGCAGGAGCTGTCAGGAGCTGTCAGGAGCTGGATGTGAGTCAGATTGGGTGTATCTCCCAGCGCGCGAGATTTTCACAGACGACCCCATGTAACTTCGACTCGATTGGAAAGGCAAGCACGAGATCTACAGTTTGGTGTTAAAAAATAGAAAAAAATATATATGTCATTTTATAAACGCCGGCGCTTATAAATTTACTCGATTATAAGCCCACCCCCCCTGAAAAAACCTGTTTTATTATTGCCCCCCATGGGGGTATATCCGGGGTATGACGGTACCAATCAGGCCCTACGATATCAGGAATTTTTCCCTGAAATTCCTGATTTCCAGGGTTTTTTTTTAACCTACACTGATTTTCCAGTGTTCAGCTTTTTGTGGGGCTGATTTTTCAGCCTTCACCTAGCACATGACTCTGAACTTTCAGCAAATTTTTTTTAGTGACACTGATTCCACTACGTTGTAACGAATCCGACCCTGAAAGCGATTCCTACACGGTTCGTGTGTAGTTGCCCGGCTGTACAGGGAATATCAGATTCCCGCGGTGTCAGCAGGGCGTGGCGGTGAGTAGCAGACAAATTTGCCTCGTAGAGGGATGCGTTGTTGGCGCGCGTGGTGCAATGATTGGCCACTTTGACAGCATTTCCTGATTTGGCCAATTACAGGGTTGCAGCACAGCGATGCTGGCAGGCAGCGCAACGAGGGATTCAGGCCCATGTGAAGCATCTGTGGTCCTCTGGCCCGTTTTGTCTAAGTCGTGCTGGCAAGCACGGATGCATCCACGCCGCCCAGCCGTGCTGCCAGCCATCCAGTCTCCCACCCCAGTCTGCTCCATGCTTTCCTTCCATCTAGCATGTGTAAGGTTTCATCGCGTTGCTGCCTGGTGTACCAAGAGGCAGTCAGCCGTGTGTCCTCTCTTCCTGGCAAACCTCCATCGTTCAGCTAGCTAGGGAGTCCCGTTAGATGCTGCTTGTTCACAGCGCAATCAATGGTGGACCACCCGGACGCCATTGAACGACCTGATGACCCCGGCGATGAACCCGCTCGTCGTTCGCCAATTGATCTGTCCGCGGCCGTTACCGGGCTGGATCTGCTATTCTCCAACTTAGCGGCAGTAGATAACCATGGAAAGGCGCCTGCAGTCGTGCCGACCGTCGATGTTCCATTTGAACCCATCGACGAGCCTCTGTGTCCCTCCCCTACTGCGCCCGTGTTGGAGCAAGACAGCTCCAACCCTTCAGGTGAAGAAATCGCGGCGGTGCCAGTGGCTTCCGCCAGGTACACGCAGTCAACGCTGCCGTGGCCCAAGAAGGGAGGTCCCACTGGTGCAACACCGGCTTCGCCAGCCGACCAACTGTCGACGCCCGCGACCGCAGGCACGTAGGCGTCGCCCTCAACACCTGGGCCTTCTAAACCGGCAGGGCCAGACGCAACCTACGCGGAGGCTCTGTATAAGTACAAAAGCGAGTGGCTCGAGCGGTTTTCTTGGCTTATTCTGCTAAAAAAAGCTGACGGTTTCCCCGCTTTCAAGTGCAGCATCTGTACGGAGCACGCAGGCTACGCTGGACCGTGTGGGAGAGGCGGAAAGGGCGCCACAGACGTTCAGACGCAGGCGTTCAAACGGCATGCGGCAACTACCAAGCACAAGGAGGCGTTGAAACACCAGCAGAAGCTTCTCGACGACGCCGCTACGCAGCCACAGATCAACGGCGACAATCTCGCTCGCGACACGGAGAAGGAGCGGGTCATCAAGCTCCTCGACTCCCTGCTCTTCGTGACCAAGCAAGATGCACCCATAGAGTTATGGGTGAATCTTGTCAGAACATATATATAGCTTATGCTGTTGTGTAGGCTATAGTGGGGTATCCCATAGGGGGTACAACCCAATTAGGGTTTCCTATGTGTACTCACTTCATTCATAGTTCATCCATTCGCTTTCTCCTTTTCTCATGGTATCAGAGCAGGTCCCCTCCTAGGGACTGTTTCTAGGGCCCACCGAAGCGCGCCCCGAGGCGCGCTTTCTTTTTTTTTAGCGACCCTCCGTGTCGCCCCTAGCGGCCCGTTGCGCCGCCCTCACCTACGCGGCCCCACCGCCCTCACGTCGCGGCCCCGCCGCCCTCACGTCGCGGCCTCGCCGCCCTTGCCTACGCGGCCCCGCCGCCCTCACTTGCGCGGCCCCGCCGCACTCACGTTGCGGCCCCGCCGCCCTCACTTCGCGGCCCCGCCGCCCTCACCTACGCGGCCTCGCCGCCCTTGCCTACGCGGCCCCGCCGCCCTCACCTTCGCGGCCCCGCCGCCCTCACTTCGCGGCCCCGCCGCCCTCACCTACGCGGCCCCGCCGCCCTCACTTCGCGGCCCCGCCGCCCTCACCTACGCGGCCTCGCCGCCCTTGCCTTCGCGGCCTCGCCGCCCTCACCTACGCGGCCCCGCCGCCCCACTTCGCGGCCCAGCCGCCTATCCTCACCGGCCCCGCCGCCTATCCCCACCGGCCCCGCCGCCTACGACCGCCGAGCCGCCCTGCCGCCGAGCCGCCCAGCAGCCGAGCCGCCCGGGAGCCGAGCCGCCCTGCTGCCGAGCCGCCCTGCCGCCGAGTCGCCCGGGAGCCGAGCCGCCGAGCCGCCCTGCCGCCGAGCCGCCCTGCCGCCGAGCCGCCCGGGAGCCGAGCCGCCCAGCAGCCGAGCCGCCGAGCCGCCCAGCCGCCGGGCCGCCCTACTGCCGAGCCGCCCGACCTGCCCTGCCTGGTGAGCACAGCACCACTGTTACTGCGTGCCCCTCCCCTACTGCTTGCACTGCTACACTGTCGTCGTCATGGCTACCCCTAGTGTCCTCGCTTTTGACGCTGAGGGTCGAGCCATTGACTTTGAGGTCTGGGTCGACGACCTGCAGCTGTTCTTACAGTGCGATAGGACGGACGGTCTTTCCCTCTTTGACCTCACCTCTGGCGCCTCTCCTGCCCCTGCTGCTGATGCTGACCCCACTGTTCGCTCTCAGTGGGCCACCCGCGATGCTGCTGCACGTCTTGCTGTGCGTCGCCACCTGCCTACCACTGAGCGCGCGCACTTTAGTCAGTACAAGAGTGCTCAGACCTTGTACGACGCTGTAGTTGCGCGCTACTCTTCCCCTGCCACTGCTGCCCTGAGCCGCCTCATGCTACCGTACCTCTTTCCTGACCTTGCTGCCTTTCCCACTGTCGCTGACCTCATTACGCACCTCCGCACTAGTGACACTCGCTACCGCGCCGCCCTTCCTGCTGAGTTCTGCGCCAAGAACCCCCCCCCCATGTACATCACTCTCTATTACATAGTCACACGCCTCCCTGACTCCCTTCACGTAGTCAGGGACCACTTCCTCTCAGTCTGTCCCACCACTCTCACTGTCGATCTCCTCGAGAAGTCCCTCCTGGCGGCGGAGAAGAGCATCGTCGCTGTATGAGCCTCTCGTGGTGACCCTCGCACCCCCATCTTTGAGGGGTGTTCTCCTTCCCCCCTGCTGCCCTCTGTTGCCTCTGCTGCTGCTGCCGACCTGCTTGGTCTTGAGTCGGTCTGCGCGGCGTCTGCCCCTAGCGGGAGACGCCGCCCTGGCAGGGGCAAGGGGGGCAAGGGCGCGGGTGGAACTGGAGGGGGCGGTGGAGGTGGCGGTGGAGGCGGCGGAGGGAGTGGGAGTGGCGGTGGGAGTGGTGGCGGGGGCGGTGGTGGCGGTGGCAGCAGCGGAGGAGGAGGCGGTGGTGGCGGCAGCGGTGGGAGCGGAGGCAGCGGTGGTGGTGGAGGTGGAGGAGGCGGTGGCGGAGGGGGTGGAGCTGGTCGGGGTGGTGCCCCGCAGCGTAGCGGCTCTGGTGGTGGCCAGCGTCAGCAGCAGCAGCAGCAGCAGCGTTCGCGGGACATCCCCCCGCCCCAGCAGCTCCGTGAGTGGTACACGCAGCGTCAGCGGGGTGGGGGTTTTGGTCCGTGCACCTACGTCCTTCGTTCCGGCGACCGCGCGGGTGAGCAGTGTGGGGGTGCCCACCCCACCCAGCGCTGCTTTGGCCGCCTGACGGACGCTTGGCGTCAGCAGTTCCCCGAGGCTAGTGAGATTCCCCGTTGGGGAGAGCTGTCTAGGGCTGGCGTAGCTATCTTTGATCTTGACTTTGATGCTATCCTTGCTGCCATGTATGCTGTGACTATTAGTGAGGAGGGTGACTGTTAGCGGTGTTTCCCGCCCGACCCGGGCATTGGTACTGCTGCGCTAGGTACTTCTGCGGCTGCTGCTCTAGGTGCCAGTGCGTCTGCACTCTCAGGTACTGGTGAGGCTGCGCTCTCAGGTACTGCGTCGGCTTCGGCCTCCCTCACCTTCACGCTTGACTCAGGGGCTTCTCGCTCCTTCTTTCGAGACCGCACCACACTCACGCCGCTTGGCCGGCCGGTTGCAGTCTCCCTGGCTAACCCCTCTGGGGGTCCTGTCCTCTCTCACTTCTCCACTGTCCTCCCGTGTCCGGCTGCCCCCTCGGGCACCTTGTCTGGTCTGTACCTCCCCTCGTTCTCGACGAACTTGGTGAGTGGTGCTGACCTGCAGGATGCGGGGGTTCACCAGTTTACTCCTGCGAGTCAGCGGGTGACCCACTGCTCGGACGCCCGCACAGGCCGACACCTGGCCACGTTTTCGCGTCGGCCGGGGTCGAGTCTCTACACCCTGACCACTGAGTCTCCTCCTGTCCCTGCGTCTGGCCAGGTAGCTGCGTCGGGTCAGGTGTTTGCTGCTGCGTCCAGGTCTGGTCCTGAGTCTGCCCCCTGCTCGTGTCGCCGCCTGTCTCAGGAGACTCTCCTGTGGCACCACCGTCTTGGCCACCCCTCCTTGCCTCGTCTTCGGGGCATGGCTTCCCGTGTCCTTGTCTCTGGTCTTCCCCGGTCTCTCCCTCCCCTTCCTTCGGGACCCGGACCTTCCTGTGTCCCCTGTGTCGAGGGGCGGCTCCGGGCTGCCCCTCACTCCTCCCAGTTTCCCCCGACAGAGGCTCCTCTGCAGACGCTTCACATGGACGTGTGGGGCCCGGCCCGCGTCCGTGGGCAGGGTCACGAGCGCTACTTCCTGCTGGTGGTTGACGACTACTCGCGTTACACCACAGTCTTCCCCTTGCGCAGCAAGGGTGATGTCACTGAGGTGTTGATCGACTGGATCCGCGCAGCTCGTCTCCAGCTCAGGAGGAGCTTCGGCTCGGACTTTCCTGTTCTGCGTCTGCACTCTGACCGAGGTGGAGAGTTCTCCTCTGGCCTTCTGCGAGCCTACTGTCGTGCACGAGGCATCCGCCAGACCTTTACGCTTCCGGACTCTCCACAGCAAAATGGGATTGCTGAGCGCCGCATTGGCATGGTCATGGACGTCGCTCGTACGTCCATGATGCATGCGGCTGCCCCCCATTTTCTGTGGCCGTTTGCGGTTCGGTACGCGGCGCATCAGATCAACCTTCACCCCAGGGTCTCCCGGCCGGAGACCTCCCCAGCTCTGCTGTGGACGGGGAAGGTCGGCGATGCGTCTGCGTTCCGTGTCTGGGGATCTCGGGCGTTTGTCCGCGACTTGTCTGCGGACAAGCTGTCCCCTCGTGCTGCTCCCTGTGTCTTCCTCGGCTTCCCCCCTGACGCCCCAGGGTGGCAGTTCTACCACCCCTCCTCTCGTCGTGTTCTGTCCTCCCAGGACGTCACGTTCGACGAGTCAGTCCCCTTCTACCGCCTCCTCCCCTACCGCACTCCTTCCCTCCCCCCGCCACCGCACTTCCTTGTGCCAGGTCCCCCCCCGGTAGACCCCCTTCCCCCTCAGGGTCCTGCCCCTTCAGGTGTGTCCCAGGTAGACGCGGTCGAGCCGGTCGAGGTTGCTGGTGACTCTGGTCCTGCTGCGGGTGCTGAGCCTGGGGGTGCTGACTCTGGGGGTGCTACGCGCGTGGGTGCTGAGCCTGGGGGTGCTGAGCCTGGGGGTGCTGAGTCTGGGGGTGCTGAGCCTGGGGGTACTGCGACTGGGGGTGCTGCGCCTGGGGGTGCGGAGTCTGGGGGTGCTGAGCCTGGGGGTGCTGCGACTGGGGGTGCTGAGCCAGGGGGTGCTGCGTCTGGAGCTGCTGAGCCTGGAGCTGCGGAGCCTGCGGCCACTGGACCTCCCCTTGTGGCGTCTGGTGGTGGGGGACCTGGCGGTTCTCCGGGTGCTTCGCCTCGGCGGGAGCCCCTCTCTCCACAGGAGCTGCGCGAGTGGTTTGCTCGCCGCTGGAGACGTACTGCTGGAGCTGGAGCTCCTTCGGCTGCTGAGGGTACTTGTGCCGCTGGTCCCGGAGCTGCTGGGCCCTCGGGTCCGCCTGGAGCTGGAGCTGCTGCGGGTGTTGGTGCTGAGACTGCTGCTGTCCTTCCTGGCGGTGGCCCTGCTGCGGGTGCTGCTGGTGCTGCTGCTGAGGGTGCTGTCCCTGCTGTGTCTGGAGTCGCCGCGCGGCCTCGGCCGTACTTCGTTCCCCTCCTACAGCAGGTTCTTGGTCTTTCTCCTCCTGCAGCGTGTCCACCGCCTGTTCAGTCACAGTCCCAGTTAGAGCCCGCCTCCCCACTTCCTGCTCCCTCTCCTTACACTGGTCCCACTGGAGGTCTTGCTGAGCGTCGTGAGCCTGCGTCTCGTCCTGCGTCGCCTGTTCGTGCTGCTCGCGCTAGTGGTCGCGGTTCGCGTCAGCGTCCTCCTCCTGTCCCTGGCACGCACCGGATGTCTTTGCGTCTGTCCACTGCTCCTCTGCGTGCCCCTTTGCCTTCTCCTCCTGAGTCCTCCCTTCCTGCACTTACCGACCCAGAGTCCGACTCTCTTCGTGCTGCTAGTCCTACTGTCACACGTCTCCTTGCTACTGTCGTCACTGACCCCTCTTTTGAGTCCACTGCTGCGTCTGCGCTTGTTGCTGAGCTCGTCGACTTTGCTGCTCGCTGTCGTCTAGACTACGCTGCCGGTCTTGTTGCTGAGTCTGCGTCTGTCTGTCCTCCGTCCGTCGGGGGTGAGTGTGCTCTTGGCACGGACGTCCTTGAGGACAGGCAGGAGGAGTTCCAGTGTCTGGCTGCTGCTTCACCTCATCTCGCGTCCGTACTACTTGCCCCTGAGGGAGACCCGGATGCACTAGACATCCCGACTCCGCGCTCTTACGCGGAGGCCGTAGAGGGTCCCTACTCCTCTCAGTGGCAGGCAGCTATGGATGCAGAGATGGCGTCCTGGAAGTCCACAGGCACCTACGTTGACGCGGTTCCCCCTCCTGGGGCGAACATCGTCAGTGGCATGTGGATCTTCAGGGTGAAGCGGCCGCCGGGCTCTCCACCTGTCTTCAAGGCGCGGTACGTCGCTCGTGGCTTCAGTCAGCGGCAGGGAGTTGACTACTTTCAGACCTTCTCTCCCACCCCGAAGATGACCACTCTTCGGGTGCTACTGCACATAGCCGCTCAGCGCGACTACGAGCTCCACTCTCTTGACTTCAGCACTGCTTTCTTGCAGGGTAGCCTGCACGAGGAGATCTGGCTGCGCCGTCCACCTGGCTTCACTGGGACTTTCCCTCCTGGCACCCAGTGGAGCCTCCGACGGCCAGTCTACGGTCTCCGCCAGGCACCGCGTGAGTGGCACGACACGCTGAGGACTACGCTTGCGGCTCTTGGGTTTGCTCCCTCTACTGCTGACCCGTCGTTGTTTCTGCGCACCGACACTTCTTTGCCGCCGTTCTACATCCTCGTGTACGTCGACGACTTGGTCTTTGCCACAGCTGACACTGCTGGACTAGCCTACGTGAAGTCCGAGCTGCAGAAGAGACACACGTGCACAGACCTGGGTGAACTGCGCAGCTACCTTGGCTTGCAGATCACTCGGGACAGAGCACGCCGCACCATTACCCTGACTCAGTCACACATGGTGCAGCAGGTCCTTCAGCGCTTCGGCTTCACGTACTCCTCGCCTCAGGCCACTCCTCTGTCTACTCGCCACTCGCTCTCAGCTCTGCCTTCGGATGAGTCCGTAGAGTCGAGTGGCCCGTACCCAGAGCTTGTTGGTTGCCTCATGTACCTGATGACCTGCACACGACCTGACCTTGCATACCCTCTTAGCATTCTTGCACGCTATGTTGCTCCTGGGAGACACCGACCAGAGCACATGGCTGCAGCGAAGAGGGTGTTGCGCTACTTGTGCAGTACGTCGGGCATGGGGCTAGTGCTTGGAGGGCGGAGTCCAGTGGTCCTCACTGGGCACGCGGACGCTTCTTGGGCTGACGACCAGGCTACGCAGCGGTCGTCGCAGGGTTACACCTTCAGTCTTGGTTCCGGCTCTGTCTCGTGGCGGGCTACACGCTCGTCCTCTGTTCTCGGCTCCAGTTGTGAGGCTGAGATCTACGCCGGGGCCATGGCTGCACAGGAGCTTCGCTGGCTCACCTACCTGCTGACTGGCCTTGGAGAGCCGCCTCGTTCTCCTCCAGTGCTGTACGTAGACAACAAGGCCATGCTGGCCTTGTGTCGAGAGCAGCGCTTGGAGCACAGAACGAAGCACATTGCTCTCCGTTACTTTCTTGCTCGTGAGCTGCAGCAGCGTGGTCAGTTGCGACTTGCGTACGTGGCCTCTGAGGCCAACACTGCTGATGTGTTCACCAAGGCACTTGCGCCTTGTGACCATCAGCGCTTCTGCACTCAGCTGGGTCTTGTACCTGTCTTGCCTCACTTGCTCTCCTCTTGACCTTGCTTGTACTGTCACATATATATACCTGCTCTTGCTTGTCTAGCTCTATGTATATATGTGTGCACTCCTGCATGTGAACTGGCCTTGTGGCCTTGTCGTTGTGCTCGGACTGTGTGGTGACTTTGTGATCCACCCTGAGCTTGCTGTGCTTTGTGTGACTGGTCTTGTGACCCCTTGTTCTCCCCCACTTTGCCTATGGGGGTGTGTCAGAACATATATATAGCTTATGCTGTTGTGTAGGCTATAGTGGGGTATCCCATAGGGGGTACAACCCAATTAGGGTTTCCTATATGTACTCACTTCATTCATAGTTCATCCATTCGCTTTCTCCTTTTCTCAAATCTTGTGCGCTACCTCGCGCGACTCAAGGTGCCCGGGTTCCCAGCAAAAGGCTACGGAACCTATTATACTACGTGAGTGTTGAATTAATCTAACTGCAACCGTGTTTGTGAAACTCAACCGAATTATCTGACGTTGTGTTGTTTGACATGCGCTGCAGCTACGGCTTCGGGCAGCTGACACAGTCGATGGCCGCATGGTTGCACACAACGCAACTGCAGCACATCCTCAGCAGCCCATACATTGGCGTCACGTGCGACGAAAGCACGGACAGGTGTCGGGGAAAGCATATGATTGTTTTCGCGACATTCATCCGTGAAAATCGTCCCGTGACTGAGTTCCTTGCCCTGCTGACCGTGGAGAAGGGCGATGCAGCCTCTCTCCTCTCAGTGCTCTTGTCCCACCTGCAGGCCCTAGGCATTGAAATGGCGGGGATATCCGGCATAAGCACTAACGGAGCGAGTGTGATGATGGGGAAACACAACGGCCTTGTCGCTCGACTTCGCCTCCGCATCCCGCATCTTGTTTCGAGCCACTGCATCGCCCACAGGTCAGTTTTCATCTTCTGTTTACTGCTTCCATACAGTCCCTGCTGCATCCCCTGCTAACCCCTCCTTGAGCCGGTTTTAATGCTGGTGTGCATGCAGGGAGGCCCTCGCAGCAAAGGACGCCGCTGAACAACTCCCCGAGTTCGGCATGGTGGACTCCCTGCTCCGCCAAGTGGCAGAGCATTTGGGGCGTTCTGGCCCGTGGCATCAACGCTTCATTGGCCTGCAGGAGGTGTTCACGAAAACAAACCTGGAGCTACAAGGGATCCACGACGTCCGCTGGCTCTCCCGCAGTGACGCCATTCTGCGCGCGGTAGAGGTCTTCCCCGCGCTGATCGTGATGCTGTATGAGTAGGACATCACCCTCTACGAGCTCGCCACGAGCTACAGGTTTCACTTTTTGCTATACTTCCTTGCAGACGTCCTCGAGCAGCTCAATGAGCTGAACAGGGCATTCCAGCAGCGTGAGGTGAGCTTGGTTACTATCGTTGCTGGATTGTGTGCCTTGTTTCGGTTTGTGAGTCACTGTTTGATGTACTGCTTAAGCAGAATCTGCTTTGCACTGATTTGGCCTTCTCTCCATCCTCTGTTCGCCCTGTTGACCCCTAACAGCTGGACATTGCAAGTGTCCACGGGCAGATCCGCCGGTCGATTTCATTCCTAGAGTCCCGCTACGTCGACTGTGGTGACGACTTTGGAGGCGGGGTGAGCGCGCGCCTCTCCCCGTTCATCAAGAAGCACGGGCCTGAGGGGGGCAATCCCGAGGTGAAGGTGCAGGGAGTCGACTCGGACGGGCGGCCCACGACACACACCTTCGAGCTGCACGAGAAGCCGAGCGAAGACTACCCGACCCTCGGCTCCCACGACGCCTGCGTCGATCTCTGCACCACCTTCGCCGAGACGCTCGTGCAAAACCTCAGCACACGGTTCCAGGACCTGGACTCCCTGGTGGGAGTGCGGCTGTTCATGCCTGACGAGTGGGAGCTGGGGAGAGCAGAGCGCCACAGGCAGTGTCTCGAGTGGCTCGAGTCTCTCGTGAGGCTGTTCAGGGCACAGGACACGGACTACATCATTCCAGGTATTCCCGCTCTCGCACTGTTGCTGTCCGTCTTATTGTGTCATTGCATTTCATCAACGTATGGTGTACGCACTTGCCAGCCTTTCAAAAACCCCCTCTCTCTCTCCCTTCCGCATTATGTGGCAGGGGTCGACAAGCGGCGTGCGATCAAGGAGATGCGGGCCTTCTGCCCCATCCTCGCAGGTGCCCCGAAGAACGAGCGGAGCTTCCACGCAGGCCTAACAGCAATGCTGAAGACAAGCGACTGGGCGACTGGCTACCCCAATCTGGTGCGTCTCTGGGTGGCTGTCGCCGTGCTGCCGCTGAGCACAGTGGAGTGTGAGCGCGGCTTCTCACGCCAAAACGTTATCAAATCGTGGCAGCGGGGGAGCTTGAAGGACGCCCGCCTCGAAGACCTCGTCACCATGTCTCTACTCGAGTACGAGCCCAACTACGATGAGGTGGTGCAGATCTGGCGCAGCTACAAGAAGCGCCGCCCATTCGGCAATGTGGCGGCACCACCCGAAAGAGAGGGAGAGGGCAGGGATAGCACGGGAAAGGAGGCCCTAGAGGAGGAAGAGTGGGCAGAACGACAGGCTAAGGGAAGAGAAGATGATGATGACAAGCAGGCCTCATCAGATGATGATTACTGAACTCACCCAGACCCAGAGTCATGCTGGATGCAATGCATAGCTAGCTAGCAAGCAAGATAGGCTTTGGTTTACAACACAGATAGATAGATTGAAGGTTGTTTGCGACCTTCATAGAGTTTTAAGTTAAAAAATCAGCTTCACTACTATCAGCCTTTTTCTATAGGTGACACTGATGCATCAGACTTTTTTTTTAAGTAACACTTAACTTTCAGGCTTTTTTCCTACGCGACCCTGTCGATCAGGGTCTAGGGCCAGAGGGACCCTGATACCCTTACGTGCCTCAAAGTGAATCTGAGGGCCTGGTACCAATCCTGGTTTGAGGCGGACGGCATGAACATTCTGACACCTGCATGTGAGCGACGACATGTCCTCTCGTCTCCCCTTCGTGTGCTTGTCTGCCTGCTTGTGGACTAATGTGTTTCCCACTCCCTTTCATGTGGTGCAGGGAACATCAAGAAACCACCCCCGACGGTGGTGCTCAAGTGGATTTCACGGGCGTGGAAGGTCGTGCCCGCCGACCTGATTAAGAAAGCCTTCCTCACGTGCGGCATCAGCAATGCCTTTGACGGGAGCGAAGACCATCTGGTGATGGCGCACCGGAGAAGCCAGCTGAGCCACGAGGTAGAGGTAGACGACGACATCCAAGCAGACGGGTTCTGGGGCAACAACGCCATGGAGCCTGAATCGGATGTGGAGGAAGAGCAGGCCTAAGGCTAGACTAGGCAAGATGATGGTGTTTAGGCTAGGACAATAGTCACCATATTGTATGTGAAACTTTTAGCTAGTGTAAAATTACAACTAATGAAGGCTAGCCTTCGTTTAGCTCTAACAATAATGAAAAATATTCTACAAGTACATTTTTTTACTGCAAGGGTGCGCTTATAATAAGTAACGATTTTATAAGGGGTGCGCTTCTAATTGAGGATCGGCCATAAGTGCATTGCTCCATATATAAGCGCATGCGCTTTTAATAGGCCTGCGTTGATATCCGGGGCGGTACGATAGGTCGAGCATGCACTTTCAAGAGGTCGGGTTGTACACAATAATATACACCCCCGGGAAGGTAAAATTCTTCACACGATTGCAACAATGCTGGAGTTGTGTTTTCAGTACGGACAAACAGGCAAAGTAATCAAGAATCTAGTGAAATTTAAATTAGATAATTTACAGCCAAATAAATACAGACTCCCAGCAAGAGTTTCCATTCTCCGAAGCACCTCCTCCATTCTGGCTGGCTGGTGCTCGTCCATTCTGCTGATGCTGCTGCTGGCTGGGCGGAACCACCAGCCTGTCCCTCGTCTCAGCCGTCTCCTGCTGCCACATCACACTCTGAGCTATGGCATCAAGGACGGGCGGAGAGGTGGGGAGTGGGGAGGAGAGCAGAGCGGCCAGGTCGAGGGACTCGGCGGGGCCGCCAGTGCGCTGCGCCACGATGAGCTTGTTGCCGTGCACCACCGCCCTGCATGCTCCACTAGCGTGCTGCCGTACCATGCATGGGAGAGATGGGGGGGGAAGAGAGCATGATGAAGTAGTGAGGAGCTGGTCAACGATGTGGGCAGTGAAAGAGGGGCAGGCGAGCGAGTTGGAGAGGAGGCAATGGAGCTGGCGGGATACTTGTGCTGTGAGGATCACCCAGCATCCACCACGAAATGCTTCACATGCAAGTGCCATTACTTAGAACGGACCACATGCATTGAGCACACTGGCCTCATCAGTGAATTCTCACACAGCAGTCCAAGCAGGCGCAGTGGCCACGCGGTAGCTGTGAGGTGCACAGTGGCTCTTACTGTGAGGGGTGGCAGGGTAGTCCACGTGTTGCTGCTGACGTGGTACAGCTCAGCATCAAATAAAGCCTCCCCACTGGATGCATAGCCACCAGCTACTGCCACGTAGGTCTGGAGGGAGAGGGTGGGAGTGGGGTGACACATGTAAGAGGCATTCCTTTTGTGTGGTGCGGCGTGGGAGAACCAAGCTGTGACGACTTTGACATTCATCTGCGGAGCGGCTGACGTCAGCAGTGCGCGAGCAGCTGCGGGTACCTGACGAGTGGAGGGGTACGTCCACGCGGCGACGCCAAACGCGAATCGGGCGGTGGGCATGGGCGCGAGCGCGCGCCACGAGTCGGTGAGCGCGTTGTATACGTGCGCGTCCGCGTATGCGCGCACCACCTCGCGGCAGAACACGGGGAACGGCGAGCGCCCGCCCAGCACGAGCAGCTCGGGCTCGCTCGGAATGCCTGCTCGCGCGCGCGCCGGACCAGGGGCAAGGGGGATGAATCATGTGCAGGGGAGGGAGGGTGAGGCGTGCGGGTGGAGGGGACGCAGAGGGCGTTTGCCCCAGGCGCACGCGATGATGAGATGTGCGCGCGTGAACGCGGCAGCAGTAAGGGCGGATGCGAGAATAAAACAAGAATCATGCTTGTATGTTAAGAGGGATGGGAAACGAAGGGAACCGGGAACATGACTCGCTAAAGGAGCGGGCGAGACGGTGTGAGGCGGCGGGCGGGCGAGGCACTGACCGACGGCGCCGTACTGCAGGCGGAGAGGGCCCGCCAGCGGCGTCACGCGCACGTCGCTCGCGTCCTCGCTCGTGCGGCACCTGCCGCAGGGCGCGGCGGCGTCCGCATGGGCGCAGGCGCTCATGTCGATTCGGTTCATGTCGTTGCTGCTGCTGCTCCGCTGCCGCGCCAGTCTGGGGGGTTGGGAGAGAAGCGGCGGCAAGAAAAGCGTTTGGAACAGGTAGAGTCACGCTAAAAAAGCGGCGAGAGTGGCACGGCGGCGGCAAGCGGGCGAGACATTGGGCGACGGCCTGGGCGGGTCTAAGGGGAGGACTCTCACCCGCGAGGCGGCTGCGGGCGCGAGAGGTGGCGGCGGGCTTTGCCGGCGAGCCCATGGAAGGCGGCGTCGCGGTACTCATTCTCGAGGTCGACGCGCCACAGCTCCGTCAGTCCCTCCGCGCGGCGGATCTGCAGGGAGAGAGGAGCGCGGGAATAAGGGGCGGTTGGGGTGGATGGAGCGAGCGTGCGTGGGGGGTGCAATGCTGGCGGGGAGCGGGAGCTGCGATGCCCGGGCCAGGGAAAACACGCGCTATCACTCGAAATTCCCGTGCGGGTGCTGCGTCTAAACGTTCACGGCGGACTCTACGTCAGATCAGCATTGACCGACGTACTTTCACAGAGTGGCTAGCTAGCCACGTGTCAGAGTCAGCAAGTCGCGTAGTTCAGCAAGAGACGCGTGTTACGTCGTGTAGTCGGCTCGGTGGGCGCTGGTGGGGTCAGTCGAGATGGTCGCGGGCGGCGAGCTCACCTGGTGCAGCGCGAGGGGGTCCGCCAGGTGGCGCCACGCGGCGCAGACGGCTTGCAGCGAGCGGTAGAGCGGGAAGGACACGGCGGCGAGGCAACGCAGCAAAATGTGGTCCGGCAGCGACGCGGGCGGGGTGCTGCCGCCGGGCATAGCGACGCACGTGGCGTCGTCAGGTGAAACAGAACTAGCTGCTGCTCCCACCGCGAGACACTCCACGTGGGGCGACATGGCTGCGGATTAGAAATTGCTGTTGCAAACGGTTGTGAGGATAGGAGGAACAAATGACGGTGGGTAAGTGAAAGTGGGGTTGAAGTGGTTGCTGCGATGGCTCGAGAAACGGACCACTGGTATCCATGTCTTCTGATGGGATAACGGCCCGAGAAGAGAAGCGGAACGGGTTCTGGTTTGATTATGATGCTGATGTAATGTGATAGGTTTGGCACAGTGAGGTTGATGATGCCCGCTTTCTGCCCCTCACTTCACCCCTTCAGTCCTTCACCAGCTAACATCCGTCCCAACAAGCTGACAGAATTTGCACCCAGAACAGTCTGCCAAAGATCGGCGGTGGCGAATCGCCACCCAGCTGCCACTGCAATGCTTCGATTTCATCCCTCCAGCCCATTTCGCTCGACAATCGACACGATTACGGCAAGTGCTCACGTTGGCGAAGTCCCTGAAGCGATGCCATCCAACCGCAGGAAATCGTCGAGATCGACTGCTGGTGGCGATACGGTAATGGAGACTTCGTTGATGCGATGCGATGGCGTCGGATGTTGAAATTTGGTTCGTCTTTGCACCGATTGGCCCTCGCAAGACATCCGAGAAATGCATCTCCAAGTCAAATCCGTTGTACAACTCACGAGAACCGACGGGATTTGCTGAGGGAATGTGATATTGCAGCCATCTGCCTGTTGCTAGGATCAAACCCAAGATTCTCAAGGCCTTTTACAGTTCCCGCAAACACTTATTAACTCAATCTTCTACAACTATGGTACCTTAAATGCATTTGTTGATGAGAAGATACCGTAAGCCCCCGGATAGAAGCGCAGGCCTCGGATAAGCGCCGGCGCTTATAAATGTCAAACATTATATATGTTTCTGTTGTTTAGGCTACAGTGGGTTAGCCTTTAGGGGGTACATTTCACTAGGGTTTACTACTTGTACTCCAACAACTTTCTAGTTCAACACTTCTTGTTTCTGACATGGTATTAAGAGCTTAGGTTCTAGACCTAAGGGCCCACCGTTCCGCTAGAGGTGCCCTCGTGCGCCCCCTTTTTTTTTAGCGCCCTCGTGCGCCTCTCCCCTAGTGCGCCCTCGTGCGCTCTCCTCTCAAGCTGCCCGTGTGCAGCCCGCTAGCAGCCCGAGCGCGGCCCCGCTGTTTTAGCGGAGCGCGGCCCCGCTGTTTTACCACTGTTGCTAATGCTAGTCCTGCAACTGCTACTGCTACTGCTACTCCTGCTACTGCCATATGGCCACTCCCACTGTTCTCTCCTTTGACGCCGAGGGCCGCCCGATTAAGTTCGATGTATGGCTTGATGACCTTCACCTGTACCTCCAGATCACTGCCAAGGACGATGTTTCCCTCTTTGACCACACGTCCGGCGCTGCTCCCGCACCTCCCACTACTGCTGACAGTACTGCTCGCTCTCAGTGGCAGACCCGTGATGCTCACGCTCGCCTAGCCGTTCGCAGCCACCTGCCGTTAGATGAGCGCGAGCACTTCGGCCAGCATAAGACCGCTAAGGAGCTGTACGACGCAGTAGTCGCACGCTACTCCTCCCCTGCCACTGCTACTATAGGCCGTCTCTCACTGCCCTATCTCTTCCCCGACCTGTCCGCGTTTGCCACTGTAGCTGACCTCATCACCCACCTCCGTACCAGTGACCTCCGCTACCGTGCCGCGCTCCCCCCCGATTTCCTCGCCAAGAACCCCCCCCCGATGTACCTCACACTGTACCACCTTGTCACCCGCCTCCCTGACTCCCTTCGCACTGTCAGGGACCAGTTTCTCGCTCTCTCCCCCACTGACCTCACTGTCGACCTCCTCGAGAAGGAACTCCTAGCAGCCGAGAAGAGCATTGTAGCTGTAGGTGCCTCTCGTGGTGACCCCCGCACCCCCTTCTTTGAGGGGTGCTCCCCCTCCCCCCTCCTCCCCTCCATTGCATCTGCTGCTGCTGTCGGCTACCTCGGAGCTGAGGGGGTCGGGGCCGCGTCTTCTCCTAGTGGGAGGCACAAGGGCAACAGGGGCAAGGGGGGCAGGGGTGGTGGAGGTGGAGGCGGGGGCGGCGGCGGTGGAGGGGGTGGGGGGGGCGGGGGTGGTGGCGGAGGTGGGAGTGGCGCGGGTGGTTTGGGGGTCAGTGGCGGCACAGGGGGTGGTGGCGGCGGCGGCGGTGGTGGGGGTGGTGGGGGCGGTGGGGGCAGTGGTGGCGGCGGTGGAGCGGGTGGCGGGCGCGGTGGGGCGGTGCAGCGTGGGGGGTTCGGCGGTGGCCAGAGGCAGCAGCAGCAGCGTCCCGGCAAGACTCCCTCGCCCCAGCAGCTCCGTGAGTGGTACTCTCAGCGTGGGGGGTCTGGGGGTGGAGGTACCTGCCCGTATGTCATCCGCACAGGTGACCGCACTGGCCAGACTTGTGGGAAGTTTCACACGGCGCAGCGTTGTTTCTTTCGCCTCGACGACGCCTGGCATGAGCAGTTCTCTGACGCCTCTGAGCTGCCCCGCTGGGCTGATCTGCTTAGGAAGGGGATTGATATCTTTGCTCTTGATTATGATGCTATCCTTGCTGCTATGTATGCATTGACTATTAGTGCTGAGGGTGATAGTTACCTGAGTGTACCGCCCGACCCGGGTATTGGGACCTGTGAGGCTGCAGCTCTTGGTGCTAGCGCGACTGCTGCTCTAGGTCCTGGTGAGGCTGCTGCCCTAGGTGCTAGTGCGTCTACGTCTGTTGGTACCGCACCTACTGAGGCACTGCACACCTTCACACTGGACTCAGGTGCTTCCCGTTGTTTCTTCCGCGACCGCACTGCCCTAGAGCAGCTCCCTAGACCGGTTGCTGTCTCCCTGGCCGACCCCTCAGGGGGTCCGGTCCTTGCGACCTCCACCACTGCCCTCCCTTGTCCTGCTGTCCCGTCTGGCACGCTGTCGGGCCTCTACCTCCCCTCGTTCTCTACGAACTTGGTGGCGGGTTCCGCGCTCCAGGACGCGGGTGTTCACCAGTTCACCCCGGCCTACGAGCGTGTGACGCACTGCACGTGCGCCCGGACGGGTCGTCACCTGGCTACCTTCACTCGGCAGCCGGGGTCGGACTTGTACACACTGACCACTGAGTCCCCTCAGGTAGCTGCGTCTGCGTCTGCGTCAGGTCAGCTGTCGGCCCCCTGCTCGTGTCGCTCCCTGTCACACAGGACTGTTCTCTGGCACCACCGCCTTGGTCACCCGTCAGTGCAGCGCCTTCGCGGCATGCACTCCAGGTACCTTGTCTCTGGTCTTCCCAGGGTTCTCCCTCCCCTACCACCCTCGCCTGCTCCTCCCTGTCTTCCCTGTGTCGAGGGGCGGCAGCGCGCCGCTCCTCACTCTTCCTCGTTCCCTCCCACAGCGGCTCCCCTGCAGACTCTCCACCTGGACGTGTGGGGCCCCGCCCGCGTCCGGGGACAGGGCCACGAGCGGTACTTTCTGCTGGTCGTCGACGACTACACGCGTTACACCATGGTCTTCCCCTTGCATACCAAGGGTGAGGTCCCTGATGTCTTGATCCCCTGGATCCGCGCTGCTCGTCTCCAGCTCCGTGAGCGGTTCCAGTCGGACTTTCCTGTCCTACGTCTGCACTCTGACAGAGGTGGCGAGTTTTCCTCTGACCTCTTGGCAGCCTACTGTGCGGAGCACGACATCCGTCAGACGTTCACTCTCCCGGCCTCTCCGCAGCAGAATGGGGTTGCTGAGCGCCGCATTGGTCTTGTCATGGAGGTCGCTCGTACCTCCATGAACCATGCGGCTGCCCCCCATTTCCTGTGGCCGTTTGCAGTGCAGTACGCCGCGCATCAACTCAACCTCTGGCCCCGTGTCTCTGTTCCGGAGACCTCGCCTACCCTGCGTTGGACGGGGGAGGTTGGCGATGCGTCGGTGTTCCGAGTCTGGGGATGTCGAGCCTTTGTCCGCGATACGTCCGCGGACAAGCTCTCGTCCCGTGCCGTTCCCTGCGTCTTCCTTGGCCTTGTCCCTGACGCGCCTGGCTGGCAGTCTTACCACCCCACCTCGCGTCGTGTCTTTGCCTCTCAGGACGTCACCTTTGACGAGTCGGTACCCTTTTACCGTCTCTTCCCCTACCGCACTGCCCGGCTCCCCCCCCCGCCGCTCTTCCTCACCCCAGGTGTCCCGTCGGTAGACCCCCTCCCTCCCCAGGGTGCTGCTCCCTCAGGTGTTTCCCAGGTAGACCCGGTCGAGCCTGTCGAGGTAGCTGTGGACTCTGGTCCTGCGCGAGGTGCTGAGCGTGCTGAGCCTGGTGGTGCTGGGTCTGGGGGTACTGAGACTGGGGGTGCTGAGCCTGGGGGTGCGGGGACTGGGGGTGCTGAGCCTGGGGGTGTGGAGACTGCGGGAGCTGAGCCTAGAGGTGCTGAGCCTGGGGGTGCTGCGACTGGGCGTGCTGAGCCTAGAGGAGCTGAGGCTAGGAGTTCTGAGACTGACCGTGCTGCGCCTGGTGGCGCTCCCTCTTCACAGCAGCTGCGTGAGTGGTACGCTCGGCGCTGCAGCCTCCGGAGTGGAGCTCCTGGCGTTGAGGTACCGCCTGCTGGAGGTGCTACTGGTGCTGCTGGAGGTACTGGAGCTGCTGGAGGTGCTGCTGGCGCTGGTTCGACTGGAGGTTCTGGTGCTGCTGGAGGTGCTGCTGGTGCTGCTGGAGGTACTGGAGCTGCTGGAGGTGCTGCTGGCGCTGGTTCGACTGGAGGTTCTGGTGCTACTGGAGGTGCTGCTGGTGCTGCTGGAGGTACTGGAGCTGCTGGAGGTGCTGCTGGCGCTGGTTCGGCTGGAGGTTCTGGTGCTGTCTCTGCTGCTTCTGGGGGCACTTCACGGCCACGGCCGTACTTTGTTCCGCTCCTTCAGCAGGTTCTTGGTCAGCCGCCTCCTCCTAGTCCTCCTCCCTCCTTAGAGTGTCCTCTGCCTGTCCAGTCGCAGTCACAGCTACCGCCTGCCTCGCCACTTCCTGGTCCTTCTCCCTACACTGGTCCGACAGGCGGTCTTACAGAGCGTCGTGAGCCTGAGTCCCGTCCTGTGTCACCTGTGTCTCGTCCTGTGTCACCTGTTCGTGCTACTCGCACTGGTCGCCGTGTTTGGCGTGAGCGTCCTCCACCTGTCCCTGGCACACACTCTATGACTCTGCGTCCTTCCACTGCTCCAAAGCGTGTCCCTCTGCCGTCTCCTCCTGCGTCCTCTCTTCCTGCTCTTGCTGACCCGGAGTCTGACCGGGTTCGTGCTGCCAGTCCTACTGTCACGCGTCTCCTGGCCACTGATGTCACTGACCCTTCCTTTGAGTCTGCTGTTGCGTCTGCCCTAGTTGCTGAGCTTGTCGACTTTGCTGCTCACTGTCGTCTAGACTACGCCGCCAGTCTTGTTGCTGAGTCTGGGTCTGTCTGTCCTCCGTCCGTCGGGGGTGAGTGTGCTCTAGGCACGGACGTCCTTGAGGACAGACAGGAGGACCTTGAGTGTCTTGCAGCCGCTGCGCCTCATCTCGTGTCCATGCTGATTGCCCCTGAGGGAGACCCGGATGCTCCAGACATCCCGACCCCGCGCTCTTACGCTGAGGCGATCGCGGGTGAGTACTCCTCTCAGTGGCGGTCAGCCATGGATGCAGAGATGGCATCCTGGAAGTCCACTGGCACTTACGTCGACGAGGTTCCCCCTCCTGGGGCGAACATGGTCAGTGGCATGTGGATTTTCAGGGTGAAGCGGCCGCCGGGTTCCCCGCCTGTCTTCAAGGCTCGTTACGTTGCTCGAGGCTTCAGTCAGCGAGAGGGAGTAGATTTCTTTCAGACCTTCTCCCCCACCCCGAAGATGACCACTCTTCGGGTGCTACTGCACGTTGCTGCTCAGCGTGACTACGAGCTTCACTCTCTTGACTTCAGCACAGCTTTCTTGCAGGGCAGCCTGCACGAGGAGATCTGGCTGCGCCACCCTCCTGGCTTCACTGGGTCGTTTCCTCCTGGTACCCAGTGGAGCCTCCGGCGGCCGGTCTACGGTCTCCGCCAGGCGCCACGTGAGTGGCACGACACACTGAGGACTACTCTTGCGGCACTTGGGTTCACGCCTTCTACTGCTGACCCGTCACTGTTTTTGCGCACCGACACTTCGCTGCCGCCGTTCTACATCCTCGTGTACGTCGACGACTTGGTCTTTGCCACTGCTGACACTGAGGCTCTCGCCCACGTGAAGTCCGAGCTGCAGAAGAGACACACGTGCACAGACCTGGGTGAACTGCGCAGCTACCTTGGCTTGCAGATCACCCGGGACAGAGCACGCCGCACCATCACACTGACTCAGTCACACATGGTGCAGCAGGTCCTTCAGCGCTTCGGCTTCACTTGGTCCTCAGCACAGGCCACTCCTCTGGCTATAGGTCATTCGCTCTCAGCTCTGCCTTCGGATGAGTCCGTAGA
Source organism: Closterium sp. Naga37s-1 (assembly GCA_947471745.1). Taxonomy (NCBI): domain Eukaryota; kingdom Viridiplantae; phylum Streptophyta; class Zygnematophyceae; order Desmidiales; family Closteriaceae; genus Closterium; species Closterium sp. Naga37s-1. Next base: position 623,576 of record CANJKZ010000960.1, read on the forward strand.
GCCGAGTGGTCCTTACCCAGAGCTAGTTGGTTGCCTCATGTACCTGATGACTTGCACTCGTCCTGACCTAGCATACCCTCTTGGCCTTCTGGCCCGCTATGTGGCTCCTGGCAGGCACCGAAAGGTGCACTAGGATGCTGCAAAGAGGGTATTGCGCTACTTGTGCAGTACATCGGGCATGGGGCTCGTGCTTGGAGGAGGGAGCCCAGTTGTTCTCACTGGGCACTCAGACGCTTCTTGGGTTGACGACCAGGCTACTCAGCGGTCGCCACAGGGTTACACCTTCAGCCTTGGCTCTGGCTCAGTTTCTTGGCGTTCTACGCGTTCATCTTCAGTTCTCAGCTCCAGTTGTGAGGCTGAGATCTACGCCACAGCCATGGCTGCACAGGAGTTACGCTGGCTCACCTACCTACTGACCGACCTGGGAGAGCGGCCTCGTTCTCCTCCAGTGCTGTACGTCGACAACAAGGCTGCCATTGCCTTGTGTGAGGAGCACAGACTGGAGCACAGGACGAAGCACATCGCTCTACGTTACTTTCTGGCTCGAGAGTTGCAGCAGCGTGGTCAGCTTCGTCTGCGTTTTGTGGCCTCTCAGGCCAACACTGCTGATATATTCACCAAGGCACTTCAGTCTGGTGATCATCAGCGTTTCTGCACTTTGCTAGGACTTGTGCCCACTTTTCCTCACTTGTTGTAGACCTTGCCTGTACTGTGATCTATATATCTATACCTACATACTTGCTAGACATAGATCACTGTGATGTTTGTACTATATATATGCCTCTGCATGTGAACTGGCCTTGTGGTCCTTTGCTTGTGCTCAGAGTGTGTGGTGACATTGTGATCCACCCTGAGCTTGCTTTGGTTTTCTTGACTGGTCCTGTGACCCCTTGTTCTCCCCCACTTAGCCTATGGGGGTGTGTCAAACATTATATATGTTTCTGTTGTGTAGGCTACAGTGGGTTAGCCTTTAGGGGGTACATTTCACTAGGGTTTACTACTTGTACTCCAACAACTTTCTAGTTCAACACTTCTTGTTTCTGACAATAAAAAGATGACGGCGCTTATATCCGGTCCTCGATTATAAGCCCACCCCCTAAAGAAAGATGATTTATTATAAGCGCATGTTTTTTCATTTGAAAACCTGACGAAATACAGAAACGAATTTCACATTATGAGGGAAACAAACTACAAACTCGATTTCCCACACTCTGATCTCACCTTTTGCGCGTCTAGTCAGCATGTGCTGTCATTCTGTCAGTTTGAGTTGGCAGGGAATCACTCCCTGCCAAGTTGGGCGAGAATCAGATTCGCGACCCTATATGTTTTCGACTCGATTACAATTCGCAGAACGAGATCTACAGTTTGGTGTCTAACAGATAGAAATTCTTTTTGCCATTTTATAAATGCCAGAGCTTATAAAATTCCTCGATTATAAGTGTACCCCCTAAAAAACAGTTTTTTTTTTTTACCCCCAGGGGCGCTTCTATCCGGGGGCTTACGGTAAATTTACTTCATAACTGTGAGGGGCACATACGGTAATTTTGATCATATTATAGGGAAACCATGTGAGCAAAGGCAAGGTTGACTGCTACACGTACTGTTGGAATAACCGAAAGGTTAACGTAACATTCCCAAAGGCTCTCCACTCTCGCGTCACTCCATAACGAAGCAATGCGCCTGTATCGGTATCGCAATAGCACATATAGAGCATGTGGAAGGTCGAGGGTCACTCGAAGGTCAACAGTCGAAGACAGTCAACGGTCGTGACCCTTGACTGCCCATTAACCGCACTTGGTAGTTACGCGATGCAACATGGTTGTTAGAATTTGAAGTGATTGAATAGATCGTACTACTTAGGCTGGTAGCTTCCTGTCGTAGCGGAAGTCTTATATGAGTTTAAAGCCAGTTATGAAGGCTTTGTCTGGGCTTTAATAAAAACCCACGTAGTGATATGTTTCAGGATCAATGTCTCTGAAATCAGATATATTATAGAATGACAAACATACAAAATATATAGCTAGATTAAAGTGTCAGATTTATATGACAGAGCTACTGTAGGCTATAGTGGGGTAGCACATATGGGGTACAGTTTTCTAGGGTTTGCATTTTGTACCCAACTTTCCCTTAGTTATTTCATTCCTTGTTTTCTTCTCATGGTATCGAGCAGGTTCCCTCGTGGGAACTGTTCCTAGGGCCCACCGTTTTTTTTTTTTTTCCTGCCCGGAGCGCACTCAGCCCCTGCCCGAGTCGCGCTCCCCTCTCTCGCGCCGCCCTAGCGGCCCCTTCGCGCCGCCCTCGCGGCCCCTTCGAGCCGCCCTCGCGGCTCTGTCGCCCCACCCTAGCGACCCCGCGGCCCCACCCTCGCGGCGCCGGCCGCCTCCCTTCGCGGCCCCGATCCGCCGCCCTCGCGCCCCCCCCCCCCCCCCCCCCCCCCCCCCCCCCCCCCTACTCCGCCGCCCTTCGCGGCCCCCGATCCGCCGCCCTCGCGGCCCCGATCCGCCGCCCTCGCGGCCCCGCTCCGCCGCCCTCGCGGCCCCGATCCGCCGCCCTTCGCGGCCCCGATCCGCCGCCCTCGCGGCCCCTACTCCGCCGCCCTCGAGGCCCCGATCCGCCGCCCTTGCGGCCCCGATCCGCCGCCCTCGCGGCCCCGATCCGCCGCCCTCGCGCCCCCCCCCCCCCCCCCCCTACTCCGCCGCCCTTCGCGGCCCCCGATCCGCCGCCCTCGCGGCCCCGATCCGCCGCCCTCGCGGCCCCGCTCCGCCGCCCTCGCGGCCCCGATCCGCCGCCCTTCGCGGCCCCGATCCGCCGCCCTCGCGGCCCCTACTCCGCCGCCCTCGAGGCCCCGATCCGCCGCCCTCGCGGCCCCGATCCGCCGCCCTCGCGGCCCCTACTCCGCCGCCCTCGCGGCCCCTACTCCGCCGCCCTCGCTGCCCCGATCCGCCGCCCTCGCGGCCCCGATCCGCCGCCCTAGCGGCCCCGGCCCCTGCTCCTACGGCCCCGGCGCCTGCTCCTACGGCCCCCACGCCTACTCCTACGAGCAGCCCAGCCGCCGAGCCGCCCAGCAACCTAGCAGCCCAGCCGCTGAGCCGCCGAGCCGCCCAGCAACCGAGCCGCCCAGCCGCCGAGCCGCCCAGCAGCCGAGCCGCCCAGCAGCCGAGCCGCCCAGCCGCCGATACGCCCAGCAGCCGAGCCGCCCAGCAGCCGAGCCGCCCAGCCGCCGAGCCGCCCAGCAGCCGAGCCGCCCAGCAGCCGAGCAGCCGAGCCGCCCAGCATCCGAGCCGCCCAGCCGTCGAGTCGCCGAGCCGCCCTGCAGCCGAGCCGCCCGAGCCGCCCTGTCCGGTAAGAGCAGCGCCTCTCTCACAGCACTGCCCTCACCCTACTGTTTGCACTGCTAGTCTACTGCTGTCATGGCTACCCCTAGTGTCCTCGCTTTTGACGCTGAGGGTCGGGCCATTGACTTTGAAGTCTGGATAGATGACCTGCAGCTTTTCTTACAGTGCGATAGGGCAGACGGCCTCTCCCTCTTTGACCTCACTTCTGGTGCCTCTCCTGCCCCCGCTGCTGATGCTGACGCCACTGTTCGCTCACAGTGGGCCACGCGCGATGCTGCTGCACGTCTTGCTGTGCGTCGCCACCTACCTACCTCTGAGCGTGCGCACTTTAGCCAGTACAAGAGTGCTCAGACCTTGTACGACGCTGTAGTTGCACGCTACTCCTCCCCTGCCACTGCTGCACTGAGCCGCCTCATGCTACCGTACCTCTTCCCTGACCTTGCTGCCTTTCCCACAGTCGCTGACCTCATTACGCACCTCCGCACTAGTGACACTCGCTACCGCGCTGCGCTTCCTGCTGAGTTCTGCGCCAAGAACCCCCCCCCCATGTACATCACCCTCTACTACATAGTCACCCGTCTCCCTGACTCCCTTCGCGTAGTCAGGGACCACTTCCTCTCGGTTTGCCCCACCACTCTCACTGTTGACCTCCTCGAGAAGGCCCTCCTAGCAGCAGAAAAGAGCATAGTCGCTGTAGGAGCCTCTCGTGGTGACCCTCGCACCCCCATCTTTGAGGGGTGTTCCCCCTCCCCTCTCTTGCCCTCTGTTGCCTCTGTTGCTGCGGCCGACCTCGCTGGTTTGGAGTCGGTTGGGGCAGCGTCTACCCCTAGCGGGAGACGCCGCCCTGGCAAGGGCAAGGGGGGCAGGGGCGCTGGAGGAGCTAGCGGGGGCGGTGGAGGCGGCGGTGGAGGCGGTGGAGGAGGTGGGGGTGGCGGTGGGGGTGGTGGCGGGGGTGGAGGTGTAGGTGGCGGCAGTGGAGGCGCAGGCGGCAGCGGCGGTGGCGGAGGGAGCGGAGGTGGCGGCGGTGGAGGAGGAGGCGGCGGAGGAGGTGGAGCTGGTCGGGGTGGCGCTGCGCAGAGGGTCGGCTCCGGTGGTGGTCAGCGCCAGCAGCAGCAGCAGCAGCAGCAGCAGCAGCAGCAGCAGCAGCGCACTCGTGACGTCCCCTCCCCTCAGCAGCTCCGTGAGTGGTACACTGCACGCCAGAGGGGTGGGGGTACTGGTCCGTGCACCTACGTCCTGCGCACCGGCGACCGCGCGGGTGAGCAGTGCGGGGGTGCGCACTCCACCCAGCGCTGCTTTGGCCGCCTGACGGACGCTTGGCGTCACCAGTTCCCTGAGGCCACTGAGATCCCCCGCTGGGGTGAGCTGTCTAGGGCGGGTGTAGCTGTCTTTGACCTTGACTTTGATGCTATTCTTGCTGCCATGTATACTGTGACTATTAGTGATGAGGGTGACTGTTACCGGTGTTTTCCGCCCGACCCGGGCATTGAGACTGCTGCTCTAGGTACTGGTGAGGCTGCTGCTCTAGGTGCTAGCGAGGCTGCTGCTCTAGGTGCGTCTGCTCCCTCAGGTACTGGTGAGTCTGCTCTCTCAGGTTCTGCGTCGGCTTCGGCCTCCCACACCTTCACCCTTGACTCGGGGGCTTCTCGCTCCTTCTTTCGAGACCGCACCACACTCACGCCGCTTGGCCGGCCAGTTGCGGTCTCTCTGGCAGACCCCTCTGGGGGTCCTGTCCTTGCTCACTTCTCCACTGTCCTCCCGTGTCCGGCGGCCCCCTCTGGCACCCTGTCTGGTCTTTACCTCCCCTCGTTCTCTACGAACTTGGTGAGTGGTGCTGACCTACAGGATGCGGGGGTTCACCAGTTCACTCCTGCGAGTCAGCGGGTGACCCACTGCACGGACGCTCGGACAGGCCGACACCTGGCCACGTTTACACGTCGGCCGGGGTCAAGCCTGTACACACTGACCACTGCGTCTCCCCCAGTCCCTGCGTCTGGTCAGGTAGCTGCGTCGGGTCAGGTGTTTGCTGCAGCGTCTAGGTCTGGTCCTGAGTCTGCCCCCTGCTCGTGTCGCCTCCTGTCTCACGAGACTCTCCTCTGGCACCACCGCCTTGGTCACCCCTCCCTGCTTCGTCTCCGGAGCATGGCCTCCCGTGTCCTTGTCTCTGGTCTTCCCCGGTCCCTCCCTCCACTTCCTCCGGGGCCTGGCCCTACCTGCGTCCCCTGTGTCGAGGGACGACAGCGGGCTACCCCTCACTCCTCCCAGTTTCCTCCGACAGAGGCCCCGCTGCAGACGCTTCACATGGACGTGTGGGGCCCGGCCCGCGTCCGTGGACAGGGTCACGAGCGCTACTTCCTGCTGGTGGTTGACGACTACTCGCGTTACACCACAGTCTTCCCCTTGCGCAGCAAGGGTGATGTCACTGAGGTGTTGATCGACTGGATCCGCGCAGCTCGTCTCCAGCTCAGGCGGAGCTTCGGCTCGGACTTTCCTGTTCTGCGTCTGCACTCTGACAGAGGCGGAGAGTTCTCCTCTGGCCTTCTGCGAGCCTACTGTCGTGCACGAGGCATCCGCCAGACCTTCACGCTTCCGGACTCTCCACAGCAAAATGGGATTGCTGAGCGCCGCATTGGCATGGTCATGGACGTCGCCCGTACGTCCATGATGCATGCGGCTGCCCCCCATTTTCTGTGGCCGTTTGCGGTTCGGTACGCGGCGCATCAGATCAACCTTCAGCCCAGGGTCTCCATGCCGGAGACCTCCCCAGCCTTGCTGTGGACGGGGAAGGTTGGCGATGCGTCTGCGTTCCGTGTCTGGGGATCTCGGGCGTTTGTCCGCGACTTGTCTGCGGACAAGCTGTCCCCTCGTGCTGCTCCTTGCGTCTTCCTGGGTTTCCCCCCTGACGCCCCAGGGTGGCAGTTCTACCACCCCACCTCTCGCCGTGTTCTGTCCTCCCAGGACATCACGTTCGACGAGTCGGTCCCCTACTACCGCCTCTTCCCCTACCGCACTCCGTCCCTCCCCCCGCCACCGCTCTTCCTTGTACCAGGTCCCCCCCCGGTAGACCCCCTCCCCCCTCAGGGTCCTGCCCCTTCAGGTGTGTCCCAGGTAGACGCTGTTGAGCCTGTCGAGGTCGCTGGTGACTCTGGTGCTGCTGAGGGTGCTGAGCCTGGGGGTGCTGACTCTGGGGGTGCTGAGCGTGTGGGTGCTGACTCTGGGGGTGCTGAGCGTGTGGGTACTACGACTGGGGGTGCTGACCCTGGGGGTGCTGCGTCTGGGGGTGCTGAGCCTGGGGGTGCTACGCCTGGAGGTGGTGAGCCTGGGGGTGCTGCGTCTGGGGGTGCTGAGCCTGGGGGTACTACGCCTGGAGGTGCTGAGCCTGGGGGTGCTACGCCTGGTGGTGCTGTGCCTGGCGGTTCTCCGGGTGCTCCTTCTCGCCGGGAGCCACCCTCTCCCCAGGAGCTGCGTGAGTGGTTTGCCCGGCGCTGGAGGCGAGCTGCTGGAGCTGGAGGTGCTGCGGGTACTGGAGGTTCTGTTGCTGCTGAGAGAGCTGGTGCCACGGGTCCCGGAGGTGCTCGTACTGGGAGTACTGGAGCTGCTGGACCTGCGGGTACTTCTGGAGCTGGAGTTGCTGCGGGTGTTGGCGCGGAGGCTTCTGCTGTCGGTCCTGGAGGCGGTCCTGCTGGGGGTACTACTGGTGCTGCTGGGGGTTCTGGAGCTGGAGCTGCTACTGGTGCTGGTGCTGCCACTAGGGGTGCTGGTGCTGTCCCTCCTGTGTCTGGAGTCGCCGCGCGGCCTCGGCCGTACTTCGTTCCGCTCCTTCAGCAGGTTCTTGGTCTCCCGCCTTCTACTGGTCCTCCTCCTCCCTTAGAGTGTCCACAGCCTGTCCCGTCGCAGTTACAGTTACAGCCGGCCTCCCCACTGCTTGCTCCGTCTCCCTACACTGGTCCTACTGGAGGTCTTGCTGAGCGTCGTGAGCCTGCGTCTCGCCCTGCGTCGCCTGTCCGTGCTGCTCGCACTAGTGGTTGCGGTTCGCGTCAGCGTCCTCCTCCTGTCCCTGGCACGCACCGGATGTCTCTGCGTCCGTCCACTGCTCCTCTGCGTGCCCCTTTGCCTTCTCCTCCTGAGTCTTCTCTTCCTGCTCTTGCCGACCCGGAGTCGGACTCTCTTCGTGCTGCCAGTCCTACTGTCACGCGTCTCCTTGCTACTGTTGTCACTGACCCTTCCTTTGAGTCCACTGCTGCGTCTGCCCTAGTTGCTGAGCTCGTCGACTTTGCTGCTCGCTGTCGCCTAGACTACGTCGCCAGTTTTGTTGCTGAGTCTGAGTCTGTCTGTCCTCCGTCCGTCGGGGGTGAGTGTGACCTTGGCACGGACGTCCTTGAGGACAGGCAGGAGGAGTTCCAGTGCTTGGCCGCTGCTTCACCTCATCTCGTGTCCGTACTGCTTACCCCTGAGGGAGACCCGGAAGCACTTGACATCCCGACTCCGCGCTCTTACGCGGAGGCGATAGAGGGTCCCTACTCCTCTCAGTGGCAGGCAGCTATGGACGCAGAGATGGCTTCCTGGAAGTCCACAGGCACCTACGTTGACGCTGTTCCCCCTCCTGGGGCGAACATCGTCAGTGGCATGTGGATTTTCAGGGTGAAGCGACCGCCGGGTTCTCCGCCTGTCTTCAAGGCGCGTTACGTGGCTCGTGGCTTCAGTCAGCGGCAGGGAGTTGACTACTTTCAGACCTTCTCTCCCACCCCGAAGATGACCACTCTTCGGGTACTGCTGCACGTAGCTGCTCACCGTGACTACGAGCTACACTCTCTTGACTTCAGCACTGCTTTCTTGCAGGGCAGCCTGCACGAGGAGATCTGGCTGCGTCGCCCACCTGGCTTCACTGGGTCTTTTCCTCCTGGCACCCAGTGGAGCCTACGGCGGCCAGTCTACGGTCTCCGCCAGGCACCGCGTGAGTGGCACGACACACTGAGGACTACACTTGCGGCTCTTGGGTTTGCTCCCTCTACTGCCGACCCGTCGCTGTTTCTGCGCACCGACACTTCTTTGCCGCCGTTCTACATCCTCGTGTACGTCGACGACTTGGTCTTTGCCACAGCTGACACTGCTGGACTAGCCCACGTGAAGTCCGAGCTGCAGAAGAGACACACGTGCACTGACCTGGGTGAACTGCGCAGCTACCTTGGCTTGCAGATCACTCGGGACAGAGCACGCCGCACCATTACCCTGACTCAGTCACACATGGTGCAGCAGGTCCTTCAGCGCTTCGGCTTCACGTACTCCTCGCCTCAGGCCACTCCTCTGCCTACTCGCCACTCGCTCTCAGCTCTGCCTTCGGATGAGTCCGTAGAGTCGAGTGGCTCGTACCCAGAGCTTGTTGGTTGCCTCATGTACCTGATGACCTGCACACGACCTGACCTTGCATACCCTCTTAGCATTCTTGCACGCTATGTTGCTCCTGGGAGACACAGACCGGAGCACATGGCTGCAGCGAAGAGGGTGTTGCGCTACTTGTGCAGTACGTCGGGCATGGGGCTTGTGCTTGGAGGGCAGAGTCCCGTGGTCCTTACTGGGCACGCAGACGCTTCTTGGGCTGACGACCAGGCTACGCAGCGGTCGTCACAGGGTTACACCTTCAGCCTTGGTTCTGGCTCTGTTTCGTGGCGGGCTACCCGCTCGTCTTCTGTTCTCGGCTCCAGTTGTGAGGCTGAGATCTACGCAGGAGCCATGGCTGCACAGGAGCTTCGCTGGCTCACCTACCTGCTGACTGACCTCGGAGAGCTGCCTCGTTCTCCTCCAGTGCTGTACGTAGACAACAAGGCCATGCTGGCCTTGTGTCGGGAGCAGCGACTGGAGCACAGAACGAAGCACATTGCTCTCCGCTACTTTCTTGCTCGTGAGCTGCAGCAGCGTGGTCAGCTGCGTCTTGCGTACGTGGCCTCTGAGGCCAACACTGCTGATATCTTCACCAAGGCTCTTGCGCCTTGTGACCATCAGCGCTTCTGTACTCAGCTGGGCCTTGTGCCTACCTTGCCTCACTTGCTCACCTCTTGACCTTGCTTGTGCTGTTACATATATATATACCTGCTCTTGTTTGTCTAGCCTTTATATATATATGTACTCCTGCATGTGAACTGGCCTTGTGGCCTTGAACTTGTGCTCGGAATGCGTGGTGACTTTGTGATCCACCCTGAGCTTGCTTTGCTTTGCTTGACTGGTCTTGTGACCCCTTGTTCTCCCCCACTTTGCCTATGGGGGTGTGTCAGATTTATATGACAGAGCTACTGTAGGCTATAGTGGGGTAGCACATATGGGGTACAGTTTTCTAGGGTTTGCATTTTGTACCCAACTTTCCCTTAGTCATTTCATTCCTTGTTTTCTTCTCATAAAGTACATGTTCGCCTACTGTACTGTGCTATTCTTGTTCTGAAACGGTACGTAACTTTTCGCGAGGCCTATAGCTACGTGCTGACGTCATCCTAGGGCGCGTAGCGCTTTGCTGACGTCAGCCTATCGGTACTTTACTGTACTACACGAATTTCCTTGAAGTGCTCAAGTCTCGATATTATCTCAACACTCCCCTTCACTTCTAGGAGTTCGGTGTAGTTATCTGGTTGTCTCGGAAATTCCGCTGAGCTGGTTGCAGTGGTGGAATTTCTGTCGTGTCAGCTTCTTGGTAAGTGAGTCAGCTGCCATGTCACCAGTGGGACAGTAAGCAAGGCGCATTCTCCCTTTGTCGATCGCATCCTTGACGAAGAAGTAATGTAGTGAAATATGTTTCGTGCGATTGACGAAGCCGGGTTTGTTGGCGATGGTAATCGCACTCTGGTTGTCGCACTGCAACGTAAACTGATTCGGTGTGACGAACTTCGCTTGGTCGAGTAGTTCCTGTAAGTATAGTCCTTCTCGAGTTGCAGCACATGCGGCAATTAATTCTGCTTCAGCCGAGGAAAGTGACACGAGTTCCTGTTTCGATGAGTTCCATGAGATCGGGCCAATTGGCTCGAGACGAAAAATGTAGCCTGTTCGTGACCGACGATCTGACGTGTCACCAGCATAGTCCGCGTCAACGTATCCACTGAGGTACATTTTGTCGGTCGGTTTTCCTGTGTTAAAAATCAGCCCGACTGTGGGTGTTGCGACAAAGTAGTGTAGAGCGCGCTGAAGATCGAGATGGTGTTCTTCTTTTGGGCAGCGTAAAAATTGTGCGAGATAGCTTGCGACGTAAGCAAGGTCGGGACGACACGTGACTGCTGCGAAGAGAAGACACACGAGTTGTTGCTGGTACAGTTGTAGACCAGCTGCCGAAAGTTTGGTGTTGTTTAGGATGTGCTCGGTGGGTGTAGACCGATACGGTGTAGCGACGTAATCCGTAGAAATTTTGAAACGCTTAGCGAGTGACTCAGCATACTTCGATGCTGTGAGGTGAATGGCGGAGGAGGTTCGCGAGATGTTTAACCCAAGAAATTGGGTTACTTCGGTGGAGACTGTTAAATCGAGAGATTTCTTCAGATCTGCTTCGATGCGATCACCCAAGGAAACCGAAGAACTGACGTAGAGAATATCATCCACGTATGCCACGAGTAGCGCGTAGCTCCCCTTGTCGTCTAGTCGATACATTCCGGGATCATGCGGCAGTTGTCGGAACCCAACCTCTGTAAGTTTCCTGTTCAAGTGCTGCTGCCACAGTCGCGGTGCTTGTTTGATGCCGTACAGTGATTTCTTGAGCTTGCAGACACTTGGCGGATTTGTCGGATAGGTATGTGGATATTCGACGTAGATTTCAGCGTCGACGTCAGTGTGAGAATTGAGGAATGGATGAATGAACTAGAAATGAGATGGGTACAAATAGAGAACACAAAAGTGTTGTACCCTCTAGGAACTACCCCACTACAGCCTAAACAGACTATAGCATATATAAGTTTGACACACCCCCATAGGCAAAGTGGGGGAGAATAAGGGGTCACAAGACCAGTCAAGAAAAGCAAAGCAAGCTCAGGGTGGATCACAAAGTCACCACGCAGTCTGAGCACAAGCAAAGGGCCACAAGGCCAGTTCACATGCAGAGTTATATAAAGGAAAGCAAACAATACAGTGAACACAACCTAGCCAGTATAAGCATGCAGGTATATGTATAGAGAGTACAGTACAGGCAGGGTCAAGAAGAAAGCAAGTGAGGCATAGTAGGCACAAGGCCTAACACAGTACAGAAGCGCTGATGATCACAAGGCTGAAGTGCCTTGGTGAAAACATCAGCAGTGTTGGCCTGAGAGGCCACGTAAGCTAGACGAAGCTGACCACGCTGCTGCAACTCTCGAGCAAGGAAGTAGCGCAGAGCAATGTGCTTCGTTCTGTGCTCCAGTCTGTGCTCCTGACACAAGGCCAGCATGGCCTTGTTGTTGACGTACAGAACTGGAGGAGAACGAGGCGCCTCTCCCAAGTCGGTCAACAGGTAGGTGAGCCAGCGAAGCTCCTGTGCAGCCATGGTCCCAGCGTAGATCTCAGCCTCACAACTGGAGCTGAGAACAGAAGAAGAGCGGGTAGACCGCCAAGAGACAGAACCGGAGCCAAGGCTGAAGGTGTAACCCTGTGACGACCGCTGCGTAGCCAAGTCGTCAACCCAGGAGGCGTCAGCGTGACCAGTGAGGACAACTCGAGCCCGTCCTCCAAGCACGAGCCCCATGCCCGATGTACTGCACAAGTATCGCAACACCCTCTTCGCAGCATCCCAGTGCACCTTTCAGTGCCTGCTGGGAGCCACGTAGCGAGCCAGAAGGCTGAGAGGGTATGCTAGGTCAGGTCGTGTGCAAGTCATCAAGTACATGAGGCAGCCCACAAGCTCTGGATACAGGCCACTCGGCTCTACGGACTCGTCCGAAGGTGGAGCTGAGAGCGAGTGACCGGTAGGCAGAGGAGTGGACTGTGGCGAGGAGTACGTGAAGCCGAAGCGTTGAAGGACCTGCTGCACCATGTGTGACTGAGTCAAGGTAATAGTGCGCTGTGCTCTGTCCCGGGTGATTCGCAAGCCAAGATAGCTTGTGAGCTCACCCAGGTCTGTGCACGTGTGTCTCTTCTGCAGCTCGGACTTCACGTGGGCGAGTGCCTCAGTGTCAGCAGTAGCAAAGACAAGGTCGTCTACGTACACGAGAACGTAGAACGGTGGCAGAGTAGTGTCAGTGCGTAAGAACAGAGAAGGGTCAGCGGTGGAAGGAGCAAAACCAAGAGCAGCAAGAGTCGTCCTGAGTGTGTCGTGCCACTCACGGGGTGCCTGGCGGAGACCGTAGACTGGCCGCCGGAGGCTCCACCGGGTACCAGCAGGAAACGACCCAGTGAAGCCAGGTGGGCGGCGCAGCCAGATCTCCTCGTGCAGGCTGCCCTGTAGGAAGGCTGTGCTGAAGTCAAGCGAGTGGAGCTCGTAGTCACGCTGAGCAGCAACGTGCAGCAGTACCCGAAGAGTGGTCATCTTCGGGGTAGGGGAGAAGGTCTGAAAGAAGTCAACTCCTTGACGCTGACTGAAGCCACGTGCAACGTAACGCGCCTTGAAGGCAGGCGGAGAACCCGGCGGCCGCTTCACCCTGAAGATCCACATGCCACTGACGATGTTCGCCCCAGGTGGGGGAACCTCGTCTACGTAGGTGCCTGTGGACTTCCAAGAAGCCATCTTGGCGTCCATGGCTGCCTGCCACTGAGAGGAGTAGGGACCCTCTATCGCCTCTGCGTAAGAGCGCGGGGTCGGGATGTCTAGTGCATCCGGGTCTCCCTCAGGGGCAAGCAGCATGGACACGAGATGAGGTGAAGCAGTGGCAAAGCACTCAAGGTCCTCCTGTCTGTCCTCAAGGACGTCCGTGCCAAGAGCACACTCACCCCCGACGGACGGAGGACAGACAGACGCAAACGCAGCAACAAGACTAGCGGCGTGGTCTAGGCGACAGGCTGCAGCAAAGTCAACGAGCTCAGTAACAAGAGCAGACGCAGCAGTGGACTCAAACAGAGGGTCAGTGACAGCAGTGGCCAGAAAGCGCGTGACAGTAGGACTAGCAGCACGAAGGGAGTCACACTCCGGGTCCGTACCGTCAGGAAGAGAGGACGCAGGAGGAGACGGCAGAGGGACACGCTGTGGAGCAGTAGAAGGACGCAGAGTCATAGAGTGAGTGCCTGGGACAGGAGGAGGACGCGGACGCGAAACACGACCAGCTCGAACAGTACGGACTGGCGACGCAGAGCGAGACACAGGTGACACAGGACGCGACTCAGGCTCACGACGCTCCGTAAGACCTCTAGTCGGTCTAGAGTAAGGAGAAGGACCAGGCAGCGGAGAGGCCGGCTGCAACTGCGACTGGGACTGGACAGGCGGTGGACTCAGGAAAGGAGGAGGAGGACCAGGAGAAGGCGAGGAGCCAAGAACCTGCTGAAGGAGCGGAACGTAGTACGGCCGCGGCCGCGCAGCGCCTTCAGAAACAGCAGAGACAGAACCGGAACCCTCAGCCCCAGGGTCTCCAGTCCCAGCAGCACCTCCAGCAGCTCCAGCACCAGCACCACCTCCAGCAGCGCCAGCACCTCCAGTAGCCCCAGTAGCACCTCCAGCACCTCCAGCACCAGCACCACCTCCAGCAGCGCTAGCACCTCCAGTAGCCCTAGGAGCACCTCCAGCACCTCCAGCAGCTCCAGCACCAGCAGCACCTCCAGCAGCTCCAGCACCAGCACCACCTCCAGCAGCGCCAGCACCTCCAGTAGCTGCAGTAGCACCTCCAACACCTCCAGCAGCTCCAGCACCAGCAGCACCTCCAGCAGCTCCAGCACCAGCACCACCTCCAGCAGCAACTCGACAGTGCCGAGAGTACCACTCACGAAGCCGCTGTGGAGAGAGGGGCTCCCGCCGCGACGGGACACCTGGAGCACCTCCAGACTCAGCACGCGCAGGCTCAGCACCTCCAGACACAGTACCCTCAGGCGCCACACCCCCAGGCTCAGCACACCCAGTCTCAGCACCCCCAGAGTCAGCACCCCCAGACTCAGCACCCCCAGTCTCAGCACCCCCAGTCCCCGCACCCGCAGGGTCAGCACCCCTAGCAGCACCTGAGTCGACAGCTACCTCGACCGGCTCGGCAGGGTCTACCTGGGACACACCTGAGGGGGCAGGACCCTGGGGGGGGAGGGGGTCTACCAGGGGAGTACCTGGTGCCAGGAAGAGTGGCGGGGGGGGGGGAAAGGCAGTACGGTAGGGAAAGAGACGGTAGTACGACACCGACTCATCGAACGTGACACCCTGAGAGGACAGAACACGACGCGAGGTGGGGTGGTAGAACTGCCACCCGGGTGCGTCAGGAGGGAAGCCAAGGAAGACACAGGGAACGGCACAGGAGGACAGCTTGTCCGCTGTAGTATCGCAGACAAAAGCTCGAGATCCCCAGACTCGGAACACTGACGCATCGCCAACCTTCCCCGTCCACCTCAGTGTAGGTGTGGTCTCTGGCAAGGAGACGCGAGGCTGAAAGTTGATCTGATGCGCAGCGTACTGAACCGCGAACGGCCACAAAAAATGGGGAGCAGCCGCATGGATCATGGACGTACGAGCGACGTCCATGACCATGCCGATGCGGCGCTCAGCAATCCCATTTTGCTGCGGGGAGGCCGGAAGCGTGAACGTCCGGTGGATGCCCTCCAAACGACAGAAGGCTCTCAGGAGGTCGGAGGAAAACTCCCCGCCTATGTCTGAGTGCAGACGCAGAACAGGAAGGTCTGAGCCGAAACTCTCACTAAGCTGGCGACGAGCACCGCGGATCCAGTCGATCAACACCTCAGGGACCTCACCCTTGCTGCGCAAGGGGAAGACTGTGGTGTAACGCGAGTAGTCGTCAACGACCAGCAGGAAGTAACGCTCGTGACCCTGTCCACGGACGCAGGGTGGTCCCCACACGTCCATGTGAAGAGTCTGCGGAGGGGCCTCAGTCGGAGGAAACGAGGAGGAGTGAGGAGCGGCGCGCTGCCGGCCCTCGACACAAGGAACACAGGTGGGGGCAGGCCCCGGAGGAAGGGGAGGAAGGCACCAGGGGAGACCCGAGACAAGGGTACGGGAGGCCATACCTCGAAGACGGGGCAGAGAGGGGTGACCAAGGCGGTGGTGCCAAAGGAGAGTCTCGTGCGCCAGAGGACGACACGAGCAGGGGGCAGACGCAGGACTAGACCTGGACGCGGCAGCAAACAACTGACTAGACGCGGCTACCTGACCAGACACAGGTACCGGAGGAGGCGAAGTAGTCAGTGTGTACAGACTCGACCCTGGCCGACGGGTGAACGTGGCCAGGTGGCGGCCCGTCCGAGAGCAAGTGCAGTGGGTCACACGCTGACCTCCAGGGGTGAACTGGTTAACCCACGCGTCCTGGAGGTCAGCTCCACTCACCAAGTTCGTAGAGAACGAGGGGAGGTGGAGTCTCGACAGCAAGCCCGACGGGGCCGCCGGACACGGTAGAACCGTGGAGGAGTGTGCAAGGACTGGGCCCCCGGAGGGGTCAGCAAGGGAGACCGCAACAGGCCGACTGAGCGGCGTGAGCGTGGTGCTGTCTCTAAAGAAAGAGCGCGAAGCACCAGAGTCAAGTGTGAAAGTGTGAAAGGACTCAGTAGGTGCAGTACCAGAGAGAGGAGATGTACCAGCACCTGGAGCAGCAGACGCACTAGCACCTAGAGCAGCAGCCGCACTAGCACCTAGAGCAGCAGCCACAGTGCCCGGGTCGGGCGGGACACTCAGGTAACAGTCACCCTCAGTAATATCAGCAAGAGCATACATGGCAGCAAGGATAGCATCAAAGTCTAGATCAAAGATAGGCACATTCTGCAGAACAGATCATGCCAACGAGGAAGCTCAACGGCGTCAAGAAACTGGGCACGCCAAGCGTCAGTCAAGCGGCCGAAGCAGCGCTGCGTGGTGTGTGGGAGACCACACACCTCCCCACTCCGAGTGCCGGTGCGAAGAACGTAAGAGCAGGGACCCGCACCCCCAGACCTCCTACGCCCAGCGTACCACTCACGAAGCTGCTGAACCGACGGGGTCTCACGGGTGCGCAGCTGCTGCTGGCGCTGGCTGCCACCAAGACCTCCACGCTGCGTGGCTGCACCGCGACCAGCACCACCTCCTCCGCTACCTCCACCACCGCTGCCGCCGCCTCCACCTCCTCCGCCACCGCCGCCACGGCCTCCACTGCCGCCACCGACGCCCCCACTCCCGGTACCACCCCCACCACCACCTCCACCTCCTCCACCTCCTCCACCGCTTCCCCCACCGCCCCCACCACCACCCCTGCTTCCCTTGCCCTTGCCGGTGCGGCGTCGCCCACTAGAGGCAGACGCAACGCCGACCTCCTCAGTGCCAACGAGGTCGACAGCAGCAGCAGAGGCAACAGAGGGGAGAAGGGGGGCAGGGGAACACCCCTCAAAGAAGGGGGTGCGACGGTCGCTGCGAGAAGCACCGACAGCTAAGATACTCTTCTCAGCTGCAGCAAGGCGCTCCTCTAGCAAGTCGACAGTCAGCTCGGTGGGGCAAAGGGAGAGAAAGTGATCCCTGACTGAAGAGAGAGAGTCAGGGAGGCGGGTGACTAGGTAGTAAAGGGTGATGTACATGGGGGGGGAGTTCGTGGGAAGGAACGCAGTGGGAAGGGCAGCGCGGTAGCGGGCGTCACTGGTGCGAAGGTGAGCAACCAGGTCAGCAACTGTGGCAAAGGCTGCAAGGTCAGGAAACAGGTACGGCAGCATGAGGCGGCTGAGGGCAGCAGTGGCAGGGGAGGAGTAGCGTGCAACTACAGCGTCGTACAGAGTCTTAGCACTCTTGTACTGACTAAAGTGCGCGCGCTCAGTAGACGGTAGGTGACTACGCACAGCAAGCCGGGCAGCAGCATCGCGCGTGGTCCACTGCGAGCGAACAGTACTGTCAGCATCAGCAGCAGGGGCAGTAGAGGCGCCAGACGTGAGATCGAACAGTGAGAGACCATCCTTGCTATCGCACTGTAGGTAAAGCTGCAGATCATCTAGCCAGACCTCAAAGTCAACTGCTCGACCCTCAGCATCAAAAGTAAGAACACTGAGACTAGCCATGACAGGAGTAGCAGCAGGCTAGCAGCATCAGCAGTGCAACTCAGCTAAGCAGGCTAGGCAGGGCAGCGCGGCTCGGTAGGGCTGCTCGAAAGGGCGGCGCGGCTCGGTGGAACGGTGCGGCTCGGCAGCGCGGCTCGGCTTGGCTGTGCGCTTACCAGGGGCGAGGCCGGGGCAGGGCCGGGGGAGGGTCGGGGCAGGACTGCGACAGGTCCGGGGTAGGGCCGGGGCCGGGCCGCAGAAGATCCGGGGCCGGGGCGAGGCCGCGACAGGTCCGGGACAGAGCCGCGACAGGGTCGGGGTAGGTCCGGGACGGGGCCACGACGGGGCCGGGCCAGGGCCGGGGTCGGGGGAGGTCCGGGACGGGGCCGCGACAGGGTCGGGGCAGGGCCGGGGTCGGGGCAGGTCCGGGACAGGGCCGGGGTCGGGGCAGAGCCGGGACGGGGCCGGGGAAGGGCCGGGGCGGGCCCGAAGGGGCCGCGACGGGCCGTGAAGGGGCCGCGACAGGGGCCGCGAAGGGGCCGCGACAGGGGCCGCTACGGGCCGCGAAGGGGCCGCTACAGGCCGTAAAGGGGAGGCCGCGAAGGGGCCTAACGGGCCGCGAAGGGGCCGCTACAGGCCGTAAAGGGGGCCGCGAAGGGGCCTAACGGGCCGCAAAGGGGGCCGCGACGGGCCGCGAAGGGGCCGCGACGGGGCCTAACGGGCCGCGAAAGGGGCCACTACAAGCCGCAAGGGGGGCCGCTACGGGCCGCAAGGGGGCCGCTACGGGCCGCAAGGGGGCCGCTACGGGCCGTGAAGGGGCCGCTACGGGCCGCAAGGGGGCCTCTACGGGCCGTGAAGGGGGGCCGCTACGGGCCGCGAAGGGGTCTCGAAGGGCAGGCGCGACGCGCGCGTCGGGCAGGTAAGGAAAAAAAAAATTTCAGTGGTGGGCCCTTAGGAAGAATTGAACTAGCTCTATACCATGTGAGAATTGAGGAATGGATGAATGAACTAGAAATGAGATGGGTACAAATAGAGAACACAAAAGTGTTGTACCCTCTAGGAACTACCCCACTACAGCCTAAACAGACTATAGCATATATAAGTTTGACAGTCAGCGTACAGAAATGCGTTGGAAACGTCAATTTGTCGAAGCGGAAAATTCTTCGCAGCTGCTTCGCAGATGAAGAGACGAACACTTGTGTGTCGGCTGACCGGGGCAAAGGTTAGCGTGTAGTCTACCCCATGAGTTTGGTCAAAACCACGAACAACCCACCTTGCCTTATGTTTTTCATAAGAGCCTTCAGCTTTCGTCTTCACCCTGAAGACCCATTTTCCGGTAAGAATAATTTTATTTGTAGCTTTTTCGATGGGTATGAGATCCCAAGTCTCCCGTTTTTCCAGGGCAGCCAGTTTACGATCCATGGCTTCACGCCATTTTTCGCGATGTGGTCCTGAAAGGGCCTGCCAGGCAGTTTTCGGTTCTGCGACTTCTGAAGAATTATGCTGTACTGTTGCTGCGAGTCCCAGTATCTGTAGCCCAGTTTGATAATTAGGACTTTCTTCGGTCCGTCCTGCGAAATTGATAGGTTCATTCTGTTTATCACTTGCCCCCCCAATTTCGTCAGGATCGACGCGGATGTTGCTGTCAGTTACAGCTGGCATGGGACGTCGTTGATCGTCCACCAGGTAAGTATGATGAACTTCACGAACATCGTCCGGATGAGCGTTGACGAGAGGAATGAATTCCGGAAATCCGGAAGACGTGGTTGGTATAGGTGGATCAGGAGCGGCTTCACGTGCACCGTCAATGTCAAGTTCTTCGCTGGCAGCGAGTTCGGCGTCAGCGCTGGCGAATGAACGAACACTGTGGAAAAGTGTAGCAGGGTCACGCTGCGTGGCGAGATACTGTTCGAAGACAGGAAGGGTCAGATTTTCGTAGAAACTACAGTCGCGGGCAGGAATTAAAAGTCGACTGCGATAATCCATAATACGCCAGGCTGAAAACTGCTTCTCAAGGCCGAGATGAAGACCCCACTTAGCACGTTGATCGAACTTTCCGAGCGGAGCGGTGGGAGGACGATATTGCACAACACACCCAAAAACTCGAAGAAGTTTCGTAGTGCCCAATTTTCCTGTCCACAACAAGTGAGGTGATGCGTTGTTGGGTAAAGCCGATGAAGACAGGAGGTTATGCAACAGTGTTGCGTGGTCCATTGCGAAGGGCCAGTGGAGTGGGCCGAGTTGAGACTGTGCGAGTAGTGCTCACATCTTTTCTTGCAAGGTACGATTGAGGCGTTCAGCTACACCGCTCTGCTGGTGAGCCTGAGGAAGTGAGAACAGGCGCCGTATGCCTCTTTCTTGCAGGTACGCTGTAAACTCGAGGCTGCGATATTCCCCAGCTCCGTCACACTGGAAGGTTTTGAGTTTTGTGTCGGACTCGCGTTCTGCGAGAGGTAGCCATGTCCGAAACGCTGTGAAAGCAAGAAAACGGTTAGTCATGTTACCAGTCCAGACGTATGGAGTAGAAGCTTCAGTGAACGTGATAACATATTTCTCGCCATTGAAACCCTCCGCAAGTAAGTTTAGAATATCGCTGTAAGCCTTTTCCATCAACCGATAATCCTCAGCGCCAGGAAAATGAGTCGGGTATGGTTCGTGCGGTAGATTTGCTGCTGGGCAGATCAAGCAGGGTGATGGACGATTAACCGGTTTCATATCGAGGCCGCCAGGTAAGAGAAGAGAATTCTTGTCGAGAACAGCTGCTTTGATTGTGTTGTTGAGCGTAGATTGCGACGGATGACCAAGACGCTTATGCCAGATGTCTGCAGTTGCTTTGTGTCCCTGTGCGCGCAGATAATATTCGGCGTTAGCGAAGAAAGATAACAGCAACCAATGACCGTCAGCATGAACATGATCTGTGACAGGCGGGATAAACCTGGTAAGGTTAGGTGGTGGAATTTTGATTTCAACATCGATGGATTCGCCCGGTGAAAGAACTAACTCCCCGCTCTCTTGATCTGATGCTGCAGGTTTAGGCTCAACACCGACAAGTCGTCCGGAGTCGAGAACTTTCATGTCAGCAACACGCTGCTCTGCTTCTGTGAGAAGACGTTGGTCATGATCAGCAGGTGTTTCTCCCCAAGTGGTCTCTTCAGGTTCCTGTGCCCCCCAAGTGCCTTCACCCGTGGGCATATTCGTCGTATCTCCCCATCCACCAACATGAGCAAGATAATCTCGGGAGTTCTGGACGTCGTTCAAACTTTGATTGTCGAAGGTCAGCATGACAGCGGCAGCCGTGGTTGAAGACGTGGGAACAACTCTGTCACGAGGAACGGTATCATCGGTGTAATCGATGTCATCACGATGTTCCCATGGGCCAAGAGAGAGAATATTCTCGGAGTCGGCAGTGGTGCGTTCAGGTACGAAGTTGAGAACGAATACACCGTTCTGTTCGATTGCCGTGCCAAGTTTCTTGTCTCCATACTTTAAAGTAAACTTGCCCGGTTCACCAAGAAGAGTAATTCCATTCCTCATGAGCTGTGCAGATGACATCAGATTGAAGCCAAGTCGAGGAACGAGGAGTTCGTTAAGATGAAGACTGAAGTCTTCTTCAACAGAATCAAGAATGATTTTACCCATCCAGTGTGCTGTAAGACGTTGATTGTTGGCGACGGTTACAACGCACGGATTTTGAAGACGACGCTGATTGATGACGAAGCGATTTTCTGATGAACACATATGCTGGCCGCAACAACTGTCGAGATACCAAGTGTTGGGACCTTCCAAGGTATGTGCAAGGTTGGCGTAGACCTCGGGTGGTATGGGCGTGTTGAGTTCATCATTGAAGTTATTGTGAATACGTTCCTCAGCGTCAGGATCGTAGACTGTAGAAACTGACGTCATACAATTAATAACCTCTTTTGTTTGTGTCTTGGCAGGTGTAGTAGACGGCTTCGCTGAGTTCGGCTTCGCAGTATTCTGCTTCACAGCTTCCGGCTTCTCAGCTTCCTGCTTCTCAGCTTCACCTGAAGAATCTTTGGGATGTTTCGATGTAGTCCGCTTCCAAGATGGTTTATCTTTCGACCAGCAGGTATCAATAGTATGTCCTGCTTTGCGACAAAAGGAACAAACGGGCTTATGACGTGGATTAGAATAAAAACTGACTATGTTGTTTACCACCTTTTTCCCTCCTCGAGCGTTGTGCAGATCCATATCCTGCTGCTCGGCAATGAGAGCAGCACAGAGTGCCCCCTCGGACAAATGTGCTTGCATCCGGAGAATAGAGCGACACTGTCGCCATTCTGGTCCAAGACCCACGAGTAGCACCGTGTGAAACATAGCGTCGGGGAAGTATCCTCCACACTTCTGAAGTTGATCACGCAGATTTCGAGCGCGGTTGATATACTGCGTCACCTTGCCGTTTATCATCTGTATATTTGACAGCTGCGTCAAAATTTTACTCTGGTTGACAGTGTCCTTTGCCATGTGAACCCATTGCAGGTATAACCAAGCTGCTTCAGCGGGAGCGGCACTGGTACGAAAGGAACGAATCTGAGCTGTTCGGTCGGTGTCAGATTACGAACGAGAACTGTGTATGCAGTCAGCGACGCCGATCGAAAAGTGGCCTGTTGAAGTGGTGACCCGTGAGATGGAAAGGGTGCTGTGCCGTCGAACAGCTGCCAGAACCCCGCGGTCTGAACAAGAAGCTCAAATTCAAAGCTCCAGGTATAGAAGTCTTGACCGTTAAAAGGCACTGTCGTTTTAATTTTTGTTGGGTTTGCAAAAGCGGGAAGATAATTTCCGGTACCGTCAGCTGATTGTAGCTGATAAAGTGACAGCATCTGTGACCCTTGTGGTGCTTGTTGTCCTTGTCCAGCAGGAACGAAAGAGAAGGAGTTATTCGATCCGTCGCTTCCCTGTGGCATCTGTCCACGCTGATAACTGGAGCCATCAAGGCTCATAGGAGTTGGAAACATTTGGTTAAGTGACAAGACGGCAGCATTGACACGCTGTTGAAGATTTGTTGGCTGGTAAGCACCTTGATATTGATAAGGTCCAGTTGGTACGAAACTGGACTGTTGTCCTGGTTGACTAGAAGAACCAGTGACTGCAGCTGCAGCTGTTGTGGCTGCTGATGCTGCTGTTGCTGCGGCTGCTGTCGACGATGCCGCTGCTGCAGTTGTGTGCACGGGCTGACTGCTCAATGGCATGCCGTACATTGGTTGTTGCTGATATTGTTGTTGTTGATGTTGTTGCTGCAGATGAGAATTGTCAGCAGCTGGAGACGCTGTTGGGCGTGATGGACTTGTAACAGAAGAGCCGTTGTTGGACCGTGGAGACCCAGACATAGTTGTAGAGTATGTAGTTGGAAGCTTGTAGTATCCTAAGACGCTCTGATACCATGTCAGAATCCCAACCACTAGACCATTGGGATAAAAGGGCTTGTTAAGTAGCGGGTCAGTGCGCCCATAACCCCCCAGGCCAACATGCCTGTAACCCTTCCCTAGGATCAATCGGGGATCACCAGTGGACCTCTGACACCCCCCCGCACTGGGATGCCCGAAGTGCACACACTGGGATTCGAACCCGAGACCTTCGCTCTGATACCATGTTAGAATTTGAAGTGATTGAATAGGATCGTACTACTTAGGATGGTAGCTTCCTGTCGTAGCGGAAGTCTTATATGAGTTTAAAGCCAGTTATGAAGGCTTTGTCTGGGCTTTAATAAAAACCCATGTAGTGATATGTTTTAGGATCAATGTCTCTGAAATCAGATATATTATAAAATGACAAATATACAAAATATATAGCTAGAGTAAAGTACCAGTTCGCCTACTGTACTGTGCTATTCTTGTTCTGAAACAGTACGTAACTTTTCGCGAGGCCTATAGCTACGTGCTGACGTCATCCTAGGGCGCGTAGCGCTTTGCTGACGTCAGCCTATCGGTACTTTACTGTACTACACGAATTTCCTTGAAGTGCTAAGTCTCGATATTATCTCAACAATGGTAACTATCGAGAATAGCAATAAACGTGGTTACTGTAGCAATGTAATTCAGTTAATAAAGGAGTGTACCCCTTAGAGTGCATGGTGTCTGTCAGAATAACTAATGAGAATGAATGCATTGAACAAAAGTTGGATACAAGTATTAACCCTAATTGAGTTGTACCCATTATGGGCTACCCCATTATAGCCTACACAAAGTAAGCTATATAATATTTTGATATACCCCCATAGGTAAAGTGGGGGAGAACAAGTGGTCACAAGACCAGTCAAGAAAAGCAAAGCAAGCTCAGGGTGGATCACGATGTCACCACACATTTCGAGCACCAGCAAAGGCCACAAGGCCAGTTCACATGAAGAGTTATATAAAAGAGAACAAACATTACAGTGATCATACCCTAGCAAGTGTAAGCATGCAGGTATATATATAGATCACAGTACAAACAAAGTCACGCAGCGAACAAGTGAAGCAAAGTAGGTACAAGGCCTAAAACAGTACAGAAACGCTGATGATCACCAGACCGAAGTGCCTTGGTGAATATATCAGCAGTGTTGGCCCGAGTGGCCACATAAGCAAGACGAAGCTGACCACGCTGCTGCAACTCTCGAGTAAGGAAGTAATGCAGAGCGATGTGCTTCGTTTTGTGCTCCAGTCTGTGCTCCTAACACAAGGCAATCATGGCCTTGTTGTCTACGTAAAGAACTGGAGAAGAACGAGGCTGCTCTCCCAAGTCGGTCAACAGATAGGTGAGCCAGCATAACTCCTGTGCAGCCATGGCCCCTACGTAGATCTCAGCCTCACAACTGGAACTGAGAACAGAAGACAAGCGGGTTGACCGCCAGGAAACAGAGCCGGAGCCAAGGCTGAAAGTGTAACCCTGTGACAACCGCTGCGTAGCCATGTCGTCAACCCAAGAAGCGTGTGCGTGTCCAGTGAGGACACCTGGACCCCGTCCTCCAAGCACGAGCCCCATGCCCAACGTGCTGCACAAGTAGCGCAACACCCTCTTAGCGGCCTCCCAGTGCTTTGGTTGGTGTCTTCCGGGCGCAACGTAGCGTGCCAGGATGCTAAGAGGGTAGGCAAGGTCCCTGAAGTGATGCCATCCAACCGCAGGAAATCGTCCAGATCGACTGCTGGTGGCGATAATGGAGACTTCGTTGATGCGATGCGATGGCGTCGGATGTTGAAATTTGGTTCGTCTTTGCACCGATTGGCCCTCGCAAGACATCCAAGAAATGCATCTCCAAGTCAAATCCGTTGTACAACTCACGAGAAACGACGGGATTTGTTGAGGGAATGTGATATTGCAGCCATCTGCCTGTTGCTAGGATCAAACCCAAGATTCTCAAGGCCTTCTACAGTTCCCGCAAACACTTATTAACTCAATCTTCTACAACTATGGTACCTTAAATGCATTTGTTGATGAGAAGATAATTTTACTTCATAACTGTGAGGGGCAAAAACGGTATTTTGGATCATATTATAGGGAAACCATGTGAGCAAAGGCAAGGTTGACTGCTACGCGTACTGTTGGAATAAACGAAAGGTTATCGTAACATTCCCAAAGGCTCTCGACTCTCGCGTCACTCCATAACGAAGCAATGCGCCTGTATCAGTATCGCACTTGCTATTTATTTCCTTGTACTCTTATCTTGTAATCATCTTGTTTTCTTCCAACTTTATTTACAAGGTCATTACAGAGACTTCATTGTCTTCTCTCAAACTTGACAGACTTATCCTATCCACTACGATCCTTCAGTTATAACAACATGGTATGAGAGCTAGAGTGGATTATAAGGCATGTTAAGCTCTTGTTCTTTCTAGAACAACCTCTTCATAAATTTCTCGTTAAACTATTACAAACTCTGCATCACTATGGCTCCTGAAGGAAAAGCCACTGCAGATTCTCCGGGCCCACCACCAGCAACGCATACTGCACCATCAGTGGTGACCTCCGTCAGCGCCGCTCTCATTGAGCAGCTGGTCGCTCGCATCAACGCTTTTGAGAGCCATCAAGCTATGAGCATCGATGGCTCAAGCTATGTACGTGGAGTTGCTGGACTCCCTCTCCCTGGAGAAGACCGCCGCGTCAACTCCGAGAGGTCATTTACCTTTGACAACCGTCAAGCTTCAGCTCCTGTGCAAGACAGTCAACATCGCACACAGTCAGAAACAATCGCGACAATGCAAACAAAATTCGTTCTGACTTCAAAGCTGAAGACATCAGTTCCCTTCGACGGCAATGACTTCTACACGTGGAGCTTCGAGTTCGAGCTCCTCGCGACAATTGCGCAAATCTGGATGTACTACGATGGAAGCTTCGTTTCCGACAGAAGGCACCATCCAAGAGAAGAACCAGTACTACCATGAGTCTCTTCTCGCGTACACCACTCTTCTCCGAAACCTCTCCCCTTCCGAGCAGCTTGGCACTCGCTCCTACAAGTCAGAGTGGGCACCCGCGTACGCTTCTTGGGAGCACCTGCGCAACTCATACATGGCAACAGATCTTGTTACAATGAGTCGCCTACTCAGCCAACATACATCGGTTAAAATGCAACAAGGGGAGAAAGCGGGACCGTATATCAATCGGTGCCGCAATCTGCGCGACCACATTAAGAATTGTGGCGGAACCGTTCCCGACGACATGTTCGTCTCCATGGTTCTTTCCGGACTTGGACCCGATTGGCGACAGTGCCACCGTGCTCGAGCAACCATCTACGAGTCTGCTTTGTGCGCCACGCTTCTCTCCAAGCAGAAGGAGATTGATCTGTACAATGAGAAAAACAGCAAGTGTGAGAAGTTAGTTTTCTACGCTGGAGCGACTGAAGGGGAGCAACAAAATAAGTAGGGAACTTTCTGCAAATATTGCAAGAAGCCCGGGCACACTATCGATCAGTGCTACAATCGTAAGGCCACTGACGAAAGGCGCAACAACTCTCCAGTCAGGAGTCCCCAGCACCCTAGACTTCTCCTGCTGCGACATCAACCGTGTCGCCGCCTTCCGTCGCGAGCACTTCACAAACTCCTGCGCGCATCACGATCAAGGACAAGGGAAAGGGGTCAGTCATGAGCTGCATGGCGCGCCGTCGCAGAGGCATTCGATACTACGACGGCAGAGAATTTCCACCTATCGCGTCTACTAACCCCATTATGCCCAGTCCAGACAACGATCCCACCATTCACAACTGGATTGATCGCCCAAGCAACATCCCACCTGATTTAGAGTTGCCTCCACCAACCCCGGAATCTCCCCCCAGCATCTCCGCAAGGCGATACATCGATCTCTCGCCATACACCGGGGACTTGGATGTCAGAATGTTATAGTGCTTACATTTGAGTAGGCTATAGTGGGGTATCCCATAAGGGGTACAACCCAATTATGGTTAGAACTTGTACCCAACTATTTCATAGTTCATTCATTCTCTTTCATTCTTTTGACATTGTTTCAGAGCAGGTCCTTTGTTAGGACCGATTTTTTTTTTAGGGCCCACCACAGCGCTGCCCCACTAGCCGCCCTACTGGCACACGTGCCGCTCTCTGCAGCCCTCGTGCTGCACCTACTGCCCCGCGTGCCGCCCTCTTGCGGCCCGCCAGTTGATCCTAGGCCCCGTGCGCCCGCCCCTTGCGGCCCGCCCGTCGACCCTAGGCCCCGCGCGCCCGTCGAAACTAGGCCCCGGCCCGCCCGTCGCCCCTGCTGCCCCGCGCGCCCGCCAGTCGACCCTAGGCCCGGCCCACCCGTCGACCCTAGCCCGGCCCGCCCGTCGACCCTAGGCCCTGGCCTGACCGTTGCCCCTAGGCCCCGCGCGCCCGTCGACCGTAGGCCCCGGCCCGCCCGTCGCCCCTGCTGCCCCGCGCGCTCGCTTGTCGACCCTAGGCCCGGCCCACCCGTCGACCCTAGCCCGGCCCGCCCATCGACCCTAGGCCCCGGCCCGCCCATCGCCCCTAGGCCCAGGCCCGCCCGTCGACACTACTGCCCCGCGCGCCCGCCCGTCGACCTTAGGCCCGGCCCGCCCGTCGACCCTAGGCCTGGCCCGCCCGTCGACTTTAGGCCCCGCCCGCCCGTCGGCCCTAGGCCCCAGCCTGCCCGTTGCCCCTGCTGCCCCGCGCGCTCGTCGACCCTAGGCCCAGGCCCGCTTGTCGCCCCTGCTGCCCCGCGCGCCCGCCCGTCGACCCTAGGCCCAGCCTGCCCGTCGACCCTAGCCCGGCCCGCCCGTCGACTTTAGGCCCCGGTCCGCCCGTCGCCCCTAGGTCCCGGCCCACCCGTCGACCCTAGGCCCAGCGCGCTTGTCGACCCTAGGCCCGGCCCGCCTGTTGACCCTAGGCCACGGCCCGCCCGTCGCCTCTGCTGCCCCGCGCACCGCCCCTTGCGGCCCGCCCGTCGACCCCAGGTCCCGCGCGCCGCCCCTTGCTAACCGCCCCTCGCCCCTGCAGCCTGCGAGCCGCCCTTGCAGCCCTGCGCGCCGCCCCTGCTGCCCTGCTAGCCGCCCCTTGCAGCCCTCTCGCAGCCCCTGCAGCCATGTGCGCCGCCCCTTGCGACCCGCCCGCCGCCCCTAGGCCCGCCGGCCGCCCCTAGAACCCCGAGCCACGCCTCTTGCAGCTTCCTTGCCGCCCCTTGCTGCTACCTGCCCTGTGCCCTGAGCTGCCCGGCTTGTGCCCGCCCTGCGTGCTGCGCCGCTATGGCTTCTCTCCGCGTTCTCGCGTTTGATCATGAGGGCCGCCCTATCCAGTTTGACACGTGGCTCGACGACCTGCAGCTGTACCTACTGAGCGACTCTAGTGACAGCGTTTCGTTGTTTGACCACACGTCTGGCGCCTCTCCCGCCCCTCCCGCCACAGCTGACAGTGCGACTCGTTCACAATGGCTTACTCGTGACGCTGCTGCTCGCTTAGCCATTCGCAACCACCTGCCGTTAGCCGAATGCGCTCACTTCGGACAGCACAGGACTGCACAGGCACTGTACGACGCTGTAGTCGCCCGTTACTCCTCGCCTGCCACTGCCGCTCTAGGCCGTCTTATACTGCCCTACCTGTTTCCCGAGCTGTCCGTCTTTGCCACAGTGGAGGACCTCGTTTCACACCTTCGCACTAGCGACGCTTGCTACCGCGCTGCCCTCCCAGCAGAGTTCCTTGACAGGAACCCACCTCTGCTGCAGCTGTTGACGTCCTTGGTGCTGAGGATGTCGGGGCTGCTTCTGCTAGTGGGAAGCGCCGCAGCACCAAGGGCAAGGGTGGCAGGGGTGGTGGTGGTGGCATCGGGGGTGGTGGTGGGGGCAGCAGTGGAGGTGGTGGAGGCAGTGGAGGTGGTGGCGGTAGTGGGAGTGGTGGCGGGAGTGGGGGCTTTGGTGGCGGCGGTGGTGGCAGCGGTGGGGGTGGCGGTAGTGGCGGCGGTGGGAGTGGTGGCGGTCGGGCTGGAGCTACTCAGCGGGAAGGTTCTGGCGGTGGCAGAGGCAGCAGCAGCAGCGTCGGAGCGAGACCCCGTCGGCCCAGCAGCTTCGTGAGTGGTTGTCTCAGCGTGGGGCGTCTGGGGGTAGTGGTAGCTGCCCATATGACATTCGCATGGGTGACCATGCTGGTCAGACATGCGGGAAGCCTCACACTCAGCACCGCTGCTTCTCCGTCCTTGACGACGCTTGGTGCGCAGAGTCGATGGCGGGGCTAGCCATATCCTCTTCAAGTTGGCGACAACAACAAAATGCAAGCTGCAACTTGATAGGTGTCTGCCCAAAATTGACGACCGCATCGTGGATAGGTCGCCTCTGGCGATTTTGGACTAAAAACACGGACGGTGCGGATTGAGTGCGGGGACGATTTCGGCTTCAGCATGAAGTTTCTAGCGACAACGCTAGACGGCTGCGACGTGCTTTAGGGACGTGATTGGCTGCGAATACACAACCCCATAATCGACTGGACGATGGGATCGTGCAGCATCAGCAAGCATGAGGGGCTAATTACATTGCATGC
Organism: Closterium sp. Naga37s-1; assembly: GCA_947471745.1. Taxonomy (NCBI): domain Eukaryota; kingdom Viridiplantae; phylum Streptophyta; class Zygnematophyceae; order Desmidiales; family Closteriaceae; genus Closterium; species Closterium sp. Naga37s-1. The sequence goes on from CANJKZ010000960.1 coordinate 652,944, forward strand.
ATGGACCCCGGACTACATGCGTGCCCTGTGCGTCAAAGCCATCACAATTACCTGACATTTAGACCGAGGCGCACAACTATTTGCTGTGTGTTTGCCCGAGTTGGCAACCGGCACAGGCGGACATGATATCAAGAAGTTGTGCCCAGCTGTACCCCCTGATTTAGCGGAGCTAATTCGACAGCTGGAGCCTGGCACGCATCCTGTCAGAATATCATGTTTCTCTAGTCTGCAGTGGGGTACTCAATAGTGAGTACAACCCTGTTAGGGTTTTCTATATGTACCGAATTGCTTTCTAGTGCAATCATCCTTTCTCACTTCAATTTCTCTCGTCAATATTCTCACACATCCGACTGTTTGTACAGAGTGGCGGCTAACTCAGCCGGAACTCGAGGAGCTACGAAGCAAATTGACGGACTGTTGGAGAAGGGGTTTATACGACCCAGTACATCTCCCTTCGCAGCCCCGATCCTGTTCACGCCGAAAAAGAATGACGGCCTTCGCATCTGCATCGACTATCATGCGCTCAATATGTCAGAAGAACGAACGAGAATGAATGAACTACGAAATAGTTGGGTACAAGTACTAACCCTAATTGGGTTGTACCCCTTATGGGCGACCCCACTATAGCCTACACAAATGTTAGCACTATAACATCCTGACACACCCCCACATGCAAAGTGGGGGAGAAAAAGTGGTCACAAGACCAGTCAAGAAAACAAAGCAAGCTTAGGGTGGATCACAAAGTCAACACACAGTCTGAGCACAAACAAAGGGCCACAAGGCCAGTTCACATGCAGAGTTATACAAAAGAGAACAAACTATACAGTGATCATATCCTAGCAAGTGTAAGCATGCAGGTATATATATAGATCACAGTACAAGCAACGTCACACACTGAGCAAGTGAGGCAAAGTTGGCACTAGGCCTAGCACAGTAGAGAAGCGCTGATGATCACCAGGCGGAAGTGCCTTGGTGAATACATCAGCAGTGTTGGTCCTAGTGGCCACGTACACAAGACGAAGCTGGCCACGCTGCTGCAACTCTCGAGCAAGGAAGTATCGCTGAGCAACGTGCTTCGTTCTGTGCTCCAGTCTGTGCTCCTGGCACAAGGCAATCATGGCCTTGTTGTCTACGTATAGAACTGGAGGCGAACGAGGCTGCTCTCCCAAGTCAGTCAGCAGGTAGGTGAGCCAGCGTAGCTCCTGTGCAACCATGGCCTCTGCGTAGATCTCAGCCTCACAACTGGAGCTGAGAACCGAAGACGAGCGGGTAGACCGCCAGGAAACAGAGCCGGAACCGAGGCTTAAGGTGTAACCCTGTGACGACCGCTGCGTAGCCAAGTCGTCAACCCAAGACGCGTCTGCGTGACCAGTGAGGACAACTGGACCCCGTCCTCCAAGCACGAGCCCTATGCCCGACGTACTGCACAAGTAATGCATTACCCTCTTCACATCATCCCAGTGCACCTTTCGGTGCCTACCGGGAGCCACGTAGCAAGCCAGGAGGCTGAGAGGGTACGCGAGGTCAGGTCGTGTGCACGTCATCAGGTACATGAGGCAACCCACAAGCTCTGGGTACGGACCAATCGGCTCTACGGACTCGTCCGAAGGTGGAGCTGAGAGCGAGTGGCCGGTAGACAGAGGAGTGGGCTGTGGCGAGGAGAAATGGAAGTCGAAGCGCTGAAGGACCTGGTGCACCATGTGTGACTGAATTAGTGTGATGGTGCGCCGTGCTTTGTCCCGGATGATCTGCAAGCCAAGATAGCTGCGCAGCTCACCCATGTCAGTGCAGGTGTGTCTCTTCTGCAGCTCCGATTTCACAAGGGTCAGTGCCGCAGTGTCAGCAGTGGCAAAGAGCAGGTCGTCGACGTACACGAGGATGTAGAACGGCGGCAGAGACGTGTCGCTGCGTAGAAACAGCGACGGGTCAGCAGTCGAAGGAGAAAATCCTAGAGCCTCAAGTGTAGTCCTCAGTGTGTCGTACCACTCGCGAGGCGCCTGGCGGAGACCGTAGACAGGCCGCTGGAGGCTCCACTGGGTACCTGCAGGAAACAACCCAGTGAAGCCAGGTGGGCGGCGCAACCAGATCTCCTCGTGCAGGCTCCCCTGCAAGAAAGCTGTACTGAAGTCCAGAGAGTGTAACTTGTAATCACGCTGAGCAGCGACGTGGAGCAACACCCGAAGAGTGTCATCTCCAGGGTGGGGGAGAAGGTCTGGAATTAGTCGACCCCCTGTCGCTGTCTGAAGCCTCTAGCAACGTAACGCGCCTTGAAGGCAGGCGGAGAACCCGGCGGCCGCTTCACCCTGAAAATCCACATGCCATCGACTATGTTCGGCCCAGACGGGGGAACGGCGTCGACGTAGGTGCCTGTGGACTTCCAGGATGCCATGTCGGCATCCATGGCTACCTGCCACTGAGAGGAGTTAGGACCCGTAATTGCCTCTGCGTAAGAGCGCGGGGTCGGGATGTCTGGTGCATCCGGGTCTCCCTCAGGGGCAAGCAGCATGGAAGCGAAACGAGGTACAGCAGCTGGAAGTCCTACTGCCTGTCCTCAAGGACGTCCGTGCCAAGAGCACACTCACCCCGGACGGATGGAGGACCGGCAAACTCAGACTCAGTAACAAGAGCAGTGGCGTAGTCTAGACGACTGGCAGCAACAAAGTCAACCAGCGGAGGAACGAGGGCAGACGCAGTAGTGGACTCAAAAGAAGGGTCTGTGACAACAGTGGCAAGGAGATGAGAGACAGTGGGACTGGCAGCACGAGCGCCGTCAGACTCAGGGTCAGGGACGGTAGGAAGAGATGACTCAGGAGGAGCAGGCAGAGGAACATGCGGTGGAACAGAGGAAGGACGAAGTGCCATAGCGTGGGTGCTGGGGTTAGGAGGAGGACGCGGACGAGGAACGCGACAACCAGTGCGAACAGGGGAGGCAGGACGAGACGCCAGCACACGATGCTCTGTAAGACCGCCGACCTGCTCAGTGTTAGGAGAAGGAGCAAGCAGTGTGGAACCTGGCTGTAACAGCGGCTGCGACTGGTTAGGCAGTGGACATAGTAAGGGAGGAGTAAGGCCAGGAGAAGACGGGACACCAAGAACCTGCTAAAGCAGCGGAACAAAGTACGGTCGCGGCCGCAAAGTTCCTCCAGCACCAGTACTACCAGACACAGCACCCTCAGCTCCAGCACCTCCAGCGACAGGGTCAACAGCTCCAGCTCCTCCAGCTCCAGTGCCTCCCGCACCGGTGCCTCCAGCTCCAGCGCCAACAGCTCCAGCTCCTCCAGCACCAGCAGCTCCAGGCTCCGTAGAGTCTCTAGCTCCAGCGCCCCCAACACCACCAGTCCTGGTAGCTCCAGTACCCCTGGTACGAGTACCTCCAGGACCAGCAGCTGCAGCACCTCCAGTACCACCAGCTCCAGCAGTAACTCCAGCACCTCCAGCTCCAGTGTCTCCAGTGGCAGAGTCTCCAGCGCCGGTAGCTCCACTCCGAAGGCATGTGCGCTGAGCAAACCACTCGCGCTGCTGCTGCAGGGAGAGAGGCTCCGGCAGGGGAGACAGTCATGGCGAAGCACCCACAGGGCCTCCAGAAGAGTCAGTACCTCGAGGCTCAACACCCCCAGACTCAGCACCCCCAGGCTCCACACCCTCAAGCTCAGCACCCCCAGGCTCCGCACCCCCAGGCTCAGCACCCCCACACCCGGCACCCTCAGACTCAGCACCCCCAGGCTCCGCACCCCCAGACGCAGCACCCCCAGACGCAGCACCTCGAGCAGCACTTGAGTCGACAGCTACCTCAACAGGCACAGTAACAGGGAGAGGGTCTACCTGAGACACACCTGAGGGAGTAGGACCTTGGGGGGGAAGGGGGTCTACCGGAGGGGGACCTGGAGCAAGGAAGAGCTGTGGGGGTGGGGGAGGGGCAGAGCAGAAGGGGAAGAGCCGGTAAAAGGGAACCGACTCGTCAAACGTGACGTCTTGAGAAGGGAAGACACGGCGCGAGGTGGGGTGGTAAAACTGCCAGCTAGGCGCGTCAGGGGAAAAGCCAAGGAAGACGCAGGGAATAGCGCGGGCGGAGAGCTTGTCCGCGGACCTATCGCGAACAAAGGCACGAGAACCCCAGACCCGGAACACCGACGCATCGCCAACCTTCCCCGTCCAACTCAATGTAGGCGAGGTCTCCGGCAAGGAGACACGGGGCCAGAGGTTGAGCTGATGCGCAGCGTACCGGACCGCAAACGGCCACAGAAAATGGGGAGCAGCCGCATGGATCATGGAGGTATGAGCGACCTCCATGACTAGGCCAATGCGGCGCTCAGCAATCCCATTTTGCTGAGGGGAGTCCGGAAGCGTGAACGACTGGAGAATGCCCTCCCCACGACAAAAGTCCTGCAAGAGGTCGGAGGAGAACTCACCACCTCTGTCAGAGTGCAGACGCAGGACAGGAAAGTCCGTACGGAACCGCTCGCGAAGCTGGAGACAGACAGTGCGGATCCAAGGGATCAAGACATCAACGACCTGGCCCTTGCTGTGCAAGGGGAAGACCGTGGTGTACCACGTTAAGTCGTCAACAACCAGCAGAAAGTAGCGCTCGCGGCCCAGTCCACTAACGCGGGCTGGGCCCCACACGTCCATGTGGAGAGTCTGCAGGGGAGCAGTCGTCGGGGGAAACGAGGATGAGTGAGGAGCGGCGCGCTGCCGCCCCTCAACGCAAGGAAGGCAGGGCGGGGCAGGCGAGGGCGGGAGGGGAGGCAGAGACCTGGGAAGACCAGAGACAAGGAGGCGGGAGTGCATGCCACGAAGGCATGGCAGGGAGGGGTGACCGAGGCGGTGGTGCCACAGAAGGGTCTGGTGTGACAAGAGGCGACACGAGCAAGGGGGTGCGACCTGACCTGACGCGGACACCTGAGCACATGCAGCTACCTGAGGAGGCTCGGTAGACAGTGTGTACAGACTCGACCCTGGTCGACGAGTGAACGTGGCCAGATGACGCCCCGTCCGTGTACACGTGCAGATCGACACACGCTGACCCTTAGGAGTGGTGGTAGTGACCATTGCGTCCTGGAGGGCAGCGGTACTCACCAAGTTCGTAGAGAACGAGGGAAGGTGAAGGCCCGACATTGAGCCGGACGGAACTGCCAGACGCGGGAGGACAGTAGAGGAACGGGCGAGGATTGGGCCCCCGGAGGGGTCAGCCAGCCTGACCGGTACATGTGCAAAGAGAGGAGTGAGGGTGGTGCTGTCGCAAAAGAAACAGCATGAGGCACCTGAGTCAAGTGTGAAGGTGTGCAAGGCCTCAGCAGGCGCAGTACAAGGGAGAACAGACTCACTAGCACCTAGAGCAGCAGCCTCTATACCTGGGTCAGGCGGCACACACACATAACAGTCACCCTCAGCACTAGCAGACAAAGCATACATAGCAGCAAGGATAGCATCAAAGTCTAGGTCAAAGATAACAACTCCAGTCCTAAGCAGCTCTGCCCAGGGGGGTGCTCAGCCTCGTCACCAAACTCTGCGCGCCAAGCATCGTCGAGGCGGGAGAAGTAGTGGTGCTGAGTGTGAAGCTTCCTGCATGTCTGACCAGCACGGTCACCCGTGCGAATGACATACGGGCAGCTATCACTACCCCCAGACGCCCCACGCTGAAACAACCACTTACGAAGCTGCTGGGTTGACGGGGTCTCGCTTTGACGCTGCTGCTGCTGCCTCTGGCCACCACCAGAGCCTCCACGCTGAGCTCGAGTCCTACCGCCACCACTCCCACCGCTGCCACTACCGCCACTCCCACCGTTGCATCCACCGCCGCCACCAACGCCCCCACTCCCGCCAGCACTCCTACCACTGCCACCACCTCCACTGCCTCCACCACCTCCACTTCTGCCCCCACCACCACCCCCGCTGCCACCTCCACCACCCCTGCCACCCTTGCCCTTGCTGCTGTGGCGCTTCCCACTAGCGGAAGCAGCTCCGACATCCTCAGCACCAAGGACGTCAACAGCAGCAGCAGAGGCGTAGGAGGGGGGATGGGGGGAGGGGGAACACCCCTCAAAGAAGGGTGTGCGAGGAGTGCCACGAGCAGCACCTGCAGTGACTACACTAGTCTCAGCTACAAGGAGGTGCTGCTCCAGTAGGTCAACAGTGAGAGCTGTGGGGTCAAGCGCGAGAAAGTGGTCCCTGACAGCGCGAAGAGAGTCAGGGAGGCGGGTGACTATAAAGTAGAGAGTGATGTACATTGGGGGCGGGTTCCTGTCAAGGAACTCTGCTGGGAGGGCAGCGCGGTAGTGAGCGTCGCTAGTGCGGAGGTGGGAAATGAGGTCCTCTACCGTGGCAAAGGCGGACAGCTCGGGCAACAGGTAGGGTAGGAGAAGACGGCCTAGAGCAGCAGTGGCAGGCGAGGAGTAACGGGCGACTACAGCGTCGTACAGTGCCTGTGCAGTCCAGTGCAGTCCAAAGTGAGCGCATTCGGCCAACGGGAGGTGGTTGCGAATGGCTAAGCAAGTAGAAGCGTCACGAGTAAGCCACTGTGAGCGAGTCGCACTGTCAGCTGTGGCGGGAGGGGCAGGAGCAGCTCCAGACGTGTGGTCAAACAACGAAACACTGTCCCTAGAGTCGCTCAGTAGGTACAGCTGCAAGTCGTCGAGCCACGTGTCAAACTGGATCGGTCGGCCCTCATGACCAGCTAGCCGACTTCCTGACGAAGGCGTCACAAAAGTAGTGTACTGAGCAGCCAGCCGACTTCCTGACGAAGGCGCTGCACTACCCAGCCTTCAACCGGTGCTCCGTTGCAATCGGCGAGGTGCGCCTAGTCGACGTGGGCGACAGTGACAATGACGTGCAGCAGTAGGTGCCATGCCTTCTTGCATGGCTGGTGTGGTGACCGGCGTGCCGTGTGTTGGGTGCACGCCGAGGAGCTATTCTCCAAGTAGTGCTGCCGTCTGGGCTGGGGGGCCAAGCGTGAACGCGGCAGGGGAGTGTCAACGGGAGTTGTTGTTGGCCCCGTCCTCGCTTGGGCGGAGCCGACCTCGGGGTCGGGTGTCAGGAGTGCAGCCGACCTGCAACTATGGGCGAGCTGGTCGACGGGCCTTGTCGACCTGCACAAGGGCCACTGCAAGGGTGCCAACTTAGGCTGGTCGACTTGGGAGGTCGACTAGTGGTGGGCGTCGACTTGGGTGACGCCGACCAGGGGAAGCCGACAGGGTGTGGTCGGCTGACAGGTGTACTGGTCGACCTGGAGTTGGTCGACCAGGTGGGTTGTCGACCTGGAGTTGGTCGACCAGGGGAGTTGTCGACCTGGTGAGGTCGACATGTGGTGGTCGTCGACCTGGGCGGTTGACGGGCCTGGGATGACACACCTGGTCGACATGGTTGCCTGGTTGACCAGGTTACCCGGACGACGAGGTCTGCGAGGTTTGCGACTGTTGCCCAGGTAGATTGGCAATGTCGACCTGCGGTTTGGTGGCATGTGGTCAACAGGACTCCTCAAGTGCAACCGTCGGCATGTGGTCGACTTGGCACCTGCGCAAGGTGCGTGGCGGTGCATGTCGTTACCGTCACCATGCACCTGCAAAGTAGGTGCGCACAAATGAGCACGTGTGGTGACCTGTGGTGGCTCGTTGGCACGCCGGCCTTGCAGGTCGACTGAGTACGCTTGAGGTCGACCAGCTGGCAAGTCGCCTTCGTGCTGAGCTAGTGGTCGACTTGTATGCTAGGCTTCTGATGTAGTCTATCTTGCCAATCCAATTGATATCATTGTTCTCAACTTTTGCTAGTAAAACACTTTCGGTTTTGCCCAGTGAACGCACAAGTGCTAGAGAACGACTAAGTGAACGAATGCAGAGACTCTAACCCCGTGCCTAGCCTGTAGTCTAGCTCCCGTTGATAGAGTTATCTTCGCACACCTAAGTATCAAACATTTCCACCGCACTGTATCTCGTCTTTTGTGACTCGAGGCTTTTGTGACGCGCTCCAGGAACCTAACATCCCATTTTTTAGGGCATGATGAGACGCATGGGATAGGAGTGTGAGTAGCACTTCTAGGGACAATATCTGATCCTACCTGGAAATTCCAAAAAGGGAAGAGGGCCTTGGAAGACATTGAAGCCTTGAGTACAGATTCAGCAATTTCTTATGGTAGCCTTCCCTGATTTCTCACCAGGGCTGCTTTGTGGCAGATTTGTCTTCCCTTGATAGCAAAATGACATCATATCATAGTGCAGATTTGCAACACTCACTGATTTGATCATTCACCCTACCACGCTTGCGTGAGTCGTGATGAGGCACGTATGTACATTCTGAGCTATCAAAAGTGATCCCCGCTTTCCTCTTCAAACGTAGAACAATTGCTAAGGGAATGGTGCACGCTCCTTCCACTCCCCTGGATGTGCTTGCGACTTCTATCGAGCCACTGAGCAGTCGCTGCTACCTTGCCAGCATTCTCTATACCAGCAGTACACTTCAAGGCATGCATGTGTGCTGCTCACCCACCCCCGGAGCAACACCCCCAGCGAGCAGCAGCCTAGGCGCCCTCGATCTTGTCAAAGGACTGCAGCTCGCGGAAGCCCTCCCACGGCTTCTCCCACACCACTGCCTCGTACTGCGTGGTCACAGGCGCGGTGGCGGAGGGCTGGTGCGCGGTGAGGCGGATGCGGTGCAGCGTGCCCGCCACCACCTGCTCACTCGCCCCCACCACTGCCTCCAGCATCAGTGCCGTGTTCTGCCACCCGTGGGCAAGGGGGGGTTGGGAAGAGGGGGGAGGGGGGGTAGGAGATGGGAAGGTAAAAAAGCAACACATTTAGGCAGTAGGAAGGCCGGCAGAAACGAGCACGGCAGATGATGTGGGAAGACAGGCGGCAGCACTAGGGCAGTGCAACATAGGTGGATATGCGAGTGAACTGGGTGCGAGTGAACTGGCAATCCACCTGCCCCCTCTTACCCCCTTCCCCCCCCCTCTTCCCCCCTCCCCCCAACCCCGCCCCCACATGCTTCTTGTTGTGCTCGTCCACGGCAAACTGCGCCAGCTGCTGCACGGCTGCACTGTTGGCTGCCCCCTCCACCGCCTTGCCTGCCCCCACCATCGCCATGCGCACCAGCTGCAGCTGCTGTCAAGCGCTGCAGGGGAGAGGGCATGGAGAGGGAGAGGTGCAGGCACATGAAGAACAGGATGGACACATAGCATGGGTCTCCGCTGCTCTGTGTGTGCCCGCGCACACAGGGACTGGGTAGGCTGGTTGAGAGACAAGAAGGCATCCATCCGTGGGTGGTGTGCAGCACACGAGGTCAGTTGAGCACACGAGGTCAGTTGAGCACACGAGGTCAGTTGAGCACACGAGGTCAGTTGAGCACACGAGGTCAGTTGAGCACACGAGGTCAGCTGAGCACACGGGACTCCTGCGAACAGCTAACATCCCCAACTTCCTCTTGCACCCCCTGGGCCCCTGCCTCTTTCCGTGTTTATCCTTTGTCCCTTCTGTCTTTCCTTTACCCTCGCTCCCTCCCTCTCTCGTTTTCTGCCTGTCCGGCGGTCCTCACTTCCACGTGTCGTGTGAAGCAGCTTCTGAATGCCTCATTCCTTCATTCCGTCTCCTCTACACCTGCCCAGCCCCACACCATGTCCCACATTCCCCATCCCTCCATCCTCTATGCCTCCTCTACACCTCATCCCTTACCTCCTCCCGCCCTCATCCCTGCCTCATCGCCCTCATCCCCCCTCACCCGCCCTCACCCGTGCCTCCCTCATCGCTCTGACATCCCTACCACATCGCTCTGACATCCCTACCTCATCGCTCTGACATCCCTACCTCATCGCTCTGACATCCCTACCTCATCGCTCTGACATCCCTACCTCATCGCTCTGACATCCCTACCTCATCTCGCCCATCTCCCCCATGCGTGCGGCGCCACCGTCCGCCCTCACCCGTGCCTCCCTCCCGCACTCACCGGGTACTCGCGCGCGTCGTTGCCGTTGCCGTTCGGTGAAAGAGGAGATTGCGGAACGCCTGGATGGAGCAAGTGGGGGGCGTGACAGAATGAGGCAGCAACGAGTGAGGCGGCAGCGAATGAAACGGCAGCGAGTGAGACGCAGCCCGCCAGGAGCGCGCCTGGCGCCAGAAAGCGTGACGGCGGCACCACTAGCGCGCCTGGTGCCGGTGAACGCGTCAAGGCCCCAGGCGTCAAGGCCCAAGGTGCAGCAGCGAGTTAGGCGTGAGCTCGTCACCGCAGCGCGCGCGTGATGCCGCCTAGATCTCAGCGCTTACCTTTGTGTAAGTCGAGGGAGAAGACGTTACGAGACTAGGGATTCTACCTGTAAGAGATGGATTGAGATTCCTTCAGTCCCTGGGCTGGTTCGGTCAGATCGCTCGAGGTCGGCCGAGTTGGCTAGTAATCGAAACCTAGTTGACTTCAATGCGCGGAATAGCGAAAATTCCTTTTCCTTACTTCGCGCCCCTGCTTACCGCGTACACGACTATTCCCGCCAACAGCACCCCACAGTGAAACGTCACCCGCTCGCGACCCTCGCCTCGACCACTATTCCCGCCACTGTTCACGACGCGACCCAACCTCATGGTTCGGTTGGTAACCCGCGCTCCGGACCTCCACCTCGACATTTCCCAACCTCGGCGCTAGGCCTGTAGCGCACTACATTTTCCCGTGTTACCGTTATCACGCTAGCTTCGCTATATATTGTTCGCTCGTGCCTTCGCTCATTATACTGTTGTGTTTCGATAATGCAATTCTTGCTCGCTCGCTCAATTGCACTCGTAACATTTGGTATTCAAAACCTACGACTGTCAAAATAACGAACGAGAATGAATGGACTAGCAAACAGTTGGGTACAAGTATTAACCCTAATTGGGTTGTACCCCTTATGGGCTACCCCACTATAGCCTACACAAATGTACAAGGTATAATGTTCTGACACACCCCATAGGCAAAGTGGGGGAGAACAAGTGGTCACAAGACCAGTCAAGAAAAGCAAAGCAAGCTCAGGGTGGATCACAAAGTCACCACACAGTCTGAGCACAAGCAAAGGGCCACAAGGCCAGTTCACATGCAGTGTTATATATAAAAGGTAAACAAACAATACAGTGATCATACCCTAGCAAGTGCAAGCATGCAGATATATATATAGATCACAGTACAAGCAAAGTCACGCAGTAAGCAAGTGAGGCAAAGTAGGCACAAGGCCTAACACAGTAACAAAACACTGATGATCACTAGGCGGAAGTGCCTAAGTGAAGACATCAGCAGTGTTGGCCCGAGTGGCCACGTACGCAAGGCGAAGCTAGCCACGCTGCTGCAACTCTCGAGCAAGGAAGTATCGCAGAGCGATGTGCTTCGTTCTGTGCTCCGGACACAAGGCAATCATGGCCTTGTTGTCTACGTACAGAACTGGAGGCGAACGAGGCTGCTCTCCCAAGTCAGTCAGCAGGTAGGTAAGCCAGCGTAGCTCCTGTGCAGCCATGGCTCCTGCGTAGATCTCAGCCTCACAACTGGAGCTGAGAACCGAAGACGAGCAAATAGACCGCTAGGAGACAGAGCCGGAGCCAAGGCTGAAGGTGTAACCCTGTGACGACCGCTGCGTAGCTGAGTCGTCAACACAAGAAGCGTCTGCGTGACCGGAGAGGACAATTGGACCCCGTCCTCCAAGCACGAGCCCCATGCCCGACGTACTACACAAGTAACGCAGTACCCTCTTCGCACCATCCCAGTGCACCTTTCGATGCCTGCCGGGAGCCACGTAGCGAGCCAGGAGGCTGAGAGGGTACGCGAGGTCGGGTCGAGTGCACGTCATCAGGTACATGAGGCAACCCACAAGCTCTGGGTACGGACCACTCGGCTCTACGGACTCGTCCGAAGGTGGAGCTGAGAGCGAGTGGCTGGTAGACAGTGGAGTGGGCTGTGGCGAGGAGAACTGGAAGCCGAAGCGCTGAAGGACCTGGTGCACCATGTGTGACTGGGTCAGGGTAATGGTGCGCCGAGCTCTGTCCCGGGTGATCTGCAAGCCAAGATAGCTGCGCAGTTCACCCAGGTCAGTGCAGGTGTGTCTCTTTTGCAGCTCCGACTTCACAAGGGTCAGTGTCTCAATGTCAGCAGTGGAAAAAAAAGGTCGTCGACGTAGACAAGGACGTAGAAAGGCGGCAGCGAGGTGTCGGTGCGTAGAAACAGCGATGGGTCAGCAGTAGCAGGAGCAAACCCAAGAGCCGCAAGTGTAGTCCTCAGTGTGTCGTGCCACTCGCGAGGCACCTGACGGAGACCGTAGACTGGCCGCCGAAGACTCCACTGAGTACCTGCAGGAAAAGACTCAGTGAAACTAGGTGGGCGGCGCAACCAGATCTCCTCGTGCAGGCTGCCCTGCAGGAAAGCTGTGCTGAAGTCCAGAGAGTGCAACTCGTAGTCACGCTGAGCAGCGACGTGCAGCACCCGAAGAGTAGTCATCTTCGGGGTGGGGGAGAAGGTCTGGAAGTAGTCAACTCCCTGTCGCTGACTGAAGCCTCTAGCAACGTAACGTGCCTTGAAGGCAGGCGGAGAACCCGGCGGCCGCTTCACCCTGAAAATCCACTTGCCATCGACTATGTTCGCCACAGGTGGGGGAACCTCGTCGACGTAGGTGCCCGTGGACTTCCAGGATGCCATCTCGGCATCCATGGCTGCCTGCCACTGAGAGGAGTAAGGACCCGGAATCGCCTCTACGTAAGAGCGCGGGGTCGGGATGTCTGGAGCATCCGGTTTTCCATCAGAGGCAAGCAGCATGGAAGCGAAACGAGGTACAGCAACTGCAAGAGACTCAAAGTCCTCCTGCCTGTCCTCAAGGACGTCCGTGCCAAGAGCACACTCACCCCCGACGGACGGAGGACTGGTAGACGCAGACTCAGCAACAAGAGCAGTGGCGTAGTCTAGACGACAAGTAGCAGCAAAGTCAAGCAGCTCAGCAACGAGAGCAGACGCAGCAGTGTCAAACTTATATGCTATAGTCTATCTAGGCTGTAGTGGGGTAGTTCATGTAGGGTACAACACTTTTAGGTTTCCTACTTGTACCCACCTGCTTGCTAGTTCAGTCATTCATTCGTTCACTATTCTGACATGGTATTCTGAGCAGGTTCCCTAGTGGGAACGTTTTTTTTTTTAGGGCCCACCACGAATTTTTTTTCCTGCCCTGCCCGAAGCGCGCCTTGCGCCCTGCCCTAGTACGGCCCGTCGCGGCCCTGCCTTAGCCGCCCGTCGCCGCCCGTCGCTGGCCCGTCGCCACGCGTCGCGGCCCTGCCTTAGCCGCCCACTGCGGCCCTGTCCTGCCTTTCGCCGCCCGTCGCTGGCCAGTCCCGGCCCGACCCGGCCCGTCCCGGCCTGTTGCTGGCCCGTCGCGGCCCGTTGCCGCCCGTCGCCGGCCCGTCGCCGCCCGTCGCTGGCCCATCCCAGTCGCGGCTCTGCCTTCGCCGCCCATCGCGACCTCTGCCCTGCAGCCGCCCTGTCGCGGCCTCTGCCCTGCAGCCGCCCTGTCGCGGCCCTGCACTGCTGCCGCCCCAGTCGCGGCCCTGCCCTGCAGCCGGCCCTGTCGCGGCCCTGTCCTGCTACCGCCCCATTCGCGGCCCTGCCTTATCCGTCTGTTACGGCCCTGCCCTAATGCCGCCCCAGTCGCGGCCTCTGCCCTGCAGCCGCCCTGTCGCGGCCCTGCCCTACTGCCGCCTTAGTCGCGGCTCTTCCCTGCAGCCGCCCCATGTCGCGGCCCTGCCCTGCTGCCGCCCCAGTCGCGGCCCTGACCTAAACTGCCAGCTGCGGCCCTGCCCTGCACCCGCCCCTGGTAAGCACCCGCGCCGCCCTGCCGCGCCGCGCCGCGCCGCCAGGAACCGAGCCGCGCCGCCCTGTCGAGCCGCGCCGCCCAGCCAAGCCGCGCCGCACTACCGAGCCACGCCGCCCTGCCGAGCCGCACTGCCCTTCTGCTTGCACTGCTTCTGCTGCCAGTGCTGCTACTGCTGCTACTGCTACTATGGCTAGCCCTACTGTTCTCACCTTTGATGCTGAGGGGCGTGCAGTTGACTTTGACGTGTGGATTGACGACCTACAGCTCTTTCTTCAGTGTGAATCTAGTGATGGGGTATCCCTGTTTGATCACACGTCCGGTGTCTCTACTGCACCTGCTGCCACTACTGACAGTACGGTTCGCTCGCAGTGGACCACTCGTGACGCTGTTGCTCGCCTTGCTGTTCGTAGTCACCTGCCGTCTGCTGAGCGCGCGCATTTTGGCCAGTACAAGACTGCTAAGTCTTTGTACGACGCTGTAGTTGCGCGCTACTCCTCCCCTGCCACTGCTGCCCTCAGCCGCCTCATGCTGCCGTACCTTTTCCCTGACCTTCCCGCCTTTGCCACAGTTGCTGACCTCATTACTCACCTCTGCACTAGTGACGCCCGCTACCGCGCTGCCCTTCCCACTGAGTTCTGTGCCAAGAACCCCCCCCCCCCCCCCCATGTACATCACCCTTTACTACCTAGTCATCCGCCTCCCTGACTCCCTTGTTTTAGTCAGGGACCACTTTCTCTCCCTTTGCCCCACCGAGCTCACTGTCAGCCTGCTAGAGGAGCGCCTCGCTGCAGCTGAGAAGAGTATCTTAGCTGTAGGTGCTTCTCGTGGCGACCGTCACACCCCTTTATTTGAGGGGTGTTCCCATGTCCCCCTTCTCCCCTCTGTTGCTTCTGCTGCTGCTTTCGACCTCGTTGGCACTGAGGAGGTCGGGGCTGCGTCTGCTCCCAGTGGGAGGCGCCACAACAGCAAGGGCAAGGGGAGCAAGGGTGGTGGAGGGGACGGCGGGGGCGGCGGCGGAGGCGGTGGAGGAGGCGGAGGGGGTGGCGGTGGAGGTGGGGGTGGTGCCGGGAGTGGGGGCTTCAGTGGCGGCAGTGGAGGTGGTGGAGGCAGCAGCGGAGGTGGTGGAGGCAGCGGCAGCGGTGGTGGAGGCAGCAGCAGCGGTGGTGGAGGTGGCGGCGGCGGTGGTGCTGGTCGAGGTGCAGCCGCGCAGCGTGGAGGCTTTGGTGGTAGCCAGCGCCAGCAGCAGCCGCGTTCCCGTGAGACCCCGTCGGCCCAGCAGCTTCGTGAGTGGTACGCTGGGCGTGGGAGGTCTGCGGGTGCTGGTCCCTGTACTTACGTTCTTCGCACCGGCGGGCGCCGTGGGGAGACGTGCGGGCTGCCACACACTGCGCAGCGCTGCTTCGGTCGCCTGACTGACGCCTGGCGCGCCCAGTTTTCTGACGCTGTTGAGCTCCCTCGCTGGGGTGATCTGCTTAGGCAGAATGTTGCTATCTTTGATCTTGATTTCGATGCTATCCTTGCTGCCATGTATGCTGTGACTGATAGTGCTAAGGGTGACTGTTACCTGAGCGTCCCGCCCGACCCGGGTGTTGAGGCTGCTGCTCTAGGTGCTAGTGCGTCTGCTGCTCTAGGTACTGGTGAGTCTGCTGCTCCAGGTGCAGGTGAGTCTGCTCTCTCTGGTACTGCACCTACTGAGGCCTTCCACACTTTCACACTTGACTCTGGTGCTTCGCGCTCTTTCTTTCGTGACAGCACCACACTCACGCCGCTCAGTCGGCCTGTCGCAGTCTCCCTGTCTGACCCCTCTGGGGGCCCAGTCCTTGCGCACTCTTCCACTGTTCTATCGTGTCCTGCGGCCCCGTCGGGCTTGCTGTCGGGACTCCACCTCCCCTCGTTCTCTACGAACTTGGTGAGTGGAGCTGACCTTCAGGACGCATGGGTTGACCAGTTCACCCTTGGAGGTCAGCGTGTGACCCACTGCACTTGCTCTCGGACGGGCCGCCACCTGGCCACGTTCACCCGTCGGCCTGGGTCGAGTCTGTACAAACTGACTACTGCGTCTCCTCCGGTTGCTGCGTCTGGTCAGGTAGCCGAGTCCAGTCAGGTGTTTTCTGCCGCGTCCAGGTCTAGTCCAGTGTCTGCCCCCTGCTCGTGTCGTCCTCTGGCACACGAGACTCTCCTTTGGCACCACCGCCTTGGTCACCCCTCCCTGCCTAGTCTTCGAGGTATGGCCTCCCGTACCCTTGTCTCTGGTCTCCCCCGGTCCCTCCCTCCTCATCCTCCGGCACTTTCCCTTCTCCTTTGCGTTGCCTCTGCTCATATCTCCTGGCATCTCGCAGCTGCGCGGTGTGCAGGTTCTCCAGCGCGGCTGGCATCATGAAGCGCATGTAGCGTGCTCGGACATCAGACAGGGCCACCCAGTTCCTGATCGTGCCCGCTGTCACTGTGTCTGTCAGAACCCGTGGTGCCCCTACTGGCAGAATTGGCTCTCGTCCATAGAGTAGGCTGTACGGAGAGTGATCCCTCAGCGCTGCCTGCTTCCCGAATCTGTACCCAGCTGCTATCCAGTCCAACTCATCATCCCAATCCCTCTTTCTCTGCTCCCCGTAGGTTTTGCTCCTTCCACTGCTGACCCGTCGCTGTTTTTACGCACTGAAACCATTCTGCCGCCGTTCTACGTTCTCGTGTACGTAGACGACTTGGTCTTTGCTACTGCTGACACTGAGGCACTCGCCCACGTGAAGTCGGAGCTGCAGAAGAGACACACGTGCACAGACCTGGGTGAGCTAACAAGCTATCTTGGCTTGCGGATCACCCGGGACAGAGCACAGTGCACCACTACCTTGACTCAGTCACACATGGTGCACCAGGTCCTTCAGCGCTTCGGCTTCACGTACTCCTCGCCACAGTCCACTCCTTTGCCTACCGGTCACTCGCTCTCAGCTCCACCTTCGGACGAGTCCGTAGAGCCGAGTGGCCTGTATCCAGAGCTTGTGGGCTGCCTCATGTACCTGATGACTTGCACACGACCTGACCTCGCATACCCTCTCAGCCTTCTGGCTCGCTACGTGGCTCCCGGTAGGCACCGAAAGGTGCACTGGGATGCTGCGAAGAGGGTGTTGCGCTACTTGTGCAGTACGTCGGGCATGGGGCTCGTGCTTGGAGGACGGGCTCGAGTTGTCCTCACTGGTCACGCAGACGCTTCCTGGGTTGACTACTTGGCTACGCAGCGGTCGTCACAGGGTTACACCTTCAGTCTTGGCTCCGGTTCTGTCTCTTGGCGGTCTACCCGCTCTTCTTCTGTTCTCAGCTCCAGTTGTGAGGCTGAGATCTACGCTGGGGCCATGGCTGCACAGGAGTTACGCTAGCTCACCTACCTGCTGACCGACTTGGGAGAGGCGCCTCGTTCTCCTCCAGTTCTGTACGTCGACAACAAGGCAATGCTTGCCTTGTGTCAGGAGCACAGACTGGAGCACAGAACGAAGCACATTGCTCTGCGCTACTTCCTTGCTCGAGAGTTGCAGCAGCGTGGTTAGCTTCGTCTTGCTTACGTGGCCTCTCGGGCCAACACTACTGATGTTTTCTCCAAGGCACTTCAGCCTTGTGATCATCAGCGTTTCTGTACTGTTATAGGCCTTGTACCTACTGTGCCTCACTTGCTTACTTCTTGACCCTGCTTGTTCTGTACTCTCTGTGCATATACCTGCATGCTTACACTTGATAGGTTCTGTTCACTGTATTGTTTGTTCTCCTTTATATAACTCTGCATGTGAACTGGCCTTGTGGCCATTTGCTTGTGCTCAGACTGCGTGGTGACTTTGTGATCCACCCTGAGCTTGCTTTGCCTTTCTTGATTGGTCTTGTGTCCACTTGTTCTCCCCCACTTTGCCTATGGGGGTGTGTCAAACTTATATGCTATAGTCTATCTAGGCTGTAGTGGGGTAGTTCATATAGGGTACAACACTTTTAGGTTTCCTACTTGTACCCACCTGCTTGCTAGTTCAATCATTGATTCATTCACTATTCTGACAAGCAGTAGACTCAAAAGAAGGGTCAGTGACAGCAGTGGCAAGGAGACGAGAGAAAGTGGGACTGGCAGCACGAGCGCGGTCAGACTCAGGGTCAGGGACCTCAGGAAGAGAGGACTCAGGAGGAGCAGGCAGAGGAACACGTAGAGGAACAGAGGAAGGACGAAGGGTCATAGCGTGTGTGCTAGGGACAGGAGGAGGACGCGAACGAGGAACGCGACGAGCAGTGCGAACAAGCAAGACAGGACGAGACGCAGGCTCACGACGCTCTGTAAGACCGCCTGACTGCTCAGTGTAAGGAGAAGGAGCAGGAAGAGGAGAGGCCGGCTGTAACGGCAGCTGTGACTTGTCAGGCGGGGGACACAGGAGGGGAGGAGTAAGGGCAGCAGAATGCGGGGTACCAAGAACCTGCTGGAGCAGGGGAACGAAGTACAGTCGTGGCCGCACAGTGCCACCAGGGGCAACAGCTCCAGCTCCTCCAGCTCCAGCACCTCCAACACCAGAGCCTCCAACTCCAGCGCCTCCCACGCCAGGGCCACCAACTCCAGCTCCTCCAGCTCCAGCACCACCAGCGCCAGTAGTATCAGACTCCGTAAGGTCTCCAGCTCCAGTACCCTCAACACTACCAGTCGCGGCAGCTCCTGTACCCCGGGTACGAGCACCTCCAGGACCAGTGGTCGCAGTACCTCCAGTAACACCAGCTCCAGCAGCAACTCCAGGACCTCCGGCTCCAGCAGGGCCAGCACCTCGAGCTCCAGAAGCTCCATTCCAAAGGCGCGTATGCCGAACAAACCACTCACGCAACTACTGCGGAGACAGGCTCGGCGAAGCACCAGCAGAACCTCCTGACGAAGCAGCACCCCGAGGCTCCGCACCTCCCGACTCCGCACCCTCCGATGCAGCACCCCCAGGCTCAACATCCTCAGGCTCAGCACCCCCAGGCTCACCACCCCCAATCGCAACACCCCCAGGCTCAGCACCCCCAGTCTCAACACCCCTAGGCTCAGCACCCCCAGTCTCAGCACCCTCAGACTCCGCACCCCCAGGCTCCACACCCCCAGACGCAGCACCTCGAGCAGCACCTGAGTCGACAGCTACCTGAACAGGCGCAGGACCAGGGAGGGGGTCTACCCGAGACACACCTGAGGGAGCAGGACCCTGGGGCGGGAGGGGGTCTACCGGAGGGGGACCGGGAGCAAGGAAGAGCGGCGAGGGGCGAGGGAGGGGCAGAGCGGTAGGGGAAGAGACGGTAAAAGGGAACCGACTCGTCAAATGTGACGTCCTGAGAAGGGAAGACACGGCGCGAGGTGGGGTGGTAAAACTGCCAGCCGGCGCGTCGAGGACAAAGCCAAGGAAGACGCAGAGGATAGCACGAGGGGAGAGCTTGTCCGCTGACGTATCGCGAAGAAAGGCACGAGATCACAGACCCGGAACACCGACGCATCGCCAACCTCCCCCGTCCAACGCAGTGTGGGCGAGGTCTCCGGCAAGGAGACACGGGGCCAGAGGTTAAGCTGATGCGCAGCATACTGGACCGCAAACGGCCACAGAAAATAGGGAGCAGCCGCATGGATCATGGAGGTACGAGCGACCTCCATGACTAAGCCAATGCGGCGCTCAGCAATCCCATTTTGCTGAGGGGAGTCCGGAAGCGTGAACGACTGGAGAATGCCCTCCCCACGACAAAAGTCCCCAAGAGGTTGGAGGAGAACTTACCACCTCTGTCAGAGTGCAGACGCAGGACAGGAAGGTCCGTACGGAACCGCTCGCGGAGCTGGAGACGTACTGTGCGGATCCAAGGGATCAAGACATCAATGACCTGACCCTTGCTGCGCAAGGGGAAGACCGTGGTGTACCTAGTGTAGTCGTCAACTACCAGCGGAAAGTAGCGCTCGCGGCTCTGTCCACTGACGCGGGCTGGGGCCCACACGTCCATGTGGAGAGTCTGCAGGGGAGCAGTCATCGGGGGAAACGAGGAGGAGTGAGGAGCAGCGCGCTGCCGCCCCTCGACGCAAGGGAGGCAGGGCAGGGCAGGCAAGGGCGGCAGGGGAGGCAGAGACCTGGGGAGACCAGAGACAAGAAGACGATAGTGCATGCCACGAAGGCGAGGCAGGGAGGGGTGACCAAGGCGGTGGTGCCACAGAAGAGTCTGGTGCGACAGGAGGCGACACGAGCAGGAGGCGGCTACCTGACCTGACGCGGACACCTGAGAAGACGCAGCTACCTGAGAAGGCTCGGTAGCGAGTGTGTACAGACTCGACCCTGGCCGACGAGTGAACGTGGCCAGGTGACACCCCGTCCGTGTGCACGTGCAGATCGACAAGCGCTGACCCCCAGGAGTGGTGGTAGTGACCATCGCATCCTGGAGGGCAGCGGTACTCACCAAGTTCGTCGAAAACGAGGGGAGGTGAAGACCTGACAGTGAGCCGGACGGAACCGCCGGACACGGGAAGACAGTGGAGGAACGGGCCACGACCGGTCCCCCGGATGGGTCTGCCAGTCTGACCGTAACAGGTGCAGGGAGAGGAGTGAGGGTGGTGCTGTCACGAAAGAAACAGCGCGAGGCGCCTGAGTCCAACGTGAAGGTGTGCAAGGCCTGAGCAGGCGCAGTACCAGGGAGAGTACCAGACTCACTAGCACCTAGAGCAGCAGCGGCTATACCTGGGTCAGGCGGCACACACCGGTAACAGTCACCCTCAGCACTAACAGACAAAGCATACATAGCAGAGAGAATAGCATCAAAGTCTAGGTCAAAGATAGTAATCCTAGACTTAAGCAGATCTGCCCAGTGAGGGAGCTCGACTTCGTCACCAAACTCAGCACGCCAAGCGACGTCGAGGCGGGAGAAGCAGCGGTGCTGAGTGTGGAGCCTCCCGCAAGTCTGACCAGCACGGCCACCCGTGCGAATGACATACGGGCAACTACCCCCAGACGCCCCACGCAGAAACCACTCACGAAGCTGCTAGGGAGACGGGGACTCGCCCTGACCCTGCTGCTGCTGACGCAGGCCACCTCCAGAACCGACACGCCAAGCTCCAGCCCCACTGCTTCCAGTCCCACCGCCTCCACTGCCGCCACTCCCACCGCTGCCTCCACCACCGCCACCAGAGCCGCCACTCCCACCAACAGTCCCACCGCCGCCACCGCCTCCAGTGCTGCCCCCACCACCACTCCCGCTGCCACCTCCACCACCGCCGCTGCCACCACCACCACCCCGGCCACCCTTGCCCTTGCTGCTGCGGCGCTTCGCACTAGCAGAGTTAGCCCCGACGTCCTCAGGAACAGAGACGTCTGCAGCAGCAGCAGAGGCGTAGGAGGGGGCAAGGGGGGAGGGGGATCACCCCTCAAAGAAAGGCGGGCGCGGAGTGCCACGAGCAGCACCTACAGCAACTGCACTAGTCTCAGCTGCGAGGAGATGCTGCTCGAGGAGGTCAACAGTGAGGGAGGTGGGGTCAAGAGAGAGGAAGTGGTCCCTGACAGAACGAAGAGAGTCAGGGAGGCGGGTGACTATAAAGTAGAGAGTGATGTACATCAGGGGCGGGTTCCTGTCAATGAACTCAGCAGGAACGGCAGCGCGGTAGCGAGCGTCACTAGCGCGAAGGTGGGAAACCAGGTCCTCGACTGTGTCAAAGGCGGACAGCTCGGGGAACAGGTAGGGCAGAAGGAGGCGGCCTAGAGCAGCAGCGGCAGGGGAGGAGTAGCGGGCGACTACAGCGTCGTACAGTGCCTGCGCTGTCCTGTGCTATCCGAAGTGAACGCATTCAGCTAATGGCAGGTGGTTGCGAATGGCTAAGCGGGCAGCAGCGTCACGAGTAAGCCACTGTGAGCGAGTCGAAATGTCAGCTGTGGCGGGAGGGGCATTAGAAGCGCCTGACGCTAGGTCAAACAGCGAGACACTGTCCTTAGAATCCCTCAGTAGGTACAGCTGCAGGTCGTCTAGCCACGTGTCAAACTGAACCGGTCTGCCCTCATGATCAAACGCGAGAACCCGAAGCGAAGCCATAGCTCTACAGCACGCAGGAGAGCAGTAGCAGCAGCAGCAGCAGCTGTAGCAGTTGCAGCAGTGAAGGGGCCGGGCGCGGGCTAGAGACGGGGCCAGGCGCCGGGCTAGGGACGGGGCCGGGCGCTGGGCAGATACGGGGCCGGGCGCTGGGCTAGGGACGGGGCCCGGCGCAGGGCAGGTACGGGGCCAGGCGCTGGGCGTGGAACGGGGCCGGGCGTTGGGCTAGGGACGGAGCCAAGCGGGGCTGGGTACGGGGCCGGGCGTAGGCTAGGTACAGGGCCGGGCGCTGGGCTAGGGACGGGGCAGGGCGCTGGGCAAGTACGGGGCTGGGCGTTGGGCGCGGAACGGGGCCGGGCGCGGGGCTTGTTACGGGGCCGGGCACGGGCTAGGTACGGGGCCGAGCGCTGGGCTAGGGACGGGGCCGGGCACTGGGAAGGTACTGGTCCTGAGTCTGCTCCTTGCTCGTGCTGCCAGTCCTACTGTCACGCGTCTTCTTGCTACTGTTGTCACTGACCCTTCGTTTGAGTCCACTACTGCGTCTGCCTTGGTTGCTAAGCTTGTCGACTTTGCTGCTCACTGTCGTTTAGACTACGCCGCTAGTCTTGTTGCTGAGTCTGAGTCTGTCTATCCTCCGTCCGTCGGGGGTGAGTGTGCTCTTAGCACGGACGTCCTTGAGGACAGGCAGGAGGAGTTCCAATGTTTTGCTGCTGCTTTACCTCATCTCGTGTCCATGCTGCTTGCCCCTGAGGGAGACCCGGATGCACCAGACATCCCGACCCCGCGCTCTTACGCAGAGGCGATAGAGGGTCCCTACTCCTCTCAGTGGCAGACAGCCATGGATGCAGAGATGGCTTCCTGGAAGTCCACAGGCACCTATGTCGACAAGGTTCCCCCACCTGGGGCGAACATTGTCGATGGCATGTGGATTTTCAGGGTGAAGCGGCCGCCGGGTTCTCCGCCTGTCTTCAAGGCGCGTTACGTGGCTCGAGGCTTCAGTCAGCGGCAGGGAGTTGACTACTTTTAGACCTTCTCTCCCACCCCGAAGATGACCACTCTTTGGGTACTGCTGCACGTCGCTGCTCAGCGTGACTACGAGCTTCACTCTCTTGACTTCAGCACAGCCTTCCTACAGGGCAGCCTGCATGAGGAGATCTGGCTGCGCCGCCCACCTGGCTTCACTGGGTCGTTTCCTCTTGGTACCCAGTGGAGCCTCCGGCGGCCAGTCCATGGTCTCCGCCAGGCGCCCCGTCAGTGGCACGACACACTGAGGACTACGCTTGCGGCTCTTGGGTTTGCTCCTTCCACTGCTGACCCGTCGCTGTTTCTCCGCACCGACACCACTCTGCCGCCGTTCTACATCCTCGTGTACGTTGACGACTTGGTCTTTGCTACTGCTCACGTTGCTGGACTGGCCCACGTGAAGTCGGAGCTGCAGAAGAGACACACGTGCACAGACCTGGGTGAACTGCGCAGCTATCTTGGCTTGCAGATCACCCGGGACAGAGGCGCACCATTACCTTGACTCAGTCACACATGGTGCAGCAGGTCCTTCCGCGCTTCAACTTCACGTACTCCTCGTCTCAGGCCACTCCTCTGTCTACTCGCCACTCGCTCTCAGCTCTGCCTTCGGATGAGTCCGTAGAGCCGAGTGGCCCGTACCCAGAGCTTGTTGGCTGCCTCATGTACCTGATGACCTGCACTCGACCTGACCTGGCATACCCTCTTAGCATCTTGGCACGCTATGTTGCTCCTGGGAGACACCGACCAGAGCACATGGATGCAGCTAAGAGGGTGTTGCGCTACTTGTGCAGTACGTCGGGCATGGGGCTTGTGCTTGGAGGACGGGCTCGCGTTGTCCTCACTGATCACGCAGATGCTTCTTGGGTTGACGACTTGGCTACTCAGCGGTCGTCACAGGTTACACCTTCAGCCTTGGTTCCGGCTCTGTTTTGTGGCGGTCTACCCGCTCGTCTTCTGTTCTCAGTTCCAGTTGTGAAGCTGAGATCTACGCTGGGGCCATGGCTGCACAGGAGTTACGCTGGCTCACCTACCTGCTGACCGACTTGGGAGAGGCGCCTCGTTCTCCTCCAGTTCTGTACGTCGACAACAAGGCCATGCTTGCCTTGTGTCAGGAGCACAGTGTCAGAATGTTATATTTGTCTGGCGTGCAGTGGGGTACTCAATAGCGAGTACAGCCCAATTTAGGGTTTGCTATATGTACTCAACTGCCTGCTAGTGAAACCCCCTCTTCTTCCATTTCTCTTTCGTGTACCCAAAACCCTAGTCATGGCTACTAAGTCTTAGCTAGGTTCCTGACACACAGAACGAAGCACATTGCTCTGCGCTACTTCCTTGCTCGAGAGTTGCAGCAGGGTGGTCAGCTTCGTCTTGCTTACGTGGCCACTCGGGCCAACACTGCTGATATCTTTACCAAGGCACTTCAGCCTTGTGATCATCAGCGTTTTTGTACTATGCTAGGTCTTGTGCCTACTTGGCCTCACTTGCTCACTTCTTGACTTTGCTTGTACTGTGATCTATATATACCTGCACCTGCATGCTTACCCTTGCTAGGTTGAGATCACTGTCTTGCTTGTTCACCTTGATATATAACTCTACATGTGAACTGGCCTTGTGGCCTTGTGCTTGTGCTCAGAATGTGTGGTGACGTCGTGATCCACCCTGAGCTTGCTTTGCTTTGCTTGAATGGTCTTGTGACCTCTTGTTCTCCCCCACTTTGCCTATGGGGGTATGTCAAACATATATGATATAGCCTGTGTAGGCTGTAGTGGGGTGGACATTATGGGGTACAGCTTTTCTAGGTTTTCATAATTTTACCCATCTCCTTTCTATTTCACACCATTCCTCGTACTATTTTCACATGTCGTGCCACTCGCGAGGCGCCTGACGGAGACCGTAGACTGGCCGCCGAAGACTCCACTGAGTACCTGCAGGAAAAGACTCAGTGAAACCAGGTGGGCGGCGCAACCAGATCTCCTCATGCAGGCTGCTCTGCAGGAAAGCTGTGCTGAAGTCCAGAGAGTGCAACTCGTAGTCACGCTGAGCAGTGACGTGCAGCAACACCCGAAGAGTAGTCATCTTCGGGGTGGGGGAGAAGGTATGGAAGTAGTCAACTCTCTGTCGCTGTCTGAAGCCTCTAGCAACGTAACGCGCCTTGAAGGCAGGCGGAGAACCCGGCGGCCGCTTCACCCTGAAGATCCACATGCCATCGACTATGTTCGCCCGAGGTGGGGGAACCTCGTCGACGTAGGTGCCTGTGGACTTCCAGGATGCCATCTCGGCATCCATGGCTGCCTGCCACTGAAAGGAGTAAGGACCCGTAATCGCCTCTGCGTAAGAGCGCGGTGTCAGGTGACACATGGTGCACCAGGTCCTTCAGCGCTTCGGTTTCCAGTTCTCCTCGCCACAGCCCACTCCTCTGTCTACCGGCCACTTGCTCTCAGCTCCACCTTCGGATGAGTCTGTAGAGCCGATTGGTCCATTTCCAGAGCTTGTGGGTTGCCTCATGTACCTGATGACCTGCACACGACCTGACCTCGCGTACCGTCTCAGCCTTCTGGCTCGCTACATGGCTCCCGGTAGGCACCGAAAGGTGCACTGGGATGCTGCGAAGAGGGTACTGCGTTACTTGTGCAGTACGTCGGGCATGGGGCTCGTGCTTGGAGGATGGGGTCCAGTTGTCCTCACTGGTCACACAGACGCTTCTTGGGTTGACGACTTAGCTACGCAGCGGTCGTCACAGGGTTACACCTTCAGTCTCGGTTCCGGCTCTGTTTCTTGGCGGTCTACCCGCTCGTTATTATGACATTCTGCTGCTTTTGTCTGAGCTGGTTCTTTTCATGTATCCGTTTTTGTCTCCATGTCGATACTCTACTGTTAGATCAAGGTCAATTCTTCGAGTTTCGTGTGTGTTCATGGGCTTCAACAGTTACTCACAAACGACGACATCGCCTCGTTCAAGCTCTTTCTATCATAATGCTCACGTAATCTAACCTAAGTTTCCAATATGTCAGCATTAGAGTGTGTTAAGGGCCGTCGCGAATTTACCTCGTTAGTGCTAAAAATGGCAGGTAATCCTGCCCCAAAAGCTCTATGTAAGTTGAACTCCGCACAAGAGTTCGACCCACAATTAGAGTTCCCGAATGACAATGCACAGATCGAAGTGGGTAGTGTTTACTCATCCTATGACAAATTCTTTGAGGGGGTCCAGGTTGACGCACTCGTACACGTGTTTGTGTTGATTGTGTAGGTCGTTGTGGTATTTTGCTCTAGCTTGTTGTGGGCTAAGGGTTTTGGCAAAATGTGATTGCTAGACTTGGGCTGGAATTGAACTCGCACCCAACAAGCACCAACAAACCTTCGCTATTCATTACAACACCTTTGCTGTTGCTAGTTTGGCACTTTGGGTTGTTGGTGATTGTTTTAGGGCAAGGGTTGAGTTGGTAGGGTCTAACAAACTTGTCAATTTTGAGATCCGAACTCTTACTAAAGCCATTCCTAGATCTAATCCATGGCTGCTAAGTAATTCCGCCAGGATACCCCGTCGCACATAAATCGCGATAGCGATCGGCCTAAATCATGGTTGAAGGCGCGCGTTACCATTCTTGAAACTAGAGATTCATACATTTCCAACGCGTACCTGCTCATAGTTGAAGGTTAAGTGAGCTGCACGCAATGTTCCGTCGAAGTCGGGGGACTTAATCTTTTGTTACGCTCTCTAGATTCGCACGCTTTCCATCAGTGGTATCAGAGTTGGTTAAGCCGGCGACGTTCCCTCATATTATCATATTTCGAATTGGTGAAGGACCTCCAGATCATGGCCCAGAAATTGGATGGCCCTCCTTGGTTCACTGGCTCAGATGTTTCGCTATGGCGGTTCCAGTGTACGTTTTGGCTAGGTATTAAAGACCTAGAGTGCGTTTTGGAGGGATCGGAGCGGAGACCTGAAGTTGATGAAGGAGAGGCATCTACTGGAGTGTCTAGCCAATTGGGAGCAGGGGCTGGGGGAGCCTCTAGCTCATCCATAAGTGAGGGAAGTGGAGGTGGATCAGCAGCAACGCGAACCGGAAGGCAACGGCTTAGTGCGGAGGAGCTAGTTAAGGCACAGGAAGCGTGGGATCGCAAGGACAAGCAAGCGTTCTAGTACATGTGTCGGGCCTTGGAAGGCCAATAAGAGCTCCTAAAGATGTTGATTGACCTGAAGGGGAAGCAAGGAGCAGCTGCCCAAGCATGGAAGAGAGTTCAAGATCGACATTTGCAAAAAGGGTTGCTGAGCATACTCACCTGGAGGAAACGGTTCTACACCATGGAACGCAACTATAGCGATGGGGAGATCATGGTGCAGTACCTTTAGAGGGTGGATGAGTATGTGAGGGCATTGGAGGAGCTGAACTATAAATTAGATGAGAAGGAGATCATCTACACCGCACTCCAGGGGCTGGACCAAGAGGCGAACGAGGCCTACTGCAGTACCTTCAACTTGAGCAACAGAAATGGACCAAGGCCTGGATATGGGAGGTGTTGGTCCCTGTTGAGGCTCGCAAGCGGGATGCTGGTAGAGGAGTTGAAGGGGGAATGGGGACAGCAGATAGGGGTGCCTCCAAGAAGTACCAGCAGCGGCAAGGAGGTGGAGGGAAGAAGAAGGAGCTTGACAAGTTCCTTGTCCCTGGATGTAACTGGAAACACTCGTGGAAGGAGTGTTGGAGCCGGCTAGATGGGTGGAAGCCTCAAGGCTACCCAGGAGAGGCCCCGCCAGTCACTAGGACTGTGTGGGTGGAGAAGAGGATGAAGAATGGAGCCTGGAACAAGAAGGGCAGCAAACGAAAAGCATCAGCAGCAGCGGCAAATGATGGTGGGAAGGGAAAGGAGGACTCGTCGGATGACGGTTTCTCCTTCCTTACCTTGGAGAAGGAGACAGCGCTTGCTCGTCGTGTGTTGGCTAACCCTGATCACCTTTGTTCTAGACTCTGGTGCCACTGCAAGAATGGTACCACGGTGTGACCTCTTCACTACCTACAACTCCCTCCCACCTAACTCAAGAAATGTGATCGTGGGGAGCGGAGATACGCTGCAAGCAACCAGCATCGGACCATCACCATCAAGGGGAAGGAGGGGGAGGTGCTAAATGTGAAGAGTGTGCTTCATGTTCCTGGATTGGCAGCCAACCTTCTCTCATGCTCTCAGCTTGCTAGGCAAAGATGCATATGCACCTTCACCATGGGAGGGTGCATGGTTCGCAAGGATGGAGCTGTGGTGATGGAGGCCAAGCTAGACAATGGTCTATACCTTGTTCCAGTTTGTGTGCCTCGGGTGGAGAGGGCACATGGTGTTGAAGCTGAGGAAGCCGCTTGTAGCACCCGTTGGAGCAGGTGACGGCAGATTTGCTGCACCTACACATGGGGCATGCGGGAAGGCAGCAACTTGTGGAGTGTGTGAAGAAGGGGGAGCTGAAGGGTGTGGAGATCAAGGAGGGTGGTGGGCAGCAAAGCAAGTGCTCTGATTGCATGACCGGGAAGCTGCCAAGGACCTCCTTCCCTACCTCCACCACTAGAGCCTCCGCACCTCTTGAGTTGGTGCAGATGGATGTGTGTGGCCCCATGCAAACACCGAATAGGGAGAAGGGCAGCAAGCACTTCATCACCTTTCTGGATGACTACAGCTGCCTCATTTGGGTCACCTTGGTGAAAACAAAAGATGAGGTGGCCAAGGTATTCAAGCGTTGGATACGCTATGTGGAGAGGGAAGCCGGGGCCAAGATGAAGATACTAAGGTCTGATCGGGGTGGGGAGTACATGGGGAAGGACTTGGAGACCTTCCTTGAAGATAATGGCATCACCCACCAGCTTTCATTTGCCTACACGCCGCAGCAAAATGGGGCAGTGGAGTGGCTAAACCGGACCCTCATTGACCTTGCCCGAGCCATGCTTGCTCATGCGCAGCTGGACCATACTTGGTGGGGGGCAGCAGTGCAATATGCCAACTGGGTTAAGAACCGGATGGGCAGCAAGGGGCTAGGGGGCAAGAGCCCATACTTCATGTGGACCAGGAAGGTGCCTAGTGTATCCATGGCATGATTGTGGGGGTGCATGGCGCAGTACAAAGTGCCCGACCAGCAACGGAGGAAGCTGAATCCCAAGGCACAATGGGGCATTTTCCTTGGGGTGTCGGAGAGGAGCAATGCTTGGGTGTCGTAGAGTGTGGCAGATCAATGGGTGGTGGAAAGCCGGGACATGGTTTTCCACGAAGGGCTGAGCTACAAGGGGTGGAAGGAGCATGGGGCTAGTACGGTTGGGAGTTCTCTCCAGGATCCCTACACCTCTTCTATCTTTGAGGGGGCATGGGAGGACCCAGGAGAGGAGGTAGAGGAGCAGCAAGAGGAACAAAAGGCAGCTGCACCTCACCATGAGGAGTCCCCAACTGCTGGTTCCACCCCCGACCCTAACGCACCAGCCCATGACCTGCAGCAGCCACAGGGGCAGCAGCAGCAACAAGAGCAGCTGCAGCAGCCACCACAGCAGCATACACCGCCTGTTCCTGTGGGTAGGTGGCAGCAACTACTGCAGCAACAACTGTCCAAGTCACCACGGTCCCCCATGAAGAGAGTGACTTGGAAGGAGAAGCTGCAAAGTTTGGAGCAGGGGGAGGCATCACCTCTGCGCTGCACCACATGCATCTCCCGGCCACCTGAAAGGTTCACATCAAGTGCATAGTATGCTTGCATGCATGATCATGAGGAGCATGATTGGGAAGAGTGCATGCTTGTGGATGCTAATGGGGGTGAGCATGGATTTGATTTTTGCCTTATGGGTTAGGTGCATGAGCCCAAGTCGGTCAAGGAGGCCTTGTCCCGTCCTGAGTGGGTCGAGTCCATGCATGAGGAGCTTGAGTCCCATAGGGTGAACGAGTCCTTTGAGCAGGTTGATCCAGCTTGTGTACCATCTGGAATGGAAGTTTTGAGGTGTCAGTAGGTGTGGAAGTACAAGCACAAGGCTGATGGCAGTATTGAGTGGCCTAAGTCCAGGTTGGTGGCCATGGGGAACACTCAAACACGGGGTGTTCACTATGACCAAGTGTTTACCCCGGTGGGTAAGCCTACTACCTTGAGAGGCTCCCTTGGGATGGCAGCATCTTTGGGGTTTCACATCCGTCATATGAATGTGACAACTGCCTATCTTCATTGGGTCTTGAAGGAGGAGCTTTACATGAGGCGGCCCCCTGGTTTTGATGATGGGTTCGGCAGAGCTTGCCGACTCAGAAAATCAATCTATGGGCTGAAGCAAGCTCCAAGGCAGTTGTACCTCAAGTTTGATGAGGCCCTGATGGATTTTGGCTTTGAGAGGTCTGACTGTGACCCCGCCTTGTACCACTTGGTGAGGCGTGAGGGCAGGCTGTCCCTCTACCTCTATGTGGATGGCATTTTGCTCTTGTCTTCGAGCATGGTCTTGCTGGACGAGGTCATGTCAAACTTATATGCTGTACATTCTGTAGTCTGTAGTGGGGTAGCCTATATGGGGTACAATACAACTCAGGGTTAGTACTTGTACTCATCTTGCTGCTAGTTTCACCTCATTCTCGTTTGTTATTCTCACATGGTATCAGAGCAGGTTTCTTGGGCCCACCACCTGCTACGCTGCTAGTACCCCCCCCCAGGCCCGTCGCGCCCCTTAGGCCCGTCGTGCCACCTCACGGCCCCTAGGCACCGTCGCTCACGGCCCCTCGGCCCCGTCGCTCACGGCCCCTAGGCCCCGGCCCGTCGCTGCCCCTACCTCGGCCCCTTGGCCCCGTTCGCCTCGTCGCCCCTAGTCGCGCCCCAAGGCCCCGTTGGCCCCGTCGCCCCTAGCCGCGTCCCAAGGCCCCGTTGGCCCAGTCGCCCCTAGCCGCGCCCCCCCTTCGGCCACGTCGACCCCGTCGCCCCTAGTCGCGCCCCAAGGCCCCGTTGGCCCCGTCGCCCCTAGCCGCGCCCCTTCGGCCCCGTTGGCCCCGTCGCCCCTAGCCGCGCCCCAAGGCCCCATTGGCTCCGTCGACCCCGTCGCCCCTAGCCGCGCCCCTTCGGCCCCGTTGGCCCCGTCGCCCCTAGCCGCGCCCCAAGGCCCCGTTGGCCCCGTCGACCCCGTCGCCCCTAGTCGCGCCCCAAGGCCCCGTTGGCCCCGTCGCCCCTAGCCGCGCCCCAAGGCCCCGTTGGCCCCGTCGACCCCGTCGCCCCTAGCCGTGCCACTCGGCCCCGTTGGCCCCGTCGCCCCTAGCCGCGCCCCTAGGCCCCGTTGGCCCCGTCGCCCCTAGTCGCGCCCCTTCGGCCCCGTTGGCCCCGTCGCCCCTAGCCGCGCCTCTCGGCCCCGTTGGCCCCGTCGCCCCTAGCCGCGCCCCCCTCGGCCCCGTTGGCCCCATTGGCCCCGTCGCCCCTAGCCGAGCCCCTCGGCCCCCGCTGGCCCCGTCGCCCCTAGCCGCGCCCCTCGGCCTCGATTGGCCCCGTCGCCCCTAGCCGCGCCCCTCGGCCCCACTGGCCCCGTCGCCCCTAGCCGCGCACCTCGGCCCCTAGGCCTCTTTGGCCCCTCGGCCCCGCCCCTCGGCCCCTCGGCCCCTCGGCCCCTAGGCCCATTGGCCCCTCGGCCCCTCGGCCCTGCCACCCTCTTGTTTGGCCCCTCGGCCCCCTAGGCCCCTTGCCCCCCCCCCTTTGACCTCGTGTTTGGCCCCTCGGCCCCGCCCCTTGGCCCCTCGGCCCCTAGTCTTCTCGGCCCCTCGGCCCCTAGGCCCCTTGGCCCACCTTTACCTCGTGTTTGGCCCCTCGGCCCCTAGGCCCCTTGGCCCCTTGACCTCGTGTTTGGCCCCTCGGCCCTGCCCCTTGGCCCCTCGGCCCCTAGTCTCCTCGGCCCCTCGACACCTAGGACCCTTGGCCCCTCGGCCCCGCCACCCTCGTGTTTGGCCCCTCGGCCCCTAGGCCCCTCGGCCCCGCCCCCTGGCTCCTTAGCTACTATTGCTGCTGCTCCTGCTGCTACTGCTGCTACTGCTGCTCCTGAGTCCTGCGCCACTATGGCTTCGCTTAGAGTTCTAGCGTTCGATCAGGAGGGCAGACGGGTTGCATTTGACACGTGGCACGACGATCTGCAACTATACCTACTGAGCGATAGTAAGGACAGTGTCTCACTGTTTGACCACGTGCCCGGTGTCGCTCCAGCCCCTCCCGCCACAGCTGACGGTTCGACTCGTTCCCAGTGGCTGTCTTGTGACGCTACTGCCCGCTTAGCCATTCGCAACCACCTGCCCGTGACCGAATGTGCTCACTTTGGAGAGCACAGGACAGCACAGGCCCTGTACAACGCTGTCGTTGCTCGCTACTCCTCCCCTACCACTGCTGCTCTTGGCAGGCTGCTACTGCCCTACCTGTTCCCTGAGCTATCGGCTTTTGCCACAGTAGCGGACCTGGTTACCCACCTGCGCTCTAGCGACGCTCGCTACCGCGCTGCCCTCCCAGCCGAGTTCCTTGCAAGGAACCTGCCCCCGATATACATCACTCTCTATTTCGTAGTCACTCGCCTCCCTCACTCCCTTCGCTCTATCAGGGACCACTTTCTCACCCTAGACCCCACCTCCCTCACTGTTGACCTCCTGATCAGCATCTCCTCGCAGCTGAGACTAGTGCAGTTGCTGTAGGTGCTGCTCGTGGCACTCCGCGCTCGCCCTTCTTTGAGGGGTGCTCCCCCTCCCCCCTTTCCTCCTCCTTCGCCTCTGCTGCTGCTGAAGACGTCTCTGTTACTGAGGACGTCGGTGCTGCTTCGACTAGTGCGAAGCGCCGCAACAGCAAGGGCAAGGGTGGCCGGGGTGGTGGAGGAGGCAGCGGTGATGGTGGAGGTGGCAGTGGGAGTGGTGGTGAGGGCAGTGGTAGAGGTGGTGGAGGCAATGGAGGTGGTGGCGGCGGTGAAGGCAGCGGGGGGAGTGGCGGCAGTGGAGGCGGTGGGACTGGTGGTGGTAGGTTTGGACCTCGGCGTGGAGGCCCTGGTGGTGGTCGGGGCCAGCAGCAGCAGCGTCGGAGCGAGAACCACTAGCCCCAGCAGCTTCGTGAGTGGTTGGTTCAGCGTGGGCCGGTTGGGGGTAGTGAGAGCTGCCCGTATGTCATTCGCACGGAAGTCCGTGCGGGCCAGACATGCGGGAGGCTTCACACTGAGCACCGCTGCTTCGCCCGCCTTGACGACGCCTGGCGTGCTGAGTTTGGTGACGATGTCGAGCGCCCTCGCTGGGCGGAGTTGCTTAGGTCGGGAGTTGCTATCTTTGACCTAGACTATGATGCTATTCTCTCTGCCATGTATGCTTTGTCTTTTAGTGCTGAGGGTGACTGTTACCGGTGTGTCCCACCTGACCCAGGTATCGCGGCTGCTGCTCTAGGTGCTAGTGCGTCTGGTGTCAGAACATTATAGCTTATGCTGTTGTGTAGGCTATAGTGGGGTATCCCATAGGGGGTACAACCAATTAGGGTTTCATATTTGTACTCACTTCATTTCATAGTTCATCCATTCTTGTTCAAATCTTCTCATGGTATCGAGCAGGTTCCCCCTTGGGAACTGTGCTTAGGGCCCACCACATCGATTTTTTTTTTCCTGCCCGAAGCGCGCTCAGCCCGAGTCGCGCTTCGGGCCCTCACTTCGTCGAGCCGCCCTAGCGGCCCTGCATCGCGGCCCCGCCGCCTCTCTCCTAGCGGCTCCGCCGCCCTACCTAGCGGCCCCGCCGCCCTACCTCGCGGCCTCGCCGCCCCATTGCGCGGCCCCGCCGCCCTACCTAGCGGCCCCGCCGCCCCATCGCGGCCCCGCCGCCCCATCGCGCGGCCCCGCCGCCCCATCACGCGGCCCCGCCGCCCCATCGCGCGGCCCCGCCGCCCTTCCTCGCGGCCTCGCCACCCCATCGCGCGGCCCCGCCGCCCCATCGCGCGGCCCCGCCGCCCTTCCTCGCGGCCCCGCCACCTTACCTGCGGCCCCGCCCTTACCTGCGGCCCCGCCGCCATCTGCTGCGGCCCCGCCACCTTACCTGCGGCCCCGCCACCTTACCTGCGGCCCCGCCACCTTACCTGCGGCCCCGCCGCCCTCTGCTGCGGCCCCACCACCCTATCTGCGGCCCCGCCACCCTACCCGCGGCCACGCCGCCCTTACCAGCGGCCCCGCCGCCCTTACCTGCGGCCCCGTGCCCTGCAGCAGCACGGCCGAGCCGCCCAGCAGCCGAGCCGCCGAGCCGCCCAGCAGCCGAGCCGCCCAGCAGCCGAGCCGCAGAGCCGCCCAGCAGCCGAGCCGCCGAGCCGCCGAGCAGCCGAGCCGCCCAGCAGCCGAGCCGCCCAGCGGCCGCGCCGCCCAGCAGCCGAGCCGCCCAGCAGCCGAGCCGCCCAGCAGCTGAGCCGCCGAGCCGCCGGGCCGCCCAGCAGCTGAGCCGCCGAGCCGCCGCGCCGCCCTCCTTCAGGGCCGCCCGACCTGCCCAGTCTGGTGAGCACAGCGCCTTTTCACTGCACTGTCCTCACCCCACTGTTTGCGCTGCTAGTCGTCTAGGGTCATGGCTACCCCTAGTGTTCTCGCCTTTGACGCTGAGGGTAGGGCCATTGACTTTGAGGTCTGGGTAGATGACCTGCAGCTGTTCTTACAGTGCGATAGGGCAGACGGCCTCTCTCTCTTTGACCTCACCTCTGGCACCTCCACTGCCCCTGCTGCTGATGCTGACGCCACTGTTCGCTCCCAGTGGGCCACGCGCGACGCTGCTGCACGTCTTGCTGTGCGTCGCCACCTCCCTACCTCCGAGCGTGCGCACTTTAGTCAGTACAAGAGTGCTCAGACCTTGTACGACGCTGTAGTTGCGCGCTACTCCTCCCCTGCCACTGCTGCACTGAGCCGTCTCATGCTACCGTACCTCTTTCCTGATCTTACTGCCTTTCCCACAGTCACTGACCTCATTACGCACCTCCGCACTAGTGACACTCGCTACCGCGCTGCACTCCCTCCTGACTTCTGCGCCAGGAACCCCCCCCCCATGTACATCACTCTTTACTACATAGTCACTCGCCTTCCTGACTCCCTTCGCGTAGTCAGGGACCACTTTCTCTCTATCTGTCCCACCACTCTCACTGTTGACCTCCTCGAGAAGTCCCTCCTAGCGGCCGAGAAGAGCATCGTCGCTGTAGGGGCCTCTCGTGGTGACCCGCGCACCCCCATCTTTGAGGGGTGTTCCCCCTCCCCCCTTCTGCCCTCTGTTGCCTCTGCTGCTGCGGCCGACCTCCTTGTTCTTGAGTCGGTCGGTGCGGCGTCTGCCCCTAGCGGGAGACGCCGCTCTGGCAAGGGCAAGGGGGGCAAGGGCGCTGGAGGAGCGAGCGGGGGCGGTGGAGGTGGAGGTGGCGGCAGTTGGGGGAGTGGGGGTGGCGGTGGGAGTGGAGGTGG
Source organism: Closterium sp. Naga37s-1 (assembly GCA_947471745.1). NCBI lineage: Eukaryota > Viridiplantae > Streptophyta > Zygnematophyceae > Desmidiales > Closteriaceae > Closterium > Closterium sp. Naga37s-1. The sequence goes on from CANJKZ010000960.1 coordinate 688,182, forward strand.
GGGTGGAGGGGTCGGTGGCGGCAGTGGAGGTGGAGGTGGCGGCGGCGGTGGCGGTGGGAGCGGAGGTGGCGGAGGTGGCGGAGGTGGAGGCGGCGGCGGAGGCGGAGGCGGCGGCAGTAGCGGAGGCGGCGGAGGCGTCGGAGGCGGCGGGGGTGGCGGTGGTGCTGGTCGCGGGTCTTCGCAGAGGAGTGGCTCCGGTGGTGGCTCGCGCCAGCAGCAGCAGCAGCGTGGTCGTGACACCCTGTCCCCTCAGCAGCTTCGTGAGTGGTACACTGCGCGTCAGCGGGGTGGGGGTTTTGGTCCGTGCTCCTACGTTTTGCGCACTGGCGACCGTGCGGGTGAGCAGTGTGGGGGTGCCCACCCCACCCAGCGCTGCTTTGGCCGCCTGACGGACGCGTGGCGTCACCAGTTCCCGGAGGCCTCCGAGATCCCTCGCTGGGGCGAGCTGTCTAGGGCGGGTGTTGCCATCTATGATCTTGACTTTGATGCTATTCTCTCTGCCATGTATGCTGTGTCTATTAGTGATGAGGGTGACTGTTACCGGTGTTTCCCGCCCGATCCGGGCATTGAGACTGCTGCTCTAGGTCCTGGTGAGGCTGCTGCCCTAGGTGCTTGCGACGCTGCTGCTCTAGGTGCTCGTGTGTCTGCGTCCTCAGGTACTGGTGAGTCTGCGCTCTCAGGTACTGCGTCGGCTTCGGCCTCCCTCACCTTCACCCTTGACTCTGGGGCGTCTCGCTCCTTCTTTCGGGACCGCACCACACTCACACCGCTGAGTCGACCGGTTGCAGTGTCTCTGGCTGACCCCTCTGGGGGTCCTGTCCTGTCTCGCTTCTCCACAGTCCTCCCGTGTCCGGCGGCTCCCTCTGGCACCCTGTCTGGTCTCTACCTCCCCTCGTTCTCTACGAACCTGGTGAGTGGTGCTGACCTACAGGATGCGGGGGTCCACCAGTTCACTCCTGCACGTCAGAGAGTGACCCACTGTACAGAGGCTGGCACAGGCCGACACCTGGCTACGTTCACCCGTCAGCCGGGATCGAGCCTGTACACTCTGACCACTGCGTCTCCTCCAGTTGCTGAGTCTGGTAGGGTAGTTACGTCGGGTCAGGTGTTTGCTGCGGCGTCCAGGTCTGGTCCTGAGTCTGCCCCCTGTTCGTGTCGTCTCCTGTCTCACGAGACTCTCCTCTGGCACCACCGCCTTGGCCACCCCTCTCTGCTTCGGCTCAGAGGTATGGCCTCCCGTCTTCTTGTGTCCGGTCTCCCCCGGTCCCTCCCTCCCCTTCCTCAGGGCCCTGGCCCGGCCTGTGTCCCCTGTGTCGAGGGGCGCCTGCGTGCTGCCCCTCACTCCTCCCAGTTTCCTCCGACAGAGGCCCCGTTGCAGACACTTCACATGGACGTGTGGGGCCCAGCCCGCGTCCGTGGACAGGGTCACGAGCGCTACTTCCTGCTCGTTGTTGACGACTACTCGCGTTACACCACAGTCTTCCCCTTGCGCAGCAAGGGTGATGTCACTGAGGTGCTGATCGTCTGGATCTGCGCAGCTCGTCTCCAGCTCAGGCAGAGCTTCGGCTCGGACTTTCCTGTTCTGCGTCTGCACTCGGACAGAGGCGGAGAGTTCTCCTCTGGCCTTCTGCGTGCCTACTGTCGTGCACGGGGCATCCGTCAGACCTTCACGCTTCCGGACTCACCGCAGCAAAATGGGATTGCTGAGCGCCGCATTGGCATGGTCATGGACGTCGCTCGTACGTCTATGATGCATGCGGCTGCCCCCCATTTTCTGTGGCCGTTTGCGGTGAGGTACGCGGCGCATCAGATCAACCTCCACCCCAGGGTCTCCAGGCCGGAGACCTCCCCAGCCTTGCTGTGGACGGGGAAGGTTGGCGATGCGTCGGCGTTCCGGGTCTGGGGATCACGGGCGTTTGTCCGCGACCTGTCTGCGGACAAACTATCCCCTCGTGCTGCTCCTTGCGTCTTCCTGGGGTTCCCCTCTGACGCGCTTGGGTGGCAGTTTTACCACCCCACCTCTCGCCGTGTTCTGTCCTCCCAGGACGTCACGTTTGACGAGTCGGTCCCCTACTACCGCCTCTTCCCCTACCGCACTCCGTCCCTCCCCCCACCCCCACTCTTCCTGGTACCAGGTCCCCCCCAGGTAGACCCCCTCCCCCCTCAGGGTCCTGCCCCTTCAGGTGTGTCCCAGGTAGACGCAGTCGAGCCTGTCGAGGTCACTGGTGACTCTGGTGCTGCTGAGGGTGCTGAGGCTGGGGATGCTGTACCTGGGGGTGCGGAGCCTAGGGGTGCTGGGCCTGGGGGTGCTACGTCTGGGGGTGCTGAGCCTAGGGGTGCTGAGCCTGGGGGTGCTGAGCCTAGGGGTGCTGAGCCTGGGGGTGCTGAGCCTGGGGGTGCTGAGCCTAGGGGTGCTGAGCCTGGGGGTGCTGAGCCTAGGGGTGCTACGTCTGGGGGTGCTGAGCCTAGGGGTGCTACGCCTGAGGGTGCTGAGCCTGGAGGTGCTCCGCCTGGAGGTTCTCCGAGTGCTTCGTCTCGCCGGGAGCCACTTTCTCCACAGGAGCTGCGTGAGTGGTTTGCCCGGCGCTGGAGGCGTGCTGCTGGTGCTGGAGGTCCTTCGACTGCTGAGGGTGCTGCGGTCGCGGGTCCCAGAGGTGCTCGTCCTGGGTGCACTGGAGCTGGTGCTGCTGAGGGTGCTGGCGCTGAGACTACCGCTGGCAGTCCTACTGGGGGTGCTCCTGGTGCTGCTGGAGGTTCTGGAGCTACTGGTGGTGCTGCTGGAGCGGGTGCTCCTGCTGAGGGTTCTGGTGCTGTCCCTGCTGCTTCTAGCGTCGCCGCGCGGCCTCGACCGTACTTCGTGCCACTCCTGCAGCAGGTTCTTGGTCTTCCACCTTCTACTGGTCCTCCTCCTCCCTTAGAGTGTCCACAGCCTGTCTCGTCCCAGCTACAGTTGCAGCCTACCTCCCCTTTGCCTGCTCCTTCTCCCTACACTGGTCCTACTGGAGGTCTGGCTGAGCGTCGTGAGCCTGCGTCTCGCCCTACGTCGCCTGTCCGTGCTGCTCGCACCAGTGGTCGCGGTTCGCGTCAGCGTCCTCCTCCTGTCCCTGGCACGCACCGGATGTCTCTGCGTCCGTCCACTGCTCCTCTGCGTGCCCCTTTGCCTTCTCCTCCTGAGTCCTCTCTTCCTGCTCTTGCCGACCCGGAGTCGGACTCTCTTCGTGCTGCCAGTCCTACTGTCACGCGTCTCCTTGCTACTGTTGTCACTGACCCTTCTTTCGAGTCTACTGCTGCGTCTGCTCTAGTTACTGAGCTCGTCGACTTTGCTGCTCGCTGTCGCTTAGACTACGCTGCTAGTCTTGTCGCTGAGTCTGAGTCTGTCTGTCCTCCGTCCGTCGGGGGTGAGTGTGCCCTTGGCACGGACGTCCTTGAGGACAGGCAGGAGGAGTTCCAGTGTCTGGCAGCTGCCTCACCTCATCTCGTGTCCGTACTGCTTACCCCTGAGGGAGACCCGGATGCACTTGACATCCCGACTCCGCGCTCTTACGCGGAGGCGATAGAGGGTCCCTACTCCTCTCAGTGGCAGGCAGCTATGGATGCAGAGATGGCTTCCTGGAAGTCCACAGGCACCTACGTTGACGCTGTCCCCCCTCCTGGGGCGAACATCGTCAGTGGCATGTGGATCTTCAGGGTGAAGCGGCCGCCGGGTTCTCCGCCTGTCTTCAAGGCGCGTTACGTGGCTCGTGGCTTCAGTCAGCGGCAGGGAGTTGACTACTTTCAGACCTTCTCCCCCACCCCGAAGATGACCACTCTTCGGGTACTGCTGCACGTTGCTGCTCACCGTGACTACGAGCTGCACTCTCTTGACTTCAGCACAGCTTTCTTGCAGGGCAGCCTGCACGAGGAGATCTGGCTGCGTCGCCCACCTGGCTTCACTGGGTCTTTCCCTTCTGGTACCCAGTGGAGTCTCCGGCGTCCAGTCTACGGTCTCCGCCAGGCGCCACGTGAGTGGCACGACACACTGAGGACTACACTTGCGGCTCTTGGGTTTGCTCCTTCTACTGCCGACCCGTCGCTGTTTCTACGCACCGACACCTCTCTGCCGCCGTTCTACATCCTCGTGTACGTCGACGACTTGGTCTTTGCCACAGCTGACACTGCTGGACTCGCCTACGTGAAGTCCGAGCTGCAGAAGAGACACACGTGCACAGACCTAGGTGAACTGCGCAGCTACCTTGGCTTGCAGATCACCCGGGACAGAGCACGCCGCACCATTACCCTGACTCAGTCACACATGGTGCAGCAGGTCCTTCAGCGCTTCGGCTTCACGTACTCCTCGCCTCAGGCCACTCCTCTGTCTACTCGCCACTCGCTCTCAGCTCTGCCTTCGGATGAGTCCGTAGAGTCGAGTGGCCCGTACCCAGAGCTTGTTGGCTGCCTCATGTACCTGATGACCTGCACACGACCTGACCTTGCATACCCTCTTAGCATTCTGGCACGCTATGTTGCTCCTGGGAGACACAGACCAGAGCACATGGCTGCAGCGAAGAGGGTGTTGCGCTACTTGTGCAGTACGTTGGGCATGGGGCTAGTGCTTGGAGGGCGGAGTCCAGTGGTCCTCACTGGGCACGCGGACGCTTCTTGGGCTGACGACCAGGCTACGCAGCGGTCGTCACAGGGTTACACCTTCAGCCTTGGTTCCGGCTCTGTTTCGTGGCGGGCTACTCGCTCGTCTTCTGTTCTTGGCTCGAGTTGTGAGGCTGAGATCTACGCCGGGGCCATGGCTGCACAGGAGCTTCGCTGGCTCACCTACCTGCTGACCGACCTTGGAGAGCCGCCTCGTTCTCCTCCAGTCCTGTACGTAGACAACAAGGCCATGCTGGCCTTGTGTCGAGAGCAGCGACTGGAGCACAGAACAAAGCACATTGCTCTCCGCTACTTCCTTGCTCGTGAGCTACAGCAACGTGGTCAGTTGCGGCTTGCGTACGTGGCCTCTGAGGCCAACACTGCTGATGTCTTCACCAAGGCACTTCCGCCTTGTGATCATCAGCGCTTCTGCACTCAGCTGGGTCTTGTGCCCGTCTTGCCTCACTTGCTCTCCTCTTGACCTTGCCTGTACTCTCACATATATATATACCTGCTCTTGCTTGTCTAGCTTTATATATATGTGTGTACTCTTGCATGTGAACTGGCCGTGTGGCCTTGACCCTGTGCTCGGACTGTGTGGTGACTTTGTGATCCACCCTGAGCTTGCTTTGCTTTACTTTGCTTGACTGGTCTTGTGACCCCTTGTTCTCCCCCACTTTGCCTATGGGGGTGTGTCAGAACATTATAGCTTATGCTGTTGTGTAGGCTATAGTGGGGTATCCCATAGGGGGTACAACCAATTAGGGTTTCATATTTGTACTCACTTCATTTCATAGTTCATCCATTCTTGTTCAAATCTTCTCATCTGGTACTCCCCCTGGTACTGCGCCTGCTGAGGCCTTGCACACCTTCACGTTAGACTCCGGCGCCTCGCGCTGTTTCTTTCGTGACAGCACCACTCTCACTCCTCTCCCTGCACCTGTCCCGGTCAGACAGGCTGACCCCTCTGGGGGCCCGGTCGTTGCCCGTTCCTCCACTGTCCTCCCGTGTCCGGCGGTTCCGTCTGGCTCACTGTCAGGTCTTCACCTCCCCTCGTTCTCTACGAACTTGGTGAGTACCGCTGCCCTTCAGGATGCAATGGTCACTACCACCACTTCTGGGGGTCAGCGTGTGTCGATCTGCACGTGCACTCGGACGGGGCGTCACCTGGCTACGTTCACTCGTCGGCCAGGGTCGAGTCTATACACGCTGGCTAAAGAGCCTCCTCAGGTCGCTGCATCTGCTCAGGTGTTCGCGTCAGGTCAGGTAGCCGCCTCTTGCTCGTGTCGCCTCCTGTTGCACCAGACTCTTCTGTGGCACCACCGCCTGGGTCACCCCTCCCTGCCACGCCTTCGTGGCATGCACTCCCGTCTCCTTGTCTCTGGTCTCCCCAGGTCTCTGCCTCCCTTACCGCCCTCGTCTGCCCCGCCCTGTCTTCCTTGCGTCGAGGGGCGGCAGCGCGCCGCTCCTCACTCCTCCTTGTTTCCCCCGACGACTGCTCCCCTGCAGACCCTCCACATGGACGTGTGGGGCCCAACCCGCGTTAGTGGACAGGGCTGCGAGCGCTACTTTCTGCTGGTAGTTGACGACTATACGCGGTACACCACTGTCTTCCCCTTGCGCGGCAAGGGTGAGGTCTCTGATGTCTTGATCCCTTGGATCCGCACAGTCCGTCTCCAGCTACGCGAGCGGTTCGGTCAGGACCTCCCTGTCCTGCGTCTGCACTCCGAAAGAGGTGGTGAGTTCTCCTCCGACCTCTTGCGGGACTTTTGTTGTGGGGAGGGCATTCTCCAGTCGTTCACGCTTCTGGACTCCCCTCAGCAAAATGGGATTGCTGAGCCCCGCATTGGCTTAGCCATGGAGGTCGCTCGTACCTCCATGATCCATGCGGCCGCTCCCCAATTTCTGTGGCCGTTTGCGGTCCGGTACGCTGCGCATCAGCTCAAACTCAGGCCCCGTGTCACTTTGCGAGAGACCTCGCCCACAGTGCGTTGGACGGCGAAGGTTGGCGATGCGTCGGTGTTCCGGGTCTGGGGTTCTTGTGCCTTTGTTTGCGATACGTCCGCGGACAAGCTCTCCGCCCGCGCCATTCCCTGCGTCTTCCTTGGATTTGTCCCTGACGCGCCTGGCTGGCAGTTTTACCACCCCACCTCGTGCCGTGTCCTCCCGTCTCAGGACGTCACGTTCGACGAGTCGGTTCCCTTTTACCGTCTCTTCCCCTACCGCTCTGCCCGTCCCCCGCCCCCGCCGCTCTTCCTTGCTCCCGGTCCACCTCCGGCAGACCCCCTCCCGCCCCAGGGTCCTGCTCCCTTGGGTGTGTCTCACGTAGACCCTCTCCCTGGTACTGCGCCTGTTGAGGTAGCTGTCGGCTCAGGTGCTACTCCAGGTGCTGCGTCCGGGGGTGCTGCGTCTGGGGGTGCGGAGCTGGGGGGTGCGGGGTCTGAGGGTGCTGGGTCTGGGGGTGCTGAGCCTGAGGGTGTTGAGCCTGGGGGTGATGAGTCGGAGGGTGCGTAGTCTGGGGGTGCTGAGCCTCGGGGTGCTGCTTCGTCTGGAGGTCCAGTTGGTACTGCGCCGCAATTGTCCTCGCAGCAGTTGCGTGAGTGGCTTGTTCGGCGCGCACACCGTCGGAATGGAGCTCCCGGAGCTGGAGGGGCTGGAGACACTGGAGCTGGAGGTGCTGCTGTTACTGGTGGAGCTTGCAGTATTGGAGGTACTGCGGCTACTGGTCCTTGAGGTGCTCGTACCAGTGGTTATGGAGCTGCCGGGACTGGTGGTGTTGGGTGCGCTGGCGCTGGAGACCCTATGGAGCCTGGAGCAGCTGGCGCTGGAGGCGCTGGAGCTGGAGTAGCTGGAGTTGGAGGCCCTGGCGCAGGAGGCGCTGGGGCTGCAGGAGCTGGAGTTAGAGGTACTGGCGACGGAGGCGCTGGGGCTGCAAGAGCTGGAGATGTTGACCCTGGAGCTGGAGATGCTGGAGTTACTGTGCGGCCTCGACCGTACTTTGTTCCCCTGCATTAGCAGGTTCTTGGTGTCCCGTCTTCTACTGGTCTTCCTCCTCCCTTCCTGTGTCCACCGCCTGACCAGTCACAGCCGCCGTTACAGCCAGCCTCCCCACTGCCTGCTCCCTCTCCTTACACTGAGCAGTCTGGCGGTCTTATAGAGCGTCTTGAGCCTGCGTCTCGTCCTGTCTCGCCTGTTCGCACTGCTCGTCGCGCTCCTCGTTCGCGTCCTCCTCCTGTCCCTGGCACGCACACTATGGCACTTCGTCCTTCCTCTGTTCTACTGCATGCTCCTCTGCCTGCTCCTCATGAGTCATCTCTTCCTGAGGTCCCTGACCCTGCGTCTGACCACGCTCGAGCTGCCAGTCCCACTGTCGCTCGTCTCCTTGCCACTGATGTCATTGACCCTTCCTTCAAGTCTGCTGCTGCGTCTGCTCTCGTTGCTAAGCTGCTTGACTTTGTTGCTCCCTGCCCTCTCGACTACACCTCTGCTCTAGTTGCTGAGTCTGTGCCTGCCAGTCCTTCGTCCGTCGGGGGTGAGTTTGCTCTTGGTACGGACGTCCTTGAGGATAGGCAGGGGGACTTTGAGTGCCTTGGAGCTGCTGTACCTCGTTTCGCTTCCATGCTGCTTGCCCCTGAGGGAGACCTGGATGCACTAGACATCCCGACCCCGCACTCTTACGCAGAGGCGATTACGGGTCCTTACTCCTCTCAGTGGCAGACAGCTATGGATGCTGAGATGGCATCGTGGAAGTCCACAGGCACCTACGTCGACGCAGTTCCCCCGTCTCCGTCGAACATAGTCAATGGCATGTGGATTTTCAGGGTGAAGCGGCCGCCGGGTTCTCCGCCTGCCTTCAAGGCGCGTTACGTTGCTCGAGGCTTCAGTCAGCGACAGGGAGTTGACTACTTCCAGACCTTCTCCCCCACCCCGAAGATGAATACTCTTCGGGTGTTGCTGCACGTCGCTGCTCAGCGTGACTACGAGTTGCACTCCCTGGACTTCAGCACAGCCTTCTTGCAGGGCAGCCTGCACGAGGAGATCTGGCTGCGCCGCCCACCTAGTTTCACTGAGACTTTTCCTGCAGGTACTCAGGGGAGCCGGCGGCCAGTATACGGTCTCCGCCAGGCGCCTCGCGAGTGGCACGACAGACTGAGGACTACACTTGCGGCTCTTGGGTTGGCTCCTTCTACAGCAGACCCGTCGCTGTTTCTACGCACCGACACCTCGCTGCCGCCGTTCTACGTCCTCGTGTACGTCGACGACCTCGTCTTTGCCACTGCTGACACTGAGGCACTGACTCTTGTGAAGTCCGAGCTGCAGAAGAGACACACCTGCACTAACCTAGGTGAACTGCGCAGCTATCTTGGCCTGCTGATCACCCGGGACAGAGCACGGCGCACCATCACACTGACTTAGTCACACATGGTGCACCAGGTCCTTCAGCGCTTCGGCTTCCAGTTCTCCTCGCCACAGCTCACTCCTCTGTGTACCAGCCACTCGCTCTCAGCTCCACCTTCGGACGAGTCCGTAGAGCCAAGTGGTCCGTACCCAGAGCTTGTGGGTTGCCTCATGTACCTGATGACTTGCACACGACCTGACCTCACGTACCCTCTCAGCCTTCTGGCTCGCTACGTGGCTCCCGGTAGGCACCGAAAGGTGAAGTGGGATGCTGCGAAGAGGGTACTGCGTTACTTGTGCAGTATGTCGGGCATGAGGCTTGTGCTTGGAGGACGGGATCCAGTTGTCCTCACTGGTCACGCAGACGCCTCCTGGGTTGACGACTCAGCTACGCAGCGGTCGTCACAGGGTTACACCTTCAGCCTTGGTTCCGGCTCTGTTTCTTGGCGGTCTACCCGCTCGTCTTCGGTTCTCAGCTCCAGTTGTGAGGTTGAGATCTACGCCGGGGCCATGGCTGCTCAGGAGCTATGCTGGCTCACCTACTTGCTGACCGACTTGGGAGAGCAGCCTCGTTCGCCTACAGTTCTGTACGTAGACAACAAGGCCATGATTGCCTTGTGTCAGGAGCACAGACTGTAGCACAAAACGAAGCACATCGCTCTGCAATACTTCCTTGCTCGAGAGTTGCAGCAGTGTGGCCAGCTTCGTCTTGCGTACGTGGCCACTCGGGCGAACACTGCTGATGTCTTCACCAAGGCACTTCCGCCTGGTGATCATCAGCGCTTTGCTACTGTGTTAGGCCTTGTGCCCACTTTGCCTCACTTGCTTACTGCGTGACTTTGCGTGTACTGTGATCTCTATATATACCTGCATGCTTGCACTTGCTAGGGTATGATCACTGTATTGTTTGTTCTATTGATATAACTTTGCATGTGAACTGGGCTTGTGGCCCTTTGCTTGTGCTAGGACTGTTTGGTGAATTTGTGATCCACCCTGAGCTTGTTTTGCTTTTCTTGACTGGTCTTGTGACCACTTGTTCTCCCCCATTTTGCCTATGGGGGTGCGTCAAACTTAGATGCTGTACATTCTGAAGTCTGTAGTGGGGTAGCCTATATGGGGTACAACACAACTCAGGGTTAGTACTTGTACTCATCCTGCTGCTAGTTTCACCTCATTCTCGTTTGTTATTCTCACAGGTCAAGGGTCTCTTGTCCTCTCGATTCCGCATGAAGGACTTGGGGGAGCTAAGTATAATTTGGGGGTGCAGATTGAGCGTGATGAGAGTGGCATTTTGATTCATCAGGAGAGGTACATTTTCAACATGCTTCAGTCCCTTGGCCTTTCTGAGGCTAACCCCGTGCATACCCCTCTCCCTACAGGGTTCGTTGTACATGCACATGCTGAGGAGCCCTTGCTGAGAGATGAGCTGGTTCAGTTCTATCAAAGCATTGTGGGGTCCCTCATGTATGCAAGCACGACCACACAGCCCCGGATTGCTTATGCAGTGTCACAGCTGTCCAAGGTGGTGTCCTGCCCCAAGGCATTCCACCTGCAGGCTCCGAAGAGAGTGTTGAAGTACCTCAAAGGTTGTGTGAAGTCAGGTATCTTCTTCTCCGCATGCAGTGAGCCTCAGGTTGAATTGGTGGGCTTTAGTGATGCTGATTATGCTGGAGATTCAGCTAATCACAGGAGTCACACTGGCTATGTCTATTGCCTCAATGGTGCAGCCATCTCTTGGCAAAGTAAGAGGCAACCGGTGGTTGCATTGTCCACCACTGAGAGTGAGCACATCAGTCTCTGTCAGTGAATTCAGAAGGGTGTGTGGTTGAAGCGTTTGTTTGGGGAGTTTGGGCATGAGTTTGCTGGTGGTGTGCCTGCCTTTGTGGACGACCAGTCTGTCATTGCCCTTGCACAGAATGCATGCTTGCATGGCCACACCAAGCACATACAGGTTCGGTGGCATTTCATCAGGGAGATGGTGGCTAGTGGTGAGGTGATCCTCCAGTGGTGTCCGACCAACCACCAAGCAGCACACATCCTAACCAAACCGCTTCCCTTTGAGCGATATGGTGTATGCATGTCCTTGTTGGGGATGTGGCCCCATGTTGGCATGGTGCCTGAGCAGGATGTGGGAGGGCTGGTGCTTCTCTGCCTTGATGACCTCATGTTGTGGATGGCGCCCCTCCCTGGGCAAGGGGGAGTGGAGTGAAGGATTTTGCCTAGTGGTGTTCAGCCACCTCCAGCACGAGCAAGGGGGAGTGTTGATTGTGTATGTGGTTGTGGTATTTTGCTCTAGCTGGTTGTGGGCTAAGGGTTTGGGCAAAATGTGTTTGCTAGACTTGTTGCGGGCTGGAATTGAACTCGCACCCAACAAGCACCAACAAACCTTCGCGATTGACTACAGCACCATTGGTGTTGCTAATTTGGCACTTTGGGTTGTTGGTGATTGTTGTAGGGCGAGGGTTGAGTTGGTAGGGTTTGACAAACTCATCAATTTTAATATCTGAAATCTTGCTAAAGCCATTCCAAGATCTAATCCATGGCTGCCAAGTAATTCCGCCAGGATACCCCGTCGCACATACATCGCGATAGCGATCGGCCTAGATCTTGGTTGAAGGCGTGCGTTAGCATTCTGGAAAGTACAGATTAAGAACTTTCCAACGCGTACCTGCTCTTAGATTAAGGTTACGTGAGCTGCACACAATGTTCCGTCGAAGTCGGCGGACTTAATATCTTGTTACGCTTTCTAGATTCGCACGCTTTCCTTCAGTTTGGCTACAAGGTGTTGATGACGAAGAAGCGGATGGTGGTTGTTGGATAAAAAGCCATGGCGGCTGGGCATTTGCCCGCGTGTCTTTGGACCTGCTCGTATGCGGTCAACATGAGGATTTCTATCGCATCACGGGACTTGTACCACCAGAGGATCACAACTCCAAGTTGGAGAATCTGCAGGAGAACACAATTTCTATAGCCAACATGTTACTTGTCCTTGTTTGAGCCTACGGCAACATGGTCCGCGTTAATCCATTCGTGGCCCCTATTCAGCTGATGCGGATGGTGGGGGGTATAGGGAGGATTGTATTTCGGTATTGGCAGGCATGGGGTTTTTGCGAGTACATCATGAATGAGATGTACGGGAATTGGGAGGAGTCATATCGCCAGGTTCCATGGCCGGTGGATCGTTTTCGCGTCATTAACCCCAAAGTTCAAGTGCAGCTGGATACAATAGGGGGATTGTTCCACATGTTCTTTGTTCGTCCATCCGCGGCCCGCCATGCCCTCAACATCTGCCGTCCAGTAGTTGCGTTCAACGGGACACACTTGAAAGGCACTCAGAAGGCTGTTCTACTCGTCGCTGTAACCCTCGATGGCAATCAGAAAATCCTCTTACTGGCATGGGGGTTGGTGGTATCCGAGAACAAGGAAACATGGGCCTGGTTTCAGAAGCTGCTCTCATGCGTAAGCACGCCGCGATGATCAGCGACTGGGACAAAGGGCTGGTTCCGGCATTATGTTTGCGCTTGACACCTCGAATAGAACCTCAAGCGCCACAGACCCGCTGCGATGAAGTTCTTCTGGAGATTGGTGAAATGCATTTCAAGTGGGTGGCACTAATTGGATCTTGTCGACGAGACTTTCCAGACATGGCGGCATACCTGCTCGGGAGGGAGGATCCACTGGCGCAGATCGTCCCATCAACAACGAAAGCGCGACCACCTCCATGAGCGCACGAAACATATGCCGGTGCACGAGCATACGTGTTTGAGGCCGGCCGCGAGGGGCACCGTACGGCAAGAAATGTGCGCCATGGTTCGGCCGGCGTTGCCTCTCCCAACGACGTGCCTTGTGGGACTGGGACCAGCATCTCAGGTGCGGGTACTGCTAAGTACAACCGTCAGGGTGGTGGACTAGTGGGGAGAGGTGGGATGGACGCACCGAATGTCGATGTGTCTGGGAGCCGTTTCAGAGGTTTGGACATGGCATCTGACATTCCGAGAACACAAGAGAGTGGTGGAGCCAGGGATGGTGGGGTTGGAGGGTGCCGAAGAGCGCACAACGTCCCCGGAAGCGGCGCAGTACAGTGGTGTTGGGCTTGGTGTAGGGAGTGGCACAGGGTTTGGAAGCTTTGGAATAGGAGGCAACATTTGTATTGGGGTTGGGAGGAGTGTGAGTGGTACACGAATAGGAGGAAACCGAATTACTCGAACGGAGAGTGGCCCGCAAGTCGGCGTTAAGAACAGGGCCCCTACTGGCGAGGGATCAGAGCTTGGGGGTGTGGGACTGGGAACCGGGAGGGGATTAGAGCTTGGGGGCGTGGGACTAGGAACCGGGAGGGGATCAGGGCTTGGGGGCGTGGGACTGGGAACTGGGATGGGAACTGGCCTTGGCGGTGTGGGACTGGGAACTGGGATGGGATCAGGACTTGGGGGCATGGGATTGGGAATCAAGATGGGATCAGGGCTTGGGGGCGTGGGACTGGGAACCGGGATGGGATCAGGGCTTGGGGGCGTGGGACTGGGAAACGGGATGGGAACGGGCCTTGGGGGTGTGGGACTAGGAACTGGGAGGGGATCTGGCCTTATAGGCGTGGGACTGGGAACCGGGATGGGATCGGGCCTTGGGGGCATGGATATAGGAAGCGGGATGGGAACAGGCCTTGGGGGTGTGGGACTAGGAACCGGGATGGAAACTAGCCTTGAGGGTGTGGGACGGGGAATCGAGATGGGGTAAGGGCTTGGGGTCGTGGGACTGGGAACCGGGATGGGATCAGGGCTTGGGGGCGTGGGATTGGGAACAAGCAGCTCGGCACGTTTTGGGGGCGTTGGCATGACTGCCGGATTTCAATCAAGGAACGAAGATATGCGAATGGGGTTTGGGAGAAGTGCTGGTTATGGGGGTTTGGGCATGGGATTGGGAACATGATTACCCTGTGCAGTTGTGAGAATAGAGGACAGACGCAGTCCCGGCTTAGGTGGCGTGGGGGAGAGCTACAGAGAAACTCGTGAGGGTGGCCCAGTGGAGGGGGACCAAGGTACTCACTTTCGGTTCGGGGGGGTTGGCATGGGATTTGGGAACGAGGCAGGACGTGGTGGCGTACCAGTGAGAAGCGGGAACAACGCAGGGGGGAGTGCGTCCGGCATGGCAGCGCCGACTAGTGCTCCCTTCAACCTGTCCGCTCAGATGGGGAGAGTTCAAGAAGGGTATGCTGCCGACACCATTCAGCGGCGAAGCTCACACTGGAATGCCACAAGGCTGGGGAGAGACAGCTCTAGATGAAGACGACCCAAGCAACCTTCACTCCGGATTGGCCCAGATTCTGGCGCTGCCATGGGCGGATAGTGGGACTCATGGTAGTGCGCTTCATGCTTAGGAATACGAACCGGGTTCTGAAGATGGGGCAACTGGTCCCAGGCACGGGGGGGCGGGTGTGGATGAGGGCGACGACCCAGATGAAGCGGGGATACATGTGCAAACGAGAAGGGTTCTAAATACCGCATAAGTGGAATCCAACTTCTCCACTGGGCTTGGATTTTTTTGCGGTCACTCGCCGGTTCGGGATCTATACCAACTGTCAACGGGAGTTGTGTTAGGCCCCGTCCTCACATGGGCGGAGCCAACCTCGTAGTCGGGTGTATGGGGGAGTGCAGCCAACCTGCAGCAGTGGGCGAGCTGGTCGACGAGCTTGGTTGACCTGCACGAGGGCCACTGCATGAGGTGCCAACTTCTCGGCGGCGAGTTCTGGTGGTTGACAAAGGGGGCGCTGGGGAGCTGGGCGCCGAGTAGCAGGGCGCCGAGCAAGAGGACGCCAAGCGTCGACCAGCTAGAGCCGACCTTGTACGACCGACGACTTGGCGAAGTTGGCGGCCTAGTTCCGAAGTGGTCGACGAGGGGATGCCGACCAGGGAGGACGCCGACCTGTTGGCATCAACCTGGTTGCCCGGTCAACCGTGTTACCCGGGCGACGAACTTCTGCGAAGGTCGCCGGGGTGGTCCTGCGAGGCCGACCTCAGAAGTGGTATCCAGAGGTCGACGTGGCTGGTGGGCGCAGTCGCTGGCGTGGAATCGACCTGGGCGTCTGTGCTTTACACGTGACGAGGAGTTGTACACCAACCAGCTGCGCGCACATGCGAGGCAGGTGCACCGTTATTCTGTGGGTGCAACGCTGTGCACCCGACTTGCTGCAGTGTTGGCATACCATGGACTTCCAACGTTGGCAAGCCGTAAATTTGCTTTGCTGGAGCGCGGTCGACCAAGTCGTGCTGGCATGCGGTCAACCGTGTTGCGCTGGAAGTCGACTAGCAGCTTTGCTAGCTTTGATGTAGTCTTGCATGCCAACATTGTTGCGATCATTGTTGTGAACCTTCGCTAGTGAAACTCTTGCCAAACTCCCCCGTGAACCAGCAAGTAGTGCAAGCACAAGCAAACAACAAAGTGAACGAACTCAGAGATCACTCTTGCCCCGTGCCTAGCCCGTAGCCTAGCTCCTGTTGTACTAGTTATCTCCGCACCAACAACGCTGCTGAGCCGCTGAACAGTGCAGTACAACACATAAGGAAGCTGCCCCCAACCTGGTTGCTGGTTTCCTTGTGGGACTGGTTCAGGGTCAAGTGGGTCGATTGTTACGAACAAGCCATGGCGAGCTTCTATTAGTGGCTGCAGTGAAACGGGTGCTCATCAAATGAACCAGGGCTCAGGGGTACTGGTTTCTCAGTGGGACTGGAGAAGCGGGTACGATCGAAACGCGTGGCGGGGAGAAAGAGACCCCGTGGCGAAGCCACAATGTCAAGTTGACCACCCAATCTTGACCCAAGAATACCCGTTCCCGTGTGCGCATGCTGTTGCCATGTGTCTTTTAAGGAGGTGCCTACATATCCTAGTCACTGCATACTACACCACACGCACCCCTGTCAGAAGAATGAACGAGAATGAATGAACTATGAAAGAGTTGGGTACAAGTACTAACCCTAATTGGGTTGTACCCCTTATGGGCTACCCCACTATAGCCTACACAAAGTAAGCAATATAACATTCTGACACACCCCCATAGGCAAAGTGGGGGAGAACAAGCAGTCACAAGACCAGTCAAGAAAAGCAAAGCAAGCTCAGGGTGGATCACAAAGTCACCACACAATCCGAGAACAAGCAAAGGGCCACAAGGCTAGTTCACATGCACAGTTATATAAAAGAGAACAAACAATACAGTGATCATACCCTAGCAAGTATAAGCATGCAGCTATATATATAGATCACAGTACAAGCAAAGTCACGCAGTGAGCAAGTGAGGCAAAGTAGGCACAAGGCCTAACACAGTAGAGAAGCGCTGATGATCACCAGGCTGAAGTGCCTTGGTGAATATATCAACATTGTTGGCCCTAGTGGCCACGTACGCAAGACGAAGCTGACCACGGTGCTGCAACTCTCGAGCAAGGAAGTATCGCAGAGTGATGCGCTTCGTTCTGTGCTCCAGTCTGTGCTCCTGACACAAGGCAATCATGGACTTGTTGTCTACGTACATAACTGGAGGCAAACGAGGCTGCTCTCCCAAGTCAGTCAGCAGGTAGGTGAGCCAGCGTAACTCCTGTGCAGCCATGGCCCCTGCGTGGATCTCAGCCTCACAACTAGAACTAAAAACCGAAGACGAGCGGGTAGACCGCCAGGAAACAGAGCCGGAACCAAGGCTGAAGGTAAAACCCTGTGACGACCGCTGTGTAGCCAACTCGTCAACCCAAGAAGCGTCTACGTGACGAGTGAGGACAGCTGGACCCCGTCCTCCAAGCACGAGCCCCAAGCCCGATGTACTGCACAAGTAACACAGTACCCTCTCGTAGCATCCCAGTGTACCTTTCGGTACCTACCGAGAGCCACGTAGCGAGCCAGGAGGCTGAGAGGGTACGCGAGGTCAGGTCCTGTGCACGTCATCAGGTACATGAGGCAACCCACAAGCTCTGGGTACGGACCACTCGGCTCTACGGACTCGTCCGAAGGTGGAGCTGAGAGCGAGTGGCCGGTAGACAGAGGAGTGGGCTGTGGCGAGGAGAACTGGAAGCCGAAGCGCTAAAGGACCTGGTGCACCATGTGTGACTGAGTCAGGGTGATGGTGCGCCGAGCTCTGTCCCGGGTGATCTGCAAGCCAAGATAGCTGCGCAGTTCACCCAGGTCAGTGCAGGTGTGTTTCTTCTACAGCTTCGACTTCACAAGGGTCAGTGCCTCAGTTTCAGCAGTGGCAAAGACCAGGTCGTCGACGTACACGAGGACGTAGAACGGCGGTAGCGAAGTGTCGGTGCGTAGAAACAGCGACGGGTCAGCACTAGGAGGAGTAAACCCCAGAGCCGCAAGTGTAGTCCTCAGTGTGTTGTGCCACTCGCGAGGCACCTGGCGGAGACCGTAGACTGGCCGCCGGAGGCTCCACTGGGTATCTGCAGGAAAAGACCCAGTGAAGCCAGGTGGGCGGGGCAGCCAGATCTCCTCGTGCAGGCTGCCCTGCAAGAAATTTTTATTGAAGTCCAGAGAGTGCAGCTTGTAGTCACGCTGAGCAGCGAAGTGCAGCAACACCCAAAGAGTGGTCATCTTCGGGGTGGGGGAGAATGTCTGGAAGTAGTCGACCCCCCCTGTCGCCGACTGAAGCCTCTAGCAATGTAAAGCGCCTTGAAGGCAGGCGGAGAACCCGGCGGCCGCTTCACCCTGAAAATCCACATGCCATCGACTATGTTCGCCCCAGACGGGGGAGCTGCGTCGACGTAGGTGCCTGTGGACTTCGAGGATGCCATCTCGGCATCCATGGCTGCCTGCCACTGAGAGGAGTAAGGACCCGTAGTCACCTCTGTGTAAGAGCGCGTGGTCGGGATGTCTGGTGCATCCGGGTCTCCCTCAAGGGCAAGTAGCAGGTACAGAAGCTGCAAGACACTCAAATTCCTCCTGCCTGTCCTCAAGGACGTCCGTGCCAAGAGCACACTCACCCCCGACGAACAGAGGACTGGCAGACGCAGACTTAGCAACAAGAGCAGTGGCGTAGTCTAGACGACAGGCAGCAGCAAAGTCAACCAGCTCAGCAACGAGGGAAACGCAGCAGTGGACTCAAAAGAAGGGTCAGTGACAACAGTGGCAAGGAGATGAGAGACAGTGGGACTGGCAGTACGAGCGAGGTTAGACTCATGGTCAGGGACAGAAGGAAGAGAGGACTCAAAAGTAGGCGGCAGAGGAACACGTAGTGGAACAGAGGAAGGACGAAGTGCCATAGCGTGGGTGCTGGGGACAGGAGGAGGACGCGGACGAGGAACGCAACGACCAGTGCGAACTTTGCGAACAGGGGAGGCAGGACGAGACTCTGGCTCACACCGCTCAGTAAGACCTCCGGTCTGCTCAGTGTAAGGAGAAGGAGCAGGTAGTGGGGAGGCATGCTATAACGGCGACTGTGACTGGTCAGGCGGTGGACACAGATAGGGAGGATAAAGGCAAGTAGCAGATGGGAGACCAAGAACCTGCTGATGCAGGGGAACGAAGTACAGTCGCGGCCGCACACTGCCTCCAGCACCAGTACCGCCAGACACAGCACTCCTAGCTCCAGACCCTCCAGCTCCAGGGTCAACAGCTCCAGTGTCTCCAGCTCCAGCTCCTCCAGCTCCAGCGCCAACAGCGCCAGTGCCTCCAGCTCGAGCACCAATAGCTCCGGTGTCACCAGCTCTAGCTCCTCCAGCTCTAGCGCCACCAGCGCCAGTGCCTCCACCTCCAGCGCCCCCAACATTACCAGTCCCGGCAGCTCCTGTACCCCTGGTACGAGCACCTCCTGGACCAGCAGCTGCAGCACCTCCGGTACCACCAGCTCTAGCAGTAACTCCAGCACCTCCAGCTCCAGTGTCTCCAGCGGCAGAGTCTCCAACTCTGGCAGCTCCACTTCGAAGGCGTGTGCGCTGAGCAAACCACTTGAGCAGTTGCTGCGGGGAGAGAGGCTCCGGCCGGGGAGACAGTCGTGGCGAAACACCCGCAGGACCTCCAGAAGAAGCAGTACCCCGAGGCTCAGCACCCCCAGACTTGCACCCTCAGACTCAGCACCCTCAGGCTCCACATCCTCAGGCTCAGCACCCCCAGGCTCCACACCCGCAGGCTTAGCACCCCCAGGCTCCGCACCCCCAGGCTCAGCACCCCCAGACCCGGCACCCTCGGACTCAGCACCCCCAGGCTCCGCACCCCCAGACGCAGCACCCCCAGACGCTGCACCTCGAGCAGCACCTGAGACGACAGCGACCTCAACAGGCACAGTACCAGGGAGAGGGTCTACCGGAGACACACCTGAGGGAGCAGGACCCTGGTGGGGGAGGGGGTCTACCGGAGGGGGACCTCGAGCAAGGAATAGCGGCGGGGGTGGGGGAGGAGCAGAGCGGTAGGGGAAGAGACTGTAAAAGGGAACCGACTCGTCAAAAGTTACGTGCTGAGGGGGGAAGACACGGCGCGATGTGGGGTGGTAAAACTGCCACCCAGGCGTGTCAGGGGGAAAGCCAGGGAAGACGCAGGGAATAGCGCGGGCGGAGAGCTTGTCCGCGGACGTATCGCGAACAAAGGCACGAGAACCCCAGACCTGGAACACAGTGTAGGCGAGGTCTCCGGCAAGGAGACACGGGGCCAGAGGTTGAGCTGATGCGCAGCGTACCAGACCGCAAACGGCCACATAAAATGGGGAGCAGCCGCATGGATCATGGAGGTACGAGCGACCTCCATGACCAAGCCAATGCAGCGCTCAGCAATCCCATTTTGCTGAGGGGAGGTCGGGAGCGTGAACGACTGGAGAATGCCCTCCCCACGACAAAATTCTCGCAACAGGTCGGAGGAGAACTCACCACCTCTGTCAGAGTGTAGACGCTGGACAGGAAGGTCCACACGAAACCGCTCGCGGAGCTGGAGACGGACTGCGCGGATCCAAGGGATCAAAGACATCAGGGACATCACCCTTGCTGCGCAAGGGGAAGACCGTGGTGTAACACATATATTCGTCAACAACCAGCAGAAAGTAGCGCTCACGGTCCTCTCCATTGACGCGGGCTGGGCCCCACACGTCCATGTGGAGAGTCTGCACGGGACCAGTCGTCGGGGGAAACGAGGAGTGAGGAGCGGCGCGCTGCCGCCCCTCGACGCAAGGAAGGCAGGGCGGGGCAGGCAAGGGCGGGAGGGGAGGCAGAGCCCTGGGAAGACCAGAGACAAGGAGGCGGGAGTGCATGCCACGAAGGCGTGGGAGGGAGGGGTGACCAAGGCGGTGGTGCCACAGGAGAGTCTGGTGCGACAGGAGGCAACACGAGCAAGGGGGTGCTACCTGACCTGACGCGGACACCTGGGCAGACGCAGCTACCTGAGGAGGCTTGGTAGCTAGTGTGTACAGACTCGACCCAGGCCGACGAGTGAAAGTGGCCAGGTGACGACGGCCCATCCGTGTACACGTGCAGATCGACACACGCTGACCCCCAGGAGTGGTGGTAGTGACCATCGCATCTTGGAGGGCAGCGGTACTCACCAAGTTTGTAGAGAACGAGGGGAGGTGAAGGCCTGACAGTGAGCCAGACAGAAATGCCGGAGACGGAAGAACAGTGGAGGAACGGGCAAGGACAGGGCCCCCGGAGGGGTCAGCCAGTCTAACCGGTACAGGTGCAGAGAGAGGAGTGAGGGTAGTGCTTTCGCGAAAGAAACAGCCTGAAGCACCTGAATCAAGTGCAAAGGTGTGCAAGGCCTCAGCAGGCGCAGTACCAGAGAGAGCAGACTCACTAGCACCTAGAGCAGCAGCCTCGATACCTGGATCAGGCGGCACACACAGGTAACAGTCACCCTCAGCACTAACAGACAAGGCATACATAGCAGCAAGGATAGCATCATATTCTAGGTCAAAGATAGCAACTCCATACCTATGTAGCTCTGCCCTGCGGGGGCCTCGTCACCAAAATTTGCGCGCCAAACTTAGTAGAGGCGGGAGAAGCAGCGGTGCTGAGTGTGAGGCTTCCCGCATGTCCGACCAGCACGGTCACCCGTGTGAATGACATACGAGCAGCTACCACTACCCCCAGACGCCCCACGCTGAGAAAACCACTCACGAAGCTGCTGGGGCGACGAGGTCTCGCTCCGACGCTGCTGCTGCTGCCTCTGGCCACCGCTAGAACCTTCCCGCTGAGTAGCTCCAGCCCGACCGCCACCACTCCCACCGCCGCCACTACCGCCACCCCCACCGCTGCCACCACCGCCGCCACCAAAGCCCCCACTCCCGCCACCACTCCCACTACCGTCACCACCTCCACTGCCTCCACCACCTCCACTGCCGCCCCCACCACCACCCCCGATGCCAACGCCACCACCCCTGCCACCCGTGCCCTTGGTGCTGCGGTGCTTCCCACTAGCAGAAGCAGCCCTGACATCCTCAGCACCAAGGACGCCAACAGCAGCAGCAGAGGCGTAGGAGGGGGCAAGGGGGGAGGGGGAACACCCCTTAAAGAAGGGCGTGCGAGGAGTGCCACGAGCGGCACCTACAACGACTACACTAGTCTCAGCTGCAAGGAGGTGCTGCTCGAGTAGGTCGACACTGAGGGCTGTGGGGTCAAGTGCGAGAAAGTGGTCCCTGACAGCGCGAAGAGAGTCAGGGAGGCGGGTGACTATAAAGTAGAGAGTGATGTTCATCGGGGGCGGGTTCCTCTCAAGGAACTCTTCTGGGAGGGCAGCGCGGTAGCGAGCGTCGCTAGTGCAAAGGTGGGTAACGAGGTCCTCTACTGTGGCAAAGGCGGACAACTCGGGAAACAGGTAGGGAGGTACAAGACGGCCTAGAGCGGCAGTGGCAGGAGAGGAGTAACGGGCGACTACAACGTTGTACAGCGCCTGTGCAGTCCTGTGCTGTCCGAAGTGAGCGCATTTGGCTAACGGCAGGTGGTTGCGAATGGCTCAGCGAGCAGCAGCGTCACGAGTAAGCCACTGTGAGCGAGTCGCACTGTCAGCTGTGGCGGGAGGGGCGGGAGAGGCGCCAGACGTGTGGTCAAACAACGAAACGCTATCTCTAGAGTCACTCAGTAGGTACATCTGCAAGTCGTCGAGCCACGTGTCGAACTGGATCGGGCGGCCCTCATGATCGAAAGCGAGTACGCGGAGATAAGCCATAGCAGCGCAGCACGCAGGGCGGGCAGGAGCCGGACAGCGCAAGGAACAGGGTAGGCAGCAGCAAGGGGCGGCAAGCGGGCTGCAAGTGGCGGCGCGCAGGCTGCAAGAGGGGCGGCTCACGGGCGTAGGGGCCGTTGGCGGGCCTAGGGGCGGCGGGCGGGCCGGAAGGGGCGGCGCGCGTGGCTGCAGGGGCGGCGAGAGGGCCGAAAGGGGTGGCGCGTGGGGCTGCAGGGGCGGCTCGCGGGCTGCAGGGGCGGCTCGCGGGCTGCAGGGGAGAAGGGCGGGCCGCAAGGGGCGCGGGGCTGCAGGGGAGGCGAGCAGGGCAGCAGGGGCGGCGCGCGGGGCCTAGGGGCGATGGGTGGATTGCAAGGGGCGGCGCGCGGGGCCTAGGGTCGACGGGCGGGCCGCAAGGGGCAGCGCGCGGGGCAATAGGGGCGTCGGGCGGGCCTGCAGAGGCGGCGCGCGGGGCCAGGGGTCGATGGGCGGGCCAGCAGGGGCGGCGGGCGGGGCCTAGGGTCGACGGACGGGCCTGCAGGGGCGGCCCTCGGGGCCTAGGGTCGACGGGCGGGCCGCAAGGGGCGGTGCGCGGGGCAGAAGGGGCGTCGAGCGGGCCTGTAGGGGCGGCGCGCGGGGCCTAGGGTTGACGGGCGGTCCGCAAGGGGCGGCGCGCGGGGCCTAGGGTCGGAGGAAGATATCCAGTTGGAGGAAGATATCCAGTTGGAGGAAGATATCCAGTTGGAGGAAGATGTCCAGTTGGAGGAAGATATCCAGTTGGAGGAAGATGTCCAGTTGGAGGAAGATATCCAGTTGGAGGAAGATGTCCAGTTGGAGGAAGATATCCAGTTGGAGGAAGATGTCCAGTTGGAGGAAGATATCCAGTTGGAGGAAGATATCCAGTTGGAGGAAGATGTCCAGTTGGAGGAAGATATCCAGTTGGAGGAAGATATCCAGTTGGAGGAAGATATCCAGTTGGAGGAAGATATCCAGTTGGAGGAAGATATCCAGTTGGAGGAAGATATCCAGTTGGAGGAAGATATCCAGTTGGAGGAAGATATCCAGTTGGAGGAAGATATCCAGTTGGAGGAAGATGTCCAGTTGGAGAAAGATATCCAGTTGGAGGAAGATATCCAGTTGGAGGAAGATGTCCAGTTGGAGGAAGATATCCAGTTGGAGGAAGATGTCCAGTTGGAGGAAGATATCCAGTTGGAGGAAGATATCCAGTTGGAGGAAGATGTCCAGTTGGAGGAAGATATCCAGTTGGAGGAAGATATCCAGTTGGAGGAAGATATCCAGTTGGAGGAAGATATCCAGTTGGAGGAAGATGTCCAGTTGGAGGAAGATATCCAGTTGGAGGAAGATGTCCAGTTGGAGGAAGATATCCAGTTGGAGGAAGATGTCCAGTTGGAGGAAGATGTCCAGTTGGAGGAAGATATCCAGTTGGAGGAAGATATCCAGTTGGAGGAAGATGTCCAGTTGGAGGAAGATATCCAGTTGGAGGAAGATATCCAGTTGGAGGAAGATGTCCAGTTGGAGGAAGATATCCAGTTGGAGGAAGATATCCAGTTGGAGGAAGATATCCAGTTGGAGGAAGATGTCCAGTTGGAGGAAGATATCCAGTTGGAGGAAGATGTCCAGTTGGAGGAAGATATCCAGTTGGAGGAAGATATCCAGTTGGAGGAAGATGTCCAGTTGGAGGAAGATATCCAGTTGGAGGAAGATATCCAGTTGGAGGAAGATATCCAGTTGGAGGAAGATATCCAGTTGGAGGAAGATATCCAGTTGGAGGAAGATGTCCAGTTGGAGGAAGATATCCAGTTGGAGGAAGATATCCAGTTGGAGGAAGATGTCCAGTTGGAGGAAGATATCCAGTTGGAGGAAGATATCCAGTTGGAGGAAGATGTCCAGTTGGAGGAAGATATCCAGTTGGAGGAAGATGTCCAGTTGGAGGAAGATGTCCAGTTGGAGGAAGATATCAAGTTGGAGGAAGATGTCCAGTTGGAGGAAGATATCCAGTTGGAGGAAGATATCCAGTTGGAGGAAGATATCCAGTTGGAGGAAGATATCCAGTTGGAGGAAGATGTCCAGTTGGAGGAAGATGTCCAGTTGGAGGAAGATATCAAGTTGGAGGAAGATGTCCAGTTGGAGGAAGATATCCAGTTGGAGGAAGATATCCAGTTGGAGGAAGATATCCAGTTGGAGGAAGATATCCAGTTGGAGGAAGATGTCCAGTTGGAGGAAGATGTCCAGTTGGAGGAAGATGTCCAGTTGGAGGAAGATGTCCAGTTGGAGGAAGATGTCCAGTTGGAGGAAGATGTCCAGTTGGAGGAAGATGTCCAGTTGGAGGAAGATGTCCAGTTGGAGGAAGATGTCCAGTTGGAGGAAGATGTCCAGTTGGAGGAAGATGTCCAGTTGGAGGAAGATGTCCAGTTGGAGGAAGATGTCCAGTTGGAGGAAGATGTCCAGTTGGAGGAAGATGTCCAGTTGGAGGAAGATGTCCAGTTGGAGGAAGATGTCCAGTTGGAGGAAGATGTCCAGTTGGAGGAAGATGTCCAGTTGGAGGAAGATGTCCAGTTGGAGGAAGATGTCCAGTTGGAGGAAGATGTCCAGTTGGAGGAAGATGTCCAGTTGGAGGAAGATGTCCAGTTGGAGGAAGATGTCCAGTTGGAGGAAGATGTCCAGTTGGAGGAAGATGTCCAGTTGGAGGAAGATGTCCAGTTGGAGGAAGATGTCCAGTTGGAGGAAGATGTCCAGTTGGAGGAAGATGTCCAGTTGGAGGAAGATATCCAGTTGGAGGAAGATGTCCAGTTGGAGGAAGATATCCAGTTGGAGGAAGATATCCAGTTGGAGGAAGATATCCAGTTGGAGGAAGATGTCCTGTTGGAGGAAGATATCCAGTTGGAGGAAGATGTCCAGTTGGAGGAAGATATCCAGTTGGAGGAAGATGTCCAGTTGGAGGAAGATATCCAGTTGGAGGAAGATGTCCAGTTGGAGGAAGATATCCAGTTGGAGGAAGATATCCAGTTGGAGGAAGATATCCAGTTGGAGGAAGATATCCAGTTGGAGGAAGATATCCAGTTGGAGGAAGATGTCCAGTTGGAGGAAGATATCCAGTTGGAGGAAGATATCCAGTTGGAGGAAGATGTCCAGTTGGAGGAAGATATCCAGTTGGAGGAAGATATCCAGTTGGAGGAAGATGTCCAGTTGGAGGAAGATATCCAGTTGGAGGAAGATGTCCAGTTGGAGGAAGATGTCCAGTTGGAGGAAGATATCAAGTTGGAGGAAGATGTCCAGTTGGAGGAAGATATCCAGTTGGAGGAAGATATCCAGTTGGAGGAAGATATCCAGTTGGAGGAAGATATCCAGTTGGAGGAAGATGTCCAGTTGGAGGAAGATGTCCAGTTGGAGGAAGATGTCCAGTTGGAGGAAGATGTCCAGTTGGAGGAAGATGTCCAGTTGGAGGAAGATGTCCAGTTGGAGGAAGATGTCCAGTTGGAGGAAGATGTCCAGTTGGAGGAAGATGTCCAGTTGGAGGAAGATGTCCAGTTGGAGGAAGATGTCCAGTTGGAGGAAGATGTCCAGTTGGAGGAAGATGTCCAGTTGGAGGAAGATGTCCAGTTGGAGGAAGATGTCCAGTTGGAGGAAGATGTCCAGTTGGAGGAAGATGTCCAGTTGGAGGAAGATGTCCAGTTGGAGGAAGATGTCCAGTTGGAGGAAGATGTCCAGTTGGAGGAAGATGTCCAGTTGGAGGAAGATGTCCAGTTGGAGGAAGATGTCCAGTTGGAGGAAGATGTCCAGTTGGAGGAAGATGTCCAGTTGGAGGAAGATGTCCAGTTGGAGGAAGATGTCCAGTTGGAGGAAGATGTCCAGTTGGAGGAAGATATCCAGTTGGAGGAAGATGTCCAGTTGGAGGAAGATATCCAGTTGGAGGAAGATATCCAGTTGGAGGAAGATATCCAGTTGGAGGAAGATGTCCTGTTGGAGGAAGATATCCAGTTGGAGGAAGATGTCCAGTTGGAGGAAGATATCCAGTTGGAGGAAGATGTCCAGTTGGAGGAAGATATCCAGTTGGAGGAAGATGTCCAGTTGGAGGAAGATATCCAGTTGGAGGAAGATATCCAGTTGGAGGAAGATATCCAGTTGGAGGAAGATATCCAGTTGGAGGAAGATGTCCAGTTGGAGGAAGATATCCAGTTGGAGGAAGATGTCCAGTTGGAGGAAGATATCCAGTTGGAGGAAGATGTCCAGTTGGAGGAAGATATCCAGTTGGAGGAAGATGTCCAGTTGGAGGAAGATATCCAGTTGGAGGAAGATGTCCAGTTGGAGGAAGATATCCAGTTGGAGGAAGATGTCCAGTTCAGTTGGAGGAAGATATCCAGTTGGAGGAAGATGTCCAGTTGGAGGAAGATATCCAGTTGGAGGAAGATATCCAGTTGGAGGAAGATATCCAGTTGGAGGAAGATATCCAGTTGGAGGAAGATATCCAGTTGGAGGAAGATATCCAGTTGGAGGAAGATATCCAGTTGGAGGAAGATATCCAGTTGGAGGAAGATATCCAGTTGGAGGAAGATATCCAGTTGAGGAAGATATCCAGTTGGAGGAAGATATCCAGTTGGAGGAAGATATCCAGTTGGAGGAAGATATCCAGTTGGAGGAAGATATCCAGTTGGAGGAGAGAGTTGGAGGAAGATATCCAGTTGGAGGAAGATATCCAGTTGGAGGAAGATATCCAGTTGGAGGAAGATATCCAGTTGGAGGAAGATATCCAGTTGGAGGAAGATATCCAGTTGGAGGAAGATATCCAGTTGGAGGAAGATATCCAGTTGGAGGAAGATATCCAGTTGGAGGAAGATATCCAGTTGGAGGAAGATATCCAGTTGGAGGAAGATATCCAGTTGGAGGAAGATATCCAGTTGGAGGAAGATATCCAGTTGGAGGAAGATATCCAGTTGGAGGAAGATATCCAGTTGGAGGAAGATATCCAGTTGGAGGAAGATATCCAGTTGGAGGAAGATATCCAGTTGGAGGAAGATATCCAGTTGGAGGAAGATATCCAGTTGGAGGAAGATATCCAGTTGGAGGAAGATATCCAGTTGGAGGAAGATATCCAGTTGGAGGAAGATATCCAGTTGGAGGAAGATATCCAGTTGGAGGAAGATATCCAGTTGGAGGAAGATATCCAGTTGGAGGAAGATATCCAGTTGGAGGAAGATATCCAGTTGGAGGAAGATATCCAGTTGGAGGAAGATATCCAGTTGGAGGAAGATATCCAGTTGGAGGAAGATATCCAGTTGGAGGAAGATATCCAGTTGGAGGAAGATATCCAGTTGGAGGAAGATATCCAGTTGGAGGAAGATATCCAGTTGGAGGAAGATATCCAGTTGGAGGAAGATATCCAGTTGGAGGAAGATATCCAGTTGGAGGAAGATATCCAGTTGGAGGAAGATGGAAAGAACATGGAACAGCAGCGGTGCGACGCTCACTTGATCCTATCTGCTCTCGCCTTGCATGCCTGTGCCAGCCACCACTTCCAAGTGCAAAATCAGCTGATTCACCGCAATGCTGCACTCTCCCACTGCGCTCACCTGTGTGGCGGCCTCACACCTTGTGGGCGGCGACGGCAGCGTCGCTGGCGAGGTAGCGCGTGGCTACGTTGTCAGACGCGTCCAGCAGCACGTCGTACCTGCCATGGCGGGTGGCGGATGGGGGAGGGCGGATGGGAGATGGATGGGACAGGGCGGATGATGGCGGAGATGGGGGTGATGAGGACGGATGAGGGAGGTATGAGGGCGGGAGGAGGAATGGTGTGGAGCTGAGCAGGTGTGGGCGAGATGGAATGAGGGAATGACGCATTCAGATGGCGCTGCGCTGCTTCACACGCCATGCGGAGGTGCGGGCAGCAGGACGGTCAGAACGCGAGGGAGAACAGGAAGGAAAGAGGGAGGGCGGTAGGTAGGTAGGTAGGTAGGTAGGTAGGGAGGGAGGGAGGGAGGAAGGGAGGGAGGGAGGGAGGGAGGGAGGGAGGGAGGGAGGGAGGGAGGGAGGGAGGGAGGGAGGGAGGGAGGGAGGGAGGGAAGTGGGAGCAAAGGCTGGACGAGGGAGTGTGAATGAGCGGGTGGTGTGTTGGTGATGCATGTGGGGCAGTGGGGCGGAAAAAGGCATGATGGGGAGAGGAATGGCGGGGAGAGGCATGGCGGGGAGAGGCATGACGGGGAGATGCATGGCGGGGAGAGGCATGGCGGGGAGAGGCATGGCGGGGAGAGGCATGGCGGGGAGAGGCATGGCGGGGAGAGGCATGGCGGGGAGAGGCATGGCGAGGAGAGGCATGGCGAGGAGAGGCATGGTGGGGAGAGGCATGGCGGGGAGAGGCATGGCGGGGAGAGGCATGGCGGGGAGAGGGAATACCTGGAAACGAGGTGGACGGCATTGGCGGGTGTGAAGCCGTGGCTGTGCGTCTCCACTGTGATGTCCGAATTCAACCTGCTCCCCCATGCATGCATGCATGCATGCAGCCACCCGTCCACAACCCACGCACCGACACACAAACACACACAACCACGCACACACCACATGCTCTCATGCACAGCTGTGATGAACAGCAGCCATGGCTGCCTCAGAAGAGACGAGGCTCAACCCATGCCCCGTGCCCCATGTTGTGCCGCGCTCAGTGGGCGGGTCATCGTTGTGCTCTCCACTCACTTGGCAGACACACATAAAATTTTCAAGCTGCCACCTGCTGCCAGCACAACCTCACTTGGTGCCAGCTCAGCATCACCTGGTGCCAGCTCAGCATCACCTGGTGCCAGCTCGGCATCACCTTGTGCCAGCTCAGTATCACCTTGTGCCAGCTCAGCATTACCTGGTGCAGGCAGCAGCGGCGGACTCTGTCTTGGGGCGACCAACCGCCGCCTCAGAATGGATGATCTGCACCCCTCACCCACAGACAGGCAGGCAGGCAAGCAGGCAGGCAGGCAGGCAGGCAAAGAGGGCAGTGGAGGCCGCATGGGGCACGGTTGATGGGGCAAGGGGTGAGTGGAGGCATGCAACGGGTGAGAGAGCAGAGGGAAGCGCCAAGGCAAGCCAGTATTTGACGCACAGCAACTGTCAAGGAGTGAAACGGCTTTCTGCCTGTTCTTATCATTTCACCTGCCTGCGTTTCATCTCACCTGTCCGTGCGTTTCATCTCACCTGTCTGTGCGTTTCATCTCACCTGTCTGTGCAGGTTGGACAGCTCCACGTCATCCCTGTCGACGATGCCTATGCGCCCTGCATGCCATGCCATTCCATGCCATTCCGTGCCATGCCATGCCATGCCATGCCATGCCATTCCGTGCCATGCCACAGCAAAAACACGCTCCGGGCGAGCAGCAATGCGTGTGGAATGGCATGTGGGATGCATGAGAACACAACGTGTTACAGTGGGAGTGAGCAAGAGAGGAGACAAGGAAGGGTGAGCAAGAGAGGAGACAAGGAAGGGTGAGCACGTTATTGTACAGGCATGGAGCGCCCACTCGTCGTCCCGCAAACCAACCAGCACCATAACACGGTGCCACCCGCAGCAACCACCAACATCCACGTCACACTCACCCACTGCCCCCACTACCCGCCCGCACTGTCCCCCCACTCGCCCTGCCCCACTGCCCTCACCACCCTCACTGCCCCCACCCATCGCCCCCCCGCACGCACCCACGCCGCACGCTGCCAGGTAGAGTGCAGCAGGCGACCCCAGCCCGCCCGCGCCCACCACCAGCACTGACCCGCGCCTCAGCCGCTGCTGCGCTGGTGTGGTCAGGGGGAAGAGGGGGGAGGGGGGCCGGGGGAAGGGCTTCGGGTTGGGGATAGGGAAGGGAGGCAGAGGGTAGAGAAATGGCGGTCAGAAGAATGTGCAGAGGCAGTGAGAGGCAGTGAGAGGCAGTGTAACCTGCCACGCGCACCTGCGACGCCGAACGACGGCAGCATGAGCTGCCGCGAGTAGCGCTGCACCTCCCGCGAGCTCAACGCGTGCTCCGCCTCGAAGCTGCGCCCGCCCTCGCCCACCCCGCCAGCCGCTTCCGCCCCCGCTCCCTCAAGTTCCGCGCCCCCCTTTGGTAACCCGCTATCGTCTCTATCCCCATTCCCCCCCTCCGCCGCCCCAATCGCGGGGCCGTCAGCAGCCGGCGAGCGCGCATTCGATTCCGCTCCGCTCGCGCTCTCCACTCCGCCGCTGCGCTTCCCTCCGCCCGCTTCCCCGCATTCCGCTTCCTGAGTTTCCTGCTTTCGCTTTCCGTCGTCTCCCCCTTCTCTCCGTCTCTCCCCTTCCGTCTCTCGCCCCTCGCCTAGTCTCAACCGTCGATCTTCCTCATCCAACGCTCGCAGCGCCTGCAGCAGCTCCTGCCGGCGCGCTTGCACCGCTCTCAGCGCGGCCACTCTCTCGCCCGCGATCGCGCCGTCCGATTCGTCGCCCTGCATTGCTCGCCGCTGTCGTGGTGGCTGGTAACCGTGTGTTGCTGATTGTTCAACACAATTGATGTTTGACAAAGAAAAGCTGGGGTGAGGGTTTTGTTGTTGGTTTCGGGCGCGGGTGCTCGGCAGATTCGATTGAGGACCTGCAGGTAGTTTCCGGGTTACCATGACTGTAACAGATGTTTTGAAAACGAAGCTTCTTTTGTTGAGGGATGGGACGATTGAATGGAATCCGACCGTGTCGAGATGGGAACCGAGAGCACCACCGATCACCCAACGGCTAGGCGCCAAAATGTGGATGGCGGATTTGGGCGAAATTCCTAAAGACGCTAAATAGTGGTACCTCGGTTATATCGCGAACATAACATGTTTTGGTAAAGTGGCAAAGAAAACTGTAGATAGTTGAGCTGTTCTGTTGGCATTACAATGTTCATTTCAACATGTAACCACTTGTTTAATCCCTCGTTCGAAAGCCCGAGTGAACGCAAATGTTCCGCGCCCTAATTAATTGCCCTTGACCAGGCGCACGTTCGGCGATCAGTGATCACGCGCAACCCTGCCTGACCGCCACTTGTTCCACGCCTGAGTGAAGCAGCAAAGCATCAGAGCCGTGTCACGCCTGAGTGAAGCAGCAAAGCATCAGAGCCGTGTCACTAGGTGGACGCAGCACCGTGCTCTCATCCATCCCGTTCCGTCGCACTCCCGCGTTTCACCCACTGGCGTCTGGTCCGCCTCGCCTCGCCTCGCCTCGCGTCGCCTGACTTGGCCCGCCATGGATGCCGCAACGGCCGTGCTCTTGGCGCAGACGGACCACCATCTGTTCGAGGTGGCACACCCGCGGCTCGACGTCTTCGACTCGCCGCGCTGCACGCGCCTCGCCACGCAGGCGTGGACGGGCCGGCGCCTCGTCGCTCTCGCCGCCACCTCGATCGAACCGCGCTTTCGTGATCCAGACATCGCGGCCGTTCATTCCGGCTCGCACGAGGCACAGCGACCGTTAGGCTCCGACGTGGCACCGGGCGCCATTCCGATCCGGCTGTGCGAGGACGCGTATCCCGGGTGGATATCGGCTGCTGACGTGGCTGAAGGCGCCATCCGTCACCTGTCCATTGGCTCAGAGAGTGCAACGCGAGAGGCAGGCAATGCGGGGGATAGGGTCAAGCGGAAGGGCGGAGGAGGGGAGTGTGAAGGCGGAGGCACAGCAGAGAATGGGGGCATGGGGGTGGGGTTGGGCGTGGGGGAAGAGGCGGACTTGGCGGGGGAGAGAGAGGCGGCGGTTGCATTCGCGGAGGCGGCGAGGGCGGAGGGCGATCGGTACCTGTGGGGCGGCACCACGGGGCCTCACTTCGACTGCAGCGGGCTCGGTGCGTGCCGCCCGTAGCCTCATTGTGCCGCCCCTAGCCTCATCGTGCCGCCCCTAGCCTCATCGTGCCGCCCCTAGCCTCATCGTGCCACCCCTAGCCTCATCGTGCCGCCCCTAGCCTCATCGTGCCGCCCCTAGCCTCATCGTGCCGGCCCTAGCCCACAGCGCAGCACGCAGAGACGTTGGGTGCATGTGTAGCGCTGGGACAGCGCAGGTGGTGCGGGACATGGGCGCACAGGGAGGCACCATTGCTCCCCACCCGTGGCCCTGTGACTCTGTACCGTGTGACTGTGTCACCCGCGCACATTCGGTGGCGGGTGCAGTGGAACGTGGGAATTGGAGGCACGGCTGTAGCGCACTGTGCATGGAGGCACGGCTGTAGCGCACTGTGCATGGAGGCACGGCTGTAGCGCACTGTGCATGGAGGCACGGTTGTAGCGCACTGTGCATGGAGGCACGGCTGTAGCGCACTGTGCATGGAGGCACGGCTGTAGCGCACTGTGCATGGAGGCACGGCTGTAGCGCACTGCACCGTGTACATGCACTGCAGGGGACTAGGCGAGCTGGAGTGTGTGCAAGGCGAATGTGTGCTGCCCGCTCCCATCCATCTTCCATTGCCTCTTCCGCACGCCTGTGTGTATTGGAGAGCCAATGGCACACCCTCTTCTCCTGCACGTGCCGCCTGCCCTGCCCTGTTCTGCCCTGCCCTGTTCTGCCCTGCTCTGTTATGCTGCAGCTTTGGTGCATGCAGTAAGGTGCCAGTGTTTGCACCAAGCTCTATTTTCTCTCTCACTTGGCTTTCCCCTCGTCGTTCCCTTTGTGATCTCCCTTTCGTGCATGGACTGTGGTATGCTGGGTGCTGTGGCATGTCGTGCGCATGCATGCAGTGCAGCGAGCATATGCATCTGCAGGAGTGTGGGTGCCTCGAGATGCCTTCCAGCAGGTCAGTGCGTGTGGTGCGTGTTGTACCCACTCCGCTCACTGGAAGGCACTGCTTCATGGCCCTTGTGAACCACGTCGTTCAACTGCTGCACTGCCTGCTTCTCACACCCCTCCCTGTTCTCACACCCCTCCCGCACCCATCCCTGCTCTCACCCCTCCCTGCCCTCACCTCTGTCGGTTCCCACCCCCCTCTGCGCGCGGCAGGAGGCTTTCTGTCAGCCAGTGGGTGTGAATCGCATCGCTAGAGGCGATCTGGTAAGCCACCCCACGCCTGCCTTTATACGACAATCGCCACCCCACCACCCCCTGCCTGCTCCCGAGCCTCTCACCTGTCCGCCTCTGTGCTGCACGCCGGTTCCCACACCCTACCACCTCCCTCTGTGCTGCACGCCGGTTCCCACACCCTACCACCTCCCTCTGCGCGCCTCCCCTTGCGGCGCACGTCACACCGCACAGCACCTCAATCATGCATCGCCACTCGGCAGTCACACCCACTTCCTTCGGGTGTCTGAGTCGACTCATCATCACCTTTGCTGCTGCTCACGTCCCCATGGTGCATGCGTCACTGGCTGGCTGGCAGGTGTTCTTCGGCACCACACGTGCCACGCATGTTGGCATCGTAACCTGCGCCAAGCTATTCCACCGCATTCCACCACTCGCCACCGGGTCCAGCCCCTCCCACGCGCGTGAGAGCAGGCACAAACATGCAGAGGAGAGCATCCCGTGCCATGCATGCGGAAGCACCCCCTCACCCGCGCGGCACATGGTGCAGGTGGCGTTTCTGCACAGCTCCGGGCTCGATGACGGCCACGACGGCATCGTCTCTGACCGCCTGCGCCTGCTGCTGCCCTGCCCTCCACGTCGCACTCAGGTGTCGTGCGGCGAGGCACGTGTGTTGAGGGAGCACGCTCATGGCTCAGGTGACGCGTGTGTGTGCTGCCGTGGCGTGAATAATCAGGGCGAGGGGGGATCGGGAGAGGAGAGGCGTCTGGGAGCGGAGCAAGAGTGGGTGAGTGCAGAGGGAGGCAGCAGTGCGTGTGGAGCAGGCGAGGCAGGGGAGGCGGGGGAGGCGGGGGAGTGGAAGGTGGTGAAGGGGTGGCATGTGGGCAGCAGGGAGGTGGGGAGGAAGGGAGAGAGCGCGCAGGCCGCCGTGGAGGGCGAGCAGGGGCACAGGCGGGAGGGAGGGATGACGGTGCTGGCAAGCCACACGGCTGGCAATGACGAAGCGGTTTTGCCAGAGGGAAGGGAGGGGGCAAAAGAGGGAGGGATGGGGGCAGCAGAGAAGGGGGAGGCGGTAGAGGTGCATGCGCGGGGCAGGGTGGCGGTGCACTATGGCGCCCAGCTCAGGGGCTTCGGGCGCGTGCTGCATGCCCTGCCACCATCGCTCGCCCACATCCCACCCCACCTCGTGCTGCCCCTTCAGTTGTAGCACCAACTCGACTCCACGTCGGGGAGGAGAGATGTTTGCGGCTTCCTTTCTTCCCAGCACTGCCGCTTCCCTTGGTGGGGGTGTTTGGCAGCATGGACCTCAGCTGCTACTCCCTTGTCAAAATGTCATAATGCTTATATTGTGTAGGCTGTAGTGGGGTAGCCCATAAGGGGAACAACCCAATTAGGGTTAGTACTTGTACCAACTTTCTGCTCAATGCATTCATTCTCGTTCACTATTCTGACATGGTTTCGGAGCAGGTCCTGCTCCAGGACCGGTTTTTTTAGGGCCCACCACATAGTTCCTTGCTCATAGCCAGGGCTGACGTTTCAAAAAAACCCACTCTGAGGCAGGGGAGAAAAAGATTTCGTTTAGTCTGAGGGTCATTTCCCAAGTTCTGAGTACTCTGAAATGTCAGGTTTGAAAAAATCATTAGTCTGAAAAGTTTTAAGTTTGTAAAACCGCATCCGAGTTGGTGAATAGCGAATATCTGTCAAGCGAGTTTGGCCTAGGGAAAACGTTGCGGAGTTGGCGAGAAGCAGGAGTAAGTGGGGGCGGGGGAAGGGGGAGGGGGGAGGGGGGCAGGGGGGGAATTGAATGTAATTCGAGAGAGGGGGAGGGGGGAGGACTGAAATTCGGCAAATTCAGGGGCCATACTCCCTGTAGTCTCGAGTCTCAGTATCGCACAATGAAGTACTCTGAATTTTTCAGAGTTGAAAAACTAACAGGTCTGAGGCCTTCAGAGTTCAGAATACAGGAATACTGAAATTTCAGGAAAGGCGAAAAAAAGAGTCTGAGATTTCAGACAATCAGACTAAAATAGTCTGATAAAATCAGCCCTGCTCATAGCGCTGCCCCACTAGTCACATTGCCCTGCCCTGCCCGTCGCGCCGCCCTGCAGGCAGAGCGCTGCCTTGCCTTGCCCGTCGCACCGCCCTGCTGGTCACGCGCCGCCCTACCCTGCCTGTCGCGTCGCCATGCTGGCCGCTGCGTCGCCCTGCCCTGCCTGCGCGCCGCACTGCTGGCAGTAGCGCCGCCCTGCCCTGCTTGCGCGTCGCCCTGCCTTGCCCGCGCGGCGCCCTGCTGGCTCCCGCCCTGCTGCCCGTGCAGCCCTGCTGCGCGCCGCCCTGCTGCCCGCGCCGCCCTCCTGCTGCCCACCCTGCTGGCCGCCGCCCTGCCCGCGCGCCGCCCTGCTGCCTGCGCGCCGCCCTACTGCCCGCGCGCCGCCCTGCTGGCTGCCAAGCCGCCTTGCCCTGCCCGCGCGCCGCCCTGCTGGCTGCCGCACCGCCCTGCCCTGCCTGCACGCCGCCCTACTGGCCACCGCCCTGCCCTGCCGTTTGCGCTGCCCTGCCCTGCCCGCGCCGCTCTTCCCTAGCAGTGCGCCGCCTCGCCCTGCCCTGCGTGCTTCCCTAGTGATCGCGTGCCGCCCTGCCTGCATACTGCCCTGCTGGTCGCGCGCCACTCTGCTCTACCCGCTATGGCTTCTCTCAGTGTTCTCACCTTCGATCATGAGGGCCGTCCGATCCAGTTCGATACATGGCTCGGCGACTTACAGCTGTACCTACTGATCGATTCTAGAGACATCGTTTCGTTGTTTGACCACACGTCTGGAGCCTCTCTCGCCCCTCCCGCCACAGCTGACAGTGCGACTCGCTCACAGTGGCCTACCCGTGACGATGTTGCTTGCTTAGCCGTTCGCAACCACCAGCCGTTAGCCGAACGCGCTCACTTTGGCCAGCACAAGACTGCTAAACCCTGTACGACACTGTAGTCGCTCGTTACTCTTCCCTTGCCACTGCTGCTCTCGGCCGCCTTATACTGCCCTACATTTTTCCCGAGCTGTCAGCCTTTGCCACAGTCGAGGACCTTGTTACCCACCTTCGCACTAGCGACACTCGCTACCGCGCTGCCCTCCCAGCCGAGTTCCTAGACAAGAACCCGCCCCCGATGTACATCACTCTCTACTTCATAGTCACCCGCCTCCCTGACTCTCTTCGCGCAGTCAGGGACCACTTTCTTGCGCTTGACCCCACAGACCTCAGTGACGACCTGCTCGAGAAGCACCTCCTTGCTGCTGAGACTAGCGTAGTCGCTCTAGGTGCTGCTCGTGGCACTCCTCGCACACCCTTCTTTGAGGAGTGTTCCCCCTCCCCCCTTGCCCCCTCCTACACTTCTACTGCTGCTGTTGACATCCTTGGTACTGAGGACGTCGGGGCTGCTTCTGCTCTTCGTGGGAAGCGCCGCAGCGGCAAGGGCAAGGGTTGCAAGAGTGGTGGCGGTGGCAGCGAGGGTGGTGGTGATGGAGGCGGTGGAGGCGGCGGAGGTGGCAGTGGGAGTGGTGGCGGGAGTGGGGGCTTCGGTGCCATCGATGGTGGCAGCGGTGGGAGTGGTGGTGGCGGTGGTGGCGGCAGTGGGAGTGGTGGCAGCGGCAGTGGTGGCGGTCGGGGTGGAGCTGTTCAGAGGGGAGGTTCTGGCGGTGGCCAGAAGTAGCAGCAGCAGCGTCGGAGCGAGACCCCTACGCCCCAGCAGCTTCATGAGTGGTTTGCTCAGTGTGGGGCGTCTAGGGGTAGTGTTCGCTGCCCGTATGTCATTCGCACAAGTGACCGCGCTGGTCAGACATGCGGGAAGTTTCACACACAACACCGCTGCTTCTCTCGCCTTGATGACGCTTGGCACGCAGAGTTAGGCGACGAGGCTGAGCGCCCCCGCTGGCTAGAGCTGCTTAGGTCTGGTGTTGATATCTTTGCTCTTGACTATGATGCTCTCCTTCCTGCCATGTATGCCTTGACTGTTAGTGCTGAGGGTGACTGTTACTTGTGTGTGCTGCTTGACCCAGGTATAGAGGCTACTGCTCTAGGTGCTAGTGAGTCTGCTCTCCCTGGTAGTGTGCCTGCTGAGGCCTTGCACACCTTCACACTTGACTCAGGTGCTTCCCGCTGTCTCTTTCGCGATACTACCACAATCACTCCACTCCCTGCACCACTTCCAGTCAGACTGGCTGACCCCTCAGGGGGCCCAGTTCTTGCACGTTCCTCCACTGTTCTCTCGTGTCCTAGAGTTCCGTCCAGCTCACTCTCAGGTCTTTACCTCCCCTTGTTCTCTACGAACTTGGTGAGTACCGCTGCCCTCCAGGATGTGATGGTCACTACCACCACTCATGGGGGTCAGCGTGTGTCGATCTACATTTGTACACGGACGGGCCGTCACCTGGCCACGTTAACCCGTCGGCCTGGGTCAAGTCTGTACACACTGACAACTGAGCCTCTTCAGGTAGCTGCGTCTGCTCAGGTGTCTGCGTCAGGTCCGATAGCAGCCCCCTGCTCGTGATGCCTCCTATCGCACCAGACTCTCCTTTGGCACCACCGCCTTGGTCACCTCTCCCTGCCACGCCTTCGTGGCATGCACTCCCGCCTCCTTGTTTCTGGTCTTCCTAGGTCTCTGCCTCCCCCGCCCTCGCCTGCCCGGCCCTGCCTTCCGTGCGTCGAGGGGTGGCAGCGCGCCGCTCCTCACTCCTCCTCGTTTCCCCCGACGATTGCTCCCCTGCAGACTCTCCACATGGACGTGTGGGGCCCAGCCGGCGTCAGTGGACAGGACAGCGAGCGCTACATCCTGCTGTTTGTTGATGACTACACGCATTACATCACGGTCTTCCCCTTGCACAGCAAGGGTGAGGTCCCTGATGTCTTGATCCCTTGGATCCGCGCAGTCCGTCTCCAACTCCGTGAGCGGTTCCGTGAGGACCTTCCTGTCCTGCGTCTTCACTCTAACAAAGGTGGTGAGTTCTCCTCCGACCTCTTGCGGGACTTCTGTCGTGGGGAGGCCATTCTCCAGTCGTTCACACTTCCGGCCCCCCCGCAGAAAAATGGGGTTGCTGAGCGCCGCATTGGCTTAGTCATGGAGGTGGCTTGTACCTCCATGATCCATGCGGCTGCTCCCCATTTTCTGTGGCCGTTTGCGGTCCATTACGCTGCGCATCAGCTCAACCTCTAGCCCCATCTCCTTGCCGGAGACCTCCCCTACACTGCGTTGGACGGGGAAGGTTGGCGATGCGTTGGTATTCCGGTTCTGGGGCTCTCATGCCATTGTTCGCGATGCTTCCGCAGACAAGCTCTCCTTCCGCGCCATTCCCTGCGTCTTCCTTGGCTTTGCCCCTGACACGCCTGGCTGGCATTTTTATCACCCCACCTCTCGCCGTGTCCTGTCCTCTTAGGACGTCACGTTTGACAAGTCGGTTCCTTTTTACCATCTCTTCCCCTACCGCACTGCCCCTCTCCCCCCCCTACCGCTCTTCCTCGCTCCAGGTCCCCCTCCAGTAGACCCCCTCCCCCCTCTGGGTCCTGCTCCCTCAGTTGTGTCTCAGTTAGACCCACTCCCCCTGGCTGAGCCTGTCGAGGTCACTGTAGACTCAGTTGCTGCTAGGGGTGCTACGTCTGGGGGTGCTGAGCCTACGAGTGCGGAGCTTGGGGGTGCTGAGCCTGGGGGTGCTGAGCCTGAGGGTGCGGAGCCTGGGGGTGCTGAGTCTGAGGGTGCGGCGTCTGGGGGTGCTGAGCCGGAGGGTGCGGAGCCTGGGGGTGCTGAGTCTGAGGGTGTGGAGTCTTGGGGTGCTGAGCCTAGGGGTACTGCGTCTGCCGGAGGTCCTGTGGGTGCCTCGCCACGACTGTCTCACCGGGGGGAGCCTCTCTCACCGCAGCAACTGCGCGAGTGGTTTGCTCAGCGCACACGCCTTAGGAGTGGCGCTGCAGGAGCTGGAGGCCCTGCCGCTGGAGGCACTGGAGCTGGAGGTGCTGGAGCTGCTAGTCCTGGAGGTGGTGGAGTTCCTGCTGGAGCTGGAGGTACTGGAGGTGCTGGAGCTGCTGGTCCTGGAGGTGCTCGTACTAGAGGTACTGGAGCTGCCGGAGCTGGTGGTGTTGGAGGCGCTGGAGCTGGAGACTTTGGAGCTGGAGGCACTGGAGCTGGAGACCTTGGAGTTGGAGGCACTGTCGCTGGAGGCGTTGGAGCTGGAGGAGCTGGAGCTGGAGACCATGGAGCTGGAGGCCCTACCGCTGGAGGCACTGGAGCTGGAGGTGCTGGAGCTAGAGACCCAGGAGCTGGAGGCCCTGCCGCTGGAGGCACTGGAGGTGGAGGTGCTGGAGCTACTAGTCCTGGAGGTGCCGGAGTTACTGCTGGAGCTGGAGATCCTGGAGGTGCTGGAGCTGCTGGTCCTGGAGGTGCTCGTACTAGAGGTACTGGAGCTGCCGGAGCTGGTGGTGTTGGAGGCACTAGAGCTGGAGACCCTGGAGCTGCAGGTACTGGAGCGGGTGTTTTAGTCTAGAGTCCACTTAGGGGTCGCGGATGCCCATGAAACCGCCTAAGCAGAATCTGATGACTTAGAACCGCCTCTGTTCAAAGCGCTGTCACGATCAGTTTCAATAACATACGAGGGTGAAACTTGGACAAACGTTTGCTTCAGGTGTTTGATTTCCAATGGTATATTGCTTGCTTTTATCTGAGGTGTATGCGCTATGCAATGAACGAAAACGTAAGCTCGGCTGAAAACATGTAGTTTCATTGATGCAAGGAAGAGGCGAGTACAACATTGCCTAGGGGACTCTTAAGGGGTTGGGACCATCTTGGGAACTCAAAGAAGGTTGAGTCCTAGGGGAGAAAGGCTAGAGAAGGATGGGAAACGTCCTAGCTGGGTCAGCAAAGCCAACCACACATGGATGTTGAGAGCGGTACTCAAGGCTACCAATGGTGAGTCAAGCCAACCATGAGTCAGCTTGTCTTCCCACTTGCACCCTCTTGCAAGCTGCTTCCAGGAAGACCACACTTCTCAAAAGGAGGGTGGTAGAGTCCCACTTGACCACCTGTACTTCTTGTCTCATTCTCTGTCCCTGCACCATTGGCATGACAACAATGAAAGGGTGGCAAGGGAAATGCTGCCAAAAGTGCACCATGACTACAGAATAGTAACTTTCGATAGTTGTCACGTGCTGCTCCAATGCTGGGTTGTCCTGAAAATCGGTGACCACCTGAACAAATTGGCAAAGGAATGCCACACCGATTTTTAGACAAATCCGAGCTTGGTAGATGAGTCAGTAGCCGAAATGGTGAACTCGGGTGTTACCAAAAAAGAGTAACACACACTTCCGGGATGCCATAAGTCTTGAAACTAAAAATGATGCCATGCCTTCTAAACTACTTCAAAACTTTTGAAACTTTGAGGGTGTGAACAACAAATGTTGAAGCACCTCCCCACAAAATTTCAGAAGCTGAGCAGGCTTGTAGGCTGAATGGGAGTGCGATGACCGTGCCACTATAGTGCTTTGGAACAACAAACCCCCCCTCATAGTGCTCTCATTCATCCCTTAGCTGCTCCCTGAAGCTACCTCCCTTAGTTGAAGGACAAATCACAGGTGTAGAACCCTCTTGCTCCTGCCCCAAGTCCTCAAGCAACCTCCTCATCCAAACCACCTCCTTCACTCCATGAAACAACGCTATGTATTCGCTCTCCGTTGATGAGTGAGCTATCTCTCCTTGCTTCTTAGACTTCCTGCTCACTGGACTCCCTCCAGCACAGCATATATAGCCACCATGGGATGTAGCATCACTGATGTCTCTTGCCCAGGTAGCATCAGTGAAGCACGAGAGGTACAACTGCCCACGCCTTGCAGGTGCACCAGTCTTTGTGCTCACCTCCTCCACTCCCTTTTGATTCAGCTTCC
The DNA here is from genome assembly GCA_947471745.1 of Closterium sp. Naga37s-1. NCBI lineage: Eukaryota > Viridiplantae > Streptophyta > Zygnematophyceae > Desmidiales > Closteriaceae > Closterium > Closterium sp. Naga37s-1. The sequence continues at coordinate 729,199 of CANJKZ010000960.1, forward strand.
CATGCACTGAATATTGCAGCCCCACCCTTGAGGTTGCCATGCAATACCTCACCACCCTCTCTGCTGCATCCAGATGCTCTTGAAGGGGCCTAGACACCACACGAGCGAGCTGCAAAACCGAAAACGCAATGTCGGGGCAAGTGTTGACCGAAGCGTACATCAAGCTCCCCACCATTGACTGGTGTTGGAATATATTTATGTATTCTTTATAACTGTTTGTAGTGTAGACTATAGTGTATCTCAATTGCTGTAGGTGGTGTACCATGTGGCTTTCTCTTTCCTATATCTTGTACCTTGCTCAATAGTGAAACCACTTCTTCCTTCTCGATTTTCCTTACTTCAACTCCCTCGACACTCAACCCTAGCATGGCTCCTATGCCTCCTAAGCCTAAACCTAGTTTCTTAGGTGCTTAGTGTTCTGACATGTTATCAGAGTGAGGTTCTACCTAGGACCTACTTTCATTGGGCCCACCATTTGCTTCTGCCAATGCACCACCCTGCTGCCCGTCGCGCGCCCCGGGCGCCCGACGGTTTTCTGCCCGTCGTGCGCCCTGGGCGCCCGTCGGTTTTGGCGCACGACAATTTCCTGCTCGTCGTGCGACCTGCTGACACCCGCGCAGCCCCTACACCGCCCCCCCGCCCCCCCCTTCTCCTCCATCCCCCTGCTGATCGTGCAGCAGAGGGGGAGGGTATGGGGGTGGCGGGCGGGGCGCATGACGGTTTCCTGCTCGTCGCGCGCCCTGCTGTCGCCCGCGCAGCTCCTAAACTGTCCCCCCGCCCTCCCCCCCCCTTCTCCTCCATCCCCCTGCTGCGCGTGCAGCAGTTGGGGGGAGAGTATGGGGGTGGCGGGGGTGGCGAACGACGGTTTTCCTGCCTGTTGCTCGCCCTGCTGTCGCCCGCGTGGCTCCTACACCGCCCCCCCCTTCTCCTCCATCCCCCTACTGATCGTGCAGCAGGGGGGGGAGGGTATCGGGGTGGCGGGTGTGGCGCACGACGGGTTCCTGCCCGTCGCGCGCCCTGCTGTCGCCCGAGCGGCTCCTACACCGCCCCCCCCGCCCCCCTTTCCCCCCATCCCCCTGCTGCGCGTGCAGCAGTGGGGGGGAGGGTATGGGGGTGGCGGGTGTGAGTAGTCAGCCGCCCACCACCTCCTCCTCTCTCTCCCTGCCGCACTTGTCGCTGTGTCGGGAGAAGGGGGGGAGCTTGGAGGTTAAGGGGGTGGCAGGAAGGGATCTGCAGCACCAGCCCCCCCGCCCCCCCTTCTCCTCCATCCCCCTGCTGCGGGTGCAGCAGTGGGGGGGAGGGGATCTGCAGCACCAGCCCCCCCGCCCCCCCCCCCCTTTCTCCTCCATCCCCCTGCTGCGGGTGCCGCAGTGGGGGGGAGGGGATCTGCAGCACCAGCCCCCCCCCCCCCCCCCCCCCCCCCCCCGGTTCCTCCATCCCCCTGCTGCGGGTGCAGCAGTGGGGGGGAGGGGATCTACAGCACCAGCCCCCCCGCCCCCCCCTGTTCCTCCATCCCCCTGCTGCGGGTGTAGCAGTGGGGGGGAGGGGATCTACAGCACCAGCCCCCCCGCCCCCCCCCCCCCTTCTCCTCCATCTCCCTGCTGCGGGTGCAGCAGTGGGGGGGAGGGTATGGGGGTGGCGGGTGTGAGTGAACTGCTGCCGCCTCTCCTCCTCTCTCTCCCACTGCTGCACATGCTGCTGGGGGGGGGGGGGAGGGTGTGGGGGAGTTGAGGGAGTGGCGGTAGGGATGCTGAGGAGTGTGACAGGGAGGTTTTGGGGAATGGGGGAAATTGTAGGGGGGTGGACGTCATGAAGCCAGCAGCTCCAGTCGCCCGTGAGACCGTTGCGCCAGTTGCGCGTGAGCCTGTTGCTCCTGTAGCCCATGAGTCAGTTGCTCCAGCCGCTCGCTTAGCCGCGGAGCCAGTTGCTCCATTTGCCCGTGTGCCAGCAGCTTCAGCCGCCACCCACCACCTCCTCTCCTCTCATGGTCCCTCCTCCTCTTCACTTGCCCTCTCCTTCCTCCGCTGCTCCTGGTGTACCCCTTCAGGGGGTGTTGTGCACAAGGTTCTTCACTACATGCAGTTAGGGGGTGTGTTAGAATATATTTATGTATTCTTTATAACTGTCTGTAGTGTAGACTGTAGTGTATCTCACTTGCTATAGGTGGTGTACCATGTGGCTTTCTCTTTCCTATATCTTGTATCTTGCTCAATAGTGAAACCACTTCTTCCTTCTCGATTTTCCTTGCTTCAACTTCCTCGACACTCAACCCTAGCATGGCTCCTATGCCTCCTAAGCCTAAACCTAGTTTCTTAGGTGCTTAGTGTCCTGACAACTGGAACCGACGCTGCAATTCGGGCTCCAACAGCTCACCCTCCTCTTCATCAAGGTGCAGCTGAAACCCTGAGGGTAGAGGAGTCTTCACACTCCTCCCTTCGTCCAGCCCGTACCGCTCCCCCATGGCTGCAAGGTACTTGTGTTGGTGAAGCCTCAACCATCCCTTCACCTCGTCTCGCTCCACGTGAAGACCAAGGTAATACCCCACAGGTCCAAGGGCCTTGCATTGAAAGGTCTCTATTAGATTTCCTTGCACCTCTTTGATCCTCTCCAGGGATGGAGAGAAGAGGAGGATGTCATCGATGTAGACAAGGAGAAACACCTTCTCCTCCTCCCCCTCGGTCGTGAAGAGACTCTCGTCGCACCCGCTAACTTTGAAGCCAAGAGCTTCCAACGCCTCAACCAGCCTTGCATACCAGCACCTTGGAGCTTGTTTGAGGCCATAGATGGCCTTGTTGAGCCCGCAAACACGTCCGCTCCAATCGTCATACCCCTCTGGCTGCTTTGTGTAGATCTCCTCATCTACCACGCCATAGAGGAACGCCGTCTTCACATCCATTTGCTCCGCCTTCCAGCCACAAATGGTAGCGGCTGCTAGCAACACCCAGAACGTAGAAGCCTTGGCAACAGGAGCAAACACCTCTTGAAAGTCAATCCCCTCTTTCTGCTGAAGGCCCTTGATCACAAGCCTTGTCTTGCACCTCTCCAACTTCCCCTCCGCATTGGTCTTTACACATAACACCCACGTGCAATCCAACGCCTTTTTTCCCGGGGGCAGATTGGTGAGGGTCCACGTTTCATTGTCTATATGACTCTTGAACTCATCCTCCCTTGAAGCCAGCCAAGCCTCTCGATCATCTCCAGCGAGAGCTTCCTCCATTGACGCCGGCTCATGAGGAAAGTTGACGCCAAAGCAACAAATCTGCTCCATCTCCCCCTTGGCTCCCTTCTCCTCCTCATCTTCCTCCTCCTGGACCAACAATGTCTTGGGACCCCCAAGCCTTTCATACTTGAGGAAATCCCTTGGGGGGGCAGCTCTCTTGGGCCTCTCCTTGGCTGCTCCTTCCTTGGCTCCACCACAGACAACATCACGCTTCCCTTGGGGTGTGCGCCTTGGTGGAAGCTTAGGGGATGGTGTAGGCTGCTGCACCTCCTCCTCGGTATCACCTCTCTCAGCTACAGGGGCCTCCCCTTACTGCAGGACTCCTTCCACATCTGCCACCTCCCCTTCAGCACCTCCCAAGTCATGTGACACCTCTGTCAACTCTGAAGATGAGGACAACTCGATGGGAATGAGAAGTGGGTCATTCGTTCCCACCTCTATTCCAAGAGGAATGGTGACCTTGCTCCTCCCCCGCTCCGACCACTCCTTGAACATGAGCCCCTCTATAAACTTGGCATCTCTGGTGTGAAGATGGTGTTAGATTTTGGGTCCTACATGAGCCAGCCCTTGCTCCCCCATGCAAGACCCAAATAAACAGCCCACACCGCTGCCGCTTGAAGCTTGTCACGCTTCTCCTTAGGGACATGCACGAGCCCCATGCACCCGACGACACGAAGCATATCCACCAGGGGCTTCTTGCCAGTCCACTTCTCCATAGGGACCCAATGCTGACCTCCCACATGAGTCAACACCCGGTTCTTGATGACGGTAGCATGACAAATAGCGAGGGGCCAGAACCGCAAGGGTAGACCAGAGTCCACCAATATCGTTCTCCCGCCCTCTATGATGGTCCGGTTCGCTCTCTCTTCGACGCCGTTGGACTGAGGGGTGTAGGCCGTGGTGAGCTGCTGCTTGATGCCATGCCGCTTCAACCAGCTCTGGAACTCCGCTCCCAAAAACTCCCCACCACGGTTGCTACGAATCGCCTTCACCCGCTTGCCGCTCTCTCGCTCCACCATGGGCAGCCACTCTTCAATGGTAACCCTTGCAGCATAACTCTTATTTGCAAGTGGAAAAGACCAGGTGAGCCTTGTGTAATCATCCACCATAGTCATGGAATACAGGGCCCCACCATCTCCCTTCACCTTCATGGGCCCCACAAGATCCACATGCACGAGCTCCACCGGGTCATTTGACTGCCCCATCGCCGAATGGAAGGGAAACTGTGAGAACTTGCTGGTCAAGCAAGTCTCACAAGAGCCCACCTCCTTGGGCTCCCCCTTTATCCTCAGCCCCTTGACTCTTTCCTCATAAAACAGCTGCTGTAGATGAGGTAGTGCCACGTGGCCAAAGCGACGGTGTGCGGTGAGCCAATCCGTCTCACCCGTGCTAGGAGTTACACTTGGTAGCGCACCCCCCCCATGCACAAGCAGCCCACCATCACTGCCATCACCACCTCCTCCACTGGTTACGTGGCTTGCATGCCCTCCTCTTACAGCTTCAGCAGCCAAGCGCGCAGCCGCCTCCTTCCATGGCAGCACCGGTATCTCCCACATGGACCGGTGCATGTCCTTGCCGCCTCGGAGGTCCCACAACACGCGCCCATCCAGAGTTGCCTTGAACACCTTTGTGCCCATCATCTCCATCTTCATCCCTGCCTCACTCAATGCCTTGGTAGAGAGAAGGTTGGCACATAGTCCAGGGACAAGAAGAACATGCTTCAGCCCCACAAGCCTCCCATCCACACCCATAAACATGGCTCTCCCCTCGCCACGCACGGGTACTACTTGGCCGGTGGCTGAAACGACGGTGGCTGCTTTTGATGGCCTGACTTCCTCCAGCAGATCCTCTCCGTTGGTCATGGTCATGAAGGCTCCCGTGTCGATGACCCAATGGGAGGAACGGTGAAGAGCAACCTTGCTGGCCGGTACAACCATATCCTCGGAGCATGCCTCTCCTACATGGTAGAACATGCCGCTATGTCCGCCAGCACCTCCATCGCCCTCCTCACTGCCCATGCCTTCTCCCATAGCTCCATGAACACCCTTAGAGCCTTCAATTGATGGCCGACCAGGCTCCAACCGTCAGGTAGCTTGCGACACTTAAACCACGGGTGACCTTCCACATGGCAATACCAACACTTGCCGCCACACCGATTGCCTCCTTTGTTGCCACGCTTCCCTCCCGAATATTGCTCCCCTCCAAAGCCCTCCTTGGTCTTGCCTTTCTTGCTGCCACGCCCCTTGAAGCCTTTCTTGCCGTATGCAGAGCCTCCACCTTCACCGGCAGCGGCAGTCAGCTCCTTCCTCCGAAACTCCTTCTTAGGACTTGAGGACGGATCCACTCAAGGGACCATGATTCCTTCATGCCATTGAGGTTGACCACCAAGGGGCCCCACGACCCCGGCAGCAGAGAGAGAGTCTTGTAGCACTTGATCTTCTTAGGGTAGTCCACACCAGCAGCAGAGAGCTTCACATAGAGGTCCCGAAGTTGATCGAACGCTCTTTGCACGGCATCACCTTCGTTGATCTTCACCGCATGGAGTTGTCTCTCGAGCACCACCACCATCGCTTCGCTGCTGGGGGCATAAACATCCTTCAATATTTTCCATGCCTTGGGACCACACTAGATATCCTTGATGAGATGCTTGACGTGGTGCAGCTGATTGGATGAGAGGCATTGAGAGAGAAGGAAGAATCCATCCTTGGATCGGCGATCCCATTCCTTGGTCGCTCCTTCGCTCGCAGGCCTCTTCATTTCTCCATCCATCACTTCAAGCAGCCCATAATGGTTAAATAGGAGCTTCATCCTGAAGCTCCATGATGCCCAATCCTCCCCAGAGAACTTCTCCAGGTTGAATGCCTTCACATCATCCTTGGCTGGTGTTGAAACGGATGCTATTGGTGCAGATCCGCCTGCAACGCCTCTTCCTGCTTCCCCAGCGCCTCTCATGTCACCACTGCCACTAGGACCAGCTGGAGCAGAACCTTCAGCCTCTATATTGAACCAAGAACAGAGAAGAACCGCTCTGATACCACTTGTTATAGTCTAGAGTCCACTTAGGGGTCCCGGATGCCCATGAAACCGCCTAAGTAGAATCTGATGACTTCGAACCGCCTGTGTTCAAAGCGCCGTCACGATCACCTCCGATAACATACGAGGCTGAAACTTGGACAGACGTTTGCCTAAAGTTTCTGATTTCAAACGTTATATTGCTTGTTTTTCTCTGAGGTGTATGCGCTACGCAGTGAACGAAAACGTAAGCTCGGCTGAAAACGTGTAGTTTCATTGATGCAAGGAATAGGTGAGTACAACATTGGCTAGGGGACTCTTACGAGGTTGGGACCATCCTGGGAACTCAAAGAAGGTTGAGTCCTAGGGGAGAAAGAAAGGCTAGAGAAGGATGGGAAACGTCCTAGCTGGGTCAGCAAAGCCAACCACACTTGGATGTTGAGAGCTGTACTCAAGGCTACTAATAGTGAGTCAAGCCAACCATGAGTCAGCTTGTCTTCCCACTTGCACCCTCTTGCAAGCTGCTTCCAGGAAGACCACACTTCTCAAAAGGAGGGTGGTAGAGTCCCACTTGACCACCTGTACTTCTTGTCTCATTCTCTGTCCCTGCACCATTGGCATGACAACAATGAAAGGGTGGCTAAGGAAATGCTGCCAACAGTGCACCATAACTACGGAACAATAACTTTCGACAGCTGTCACGTGCTGCTCCAATCCTCTGATGAACACCTGAAAAACACGGCAAAGGATGTCAAACTTATATATGCTATAGTCTGTTTAGGCTGTAGTGGGGTAGTTCTTAGAGGGTACAACACTATTGTGTTTCCTACTTGTACCCACCTGCTTTCTAGTTCACTCATTCCGTTCCTGATTCTAACATGGTATTCTGAGCAGGTTCCCTAGTGGGAACGTTTTTTTTAGGGCCCACCACGAAATTTCTCCAGCCCTGCCCGAAGCGCGCATCGCGCTCTGCCTTAGACTCACGTCGCTGGCCCGTCGCCACGCATCGCGGCCCCCTTTGCCGCCCGTCGGCCCCTTAGCCGCCCGTCGGCCCCTTTGTCGCGGCCCCTTTTCGGCCCGTCACGGCCCCTTTGCCGCCCATCGCTGGCCCCTTAGCCACCCGTCGGCCCCTTTCGCCACCAGTCACGGCCCCTTAGCCGCCCGTCCTCGGCCCCTTAGCCGCCCGTCGGCCCCTTCGCCGCCCGTCACGGCCCCTTAGCCGCCCGTCGCTGGCCCCCTTTGCTGCCCGTCACGGCCCCTAAGCCGCCCGTCGACCCCTTAGCCGCCCGTCGGCCCCTTAGCCGCCCGTTGGCCCCTTAGCCGCCTGTCACGGCCCCTTAGCCGCCCATCGGCCCCTTCGCCGCCCGTCACGGCCCCTCTTGCCGCCCGTCAACCGCCAGTTCCGGCTTGCCCGTCACGGCACGGCCGCCTGCTGCGGCCCTGTCCTGCAGCCGCTCCCGGTCGCGGCCCTGCCCTACAGCCGCCTCCTGCCGTGGCCCTGACCTAAAACCACCAGCTGCGGCCCTGCCCTGCACCCGCCCCTGGTAAGCACCCGCGCCACCCCGCCACCTGCTGCCCTGCTGCGCCGCACCACCTGCTGCCGCGCCGCGCCGCCAAGAATCGAGCCGCGCCGCCCAGCCGAGCCACACCGCCCAGCCGAGCCGCGCAGCCCAGCCAAACCGCGCTGCCGAACCGAGCCGCGCTGCCCTTCTCCTTGCACTGCGCCTGCTGCCACTGCTGCTTCTGCTGCCTCTGCTGCTCCTGCTGCTACTGCTACTATGGCTAGCCCCACTGTTCTCACCTTTGATGCTGAGGGGCGTGCAAATGAGTTTGACGTGTGGGTTGACGACTTGCAGCTCTTTCTTCAGTGTGACTCTAGGGATGGGGTATCCCTTTTCGATCACACGTCCGGTGTCTCCACTGCTCCTGCTGCCACTGCTGACAGTACTGTTCGCTCGCAGTGGACCACTCATGACGCTGTTGCTCGCCTTGCTGTTCGTAGTCACCTGCCGCCTGCTGAGCGCGCGCATTTTGGCCAGTACAAGACTGCTAAGTCTTTGTACGACGCTGTAGTTGCGCGCTACTCCTCCCCTGCCACTGCTGCCCTCAGTCGCGTCATGCTGCCGTACCTTTTCCCTGACCTTGCCGCCTTTGCCACGGTTGCTGACCTCATTACTCACCTCCACACTAGTGACGCCCGCTACCGCGCTGCGCTTCCCACTGAGTTCCTTCCCACGAACCACCCCCCCAAGTACATCACCCTTTACTACCTCGTCACCCGCCTCCCTGACTCTCTTGCGTCAGTCAGGGACCACTTTCTCTCCCTCTGCCCCACCGAGCTCACTTTCGACCTGCTAGAGGAGCGCCTCACTGCAGCTGAGAAGAGTATCTTAGCTGTAGGTGCTTCTCGCGGCGACCGTCGCACCCCTTTCTTTGAGGGGTGTTCCCCTGTCCCCCTTCTCCCCTCTGTTGCTTCTGCTGCTGCTGTTGACCTCGTTGGCACTGAGGAGGCCGGGGCTGTGTCTGCTCCTAGTAGGAGGCGCCGCAACAGCAAGGGCAGGGGGGGCAAGGGTGGTGGAGGGGATGGCGGGGGCGGCGGCGGAGGCGGTGGAGGAGGCGGAGGGGGTGGCGGTGGAGGTGGGGGTGGTACCGAGAGTGGGGGCGTCAGTGGCGGCGGAGGAGGTGGTGGAGGCAGCGGCGGAGGTGGTGGAGGCAGCGGCGGAGGTGGTGGAGGCAGCGGCAGCAGTGGTGGAGGTGGCGGCGGCGGTGGTGCTGGTCGAGGTGCACCTGCGCGGCGTGGAGGCTTTGGTGGTAGCCAGCGCCAGCAGCAGCCGCGTTCCTGCGAGACCCCGTCGGTCCAGCAGCTTCGTGAGTGGTACGCTGGGCGTGGGAGGTCTGGGGGTGCTGGTCCCTGCACTTACGTTCTTCGCACCGGCAGCCGTCGTGGGGAGACGTGTGGTCTGCCACACACTACGCAGCGCTGCTTCGGTCGTCTGACTGACGCCTGGCGCGCCTAGTTTCCTGACGCTGTTGAGCTCCCTCGCTGGGGTGATCTGCTTAGGCAGAATGTGGCTATCTTTGACCTTGATTTCGATGCTATTCTTGCTGCCATGTATGCTTTGATTGATAGTGCTGAGGGTGACTGTTACCTGAGTGTCCCGCCCGACCCGGGCATTGAGGCTGCTGCTCTAGGTGCTCGTGCGTCTGCTGCTCCAGGTGCTGGTGAGTCTGCTCTCTCTGGTACTGCACCTACTGAGGCCCTTCACACTTTCACACTTGACTCTGGTGCTTCGCGCTCTTTCTTTCGCGACAGCACCACACTCACGCCGCTCAGTCGGCCTGTAGCAGTCTCCCTGGCTGACCCCTCTGGGGGTCCAGTCCTTGCACACTCATCCACGGTTCAACTGTGTCCTGCGGCCCCGTCGGGCTTGCTGTCGGGACTCCACCTCCCCTCGTTCTCTACGAACCTGGTGAGTGGAGCTGACCTTCAGGACGCGTGGGTTGACCAGTTCGCTCCTGGAGGTCAGCGTGTGACCCACTGCACTTGCTCTCGGACGGGCCGCCACCTGGCCACGTTCACCCGTCGGCCAGGGTCGAGTCTGTACACACAGACTACTGAGTCTCCTCCGGTCTCTGCGTCTGGTCAGGTAGCCACGTCTAGTCAGGTGTTTGCTGCCGCGTCCAGGTCTAGTCCTGCGTCTGCCCCCTGCTCGTGTCGTCCTTTGTCGCACGAGACTCTCCTTTGGCACCACCGCCTTGGTCACCCCTCCCTGCCTCGTCTTCGAGGTATGGCCTCCTGTACCCTTGTCTCGGGTCTCCCCCGGTCCCTCCCTCCCCTTCCTCTGGGGCCTGCCCCTACCTGTGTTCCTTGTGTCGAGGGCCGGCAGCGCGCCGCTCCTCACTCCTCCACGTTCACTCCGACAGAGGCTCCCCTGCAGACTCTTCACATGGACGTGTGGGGCCCAGCCCGCGTCCGTGGACAGGGTCACGAGCGTTACTTCCTGCTGGTCGTTGACGACTACTCGCGTTACACCACAATCTTCCACTTGCGCAGCAAGGGTGAGGTCACTGAGGTGTTGATCGACTGGATCCGCGGTGCCCGTCGTCAGCTCAGTGAGCGTTTCGGCTCGGACCTTCCTGTTCTGCGTCTGCACTCAGACAGAGGTGGTGAGTTTTCCTCCGATCTTCTGAGGGCCTTCTGTCGGATGGAGGGCATCCGCCAGACGTTCACGCTTCCGGCCTCCCCACAGCAAAATGGGATTGCTGAGCGCCGCATTGGCATGGTCATGGACGTCGCTCGTACGTCCATGATCCATGCGGCTGCTCCCCATTTTCGGTGGCCGTTTGCGGTTCAGTACGTTGCGCATCAGATCAACCTTCAGCCTCGTGTCTCCTTGCGAAGACCACACCTACTCTGCGGTGGACCAGGAAGGTTGGCGATGTGTCCGCGTTCCGTGTCTGGGGATCTCGAGCTTTTGTCCGCGATACTTCAGCGGACAAGCTGTCCTCCCGTGCCGTTCCCTGCGTCTTCCTTGGCTTCCCCCCTGACGCACCCGGGTGGCAGTTCTACCACCCCACCTCGCGTCGTGTTCTGTCCTCTCAGGACGTCACGTTTGACGAGTCGGTGTATTACTACCGTCTCTTTCCCTTCCGCACTGCCTCTCTCCCCCCCCCGCCGCTCTTCCTAGCGCCAGGTACTCCTCCGGTAGACCCCCTCCCCCCTCAGGGTCATGCCCCCTCAGGTGTGTCTCAGGTAGACCCTGCCGAGCCGGTCGAGGTAGCTGTCGACTCAGGTGCTGCTAGGGGTGCTGAGCGTGTGGGTGTGGGGACTGGGGGTGCGGAGCCTGGGGGTACTGAGCCTGGGGGTGCTGAGCCTGGGGGTGCTGAGCCTGAGTGTGTGGAGCATGGGGGTGCTGAATTTGGGGGTGCTGAGCCTGCGTGTGCTGAGTCTGGAGGTTCTCCGGGTGTTCCGTTGCGACAGGAGCCCCTCTCTCCACAGCGACTTCGTGAGTGGTACGCTCGACGCTGTAGCCGTGCTGCTGGTGCTGGAGCTGCTGGAGGTGCTCCTGGAGGTGCTACTGGTGCTGGAGCTGCTGGAGGTGCTGCTGGTGCTGGAGCTGCTGGAGGTGCTGCTGGTGCTGGAGCTGCTGGAGGTGCTGCTGGTGCTGGAGCCGCTGGTCCAGGAGGTGCTCGTACTGGAGGTACTGGAGCTGCTGGGACTGGTGGTGCTGCAGGCGCTGGAGCTGCAGGTACTGGAGCTGGTGGTGCTGCGGGAGTTGTTCCTGGAGACCCTGGAGCTGAGGGTACTGGTGCTCTCTCTGCTGTTTCAAGAGGCGCTACGCGGCCGCGGCCGTACTACGTTCCCCTCCTTCAGCAGGTTCTTGGTCTACCGCCTTCTCCTGGTCCTACTCCTCCTCTACTGAGTCCACCGCCTGTCCAGTCACAGTCGCAGTTACAGCCGTCCTCTCCACTGCCTGGTCCTTCTCCGTACTCTGGACTGACTGGAGGTCTTACTGAGCGTCGTGAGCCTGAGTCGCGCCCTGCGTCGCCTGTGTCTCGTTCTGTGTCGCCTGTCCGCACTGTTCGCGCTGGTCATCGTGTTACGCGTCCGCGTCCTCCTCCTGTCCCTGGCACTCACTCTATGACACTGCGTCCTTTCACTGCTCCACAGCGTGTCCCTCTTCCCTCTCCTCCTGCGTCCTCTCTTCCTGACGGTCCGGACCCTACGTCTGACTCCCTCCGTGTCACTCCCTCCGTGCTGGTAGTCCTGCTGTCACGCGCTTTCTGGCCACTGCTGTCACTGACCCTTTGTTTGAGTCCACTGCTGCGTCTGCTCTTGTTGCTGAGCTTGTTGACTTTGCTGCAGCCTGTCGCCTAGACTACGCCACTAGTCTTGTTGCTGAGTCTGCGTTTGTCTGTCCTCTGTCCGTCGGGGGTGAGTGTGCTCTTGGCACGGACGTTCTTGAGGACAGACAGGAGGAGTTTGAGTGCTTTGCCGCTGCTGTACCTCATCTCGTGTCCATGCTGCTTGCCCCTGAGGGAGACCCGGATGCACCAGACATCCTGACCCCGCGCTCTTACGCAGAGGCGATAGAGGGTCCCTACTCCTCTCAGTGGCAGGCAGCCATGGACGCCGAGATGGCTTCTTGGAAGTCCACAGGCACCTACGTCGACGAGGTTCCCCCACCAGGGGCGAACATCGTCAGTGGCATGTGGATCTTCAAGGTGAAGCGGCCGCTGGGTTCTCCGCCTGTCTTCAAGGCACGTTACGTTGCACGTGGCTTCAGTCAGCGACAGGGAGTTGACTTCTTCCAGACCTTCTCCCCTACCCCGAAGATGACCACTCTTCGGGTACTGCTGCACGTAGCTGCTTAGCGTGACTACGAGCTCCACTTGTTTGACTTCAGCACAGCCTTCCTACAGGGCAGCCTGCACGAGGAGATCTGGCTGCGCCGCCCACCTGGCTTCACTGGGTCGTTTCCTGCTGGTACCCAGTGGAGCCTCCGCCGGCCAGTCTATGGTCTCCGCCAGGCACCCCGTGAGTGGCACGACACACTGAGGACGACTCGTGCTACTCTTGGTTTTACTCCTTCCACTGCTGACCCTTCTCTGTTTCTACGCACTGACACCACTCTGCCGCCGTTCTACGTTCTCGTGTACGTAGACGACCTTGTATTTGCTACTGCTGAAACTGAGGCACTCGCCCACGTGAAGTTGGAGCTGCAGAAGAGAAACACGTGCACCGACCTGGGGGAGCTGACAAGCTATCTTGGCTTGCAGATCACCCGGGACAGAGCACAGCGCACCATTACCTTGACTCAGTCACACATGGTGCAGCAGGTCCTTCAGCGCTTCGGCTTCACGTACTCCTCGCCACAGTCCACTCCTCTGCCTACCGGTCACTCGCTCTCAGCTCCACCTTCGGATGAGTCCGTAGAGCCGAGTGGCCCGTATCCAGAGCTTGTGGGCTGCCTCATGTACCTGATGACTTGCACATGACCTAACCTCGCATACCCTCTCAGCCTTCTGGCTCGCTACGTGGCTCCCGGTAGGCACCGAAAGGTGCACTGGGATGCTGCGAAGAGGGTGTTGCACTACTTTTGCAGTACATCGGGCATGGGGCTAGTGCTTGGAGGACGGGCTCGAGTTGTCCTCACTGGTCACGCAGACGCTTCCTGGGTTGACAACTTGGCTACGCAGCTGTCGTCACAGGGTTACACCTTCAGTCTTGGCTCCGGTTCTGTCTCTTGGCGGTCTACCCGCTCTTCTTCTATTCTCAGCTCCAGTTGTGAGGCTGAGATCTACGCTGGGGCCATGGCCGCACAGGAGCTACGCTGGCTCACCTACGTGCTGACCGACCTGGGAGAGGCGCCTCGTTCTCCTCTAGTTCTGTACGTCGACAACAAGGCCATGTAGGCCTTGTGTCAGGAGCACAGACTGGAGCACAGAACGAAGCACATTGCTCTGCGCTACTTCCTTGCTCGAGAGTTGCAGCAGCGTGGCCAGCTTCGTCTTGCTTACGTGGCCTCTCAGGCCAATACTGCTGATGTTTTCACCAAGGCACTTCAGCCTTGTGATCATCAGCGTTTCTGTACTGTTTTAGGCCTTGTACCTACTGTGCCTCACTTGCTTACTTCTTGACTCTGCTTGTACTGTACTCTATATATATATACCTGCATGCTTACACTTGCTAGGTTGTGTTCACTGTATTGTTTGCTTTCTTTTATATAACTCTGCATGTGAACTGGCCTTGTGGCCATTTGCTTGTGCTTATACTGCGTGGTGACTTTGTGATCCACCCTAACCTTGCTTTGCCTTTCTTGACTGGTCTTGTGACCTCTTGTTCTCCCCCACTTTGCCTATGGGGGTGTGTCAATCTTATATATGCTATAGTCTGTTTAGGCTGTAGTGGGGTAGTTCTTAGAGGGTACAACACTATTGTGTTTCCTACTTGTACCCACCTGCATTCTAGTTCACTCATTCCGTTCCTGATTCTAACAAAGGACTGCCACACCGATTTTCAGACCAATCAGAGCTTGGTAGATGAGTCAACAGCCGAAATCGTGAACTCGGATGTTACCAAAAAAGAGTAACACACACTTCCGGGATGCCATAAGTCTTGAAACTAAAAATGTTACCATGCCTAGTAAACTGCTTCAAAACTTCTGAAACTTTGAGGGTGTGAACAAAAAATGTTGAAGCACCTCCCCACAAAATTCTAGAAGCTGAGCAGGTTTGTAGGCTGAATGGGAGTGCGATGACCGTGCCACTACAGTGCTTTGGCACAACAGCTGGAGACCCTGGAGCTGGAGGTACTGGAGCTGGAGACCGTGGAGCTCGAGGCACTGGCGCTGGAGGCGCTGGAGCTGGAGGCGCTGGAGCTGGAGGCCCTGGAGCTGGAGGCGCTAGAGCAGGAGGCACTAGACCTGGAGACCCTGGAGCTAGAGACGCTAAAGCTGGAGACCCTGGAGCTGGAGGTGCTTGCGCTGGGGGTGCTGGAGCTGGCGGTACTGGTGCTGGAGGCACTGTGCAGCGGCGACCGTTTTTCGTTCTGCCGCCACTGTCGTCTTGTCGCCACCTGACTCGGTCCTTTGCCAGGTTCTTATTCTCCCGTCTTCTACTAGTCTTACTCCTAGCTTGCTGTGTCCACCGCCTCACCAGTCGCAGCCATAGTTATTGCCAAACTCCCCACTGCCTGCTCCTTCTCCTTCCGCTGAGCACACCGACTCTCTTACAGAGCGTCGTGAGCCTGAGTCTCGTCCTGCCTCGCATGTTCGCGCTGTTCGCACTGTTCGTTGTGTTCCTCGTCCGCGTCCGCGTCCTCCTCCTGTCCCCGGCACTCACATTATGGCACTTCGTCCTTCCTCTGTTCCACTGCGAGTTCCCTTGCCGTCTCCTCCTGCGTCCTCTCTTGCTGACGGTCCGGACCCTGAGTTTGACTTAGTTCGTGCTGCCAGTCCTACTGTCACACGTCTTCTAGCCACTATTATCACCGACCCTTCGTTTGAGTCCGCCGCTGCGTCATCCCTAGTTGCTGAGCTTGTTGAGTTTGCTGTCGCGTGTCGTCTCGACTACGCCGCTAGTCTTGTTGCTGATTCTGAGTCTGACTATCCTCCGTCCGTCGGGGGTGAGTGTGCTCTTGGCACGGACGTCATTGAGGACAGGCAAGAGGACTTTGAGTGTCTTGCAGCTGCTGTACCTCATCTCGTGGCCATGCTGCTTGCACCTGAGGGAGACCCGGATGCACCAGACATCCCGACCCCGCGCTCTTACGCAGAGGCAATTACGGGTCCCTACTCCGCTTAGTGGCAGACAGCCATGGATGCAGAGATGTCATCCTCGAAGTCCACAGGCACCTACGTCGACGCAGTTCCCCGTCCTGGGGTGAACATAGTCGATGGCATGTGGATTTTCAGGGTAAAGCGGCCGCCGGGTTCTCCGCCTGTCTTCAAGGCTCGTTACATTGCACGAGGCTTCAGTTAGCGACAGGGAGTTGACTTCTTCCAGGCCTTCTCCCCTCCCCCGAAGATGACCACTTTTTGGGTGCTGCTGCACGTCGCCGCTCAGGGTGACTACGAGCTGCACTCTCTCGATTGTAGCACACCTTTCTTACAGGGCAGCCTCTACGAGGAGATCTGGCTGCGCCGCCCACCTGGCTTCACTGGGTCGTTTCCTGCAGGTACCCAGTGGAACCTCCGACGGCGAGTCTACGGTCTCCTCTAGGTGCCTCGCGAGTGGCACGACACACTGAGGATGACGCTTGCGGCTCTTGGGTTTGCTCCTTCGACTGCTGGCGCGTCGCTGTTTCTGCGCACCGACATTTCGCTGCAACCGTTCTACATCCTCGTGTACATCGACGACTTGGCTTTTGCCACTGCTGACAGTAAGGCAGTGGCCCTTGTGAAGTCAGAGCTGCAGAAGAGACACAACTGCACTGACCTGGGTGAGCCGCGCAGCTATCTTGGCTTGCAGATCACCCGGGACAGAGCACGGCGCACCATCACCCTGACTCAGTCACACATGGTGCACCAGGTCCTTCAGTGCTTCGGCTTCTGGTACTCCTTGCCACAGTCCACTCCTCTTCCTACCGGTCACTCGCTCTCGGCTCCACCTTCGGACGAGTCCGCAGAGCCGAGTGGATCGTATCCAGAGCTTGTGGGCTGCCTCAAGTACCTCATGACCTGCACTCCACCTGACCTTGCCTACCCTCTTAGCATCCTGGCACGCTACGTTGCGCCCGGGAGACATCGACCAGAGCAGTGGGAGGCCGCTAAGAGGGTGTTGCGCTACTTTTGCAGTACATCGGGCATGGGGCTCGTGCTTAAAGGACGGGGTCCAGTTGTTCTCACTGAACACGCAGACGTATCTTGGGTTGACGACTTGGCTACGCAGCGGTCTGTTAGAGACGAAGGACGGAGTCTATGAAGATTAAGGGCCGAAGTATCTCAAAATCGTCAACTATAATTCTGGACAGAAACGTCGTTGTTACAAGAAACGTCGTCGAAAAAAAACTCTCTGTGAGAATTCTCTCAAATTCGAGTATGTTGTAGCCCTTGACCGTTTCCAAATATGGATCATAGCTTGAGTTATGAATTTCGGCGCACTAGGGGGTATGCTGCCATAGAAACTTAACTCAATCACAAAGTTGTCTCACAAGTTCACACAAGAAAGTTGGAGTAGCGATTGAACCAGGTAGGAGGGGATGAGGAGGACGAGAGGGAAGGTCCCAAGGGAGTCCCTAACCAAGGAAACCCCATACCACACAATTCCCCTCTCTATAGACACCCCAACTTTGACATTTGTCACTTTCCCAACTCATGCCATCCACCTCACCCAAATTGGCCACACTTGCCAACCTGGTTTGGCTTCTCCCAACCACTTGGCATCATCTACAGTGATGGTGATGAATTTCCCAACCCCCAAAGTCTGTACCCCATATTGAGTCAACCCGCAAATTCCCATAGTCGCCGCATCTCAATCAAAACATCGAACGATCATATCTTTCTTGTTCTTGCTCCGATCGCAACGATTCTTGGTTCGTCGGAAAGCTTTTGAGCAGACGAGTTACTTCAGATATCTGCCCAAGCCAAATGACATTCACACACACTCAGAAAATCCAAACCATGCCAAACACAGATTCTTGCACACACCACGCATGCAACGCACGAACATATGATGGGAGGCAGACAAACGTGAATGCAAATGATAGCATCACATAACAAACTCCCCCTCTGGCTGCCTACCATCACCTCACATGCCTCAGCTCATGCATGCACAATCAATGCACACTCATCCCAGCAAGTTTCATGCCCTTCCAGTGCTCAGGTTCAGCCAGGCGCTTGGTGAGAATGTCAGCCGCCTGCTGATGGGTCTTCACAATCTCCAGCCGCACCTCCTTGTCCAGGAGCCTCCTCGTCCAATGCCACTTTGGCCTGATATGCTTTGTCAGGCCATGAAGACAAGCACTCTTTGCAAGCTTCACAGCTGACTCATTATCACAAAAAATCACAGTCACTCCTTCTGGCACACTCCGATCTCCTCCAACAAACGCCTCAGCCACACCACCTCCTTAGCCCCATCATGCAGAGCCATGTACTCTGTCTCACACGAGGACAGCCCCACCTCATTCTGCTTCTTGCTGCGCCAGCTTAATGTACCACCTCCAAACAGGCACACATAGCCTCCAATGATGGTGCCATCCGCCTTCACAGAGTTGAAGCTGGCATCCGTGTAGCAAGTCAAGAGCATCTCCCCCTTGCCCAAATCAGCAGCACCACGTTGCTGCATTTGCCTCACAGCACTGTACTCCAAACCCATAGATGCTGTAGCACTCACATAGCGGACCAACCTTTTGGCCGCTTCTAGCAGCTCATGACTGGGGCGTGAGAACACACTTGCAAGTCTGGAAGTAGCAAATGCAATGTCAGGCCATGTGTTGTTAGCCGCATAGTTGAGTGCCCCAACCATGAAATGGAACAGCTTCCTGTCGCTCTCACCCACCACCTCCTCATCAGCACAGGTCTCCACACTGAAACCTGAAGGTAGTGGGGTGGCTGGCTTTCCTCCATCTTGCAGCCCATACTTCTCAACCAGCCCCTCACAGTACTTCCTCTGGTGCAACCTCAACACTCCCTTGTCAAGGTCCCTCTCTACATGCATCCCAAGGTAATACTTGACATCTCCCATCTTCGAGCACTTGAACTGCATCTCCAGCATCTCCTCCACACGCTCCATCATTGCTGATGACTCAGTAAAGAGAAGGATGTCATACACATACACCAGGAGCATGAGGAACTGCTCCTTCTCTTGCAGCAGGAACAAGCTGTGATCACACTCGCTCTTCTTGAAACCCCCAGCCAGCAGTGTCTCCTTCACCTTGTGGTACCATGCGCGAGGAGCCTGCTTCAGGCCATAGATGGCCTTCTTGAGCCTGCATACCCTGCCGCTCCCATCATCCAACCCCTCAGGCTGCAGCATGTACAGCTCCTCTAGGATGATCCCATTGAGGAAAGCAGTTGTGATGTCCATCTGCTTGATCCTCCATCCACGGTTTGCAGCCGTTCCCAACATCACCCTTAGTGTAGTCCCTTTCCCCACAGGAGCAAAGATCTCATCAAAGTCCTTCCCCTTTGTCTGCTGAAACCCCTTCACACTCTGCTTCCACTTTTCAGCATCGGGCCCACTCAAGTCCTCAACTAGCGTCTTGGGCTCAGGGACGGCAGCCCAGTAGCAGTGTGCTATCTCATCCTCATCATACTGCTCAGCTACACTCCCAGCCCGTACCACCTTTGGCTTTCCAAAACTAGGATAGGTCAGCCTGTTAGGAGGGCGCACATCCCTCCTAGGACGGTTTGGCGGACATTGGGTACGTGGTGGAGCATCTTGCTGCTGCTGCTGCTGCTGCTCCTCCACCTCAGGTTCTCCCCCATCCACAGTCACCCCAGAGATCTCCTCATCTGAGACAGTGACCTGCACTTGCCTCGAAGGCCGCTGCACCTCATCGGCCTCAATTATCAACGGTGTAGTAGGAAGCTTCTGCTGCTGCTGCTTCCACTCCTTGTAGTACAAGGACTCAAGGAACTTCACATCCCTTGACACAGTCAGCTGCTGGCTGGTCAAGTTCCATATCAACCAGCCCTTATGATCCTTAGCAAGCCCCAAGTGTACTCCCCATCTCCCAGAAGCCTCCAACTTTCCCTCTTCTCCTTAGGCACATGAAACACCACCATGCAGCCGTAGGCTCTCAGCATGTTGACTGCTGGTGCACTCCCATACCACTTGGTGTAGGGGACCCACTGCTTGTCCCCCACAGTCGCCAACACCCTGTTCTTCACAAGGGCGACCTGCCGCAGTGAAGTCACCCAAAACGGATCCGGCAGCCCTGCACGCCCAAGGAGAGTGCGAGCACCTCCCTGCAGGGTCCGGTTGAAGCGCTCAGCCACGCCGTTCTGCTGAGGGTTGTAGGGAACCGTGAGCTGATGCTGGATCCCCTTCTTCTTCAGCACAGCCTCAAAATCAGCGCCAATGAATTCTCCCCCGTTACCAGTGCGGATCACCTTCACTTTGTGTCCGCTCTCCCTTTGAGCTCTCGGTATCCACTCCTTAAGAACAGCCGCTGCCACTTCCCCCTTAGTCTTGAGAGGGTACACCCACACCGCACGTATGTGGTCATCCACAATGGTTAAGAAGTAGCGGCTGCCCGAGAGAGAAGGGGCCCTCGTAGGGCCCATCACATCCATGTGCACAAGCGCGAGCGGGGCGTTGGCTGGTCCCGTGCCGCTGCTGAAGGGAAACTTTGTGAACTTGGTCTCAATTCTCCCCCGTTGTCAGTGCCAATCTCCTTCACTGCCCCTTTCACCTCCAACCCCTTCAAGCTCCCGTCCTTCACCAACTTCTGCAGCATGGGAGAATTCACATGACACAGCCTCTCGTGCCACGTCTCCCAATCAGCCTCACCACTCCCAGATGAAGCCTTTGCCCATGCAGCTGTCGCATCCACACCAGCAAGCACCTCACCATGTGGCTGCTGCACCTTCTTGACTGCGTCCAGAGCCCCATCAGATGGTGCAGTCTCCTCTCCTCCTGCAGTTGCCTTTGCCGTTGCTGCTGCCGCTGCCGTTGCTGGTAGTTTCCCGTTCCAAGGGATAATGGGCAGCTGCCATAGGTCCTTGATGCAGCTGCTCTTCTCCTCCAAATCCCACAGCAGTAATTTCCCAAGCTTTGCACGGCAGCTGGTTGGACCGAAGGTAACTTTAGCCTTGCTCTTCTGTAGTTGGTGGACAGAAAGAAGGTTAGCGGACAAGCCTTCAACCAACAGCACATTCCCCAGCCCCACAAGTCCCCCATTGGCTCCCATTACCTTGGCATTCCCAACACCAATCACAGGGAGCAAAGTATTTGAAGCTGCAGCCACAAACTTAATCTTTCCGGGGGGCTTTACCTCGTCAAGCAAATCTGCCCGTGGGGTCATGTGACTTGTGCAACCTGAATCTATCACCCAGTGAGTGAGGGGGTGCATCACAACCTTCCCAACTGAGCCCACATCACCCTCACTCCCTTTCACATCCTCAACCATGAGGAACATCCCAGGGTCGGCTTTACCGTGTGCACCATCACCTTGTGCACCTGAACCTTGCACAGCACCACCTCGTGCACATTCACCACTTGGCGGCTTCATGCCTGGGGGTGCCCATCCCTCAGGCCGGCTGAAACACTTGAACCACGGGTGTCCAGCCTTCTTGTAGTACCATCACGCTCCCTCCATTCGGGTACTCCCCCTGCCACCAGAGCTCCCATGCCCCTTGTTGTAGTCACCTCGGCCTCTCCCTCTGCCAAAGCCTCTCCCACGGCCTCGGCCTCTCCCTCCCCCTCTTCCTCTGCTGCCTCCTGCAGCTCCATACCCCTCAGCAGTTTTGTTGGCAGCACCACCACCCGTGTGGCGCCTGCGGAAGTCCTCCTGCAGAATCTGCTGCCGTAGCCACTCAGGTGTCCACTGGTCCTGCTGAGTGTTGAGGGTGGGGATGAGGTTGTCCCACGAGTTGTCGAGCACCGAGATGATCTTGGTGCACTGCTGCATCTGCGACACATTGCTGCCCGCCGCTGCCATCCTCGCATAGGTGTCCTTGATCTTGTCAAGGACCGGCTTCACATCATCGCCCGGTCGCATGGAGAGGGCAGCCAGCTCCTTCTCCAACACAATCACCATCGGCAGCGTATTGGGCTGAATCACGTCGCGCAGTAGCTTCCACGCCTTTGGTCCGGAATCATCCAACTCCACCAAATCCTTGATGTGAAGGAACATATCGTTGTTGACCCATTGAAGGATTAGGTCGTACAGCACCGCACTCTTCTCAATGTCCGAATTATATTATAACTGCATGTAGTTCTAGCCTTAGTGTAGTTATCCTAACTTCCTGCTTGGTGGTGTACCCACCTTTCCTACCCTATTTGTACTCCACTTTCTATAGTGAAACCATTCTCCTTCTCGACTTTTTCCCTCGACATTCATGCTAGCACGTAGAACCTAAGCCATGGTTCCTAAGTTCAAATAGCTATTCCAACATGCTATCAGAGTAGGTCGTTCCTAGGACCTTACATTCATGGGCCCACCACCTACTGCCCTGCTAGCCTAGCCCCTGGCCCGTCGCCCCTTGGCGTCGCCCCTAGCCCCTAGGCTCGGCCCCTTGGCCCCGTCGCCCCTAGCTGGAGCCCCTCGGCCCCGTTGGCCCCGTCGCCCCTAGCCGCGCCCCTTGGCCCCGTCGACCCCGTCGCCCCGCGCCCGGCCCAGTACCTAGCCCGCGCCCGGCCCTGTACCTAGCCCCGCGCCCGGCCCTCTTCCGCGCCCAACGCCCGGCCCCGTACCTGCCCAGCGCCCGGCCCCGTCCCTAGCCCAGCGCCCGGCCCCGAACCTAAGCCCGCGCCCGGCTTCGTACCTAGCCCGCGCCCGGTCCCGTCCCTAGCCTGCGCCCGGCCCCGTACCTAGCCCAGCGCCTGGCCCAGTACCTAGCCCACGCCTGGCCCCGTACCTAGCCCGCGCACGGCCCAGTACCTAGCAAGCGCACGGCCCTGTACCTAGTCTCGCGCTCGGCCCCGTATCGCGCCCACGCCCGGCCCCGTACCTGCCTAGCGCCCGGCCCCGTCCCTTGCCCATCGCCCGGCCGCGTACCTAGCCCGCGCTCGGCCCCGTACTTAGCCCGCGCCCGGCCCTGTACCTAGCCTCGCGCCCGGCCCCGTACCTGCCCAGCGCCCGGCCCCGTCCCTTGCCCAGCGCCCGGCCCTGTACCTAGCCCGCGCCCGGCCCCGTACTTAGCCCCCGCCCGGCCCCGTATGGCCCCCAGCGCACGGCCCCGTCTCACGCCCGCGCCCGGCCCGTACCTAGCCAGCGCCCGGCCTGGTCCCTAGCCCCGCCTGGCCCCGTACCTAGCCCAGCGCCCGGCCCCGACCCTAGCCAGAGCCCGGCCCCGTACCTAACCAGTGCCCGGCCTGGTCCCTAGCCCCGCTCGGCCCCGTACCTAGCCCAGTGCCCGGCCCCGACCCTAGCCCGCGCCCAGCCCCACCCCTCGCCCAGCGCCCGGCCCCGTCCTTCGCCCAGCGCCCGGCCCAGTACCCAGCCCCGCCCGGCCCCAAACCTAGCCCGCGCCCGGCCCCGTATCGCCCCCAACGCCCGGCCCCGTACCTGCCCAGCGCCCGGCCCTGTCCCTTGCTCAGCACCAGCCCCCCCCTGCCCTCCCCCCCCCCCCCCCCCCCCCCCCCCGCCCCCCCCCCCACTCGGCCCCGTCCCTGCCCGGCTCCCGGCCCCGTCCCTAGCCCAGCGCCCGGCCCCGTACCTAGTGTTATAGTCACAATAGGCTTGAATGTGCCTAAAACGAAAGATGAGTGCACAGACGGATTTCTGCACAGCGGCTTCAAACGTTGATAGCGTTGTGGTCACAGCTGTAAATGACCTGACTCAACTTGGATCTGAAGCGTCTTTACGTCCCCTATAATAAGCAATTTAGATTGCTCGATTTCATAAAGAATTGACGACACAGCGTCGGTTTGAACGAACGGTACTATGGCAGCCACTATAGTCTTAGAACACAAGATAGGAAGAGTTACGAGTTGGGAATGGCTCCTAGCTCCTACAAACCCCAAGAGCCGAGGTACAGTGATGTGGAACAGTGCCACACTGTCCCCAACCACGAAGGGTCTCGAAACTACCCTCCACAAGGGCCTACACCAAGAGAAATGTTACACTACAGAAAGTAATGTAACTATTTTCACTATCTTGAAGTTTACCCTTTTGGATAGCTTCGAAATCACTTGAATCTTGAAACCAAGGCTCTGGTTCTTCAAGATATATTCTTCCTTGAGTTCTCGGAAGTCTGCTGCACACACCTGCGACACGCCGAACGTTCCACACACGACAAAATAGAAAAACGCACACGACACGCAAACGACGACATGACATGCGACCAGCGATAACTCGCTATTGACTCGACACACACATTCAAAATCATGCCTCATCATTCACACACTATTGTAAGCATGAAATATATATTATCTCATGCCCTCATACCATTCCATGCACACACGCATACACGCACACGGACAACAAGCCGAATGCAAACCTTAGGGTTGCACCAACACCTAGCAGCGCCCCTCAGCACCGATCGCGGGCATCTCCTTCCTCCGGCATCTTCTCTTCACCCATCTCAAGTTTCAGCAGCTTGTAGCGCTTGAATCCACTCCGCATCCGCACGCTCCATTCCTCATAGTTTGAGCCATCCAATGCCTCGATCTTGGATGGTGGCGGCTCATTTCTCTTCTCAGCTGTATCTCAGCTGTACCGGCTTCACATCATCGCCCGGTCGCATGGAGAGGGCAGCCAGCTCCTTCTCCAACACAATCACCATCGGCAGCGTATTGGGCTGAATCACGTCGCGCAGTAGCTTCCACGCCTTTGGTCCGGAATCATCCAACTCCACCAAATCCTTGATGTGAAGGAACATATCGTTGTTGACCCATTGAAGGATTAGGTCGTACAGCACCGCACTCTTCTCAATGTCCGAATTATATTATAACTGCATGTAGTTCTAGCCTTAGTGTAGTTATCCTAACTTCCTGCTTGGTGGTGTACCCACCTTTCCTACCCTATTTGTACTCCACTTTCTATAGTGAAACCATTCTCCTTCTCGACTTTTTCCCTCGACATTCATGCTAGCACGTAGAACCTAAGCCATGGTTCCTAAGTTCAAATAGCTATTCCAACATGCTATCAGAGTAGGTCGTTCCTAGGACCTTACATTCATGGGCCCACCACCTACTGCCCTGCTAGCCTAGCCCCTGGCCCGTCGCCCCTTGGCGTCGCCCCTAGCCCCTAGGCTCGGCCCCTTGGCCCCGTCGCCCCTAGCTGGAGCCCCTCGGCCCCGTTGGCCCCGTCGCCCCTAGCCGCGCCCCTTGGCCCCGTCGACCCCGTCGCCCCGCGCCCGGCCCAGTACCTAGCCCGCGCCCGGCCCTGTACCTAGCCCCGCGCCCGGCCCTCTTCCGCGCCCAACGCCCGGCCCCGTACCTGCCCAGCGCCCGGCCCCGTCCCTAGCCCAGCGCCCGGCCCCGAACCTAAGCCCGCGCCCGGCTTCGTACCTAGCCCGCGCCCGGTCCCGTCCCTAGCCTGCGCCCGGCCCCGTACCTAGCCCAGCGCCTGGCCCAGTACCTAGCCCACGCCTGGCCCCGTACCTAGCCCGCGCACGGCCCAGTACCTAGCAAGCGCACGGCCCTGTACCTAGTCTCGCGCTCGGCCCCGTATCGCGCCCACGCCCGGCCCCGTACCTGCCTAGCGCCCGGCCCCGTCCCTTGCCCATCGCCCGGCCGCGTACCTAGCCCGCGCTCGGCCCCGTACTTAGCCCGCGCCCGGCCCTGTACCTAGCCTCGCGCCCGGCCCCGTACCTGCCCAGCGCCCGGCCCCGTCCCTTGCCCAGCGCCCGGCCCTGTACCTAGCCCGCGCCCGGCCCCGTACTTAGCCCCCGCCCGGCCCCGTATGGCCCCCAGCGCACGGCCCCGTCTCACGCCCGCGCCCGGCCCGTACCTAGCCAGCGCCCGGCCTGGTCCCTAGCCCCGCCTGGCCCCGTACCTAGCCCAGCGCCCGGCCCCGACCCTAGCCAGAGCCCGGCCCCGTACCTAACCAGTGCCCGGCCTGGTCCCTAGCCCCGCTCGGCCCCGTACCTAGCCCAGTGCCCGGCCCCGACCCTAGCCCGCGCCCAGCCCCACCCCTCGCCCAGCGCCCGGCCCCGTCCTTCGCCCAGCGCCCGGCCCAGTACCCAGCCCCGCCCGGCCCCAAACCTAGCCCGCGCCCGGCCCCGTATCGCCCCCAACGCCCGGCCCCGTACCTGCCCAGCGCCCGGCCCTGTCCCTTGCTCAGCACCAGCCCCCCCCTGCCCTCCCCCCCCCCCCCCCCCCCCCCCCCCCCCGCCCCCCCCCCCACTCGGCCCCGTCCCTGCCCGGCTCCCGGCCCCGTCCCTAGCCCAGCGCCCGGCCCCGTACCTAGTGTTATAGTCACAATAGGCTTGAATGTGCCTAAAACGAAAGATGAGTGCACAGACGGATTTCTGCACAGCGGCTTCAAACGTTGATAGCGTTGTGGTCACAGCTGTAAATGACCTGACTCAACTTGGATCTGAAGCGTCTTTACGTCCCCTATAATAAGCAATTTAGATTGCTCGATTTCATAAAGAATTGACGACACAGCGTCGGTTTGAACGAACGGTACTATGGCAGCCACTATAGTCTTAGAACACAAGATAGGAAGAGTTACGAGTTGGGAATGGCTCCTAGCTCCTACAAACCCCAAGAGCCGAGGTACAGTGATGTGGAACAGTGCCACACTGTCCCCAACCACGAAGGGTCTCGAAACTACCCTCCACAAGGGCCTACACCAAGAGAAATGTTACACTACAGAAAGTAATGTAACTATTTTCACTATCTTGAAGTTTACCCTTTTGGATAGCTTCGAAATCACTTGAATCTTGAAACCAAGGCTCTGGTTCTTCAAGATATATTCTTCCTTGAGTTCTCGGAAGTCTGCTGCACACACCTGCGACACGCCGAACGTTCCACACACGACAAAATAGAAAAACGCACACGACACGCAAACGACGACATGACATGCGACCAGCGATAACTCGCTATTGACTCGACACACACATTCAAAATCATGCCTCATCATTCACACACTATTGTAAGCATGAAATATATATTATCTCATGCCCTCATACCATTCCATGCACACACGCATACACGCACACGGACAACAAGCCGAATGCAAACCTTAGGGTTGCACCAACACCTAGCAGCGCCCCTCAGCACCGATCGCGGGCATCTCCTTCCTCCGGCATCTTCTCTTCACCCATCTCAAGTTTCAGCAGCTTGTAGCGCTTGAATCCACTCCGCATCCGCACGCTCCATTCCTCATAGTTTGAGCCATCCAATGCCTCGATCTTGGATGGTGGCGGCTCATTTCTCTTCTCAGCTGTATCTCCACTCCCTTGAATCATTTCATCTGCTCCCAATCACAGGTTTCAGCTCCCCCCTTGCTTACCACACCGAAGTCCCACAATAGTTTCACAAGTGTCGGCGCCAACGAAATTTCGGCAGAGTTTCCCCTTAGCGGAAGTCACATGCAACCTCCAAAACTCCACTTAGGCACGCCCACAGGCCATGGTGGGTCTAGGAGGGTCTTCACACCTCAGTAGACTCTGCACAAAGAACTTAATCAGCTCTGATACCTTTTGTTAGAGACTAAGGACGGAGTCTATGAAGATTAAGGGCCGAAATATCTCAAAATCGTCAACTATAATTCTGGACAGAAAAGTCGTCGTCACAAGAAACGTCTTCGACGGAAGGTCCACCGTTATAATGTTCTCAAACTCAAGTATCTTGTAGCCCATGACTGTGGCTATCTTTCCCAATTTGAATAATATCAAAATATGGATTCTAGCTTGAGTTATGAATTTCGGCGCACTAGGGGGTACGTTGCCATAGAAACTTAGCTCAATAACAATTATCTCACAAGTTCACACAAGAAAGTTAGAGTAGCAAGAACCAGGTAGAAGGGGATGAGGAGGATGAGAGGGAAGGTCCCTTGGGAGTCCCCAACCAAGGAAACCACATACCACACAATTCCCCCCAATTTTGACATTTGTCACTTTCCCAATCCATGCTATCCACCTCACCCAACTTGGCCACATTTGCCAACCTGGTTTGGCTTCTCCCAACCACCTGGCATCATCTACAGTGATGGGGACGAATTTTCCAACCCCAAATAGTCTATACCCCATATGGAGTCACTCCACAAATTCCCATAGTCACCGCACCACAACCATAACTACTAACGATCATAACTTTCTTGTTCTTGCTCTGATCACGGCGATTCTCGGTTCTTCGGGAAGCTCTCGAGCAGAGGATTCACTTCAGATATCTGCTCAAACCAAATAGCATTCACACACACTCAGAAAATCAAAACCACACCAAACACAGATTCTTGCACACACCACGCATGCAACGCACGAACATATCATGGGAGGCAGACAGACGTGAATGCAAATGATAGCATCACATAACACGGTCGTCACAGGGTTACACTTTCAGCCTTGGCTCCGGCTCTGTTTCTTGGCGGTCTACCCGCTCGTCTTCTGTTCTCAGTTCCAGTTGTGAGGCTGAGATCTACGCAGGGGCCATGGCTGCACAGGAGTTACGCTGGCTCACCTACCTGCTGACCGACTTGGGAGAGCGGCCTCGTTCTCCTCCAGTTCAGTACGTAGACAACAAGGCCATGATTGCCTTGTGTCAGGAGCACAGAATGAAGCACATCGCTCCACATTAATTCCTTGCTCGAGAGTAGCAGCAGTGTGGTCAGCTTCGTCTTGCTTTCGTGGCCACTCGGGCCAACACTGCTGATATATTCACCAAGGCACTTCAGCTTGGTGATCATTAGCGTTTCTCTACTGTTTTAGGCCTTTGCCTACTTTGCCTCACTTGCTCATTGTGTGACTTCGTTTGTACTGTGATCTATATATATACCTGCATGCTTACACTTGCTAAGTTATGAGCAGTGTACTGTTTGTTCTCTTTTATATAACTCTGCATGTGAACTGGCCTTTTGGCCATTTGCTTGTGCTCAGAGTGTGTGGTGACTTTGTGATCCACCCTGAGCTTGCTTTGCTTTTTCTTGTGACCACTTGTTCTCCCCCACTTTGCCTATGGGGGTGTGTCAAAATGCTATATAGCTTATATTGTGTAGGCTATAGTGGGGTAGCCCATAAGGGGTACAACCCAATTAGGGTTAGTACTTGTACCAACTTTCTGCTCAATGCATTCATTTTTGTTTCGTATTCTGACATCCCTTGCATGTTACTGCTCGATTCATTACTTGCAACTGCTGGGCTGAAAAAAGCCCTTAAGATCGTTTTCAAGACTAAGACTCAGAATAATGATGTATTAGCGGAAGCGTCTTAGTGAACTTGTTGAACCACTTTGTACTGGTATGTGAGAACAAGATTAGTTTATAATAGCAAAGAGATACAGGACTTTAGACGATTACAAGGAATACGAAAGGTTTAACTAACTGTAACTGCTATTGCGGTTCGATACAGTGACGACTCGGGTAACTGCTTAATGGCGAGTCAGTTATGTGTCCTTGCTGTCGCGCTGCTTTCGGCGAGTCAAATGTCGTTGACCTTTGACCTTCGCTTAACCTCTTGCTATTCGCGAAGGTACAGTCCTTCCTTGGTGGCTGAGCAAAGTGCTATGTATTATGCGTCAGCTGATGAGAGAGCAATTAGCTCTTGCTTGCTCGATTGCCACGAGATAGGACCGATGGGCTCAAGTCGATAGATGTAGCCGGTGCGCGATCGCCTGTTGTCAGAATCGCTTGTGTGGTCAGCGTCCACGTAGCCGATTAACTTTGGAGTTGTGGTTCCGGTCTTGTGGTAGGTTAGGCCGATCGTTGGTGTGCTGACGAGGTAGTGTAGTGCGCGATCGAGTTTCGCCATGTGCTATGCTTCGGGTGGCTTGAGGTAGGTAGCAAGTTGACTTGCTGAGTACGATAAGTGCGGTCGACAGGTGACGGATGCGAAGAGCAAGCATCCCAGTTTTCGCTGGTAGTCGCGTAGTCCGGCAGGTCCGAGCGGATAAGAGTTTTCTTGGTGATTTCCGGCGGTGTAGCGATAGGGCGTGGATATGGCGGTTTTGTTAATCCAAAGCGTTTGGCGATTGTGTCGGCGTATTTTGCGGCGCTGAGATAGATCGCTTTCTTTCCGTCGAGTATGTTGAGTCCTAGGTACTGGGTTACGGTGGAGGAAACCATGACTCAGAGATCCTGTTGCAGCTCCCCTTCATGTCAAAATAGTAGCTAGGAGAGATTAGGAGGCATGCTTAGGGTTTGAGCTAGGCATGAGTGTCGAGGGAGTTTAGGTAAGGGAAAAGTGTCGAGAAAGAAGCAAAGGTGTGGTTTCACTATTGAGCAAGGTACGAATAGGAAACAAGGGAGGTGCACCACCTACAGGAAATACCTCAAACACTACAGTAACTACAGCAAACAGTTTATATAATAAACATAAGTTTAACACACACCCTAAACTGTTAGCTGTAGGAACCAGTACAAGGACACCCCCTGAAGTGGTACACCAGGCGCAGCGAAGGAAGGAGAGGGCAAGTGAAGAGGAGGAGGGACCATGAGAGGAGAGGAGGTGGTGGCACACGGGCAACTGGAGCAACTGGCACACTGGCAAATGGAGCAACTGGCATACGGGCAACTGGAGTAACTGGCTCCGCGGCTAAGCGAGTGGCTGGAGCAACTGACTCACGGGCGACAGGAGCAACGGGCTCACGGGCAACTGGTGCAACGGCCTCACGGGCGACTGGAGCTGCTGGCTTCACGGCGTCCACCCCCCTACAACTTCCCCCATTCCCCCAAACCTCCCTGTCACACCTCTCAGCATCCCTGCCGCCATTCCCTCAACTCCCCCACCCCCCCCCCCCCCCCCTAGCGGCATGTGCAGCAGTGGGAGAGAGAGGAGGAGAGGCGGCAGCAGTTCACTCACATCCGCCACCCCCATACCCTCCCCCCCAATGCTGCACCCGCAGCAGGGCGATGGAGGAGAAGGGGGGGGGCGGGGGGGCTGGTGCTGCAGATCCCCTCCCCCCACTACTGCACCCGCAGCAGGGGAATGGAGGAGAAGGGGGGGGGGGGTGGGGGGGCTGGTGCTGCAGATCCCTTCCTGCCACCCCCTTAACCTCCAAGCTCCCCCCCTTCTCCCGACACAGCGACAAATGGAGCAACTGGCACACGGGCAACTGGAGTAACTGGCTCCGCGGCTAAGCGAGTGGCTGGAGCAACTGACTCACGGGCGACAGGAGCAACGGGCTCACGGGCAACTGGCGCAACGGTCTCACGGGCGACTGGAGCTGCTGGCTTCACGGCGTCCACCCCCCTACAACTTCCCCCATTCCCCTGTCACACCTCTCAGCATCCCTGCCGCCATTCCCTCAACCCCCCCCCACCCCCCCCCCCCCCCAGCGGCATGTGCAGCAGTGGGAGAGAGAGGAGGAGAGGCGGCAGCAGTTCACTCACACCCGCCACCCCCATAACCTCCCCCCCACTGCTGCACCCGCAGCAGGGCGATGGAGGAGAAGGGGGGGGGCGGGGGGGCTGGTGTTG
The DNA here is from genome assembly GCA_947471745.1 of Closterium sp. Naga37s-1. Classification (NCBI taxonomy): domain Eukaryota; kingdom Viridiplantae; phylum Streptophyta; class Zygnematophyceae; order Desmidiales; family Closteriaceae; genus Closterium; species Closterium sp. Naga37s-1. Next base: position 760,122 of record CANJKZ010000960.1, read on the forward strand.
CAGATCCCCTCCCACCACTACTGCACCCGCAGCAGGGGGATGGAGGAGAAGGGGGGGCGGGAGGGGGGCTGGTGCTGCAGATCCCCTCCCCCCCACTGCTGCACCCGCAGCAGGGGGATGGAGGAGAAGGGGGGGCGGGAGGGGGGCTGGTGCTGCAGATCCCCTCCCCCCCACTGCTGCACCCGCAGCAGGGGGATGGAGGAGAAGGGGGGGCGGGGGGGCTGGTGCTGCAGATCCCATCCCCCCCACTGCTGCACCCGCAGCAGGGGGATGGAGGAGAAGGGGGGGCGGGGGGGCTGGTGCTGCAGATCCCTTCCTGCCACCCCCTTAACCTCCAAGCTCCCCCCCTTCTCCCGACACAGCGACAAATGGAGCAACTGGCACATGGGCAACTGGAGTAACTGGCTCCGCGGCTAAGCAAGCAGCTGGAGCAACTGACTCACGTGCGACACGAGCAACGGGCTCACGGGCAACTGGCGCAACGGTCTCACGGGCGACTGGAGCTGCTGGCTTCACGGCGTCCACCCCCCTACAACTTCCCACATTCCCCCAAACCTCCCTGTCACACCCCTCAGCATCCCTACCGCCACTCCCTCAACTCCCCCACACCCCCCCCCCCACAACGGCATGTGCAGCAGTGGGAGAGAGAGGAGGAGAGGCGGCAGCAGTTCACTCATACCCGCCACCCCCATACCCTCCCCCCCCATTGCTGCACCCGCAGCAGGGGGATGGAGGAGAAGGGGAGGGGGGCGGGGGGGCTGGTGCTGCAGATCCCCTCCCCCCCACTGCTGCACCCGCAGCAGGGGAATGGAGGAGAAGGGGGGGGGGGGGGTGGGGGGGCTGGTGCTGCAGATCCCTTTCTGCCACCCCCTTAACCTCCAAGCTCCTCCCCCCCTCTCCCAACACAGCAACAAGTGCGGCAGGGAGAGAGAGGAGGAGGTGGTGGGCGGCTGACCACTCACACCCGCCACCCCCATACCCTCCCCCCCACTGCTGCACGCACAGCAGGGGGGGGGGTTGCTGACTTGGTGACGAAGCAGAGCAGCGGGGAACTGGAGGTGCAACCACCCCCCACCACCACTCCTGCGTCCCCCAAACACCCTCCCCCCCCCACCCTCCCCCCACCCACCCAAACTGCTGCACGCAAAGTAGGAGAGGGAGGACGAAGTGGGCGGCGAGGACAACAGGAAGCAGGGCAGCGGGGCCCCTGTGCGACGGGCAGAAACCGCCACACGCCCGGGGCGTGCGACGGGCAGAAACCCACGCACGCCCGGGGCGTGCGACATGCAGAAACCGACGCACGCCCGGGGCATGCGACGGGAACAATGTTATATTGCTTACTTTGTGTAGGCTATAGTGGGGTAGTCCATAAGGGGTACAACCCAATTAGGGTTAGTACATGTACCCAACTCTTTCATAGTTCATTCATTATTGTTCGTTAGATTCTAACATGGTTTCAGAGCAGGTCCTCTGTTAGGACCGAAGTTTTGTTTTTGGGCCAACCACTGAGCTGCCTCGCTAGCGACCCTCGTGCCGCCCCTGTTACTCCGCGCCCCGCCCTCGTGCGGCCTGCACGACGACCTCTAGCCCCAGCCCGTCGACCGTCGCCCCCCCTAGGCCCGGCCCGTCGCCCGTCGCTCCTAGGACCCGACTCGTCGCCCCCGGCCCCACGGCCCGTCGCCCGTCGCCCCCCCTAGGCCCGACATGTAGCCCGTCGCCCCTGGCCCCGCGGCCCGTCGCCCCTAACCTAGGCCCAGCCCGTCGACCGTTGCCCGTCACCCCTAACCTAGGCCCCGGCCCGTCGCTTCTGGCCCCGCGGCCCGTCGCCCCTAGGCCCCGCGGCCCGTCGCCCGTCGCCCCTAGGCCCCGCGGCCCGTCGCCCCTAGCCCCTTGGCCCGTCGCTCCTGGCCCAGCGGCCTGTCGCCCCTAGACCCCCGGCCCGTCACTCCCGGCCCTGCGGCCCGTCGCTCCTGGCCCCGCGGCCCGTCGCCCCTAGGCCTGCCGCCCGTTGTCCTAGGCCCCGACCCGTTGCTCCTGGCCCCGCGGCCCGTCGCCCCTAGGCCCCTGGCCCGTCTCCCCTAAGCCCTGCGGCTCGTCACCCCTAGGCTCCAGGCCCGTCGATCCCGGCCCCGCGGCCCGTCGCTCCTGGCCCCGCGGTCTGACGCCCCTAGGCCCCCGGCCCGTCGCCCCTAGGCCCCGCGGCCCGTCGCCCTTAGGCCCCCGGCCCGTCGCTCTTGGCCCCGTGGCCCGTCCCCCCTAGCCCCGGCCCGTAGCCCCTGGCCCCGCAGCGCGTCGCCTCTAGGCCCCGACCCATCGCCCCTAGGCCCCGGCCCGTCAACCCCAGGCCCCACACGCCGCTTCTTGCATGCTGCTGCTGCTGCTGCCCTGCTTGCCGCCCCTCTCTGCTGCTCCTACGTGCTGCTGCTCCTGCTGCTGCTGTTGCTGTCTGCCTTGTGCTCTTCGCCGCCTTGCTCCTCCCCGCTCTGCGTGCTGCGCTGCTATGGCTTCGCTTTGAGTTCTCGCGTTCGATCATGAGGGCAGATCGATTCAGTTTGACACGTGGCTCGACGACCTGCAGCTGTACCTACTGAGCGATTCTAAGGACAATGTTTCGCTGTTTGACCTCGCGTCAGGCGCCGCTACCGCCCCTCCCGCCACAGCTGACAGTGCGACTCGCTCACAGTGGCTTACTCGCTACCGCCCCTCCCGCCGCTACCTGCCGTTAGCCGAATGCGCTCACTTCGGACAGCAAGGGACGACACAGGCACTGTATGACATTGTCGTCGCTCGCTACTCCTTGCCTGCCACTGCTGATCTAGGCCGCCTGCTTCTGCCCTACCTGTACCCCGAGCTGTCCGCCTTTGCCACGGTAGAGGACCTTGTTTCTCACCTCCGCACTAGTGACGCTCGCTACCGCGCTACCGTCCCTGCTGAGTTCCTTGAGAGGAATCCAGCCCCCGGTGCTCAACACTCTCTACTTCATAGTCACCCGCCTCCCTGACTCTCTTCGCTCTGTCAGGGACCACTTTCTTTCACTTGACCCCACCTCCCTCACTGTAGACCTACTTGACGAGCACCTCCTTGCAGCTGAGACTAGTGCATTTGCTGTAGGTGCTGCTCGTGGCACTCCGCGCACGCCCTTCTTTTAGGGGTGCTCCCCCTCCCCCCTTGCCCCCTCCTACGCCTCTGCTGCTGCTGCAGACGTCCCTGGTGCTGAGGACGTCGGGGCTGCTTCTGCTAGTGCAAAGCGCCGCAGCAGCAAGGGCAAGGGTGGCAGGGGTGGTGGCGGTGGCAGCGGGGGTGGTGGTGGGGGCAGCAGTGGAGGTGGTGGAGGCAGTGGAGGTGGTGGCAGCGGTGGGAGTGGTGGTGGGAGTGGGGGCTCTGGTGGCGACGGTGGAGGCAGCAGTGGGAGTGGTGGTAGTGGCAGCGGTGGGACTGGTGGCGGTAGGACTGGAGCTCAGCGTGGAGGTTCTAGAGGTGGCCAGAGGCAGCAGCAGCAACGTCAGAGTGAGGCCCAGTCGCCCGAGCAGCTTCGTGAGTGGTTGTTTCAGCGTGGGGCGTCTGGGGGTAGTGGTAGCTTCCTGTATGTCATTCGCACAGGTGACATGCGGGAGGTTTCACACTCAGCACCGCTGCTTCTCTCGCCTCGACGACGCTTGGCGTGCTGAGTTTGGTGACGAGGTTGAGCGCCCCCACTGGGCAGAGCTGCTTAAGTCTGGGGTTGCTATCTTTGATCTAGACTTTGATGCTATCCTTTCTGCTATGTATGCTTTGTCTGCTAGTGCTGAGGGTGACTGTTACCGGTGTGTGCCGCCTGACCCAGGTATAGAGGCTGCTGCTCTAGGTGCTTGTGAGTCTTCTCTCCCTGGTACTACGCCTGCTGAGGCCTTGCACACCTTCACACTGTTTCTTTTGTGACAGCACCACCCTCACTCCTCTCCCTGGTCCTGTCCCGGTCAGACTGGCTGACCCCTCCGGGGGCCCGGTCGTTGCCCGTTCCTCCACTGTTCTCCCATGTTAGGCAGTTCCGTCCGGCTCACTGTCAGGTCTTCACCTCCCCTCGTTCTCTACGAACTTGGTGAGTACAGCTTCCCTCCAGGATTCGATGGGGTCAGCGTGTGTCGATCTGCACGTCTACACGGACGGGTCGTCACCTGGTAACGTTCACTCGTCGGCCAGCGTCGAGTCTGTACACAGTGGCTACCGAGCCTCCTCATGTAGCTGCGTCTGCCCAGGTGTTCGCGTCAGGTCAAGTAGCACCCCCTTTCTCGTGTCGCCTCCTGACGCACCAGACTCTCCTCCAGCACCACCGCCTTGGTCACCCCTTCCTGCCACGCCTGCGTGGCATGCACTCCCGCCTCCTTCTCTCTGGTCTTCCCAGGTCTCTGCCTTCCCTCCCGCCCTGCCTTCCTTGCGTCGAGGGACATCAGCGCGCCGCTCCTCACTCCTCCTCGTTTCCCCTGACGACTGCTCCCCTGGAGACTCTCCACATGGACATGTGGGGCCCAGCCCGCGTCAGTGGACAGGGCCGCGAGCGCTACTTTCTGCTGGTTGTTGACGACTACACGCGGTACACCACGGTCTTCCCCTTGCGCAGCAAGGGTCAGGTCGCTGATGTCTTGATCCCTTGGATCCGTGCAGTACGTCTCCAGCTCCGCGAGCGGTTCCACCAGGACCTTCCTGTCTGGCGTATGCACTCTGACAGAGGTGGTGAGTTCTCCTCCGACATCTTGCGGGAATTTTGTCGTGGGGAGGGCATTCTCCAGTCGTTCACGCTTCCGGACTCCCCTCAGCAAAATGGGATTGCTGAGCACCGCATTGGCTTAGTCATGGAGGTCCTGCTGAGGGTGCTGAGCCTCGGGGTGCTGCTTTGTCTGGAGGTCCTGCTGGTGCTTCGCCGAGACTGTTTCCGCGGTTGGAGACTCTCTCCCCGGAGCTGCTGCGTGAGTGGCTTGTCCGGCGCGCACGCCTTCGGAGTGGAGTTGCCGGAGCTGGAGGCACTGGAGATACTCGAGCTGGAGGTACTGGAGTTACTACTAGAGTGGGTGGTACTACGGCTGCTGGTCCTGGAGGTGCTCGTACCAGGGGTACTGGAGCTGCCGGGATTGGTGGTACTGGAGCTCTGACCTTGTGTGTGCTGCCAATCCCACTTTCTCTCGTTTCCTCGCCACTGTTGTCGCTGACCCTTCTTTTGAGTCCACTGCTGCATCTGCCCTCGTTACTGAGCTGCTTGAATTTGCTGCTGCGTGTCGTCTGGACTACGCCACTGCTCTTGTTGCTGAGTCCGAGTCTGCCAATCCTCCGTCCATCGGGGGTGAGTGTGCTCTTGGCACGGACGTCCTTGAGAATAGGCAGGAGGACTTTGAGTGTCTTGCAGCTGCTGTACCTCGTTTCGCTTCCATGCTGCTTGCCCCTGAGGGAGACCCGGATGCACCAGACATCCCGACCCCGCGCTCTTACGCAGAGGCGGTTACAGGTCCTTACTCCTCTCAGTGCCAGGAAGTCATGGATGCCGAGATGGCATCCTGGAAGTCCACAGGCACCTATGTCGACGCAATTTCCCCGTCTCGGGCGAACATAGTCGATGGCATGTGGATTTTCAGGGTGAAGCGGCCGCCGGGTTCTCCGCCTGCCTTCAAGGCGCGTTACGTTGCTCGAGGCTTCAGTCAGCGACAGGGGGTTGACTATTCCAGACCTTCTCCTCCACCCCGAAGATGACCACTCTTCGGGTGTTGCTGCACGTTGCTGCTCAGCGTGACTACGAGTTGCACTCTCTGGGCTTCAGTACAGCTGCACGAGGAGATCTGGCTGCGCCGCCCACCTGGCTTCACTGGGTCGTTTCCTGCAGGTACCCAGTGGAGCCTCCGGCGGCCAGTCTACGGTCTCCGCCAGGCGCCTTGCGAATGGCACGACACACTGAGGACCACACTTGCGGCTCTTTTAGTTGCTCCTTCTACTGCTGACCCGTCGCTCTTTCTACGCACCGACACCTCGCTGCCGCCTTTCTACATCCTCGTCTACGTCGACGACCTCGTCTTTGCCACTGCTGACACTGAGGCACTGACCCTTGTGAAGTCGGAGCTGCAGAAGAGACACACCTGCACTGACCTGGGTGAACTGCGCAGCTATCTTGGCTTGCAGATCACCTGTGACAGAGCATGGCGCACCATCACCCTGACTCAGTCACACATGGTGCACCAGGTCCTTTAGCGCTTCGGCTTCCAGTTCTCCTCGCCACAGCCCACTTCTCTGTCTACCGGCCATTCGCTCTCAGCTCCACCTTCGGACGAGTCTGTAGAGCCGAGTGGTCTGTACCCAGAGCTTGTGGGTTGCCTCATGTACCTGATGACGTGCACACGACCTGACCTCGCGTACCCTCTGAGGCTTCTGGCTCGCTACGTGGCTCCCAGTAGGCACCAAAAGGTGCACTGGGATGCTGCAAAGAGGGTACTGCGTTACTTGTGCAGTACGTTGGGCATGGGGCTCGTGCTTGGAGGACGGGGTCCAATTGTCCGCACTGGTCACGCAGATGCTTCCTGGGTTGACGACTCAGCTACGCAGCGGTCGTCACAGGGTTACACCTTCAGCCTTGGTTCCTGCTCTATGTCCTGGCAGTCTACCCGCTCGTCTTCGGTTCTGAGCTCCAGTTGTGAGGCTGAGATCTACGCAAGGGCCATGGCTGCACAGGAGCTACGCTGGCTCACCTACCTGCTGACTGAGTTGGGAGAGCAGCCTCAATCGCCTCCAGTTTTGTACGTAGACAACAAGGCCATGATTGCCTTGTGTGAGGAGCACAAACTGGAGCACAGAACGAAGCACATCGCTCTGCTATACTTCCTTGCTCGAGAGTTGCAGCAGCGTGGCCAGCTTCGTCTTGCGTACGTGGCCACTAGGGCCAACACTGCTGATATATTCACCAAGGCACTTCCGCCTGGTGATCATCAGCGCTTTGTCAGAACATTCTAGCTTATACATTTGTGTAGGCTGTAGTGGGGTAGCCCATAAGGGGTACAACCCAATTAGGGTTAGTACTTGTACCCAACTGTTTCATAGTTCATTCATTCTCGTTCGTTACTTTGACATGGAATCAGAGCAGGTTACTTGGGCCCACCACCTGCTACGTTCCCCCTAGGCCCATTCCCCCAGGTTACGTTGACATGGAATCAGAGAACTCTCCCTAGGCCCGTTGCTCTTAGCCTTCGCGGCCCGTTCCTAGCCCCGCGCCCAGCCCGTACCTAGCCCGAGCCCGGCCCCGTCTCCTGCCCGCGCCCGGCCCGTACCTAGCCCGCGCCCGGCCTCGTCTCCTGCCCGCGCCCAGCCCGTACCTAGCCCGTCACCCGGACCGTATCTAGCCTGTCGCCCGGCCCGTACCTAGCCCGTCGCCCGGCCCGTACCTAGCCCGCGCCTGGCCCCGTCTCACGCCCTTCGCCCGGCCCGTACCTAGCCCGTCGCCCGGCGCGTACCTAGCCCGCGCCCGGCCCCGTCTCCTGCCCGCGCCCGGCCCGTACCTAGCCCGTCGCCCGGCCTGTACCTATCCCGTCGACCGGCCCGTACCTAGCCCGTCGCCCGGCCCGTACCTAGCTCGTCGCCCGGCCCGTACCTAGCCCGCGCCCGGCCCCGTCTCACGCCCGTCGCCCAGCCCGTACCTAGCCCGTTGCCCGGCCCGTACCTAGCCCGCGCCCGGCCCCGTCACTCGCCCGCGCGCGGCCCGTTCCTAGCCCTGCGCCCGGCCCGTCCATCGCCCGCGTCCAGCCCCGTACCTAGCCCCGCCAGGCCCTGTCACTCGCCCAGCGCCTGGCCCCGTACCTAGCCCCGCCTGGCCCCGTACCTAGACCCGCTCGGCCCCATACCTAGCCCCGCCTGGCCCCTTACCTAGCCCCGCCCGGCCTCGTACCTAGCCGCCCCTGGCCCCGTACCTAGCCCCGCCCGGCCCCGTACCTAGCCCCGCCAGGCCCCGTACTCAGCCCCACCAGGCCCCGTACCTAGCCCAGCCCGGCCCCGTACATAGCCCCGCCAGGCCCCGTACCTAGCCCCGCGCCCGGCCTCGACCGTAGCCCAGCGCCCGGCCCTGACCCTTGCCCAAGCCCGGCCCCGTCACTCGCCCAGCGCCCGGCCCCGTACCTAGCCCCGCCCGGCCCCGTACCTAGCCCCGCCCTGCCCCACACCTAGCCCACTGCTACAGCTACTGCTACAGCCCGGTACTGTCACTGACGCTGCTGCTTCTGCTGCTGCTACTGCTGTCCTCTGTGCTGCACAGCTATGACTTTGCTTCGTGTTCTCGCGTTTGATCATGAGGGTAGACCGGTTCAGTTTGACACGTGGCTAGATGACCTCCAGCTGTACCTACTGAGCGATTCTAAGGACAGTGTCTCGCTTTTTGACCTTGCGTCAGGAGCTTCTACTGCCCCTCCCGCCACAGCTGACAGTTTATTCGCTCACAGTGGCTTACTCGTGACGCTGCTGCCTGCTTAGCCATTCGCAACCACCTGCCATAAGCTGAGTGCGCTCACTTCGGACAGCACAGGACAGCACAGGCACTGTACGACGCTGTAGTCGCCCGCTACTCCTCCCCCGCCACTGCTGCTCTCGGCCACCTCCTTCTGCCCTACCTGTTCCCCGAGCTGTCCGCCTTTGCCACAGTCGAGGACCTGGTTTCCCACCTTCGCACTAGTGATGCTCGCTACCGCGCTGCCGTTCCTGCTGAGTTCCTTGACAGGAACCCGCCCCCGATGTACATCACTCTCTACTTTATAGTCACCCGCCTGCCTGACTCTCTTCACTCTATCAGGGACCACTTCCTCTCTCTTGACCCCACCTCCCTCACTGTCGACCTCCTCGAACAGCATCTCCTTGCAGCTGAGACTAGTGCAGTTGCTGTGGGTGCTGCTCGTGGCACTCCGCGCTCACCCTTCTTTGAGGGGTGTTCCCCCTCCCCCCTTGCCCCCTCCTACACCTCTGCTGCTGCTGCTGACATCTGTGTCTCTGAGGACGTCGGGGCTGCTTCTGCTAGTGCGAAGCGCCGCAGCAGCAAGGGCAAGGGTGGCCGGGGTGGTGGAGGCGGCAACGGCGGTGGTGGAGGTGGCAGCGGGAGTGGTGGAGGGGGCAGCAGTGGAGGTTGTGACGGCGGTGGGAGTGGTGGCGGGAGTGGTGGCGGGAGTGGTGGCGGGAGTGGGGGCTCTGGTGGCGGTGGTGGAGGCAGCGGTGGGAGTGGCGGCAGCGGAGGCGGTGGGACTGGTGGCGGTGGGACTGGCGCTCGACATACCGGTTCTGGTGGTGGCCAGCGTCAGCAGCAGCAGCATCGGAGCGAGACCCTGTCTCCCCAGCAGCTTCGTGAGTGGTTTCTGCGTGGGTCGTCGGGGGTAGTTTCCCGTATGTCATTCGCACGGGCAACCGTGCTGGTCAGACTTGCGGGCGACTCCACACTCAGCACCACTGCTTCTCCCGCCTCGACAACGCTTGGCGTGCTGAGTTTGGTGACGACGTCAAGCTTCCTCGCTGGGCAGATCTGCTTAAGTCTAGGATTGCTATCTTTGACCTAGACTTTGATGCTATTCTCTCTGCTATGTATGCTTTGTCTGTTAGTGCTGAGGATGATTGTTACCTGTGTGTGCCGCCTGACCCAGGTATAGCCGCTGCTGCTCTAGGTGCTAGTGAGTCTGGTACTCTCCCTGGTACTGCGCCTGCTGAGGCCTTGCACACCTTCACGTTGGACTCCGGCCCCTCCCGCTGTTTCTTTCGTGACAGCACCACCCTCACTCCTCTTCCTGCACCTGTCCCGGTCCGGCTGGCTGACCCATCCGGGGGACCGGTCGTGGCCCGTTCCTCCACTGTCTTCCCGTGTCCGGTGGTTCCGTCCGGCTCACTGTCAGGTCTTCACCTCCCCTCATTCTCTAATAACTTGGTGAGTACCGCTGCCCTTGAGGATGCGATGGTCACTACCACCAATCCTGGGGGTCAGCGTGTGTCGATCTGCACGTGCACACAGACGGGGCGTCACCTGGCTACATTCACTCGTCGGCCAGGGTCGAGTCTGTACACGCTGGCTACCGAGCCTCCTCAGGTTGCTGCGTCTGCTCAGGTGTCAGCGTCAGGTCAGGTAGTCGCCTCTTGCTCATGTCGCCTCCTGTCGCACCAGACTCTTCTGTGGCACCACCGCCTGGGTCACCCCTCCCTGCTACGTCTTCGTGGCATGCACTCTCGTCTTCTTGTCTCTGGTCTTCCCAGGTATTTGCCTCCCCTGCCGCACCCGCCTGCCCCACCTTGCCTCCCTTGCGTCGAGGGGCAGCAGCGCGCCGCTCCTCACTCCTCCTCGTTTCCCCCGACGACTGCTCCCCTGCAGACTCTCCACATGGACGTGTGGGGCCCAGCCCGCGTCAGTGGTCAGAGCTGCGAGCGCTACTTTCTGCTGGTTGTTGAGGACTACACGCGGTACACCACGGTCTTCCCCTTGCGCAGCAAGAGTCAGGTCATTGATATCTTGATCCCTTGGATCCGCACTGTCCGTCTTCAGCTCCGCGAGCGCTTCGGCCAGGACCTTCCTGTCCTGCGTCTGCACTCTGACAGAGGTGGTGAGTTCTCCTCCGGCCTCTTGCGGAACTTTTGTCGTGGGGAGGGCATTCTCCAGTCGTTCACGCTTCCGGACTCCCCTCAGCAAAATGGGATTGCTGAGCACCGCATTGGCTTAGTCATGGAAGTCGCTCGTACCTCCATGATCCATGCGGCTGCTCCCCATTTTCTGTGGCCGTTTGCGGTCCAGTACGCTGCGCATCAGCTCAACCTCTGGCCCCGTGTCTCCTTGCCGGAGACCTCGCCCACACTGCGTTGAACGGGGGAGGTTGGCGATGCGTCGGTGTTCCGGCTCTTGTGCCTTTGTTCGTGATAAGTCCGCGGACAAGCTCTCCGCCCGCGCTATCCCTTGCGTCTTCCTTGGCTTTCCCCATGACGCGCCTGGCTGGCAGTTTTACCACCCCACCTCGCGCCGTGTCCTCTCGTCTCAGGACGTCACGTTCGACGAGTCGGTTCCCTTCTACCGCCTCTTCCCCTACCGCTCTACCCCTCCCCCGCCCCCGCCTCTCTTTCTTGCTCCCGGTCCCCCTCCGGTAGACTCCCTCCCGCCCGAGGGTCATGCTCCCTCGGGTGTGTCTCAGGTAGACCCTCTCCGTGGTCCTGCGCCTGTTCAGGTAGCTGTCGGCTCAGGTGCTGCTCGAGGTGCTGCGTCTGGGGGTGCGGAGCCTAGGGGTGCTGGGTCTGAGGGTGCTGAGACTGGGGGTGATGGGTCTGAGGGTGCTGAGACTAGGGGTGCTGAGCCTGGTGGTGTTGGGACTGGGGGTGCTGAGCCTAAGGGTGTTGAGCCTGGGGTTGCTGCGTCAGAGTGTGCGGAGTCTGGGGGTGTTGAGCCTCAGGGTGCTGCTTTGTCTGAAGGTTCTGCTGGTGCTTGCCGAGACTGTTTCCGCAGCAGCTGCGTGAGTGGTTTGTTCGACGCGCACGCCTTTGGAGTGGAGCCACCGGGGCTGGAGGTGCTGGAGCTGCTGGAGCTGGAGGTGCTGGAGATGCTGCTGGAGCTAGCGGTGCTGGCGGTGCTGCGACCACTGGTCCTGGAGGTGCTCGTACCTGGGGTACAGGAGCTGCCGGGACTGGTGGTGTTGAGGGTGCTGGAGCTGTAGGCCCTGGCGCAGGCGGCGCTGGAGCTGCCGGAGCTAGAGCTGTTGACCCTTGCGCTGGAAGTGATGGAGGCACTGTGCGGCCACGACCGTACTTTGTTCCCCTGCTTCAGCAGGTTCTTGGTACCCCGTCTTCTACCGGCCTTACTCCTCCTCTCCTGTGTCCTCCGCCTGACCAGTCGCAGCCGCCGTTACAGCCCACCTCCCCGCTCCCTGCTGCCTCTCCTTACACTGAACAGTCAGGCGGTCTTACAGAGCGACGTGAGCCTGCGTCTCGTCCCGTCTCGCCTGTTCGCATAGCTCGTCGTGCTCCTCGTTCGCGTCCTCCTCCTGTTCCTGCCACGCACGCTATGGCACTCCGTCCTTCCTCTGTTCCACTGCGTGTTCCTCTGCCTGCTCCTCCTGAGTGATCTCTTCCTGAGGTCCCTGACCCTGAGTCTGACCGCGCTCGTGCTGTTAGTCCTACTGTCTCTCGTCTTCTCACCACTGCTGTCACAGACCCTTCTTTGGAGTCTGCTCTCGTTGCTGAGCTGACTTTGCTGCTGCCTACCGTCTAGACTACGCCACTGCTCTAGTTGCTGAGTCTGTGTCTGCCACTCCTCCGTCCGTCGGGGGTGAGTGTGCTCTTGGCATGGACGTCCTTGAGGACAGGCAAGAGGACTTTGAGTGTCTTGCGGCTGCTGTACCTCGTTTCGCTTCCATGCTGCTTGCCCCTGAGGGAGACCCGGATGCTCCAGACATCCCGACCTCGCGCTCTTACGCAGAGGCGATTACGGGTCCGTACTCCTCTCAGTCGCAGGCAGCCATGGATGCAGAGATGGCATCCTGGAAGTCCACAGGCACCTACGTCGACAAGGTTCCCCCACCTGAGGCGAACATAGTCGATGGCATGTGGATCTTCAGGGTGAAGCGGCCGCCAGGTTCTCCGCCTGCCTTCAAGGCGCATTACATTGCTCGAGGCTTCAGTCAGCGAAAGGGAGTTGACTACTTCCAGACCTTCTCCCCCACCCCGAAGATGACTACTCTTCGGTCGTTGCTGCACGTCGCTGCTCAGCGTGACTACGAGTTGCATTCTCTCGACTTCAGCACAGCTTTCCTGCAGGGCAGCCTGCACGAGGAGGTCTAACTGCGCCGACCACCTGGTTTCACTGGGACGTTTTGTATAGGTACCCAGTGGAGCCTTCGGCGGCCAGTCTACGGTCTCCGCCAGGCGCCTCGCGAGTGGCACGACACGCTGAGGACTACACTTACGGCTCTTCGGTTTGCATCTTCTACTGCGGACCCGTCGCTGTTTCTACGCTCCGACACCTCTCTACCGCCATTCTACGTCCTCGTGTACGTCGACGACCTCGTCTTTGCCACTGCTGACACTGAGGCACTGACCCTTGTGATGTCGGAGCTGCAAAAGAGACACACCTGCACTAACCTGGGTGAGCTGCGCAGATCACCCGGGACAGAGCTCGGTGAGCTGACAAGCTATCTTGGCTTGCGGATCACCCGGGACAGAGCACAGCGCACCATTACCTTGACTCAGTCACACATGGTGCAGCAGGTTCTTCAGCGCTTTGGCTTCACATACTCCTCGCCACAGTCCACTCCTCTGCCTACCGGTCACTCGCTCTCAGCTCCACCTTCGGACGAGTCCGTAGAGCCGAGTGGCCTGTATCTAGACCTTGTGGGCTGCCTCATGTACCCGATGACTTGCACACGACCTTACCTCGCGTACCCTCTCAGCCTTCTCGCTCGCTACGTGGCTCGCGCTAGGCACCAAAAGGTGCACTGGGATGCTGCGAAGAGGGTGTTGCGCTACTTGTGCAGTACGTCGGGCATGGGGCTCGTGCTTGGAGGACGGGCTCGAGTTGTCTTCACTGGTCATGCAGACGCTTCCTGGGTTGACGACTTGGCTCCGGTTCTATCTCTTGGCGGTCTACCCGCTCTTCTTTTGTTCTCAGCTCCAGTTGTGAGGCTGAGATCTACGCTGGGGCCATGGCTGCACAGGAGTTACGCTAGCTCACCTACCTGCTGACCGACTTGGGAGAGGCGCCTCGTTCTCCTCCAGTTCTGTACGTCGACAACAAGGCAATGCTTGCCTTGTGTCAGGAGCACAGACTGGAGCACAGAACGAAGCACATTGCTCTGCGCTACTTCCTTGCTCGAGAGTTGCAGCAGCGTGGTTAGCTTCGTCTTGCAAACAAGGGGCCGAGGGGCCTAGGGGGGGGGGCCCAGGTGCCTAGGGGGCCGAGGGGCCAAACAAGGGGCCGAGGGGCCTAGGGGGGCCGAGGGGCCTAGGGGGCCGAGGCACCAAACAAGGGGCCGGGGGCCGGGCGCCGGTCGCTGAGGTAGGGCCGAGGGGCCTAGGGGCCGCAGGGCCAAACAAGGGGCCGAGGGGCCTAGGGGGGGGGGCCGAGGTGCCTAGGGGGCCGAGGGGCCAAACAAGGGGCCGAGGGGCCTAGGGGGGCCGAGGGGCCTAGGGGGCCGAGGGTCCAAACAAGGGGTCGAGGGGCCAAACAAGGGGCCGAGGGGCCAAAGCAGGTACAGGGCCGGGCGCTGGGCAGGTACAGGGCCTGGCGCTGGGCAGGTACGGGGCCGGGCGCTGGGCAGGTACGGGGCCGGGCGCTGGGCAGGTACGGGGCCGGGCGCTGGGCAGGTACGGGGCCGGGCGCTGGGCTAGGTACAGGGCCGGTCGCGGGCAAGAGACGGGGCCGGGCGCTGGGCGAAGGACGGGGCTTGGCGCGGGCTTGGTACGGGCCGGGCACGGGCTAGGTACTGGGCCAGGCGCGGGCGAGGTACGGGCCAGGCGCGGGGCTAGGAACGGGGCCGAGTGCTGGCTAGGTACGGGCCGGGCGCGAGGCTAGGTACGAGCCGAGCGACGGGCTAGGTACGGGCCGGGCGACGGGCTAGGTACGGGCCGGGCGACTGGCTAGGTACGGGCCGGGCGCAGGCAGGAGACGGGGCCGGGCGCGGGCTAGGTACGGGCCGGGCGACGGGCTAGGTAAGGGCCGGGCGACGGGCTAGGTAGGGGCCGGGCGCGGGCGACGAAGTCGACGCGGCCAGCGGGGCCGGGGCGACGGGCTAGTAACTGGCCGGGCGACGGGCTAGGTAAGGGCCGGGCGACCGGCTAGGTACGGGCCGGGCGTCGGGCTAGGTATGGGCCGGGCGCGGGCAGGTACGGGCCGGGCGACGAGCTAGGTACGGGCCGGGCGACGGGCTAGGTACGGGCCGGGCGCGGGCGACGAAGTCGACGGGGCCAGCGGGGCCGAGGCGACGGGGCCAAGGGGCCGAGCCTAGGGGCTAGGGGCGACGCCAAGGGGCGACGGGCCGGGGCCTAGGCTAGCAGGGCAGTAGGTGGTGGGCCCATTAACATTAGGTCCTAGGACTAATTGCTCTTAATACCATGTGAGAATAGTAGACGAGAATGGAATGACTAGGAAAGGGGAGGGGTACAAGTAGAATGTCGAGAGAAATTCTGTACCCCCTAAGGCTAAACCCACTATAGCCTACACAACTGTAAACACATAAACTAAGCCTAGATATAACTAAGTATATATGTTTGACAGCGCATTCCATGCGCGTCCGTTTCAAACGCAAATTGTATAATACACACTATGTGTTTGACGACAACGTGAGGCCTGCGAAGATTTTGCGCACTATTTTGTTCCTTGAAAAGAAAGATCTCTTCAAACAACATGGAATCACATTGGATGAGGAAAGGATGTCAGAATTGCAACAAGAGATTATTGATTGAGAACTTCACGATGAGTTCTTATAACACAATCAAGACACGAATGGTGGACAATCTCGTGAGAGAGATCTTGGTTTGTCGGACGAGGAGGTGGAACTAGAGATCGACGAATCCGACCTTAGTGTTGGCATATTGGATTCGATACTTTTTAACGAGCCGCTATACCAAAATCTGGAGCAATTCACCGTGGAGATGGCACTGGGCGAAGGATCAAGACCGGTGCCCATTCTTATGGACAAATTTGTCGAAGAATTAGCATTTCCAGCATTATTTTGCGGAGAAGCGCGCTTAACCGGCGTTGATACATTATCGTTAAGTTATCGTGACATCGCAAAGTGGGAGGTACTTAATCAAGATGCACGCTTCTCTTCGTACCCACAAAATATATTCTTGAAAATGTTTAAGTTGGAATTACTTCAAATGGACAATATTAAGAAAGCTTGCTTTCTTTTTCTTATCAATTGGTATCGTTCTCATTACAAATGGCTGTTTACAACATTTGCATCACAATTGAACACAAGCTAGAGCAGGCTCATATCACTAGCTACAATATACCCTATCCAAGTGGCATGCGCGAAACGTTTACGCTGGGGTGGGTGGTGGGAATGTTGAGTGAGCCGTTTGAGAATAGAGAAACGTGGGCGTTTAGCGCGCTTCAACGAGGTTTCAGTCATCGACACGGAGTTGACTACTTCCAGACCTTCTCCCCCACCCCGAAGATGACTACTCTTCGGGTGTTGCTGCACGTAGCTGCTCAGCGTGACTACGAGTTACACTCCCTGGACTTCAGTACTGCTTTCCTGCAGGGCAGCCTGCACGAGGAGATCTGGCTGCGCCGACCACCTGGTTTCACTGGGTCGTTTCCTACAGGTACCCAGTGGAGCCTCCGCCGGCCAGTCTACGGTCTCAGCCAGGCGCCTCGCGAGTGGCACGACACACTCAGGACTACACTTGCGGCTCTTGGGTTTGTTCCTTCTACAGCTGACCCATCGCTGTTTCTACGCACCGACACCTCGCTGCTGCCTTCTACATCCTAGTGTACGACGACGACCTCGTCTTTGTCACGGCTGACACTGAGGCACTGACCCTAGTGAAGTCCGAGCTGCAGAAGAGACATACCTGCACTGACCTGGGTGAACTGCGCAGCTACCTTGGCCTGCAGATCACCCGGGACAGAGCACGGTGCACCATCACACTGACTCAGTCACACATGGTGCACCAGGTCCTTCAGCTCCAGCGCCTCCCGCGCCAGTGCCCCCAACTCCAGCTCCTCCAGCTCCAACGCCTCCAGCGTCAGCTCCACCAGCGCAAGAGCCTCCAGCTCCAGCAGCTCCAGGCTCCGTAGGGTCTCCACCTCCAGCGCCCCCAACATCACCAGCTCCAGAAATAACTCCAGCACCTCCAGCTCCAGCGTCTCCAGCGCCTCTAGCTCCGAGAGCTCCACTCCGAAGGCGTGCGCGCCAAACGAGCCACTCACGCAGCTGCTGTGGAGACAGTCGCGGTGAAGCACCAGCAGGACCTCCAGACGAAGAAGCACCCCTAGGCTTAGCGCCCCCAGACTCCGCACCCTCCGACTCAGCACCCCCAGGCTCAACACCCTCAGGCTCAGCACCCCTAGGCTCCTCACCCCTAGGCTCAGCACCCCCAGACCCAGCACCCTCAGACCCCGCACCCCCTGGCTCCGCACCCCCAGACGCAGCACCCCCAGACGCAGCACCTGGAGCAGCACCTGAGCCGACAGCTACCTTGACAGGCACAGTACCACGGAGAGGGTCTACATGAGACACACCTGAGGGAGCAGGACCCTAGGGCGGGATGGGGTCTACTGAAGGGGGACCGGGAGCAAGGACGAGCGGCGGGGGCGGGGGAGGGGCAGAGCGGTAGGGGAAGAGACGGTAGAAGGGAACCGACTCGTCGAACGTGACGTCCTGAGACGGGAGGACACGGCGCGAGGTGGGGTGGTAAAACTGCCAGCCAGGCGCGTCTGGGACAAAGCCAAGGAAGACGCAGGGGATAGCACGGGTGGAGAGCTTGTCCACGGACGTATCGCGAACAAAGGCACGAGAACCCCAGACCCGGAACACCGACGCATCGCCAACCTCCCCCATCCAACGCAGTGTGGGCGAGGTCTCCGGTAAGGAGACACGGGGCCAGAGGTTGAGCTGATGCGCAGCGTACCGGACCGCAAACGGCCACAGAAAATGGGAGCGGCCGCATGGATCAACGAGGTACGAGCGACCTCCATGACTAAGCCAATGCGGCGCTCAGCAATCCCATTTTGCTGAGGGGAGTCCGGAAGCGTGAACGACTAGAGAATGCACTCCCCACAACAAAAGTCCCGCAAGAGGTTGGAGGAGAACTCACCACCTCTGTCAAAGTGCAGACGCAAGACAAGAAGGTCCTGGCTGAACCACTCGCGGAGGTGGAGACGGACCGTGCGGATCCAAGGGATCAAGACATCAACTACTAGCAAAAAGTACCACTCGCGGCCCTGTCCATTGACGCGGGCTGGGCCCCACACGTCCATGTGTAAAGTCTGCAGTGGAGCAGTCGTCGGGGGAAACGAGGAGGAGTGAGGAGCGGCGCGCTGCCGCCCCTCGATGCACGGAAGGCAGGGCGGGGTAGGCGAGCGTGGGAGGGGTGGCAGAGACCTGGGTAGACCAGAGACGAGAAGACAGGAGTGCATGCCACGAAGGCGTGGCAGAGAGGGGTGACCCCGGCGGTGGTGCCACAGAAGAGTCTGGTGCGACAGGAGGCGACACGAGCAAGAGGCGGCTACCTGACCTGGCGCGGACACCTGAGCAGACGCAGCTACCTGAGGAGGCTCGGTAGCCAGTGTGTACATACTCGACCCTGGCCGACAAGTGAACATAGCTAGGTGACGCCCCGTCTGTGTGCACATGCAGATCGACACACGTTGACCCCCAGGAGTGGTGGTAGTGACCATCGCATCCTGGAGGGCAGCGGTACTCACCAAGTTCGTGGAGAACGAGGGGAGGTGAAGACCTGACAGTGAGCCGGACGGAACCGCAGGACACGGGCAACGACCGGGCCCCAAGAGGGGTCAGCCAGTCTGATCGGGACAGGTGCAGGGAGAGGAGTGAGAGTGGTGCTATCACGAAAGAAATAGCGCGAGGTGCCTGAGTCCAACGTGAAGGTGTGCAAGGCCTGAGCAGGCGCAGTACCAGGGAGAGCACCAGACTCACGAGCACCAAGAGCAGCTGCAGCTATATCTGGGTTTGGCGGCACACACCCGTAACAGTCACCCTCAGCACTAACAGACAAAGCATACATAGCAGAAATAATAGCATCAAATTCAAGGTCAAAGATAGCAATCCTATACCTAAGCAGATCTGCCCAGCGAGGGAGCTCGACGTCGTCACCGAACTCAGCACGCCAAGCGTCATCGAGGCGGGAGAAGCAGCGGTGCTGAGTGTGAAGCTTCCCGCATGTTTCACCAGCATGAACACCCATCCGAATGACATATTGGCAGCTATCACTACCCCCAGACGTCCCACGCTGAACCAACCACTCACGGAGCTGCTGGGGTGACTGGGTCTCGCTCCGACGCTGCTGCTGCTGCCGCTGGCCACCACCCGGGCCTCCACGCCGAGCGCCAGTCCCACCGCCACCAGTCCCACCGCCGCCACTGCCGCCACTCCCACTGCTGCCTCCACCGCCGCCACCACCACTCCCACCCCCGCCACCACTCCCACCGCTGCCACCACCTCCACTGCCTCCACCACCTCCACTGCTGGCCCCACCACCACTCCCGCTGCCCCCTCCACCACCCTTGCTACCCTTGCCCTTGCCGCTGCGGCACTTCGCACTAGCAGAAGCAGCTCCGACGTTCTCAGCACCAGAGACGTCTGCAGCAGCGGCAGAGGTGTTAGAGGGGGCAAGGGGGGAGGGGGAGCACCCCTCAAAGAAGGGCGGGCGCGGAGTGACACGAGCAGCACCTACAGCAACTGTACTAGTCTCAGCTGCAAGGAGATGTTGCTCGAGGAGGTTAACAGTGAGGGAGGTGGGGTCAAGGGAGAGAAAGTGGTCCCTGACAGAGCGAAGAGAGTCAGGGAGGCGAGTGACTATGAAGTAGAGGGTGATGAACATCGGGGGCTGGTGTCAAACTTATATTCTATAGTCTGTTTAGGCTGTAGTGGGGTAGTTCTTATAGGGTACAACACTTTTATGTTTCCTATATGTACCCACCTGCTTTCTAGTTCAATCATTCATTCGCTCACATTCTAACAGCTGGTTCCTGTCAAGGTACTCAGCAGGGACGGTAGCGCGGTAGCGAGTGTCGCTAGTGCGCAGGTGGGAAACCAGGTCCTCTACTGTGGCAAAGGCTGACAGCTCGGGGAACAGGTAGGGCAGAAGGAGGCGGCCTAGAGCAGCAGTGGCAGGCGAGGAGTAGCGAGCGACTACAGCAGCGTACAGTGCCTGGGCTGTCGTGCGCTGTCCAAAGTGGGCGCATTCGGCTAACGGCAGGTGGTTGCGAATGGCCAAGCGGGCAGCAGCGTCGCGAGTATGCCACTGTGAGCGAGTCACACTATCAGCTGTGGCGGGAGGGGCAGGAGCGGCGCCTGACGCAAGGTCAAACAGCGAAACACTGTCCTTAGAATCGCTCAGTAGGTACAGCTGCAGGTCGTCGAGCCACGTGTCAAACTGAACCGGTCTGCCGTCATGATCAAACGCGAGAAACCTAAGCGAAGCCACAGCTGTGCAGCACGCAGGAGCAGCTGTAGCAGTTGCAGCAGTAGTAGCAGTAGGGACAGAGAGGCCAAGGGGCCGAGGGGCCTGGGGCCAAGGGGCCGAGGGGCCGAGGGGCCGAGGGGCCAAACACGAAGGGGGGGGGCCTAGGGGCCGAGGGGCCAAACACGAATGGGGGGGTGGGGCCTAGGGGCCGAGGGGCCAAGGGGCCTAGGGGCCAAGGGGCCGAAGGGCCTAGGGGCCGAGGGGCCGAGGGGCGGGGCCGAGGAGCCAAACACGAATGGGGGGGGGGGCTAGGGGCCAAGGGGCCTAGGGGCCGAGGGGCCGAGGGGCGGGGCCGAGGGGCCTATGGGCCGAGGGGCCAAACACGAAGGGGGGGGGGGCCTAGGGGCCGAGGGGCCAAGGGGCCGAGGGGCCTGGGGCCTAGGGGCCGAGGGGCCAGGTGCGCGGGCTAGGGGTCGACGGGCCCGGGCGCGGGGCTAGGGGTCGACGGGGCCGGGCGCGGGGCTAGGGGTCGACGAGGCCAAGGGCACGGGCTAGGGGTTGACGGGCCGGGGCGCTCGGGCTAGGGGTCGACGGGGCCAGGCGCGGGGCTAGGGGTTGACGGGGCCGGGCGTGGGCTAGGGGTCGACGGGGCTGGGCGCTGGGCTAGGGGTCGACGGGGCCGGGCGCGGGGCTAGGGGTCGTCCGGGCCGGGGGCGCGGGCTAGGGGTCGACGGGCCTGGCGCGGAGCTAGGGGTCGACGCGACCGGGGGCGCGGGCTAGGGGTCGACGGGCCGTGGGCGCGGGCTAGGGGTCGACGGGCCGTGGGCGCGGGCTAGGGGTCGACGGGCCGTGGGCGCGGGCTAGGGGTCGACGGGCCGTGGGCGCGGGATAGGGGTCGACGGGCCGTGGGCGCGGGCTAGGGGTCGACGGGCCGTGGGCGCGGGCTAGGGGTCGACGGGCCGGGCGCGGGCTACGGGTCGATGGGGCCGGGCGCGGGGCTAGGGGTCGACGGGGCCGGCCGCGGGGCTAGGGGTCGACGAGGCCGAGCGCGGAGCTAGGGGTCGACGAGGCCGGGGGCGCGGGCTAAGGGTCGACGGGCCGTGGGCGCGGGCTACGGGTCGACGGGCCGGGCGCTGGGCTAGGGGTCGACGGGGTCGCTCGCGGGGCTAGGGGTCGACGGGGCTGGGCGCGGGGCTAGGGGTCGACGGGGCCGGGCGCGGGGCTAGGGGTCGACGGGTCCGGGCGCGGGCTAGGGGTCGACGGGCCGTGGGCGCGGGCTAGGAATCGACGGGCCGGGCGCGGGGCTAGGGGTCGACGGGGCCGGGGGCGCAGGCTAGGGGTCGACGGGCCGGGGCGCGCGGGCTAGGGGTCGACGGGCCGGGCGCACGGGCTAGGGGCGAAGGGCCTATGGGCGGGGCCTAGGGGCCTGGCCTAGGGGTTGACAGGTCGCGACGAGCAGTAGGGGCAGCACGAGGGCTGCAGAGGGCGTCTAGCGGGGTAGCGCTGTGGTGGGCCCAAGGAAAAGCGGTCCTAGCGGAGGACCTGCTCTGAAACCATGTCAGAATAATGAACAAGGATGAATGGACTAGCAAAGAGTTGGGTACAAGTACTAATCCTAATTGGGTTGTACCCCTTATGGGCTACCCCACTACAGCCTACACAATGTAAGCTATATATATAAGTTTGACAACCAGCTACTGCCACCACCACCTGTTCTCGTATAGGATGAACCGGACTATGAGGTGGAACGAGTGCTCGCTCATCGACGCAGATACGGCAATACGCTCGAGTTCCTGATACGCTGGAAGGGATACGACCCGTCGGAGGACAGTTGGGTCGTAGAAGCTGATATGGGCAACCCACGCCGTGCTCTCAAGGAGTATCTTGTCAAGCAGTGTGTTTCTCATGCCACCCAGCTTTGAGGGGGGGACGTGTGAGAGTACGATGACTTTGCTGGACTTTACTTGCTTGATTTTGCTTTATTATGCATTATCTAGCTTAGCTTTATTTTATCTTGCATGCATTAGATTGATATCCTAGGTTCGTTGCTTTACTATATTTATATTAGTTATAGGCACCGAACTAGGTTGAGTGCACCAAATTCTAGGCTTTTTTGTTGCCACCGAATTGCCTCCTACTGAATTCGGGAAGGACCTGTTCGGGACGCTTCGCGACCCACGCAACCTTCTAGTCACACCCGGGTTACTGCCTTTGCGTCGAGCCTATATATAGCCTCGCCTTGTACCCCGGTGAATCATTTCAATAGATTTCTCTTTCCTGAGCCAGATCCTCACACCTGCCTAGCGCCCCGCCGCGCTGCCCTGTCCCGCACGCCAGCGCGCTGCCCTGCCCTGCACGCCTGCGCGCTGCCCTGCCCAGCGCCCCGCCGCGCTGCCCTGCCCCGCACGCCAGCGCGCTTCCCTGCCCTGCTCGCCAGTGCGCTGCCCTGCCCTGCACGCCTGCGTGCTGCCCTGCCCAGCGCCCTGCTGCGCTGCCCTGCCCCGCACGCAAGCGCGCTGCCCTGCCATGCACGCCTGCGCGCTGCCCTGCACCGCGCCCCGCCGCGCTGCCCTGCCCCGAGCGCCTAAGCGCCCCCCCTCTGCCTCACGCTTCCCTGCCCGGCGCACCGTGAGCGCCCTGCTGCCGGAGGTTTCGGGGTACTCGTATAGGGGGTGTAGAGGCACCTGGTGGCATAGAGGTTGCTAGTCTTGGTGCTTTTGACTCAGCTTGCGCAGGGGCAGAGCCTGAGGAGGCCTTGCACACTTTTACCCTCAACTCAGGCGCGTCTCATTGCTTCTTCCGTGACAGCACCACAGCCACACCGCTCACAGCCCCTATCCCTGTCACACTGGTGATCCCTCCGGGGGTCCGGTAGTCGCGCGTGGCGCTACTGTTCTCCCTTGTCCGGCGGCCCCTTCCGGCCTCTTCACAGGTCTCCACCTCCCCTCGATCACTAAGAACTTGGTGGCTACCTCTATCCTCCAGGACCAGTGGGTTACTGTCACCCAGCCTGGAGGTGAGCTATTGGCAATCTGTACGGACTCGCGCACTGATGAGCACCTCGCCACATTCATTCGGAGGCCTGGGTCTGCCCTGAACACACTGACCACTGAGTCTGCATTGGTAGCTGAGTCAGGTCAGGTAGCTGCGTCGGTTGAGGTCGCTGCGTCTTGTTCGTGTCGTCTCCTCACGCACCAGACTCTCCTCTGTCACCACCGTCTTGGCCACCCCTCCTTGCCATGCCTGCGTGGCATGCACTCTCGTCTCCTTGTATCTGGTCTCCCCAGGTCCCTTCCCCCGCTTCTGAGGTCGCTTGCACCGCCCTGCCTTCCCTGCGTCGAGGGGCGGCAGCGCGCCGCTCCTCCTCGTTTCCTCCTACCAATGCTCCTCTGCAGACCCTGCACGTGGACGTATGGGGCCCCGCTTGTGTCACTGGACAGGGTGGCGAGCGCTACTTTTTGCTGGTTGTAGACGACTACACACGCTACACCATGGTCTTCCCCTTGCAAAACAAAGCGGATGTCCGCGGTGTCTTGATCCGCTGGATCCACGCTATCCGTCTCCAGCTTCGCGCTCGGTTCCGTCAGGACCTCCCTGTCCTGCGGCTACACTCTAACCGAGGTGGTGAGTTTTGCTCCCGCCTCCTCGAGGACTTCTGTGGTGCTGAGGGCATCGCCCAGTCGTACACGCTTCCGGCCACTCCACGCTAATGGATTGCCGAGCGCCGCATTGGTTTGGTCATGGAGGTTGCTCGCACCTCCATGATCCATGCGGCTGCTCCCCATTTTCTGTAGCCGTTTGCGGTCCGATACGCCGCTGAGCAGCTCAACCTCTGGCCCCGTGTCTCCCACTCGGAAACCTCCCCTACTTTACGGTGGACGGGCAAGGTTGGTGATGCGTTGGCGTTTCGGGTCTGGGGTTCTCTCTCTCTCTCTTGTCCGCGATCTGCCTGCAGGCAAGCTCTCTCCATGCACTCTTCGATGCGAGTTCCCTGGCTTTCCCACCGACGCACCGCCCTGGCAGTTTTACCACCTGGGCTCTCGTCGTGTGCTGTCCTCCCGTGACGTCATCTTTGACGAGTCTGTCTGCTTCTACCGTCTTCACCCCCACCGCAGTTCCCTGGTACCCCTCCCGCCTCCTGGTCCCGCTCCCTCAAGTGTGTCTCAGGTAGACCCACCCCCCTTGGTTGAGCCTTTGGAGGTCTCCTCTGGCACCTCTGGCCCAGCTGAGGGGGGTGACCCGACTGCTGCCGACGCCGTGGCCCCTCGCCGCTCCGCGCGCTTGGCGGTCCCTCCTGGTTTTCTGCCTCGACCGTCTTCACCGCCTCTGTGGCCTGTCGCTGTGGACTCTGTTTCTGCTGGAGGTGGTGACACTGGGGGTGCGGACTCTGGGGGTGCTAGCTCTGGGGGTGCTGCGAGTCCTACGGGTGCATGGGATGCTGGAGGTGCTGTTGCTGGAGGTTCTGGTGGTGCTGGTGCACGTCGGCAGGAGACTCTCTCGCCGGAGCGGCTTCGCGAGTGGGCTGTTCGTTGGGGCAGTCCTGGTGGTGGCGCTGGACGTGCTGGAGCTGCAGGTACTGGAGGTACTTGTGAGAAGGATTTGACGAAAAGAATGATTGAATTAGGGAATGAGAAGGGTACAAGTAGGAAACACATAATTGTTGTACCCTCTAAGGACTACCCCACTACAGCCTAGACCGACTATAGTAAATATATGTTTGACACACCCCCATAGGCAAAGTGGGGGAGAACAAGGGGTCACAAGACCATTCAAGAAAGACAAAGCAAACTCAGGGTGGATCACAAAGTCACCACACAGTCTGAGCACAAGCAAAGGGCCAGAAGGCCAGTTCACATGCAGAGTTATATATAAAGGAAAGCAAACAATACAGTGAACACAACCTAGCAAGTGTAAGCATGCAGGTATAAGTATATAGAGTACAGTACAAGCAGAGTCAAGAAGTCAACAAGTGAGGCACAGTAGGTACAAGGCCTAACACAGTACAGAAATGCTGATGATCACAAGGCTGAAGTGCCTTGGTGAAGACATCAACAGTGTTGGCCTGAGAGGCCACGTAAGCAAGACGAAGCTGGCCACGCTGCTGCAACTCTCGAGCAAGGAAGTAGCGCAGAGCAATGTGCTTCGTTCTGTGCTCCAGTCTGTGCTCCTGACACAAGGCCAGCATGGCCTTGTTGTCGACGTACAGAACTGGAGGAGAACGAGGCGCCTCTCCCAAGTCGGTCAGCAGGTAGGTGAGCCAGCGAAGCTCCTGTGCAGCCATGGCTCAAGCGTAGATCTCAGCCTCACAACTGGAGCTGAGAACAGAAGAAGAGCGGGTAGACCGCCAAGAGACAGAGCCGGAGCCAAGACTGAAGGTGTAACCCTGTGACGACCGCTGCGTAGCCAAGTCGTCAACCCAGGAGGCGTCAGCGTGACCAGTGAGGACAACTCGAGCCCGCCCTCCAAGCACAAGCCCCATGCCCGATGTACTGCACAAGTATCGCAACACCCTCTTCGCAGCATCCCAGTGCACCTTTCGGTGCCTGCCGGGAGCCACGTAACGAGCCAGAAGGCTGAGAGGGTATGCGAGGTCAGGTCGTGTGCAAGTCATCAGGTACATGAGGCAGCCCACGAGCTCTGGATACGGGCCACTCGGCTCTACGGACTCGTCCGAAGGTGGAGCTGAGAGCGAGTGACCGGTAGGCAGAGGAGTGGACTGTGGCGAGGAGTAGGTGAAGCCGAAGCGCTGAAGGACCTGCTGCACCATGTGTGACTGAGTCAAGGTAATGGTGCGCTGTGCTCTGTCCCGGGTGATCCGCAAGCCAAGATAGCTTGTGAGCTCACCCAGGTCTGTGCACGTGTGTCTCTTCTGCAGCTCGGACTTCACGTGGGCGAGTGCCTCCGTGTCAGCAGTAGCAAAGACAAGGTCGTCTACGTACACAAGAACGTAGAACGGCGGCAGATTAGCGTCAGTGCGTAGAAACAGAGAAGGGTCAGCAGTGGAAGGAGCAAAACCAAGAGCAGCAAGAGTCGTCCTGAGCGTGTCGTGCCACTCACGGGGCGCCTGGCGGAGACCGTAGACTGGCCGCCGGAGGAAACGACCCAGTGAAGCCAGGTGGGCGGCGCAGCCAGATCTCCTCGTGCAGGCTGCCTTGTAGGAAGGCTGTGCTGAAGTCAAGCGAGTGGAGCTCGTAGTCACGCTGAGCAGCAACGTGCAGCTGTACCCGAAGAGTGGTCATCTTCGGGGTAGGGGAGAAGGTCTGAAAGAAGTCAACTCCCTGTCGCTGACTGAAGCCACGTGCAATGTAACGCGCCTTGAAGGCAGGCGGAGAACCCGGCGGCCGCTTCACCCTGAAGATCCACATGCCACTGACGATGTTCGCCCCAGGTGGGGGAACCTCGTCTACGTAGGTGCCTGTGGACTTCCAGGAAGCCATCTCTGCGTCCATGGCTGCCTGCCACTGGGAGGAGTAGGGACCCTCTATCGCATCTGCGTAAGAGCGCGGGGTCGGGATGTCTAGTGCATCCGGGTCTCCCTCAGGGGCAAGCAGCATGGACACGAGATGAGGTGAAGCAGCAGCAAAGCACTCAAGGTCCTCCTGCCTGTCCTCAAGGACGTCTGTGCCAAGAGCACACTCACCCCCGACGAACGGAGGACAGACAGACACAGACGCAGACTCAGCAACAAGACTAGCGGCGTAGTCTAGGCGACAGGCTGCAGCAAAGTCAACAAGCTCAGCAACAAGAGCAGACGCAGCAGAGAACTCAAACAGGGGGTCAGTGACAGCAGTGGCCAGAAAGCGCGTAACAGTAGGACTAGCAGCACGAAGGGAGTCAGACTCCTAGTCCGGACCGTCAGAAAGAGAGGACGCAGGAGGAGAGGGCAGAGGGACACGCTTTGGAGCAGTGGAAGGACGCAGAGTCATAGAGTGAGTGCCAGGGACAGGAGGAAGACGCGGACGCGAAACACGACCAGCGCGAACAGAACGGACAGGCGACGTAGAACGAGACGCAGGTGACACAGGACGCGACTCAGGCTCACGACGCTCCGTAAGACCTCGAGTCGGACCAGAGTAAGGAGAAGGACCAGGCAGCGGAGAGGCCGGCTGTAACTGCAACTGAGACGGGACAGGCGGCGGACTCAGGGAAGGAGGAGGAGGACCAGGAGCAGGTGGGGAGCCAAGAACCTGCTGAAGAAGCGGAACGTAGTACGGCCGCGGCCGCGCAGCGCCTCGAGAAACAGCAGAGACAGAACCGGTACCCTCAGCCTCAGGGTCTCCAGTCCTAGCAGCACCTCCAGCAGCTCCAGCAGCTCCAGCAGCTCCAGCACCAGCACCACCTCCAGCAGTGCCAGCACCTCCAGTAGCTCCAGTAGCACCTCCAGCACCAGCAGCACCTCCAGCAGCTCCAGCACCAGCAGCACCTCCAGCAGCTCCAGCACCAGCACCACCTCCAGCAGCGCCAGCACCTCCAGCAGCACCCGCACCAGCAGCAACCCGACAGCGCCGAGAGTACCACTCACGAAGCCGCTGTGGAGAGAGGGGCTCCCGCCGCGACGGGACACCCAGAGCACCTCCAGACTCAACACGCGCAGGCTCAGCACCTCCAGACACAATACCCTCAGGCGCCACACCCCCAGGCTCAGCACGCCCATTCTCAGCACCCCCAGACTCAGCACCCCCAGTCTCAGCACCCCCAGTCCCCGCACCCGCAGGGTCAGCACCACTAGCAGCACCTGAGTCGACAGCTACCTCGACCGGCTCGGCAGGGTCTACCTGGGACACACCTGAGGGGGCAGGACCCTGGGGGGGGAGGGGGTCTACCGGAGGAGTACCTGGGGCAAGGAAGAGCGGCGGGGGATGGGGAGAGGCAGTGCGGTAGGGAAAGAGACGGTAGTACAACACCGACTCGTCAAACGTGACGTCCTGAGAGGACAGAACACGACGCGAGCTGGGGTGGTAGAACTGCCACCCGGGTGCGTCAGGAGGGAAGCCAAGGAAGACACAGAGAACGGCACGGGAGGACAGCTTGTCCGCAATAGTATCGCGGACAAAAGCTCGAGATCCCAAGACACGGAACGCGGACGCATCGCCAACCTTTCCCGTCCACCGCAGAGTAGGTGTGGTCTCCGGCAAGGAGACACGAGGCTGAAGGTTGATCTGATGCGCAGCGTACTGAACCGCGAACGGCCACAGAAAGTGGGGAGCAGCCGCATGGATCATGGACGTACGAGCGACGTCCATGACCATGCCAATGCGGCGCTCAGCAATCCCATTTTGCTGCGGGGAGGCCGGAAGCGTGAACGTCTGGCGGATGCCCTCCAAACGACAGAAGGCTCTCAGAAGGTCGGAGGAAAACTCCCCGCCTCTGTCTGAGTGCAGACGCAAAACAGGAAGGTCGGAGCCGAAACTCTCACTAAGCTGGCGACGAGCACCGCGGATCCAGTCGATCAACACCTCAGTGACCTCACCCTTGCTGCGCAAGGGGAAGACTGTGGTGTAACGCGAGTAGTCGTCAACGACCAGCAGGAAGTAACGCTCGTGACCCTGTCCACGAACGCGGGCTGGGCCCCACACGTCCATGTGAAGAGTCTGCAGAGGAGCCTCAGTCGGAGGAAACGAGGAGGAGTGAGGAGCGGCGCGCTGCCGGCCCTCGACACAAGGAACACAGGTGGGGGCAGGCCCCGGAGGAAGGGGAGGGAGGGACCTGGGGAGTCCAGAGACAAGAGCACGGCAGGCCATACCTCGAAGACAAGGCAGGGAGGGGTGACCAAGGCGGTGGTGCCAGAGGAGAGTCTCGTGCGCCAGAGGACGACACGAGCAGGGGGCAGACGCAGGACTAGACCTGGACGCAGCAGCAAACACCTGACTGGACGCAGCTACCTGACCAGACACAGGGACCGGAGGAGGCGCAGTAGTCAGAGTGTACAGACTCGACCCTAGCCGACGGGTGAACGTGGCCAGGTGGCGGCCCGTCCGAGAGCAAGTGCAGTGGGTCACACGCTGACCTCCAGGGGTGAACTGGTCAACCCACGCGTCCTGGAGGTCAGCTCCACTCACCAAGTTCGTAGAGAACGAGGGGAGGTGGAGTCCCGACAGCAAGCCCGACGGGGCCGCAGGATACGGTAGAACCGTGGAGGAGTGTGCAAGGACTGGTCCCCCGGAGGGGTCAGCGAGGGAGACCGCAACAGGCCGACGGAGCGGCGTGAGCGTGGTGCTGTCTCTAAAGAAAGAGCGCGAAGCACTAGAGTCAAGTGTGAAGGTGTGAAAGGACTCAGTAGGTGCAGTACCAGAGGGAGGAGACGTACCAGAACCTGGAGCAGCAGACGCACTAGCACCTAGAGCAGCGGCCGCACTAGCACCTAGAGCAGCAGCCGCAATGCCCGGGTCGGGCGGGACACGCAGGTAACAGTCACCCTCAGTAATATCAGCAAGAGCATACATGGCAGCAAGGATAGCATCAAAATCTAGATCAAAGATAGGCACATTCTGCAGAAGCAGATCATGCCAACGAGGAAGATCAACAGCGTCAGGAAACTGGGTACGCCAAGCGTCAGTCAAGCGGCCAAAGCAGCGCTGCGTGGTGTGTGGGAGACCACACACCTCCCCACTACGGGTGCCGGTACGAAGAACGTACGCGCAGGGACCTGCACCCCTAGACCTCCCACGGCCAGTGTACCACTCACGAAGCTGCTGAACAGACGGGGTCTCACGGGTGCGTAGCTGCTGCGGACGCTGGCTGCCACCAAGGCCTCCACGCTGCGTGGCCGCACCGCGACCAGCACCACCTCCTCCGCTACCTCCACCACCGCCGCCGCCGCCGCCACCTCCTCCACCACCGCCGCCACGGCCGCCACTGCCGCCACCTACTCCCCCACTCCCGGAACCACCCCCACCACCACCTCCACCTCCTCCACCTCCTCCACCGCTGCCTCCACCGCCCCCACCACCACCCCTGCTTCCCTTGCCCTTGCCAGTGCGGCGTCGCCCACTAGGGGCAGACGCAGCGCCGACCTCCTCAGTGCCAACGAGGTCGAAAGCAGCAGCAGAGGCAACAGAGGGGAGAAGGGGGACAGGGGAACACCCCTCAAAGAAGGGGGTGCGACGGTCACCGCGAGAAGCACCAACAGCTAAGATACTCTTCTCAGCTGCAGCAAGGCGCTCCTCTAGCAAGTCGACAGTCAGCTCGGTGGGGCAAAGGGAGAGAAAGTGGTCCCTGACTGAAGAAAGAGAGTCAGGGAGGCGGGTGACTAGGTAGTAAAGGGTGATGTACATGGGGTGGGGGTTCTTGGCACAGAACTCAGTGGGAAGGGCAGCGCGGTAGCGGGCGTCACTAGTGCGAAGGTGAGCAACTAGGTCAGCGACAGTGGCAAAGGCAGCAAGGTCAGGGAAAAGGTACGGTAGCATGAGGCGGCTGAGGGCAGCAGTGGCAGGGGAGGAGTAGCGTGCAACTACAGCGTCGTACAGAGCCCTAGCACTCTTGTACTGACTAAAGTGGGCGCGCTCAGTAGACGGCAGGTGGTTGCGCACAGCAAGACGAGCAGCATCATCGCGCGTGAGCCACTGCGAGCGAACAGTACTGTCAGCATCGGCAGTAGGGGCAGGAGAGGCGCCAGAAGTGAGATCGAACAGGGAGAGACCATCCTTGCTATCGCACTGTAGGAAAAGCTGCAGATCATCTAGCCAGACCTCAAAGTCAACAGCCCGACCCTCAGCATCAAAGGTAAGAACATTGAGACTAGCCATGACAGGAGAAGCAGCAGGCTAGCAGTAGCAGCAGTGGAACTCGGCTAAGCAGGCTAGGTAGGGCGGCGCAGCTCGGCAGGGCGGTGTGGCTTGGCAGCGCGGCGCTCTTACCAGGGGAGAGGCTGGGGCAGGGCCGGGGTAGGGCCGGGGCAGTCCAGGAGCAGGGCCGGGGCAGGGCCGGGGCAGTTCAGGAGCAGGGCCGGGGCAGGGCCGGGGCAGTTCAGGAGCAGGGCCGGGGCAGGGCCAGGGCAGAGCCGGGGCAGGGCCAGGGCAGAGCCGGGCAGTGCAGGAGCAGGGCCGGGGCAGGGGCAGGGCAGAGCCGGGCCAGGGCCGGGGAAGTTCAGGGGCAGGGCCGGGGCAGGGCCGGGGCAGGGCCGGGGCAGAGCCGGGGCAGTTCAGGAGCAGGGCCGGGGCAGTGCAGAAGCAGGGCCGGGGCAGGGCCGGGGCAGTTCAGGAGCAGGGCCGGGGCAGGGCCGGGGCAGAGCCGGGGCAGTTCAGGAGCAGGGCCGGGGCAGGGCCTGGGCAGAGCCGGGCCAGGGCCAGGGCAGTTCAGGGGCAGGTCAGGAGCAGGGCTGGGGCAGTGCAGAAGCAGGGCCGGGGCAGTTCAGGAGCAGGGCCGAACGGGGCCTATAACGGGGCCGTACGGGGCCTATAACGGGGCCGTGCGGGGCCGATAACGGGGCCTGACGGGGCCTATAAGGGGGCCATACGGGGCCGTACGGGGCCTATAACGGGGCCTGACGGGGCCTATAACGGGGCCGCACGGGGCCGAGAACGGGGCCTTGCGGGGCCTATAACGGGGCCTGACGGGCCTTACGGGGCCTTAAACGGGGCCAAATGGGGCCTGACGGGGCCGTACTGGGCCTCTAACGGGGCCTGACGGGGCCGTACGGGGCCTCTAACGGGGCCTGTCGGGGCCTAACGGGGCCTTAAACGGGGCCGAACGGGGCCTGACGGGGCCTTACGGGGCCTTACGGTGCTAACGGGGCCTTACGGGGCCGTAATCCGCGCCCTAAACGGGGCCAAATGGGGCCTGACGGGGCCGTACGGGGCCTCTAACGGGGCCTGTTGGGGCCTAACGGGGCCTTAAACGGGGCTGAACGGGGCCTGACGGGGCCTTACGGGGCATAACGGGGCCTTACGGGGCCTTAATCCGCGCCCTAAACGGGGCCGAAAGGGGCCTTACGGGGCCTAACGAGGCCTTAAGGGGCCTTACAGGACGTGCGCAGGGGCCGTGACGGGCCTCGAAGGGAAGGTGCGAAACGCGCGTCGAGTAGGCAGTGACGAATTTCAGTGGTGGGCCCTTTTTAAAAAATTCTCGAAACTAGCTCTATACCATGTGAGAAGGATTTGACGAAAAGAATGATTGAATTAGGGAATGAGAAGGGTACAAGTAGGAAACACATAATTGTTGTACCCTCTAAGGACTACCCCACTACAGCCTAGACCGACTATAGTAAATATATGTTTGACAGTACTGGCCCTGGAGGTGCTAGTGCTGGTGTTCCTGGAGTTGGCCGTGCTGGAGGTACTGGTGCTGGAGGCACAGGTGCTACTAGAGGTACTGGAGGTGCTGCTGTTGTGGGTGCTGTTGCGGGTGGTCCTTTCTCACGTCGACAGGAGCCTCTCTCGCCGGAGCGGCTTCGCGAGTGGGCTGTCCGGTGGGGCAGCCCCGGTGGTGGGGCTGGACGTATTGGAGCTGCATGTACAGGAGGTACTGGCTCTAGAAGTGCTAGTGTTGGTGTTCCTGGAGTTGGAGGTACTGGAGGTGCTGACACTGGAGGTACTGACACTGGAGGTGGTGACACTGGAGGTGCTACTGGAGGTACTAGAGTTGGTGGTGCTAGTCGGCAGGAGTTGCTCTAGCCGCAACAGCTTCACAAGTGGGCTGTCCGTTGGGGCAGTCCCGGTGGTGGAGCTGGAGGTACTAGTTCTGGGGGTGCTGATCCAACTGGAGCTTGAGGTTTTGGGGGTATGACTACTCAGCCGCAGCCGCCTGCGCTTTGTCACCTTCTCAGTCTCCCGCCTGCTGCTGCTGAGTTCCCGGTTGCTGGTACTACTCCTCCGTTACTGTTCCCACCGACTGACCAGTCTCAGCCACAGCTACTGCCTGGCTCCCCGCTGCCTGCTCCTGCTACTCACACTGAGGTGACTGAGTCCCTGACTGAGCGTCGTGAGCCTAAGACTCGTGCTTCCACACCTGATCGTGCTCAACATGTTGCCTGTCCTCGTGCTCCAGCTGTGCCAGGTACTCACCGTATGGCACTTCGTCCTTCCTCTGTACCACAGCGTGTTGTCATGCCGTCACCTCCTACATCTTCTCTTCCTCACGTTCCTGACCCTGAGTCTGACCTTGTCCGTAGTGCCAGTCCGACTCTCACTCGTCTCCTTGCCATGGTTGTGACTTACCCTTCCTTTGAGTCTGCTGCTGTGTCTGCCTTAGTTGTTGAGCTCGTCGACTTTGCTGTTTTGTGCCGCCTTGATTACGCTGCGAGTCTTGTTTTTTCTATTCCTAACCTCTGTCCGTTGGGGGTGAGTTTGCCCTTGGCTGTGACGTCCTTGAGGACAGGCAGTTTGAGCTGGAGTGCCTAGCGGCCGCTGCACCTCATCTTCGCATCCACGCTACTTTGCCTTTAGGGAGACTTGGATGCACAAGACATCCCGACCCCGCGCTCTTACGCAGAGGCGATCACAGGTCCGTACTCCTCCCACTGGCAGATAGCCATGGACGCAGAGATGGCTTCCCGGAAGTCCACAGGCACCTACATCGACGAGGTTCCCCCACCTGGGGCGAACATAGTCGATGGCATGTGGATTTTCAGGGTGAAGCGGCCGCCGAGGTCTCCGCCTGCCTTCAAGGCGCGTTATGTTGCACGAGGCTTGAATCAGCTTGAGGGGGTCAACTTCTTCTAAACCTTCTCCCCCACCCCGAAGATGACCACTCTTTGGATGCTAGTGCACGTTGCAGCACAGCGCGACTACAAGCTGCACTCCCTCGACTTCCCGACAGCTTTCCTCCAGGGCTGCCTTCACAAGGCTATCTGGTTGCGCCACCCTCGTGGCTTCACTAGGTCGTTTCCTGAGGGTACTCAGTGGATTCTTCGGCGACCAGTCTACGGTCTGCGTCAGGCGCCCCGTGAGTGGCACGACACACTAAGGACTACACTTGCGGCTCTTGGCTTCGCTCCCTCGACTGCTGACCCTTCGCTGTTCACAGACACTTCTCTGCCACCGTTCTACGTTCTCGTGTACATAGACGACTTGGTTTTTGCTACTGCTGACACAGAGGCACTGGCCCTAGTGAAGGCGGAGCTGTAGAAGAGACACACGTGCACAAACCTGGGAGAGTTGCGGAACTATCTTGGCTTGCAGATTACTCGGGACAGACCACGGCGCACCATCACCCTGACTCAGTCACACATGGTGCAGCAGGTCCTTCAGCACTTCGACTTCTCGTGGTCCTCGCCACAGTCCACTCCTCTAGCTACAGGCCACTCGCTCTCAGCTCCACCTTCGGACGAGTCCGTAGAGCCGAGTGTTCCGTACCCAGAGCTTGTGGGTTGCCTCATGTACCTGATGACGTGCACACGACCTGACCTCGCGTGCCCTCTCAGCCTCCTGGCTCGCTACGTGGCTCCCGGTAAACATCGAAAGGTGCACTGGGATGCTGCGAAGAGGGTACTGCACTAGTTATGCAGTACATCGGGCATGGGGCTTGTGCTTGGAGGACAGGGTTCATTTTTTCTCACCGGTCACTCAGACGCTTCTTGGGTTGACGACCAGACGACTCACCGGTCGACACAGGGGTACAGCTTCAGCCTCGGCGCCGGTTCTGTCTCGTGGAGGTCCATGCGCTCGTCTTTTGTGCTTAGTCCCAGCTGTGAGGCCGAGATCTACGCTGGGGCTATGGCCGCACAAGAGCTCCGGTGGCGGACCTACCTGCTGACCAACTTGGGTGAGCGGCCTCGTTCTCCTCCAGTTCTGTACGTCGACAACAAGGCCATGATTGCCTTGTGTCAGGACTAGAGGCTGGAGCACAGAACGAAGCACATTGCTCTCCGTTACTTTCTCATGCGAGAGCTGCAGTAGTGTGGTCACCTTCATCTTGCTTACGTGGCCACACAGGCCAACACTGCTGATGTCTTCACCAAGGCCCTTGGGTCTAGTGATCATCAGCGTTTCTGCACTGCTCTTGGGCTTGTGCCCACTCTGCCTCACCTGCTTGTCTCTTGATATTGCCTTGCACTTGTTGTACTCTGATATATATGATTATACCTGCATGTTTGCACTTGCTAGGTTGTGATCAGTGTACTGCAATTGCTATAATAAACTTCGCATGTGAACTGGCCTTGTGGCCGCTTGCTTGTGCTCAGAATATGTGGTGATCTTGAGATCCACCCTCAGCTTTGCTTAGCCTTGTTCTCTTGCTTGACTGGTCTTGTGACCGTCCATTGTGTTTGCTATCCCCCACTTTGCCTATGGGGGTGTGTCAAATTATGTTTGTATGTCTCTAAGCTACAGTGGGGCATTCTCTAGTGAGTACAACCCTTTAGAGTTTCATACTTGTACTCATCTTCCTGCTCAATGCAACCATTCCTGCATAGTTGATTCTGACAAGGGCGATGGATGTGGCGATCACTGGAGTGAGCGGCAAGAGCGCGGCGGGGCCGAAGGTGAAACGCGCGAGTTTGGAGGACTTTTATGAAGAGGAGTGACACTCGGCAAAGCATGCGGCCGACGAGGCGATTTGCCTCTACTTCGCGCGGATGCGCATGGCAGAGCGTCAGTGCGATCAACCCCTCTTCATCAACATGTTTCTAGCCGTCGCCGCTGCCGGGAGCAGCTACGTCCCCACCAAGCGGGACCACGTAGGAGGCGTCGGACAGCTGGAGTAAAAGAAACGGATTGAGAAGGGGTTGGCGCATGTTACCAAGACGTGGAAGGAGACGGGCGTGACGATCTCCAGCGACACGATGATAGACACGAGCGGGCTCGCCTAGATGAACATTCAGTGCATCAACGAAACTGGTGATGTCTTCTCTGTAGCGGTTGACTGCCACATGGAGATGAAGAGTGGCGCGTACGTTGCCGGCATCCTGCTGACGATTATCCATAAGATCAGACCAGAGCACGTTGTCGCGCTTTGCATGGATGGCAGCAGCAACTACGCGTCTACTTGCAAGTTGATGCAGCTCGAGTGGCCGCATATCGAGGTCGTCCCCTGTGCTACCCACGTGCTGGACTTACTGGAGGAAGACATCGGCAAGACGGAGTGGGCGCATATAGTGGTTGATCGAGCGAACGCCATGATCACATTCCTCCGTATCCACCAGTGGACGCGCGCCTTCCTGCGGAGTCCCCAACTGCACGGCACTAAAGTGCTGCAGGCGTTGCGACCGGAGGGCAGTCGTTTTGGGTCACAGTACATCGCAGTGTATTGTCTTTGCGAGCTTTGCCCGTAGCTGATGCAGATGGTGGTGCACGACGATTGGAAGGCGAGGGGGAAGAAGGCGACAGCGGAGCAGTTCGAGGGATGGGTGATTGATGAGGTGTGGTGGAAGAAGGTAGCCTTCTTTGTGGAGGTTATGGAGCTGCCGGTGGCAAGGAAGACGGATTTGGTGGCAAAGGGGATGATTTTAGTGATCTACGACATCATGCTGCAGCTCATGGAGGAGTTGACGACGTTGCTGGAGGGTGAGGAGTGTTGCCGGAGTGAGGAGGATAAGGAGGAGGTGCAGGATCACTTGAAGACTCGCTTGGACAGCAGTATGGCATGCCCCCTTAACGTGGCTGGCCGAATTCGTATGGCATGCCCCCTTCACGTGGCTGATCGAATTTTGAATCCGGCCAACTAGGCGGAGGGGATTTCCCTTAGAGATGCCGAGTGCACCAGGGTGGTGAAGGCGTGGTTGACGTGCACGAAGACCTTCATCGACAAGTACTCGAAGAATTCCAAGAAGGGGTCGTCGAAGAGTTTGCAAGAGGGGATGTTGGCTTACATTAACAGTGAGAAGAGCTTCGGGACAGAGGAGGAGCGGGATATGAGGAGCTGCAAGAGGGGAAGGGGGACATGCTGGCGTGGTGGCAGCATCACGACTTTGAGTATGCCGACCTGGCTGGCCTTGTGTGCCGTGTGTTGTCCGAGCCCGTTTCTGCCGCCTCGTGCGAGCGGAACTGGGTTGTTTAGGATGGCATGTATACGACACGCAGGAACAGGCTCGGGTCAGAGAAGGTGCGCGACCTTGTGTTCGTTGCGCACAACTAGAATGTTGTACACAACCACCACAAGGCCGCGGCTGTTGCAGGGTCTAGTGGGGAGGGAAGGAGAGGGGCGGGGGGGGAGGGGGAGGGATCATGGAAGGGAACATTCCCACCCCCTTCCGCCTCGAGGGGTACAAGTTGGAGGAGGATAGGGAGGTGGAGGTAGATGAGGACGACGTGCGTGTGGATGAGTACGAGCAGGAGGGCGAGCACGGCGATGAGAGCGAGATGGTGTGATTGTTGTAGTATGTTTATTGCTAGAGTGCTTAAGCAAATACTGGACCAATTATGACTTTTGGGAAACTTATATCATGGGATATATTTTTTTCTTAAATGTATGCTATATATCCTTCTCCCCTCCTCCCCATGCCCTATGTGGGGTTTTTTTTGCTTGCTCGTACGCTTTTTTTACCTTGCCCAGCCCTGCGTCTTTTAAGCGTCTCAGGGAGACGTAAAACTAAGTCCTGCGTCTAAGACCCTCACGCAAGACGCATCTTTCTCCACATAGCTCTTGGCCACAAACTACTCATGCAGCTGGAGACTATCTAGCCCAACCTCGATCAATCAAAGATCTGAAAAATCTTTTGAAAACACGAACAAAAAAACTCTAAAATATACGCTTTTGTTCAATGAGATGTTTTTCAAGCACATCTCGAATGTTTCCGCTTCACTGTCCCTTGCCCCGTTCCACATGAACATCTGTGACTACCAGAGATTATTAAAGTTGGACACCTTAGCTGTTATGTTGTGTCAGCAGAGGGCGAGAAAATTGTTCTTGTTAATATTTATTTATTAATAATGCATTTAACTCATGGGTGTTGTTGTTCTTTGGAGTTTGCAGTTTCCACCATGTCTTCATTTTTCCCAAGAGTACGTTTTAACCAGCTGTTATAGTCTAAGTTGTGCCAAACAAGGTC
This sequence comes from Closterium sp. Naga37s-1, assembly GCA_947471745.1. Classification (NCBI taxonomy): domain Eukaryota; kingdom Viridiplantae; phylum Streptophyta; class Zygnematophyceae; order Desmidiales; family Closteriaceae; genus Closterium; species Closterium sp. Naga37s-1. The sequence goes on from CANJKZ010000960.1 coordinate 798,142, forward strand.
TAAAGCTCTTGCAAAAAACCAAAGCAAAATTCAAGGGCCAAATCAATGGTTTGAAAAGCCACAATGGGCCAACATGTGTCACAATTGCATGTCCTCATCACACAAATATATCAAGAAAGCGCACCAAGGCATCCTTCCGTAAAGGAACAATGTGCATGAGGAGGCGTAGGATGCAGCTTACATCAATCACTGCATAACCATCCAAACTTTTTGGGGGTGGTAGATGCTTGCATCCCGTTGACGGGCAATGTCATCATTTATCTAAGTTGCACCATTCACTGCATGCCATGCACCCCATACACATGGGCCCTGTTTGATAGGATATAGTTGCGTACCAGGCAACTATTTGGGGTGTAGAGCGTCGCACAAATAGGGACAAATTGCAAGGGAAAAAAAGCGCCGGCAATGCAATCATTGGTGCCGATCATTGCCGGCAACAAAAACGACGGGAAGAAGTGTAATACCTGAACCTCAACGGTGGAACCAGTTCCCACGGTCTGCGTCCGGAATAATGTGCCGCAACAAAATAAATAAGCTAGAAAATATACTGCGTGGTTCATTTCGGTTCCAGCCCACGTGAACTGTGATGCATGGAATTGGCATGCTAGCAGCAATTTCGGTTCCTGCCTTCCCTGTTCGCACTGGTCGTCGCGTTCCTCGTCTTCGTCCTCTTCCTGTCCCCGCCACACACGCTATGACACTTCGTCCTTCCTCTGTTCCTCTACGTGTTCCTCTGCCACCTCCTCCTGAGTCCTCTCTTCCTGCTGTCCTTGACCCTGAGTCTGACCTTGCTCGTGCTACTAGTCCCACTGTCTCTCGTCTCCTCGCCACTGTAGTCACTGACCCTTCCTTTGAGTCCACAGCTGCGTCTGCACTGGATGCTGAGCTCGTTGACTTTGCTGCTGCCTCTCGGCTAGACTATGCCACTGCTCTTGTTGCTGAGTCTGAGTCTGCCAGTCCTCCGTCCGTCAAGGATGAGTGTGCTCTTGGCACGGACGTCCTTGAGGACGGGCAGGAGGACTTTGAGTGTCTTGCAGCTGCTGTACCTCGTTTCGCTTCCATGCTGCTTGCCCCTGAGGGAGACCCGGATGCACCGGACATCCCGACCCCGTGCTCTTACGCAGAGGCGATTACGGGTCCTTAATCCTCTCAGTGGCAGGCAGCCATGAATGCCGAAATGGCATCCTGGAGGTCCACAGGCACATACGTCGATGTTGTTCCCCCGTCTCGGGCGAACATAGTCAATGGCATGTGGATTTTCAGGGTGAAGCGGCCGCCGGGTTCTTCGCCTGCCTTCAAGGCGCGTTACGTTGCTCGAGGCTTCAGACAGCGACAGGGGGTCGACTACTTCCAGACCTTCTCCCCCACCTCGAAGATGACTACTCTTCGGGTGTTGCTGCACGTCGCTTCTCAGCGTGACTACGAGTTACACTCTCTGGACTTCAGTACAGCTTTCTTGCAGGGCAGCCTGCACGAGGAGATCTGGCTGCGCCGCCCACCTGGCTTCACTGTGTCGTCACCTGCAGGTACCCTGTGAAGCATCCGGGGCCCAGTCTACGGTCTCCGCCAGGCGCCTCGCGAGTGGCACGACATACTGAGGACTACACTTGCGGCTCTGGGGTTTGCTCCTTCTACTACTGACCCGTCGCTGTTTCTACGCACCGACACGTCGCTGCCGCCGTTCTACGTCCTAGTGTACGTCGACGACCTCGTCTTTGCAACTGCTGACACTGAGTTACTGACCCTTGTGAAGTCGGAGCTGCAGAAGAGACACACTTGCACTGACCTGGGTGAGCTGCGCAGCTATCTTGGCTTGCAGATCACCCAGGACAGAGCACGGCGTGCCATCACATTGACTCAGTCACACATGGTACACCAGATCCTTCAGCGCTTTGGCTTCCAGTTCTCCTCGCCACATCCCACTCCTCTGTCTACCGGCCACTCGCTCTCAGCTCCACCTTCGGACGAGTCCGTAGAGCCGAGTGGTCCGTACCCAGAGCTTGTGGGTTGCCTCATGTACCTGATGACGTACACACGACTTGACCTCGCGTACCCTCTCAGCCTCCTGGCTCGCTACGTGGCTCCCGGTAGGCACCGAAAGGTGCACTGGGATGCTGCGAAGAGGGTACTGCGTTACTTGTGCAGTACGTCGGGCATGGGGCTCGTGCTTGGAGGACGGGGTCCAGTTGTCCTCATTGGCCACGCAGACGCTTCTTGGGTTGACGACTCAGCTACGCAGCGGTCGTCACAGGGTTACACCTTCAGCCTCGGTTCCGGCTCTGTTTCCTGGCGGTCTACCCGCTCGTCTTCGGTTCTCAGCTCCAGTTGTGAGGCTGAGATCTACGCCGGGGCCATGGCTGCACACGAGCTACGCTAGCTCACCTGCCTGCTGACTAACTTGGCCGAGCAGCCTCGTTCGCCTCCAGTTCTGTACGTAGACAACAAGGCCATGATTGCGTTGTGTCAGGAGCAATGAACAAAGCACATCACTCTGCAATAATTCCTTGCTCGAGAGTTGCAGCAGCGTAGCCAGCTTTGTCTTGCGTACGTGGCCACTAGGGCCAACACTGCTGATATATTCACCAAGGCAATTCCGCCTGGTGATCATCAGCGCTTCTCTACTGTGTTAGGCCTTGTGCCTACTTTGCCTCACTTGCTCACTGCGTGACTTTGCTCTAAAAAAAAAAAAAAAAAAAAAAAAAAAATCGTGGTGGGCCCTAAAAAAAAGAACGTTCCCACGAGGGAACCTGCTCAGAATACCATGTTTTAATAAGGAAGGAATGAATGACTGAACTAGCAAGCATGTGGGTATAAGTAGGAAACCTAAAAGTGTTGTACCCTATATGAACTACCCCACTACAGCCTAGATAGACTATAGCATATAAGTTTGACAAAGGCGTGGCAGAACGGATGAACAGAACTCTCCAGAACACCATGCGCAAACTGTTGCGTGGCATGCGACTGCCCAGCCACCAGTGGTCTGAGGCGATGGACCACGCTGTCATGCTGCACAACTTGCTCTCGTCATCATCGCTCCCGAACAACGCATCGCTGTGGACAGGAAAACTGGGCAACACAAAAATGTTACGAGTCTTTGGGTGCATGGTACAGTACCGACCGCACACTGCAAGAGCCGGAAGATTTTCACAACGCGCACAGTGGGGGCTACACCTGGGCATTGAAAAGCATTACAACGCATGGAAGATTTTCGATGTCCACTCGAAGGAAACAGTAGCAGCACGTGATGTCATTTTCTACGAGCGACTCACACTTCAAACGTACTTGGACAACCTAGCAGCAAATCGAGACCTCACGGGTGGCTTCCGTGGCAACCGAGCCTTCGCTTCAGCAGCAGACGAAGCTGATTGGGACGAGCAGAACGTGGACGGAGCTTCGGAGGAAGCCGGACCTCTCCCGTATTGCTCAGTGGACATCCCCATGGACAACGATAACCCTCGTGAAAGTGTCAACGCCGAAACCTACTTTGACTTCGCTGACACCAGTTACATTACACCCCAACCGGTCGACACCAACGTCTCCGAACGCATAGGACCCAACTTCCTCCCAGATCCAGAAGCGGGAGATGAAGCAGCTTATCCCAAGGACGCAAATCTCCCCCGCTACACACAGAGTGGACTGCAGATACTGGGACTCGTCACCCCTGTCCACGGAGCAGCACCGCCTAAGGAGCCTGCCAACATTCAGCACGCTCTGGGGGGGGAACACAGGGAAAAATGGCGCGAAGCCATGGATAGAGGGTTAAAGGCGCTGCGAGAACGCAACACCTGGAAAGTCGTGCCTATCGGAGTGGCACGCAACAAGACCATTCTCACGGGAAAATGGGTTTTCCGCATGAAAACAAAAGCCGACGGAACAATCGACAAATTCAAGGCACGCTGGGTCGTGCATGGCTTCGACCAAGAGCAAGGACGAGACTTCACGGAAACATTTGCACCAGTTAGCCGACATACCTCACTGCGGATTCTCCTTGCGATAGCCGCCATGAACCGGAAGAAACTTCGACAAATCGACGTCGCCAACGCATTCCTCTACGCCCCCGTCGATGCTGAGATCTTCGTTGAACTCCCGCACGGGTCAAACGCAGACCCCAACCAAGTCTGTCAGCTGGAAAAGTCGTTGTATGGGATCAAACAAGCCCCGAGACTGTGGCAGCAGCATCTTCACGACCGCCTAATCCGCATCAGATTCCTCCAACTACCGCACGACCAAGGGATGTACCGACTCACTAAGGGGACTGACTACATCCTACTCATCGTCTACGTAGACGACCTCCTCTACATAGGCTCCACCAACGACATAACGACCTGGTTTGAAGGGGAGATGCACCGGGATCTCACACTCACCGACGCGACTACCGTGACACAGTACCTTGGACTCAACATACAAGACGGCGACAACGCAATCTACCTCAGCGCCGAAAAATACACGGACACCATCGCTAAACGATTCAGACTTACTCCAACTGCCATCACCACGCCATACCGCTACACCGACGGAAATCGCAAAGTCTCCGCCCTACTCAAACCCGCCGGCATTCGCGACTACCAACGAAAGTTAGGCTGTCTACTCTTCGCAGCCGTTACCTGCCGACCGGATTTATCTTACTCAGCTATTCAACTCGCTACCTACCTCAAGAAGCCTGAAGCAGAGCACATGACGGAGCTCGACTGTGCACTTCACTACCTCGTCAGCACCCCAACGATCGGACTAACCTACCACAAGACCGGAACTACGACACCTAAGTTAATCGGCTACGTCGACGCGGATCACGCTGGAGACTCCGACAACAGACGATCTCGAACTGGCTACATCTACCGACTCGAACCTATCGGCCCTATCTCATGGCAGTCGAACAAGCAAGAGATAATCGCTCTCTCCTCAGCTGAAGCAGAATACATCGCACTCTGCTCAGCCACCAAGGAAGGACTAAATCTTCGCGAATTGCTGGAAGAAGCAAAATTGGCTCAGTTACCCAGCTTCTCCCTCTTCTGCGACAATCAATCGGCCATTCGCATAGCGAACAAAAATGGGTCCGCGAATCAAACGAAGCACATCGCCCTCCGGTACTTCTTCGTGAAAGACGAAATCGAGAAGGGAAGACTCGAGTTATCCTACTGTCCCACATCCGAGATGGCAGCCGACTACTTGACCAAGAAACTCGGAAAAACAGAAGTTCGAGTACTGCATGCTGCTGACTGGACAAGGACACGTCATCAGCAGCGACACTCCAGAGCGAAGGGGAGTGTTGGAAACAAATAACTTCACGCTTCTGAAGTAATCGAAGTATCGACACAAAACGGAGCAGACTACAAGCGAAACAACACGCGAGTCAATAAAAGCAACTGCTGGAGGTTACGCAAAGGTCAAAGGTCGCTGACCTTTGACCTGACGAAAAATGCAGTGCGACAGCAAGGACACATAACTGACTCGATACTGAGCAGTTACCCGAGTCGTCACTGTATCGAACCGCAACAGCAGAAACAGTTAAAATAGGATCTTTCATATTCCTCTGTCATCATATAAACGCTTTGTATTCCCGTGCTATCATCAACTTATCTTGTTCTCACACACCAGTGCAAGGTGGTTCAAGTAAATCTTCATTAAACACTTCCGCAACTACAACATTCCTACTTCAACTAGATCTTAGCCTTGAAAGATCCTAAGGGCTATTTCTCAGCCCAACAGTTCTCCCCCACCTTGCCTATGGGGCAGGGCCTCAGATTGCAGGAATTTTACCCTGATTTCCTGAAGTTTGACCCCGGTTTTTTAAAATGACCCTGATCAATCAGCCTTTCTTGTTTTACAACCCTGATGAATCAGTGTTTTTTGTTTTCAAAGATTGAATTTCCAGTGTTTCCTGTTTCATGACACTGACGAGTCAGTGTTGTATCGGAGACGACCCTGAAACCGAAAACTCCGAGATTCTCGCAGTTTTGCGCGCCGTTATCATGCCTGTACCCACCCTGCACCGACGCAACCCTGCGGCTCGCCCAGATACAGCTGAACGGGGAAATTTCGGGCACTTTTGGCAAAACGGCGCAAAGAGATTGGCTGTCCCAGCTGATGCAATATACCGTTGTCACTGTGGATAACCAACACTTGTCATTTCTGGCCATTGATGCGCACAAACACACCTAGTGGCCCAGTGGGCTAGTGGTCGCTCTTGTCCTTTTCACCAAGGCAGGGAGTTCTGGGGCAATCCGCCCAGCCACCCCACGCAGGGGTCTCGTGATTCTGTCATTCGAGCTCTCCAGACTCCACCATCCCTTACAGAAACATCCATCTCTGCAGTCTCCCTGAAGCCTGCTCGGCAGGCTCTCTCTCTCCCGGGGTTTCTAGATACTACTCTGCGATTCAGGAAGGGATAGTGAACGCGCCATGGCGATCACCTGTGAGAACAGCAGCGGTGATGATGACGACGATGCCCTCTACCCCGCCACCGAGATGCTGGAGGCCAGAACGGGTCTAGACTTTCTAGTCTCCGCGCTCTCCCATGAAAAAGAGAAGCAAGCTCCTCTCACTTCAGGAGCATACACTGGTGAAGCGTCTGACCTCTCCCGCGGAGACGATCGCTTCCAGCCCGCGCATACTGCCAAGCCGGCCGTGGCGTCAGCAGCTGGCCCGAGCGTCCGCTTGCCATCTCGTGCCTCGTCGTCGAAGCCTCCGCCTCGTTACAAGCAGGCCGTGCTCCGCTGAGCCGATCCAACCGCTCCTGCCCGTCCTCTCGCTGATGCCGGTGAGTCGGTAAACCCCGTTTCGGCCACTCCATCCAACTCTCAAAAGCCGTCACTAACCACTCTGATTTACGAGGATGCGTTGGACTCGTTCAAGTCCACGTGGTCGTCAGACTACCCATGGCTCATACTCATCAAAAACACTTCTGGTCTGCCTGCGTTCAAGTGCAGATTGTGCATAGACTTTGCAGGTGACGGTGGCAAGTGTGGCAAGAGTGGGCACGATGCAACCGATCTTCAGACCCATGTGCTGTGTCCTGCAGTAGATAGATTAGAAGTTCATTAGAACAGTATTCTGATTTAACTTATTTTAGTTGTTAGTGGTTGTGGATTCCAAGCGTCAGTGTTTTTTTATGACTCACGCTGTTTAATCAGTGTTTTTTTTTTAACAACACTGACAAATCAGTGTTTCCCCACGGGCAACCCTGATGATCAGTGTTACAGCCCCAAGGGTCCCTGAGTGCTCAGGGTCACCCAAAACGAATCTGAGGAACAGCTATGGGGGTGTGTCAATTAGTTAGAATGCTTATATTGTGTAAGCTATAGTGGGGTAGCCCATAAGGGGTACAACCCAATTAGGGTTAGTACTTGTACCAACTTTCTGTTCAATGCATTCATTCTCGTTCTTTAGTTTTGACAGCTTGCTGCTTCCTCCTTTCCGAGTAAAGCTTGCACTGCCTAGTACTGATTTTGGATCTTACAGACATACTATGTGCGTATGTGGCAATTATGACAATCTGTAACTTATGTGTGCAGATCATACCGGACCTACATTTGAGGACATTGAACAAGGACATTCCCTAAACTAGTGAACGGACAACACGCAGGTATGCAGGCCTTCAGCTTTAGAGCACCAACGTGCAGGCTCATCGAGATGAAGGTATTAGTAGCGAGGTATTTGTGCGAAGGAGTATCCTGGGGCTTGTCTCCACGAATAATACGCAATGCGGCTCTCATAAAAGCCTGCAATATTGGCACGGGGATGAAGAAAAAACCAAGGGCAGAAAAAAAGGAGGAACGAATGATGCCAGTCTTATTGAGTGAAGGGGGGGATCGGAGGAGTCGAGGAGCAGACACAGAAACAGAGGTTTGGGTGATAAAGACAGCTACACAGTGGCAGGCAAAGGCACAGAATTCGTTGGTCACTGAAAGGGTGAAACCCAGAGGCGATGCATGCACCCAGAGGCGATGCATGCAAGTAAATGCTTCAGCTGATGCAGTGACTAAATCATGATTTGAGTCGTCTTTAGGAACTATCCGAAGCGGCTCAGATGTGAATGGGACAGAGTGGGGGTGACTAGTGAAACGCCAACGACACGCTATGCGGAGTGAGAGAAAGGGGTGGAGTGGAAGTGGAATAGGGGGTACTGAAATCAGAGCTCTAATGATTGCGTGCACGGACAACGTGAGGGCTGAGTTGTGCTAGTACATATATACATATATATGACAGAATGACGAATGAATCTGAGGAACGTTTCAGCAAACAACAGCAGCAGCACAGCAACAGCAATGGTGACAACACTGAACAGGGAAAGTTAAGGCAAGCCATGTGGCTTGGTGGATACGCCAGCAATAGGTGAGGGGTCGTTAGGCCAAACGAGAGAGGGATGCCATACTAGAGTAGTGGTGGGAGGTTGTAGAAGTCTGGCGAGAGAAAAGGCGAGTGAGTGACGGAGAGGTGAGGATGGTGGACAGGCATGAGGAAGGCTCACCGGGCATGAGCGTGAGGAAGGCGATGGCGAGGCACGTCCACTTCTGCTGCCCGCCAGCCTCCACTTGGCCCGTCTGCATGAGGTAGAACGTTGCTAGCGACGCGCACCCCAGGAACAGCAGGAACAGCGCGAGAAGCACCGATCGCTTTGGTACGCGTCTGTGGATGTCCGGACCAGCGAAGCGGATATCCGCATCATTGGAGCCTCGCGCTCTTCCTGCGATTGGCGGAGGAGCTGCGGATGCGTTCGAGGCGAAGTCGGGAGCAGCTTCGGAGTCTGACGTCGGGACACGCGCATACCTCACGTGGGGTTGGGAGGCCATGGTTACTAACTGCAGACGGTAGGGACACTCAGAGGGGGATCACAGGGATGGGATGAGAAGTATGTGAAAGGGAGGAGACGTTAGGGAAACTCAGAGGGGGAACATGACGCAGAGAGAATGAAAGGGGATACACGAGCCATGCTGAATGTTAGGGGGTGTTTTGAGGCCGGGAGAATGAAACGGGGGCCTTGAGGGCCGTAGGCATTGAAAGGGAGCACACGGTATGGAAATTCAGAGGTGCCCACGTTGCAGGTAAAATGAAAGGGGGCCCCACAAGGTATGGAAAAAGAAAGCGGGAATACGAAGCAGGGAGATTGAAAGGGGGGATGAGGAGGCTAGGAGGAGTGAATGCTGCCAGGTGCGTGCAGATGGGAGAATGCGGCAAGGGCGTGCGGAGTGGAGAATGATGAAGGGCGCGTGCGAATGGCTGAATGCGGCTGGGCGCGTGCCTATCCCATACTGCGGGAATGCGGATACGGATGGGAGAATGCGGCACGGCGCATGCACACGGGAGGCGCGGACGGAAAGGAGGGGATTGGAAACTAGGAGGGAAAAGAGTGGGTGGGAGACGAAGGGAGTAAGGTCCCATGGGTAGTCGCCGACGGAATGGTGCGGCGTCGAAAAGAGCAGGTGAAGGCCGGGGAGGTAGACGAGGGGAGGAAGGAGGGCATGGGTGTCCCTCTCGGAATGGTGTGAAACAGACTCGAGCAGGGAAAGGCGGGTGTTTGCGCCGAAATCAGGTAGGAAAATATTTAGACATGGAGAGGAAGGAGCAAACGCGATTCGGATGGTAATGCGTGTTCGCCCAACTCCGTGAATGCGGCCTGCATGTCGTTACACGGCCCTGCCCTTTATGCAGGTGCGCGAAATGGGCTGGTGCTGAGGTTCCGTTATAAAATTGTTATTTCCTCTCACCTGCGCGTCACGGTATGTGTCTCTCTCGGGAATGTCAGGAAGGTCTCGCTCGGGCCAAATGTGACGGGATGTGTACGCTGATGTGTTCACGTCGGCGTGGACATGGGCCAATCAAGGGCTGGTATGTCCGCTATCCCCAACCGTTGCGCGACTAACCCTAATCCGACAAAACCGCGTGGCCTTAGTAATGTAGTGACCTAAATTGGCGGCAGAGGCTATTATGCTCGACGTCGCGCTGTGACAATGTCGGCTATTATGCTCGACGTCGTGGTTGATGGATTTTTCAAAATCCAGAGAGTGTCGCTGCTACAGTGGTATCGGGTGGCGACATTTTGCCGAGAAGCATTCCACGTGATTCAGCGGCCTGGATGTCAACAGGGTAACACCCAACCAGCACGTTCGCCCTTCGTTCGTCTTTGTGGTTACTCTGCGAAGAGGTGAAGCTTGAGAACCGCTGTGCACCGTCTGGCATCGTCTTGCGCCACGACGGATGAACTGAAAACGAACTTGCTAGACCTGCCATTGGGAAGATTGAACCGATACAAGACACAGTTGCGCCCGTGAACAGTGTTGTGCGCGGTGAAGTCGTGTTATGAGTTGTAAAAGAGAGTGCGCAGTTTAACGAATAACGAGAAGTGATTGAACATACTGTTTATAAAATGAAGGTACATGCTTATATAGTGAGTAGGCTAGCTAGGAGGGAACTTCGGGTGAGTGAGGTTGGGTGCAGGTTTGGCGAAGAGGAAAGCCGAAGGCGACGCGAGGAGGCTCGGCATCGTTGATGTCGGCCAAACGTGCAGAGTCTGAAAATCGGGGCTGTACGCAAAGCAGTCAACCCCGATAAGGAATTCGGGAAAATTCCTTACACTACCCCCCCCTTTAAGCCAGGTGGTCAATATCCGCGGCACGCTTGCGGGCGAGATAATCAACAACAAGCGAGGAGTCTGCAAGCGAAGCGGATGGTACCCACGTGTCGTCCTCACTGGTGCGGTCAGTCCAGCGAATTAAAAAATCCACGTGGCGGCTGGCGGCATCCAGGCGAACACGATGCGCCAAGATCTTGGACGGGTCAAGGTATCAGAAACAGCAGTTGAAAGTTAGAAACAAGAAAGAGGGGTTTCACTAGCAGGCAGTTGAGTACATATAGGAAACCCTAAATTGGGCTGTACTCGCTATTGAGTACCCCACTGCAGGCTAGACAAATATAACATTCTGACACACCCCCATAGTCAAAGTGGGGTATGATCAGCACAACAAGCAAAGCAAAGCAAGCTCAGGGTGGATCACGACGTCACCACACAATCTGAGCACAAGTACAAGGAGCAGCAGTTTATAGTTCACAAATATAAGCAAAGCTAGAGGTAGTCACAGACGGTAAGTGAGAAGGGGGAGGGACTGTGAGAGGAGAGGAGATAGGAGACGACGGGAGAAGCAGTAGATACACGGGCAACAGGAGCGGCGCGCACTGTGGCTACCGGAGATTGTAGCCTCCGGACTACTGGAGTAACTGGCTCTGCGGCTAACTCTGAGCGGTAGGAGCAACGGACCCACGGGCGACTGGCGCAGCAGGCTCGCTGGGCTACCGGAGATTGTAGCCTCCGGACTACTGGCGCTGCTGACGACACAACGGCTACCTCCCTTCAACCTCCCCCACTGTCGCACCCCCCTTTCACACACCCCCTGCTGCACCTCTAACACTACTCACACTCCACCCCCTAGTACCACTCCGTCGGCTCCCACATACCCACCCCCCTCAGCGGCAGCTGCAGCAGTGGGAGACGGAGGAGGAGGAGGAGCAGGGGAGGCCGCACACACCCTTCACCCCCATACTCGCCACCCCCAAACCCCAACACAGGGCAGGGCCGCAGCAGGGGCGGCATCAGGGCAGGGCCGCGACGAAGACGGGGGCAGGGCCTGTCAGATATATATGCCTTAGCCTGTGTAGGCTGTAGTGGGGTAGACACTAAGGGGTACAGGTTTCATATTTGTATCTCACACTTTCCTAGTTCATCTCATTCCTGTTTCTTCACATAGTAAAGAGCGGGTTCCCTCATGGGACCGTTCCTTCCTAAGGGCCCACCATAAGATTTTTTTTTTTTTAAGCTGCCCGAAGCGAGTCTCGCGCCCTGCCCTAATTTTTTTTTCGCGGCCCCTACGTGGCCCCTTCGTCGCCTAGCGCGCCCCTACGCGGCCCCTACACGGCCCCTACGCCGCCCCTAACGGCCCCGTCGCCTAGCGCGCCCCTCACGGCCCCGTCGCCTAGCGTGCCCCTACGCGGCCCCGGCGCCTAGCGCGCCCCTACGCGACCCCTGACGCGGCCCCTACGCGGCCCCTACGCGGCTCCTGCGCCGCCCCTACGCGGCCCCGTACCTGACGCGGCCCCGTACCTGACGCGGCCCCGTACCTGACGCGGCCCTGCCCCTACGCGGCCCCTACGCGGCCCCTACGCGGCCCCTACTCGGCCCCTACGCGGCCCCTACGCGGCCCCTACGCCGCCCCTACACGGCCCCGTCGCGGCCCCGTACCTGACGCGGCCCCTACACGGCCCCTCCGCGGCTCCTGCGCCGCCCCTACGCGGCCCCTACGCGGCCCGTACGCGGCCTCTACGCCGCCCCCTACCTGACCTGCCTCGGCCCCGTCCCGGACCTGCCCCGGCCCCGACCCTGTCCCGGACCTACTCCGGCCCTGTCGCGGCCCTGTCCAGGACCTGCCCCGGCCCCGACCCTGTCCCGGCCCCGTTGCTGCCCCGTCCCGGACCCTGCTCGGCCCCGACCCTGTCCCGGCCCTGTCACGGCCCCTACCCAGTCCCGGACCTGTCGCAGCCCTGCCCCGGCCCTCCCTCGACTCTGCCCCTGGTAAGAGCGTAGCAAGGCCGAGCCGCCCTGCTTTCCCGAGCCGCACTGCTTTGCCGAGCCGCCCGGCCGAGTCGCGCTGTCCTACCTAGCTCAGTTGCACTGCTGCCACTGCTAGTCTGCTGCTGCTCCTATCATGGCTAGTCCTAGTCTTCTTACCTTTGATGCTGAGGGTCGAGCGGTTGACTTCGATGTCTGGCTAGATGATCTGCAGCTTTTCCAACAGTGCGATAGCAAGGATGGTCTCTCCCTGTTCGATCTGGCGCCTCTACTGCCCCTGATGCTGATGCTGACAGTACTGTTCGCTCGCAGTGGCTCACGCGCGATGCTGCTGCCCGCCTTGCTGTGCGTAGTCACCTACCGTCTACTGAGCGCGCGCACTTTAGTCAGTACAAGAGTACTAAGACTCTGTACGACGCTGTAGTTGCACGCTACTCTTCCCCTGCCACTGCTGCGCTTAGCCGCCTCATGCTACCGTACCTGTTCCCTGACCTCGCCGCTTTTGCCACAGTCACTGACCTCATTACGCACCTCCGCACTAGTGACACTCGCTACCGCGCTGCGCTTCCTGCTGAGTTCTGCGCCCAGAACCCCCCCCCCCCATGTACATCACCCTCTACTACCTAGTCACTCGACTCCCTGACACTCTTCGCTCGGTCAGGGACCACTTCCTCTCTCTTTGCCCTACCACCCTCACTGTCGACCTCCTCGAGGAGCGCCTCCTTGCAGCAAAGACTAGTATTACCGCTGTAGGAGCCTCTCGTGGTGACCCCCGTACCCCTTTCTTTGAGGGGTGCTCCCCCGTTCCTCTTTTGCCCTCCGTTGCCTCTGCTGCTGCTGTCGACCTTGTTGGCACCGAGTCGGTCAGCGCTGCGTCTGCTCCTAGTGAGAGGCGCCGCACCAGCAAGGGCAAGCGGGGCAAGGGCGCTGGAGGAGGTGGTGGGGGCGGCGGTAGTGGCGGTGGAGGCGGAGGAGGGGGTTGGGGTGGGAGTGGTGGCAGAGGTGGGGGCTTCGGTGGCAGCGGTGGAGGTGGAGGCGGCGGTGGCGGTGGCGGGAGGGGTGGAGGAGGCGGAGGCGGCGGCGGCGGAGATGGAGCTGGCAGAGGCAGAGCTGTGCAGCGGGGACCCCAGCAGCAGCACCGCTCTCGTGAGACCCCGTTGCCCCAGCAGCTTCGTGAGTGGTACGCGGGGCGCCAGGGGTCTGGGGGTGCTGGTCCCTGTACTTATGTCCTGCGCACCGGCGACCGCACTGGAGAGCAGTGTGGCGGCCTGCACGCCACCCAGCGCTGCTTCGGTCGCCTGACTGACGCCTGGCGTGCCCAGTTCCCGGACGCCACTGAGATCCCTCGTTGGGGTGATCTGCTCAAGTCGGGTGTAGCTATCTTTGATCTTGACTTTGATGCTATTCTTGCTGCCATGTATGCTGTGTCTATTAGTGCTGAGGGTGACTGTTACGTGTGTGTTCCGCCTGACCCTGGTATTGAGGCTGCTGCTCTAGGTGCTCGTGAGTCTGCTGCTCCAGGTGCTAGTGAGTCTGCTGCTCTAGGTGCTGGTGAGTCTGCTCTCTCAGGTACCGCGTCGGCTCAGCTCTTGCACACCTTCACCCTCGACTCGGGTGCCTCCCGCTCCTTCTTTCGAGACAGCACCACCCTTACGCCGCTCAGTCGGCTGGTTGCGGTCTCCCTGGCAGACCCCTCTGGGGGTCCTGTTCTTGCTCGCTACTCCACTGTCCTCCCGTGTCCCGCGGCACCGTCCGGCTCCCTGTCTGGTCTCTACCTCCCCTCGTTCTCTACGAACTTGGTGAGTGGTGCTGACCTTCAGGATGCAGGGGTTGACCAGTTCACTCCTGCGAGTCAGCGAGTGACCCACTGCTCGTGTGCTCAGACGGGCCGCCACTTGGCCACGTTTACCCGTCGACCGGGGTCGAGCCTGTACACACTGACCACAGAGTCTCCCCCGGTTGCTGCGTCTGGTCAGGTAGCTGCGTCGAGTCAGGTGTTTGCTGCAGCGTCTCGGTCAGGTCCTGAGTCTGCCCCCTGCTCGTGTCGCCTCCTGTCCCACCAGACCCTCCTCTGGCACCACCGCCTTGGTCACCCCTCCTTGCCTCGTCTCCGAGGCATGGCCTCCCGTGTCCTTGTCTCTGGTCTCCCCCGGTCCCTCCCTCCCCCTCCCCCGGGGCCTGCCCCTACCTGCGTTCCCTGCGTCGAGGGGCGGCAGCGCGCCGCTCCTCACTCCTCCGAGTTTCCCCCGACAGAGGCTCCGCTGCAGACTCTTCACATGGATGTGTGGGGCCCAGCCCGCGTCCGTGGACAGGGTCACGAGCGTTACTTCCTGCTGGTGGTTGACGACTACTCGCGTTACACCACAGTCTTCCCCTTGCGCAGCAAGGGTGAAGTCACTGAGGTGTTGATCGACTGGATCCGCGTTGGTCGTCTCCAGCTCAGAGAGCGTTTCGGCTCGGACTTTCCTGTTCTGCGTCTCCACTCCGACAGAGGCGGAGAGTTTTCCTCCGACCTTCTGCGAGCCTTCTGTCGTGCGGAGGGCATCCGCCAGACGTTCACGCTTCCGGCCTCTCCAAAGCAAAATGGGATTGCTGAGCGCCGCATTGGCATGGTCATGGATGTCGCTCGTACGTCCATGATCCATGCGGCTGCTCCCCATTTTCTGTGGCCGTTCGCGGTTCAGTACGCGGCGCATCAGATCAACCTTCAGCCCCGGGTCTCCCTGCCGGAGACCTCCCCTACTCTGCGGTGGACGGGGAAGGTTGGTGATGCGTCTGCGTTCCGTGTCTGGGGATCTCGAGCTTTCGTCCGAGACTTGTCTGCGGACAAGCTGTCCTCCCGTGCTGTTCCTTGCGTCTTCCTCGGCTTTCCCCCTGACGCGCCTGGTTGGCAGTTTTACCACCCCACCTCGCGTCGTGTTCTGTCCTCCCAGGACGTCACGTTTGACGAGTCGGTTCCGTACTACCGTCTCTTCCCCTACCGCACTGCCCCCCTCCCCCCCTCGCCGCTCTTCCTCGCTCCAGGTCCCCCCCAGGTAGACCCCCTCCCCCCTCAGGGTCTTGCCCCCTCAGGTGTGTCCCAGGCAGATGCAGTCGAGCCTGTCGAGGTAGCTGCTGACTCTGGTGCGTCTGGGGGTGCTGAGCCTGAGCGTGCGGAGCCTGGGGGTGCTGGGTCTGGGGGTGCTGAGCCTGAGCGTGCGGAGCCTGGGGGTGCTGGGTCTGGGGGTGCTGTGCCTGAGCGTGCGGAGCCTGGGGGTGCTGCTTCTGGGGGTGCTTAGCCTGGGGTTGCTGGGAGTGGGGGTGTGGAGCATGCCGGTGCTGGACCTGGTGGTCCTTCGGGTGCTTTGTCCCGGCGGGAGCTTCCCTCTCCACAGGAGCTGCGCGAGTGGTTTGCTCGCCGCTGGAGCTGTGCTGCTGGAGCTGGAGGTGCTGCCGGTGCTGGAGGTTCTGCTGCTGCTGGAGGTTCTGGAGCTGGAGGTGCTGCTGGAGCCGGTACTGGAGGTTGTGCTTCTGCTGGGGGTGCTGGAGCCACGGGTCCTGGAGGTGCTTGTACTGGAGGTACTGGAGGTGCTGGGCCTGGTGGTGCTCCTGGTGCTGGAGCTACTGGTGGAGCTGGAGCTGGTGGTGCTGCTGGAGTGGGTGCTACTGGAGGTACTGGAGCCGGAGCGGCTGTGACTGCTGGTGGTCCTGCTGGAGCTGGAGCTGCTGGAGGTACTGGAGTTGGTGGTGCTGCTGGAGTTGGAGCTGACGCTGGGGGTACTGGTGTTGTCCCTGCTGGTTCTGGAGGTGCTGCGCGGCCGCGGCCGTACTTCGTTCCGCTCCTTGAGCAGGTTCTTGGTCTTCCGCCTTCTCCTAGTCCTGCTCCTTCCTTAGAGTGTCCTCCGCCTGTCCACTCCGAGTCACAGTTACAGCTGGCCTCCCCTCTGCCTGCTCCTTCTCCCTAAGCTCGTCCTACTGGAGGTCTTGCTGAGCGTCGTGAGCCTGAGTCGCGTACTGCGTCGCCTGTTCGCACTGCTCGCACTAGTCGTCGTGTTCCACGTACGCGTTCTCCTGCAGTCCCGGGCACGCATCAGATGGCACTGCGTCCTTCCACTGCGCCACAGCGTGTCCCTTTGCCGTCTCCTCCAGAGTCCTCTCTTCCTGCTCTTGCTGACCCGGCGTCTGACTCCCTTCGTGCTGCCAGTCCTACTGTCACGCGTTTCCTAGCCACTGTTGTCACTGACCCTTCCTTTGAGTCCACTGCTGCGTCTGCCTTAGTTGCCGAGCTTGTCGACTTCGCTGCTCACTGTCGTCTAGACTACGCCGCTAGTCTTGTTGCTGAGTCTGCGTCTGTCTGTCCTCCGTCCGTTGGGGGTGAGTGTGCTCTTAGCACGGACGTCCTTGAGGACCGACAGGAGGAGTTCCAGTGTTTTGCTGCTGCTTTACCTCATCTCGTGTCCACGCTGCTTGCCCCTGAGGGAGACCCGGATGCACCAGACATCCCGACCCCGCGCTCTTACGCAGAGGCGATAGAGGGTCCTTACTCCTCTCAGTGGCAGGCAGCCATGGACGCAGAGATGGCTTCCTGGAAGTCCACAGGCACCTACGTCGACGAGGTTCCCCCACCTGGGGCGAACATCGTCAGTGGCATGTGGATTTTCAGGGTGAAGCGGCCGCCGGGTTCTCCGCCTGTCTTCAAGGCGCGTTACGTGGCTCGAGGCTTCAGTCAGCGGCAGGGAGTTGACTACTTTCAGACCTTCTCCCCGACCCCGAAGATGACCACTCTTCGGGTTCTGCTGCACGTTGCTGCTCAGCGTGACTACGAGCTTCACTCCCTTGACTTCAGCACTGCTTTCCTACAGGGCAGTCTGCACGAGGAGATCTGGCTGCGCCGCCCACCTGGCTTCACTGGGTCATTTCCTGCTGGTACCCAGTGGAGCCTCCGGCGGCCAGTCTACGGTCTCCGCCAGGCGCCACGTGAGTGGCACGACACACTGAGGACTACGCTTGCGGCTCTTGGGTTTGCTCCTTCCACTGCTGACCCGTCGCTGTTTCTTCGCACCGACACTTTGCTGCCGCCGTTCTACATCCTCGTGTACGTCGACGACTTGGTGTTTGCTACAGGTGACATTGCTGGACTCGTCCACGTGAAGTCCGAGCTGCAGAAGAGACACACGTGCACAAACCTGGGTGAACTGCGCAGCTATCTTGGCTTGCAGATCACCCGGGACAGAGCACGCTGCACCATTACTCTGACTCAGTCACACATGGTGCAGCAGGTCCTTCAGCGCTTCGACTTCACGTACTCCTCGCCTCAGGCCACTCCTTTGTCTACTCGCCACTCACTCTCAGCTCTGCCTTCGGATGAGTCCGTAGAGCCGAGTGGCCCGTACCCAGAGCTTGTTGGCTGCCTCATGTACCTGATGACCTGCATTCGACCTGACCTAGCATACCCTCTGAGCATCTTGGCACGCTATGTTGCTCCTGGGAGACACCGACCAGAGCACATGGCTGCAGCGAAGAGGGTGTTGCGCTACTTGTGCAGTACTTCGGGCTTGGGGCTAGTGCTTGGAGGGCGGAGTCCAGTGGTCCTCACTGGTCACGCAGACGCGTCTTGGGTTGACGACCTGGCTACGCAGTGGTCGTCACAGGGTTACACCTTCAGCCTTGGTTCCGGCTCTGTTTCGTGGCGGTCTACTCGCTCGTCTTCTGTTCTCAGCTCCAGCTGTGAGGCTGAGATCTACGCAGGGGCCATGGCTGCACAGGAGTTACGCTGGCTCACCTACTTGCTGACTGACCTGGGAGAGCCGCCTCGTTCTCCTCCAGTTCTGTACGTAGACAACAAGGCTATGCTGGCCTTGTGTCGGGAGCACAGACTGGAGCACAGAACGAAGCACATTGCTCTTCGCTACTTCCTTGCTCGTGAGCTGCAGCAGCGTGGTCAGCTGCGCCTTGCTTACGTGGCCTCTCAGGCCAACACTGCTGATATCTTTACCAAGGCACTTCAGCCTTGTGATCATCAGCGCTTCTGTACTATGCTAGGTCTTGTGCCTACTTGGCCTCACTTGCTTACCTCTTGACTTTCCTTGTACTGTGATCTATATATACCTGCACTTGCTTGTTTACCTTTATATATGAACTTGCATGTGAACTGGCCTTGTGGCCTTTGAACCGGTGCTCAGACTGTGTGGTGACGTTGTGATCCACCCTGAGCTTGCTTTGCTTTGCTTTGCTTGACTGGTCTTGTGACCCCTAGTTCTCCCCCACTTTGCCTATGGGGGTGTGTCAGATATATATGCCTTAGCATGTGTAGGCTGTAGTGGGGTAGACACTAAGGGGTACAGGTTTCATATTTGTATCTCACACTTTCCTAGTTCATCTCATTCCTGTTTCTTCACAGGGCCGCGACTGGGCAGGGCCGGGCAGGGCAGGGCCGGGACAGGGCCGGGGCAGGATGGCAGGGCAGGGCAGGGCCGCGACGAAGACGGGAGGGGCCGACGCGCGGCCCCCCAGGGCGCCGTGACGGGCGACAGAAGGGGTGACGCGCGGCCCCCCCCAGGTCGCCCCTCCCGTCGCCTGTCGTGGCGACCTGGGGGGGGGGCGCGCGCGGCCCCCCAAGGCGCCGCGACGGGCGACGGGGAAAGGGGGGGGGGGGGGGGGGGGGGGTGCGCGGGCCCCCGGTGCGCCGCGACAGGCGACGAAACCGCCGCACGCCTTGGGGCGCACGACGGGCAGGGCACTGTCGCGCGCCACGGGGCGCACGACGGGGAGGCAGGGCGTCGCGCGCTCTGCAGGGCGGCGCGACGGGCAGAAAACCGCCGCGCGCCGCTAGCGCGCGGCGGGAAGAAAAAATGCCGCGCGCGACGAGCGCGCGGCAGGCAGGAAAGAGCGCGCGCCCTAGGCGCGCGATAGGCAGGACAGCAGCGGAAGATAACGGTGGGCCCATGCACAGGATCGACCCAGAAGGGTCGACCTGCTCTGATACCATATCAGAAACAGCAGTTGAAAGTTAGAAACAAGAAAGAGGGGTTTCACTAGCAGGCAGTTGAGTACATATAGGAAACCCTAAACTGGGCTGTACTCGCTATTGAGTACCCCACTGCAGGCTAGACAAATATAACATTCTGACACAAGGGTCGGTTCGGGCACCGGGCGTGCCGTTGGTGCGGCTTGTTGGCGAGCGATGTCCGTCGTGGCAGGCACGAACTTGCGAAGTAAGCTGACATGGAAGGCATCGTGAATGCGCCAGTCGTCGGGTAGCAGCAGCTTCGCGGTGACAGGTGTCACCATCTTGATAATTTTGAAAGGTCCGCAGAATCGTGGCCGCAATTTCGATGGGCTTGGCAAGTGCAGGTTCTTCGTGTCAAGGAGGACAAATTGCCCAGCTGTCAAGACAAGATCCCGTCGTAAAAGGTCGGCGTATTTTCGGGAAGTGGTATTTGCCTTGCGAATTGGGTTTGCAGCCTTTTCGCGGACTTCCTGTAGTTCCGTCACGAATGTTTGTGACCGTGGGACCGGATTGTCGAGTGTAGTCGTGGTAGGCACCATCGGGTCCATCCCGTAATTTAAAAAGAACGGGGAGTGATTAGTCGTGCTGGACGGGGCATTGTTGAAGGCGAACTCCAACATGGCTAGCGAGTCCTCCCAGCGAGTAGGATCGGAGCAGTTGGTCCGTATCAGCTGCTCCATTGTCTGATTGGTCCGCTCGGTCTGGCCATCCGTCTGTGGGTGGTATGCGGAGGGGAATTGTAGTTTCGTGCCGTACTGTGCCCACGTCTCCTTCCAAAATTTTGACGTGAACTTCGGGTCCCGATCGCTGATGATCGCCGATGGAATTCCGTGCAGTCGCACGACCGTTGAGATGAATAGACACGCGGTTTCTTCGGCTGTAATTGTCGTACGACACGGTGCGAAGTGCGCCATTTTCGTGAGGCGATCGACGACGACGAGGACGGCGTCGTTGCCGGATGGTCCAGCTGGCATCCCCGTGACAAAATCCATTGTCACTTGTTGCCACGGTCGTTCGGGTGGCTCGAGGGGTTGCAGCAGACCAGCTGGTCGTTGACGTGTCGATTTCATGGCCTGGCACACCTTGCATGAGGACATATATCGCTGCACGTCGTTAGAGGAGTCAGGCCAATAATAGTGACGGTGCAGTAATTTCTGGGTTTTATCAACCCCGAAATGTCCGGAGAAGTTTGAATCGTGGACCTCTTGGATAAGTAGTTCACGCAGCAGCCGGTAAGCGGGAACCCAAATCCGGTCAGTTCCGGCTTTTAGGTAGTAATCTCCTTTCTGCGTCGTGGCTTGCTGGTGGTTCCCAGTCGTGAAGAACGGGTCCGTAGTATAGCCGTGGGTGAAGAGTCCGGTAAGTAACGGGTTCGAGTGGTGAATGAGTACTGCAGCGGATTGTACTGTCGGTCGGGTCAGGGCGTCGGCAATGTTGTTTGCCCCCTTTTTGTACGTGATGCGATAGGTGAAGTGGCTTTCCATGTAATCAAGCCATCGAATTTGTCGCGGGTTGAGGTTGGGCTGGGCTCGCAGATATTGGAGGGACTTGTGGTCCGTGCGAACAGTGACGTCGGCGCCCACCAGGTAGCATCGCCACAGTTTGAATGCGTGGATAATGGCGAGCATTTCTTTGTCGTGAATCGGGTAGTTGCGTTCGGCTGCTTGCAGCTTGCGGGATTCGTAAGCTATCGGCTGCAGTCCGTTCCCGAAATCCTGGAGTAGCACTGCTCCGATCGCGAAATCAGAGGCGTCGGTGACGACTTCGAACGGCTTCGATGGGTCGGCGATGCGCAGCACAGGAGGGGAAACCAGGAAAATTTTCAACTCCTGGAAAGCCGCTTCTGCCTCCTCCCCCCACACAAAATTCCTGTCCTTGTGCAGCAGGTCGGTTAGCAGGCCGGTTATCCCCGCCATATTTGGGATAAACCGCCGGACGTAATTCACGAACCCCCGAAAACTCTGCAGCTCCGTGATATTCGTCGGGGACTTCCACTCCTGTATGGGCTTGATTTTCGCCGGGTCGATTTTAATGCCGTTGCGTGAGACAACGTGTCCCAAAAACTCCAACTCTTGCTTAAAAAATTCGCACTTAGAGCCCTTGGTGATGAGTCGATTCTCCTGCAACCGCTTAAACACTGCGTCGAGGTCACGGAGGTGGTGCTCCCGTGTCTTGCTAAAAATCAGGATATCGTCCAAGTAGACGATGACGCATCGGTCGAGCAGGTCCCGAAAAATCCTGTTCATGGTTAATTGAAAAGTTGAGGGCGCGTTCGTGAGGCCGAAAGGCATCACTGTGAATTCGTAACTTCCGTAGCGGGTGCGAAATGCAGTCTTGTGGTAGTCGTCGGCGAAGACTCGGATTTGGTGGTAACCGCCTCGTAAGTCAATCTTCGAGAAATAACGAGCTCCGCGAAGTTGATCGAGGAGGTCATCGGTGCGGGGGATTGGATAGCGAGACTTGATTGTCACCCGGTTTAGCGCACGATAGTCGATGCACATGCGAAGCCCGCCATCTTTTTTCGGAGTGAAGAGGATCGGCGCTGCGAAGGGAGATGTGCTGGCTCGGATGAACCCTTTCTCCAACAGTGCGTCGATTTGACTTCGCAACTCCTCAAGTTCCGGTTGGGTCAACCGCCATTGTGTCCGAACAGTCGGCTGCGCGCCAGGTTCCAGCTGGATTTTGTGGTCCTCGGGTCGCTCGGGTGGTAGTCCAGGTGGCAGGTCGTCGGGGAAAATGTCGGGGTACTGTCGAATCAGCTCCGCTAAGTCCGGTGGTACAGCTGCACACAGCTTCTCGATGTCCTTTCCGTCGGTGTCCACCGTCAACTCGCGTAAGCAAACAGCGAACAGCTGTGCGCCCTTGTTGAAGTGTCGAGCTATAGTGACAGCTTTGACGCACGGGGCTTGGATGTAGTCAGGTGTCCATGCAGGCAGCTTAATTAGCCCCTCGTGCTTGCTGATGCAGCACGATCCCGTTGTCCAGTCGATGACGGGGTTGTGCCGTCGCAGCCAATCACGTCCCAACAGCACGTCGCAGCCGTCCAGTGTCGTCGCGAGGAATTTCATGCTGAAACCGAAATCGTCGCCGCATTCAATCCGAACCGTCCTTGTTTCTTCCAATATCGCCAGAGGCGTCCCATCCGCGAGGCGAGCGTCGATTTCGGGCAGACACCTGTCAAGTTGCAGCTTGCATTTTTTTGCTGTCGCCAAGTTGAAGAGGCTATGGCTGGCCCCTCCATCGACGAACATTTTTAAGTTATATTTTAACACCTTGCCAGCGACCAGCACAGGGTGATCCACATGAGTATCCCCGTTATTCGGCCGAGTGCGATCGATTGCATGAATCGGAACCACGACTCGGTGGGGATGGTGGTGTTCGGGCGACGGAGCACAGTCAGTAAGGGGCCCGCTAATTACTGACTTTTCCCATTTCCCTGCTCCTTCCTGTCGTTCCCCGTCAGCGGCGTTTTCTCGTGGCAGTCGCGCATTAAGTGACCCATCTTCCCACACCGATAACACGGTCCCTTAGGAGGGCGGTCGGGTGTATGGACGACGTTGATTGTGGCCCGATGGGTCTGGCCACGAAGACGGATTCACTCCCCGGAAGCCGTTCTCGCATACTGCATCAGCGCATCAATGGACTCTGCCAGCCGTACTGCTTCCAGGATTGTTGTCGGGCGGCTCCTGCGGAGTTCGTACTGTATCTCATATTTTAGGCCGCTGATGTATTTATCCAACCGTTCCGCTTCCGACATGTCATCCACTTGGTCGGCGAGGCCCATAAATGACGCCGTGTAGTCTTGGACAGATGCCATCTGCGACTAGGCACGCAGCTTCATGCGAGCTTGCTCTGAGGCCGATACATGCTCGAAGCGATCTCGTAAGGCTGCGCCCCACTCTCTCCATGTGCGTATCTTGGTCACTCCGAAGATCGACTCTGCCACTTGATTAGTCACTGTTGAGGTCCCGTCTGCCGCATGTGTCACACCTGTCGGGGTCCCCGTTTCTAGGGTTCGGCGCCACCACTCAAGCGCTGCACCTCGGAGAAGAGAAACGGCATAATTAATGCGCATGGCATCATCGGTTACTGCTGCTGCAGTGAAAAAGACTTCGACTCCAAACAACCACCCTTTCACAGTAATCGTCTTGTCCGTAGGATTAAACGGGGGCGGGTTGGCAGGTTTAATCTTAATCGTCGTTACTGCAACTGGTGCTGATGCCGCTCGCTGCATGTCCTCTTCTTCGAAGTCACGTGTGAGCGCGTCCAACGGGTTGCTCACCGCTTGACTGTTGCCCTCGCCTTCGTCATCGGGCGACTCCTGACGCGCTTCACCTCGCGCCTGGCGTAGCTCGGCGTTTTCTCCACGTAGTGTTGTCACTTCCACCATTAATGTCTTCATGCCCTCTTGCATTTCTGCCACTTGCGCCATGGGTCTGTTAACCGCTTCTTGATCCATGTGTCGGGCACTTCGTCGGGTGGGCAAGCGGGTCTCCGTGGCCTTCAGGCAAAGTGGAAAATACGAACTATCGGAGTCGGGCAGGTTTGAATTAACAAACCTTGCAGCCAACCGTCGTGTAGTCCACTTATACCAGCCAACCCGTGCCACCAAACTACCCTCTAAAAAGCGGGGTGAACTAGGAAAGTAGCTCTGATACCAGGTGTTATGAGTTGTAAAAGAGAGTGCGCAGTTTAACGAATAACGAGAAGTGATTGAACAGACCGATTATAAAATGAAGGTACATGCTTATATAGTGAGTAGGCTAGCTAGGAGGGAACTTCAGGTGAGTGAGGTTGGGTGCAGGTTTGGCGAAGAGGAAAGCCGAAGGCGACGCGAGGAGGCTCGGCATCGTTGATGTCGGCCAAACGTGCAGAGTCTGAAAATCGGGGCTGTACGCAAAGCAGTCAACCCCGATAAGGAATTCGGGAAAATTCCTTACAAGTCGGGTGTGACTTATGGAGTTTGAAAATCTCCTTTTTTTTGGATTCGTTAGCAGGGTAACACTCTGAGTGTAACGAAGCGACTTTTGATGGGTCGACCCAAATGGCAACTGGCCATGCCACACGCACCCCCAAATTGTTCCGCGCGCTCCTCGCAGCTCCTCATCCCCCCTTCCCCTCACTTCCCCCTCATCCCAAAAATGGGGGCTCCCGAAAAGTAGGGTTCGTGAAAGTATGGCTGGGGTAGGAAGTTGATTTTGCCTGGGAAAGATGCTTTCGACGCGTCGCGTCAAAACGAAAACAAGGCAAGTAGCTTCGGAATTCTCGAAGTTGCTTGGGCAGGTCGTTTGTCAGCCTTGGAAATCGCCCCACTGCTTGAGAGGCTATGTTTGCAGGTTCGGCGCAAAATATCAGCCTGGGAACTCTGTAGGAACTGTGCACATGTGTCCCATTGGCTCTAGGTATCGATAGGGTCTGCTGTGTTGGCTTTGTCAAACTTATATGCTATAGTCTGTTTAGGCTGTAGTGGGGTAGTTCTTATAGGGTACAACACTTTTAGGTTTCTTACTTGTACCCACCTGCTTTCTAGTTCAATCATTCATTCGTTCACATTCTAGCATGGTATCAGAGAAGGTTCCCTTGTGGGAACATTTTTTTTTAAGGGCCCACCACAACTTTTTCCTGCCCTGCCCGGAGCGCGCATCGCGCCCTGCCCGAAGCGCGCCTTGCGCCCTGCCCTAGTCTGGCCCGTCGCGGCCCTGCCTTAGACGCCCGACGCTGGCCCCCCCCCTTCCCGCCCGTCGCGGCCCCTTTGCCGCCCGTCGCGGCCTGTTCGCGCCCGTCGCGGCCCCTTTGCGGCCCGTCGCAGCCTGTTCGCCGCCCGTCGCTGTACGATGCTGTAGTTGCGCGCTACTCCTCCCCTGCCACTGCTGCCCTCAGCCGCCTCATGCTGCCGTACCTTTTCCTTGACCTTGCCGCCTTTGCCACAGTCGCTGACCTAGTTGCTCACCTCCGCACTAATGACGCCCGCTACCGTGCTGCCCTTCCCACTGAGTTCTGTGCCAAGAACCCCCCCCCATGTACATCACCCTTTACTACCTAGTCACCCGCCTCCCTGACTCCCTTTCTTCAGTCAGGGACCACTTTCTCTCCCTTTGCCCCACCGAGCTCACTGTCGACCTGCTAGAGGAGCGCCTTGCTGCAGCTGAGACGAGTATCTTAGCTGTAGGTGCTTCTCGCGGCGACCGTCGCACCCCTTTCTTTGAGGGGTGTTCCCCTGTCCCCCTTCTCCCCTCTGTTGCTTCTGCTGCTGCTGTCGGCCTCGTTGGCACTGAGGAGGTCGGAGCTGCGTCTGCCCCTAGTGGGAGACGCCGCAACGGCAAGGGCAAGGGGAGCAAGGGTGGTGGAGGGGGCGGCGCGGGAGGCGGTGGAGGAGGTGGAGGAGGCGGAGGGGGTGGCGGTGGAGGTGGGGGTGGTACCGGGAGTGGGGGCTTCAGTGGCGGCGGTGGAGGTGGTGGAGGCAGCGGCGGAGGTGGTGGAGGCAGCGGCAGCGGTGGTGGAGGTGGCGGCGGTGGGGGTGCTGGTCGAGGTGCAGCCGCGCAGCGTGGAGGCTTTGGTGGTAGCCAGCGCCAGCAGCAGCCGCGCTCCCGTGAGACCCCATCGGCCCAGCAGCTTCGTGAGTGGTACGCTGGGCGTGGGAGGTCTGGGGGTGCTGGTCCCTGCACTTACGTTCTTCGCACCGGCAGTCATCGTGGGGAGGTGTGTGGACTGCCACACACTACGCAGCGCTGCTTCGGTCGCTTGACTGACGCCTGGCGTGCCCAGTTTCCTGACGCTGTTGAGCTCCCTCGCTGGCATGATCTGCTTCTGCAGAATGTGCCTATCTTTGATCTTGATTTCGATCCCATCCTTGCTGCCATGTATGCTTTGACTGATAGTGCTGAGGGTGACTGTTACCTGAGTGTCCCGCCCGACCCGGGCATTGCGGCTGCTGCTCTAGGTGCTAGTGCGTCTGCTACTCCAGGTACTGGTGAGTCTGCTGCTCCAGGTGCTGGTGAGTCTGCTCTCTCTGGTACTGCACCTACTGAGGCCTTGCAGACTTTCACACTTGAATCTGGTGCTTCGCGCTCTTTCTTTAGAGACCGCACCACACTCACGCCGCTCAGTCGGCCTGTCGTAGTCTCCCTTGCTGACCCCTCTGGGGGCCCAGTCCTTGCGCACTCTTCCACGGTTCTACCGTGTCCTGCGGCCCCGTCGGGCTTGCTGTCGGGACTCCACCTCCCTTCGTTCTCTACGAACCTGGTGAGTGGAGCTGACCTCCACGACGCGTGGGTTGACTAGTTCGCCCCTGGAGGTCAGCGTGTGACCCACTGCACTTGCTCTCGGACGGGCCGCCACCTGGCCACGTTCACCCGTCGGCCTGGGTCGAGCCTGTACACACTGACTACTGCGCCGCCTCCGGTCTCTGCGTCTAGTCAGGTAGCTGCGTCTAGTCAGGTGCTTGCTGCCGCGTCCAGGACTAGTCCTGCGTCTGCCCCCTGCTCGTGTCGGCCTCTGTCGCACGAGACTCTCCTTTGGCACCACCGCCTTGGTGGTCAGCTGCGCCTTGCTTACATGGCCTCTCAGGCCAACACTGCTGATATCTTCACCAAGGCACTTCAGCCTTGTGATCATCAGCGCTTCTGTACTATGCTAGGTCTTGTGCCTACTTTGCCTCACTTGCTTACCTCTTAACTTTACTTGTACTGTGATCTATATATATACCTGCACTTGCTTGTTTACCTCTTATATATAATCCTGCATGTGAACTGACCTTGTGGCCTTTGAACCTGTGCTTGGAATGTGTGGTGACTTTGTGATCCACCCTGAGCTTGCTTTGCTTTGCTTTGCTTGACTGGTCTTGTGACCCCTTGTTCTCCCCCACTTTGCCTATGGGGGTGTGTCAAACTTATATGCTATAGTCTGTTTAGGCTGTAGTGGGGTAGACACTATGGGGTACAGTTTCCTAGGGTTTCATATTTGTACCCAACTCATTTCCTAGTCAATCATTCATTCCTGTTTCTTCACACGCACCCCCACACTCAGCAACCTCAGGCTCAGCACCCCCAGACCCAGCACCCCCAGGCTCCGCACGCTCAGGCTCAGCACCCCCAGACCCAGCACCCCCAGGCTCCGCACGCTCAGGCTCAGCACCCCCAGACCCAGCACCCCCAGGCTCCGCACTCTCAGGCTCAGCACCCCCAGACCCGGCACCCGCAGGCTCAAAACCCCTAGCAGCACCAGAGTCAACAGCTACCTCGACAGGCTCGACTGCGTCTACCTGGGACACACCTGAGGGGGCAGGACCCTGAGGGGGGAGGGGGTCTACCGGGGGGGACCCGGGCGTGAGGAAGAGCAGCGGGGGGGGGGAGGGGGGCAGCGCGGTAGGGGAAGAGACGGTAGTACGGAACCGACTCGTCAAACGTGACGTCCTGGGAGGACAGAACACGGCGCGAGGTGGGGTGGTAAAACTGCCAACCAGGCGCGTCAGGGGGGAAGCCGAGGAAGACGCAAGGAACAGCACGGGAGGACAGCTTGTCCGCAGACAAGTCACGGACGAAAGCTCGAGATCCCCAGACACGGAACGCAGACGCATCGCCAACCTTCCCCGTCCACCGCAGAGTAGGGGAGGTCTCCGGCATGGAGACCCGGGGCTGAAGGTTGATCTGATGCGCCGCGTACTGAACCGCGAACGGCCACAGAAAATGGGGAGCAGCCGCATGGATCATGGACGTACGAGCGACGTCCATGACCATGCCAATGCGGCGCTCAGCAATCCCATTTTGCTGTGGAGAGGCCGGAAGCGTGAACGTCTGGCGGATGCCCTCCGCACGACAGAAGGCTCGCAGAAGGTCGGAGGAAAACTCTCCACCTCTGTCGGAGTGCAGACGCAGAACAGGAAAGTCCGAGCCGAAACGCTCTCTGAGCTGGAGACGAGCAACGCGGATCCAGTCGATCAACACCTCAGTGACCTCACCCTTGCGGCGCAAGGGGAAGACTGAGGTGTAACGCGAGAAGTCGTCAACCACCAGTAGGAAGTAACGCTCGTGACCCTGTCCACGGACGCGGGCTGGGCCCCAGACGTCCATGTGGAGAGTCTGCAGCGGAGCCTCAGTCGGAGGAAACTCGGAGGAGTGAGGAGCGGCGCGCTGCCGCCCCTCGACGCAGGGAACGCAGGTAGGGGCAGGCCCCGGGGGAAGGGGAGGGAGGGACCGGGGGAGACCAGAGACAAGGACACGGGAGGCCATGCCTCGGAGACGAGGCAAGGAGGGGTGACCAAGGCGGTGGTGCCAGAGGAGGGTCTGGTGGGACAGGAGGCGACACGAGCAGGGGGCAGACTCAGGACCTGACCGAGACGCTGCAGCAAACACCTGACCCGACGCAGCTACCCGACCAGACGCAGCAACCGGAGGAGACTCTGTGGTCAGTGTGTACAGGCTCGACCCCGGCCGACGGGTAAACGTGGCCAAGTGGCGGCCCGTCCGAGCACACGTGCAGTGGGTCACTCGCTGACTCGCAGGAGTGAACTGGTCAACCCCTCCATCCTGAAGGTCAGCACCACTCACCAAGTTCGTAGAGAACGAGGGGAGGTAGAGACCGGACAGGGAGCCTGACGGGGCCGCCGGACACGGTAGGACAGTGGAGTAGTGGGCAAGGACAGGATCCCCAGAGGGGTCTGCCAGGGAGACTGCAACCGGCCGACTGAGCGGCGTGAGTGTGGTGCGGTCTCGAAAGAAGGAGCGGGAAGCACCCGAGTCGAGGGTGAAGGTGTGCAAAACCTGAGCCGACGCGGTACCTGAGAGAGCAGACTCACCAGCACCTGGAGCAGCAGACTCACTAGCACCTAGAGCAGCAGCCTCAATGCCCGGGTCAGGCGGAACACACACGTAACAGTCACCCTCAACACTAATAGACACAACATACATGGCAGCAAGGATAGCATCAAAATCAAGATCAAAGATAGCTACACCCGACTTGAGCAGATCACCCCAGCGAGGGATCTCAGTGGCGTCAGGGAACAGGGTACGCCAGGCGTCTGTCAGGCGGCCGAAGCAGCGCTGGGAGGCGTGCAGGCCGCCACACTGCTCTCCAGTGCGGTCGCCGGTGCGCAGGACGTAGGCACAGGGACCAGCACCCCCAGACCTCTGGCGCCCTGCGTACCACTCACGAAGCTGCTGGGGTGACGGGGTCTCACGAGAGCGTGGCTGGTGCTGGGGTCCCCGCTGCACAGCTCCGCCTCGACCAGCTCCACCTCCGCCGCCTCCACCCCAACCGCCACCGCCGCCGCCGCCGCCTCCACCTCCACCGCCGCCACCGAAACCCCCACCTCCGCCACCACCCCCACCCCCACCCCCTCCTCCGCCTCCACCGCCACCACCGCCGCCCCCGCCAACTCCTCCAGCGCCCTTGCCCCCCTTGCCCTTGCCGTTGCGGCGCCTCCCGCTAGGAGCAGACGCAGCGCTGACCGACTCGGTGCCAACGAGGTCGACAGCAGCAGCAGAGGCAACGGAGGGCAAAAGGGGAACGGGGGAGCACCCCTCAAAGAAAGGGGTACGGGGGTCACCACGAGAGGCTCCTACATCGATAATACTCGTCTCAGCTGCAAGGAGGCGCTCCTCGAGGAGGTCAACGGTGAGTGTGGTGGGGCAAAGAGAGAGGAAGTGGTCCCTGACGGAGCGAAGGGTGTCAAGGAGTCGGGTAACTAGGTAGTAGAGGGTGATGTACATGGGGGGGGGGTTCTTGGCGCAGAACTCAGCAGGAAGCGCAGCGCGGTAGCGGGTGTCACTAGTGCGGAGGTGCGTAATGAGGTCAGCGACTGTGGCAAAGGCGGCGAGGTCAGGGAACAGGTACGGCAGCACGAGGCGGCTAAGGGCAGCAGTGGCAGGGGAGGAGTAGCGTGCAACTACAGCGTCGTACAGAGTCTTAGCACTCTTGTACTGACTAAAGTGCGCGCGCTCAGTGGACGGTAGGTGACTACGCACAGCAAGGCGGGCAGCAGCATCGCGCGTGGTCAACTGCGAGCGAACAGTACTGTCAGCATCAGCAGCAGGGGCAGTAGAGGCGCCAGACGTGAGATCGAACAGTGAGAGACCATCCCTGCTATCGCACTATAGGAAAAGCTGCAGATCATCTATCCAGACCTCAAAGTCGACCGCTCGACCCTCAGCATCGAAGGTAAGAACAGTGGGACTAGCCATGACCGTAGGAGCAGTAGGCTAGCAGCAGCAGCAGTAGTGCGACTCGGCTAAGCGGCGCGGCTCGGCAGGGCAGCGCGGCTCGGCAGGGCAGCGCGGCTCGGCAGGGCGGGGCGGCTCGGCAGTGCTCTTACCAGGGGCGGTTGGGTAGGCGGCCGCGACTGGTGGGGCAGGGCCGTGGTGCGCCGGCAGGGTCAGGACGGCGGCGACAGCGGCAGCGACGGCGGCAGCTGCTGGCACACCCCAGTAGCTGCTGCAGGTGGGAGGCCGCGACAGGCAACGGGGCCGCGACAGGCAACGGGGCCGCGACAGACGACGGGGCAGGGCCGGGGCAGGGCCGCGATGGGGCCGTGACGGGGCCGCGACAGGCGACGGGGCAGGGCCGGGGCGGGGCCGCGACGGAGCCGCGACGGGGCCGCGACAGGCGACGGGGCAGGGCCGGGGCAGGGCCGCGACCGGCGACGGGGCAGGGCCGGGGCGGGGCCGCGACGGGGCCGCGACGGGCGACGGGGCAGGGCCGAGGCGAGGCCGTGACGGGGTCGCGAAGGGGGGGCCGCGAAGGGGCCGCTAAGGGGCCGCGAAAGGGGCCGCTAAGGGGCCGCGAAGGGGCCACGAAGGGGTCGCGTAGGGGCCGCGAAGGGGCCGCAAGAGCAGGGCAGGCCACTAAGGGGGGCCGCGACAGGTTAGGGCAGGGCAGAGCGCGAAGGGCGCTTCGGGCAGGTTAGGAAAAAAAAAAGTTTAATGGTGGGCCCTTAGGAAGAAACGGTCCCACTAGGGAACCCGCTCTATACCATGTGAAGAAACAGGAATGAATGATTGACTAGGAAATGAGTTGGGTACAAATATGAAACCCTAGGAAACTGTACCCCATAGTGTCTTCCCCACTACAGCCTAAACAGACTATAGCATATAAGTTTGACACCAAGCACGAGCCCCATGCCCGACGTACTGCACAAGTAAAGCAGTACCCTCTTTGCAGCATCCCAATGCACCTTTCGGTGCTTCCCGGGAGCCACGTAGCGAGCCAAGAGGCTGAGAGGGTACGCGAGGTCAGGTCGTGTGCACGTCATCAGGTACATGAGGCAACCCATAAGCTCTGGGTACGGGCCACTCAGCTCTACGGACTCGTCCGAAGGTGGAGCTGAGAGCGAGTGGCCGGTAGACAGAGGAGTGGGCTGTGGCGAGGAGAACTGGAAGCCGAAGCGCTGAAGAACCTAGTGCACCATGTGTGACTGAGTCAGGGCGATGGTGCGCCGTGCTCTGTCCCGGGTGATCTGCAAGCCAAGATAGCTGCGCAGTTCACCCAGGTCAGTGCATGTGTGTCTCTTCTGCAGCTCCGACTTCACAAGGGTAAGTGCCTCAGTGTCAGCACTGGCAAAGACCAGGTCTTCGACGTACACGAGGACGTAGAACGGCGGCAGCGACGTGTCGGTGCGTAGAAACAGCGACGGGTCAGCAGTAGAAGGAGTAAACCCCAGAGCCGCAAGTGTAGTCCTGAGTGTGTCGTGCCACTCGCGAGGCGCCTGGCGGAGACCGTAGACTGGCCGCCGGAGGCTCCACTGGGTACCTGCAGGAAACGACCCAGTGAAGCCAGGTGGGCGGCGCAGCCAGATCTCCTCGTGCAGGCTGCCCTACAAGAAAGTTCTACTGAAGTCAAGAGAGTGAAGCTCGTAGTCACGCTGAGCGGCGACGTGCAACAGTACCCGAAGAGTAGTCATCTTAAGGGTAGGGGAGAAGGTATGGAAGAAGTCAACTCCCTGTCGCTGACTGAAGCCTCGAGCAACGTAACGAGCCTTGAAGGCAGGCGGAGAACCCGGCGGCCGCTTCACCCTGAAAATCCTGCGAACCCTGAGAACCCATGCCATCGACTATGTTCGCCCTAGACGGGGGAACTGCGTCGATGTAGGTGCCTGTGGACTTCCACGATGCCATCTCGGCATCCATGGCTGCCTGCCACTGAGAGGAGTAAGGACCCGTAATCGCCTCTGCGTAAGAGCGCGGGGTCGGGATGTCTGGTGCATCCGGGTCTCCCTCAGGGGCAAGCAGCATGGAAGCGAAACCAGGTACAGCAACTGCAAGACACTCAAGGTCCTCTTGCCTGTCCTCAAGGACGTCTCTGCTAAGAGCACACTCACCCCCAACGGATAAAGGACTGGCAGACTCAGACTCAGCAACAAGAGCAGTGGCGTAGTCTAGACGTCAGGCAGCAGCAAAGTCAACTAGCTCAGCAACGAGGGCAGACGCAGCAGTGGACTCAAAAGAAGGGTCAGTGACAACAGTGGCGAGGAGACGAGAGACAGTGGGACTGGCAGCACGAGCGAGGTCAGACTCATGCTCAGGGACGGCAGGAAGAGAGGACTCAGGAGGAGGCGGCAGAGGAACACGCAGTGGAACAGAGGAAGGACGAAGTGTCATAGCGTGTGTGCCGGGGACAGGAGGAGGACGCGGATGAGGAACCCCATGACCAGTGCGAACAGTGCGAACAGGCGAGGCAAGACGAGACTCAGGCTCACGATGCTCTGTAAGACCTCCAGTCTACCCAGTGTAAGGAGAAGGAGCAGGCAGTGGGGAGGCTGGCTGTAACGGCGGCTGTGACTGGTAAGGCGGTGGACACAGTAAGGGAGGAGTAACGCCAGTAGAAGACGGGAGACCAAGAACCTGCTGAAGTAGGGAAACGAAGTACGGTCGCGGCCGCACAGTGCCTCCAGCTCCAGGGTCAATAGCCCCAGTGTCTCCAACTCCAGCTCCTCCAGCGCCAGCGCCACCAGCGCCAGTGCCTCCAGCTCCAGCGCCAACAGCTCCAGCGTCACCAGCTCCACCTCCTCCAGCTCCAGCACCACCAGCGCTAGTGCCTCCAGCTCCAGCGCCTCCAGGCTCCGCAGGGTCTCCAGTTCCAGCGCCCCCAACACTACCAGTCCCGGCAGCTCCAGTACCCCTGTTACGAGCACCCCCAGGACCAGAAGCTGCAGCACCTCCGGTACCACCAGCTCTAGCAGTAACTCCAACACCTCTAGCTCCAGTGTCACCAGCGGCAGAGTCTCCAGCTCCGGTAGCTCCACTCTGAAGGTGGGTGCGCTGAGCAAACCACTCGTGCAGCTGCTGTCGGGAGAGAGGCTCCGGCCGTGGAGACAGTCGTGGCGAAGCACCCGCAGGACCGCCAGAAGAAGCAATACCCCGAGGCTCAGCACCCCCAGACTCCGCACCCTCAGACTCAGCACCCCCAGGCTCCACACCCTCAGGCTCAGCACCCCCAGGCCTTACACCCGCAGGCTCAGCACCCCCAGGCTCCGCACCCTCAGGCTCAGCACCCCCAGACCTGGCACCCTCAGAATCAGCACCCCCAGGCTCTGCACCACCAGACGCAGCACCCCCAGACACAGCACCCCCAGACGCAACACCTCGAGCAGCACCTGAGCCGACAACTACCTCAACAGGCACAGTACCAGGGAGAGGGTCTACCTGAGACAAACCTGAGGGAGCAGGACCCTGAGGGGGGAGGGGGTCTACCGGAGGGGGACCTGGAGCAAGGAAGAGCGGCGGGGGTGGGGGAGGGGCAGAGCGGTAGGGGAAGAGACGGTAAAAGGGAATCGACTCGTCAAACGTGACGTCCTGAGAGGGGATGACACGGCGCGAGGTGGGGTGGTAAAACTGCCAGCCAGGCGCGTCAGGGGGAAAGCCAAGGAAGACGCAGGGAATAGCGCGGGCGGAGAGCTTGTCCGCGGACGTATCGCGAACAAAGGCACGAGAGCCCCAGACCCGGAACACCGACGCATCTCCAACCTCCCCCGTCCAACGCAGTGTCGGCGAGGTCTCCGGCAAGGAGACACGAGGCCAGAGGTTGAGCTGATGCGCAGCGTACCGAACCGCAAACGGCCACAGAAACTGGGGAGCAGCCACATGGATCATGGAGGTACTAGCGACCTCCATGACTAAGCCAATGCGGCGCTCAGCAATCCCATTTTGCTGAGGGGAGGCCGGAAGCATGAACGACTGGAGAATGCCCTCCCCACGACAAAAGTCCCGCAAGAGGTCGGAGGAGAACTCACCACCTCTGTCAGAGTGCAGACGCAGGACAGGAAGGTCCTGGCGGAACCGTTTGCGGAGGTGGAGACGGACTGCGCTGATCCAAGGGATCAAAACATCAGGGACCTCACCCTTGTTGCGCAAGGGGAGTAGCGCGTGTAGTTGTCAACAACCAGCAGAAAGTAGAGCTCGCTGCCGTGTCCACTGACGCGGGCTGGGCCCCACACGTCCATGTGGAGAGTCTGCAGGGGAGAAGTCGTCGGGGGAAACGAGGAGGAGTGAGGAGCGGCGCGCTGCCGTCCCTCGACGCAAGGAAGGCAGGGCGGGGCAGGCGAGGTCGGGAGAGGAGGCAGAGACCTGGGAAGACAACAGACAAGGAGGCGGGAGTGCATCCCACGAAGGCGTGGCAGGGAGGGGTGACCAAGGCGTTGGTGCCATAGGAGAGTCTGGTGCGACAAGAGGCGACACGAACAAGGGGGTGCTACCGTACCTGACGCGGACACCTGGGTAGACGCAGCTACCTGAGGAGGCTTGGTAGCCAGTGTGTACAGACTCGACCCAGGCCGACGGGTGAACGTGGCCAGGTGACGGCCCGTCCGTGTACACGTGCAGATCGACACACGCTGACCCCCAGGAGTGGTGGTAGTGACCATCGCATCCTGGAGGGCAGCGGTACTCACCAAGTTCGTAGAGAACGAGGGGAGGTGAAGACCTGACAGTGAGCCGGACGGAACCGCCGGACACGGGAGAACAGTGGAGGAACGGGCAAGGACTGGGCCCCCGGAGGGGTCAGCCAGTCTGACCGGTACAGGTGCAGAGAGAGGAGAGAGGGTGGCGCTGTCGCGAAAGAAACAGCGTGAAGCACCTGAGTCAAGTGTAAAGGTGTGCAAGGCCTCAGTAGGCGTAGTACAAGGGAGAGCAGACTCACTAGCACCTAGAGCAGCAGCCTCTATACCTGGGTCAGGCGGCACACACAGGTAATAGTCACCCTCAGCACTAACAGACGAAGCATACATAGCAGCAAGGATAGCATCATAGTCTAGGTCAAAGATAGCAACTCCAGACCTAAGCAGCTCTGCCCAACGGGGGCGCTCGGCCTCGTCACCAAACTCTACGCACCAAGCGTCATCGATGCGGGAGAAGCAGCGGTGCTGAGTGTAAGGCTTCCCGCATGTCTGACCAGCACGGTCACCCGTGCGAATGACATACCCCCACGCTCAAACGCCCCCCAGACGCCCCAGACGCCCCACGCTGAGAAAACCACTCACGAAGCTGCTGGGGCGACGGGGTCTCGCTCCGATGCTGCTGGTGCTGTCGCTGGCCACCGCCAGAACCTCCCCGCTGAGGAGCTCCATCCCTACCGCCACCACTCCCACTGCCGCCACTACCGCCACCCCCACCGCTGCCACCACCGCCGCCACCAAAGCCCCCACTCCTGCCACCACTCCCACCACCTCCACTACCTCCACTGCCTCCACCACCTCCACCACTGCCTCCACAACCACCCCCGCTGCCACCGCCACCACCCCTGCCACCCTTGCCCTTGTTGCTGCGGCGCTTCCCACTAGCAGAAGCAGCCCCGACATCCTCAGTACCAAGGACGCCAGCAGCAGCAGCAGAGGCGTAGGAGGGGGCAATGGGAGAGGGGGAACACCCCTCAAAGAAGGGCGTGCGAGGAGTGCCACGAGTGGCACCTACAGCGCCTACGCTAGTCTTAGCTGCAAGGAGGTGCTGCTCGAGCAGGTCAACTGTGAGGGCTGTGGGGTCAAGTGCGAGAAAGTGGTCCCTGACAGCGCGAAGAGACTCAGGGAGGCGGGTGACTATAAAGTAGAGAGTGATGTACATCGGGGGCGGGTTCCTGTCAGGGAACTCTGCTGGGAGGGCAGCGCGGTAGCGAGCGTTGCTAGTGCGAATGTGGGAAACGAGGTCCTCTACTGTGGCAAAGGCGGACAGCTCGGGAACTGGTAGGGCAGGAGAAGACGGCCTAGAGCAGCAGTGGCAGGTGAGGAGTAACGAGCGACTACAACGTCGTATAGTGCCTGTGCAGTCTGGTGCTGTCTGAAGTGAGCGCATTCAGCTAACGGCAGGTGGTTGCGAATGGCTAAGCGAGCAGCAGCATCACGAGTAAGCCACTGTCAGCAAGTCGCACTGTCAGCTGTGGCGGGAGGGGCGGGAGAGGCTCCGGACGTGTGGTCAAACAACGATACGCTGTCTCTAGAGTCGCTCAGTAGGTACAGCTGCAAGTCGTCGAGCCACGTGTCAAACTGGATCGGACGGCCCTCATGATCGAACGCGAGTATGCGGAGAGAAGCCATAGCAGCGCAGCATGCAGGACGGGCAGGAGCCGGGCAGTGCAAGGAACAGGGCAGGCAGCAGCAAGGGGCGGCAAGTGGGCTGCAAGTGGCGGTGCGCAGGCTGCAGGAGGGGCGGCTTTCTGGCCTAGGGGCGGCTGGCGGGCCTAAAGGCGGCGCGCGGGGCTGCAGGGGCGGTGGGCAGGCCGCAAGGGGCGGCGCGCAGGGCTGCAGGGGCGGCTCGCGGGCTGCAGGGGCAAAGGGTGGGCTGCAGGGGCAAAGGGCGGGCCGCAAGGGGCGGCGCGCGGGGCTGCAGGGTCGGCGAGTAGGGCAGCAGGGGCGGCGGGCGGGCCGCAAGAGGCGGCGCGCGGGGTTGCAGGGGCGGCAAGAGTGCCGCAAGGGGCGGCGCGCGGGGCTGCAAGGGCGGTTCGCGGGCTGCAGGGGCGGCGAACAGGGCAGCACGGGCGGCTCGCGGGGCCTAGGGGCGACGGGCGGGCCGAAAGGGGCTGCGAGGGGGGCAGCAGGGGCGGGGCGCGGGGCCTAGGGGCGACGGGCGGGCCGGCAGGGGCGGCGCACGGGGCCTAGGGGCTTCGGGCGGGCCGCAAGGGGCGGCGCGCGGGGCAGCAGGGTCGACGGGCGGGCCGCAAGGGGTGGCGCGCTGGGCCTAGGAGCGACGGGCGGGCCGCAAGGGGCGGCACGCGGGGCTGCAGGGGCGGCACGAGGGCAGCAGGGGCAGAGCGCTGTCAGGGTAGGGCAGCTAGTGGGGCAGCTCTGTGGTGGGCCCTAAAAAACCGGTCCTAGCGAAGGACCTGCTCTGATACCATGTCAAACTAACGAACGAGAATGAATGCATTGAACTTGGGTACAAGTGCTAACCCTAATTGGGTTGTACCCCTTATGGGCTACCCCACTATAGCCTACACAAAGTAAGCAATATAATATTCTGACACTTACCGATGACGGTTGGTGCTGGTAAGAATTTATGATATGTTGATATTGCAGCTTCACTGTGCTGGCCCTTCAGTTGATTATTCGAGCAGCGGATGCTCTTACCTGCCAAACCGGGTACTACCATAGCAACCTGAATTATGAATAGATGTCACTGTTGTAAACTGTGTATAGTTGTTTTTGTTGGGCTGAGAAGGCCCTTAGGATCTTTGCAGGACAGAATTCAAGGGTAGGATGATGTAGTAGCGGAAGCGTTTAAAAGGATTGTGAACCACCTTGCGCTAGTGTGTGAGGGCAAAGTTGATTGATAATAACAAAGAGATACATGCCCTTTATAAGAATACAGGGAATATGAAAAGATATGGTTAATAACTGTTTTACTGTTGCTGTTGCGGTTCGATACAGTGTCGACTCGGGCAACTGCTCAGTATCGAGACAGTTGTTTGTCCTTGCTGTCGCGCTGCATTTGTCAGGTCAAAGGTCGCTGACCTTTGGCTTTCGCGTAACCTCCAACAGTTGTTCAACCTCCGAGGGTTGACTCACCGATGTTTCGATACGATCTGCTTCGCTTCTGTCTTGGTGTTTCGACACGACAGACGCGCTTAGATCAGTTGTTTCCAACACTCCCCTTCGCTTCTGGAGTGTCGCCGCTGGTGACGTGGCTCTGTCCAGTCAGCAGCATGCAATATTCGAACTTCGACTTTCCGAGCTTCTTGGTCAAGTAATCAGCTGCCATCTCGGATGTGGGGCAGTAAGACAGCTCAAGTCTTCCCTTCTCGATCTCGTCCTTTACGAAGAAATATCGCAGGGCGATATGCTTCGTCCTGTTCGCGAATCC
Source organism: Closterium sp. Naga37s-1 (assembly GCA_947471745.1). NCBI lineage: Eukaryota > Viridiplantae > Streptophyta > Zygnematophyceae > Desmidiales > Closteriaceae > Closterium > Closterium sp. Naga37s-1. The sequence goes on from CANJKZ010000960.1 coordinate 836,960, forward strand.
ATTTTTGTTGGCTATGCGAATTGCCGACTGGTTGTCGCAGAATAGGGAGAAGCTGGGTAACTGGGCCAGCTTTGCTTCCTCCAGAAGTTCGCGAAGGTAGAGTCCTTCCTTGGTGGCTGAGCAAAGTGCGATATATTCAGCTTCAGCTGAGGAGAGGGCGATTAATTCCTGTTTGCTTGACTGCCACGAAATAGGTCCGATAGGCTCAAGACGGTAGATGTAGCCTGTGCGCGAGCGCCTGTTGTCAGGATCTCCGGCGTGGTCGGCGTCGACGTAGCCGATTAGCTTGGGCGTTGTGGTTATGTTCTTGTAGTAGATTAGTCCGATCGTCGGAGTACTAACGAGGTAGTGAAGGGCGCGGTTTAGTTCCGCCATGTGTTCAGCTTCAGGTCGTTTGAGGTAGGTAGCGAGTTGACTTGCGGAGTATGATAGGTCCGGGCGGCAGGTGACAGCTGCAAAGAGAAGGCATCCCAGCTTTCTCTGGTAGTTGCGTATGCCGGCGGGTTTCAGTGGAGCAGATTCTGCCTTGTCATTTCCTGCCGTGTAGCGGTATGGCGTAGAGATGGTAGTCGGCGTGAGTGCGAAACGTTTGGTGATGGTGTCGGCATACTTTGCGGCGTTGAGGTAGATCGCGCCTTCTTCTTCTTGGATGTTGAGACCGAGGTACTGCGTGACGGTAGAAGATACCGTAAGCGTGAGGTCCTTTTGTAGCTCCCCTTCGAACCAGGTAGTAACGTTGTCGGTCGATCCGATGTAGAGTAGATCGTCTACGTAGACGATTAGTAGAATGTAGTCGTCGCCTTTCGTGAGCCGGTACATTCCTTGGTCGTGTGGTAGCTCTCGGAATCCGATGCGAGTGAGTCGAGCGTGTAGGTACTGCTGCCACAGTCTCGGGGCCTGTTTGATCCCGTACAAGGACTTCAGTAGCTGGCAGACTTGGTTAGGTTCTCCATGGGAACCGTGTGGAAGTTCGACGAAGATTTCTGCGTCGACAGGTGCGTAGAGAAAAGCATTGGCAACGTCGATTTGCCGCAGCTTCTTTTTCTTCATAGCGGCGATCGCGAGAAGAAACCGTAGTGAAGTGTGTCGGCTGACCGGGGCGAATGTCTCGGTGAAATCGCGTCCGTGCTCTTGGTCGAAGCCGCGTACGACCCATCGTGCCTTGAACTTGTCAATGGTGCCGTCTGCTTTCGTCTTCACACGGAAGACCCATTTCCCGGTGAGAATTGTCTTGTTTTGTGCCACGCCGATAGGAACAACTTTCCAAGTGTTGCGCTCCTGTAGTGCTTTCAGTTCCTTGTCCATGGCTTCTCGCCATTGTTCCTTATGCTCCCCCCCCAGAGCCTGCTGAACTGTGGCAGGCTCCTTAGGAGTATCCGTGCCGTGGACCGCGGTGACGAGACCAAGTATCTGAAGGCCACTCTGTGTGTAGCGGGGGAGTGTTGTGTCCTCGGGATAAGCTGCTTCGTCACCTGCTTCTGGGTCAGGTATGAAATTGGGCCCTATGCGTGCTGCTTCGTTGGTGTTGACTTCTGCAGGTGTAACGTAACCGGTGTCGGCGAATTCGAAGTAAGTTTCGGCGTTGATACTTTCGCGAGGATTTTCATCATCCATCGGGATAGGCACGGAGCAGTAAGGGAGTGGTCCTGCTTCTTCGGAGGCGTTGTCCACGTTCTGCTCGTCCCAGTCAGCTTCGTCTGCTCCTGAGGCGAAGTATCGGTCACCATGGAAGCCACCTGTGGGATCCCGATTTTCTTCTAGGTTGGCAAGATATGTCGGAAGGGTGAGTCGTTCGTAGAAAAGGACGTCACGTGCTGCTACTGTTTCTTTGGAGTGGACGTCGAAAATCTTCCACGCGTTGTAATTTCTTTCGATGCCCAGGTGTAGTCCCCACTGTGCGCGTTGGGAAAATCGGCCGGCTCGTGCAGATGGGGGTCGGTACTGTACCATGCAGCCGAAAACTCTTAACATTTTTGTGCTGCCCTTTTTTTCTGTCCACAGCAGGTGCGGTGATGCGTTGTTCGGTAGTGACGACGACGAAAGCAAGTTGTGCAGCATGACAGCGTGGTCCATCGCTTCAGGCCACTGGTGATTGGGCAGTCGCATGCCACGCAGTAATTTTCGCATGGTGTTCTGGAGAGTTCGATTCATCCGTTCCGCTACGCCTTGCTGTTGATGGGCGTAAGGAAGCGAGATGAGCCTCTTGATTCCCCTTTCTGCCAAGAACTGCTTGAACCTCTGTGAGGTGTATTCTCCTCCTCCGTCTGACTGGAAGCTTTTGAGCTTCACGCCCGATTCTCGTTCTGCTACTGGAAGCCAAGCGATGAAGGCTTCGAAAGCCATGTCCTTGCTCGGGAGATTAAGGTGCCAAACGTAACGTGTAGCGGCATCGATGAACGTGATGGTGTAGCTGTATGCTCCTTGTCCAGGTTCGCGATTGTACAGGATGTCGCTGTACACTTTTTCAAGTGGTGCGTAAGCTGGTGCGCTGGGGTTGTGGTGAGAAGCGAATGGCCGATGTGGTAAGTCAGCTTCGGGGCAGGTAAAGCATGTTCCACGAGTTCGTCGAAGTTCACTTCCGTCGGTTAGAAGCAGTGAGTCTTTGTCGAGAACTCCTGCTCTGATTGTGTTGTTTAACACCGTGTTGCTTGGATGTCCCATTCGTGCGTGCCAGATGTCTTCGCTGGCGCGATGTCCGGGTGAACGACGATACAGGTCGGAGTTGGAGTAAAAGGCGGCGGTGAAGTTGGCGCTTCTGTGAGTTTCGCGAGGAGTGGGAGTTAGCTGCTGCGCAGGAGTCGGTGAAGTATTGTCGATGTGTGGCGATGTCATTGAAGAACTCGCGACTAGTGTTGTAAGTGTTGTTGGTGTTGCCGAGGTTGTTTCTGCTGCTGCCGATGTTGTTTCTGCTGCTGCCGAGTGTTGAATCGTTGCTAATGCTCTTGTTCGTTCTGCTTCAGGGATGGTGTGTGAGTACCAGAAGCCTTCTGGACTGAAGGCGGGGTCAAGATCCGGTGGATGTGTCCAAGAGGTGAAGGTGACGATCACGTCGCTGTCAGCAGTGCCGAGATCTGGGACAAAGTCGAGGACGAATACGTTGTTTTTTAAGACTGCCTTTCCGATGTAGAGACCACCCTTGCCGTGGTATAACTTCAACTCCTGAGTGGTGCTGTCGGCCTCGAGGTGTATGCCCTTCGCCATCAGCTGACTGACACTCAGTAAGTTGTAACCGAGTCCTTCTGCTATCAAAACCTTTGACATCTGTAGTATGACATTTGTCTCTCGTGACTAAAATTGCACTACGCCTTGTCGTCGTGTGCGCAGGTTCTGGTTGTTGGCGACGGTGATGACAACTTCGCGTTGAAGTTGGTGTTCACGTTGAACAAAACGTCCTGAGGAGCACATATGCTGTCCACAGCAACTGTCCAAGAACCACGTATCCTTCCCGGATGGCTCGCTTTGAGCGATGGCTGCATAGGTCGGATTTGGTTGAAGTGACTCGCGGCGAGACGTGCTGTTGTCAAGCTGCTCTTCCGGTGAGTAATATGGTGGTGATTCTGTGATGCAGGAATCGGTCAACCGTGTCATACAACTGACGATGTTTCTTGTTTCTTGCGCAGGTTGTCCCGTCGATGTTGTTGAGACTTGCACTTGAGATGTCGGATTTGCTTGCGTTGAGGCAACTTGACTGCTTGAAGGCCGAAGCTGCCGCTGCGTCGGTTCTGACTGTTGTCGGTTAGGACAGTGTGTACGAGGATGTCCTGACGTTTTGCAGAGGTGACAGAACGGAGGTACTAGTTTCGGTTGATGCTGATAGTTGTTGTTGTTGTAGCGCCGTTGAGTGTGGAATGCGAATTCAGGTACTGATGCCTTCTTGTTATGTCGTTCTTCTTGCAGGTCCATATCTTGCTGCTCAGCGTGGATCTCGGCGCAGAGTGCTGCTTCTGATATCTTTCCATGCGCTCGGAGTATGGCGCGGGTGGAGCGCCACTGAGGACCGAGGCCGCCGATGATGACTGTGACGAAGGCGTCTTCTGAAATCGACCCTCCGCATCGAAGGAGTTTGTCGCGCAATTCGCGACAACGGCTGATATACGCCATCCCCTTTTCGCCTGGTTTCATTTCGACTGTTGTCAGTTGCGCCATTGACCGACTTTGATTTACGCTGTCTGTTGCTTGATACAGGTTCTTCAGGTGGTTGTACGCGAGCTCTGCGGAGTTGCCGTAACCCCGGTAAGACCGTATGTTCTGCTGCTGACTTGGAGTGATATTTCTCAGCAGTATTGTGTACGCCATCATTGACTGATACGTGTACTGCTGCTTATCGTACTGTGTGCCGTGTGTTGGATATGGCAGGGACCCGTCGAAGAAGCCAAGGATCTGCGCGCCTTCCATCATTAGTTCGAACTCGAATGACCAGGTAAAGAAATCCTTTCCGTCGAAAGGCCTTGTCGTTTGTAGTTTTAAGACGTGCGCGAACTGCGACTGAACTTGAAGTGCGTCCAATGTCCTTTCTTGTCCAGATGCAGGCTGCGGGTGTGGCATAAAGCTGACGGAGCCACGTTGGGGCTCGTACGGAGCAAAGGTAGGCCGTTGCTGTTGATTTCCACGTGCGTACGATGAACCATCTAGGCTCATTGGTGTTGCGTTGTTGTTGTTGCTGTTGTTTGACTGTGCAGGTGCCCCTTGCTGGTGTTCTTCGTAGAAGGACATGAAGGAGAAGAACTTCTCCATCATGTCTGGATCGAAGGCCGCAGCTTGATTTGCTGGAGTTTCTGAAGATGTTGCTCTGGGTCTTGTTGCCGTTCCCTCCTCTGTCTGTAGGCCAGAGGCAGGAGGTGGAGTAGGAGTAGTACCGGGAGAGCCGTTAGAGGAGCTTCTCTCCTTCTGCGTTGCCATGTCTTGCGATGTTGTAGATATCTTGTTCGTAGTCGCATTTTTCCTGACTGCTCTCATACCATGTTGGGCTGAGAAGGCCCTTAGGATCTTTGCAGGACAGAATTCAAGGGTAGGATGATGTAGTAGCGGAAGCGTTTAAAAGGATTGTGAACCACCTTGCGCTAGTGTGTGAGGGCAAAGTTGATTGATAATAACAAAGAGATACATGCCCTTTATAAGAATACAGGGAATATGAAAAGATATGGTTAATAACTGTTTTACTGTTGCTGTTGCGGTTCGATACAGTGTCGACTCGGGCAACTGCTCAGTATCGAGACAGTTGTTTGTCCTTGCTGTCGCGCTGCATTTGTCAGGTCAAAGGTCGCTGACCTTTGGCTTTCGCGTAACCTCCAACAGTTGTTCAACCTCCGAGGGTTGACTCACCGATGTTTCGATACGATCTGCTTCGCTTCTGTCTTGGTGTTTCGACACGACAGAGGCGCTTAGATCAGTTGTTTCCAACACTCCCCTTCGCTTCTGGAGTGTCGCCGCTGGTGACGTGGCTCTAAAGTCGAAGTTCGAATATTGCATGCTGCTGACTGGACAGAGCCAGCAGCATGCAATATTCGAACAAGAAATTACGAGACTGAAATATACATTACAGGGTCCATAATAAAAATCGCGCGAGGGCGATTTTCTGACGGTGCACAGAGCTTTGGCACGTCATTTTGCCCGCGTGCCAAATCATACTGACTGGACGCACAACCAGTAGGTCCTCGAAAGTTAAACTAAGTGAAAATGGGGGTGTTGACTCATTACTGTTTTAATAAGCATTGAAAAATATAATTTGCATGCGCTTAAAATTATGTCAGTGTTTTACAGGGGGGGCGCTTATAATCGAATTCCGGCTATAAGCGCCATGCTCCAGATAGAAGCGCCGGCGCCTTTAATCGGACGGCGCCTATATCCGGGGCCATACGGTATATTGTCAAACTAACGAACGGGAATGAATGAACTATGAAAGAGTTGGGTACAAGTACTAACCCTAATTGGGTTATACCCCTTATGGGCTATCCCCACTATAGCCTACACAAAGTAAGCAATATAACATTTTGACACACCCCCATAGGCAAAGTGGGGGAGAACAAGTGGTCACAAGACCAGTCAAGAAAAGCAAAGCAAGCTCAGGGTGGATCACGAAGTCACCACACATTTCGAGCACAAGTAAAGGCCACAAGGCCAGTTCACATGCATAGGGGCGCGACGGGCCTAGGAGCGCGACGGGCGGCAACCGGGGCCTGGGGGGCGCGACGGGCCTAGGAGAGAGACGGGCCGGGACCGGGCCTAGGGGCGCGACGGGCCGGAACCGGGGCCTTGGGGCCTAGGAGAGCGACGGGTCGGGACCGGGGCCTAGGGGCGCGACGGGCCTAGGAGCGCGACGGGCCAGAACCGGGGCCTTGGGGCGTGACGGGCCTAGGGGCGCGATGGGCAAGAACCAGGGCCGAGGGGCGCGACGGGCAGGAACCGGGGCCTGGGGGGCGCGACGGGCCGGGACCGGGGCCAAGTGGCGCGACGGGCCTAGGAGCGCGACGGGCCGGAACCGAGGCCTTGGGGCGCGACGGTCAGGAACCGGGGCCTAGGGGCGAAGGGGCCAAGGGGCTACTCACAGGGCAGCAGGTGGTGGGCCCAAGGAAAGAAAAGCGGTCCTAGCGAGGGACCTGCTCTGAAACCATGTTGAAAGTAATGAACGAGAATGAATGAACTATGAAACAGTTGGGTACAAGTACTAACCCTAATTGGGTTGTACCCCTTATGGGCTACCCCACTATAGCCTACACAAATGTAAAAGCTATAATGTTCTGACAGCGCACGGGTCAGGAAACGTACTGTGCGCGGTGTAGGTGTCGTAGTGCTAGTGTCTCTGGCTCCAGCATCCCCAGAACTAGAACCTCCATCGACAACACCCCTAGGGACTCTAGTGCATCCGGCAGGAACACCTCCAGCTCCGCAACGACCGGCGGCGGAGGCGAATGAGGAGGGAATTACGGAACAGACAGGAAGCCAGGGGGTGAGGCGGGGCGAGGCCGCTGAGTCGAGACAGCCATGTCCTCCTTAGGAGTGGTCTCCACTCTCACACCCCCTGCACCTCCAGAGCCGGCACTGTCAGAATGTTATATTTGTCTAGCCTGCAGTGGGGTACTCTATAGTGAGTACATCCCAATTTAGGGTTTGCTATATGTACTCAACTGCCTGCTAGTGAAAGCCCTCTTTTCTGTTTCATTCATTCGTTCCATATTCTAACATGGAATCAGAGCAGGTCGACCCTCCCGGGTCGATCCTGTGCATGGGCCCACCGTTAAGCTTCCGTTGCTGCTGTCCTACCTATCGCGCGCCTCGGGCGCGCACTGTTTTCCTGCCTGCCACGCGCTCATGGCGCGCGGCACTTTTTCTTCCCGCCGCGCGCCCGTCGCGCCGCCCTGGGGGCGCGCGGCGCCCTGTTCTGCCCGTCGTGCGCCCCGTGGTGCGCGACGGTGCCCTTCCCGTCGCGCACCCCGGGGCGTGCGGCGGTTTCGTCGCCCGTCGCGGCGCCCCGGGGGCTTGTGCGCGGCCCTCCCGTCGCCCGTCGTGGCGCCATCGGGGGCCCGCGCGGCCCCCCCCTTCCGTCGCCCGACGTGGCGCCCTCGGGGGCCCGCGCGCGGCACTTTCCTGTCGCCCGTCGAGGCGCCCTCGGGAGCCAGCGCGCGGCCCCCTCCTGACGCCCGTCGTGGCGCCCTCGGGGGCCAGCGCGCGGCCCCCTCCTGACGCCCATCGTGGCGCCCTCGGAGGCCCACGCGGCCCCCACCCCAGTCGCCCGTCGTGGCGCCCGCGGGGGCCAGCGCGCGCCCCCCCCCCCCCCGTTCCGTCGCCCGTTGTGGCGCCCTCGGGGGCCCGCGCTGCCCCTTCTGCAGCCCGCGCTGCCCCTCCTGCAGCCCGCGAGCCGCCCCTGCAGCCCCGGTGCCGCCCCTGTGTCCCGCTCCCGCCCCATGCTGCCTGTGTTAGGTTTTGGGGGTGGCGAGTATGGGGGTGACTGGTGTGTGCAGCCTCCCCTGCTCCTCCTCCTCCTCCATCTCCCACTGCTGCAGCTGCCGCTGAGGGGGGTGGATGTGTGGGAGCTGTCGGAGTAGTACTAAGGGGGTGGCGTGTGAGCAGTGTTAGAGGTGCAGCAAGTGAAAAGGGGGTGGGACAGTTTGGGGAGGTTGGGCGGAGGCAGCCGTCGTGTCGCCAGCAGCGCCAGTAGTCCGGAGGCTACAATCTCCGGTAGCCCAGCGAGCCTGCTGCGCCAGTCGCCCGTGAGTCCGTTGCTCCTGCCGCTCGGAGTTAGCCGCGGAGCCAGTTACTCCAGTAGTCTGTAGGCTACAATCTCCGATAGCCACAGTGCGCGCCGCTCCTGTTGCCTGTATTTCTGCAGCTTCACCCGTCGTCTCCTATCTCCACTCCTCTCACAGTCCCTCCTCCTCACTTACCGTCTGTGACTGCCTCTAGCTTTGCTTATATTTGTGAACTATAAACTGCTGCTTCTTGTACTTGTGCTCAGAATGTGTGGTGACGTCGTGATCCACCCTGAGCTTGTTTTGCTTTGCTTGTTGTGCAGATTACACCCCACTTTGGCTATGGGGGTGTGTCAGAATGTTATATTTGTCTAGCCTGCAGTGGGGTAATCTATAGTGAGTACAGCCCAATTTAGGGTTTGCTATATGTACTCAACTGCCTGCTAGTGAAAGCCCTCTTTTCTGTTTCATTCATTCGTTCCATATTCTAACAGGCACCACGGGCTCCAGCGGCCCCAGTACCCACACCTCCCGCACCCCCAGACACGACAGGAACTGGACGCTACAGGGGAGACGACCGTGGAGTGACGTGCGACACACATGACAGGGCAGGACGCGAGGGGGCGGGAGGCTACTGGGGCGACTGGGGGGGGCTCAGTGGTGAGGAATAGCGGGAGGCAGAAGGTCTCAGAACCTCGGTGAGGGCGACTGCTGTAGTAACTGACCGACTCGTCGAAAGTGACGTCCTGGGAACTGAAGAACTGGCAGGTAACAGGGTCGTAGAAGTGCGAGCCGGAGGTGTCGAGTGGGAAGCCAAGAAAGACGCAAGCATTGGTGCGCGGAGACAACTTGTTCGCGCCAGGGGTGCGAACGTGGGCCAGGGAACCCCAGACGCGGTAGTTGTTAGAATCCTAAGCACCTAGGAAACTAGGTGTAGGCTTAGGAGGCATAGGAGCCATGCTAGAGTTGAGAGTCGAGAGAGTTTGGGTGAGGAAAATCGAAAAGGAAGAAGTGTTTCACTAAGAGAGAAGGTACAATGATATAGGCAAAGCAACCAAGGTGCACCACCAAAAAAGTTTAGCACTACACTAAGTCTACACTACAGGTAGTTATAGTATAATGTATACAATTATATTCTGACAGTAGTCAGCTGCTACACCCGGAGAACCTGTCCAAAGAGAGACCGGCGTGACCCGTGGCCGTGCGTCACTAGGCCACAGGTTCAGCTGGTGCGTGGCGTAGTGAACTGCCTGAGGCCATACGAACTGGGGGGCACCAGCATGGCACATGGAGGTCCGGGTAACCTCCATGACCAGGCCAATGCGTCGCTTGGCTACCCCGTTCTTCTACGGCGAGTCTGGTGGTGTGTAAGACTGGATGATCACACGACTCTGTCAGAACGTCTCCAGGCGAGTGGAAGAAAACTCACCACCACGGTCCGAATGCAGGCGGAGCCCACAAAGAGCGTGGGCGTCACCCCTCGCTAGTAGCCACGACTCAAGGGCGGTAGGCACATCGATCTTCCGTCGCAAAGGTAAAACCGTGGTGTAGCGGGAGTAGTCGTCCATCACAATCAGGAAGTAACGCTCCTGACGTGGGCCACGGACCGGGGAGGGGCCCCAGACGTCCAAGTGCAGGGTCTGGAAGGGAGCTGTGGTGGGGGGGAACGACAAGGAGTGAGGGGCGGCGCGCTGCCGACCCTCGACGCAAGGAGTGCACGGCGGCGCAGGCGAGCAAGGAAGCGGGGCAAGGGACTTTGGGAGACTTGAGACCAGACGGTGACGTACCATCCTACTGAGACGTGGGAACGACGGGTGACCTAGACAGTGGTGCCAAAGGACCGACAGGTGGGTGAGTGACCAACAGTTGCACGACATAGCAGCTACCTGACCTGACCTGACCTGACCTGACCTTACCCAGTGTGGTGGGACCCAATGTGTAGTGAGTACCGACCAGAGCCCGGCTCCCTGTGGAAAGTGGCCAGAGGCACTCCAGTGGCACCGACTGTGTAGGAGGCAACAGGCTCGTCCTGAGGGAAAGTGGTGACAACTCCGAGGTCGTGGAGGTGACTAACACCCACCAAGTTCCTAGAGAACGAGGGGGTGTAGTAACCTGTGAGAAACCGAGAGGGAGCCGCCAGACACGGGAGAATGGTGGTGCTGTGCGCAACTACAGATCCCACGGAGGGGTCAGCCAAGGCGACATTGACTGGAGTGTGCTGTGGCGTGAGGTTGGTGCAGTCGCAAAAGAAACAGCTGGACGCTCCAGAGTCTTGGGTGAAGGAAAGCCGTGCAGTCGGTGAGGTCGCACCCGAGCCAGCGACAAAGGCTGGTACTAGACTAGTGGTAGCTGCAGCTCCCACACTAAGAACCTCTGAGACGCCTAGACTGGAAACTACACAAGCACCAAGACTTGAAACACAAGTCTCAACCTCAGCTGCAGCTCCCATGTACCGGCGGGTGTACTGGCCGGGTCCGACAGGGCCCCGCAGTGGAGGCTGCCGCTGGCGCTACTGTTGCTGCTGCTGCTGCTGCTTCTGCTGCAGTGGCCATTGCTTCTGCTGCGGCCACAGGGCTGCGGCCACGGCTGCTGCCGCGGCCACTGCTGCTGCTGCGGCCACCGGTGCTGCTGCCACCGCTGATGCTTCGGCCACTGTCGCCACATCGAAATGGCACGCTGGTACGGAGGTAGGGGCTAGTCGAGGTGGCAGTACTAGTGGTAGGTGTCAACGAGTGCGGTGGGGAGTGGTCTAGTGCGGTAGGGAGTGGTCGAGTGCGGTGGGAAGCAGTCAAAAATTGGTTGGATGCGTTTGTGAGCGGTACTGTTGGTGCGCTGGACAGCACGTACACCCAAGTCATGCAAGTGTAGACGTCCACTATGGTGAGAAAGTACTCAGCTCCAGCAGCTCCAAGCTTCAGGGGGCCCACCACGTCCATCACCACCTCATCAAGTGGTGCCTTAGCCGTTGCCTCCGAACTAGAGAACGGGTAACGGGTGAACTTGGCTTGCATGCACGTCGGGCAGCCAAGTACCTCATCAGGCTCCCCCTTCACACGTATGCCAGCAATCATCTCATTCTTCACTAGCTGCTGCAAGATGGGCAGGGCCACATGCCCCATTCGCCGATGCAAGGTGAGCCAATCACACTCCCCCGTAGCCGAAGTCGGATTGGAGAATGCCGCACTCGCAATAGTGCCCCACATGTTCTCTCCGTACTCCTCCGCTGCTGCCTTGGGGTTCTCCTCATCCTTGTGCTGCTTCTTGGATGCTGCACCACTCTCCTCGTGTTCACCGAGCTTGCTGGTCCCTCCAAGATTGCACTTCTTGGACTTAATCTTCTTAGCGCGACCGTTCGCGCCATCACCGCTACCAACCGCTTCACCCTTGGTGCTGATGCTTGCTGCCACTTGCCTCTCCTTAGGCATGGGGACCACAAGGATCTGCCACATCTCGTTGTAGACATCCCTATCCTCGTGAAGGTCCCAAAGAATCCGCTCGCCAAGCCTTGCGGTGTAGGTCTTAGCTCACTTCGAGCTCGTGTCCATGCCGGCCTTTTGCAACCGCCGCACCGAAATCAGGTTGGCAGCAAGGTTGGGCACCCAAAGCACGTTCTTGAGACCCACCATCTTCCCATCAGCACCCTTGAACATGGCCTTGCCCATGCCTTTCACCTCTGCTTGCTGCCCCAAAGCCGATGTCACATGCTTCACCGGTGACGGCTCAAGTTCGGTGAGCAAGTCCGCACGAGGTGTCATGCTATAGGTAGCGCCGCTATCGATCACCCAATAGTCCAGGGAGTGTAGGGTGAACTTCCCCACAACTGCTGGCTCCTCAAAGCCTTCATCCTTCTCTGGACCAGCCGGTGCTTGCGTGGACACGAAGAAGAATTGACCCGGAAAGCGATCGTCCCTCGACTCGCTCTCGTTGCCGGCACTCTTCATACTTGCAGCACCACCTCCGCGACCGCCACGGCCTCCACGGCCTCTTCCTCTCCCTCCCCCTGCTCCTCTACCCTCTTGGCCTCGAGCAGGAGTCCATCCATCAGGGAGCTTGTAGCAATCGCGCCACATATGTCCGCTCTTATGACAATAGTGGCACTCGCCGTCGAATCGGCCACGACCGCGTCCGTAGCTCTTGTTGTCGCTGCCGTATCCGCCACTCCCGCGGCCTCCATTGAAGTTGTTGCTGCCAAATCTGCCTCTCCCTCGTCCTCCGCCCCTTCCATGGCCACACCCTCGGCCGATGCTTGCTGCCCCGGCGCCATCCGCACTCGCCAACTCACGGCGGCGGAAGTCCTCTTGAAGGATCGCTCGCTTCACGTCTTCAAGCGAGAGGCGGGGCAAGTCACGATTGAGGTTGATGATGAGCGAGGACCATGACTCTGGGAGTAAGGCCAGCAACTTGGTCTTCTTTTGGAGCTCACTATAGTTCAAATCAGCTCCCTCAAGCCGCGTCAATAAGTCGAAGAATTTCTGCACCCCTTCTTCAACCGCTTCGTCTTCTTCAATTCGTAGTGCCGCCATTTGCCGTTCCAACATCACTGCTACCGCCATTGTTGCAGGAGCGTGTACACCCTTGAGAGCAGCCCATGCCTTTGGTCCCTTCTCTGGTTCACGCTGGAATGGCTTGATGTGACGGATTTGGCTGCTCCCCAACGCTTGCCCAAGTAGGAGATAGCCTTGTGCGCTCTTCCGCACCCACGGGCTCTTCTCCGGGTCGTTCTCGGGGCGCTTCTCCGTTCCTTCCATCACCTCCAGCAGGTCATAGTGGTCAAAGATGTTCTCCATCTTGAAGGACCATTCAGCAAAGTTGTCACCGTTGAACTTGTCAAGCCCAAACACCCTAGGCTCATCCCTAGGTGGGCCAAGACTTGGTTGCATGGGCGCCATGGCTGAATCACGGGGTTGGCCTTGAGCTTGGGCTTCTCCACTGCCACCAGCACCTCTGCCACCCCTTTCCTCAGGTCCAGCCATTGTCGAAACTACTCCAAGGGGCTCTGATACCACTTGTTATAGTCACAATAGGCTTGAATGTGCCTAAAACGAAAGATAGAGTGCACAGTCGGATTTCTGCACTGCGGCTTCAAACGTTGATAGCGTTCTGGTCACAGTTGAAAATGACTTGATGTGAATTGGATCTGGAGCGTCTTGACGTCGCCTACACTTGGCAATTTAGATTGCACAATTTCATTACGAATTGACGACGCAACGTTGGTTTGAACGAACGGCACTATGGCAGCCACTATAGACTTGGAACACAAATTAGGAAGAGTTACGAGTTGGGAATGACTCCCAGCTCCTAGAAACCCCAAGAGCCGAGGTACAGTGATGTGGAACAGTGCCACACTGTCCCCAACCACGAAGGGTCTCGAAACTACCCTCCACAAGGGCCTACACCAAGAGAAATGTTACACTACACAAAGTAATGCAACTATTCTCACTATCTTAAAGTTTACCCTTTTGGAGAGCTTCGAAATCACTTGAATCTTGAAACCAAGGCTCTGTTTCTTCAAGATATATTCTTCCTTGAGTTCTTGGAATTCTGCTGCGCACACCTGCGACACGCCGAACGTTCCACACACGACAAAATAGAAAACCGCACACGACACACAAACAATGGCGTGACACGCGACTTGCGATAACTCGCTATTGACTCGACACACACATTCAAAACCATGCCTCATCATTCACACGCTATTATAAGCATGAAATATATATTATCTTATGCCCTCATACCATTCCATGCACACACGCATGCACGCACACGGACAACAAGCCGAATGCAAACCGTAGGGTTGCACCAACAAACTCCCCCTCGCATTGTTGGCCTTAGGAACTTGCTCTCTCAGTTTAGAGCCATCCCAGCTTGCTTGCAACACTTCCAATGCTGCTGCTCCACCAGCCTCTTGGTCATCATGTCAGCTGGCTGCCCCGTCGTCTTTACGTAGCACAACTCAACTTCACCCGCGGCCACCATGCTCCTCGTCCAATGCCACTTCACCCTCATGTGCTTCGTGAGGCCATGCAACACAGGGTTCTTAGCAAGAGCAATGGCACCCTGGCTGTCACAGTAGAGTGGGGTAGGTCCTTGCTGCTCCTCCCCCAATTCAGCCAACAAACGCCTCTGCCACACAATCTCCCGTACAGCACGGAAGAGTGCCATGCACTCTGACGCCACCGAGCTCAATGCTTGATCCACCTGCTTCTTTCTCTCCCAAGCAGTTGGGCCTCCACCAACAAAGCAAATGAACCCTCCAACACTTGTCATGTCCTCTGGTTCCGATGCATAAGAAGCATGCGAGAATGCGGTGAGGAACAAACGCCATCCGCGCCCTTTTTGCGCCTTTGCGTCGCCGCCGAGTATTGCAGCCCAACGGTCGGTGTTTGGCCAAGATACTTGGCCACCCTCATTCCAGCAGCTACCTGCTCCTCATTAGGGCATTTAACAACCCTAGCCAACTGTCCGGTAGCAAAGGCGACGTCCGGTCGGGTGCTTACCGCGGCGTACATGAGGCTGCCCACCAACGAGTGAAAACGGTGCCTCTCCTCTTCACCAACGCTCTCCTCCTCTGGTCCCTTCACACACTTGAACCCAGAGGGAAAGGGTGTAGCCACATGGCCTTCACTCTGCCCAAAGTTGGCAGCCTCCAGGTACTTCCGTTGTTGCACCCGCATGCACCGCTTCTCCACATCTTGTTCGATGTGGAGCCCAAGGTAGAAGCTCACGTCACCAAGGGCCTTGCACTTGAACTTGTCTTGAAGCTTTAGCATCACCTCCTTCACAAGATCAGAGGAGGGTGAGAAAATTAGTATGTCATCCACATACACAACCATGAAGCTCCTCTGCTCCCCCTCGCCAAGCATGAATAATGAGTGATCGGCCGTTGAGGGAGTGAAGCCGATCTCCTCCAAGACTTCACGCAACTTCAAGTACCACTTCCTAGGGGCCTGCATCAGTCCATAAAGGGCCTTCTTCAGCTTCAAAACTCTTCCACTACCATCATCAAACCCCTCTGGCTGCGCCATGAAAATCTCTTCCTCTAGGACACCGTTGAGGAATGTGGTTGTCACGTCCATTTGTTTCACCACCCATCCTTTGATGGCAGCACCCGCGAGTAGGGTTCTCAGCGTCGTCGGCTTCACCACAGGAGCAAAAAACTCCTTATAGTCCACCTTCTCCTTCTGCTGGTACCCCTTTGCCACAAGCCTAGACTTGTAGCGCTCGATTTTGCCGTCGGCGTCGGACTTGATCTTGAAGAGCCACTTGGACGTAATCGCATTACGCCCCTCCGGTAGCTCCACCAATTCCCACGTGCCGTTCTCCTCAATGCTCTTCAACTCACTCTCCATTGCCTTCTTCCACTCCTCAGCATCACTACTCTCCAAGGCCTCCTTGAGAGTTGTTGGTTCCCCCGGCATCTCCACCGGAGAGAAGAACGCGAAGGCACACTCGTCGTAGTCACTCTCCTTGTCATCTCCAACTATAAGTGCCGCTCCGGCCAAGGCTGACTTGGCTGGCTTTCCCAGTGCCTCATAGGTCAGCCTATTTGGGGCTTGGATTCTCCTTTTTCCCCTTCCTTCCTCCTCAGCTGCAGGGACATGAAGGCTGTCATGGCGTTGCTGCGGGGTGACTCGGATCCGTGGAGCACTCGTAGTGCGAGAAGGAAGTGTCGGTGCACGCTCGCTCACTTGCTGCACCTCCTCTTCTTCCTCTGCATCCTTGGCCTCCTCTCCCCCATTCACAAGGGAAGATTGCCTTGTGGTGGTGCTGCTGCTGCTCAGCTCCAAAGGCAGCTCCACATGCTCAAAACCGGAACTCTTCACCTCCCCAAACCGCATGCCTATCTTCGCCTCATTCTCCGCCTTCCAATCCTTGTACATCGGATTCTCCATGAATTTGCAGTCTCTGCTCACCAAGAATTTCTTGGTGAATGGGTCCCAAAGAAGCCACCCCTTGCTGTTTTGAGCCATGCCCAAGTGCACAGCCCATATCGCCTTGGCACCGAGCTTGTTGTGCCGAAGATGCTTAGGCACGAGCGCCATGCACATGCACCCGAACACCCGAAGCATATCCACCTTTGGCTTCCTTCCAATCCACTCCACATAGGGCACCCATTTGTCTGCTCCCACATGAGTCAAAGCTCTGTTCTTGGCCACACACGCACTCCGCACCGCATCAGGCCAAAAGTAGTCGGGTAGCCCGGCTTCAATGAGCAACCCGCGTGCCGTCTCCGTTATTGTGCGGTTCGCTCGCTCGGCGATGCCGTTCATTGCAGGGGAGTATGGCATGGTGAGGGAGTTCCTTATTCCATTCTTCTTCAGCTAGAATGAGAACTCCTTGCTCAGGAACTCTCCCCATCGATCGGTGCGAATTGCCTTCACTAACCGGTCTTGTTGCCGCTCCACCATCGGCAACCAATCGGTCTTCACCGTTTCAGCCACGTCGCTCTTCTTGGACAGCACGTACACCCAAGTCATGCGAGTGTAGACGTCCACTATGGTGAGAAAGTACTCAGCTCCAGCAGCTCCAAGCTTCAAGGGGCCCACCACGTCCATCACCACCTCATCAAGTGGTGCCTTAGCCGTTGCCTCCGAACTAGAGAACGGGTAACGGGTGAACTTGGCTTGCATGTACGTCGGGCAGCCATGTACCTCATCAGACTCCCCCTTCACACGTATGCCAGCAATCATCTCATTCTTCACTAGCTGCTGCAAGATGGGCAGGGCCACATGCCCCATTCGCCGATGCAAGGTGAGCCAATCACACTCCCCCGTAGCCGAAGTCGGATTGGGGAATGCCGCACTCGCAATAGTGCCCCACATGTTCTCTCCGTACTCCTCCTCCGCTGCTGCCTTGGGGTTCTCCTCATCCTTGTGCTGCTTCTTGGATGCTGCACCACTCTCCTCATGTTCACTGAGCTTGCTGGTCCCTCCAAGATTGCACTTCTTGGACTTAGGCTCCTTAGCGCAATTGTCCACGCCATCACCGCTACCAACCGCTTCACCCTTGGTGCTGATGCTTGCTGCCACTTGCCTCTCCTTAGGCATGGGGACCACAAGGATCTGCCACATCTCGTTGTAGACATCCCTATCCTCGTGAAGGTCCCAAAGAATCCGCTCGCCAAGCCTAGCGGTGTAGGTCTTAGCTCCCTTCGAGCTTGTGTCCATGCCGGCCTTTTGCAACCGCCGTACCGAAATCAGGTTGGCAGCAAGGCTGGGCACCCAAAGCACGTTCTTGAGGCCCACCATCTTCCCATCAACACACTTGAACATGGCCTTGCCCATGCCTTTCACCTCTGCTCGCTGCCCCAAAGCCGATGTCACATGCTTCACCAGTGACAACTCAAGTTCGGTGAGCAAGTCCGCACGAGGTGTCATGCTATAGGTAGCTCCGCTATCGATCACCCAATAGTCCAGGGAGTGTAGGGTGACCTTCCCCACAGCTGCTGGCTCCTCAAAGCCTTCATCCTTCTCTAGACCAGCCGGTGCTTGCGTGGACACGAAGAAGAATTGACCCGGAAAGCGATCGTCCCTCGACTCGCTCTCGTTGCCGGCACTCTTCATGCTTGCAGCACCACCTTCGCGACCGCCACGGCCTCCACGGCCTCTTCCTCTCCCTCCCCCTGCTCCTCTACCCTCTTGGCCTTGAGCAGGAGTCCATCCATCAGGGAGATTGTAGCAATCGCGCCACATATGTCCGCTCTTGTGACATTTGTGGCACTCGCCATCGAATCGGCCGCGACCGCGTCCGTAGCTCTTGTTGTCGCTGCCGTATCCGCCACTCCCGCGACCTCCATTGAAGTTGTTGCTGCCAAATCTGCCTCCCCCTCGTCCTCTGCCCCTTCCACGGCCATACCCTCGGCCGATGCTTGCTGCCCCGGCACCATCCGCACTCGCCAACTCACGGCGGCGGAAGTCCTCTTGAAGGATCGCTCGCTTCACGTCTTCAAGTGAGAGGCGGAGAAAGTCACGATTGAGGTTGATGTTGAGCGAGGACCATGACTCTGGGAGTAAGGCCAGCAACTTGGTCTTCTTTTGGAGCTCACTATAGTTCAAATCAGCTCCCTCAAGCCGCGTCAATAAGTCGAAGAATTTCTGCACCCCTTCTTCAACCGCTTCGTCTTCTTCAATTCGTAGTGCCGCCATTTGCCGTTCCAACACCACTGCTACCGCCGCTGTTGTAGGAGCGTGTACACCCTTGAGAGCAACCCATGCCTTTGGTCCCTTCTCTGGTTCACGCTGGAATGGCTTGATGTGACGGATTTGGCTGCTCCCCAACGCTTGCCCAAGTAAGAGATAGCCTTGTGCGCTCTTCCGCACCCACGGGCTCTTCTCCGGGTCGTTCTCGGGGCGCTTCTCCGTTCCTTCCATCACCTCCAGCACGTCATAGTGGTCAAAGATGTTCTCCATCTTGAAGGACCATTCAGCAAAGTTGTCACCGTTGAACTTGTCAAGCCCAAACACCCTAGGCTCATCCCTAGGTGGGCCAAAACTTGGTTGCATGGGCGCCATGGCTGAATCACGGGGTTGGCCTTGAGCTTGGGCTTCTCCACTGCCACCAGCACCTCTGCCACCCCTTTCCTCAGGTCCAGCCATTGTCGAAACTGCTCCAAGGGGCTCTGATACCACTTGTTATAGTCACAATAGGCTTGAATGTGCCTAAAACGAAAGATAGAGTGCACAGTCGGATTTCTGCACTGCGGCTTCAAACGTTGATAGCGTTCTGGTCACAGCTGAAAATGACTTGAAGTGAATTGGATCTGGAGCGTCTTGACGTCGCCTACACTTGGCAATTTAGATTGCACGATTTCATTACGAATTGACGACGCAACGTTGGTTTGAACGAACGGCACTATGGCAGCCACTATAGACTTAGAACACAAATTAGGAAGAGTTACGAGTTGGGAATGACTCCCAGCTCCTAGAAACCCCAAGAGCCGAGGTACAGTGATGTGGAACAGTGCCACACTGTCCCCAACCACGAAGGGTCTCGAAACTACCCTCCACAAGGGCCTACACCAAGAGAAATGTTACACTACACAAAGTAATGCAACTATTCTCACTATCTTAAAGTTTACCCTTTTGGAGAGCTTCGAAATCACTTGAATCTTGAAACCAAGGCTCTGGTTCTTCAAAATATATTCTTCCTTGAGTTCTTGGAATTTTTCTGCGCACACCTGTGTTAGAGACTAAGGACGGAGTCTATGAAGACTAAGGGCCGAGATATCTCAAAATCGTCAACTTTAATTCTGGACAGAATTGTCGACTTCACAAGAAACGTCGTCGACGTAAGTTCCACTGTTAGAATTATTTCAAACACGACTATGTTGTACCCCGTGATCGTGGCTATCTTTCCCAATTTGAATAGTATCAAAATATGGAGTATAACTCGAGTTATGAACTTCGGCGCACGAGGGGGTATGCTGCCATAGAAACTTAACTCAATCACAAAGTTGTCTCAGAAGTTCACACAAGAAAGTTGGAGTAGCAATAGAACCAGGTAGAAGGGGATGAGGAGGACGAGAGGGAAGGTCCCAAGGGAGTCCCCAACCAAGGAAACCCCATTCCACACAATTCCCCTCTCTATAGGCACCCCAACTTTGACATTTGTCACTTTCCCAACTCATGCCATCCACCTCACCCAACTTGGCCACACTTGCCAACCTGGTTTGGCTTCTCCCAACCACTTGGCATCATCTACAGTGATGGTGACGAATTTCCCAACCCCCAAAAGTCTGTACCCCATATTGAGTCAAACCGCAAATTCCCATAGTCGCCGCATCTCAATGAATTTGCAGTCCCTGCTCACCAAGAATTTATTGGTGAATGGGTCCCAAAGAAGCCACCCCTTGCTGTTTTGAGCCATGCCCAAGTGCACAGCCCGTATCGCCTTGGCACCGAGCTTGTTGTGCCGAAGATGCTTAGGCACGAGCGCCATGCACATGCACCCGAACACTTGAAGCATATCCACCTTTGGCTTCCTTCCAATCCACTCCACATAGGGCACCCATTTGTCTGCTCCCACATGAGTCAAAGCTCTGTTCTTGGCCACACACGCACTCCGCACCGCATCAGGCCAGAAGTAGTCGGGTAGCCCGGCTTCAATGAGCAACCCGCGTGCCGTCTCCGTTATTGTGCGGTTCGCTCGCTCGGCGATGCCGTTCATTGCAGGGGAGTATGGCATGGTGAGGGAGTTCCTTATTCCATTCTTCTTCAGCTAGAATGAGAACTCCTTGCTCAGGAACTCTCCCCCTCGATCGGTGCGAATTGCCTTCACTAACCGGTCTTGTTGCCGCTCTACCATCGGTAACCAATCGGTCTTCACCGTTTCAGCCACGTCGCTCTTCTTGGACAGCACGTACACCCAAGTCATGCGAGTGTAGACGTCCACTATGGTGAGAAAGTACTCAGCTCCAGCAGCTCCAAGCTTCAAGGGGCCCACCACGTCCATCACCACCTCATCAAGTTGTGCCTTAGCCGTTTCCTCCGAACTAGAGAACGGGTAACGGGTGAACTTGGCTTGCATGCACGTCAGGCAGCCAAGTACCTCATCAGGCTCCCCCTTCACACGTATGCCAGCAATCATCTCATTCTTCACTAGCTGCTGCAAGATGGGCAGGGCCACATGCCCCATTTGCCGATGCAAGGTGAGCCAATCACACTCCCCCGTAGCCGAAGTCGGATTGGAGAATGCCGCACTCGCAATAGTGCCCCACATGTTCTCTCCGTACTCCTCCTCCGCTGCTGCCTTGGGGTTCTCCTCATCCTTGTGCTGCTTCTTGGATGCTGCACCACTCTCCTCGTGTTCACCGAGCTTGCTGGTCCCTCCAAGATTGCACTTCTTGGACTTAATCTCCTTAGCGCGACCGTTCGCGCCATCACCGCTACCAACCGCTTCACCCTTGGTGCTGATGCTTGCTGCCACTTGCCTCTCCTTAGGCATGGGGACCACAGGGATCTGCCACATCTTGTTGTAGACATCCCTATCCTCGTGAAGGTCCCAAAGAATCCGCTCGCCAAGCCTCGCGGTGTAGGTCTTAGCTCCCTTCGAGCTCGTGTCCATGCCGGCCTTTTGCAACCGCCGCACCGAAATCAGGTTGGCAGCAAGGTTGGGCACCCAAAGCACGTTCTTGAGGCCCACCATCTTCCCATAAGCACCCTTGAACATGGCCTTGCCCATGCCTTTCACCTCTGCTCGCTGCCCCAAAGCCGATGTCACATCTTCACCGGTGACGGCTCAAGTTCGGTGAGCAAGTCCGCACGAGGTGTCATGCTATAGGTAGCGCCGCTATCGATCACCCAATAGTCCAGGGAGTGTAGGGTGACCTTCCCCACAGCTTCTGGATCCTCAAAGCCTTCATCCTTCTCTGGACCAGCCGGTGCTTGCATGGACACGAAGAAGAATTGACCCGGAAAGCGATCGTCCCTCGACTCGCTCTCGTTGCCGGCACTCTTCATACTTGCAGCACCACCTCCGCGACCGCCACGGCCTCCACGGCCTCTTCCTCTCCCTCTCCCTGCTCCTCTACCCTCTTGGCCTTGAGCAAGAGTCCATCCATCAGGGAGCTTGTAGCAATCGCGCCACATATGTCCGCTCTTATGACAATAGTGGCACTCGCCGTCGAATCGGCCGCGACCGCGTCCGTAGCTCTTGTTGTCGCTGCCGTATCCGCCACTCCCGCGGCCTCCATTGAAGTTGTTGCTGCCAAATCTGCCTCCCCCTCGTCCTCTGCCCCTTCCACGGCCACACCCTCGGCCGATGCTTGCTGCCCCGGTGCCATCCGCACTCGCCAACTCACGGCGGCGGAAGTCCTCTTGAAGGATCGCTCGCTTCACGTCTTCAAGCTAGAGGAGGGGCAAGTCACGATTGAGGTTGATGATGAGCGAGGACCATGACTCTGGGAGTAAGGCCAGCAACTTGGTCTTCTTTTGGAGCTCACTATAGTTCCAATCAGCTCCCTCAAGCCGCGTCAATAAGTCGAAGAATTTCTGCACCCCTTCTTCAATCGCTTCGTCTTCTTCAATTCGTAGTGCCGCCATTTGCCGTTCCAACACCACTGCTACCGCCGCTGTTGTAGGAGCGTGTACACCCTTGAGAGCAGCCCATGCCTTTGGTCCCTTCTCTGGTTCACGCTGGAATGGCTTGATGTGACGGATTTGGCTGCTCCCCAACACTTGCCCAAGTAGGAGATAGCCTTGTGCGCTCTTCCGCACCCACGGGCTCTTCTCCGGGTCGTTCTTGGGGCGCTTCTCCGTTCCTTCCATCACCTCCAGCAGGTCATAGTGGTCAAAGATGTTCTCCATCTTGAAGGACCATTCAGCAAAGTTGTCACCGTTGAACTTGTCAAGCCCAAACACCCTAGGCTCATCCCTAGGTGGGCCAAGACTTGGTTGCATGGGCGCCATGGCTGAATCACGGGGTTGGCCTTGAGCTTGGGCTTCTCCACTGCCACCAGCACCTCTTCCACCCCTTTCCTCACGTCCAGCCATTGTCGAAACTGCTCCAAGGGACTCTGATACCACTTGTTATAGTCACAATAGGCTTGAATGTGCCTAAAACGAAAGATAGAGTGCACTGTCGGATTTCTGCACAGTGGCTTCAAACGTTGATAGCGTTCTGGTTGTTATGTGATGCTATGATTTGCATTCACGTATATCTGCCTTCCATCATATGTTCGTGCGTTGCATGCGTGGTGTGTGCAAGAATCTGTGTTTGGTGTGGTTTGGATTTTCTGAGTGTGTGTGAATGTTGTTTGGTTTGAGCAGATATCTGAAGTGACTCCTATGCTCAAGAGCTTTCCGTCGAACCAAGAATCGCCTTGATCGGAGCAAGAACGAGAAAGATATGATTGTTCGAAGTTTTGATTGTGATGCGGCGACTATGGGAATTTGTGGGTTGACTCAATATGGGGTACAGACTATTGGGGGTTGGGAAATACGTCACCATCACTGTATTTGGAGGAGAAGAGCAGCTGCATCAAGGACCTATGGCAGCTTCCCATTATCCCTTGGAACGGGAAACTACCAGCAATGGCAGCAGCAGCAGCAACGACAAAGGCAACTGCAGGAGGAGAGGAGACTGCACCATCTGATGGGGCTCTGGATGCAGTCAAGAAGGTGCAGCAGCCACAGCAGCCACATGGTGAGGTGCTTGCTGGTGTGGATGCGACAGCTGCATGGGCAAAGGCTTCCTCTGGGAGTGGTGAGGCTGATTGGGAGACGTGGCACGAGAGGCTGTGTCATGTGAATTTTCCTATGCTGCAGAAGTTGGTGAAGGATGGGAGCTTGAAGGGGTTGGAGGTGAAAGGGGCAGTGAAAGAGATTGGGAGCTGCCCTACATGCCTTGAGACCAAGTTCACAAAGTTTCCCTTCAGCAGAGGCACGGGACCAGCCAAGGCCCCGCTCGCGCTTGTGCACATGGATGTGGTGGGCCCTACGAGGGCCCCTTCTCTCTCGAGCAGCCGCTACTTTTTAACCATTGTGGACGACCACATGCGTGCCGTGTGGGTGTACCCTCTCAAGACTAAGGGGGAAGTGGCAGCGGCTGTTCTTAAGGAGTGGATGCCAAGAGCTCAAAGGGAGAGCGGACACAAGGTGAAGGTGATCCGCACTGACAACGGGGGAGAATTCATTGGCGCTGATTTTGAGGCGGTGCTGAAGAAGAAGGGCATTCAACATCAGCTCACAGTGCCCTACAACACTCAGCAGAACGGCGTGGCTGAGCGCTTCAACCGGACCCTGCAGGAAGGTGCTCGCACTCTCCTTGGGCGTGCAGGGCTGCCGGATCCGTTCTGGGTGACTGCACTGCGGCAGGTCGCCCTTGTGAAGAACAGGGTGTTAGCGACTGTGGGGGACAAGCAGTGGGTCCCCTACACCAAGTGGTACAGGAGTGCACCAGCAGTCAGCATGCTGAGAGCCTACGGCTGCATGGTGGTGTTTCATGTGCCTAAGGAGAAGAGGGGAAAGTTGGAGGCTTCTGGGAGATGGGGAGTACACTTGGGGCTTGCTAAGGATCACAAGGGCTGGTTGATATGGGACTTGACCAGCCAGCAGCTAAATGTGTCAAGGGATGTGAAGTTCCTCGAGTCCTTGTACTACAAGGAGTGGAAGCAGCAGCAACAGAAGCTTTCACTACACCGCTGATCATTGAGGCCGATGAGGTGCAGCAGCCTTCGAGGCAAGTGCAGGTCACTGTCTTAGATGAGGAGATCTCTGGGGTGACTGAGGATGGGGAAGAACCTGAGGTGGAGGAACAGCAGCAGCAGCAGCAGCAAGATGCTCCACCACGTACCCAACGTCCGCCAGACCGTCCTAGGAGGGATGTGCGCCCTCCTAACAGGCTGACCTATCCTAGTTTTGGAAAGCCAAAGGTGGTACGGGCTGGGAGTGTGGCTGAGCAGTGTGATGAGGATGATATAGCACACTGCTACTGGGCAGCCGTCCCTGAGCCCAAGACGCTAGCTGAGGCCTTGAGTGGCCCCGATGCTGAGAAGTGGAAGCAGAGTGTGAAGGAGGAGTATGACTCTCTGCTGGAGAATGAAACGTGGGAGTTGTGTGAGCTGCCTCCTGGGAAGAAGGCAATCTCTTCGAAGCTGATCTTCAGGCACAAGTATGGACCTGATGGGGAGCTGACCCGCTCCAAGTCAAGGCTTGTGGCTAAGGGGTTCCAGTAGACAAAGGGGAAGGACTTTGACGAGATCTTTGCTCCTGTGGGGAAAGGGACTACACTAAGGGTGATGTTGGGAATGGCTGCAAACCGTGGATGGAGGATCAAGCAGATGGACATCACAACTGCTTTCCTCAATGGGATCATCCTAGAGGAGCTGTACATGCTGCAGCCTGAGGGGTTGGATGATGGGAGCGGCAGGGTGTGCAGGCTCAAGAAGGCCATCTATGGCCTGAAGCAGGCTCCTCGCGCATGGTACCACAAGCTAGAGGAGACACTGCTGGCTGGGGGTTTCAAGAAGAGCGAGTGTGATCACAGCTTGTTCCTACTGCAAGAGAAGGAGCAGTTCCTCGTGCTCCTGGTGTATGTGGATGACATCCTTCTCTTCTCTGAGTCGGCTGCAATGATTGAGCGTGTGGAGGAGATGCTGGAGATGCAGTTCAAGTGCTCAAAGATGGGAGATGTCAAGTATTACCTTGGGATGCATGTGGAGAGAGACCTTGACAAGGGAGTGTTGAGGTTGCACCAGAGGAAGTACTGTGAGGGGCTGGCTGAGAAGTATGGGCTGCAAGATGGAGGAAAGCCAGCCACCCCACTACCTTCGGGTTTCACTGTGGAGCCCTGTGCTGATGAGGAGGTGGTGGGTGAGAGTGACAGGAAGCTGTTTCATTCCATGGTGGGGGCACTCAACTATGCGGCAAACCACACGCGGCCTGACATTGCCTTTGCTACATCCAGGCTTGCTAGTGTGGTCTCACGCCCCAGTCATGAGCAGCTAGAGGCGGCCAAGAGGTTGGTCCGCTATGTGAGTGCTACAGCATCTGTGGGTTTGGAGTACAGTGCTGTGCGACAGAGGCTGCAACAGGGTGCTGCTCATTTGGGCAAGGGGGAGATGCTCTTGACTTGCTACACCAACGCTAGCTTCAACTCTGTGAAGGCGGATGGCACCAGCATTGGAGGCTATGTGTGCCTGTTTGGAGGTGGTGCAGTGAGCTGGCGCAGAAAGAAGCAGAACGAGGTGGGGCTGTCCTCGTGTGAGACTGAGTACATGGCCCTTCATCATGGGGTGAAGGAGGTGGTGTGGCTAAGGCGCTTGTTGGAGGAGATTGGTGTTTGTCAGAGGGAGCCAACTATGATGTTCTGTGACAATGAGTCAGCTGTGAAGCTGGCCAAGAATGCATGCCTTCATGGGCTGACAAAGCATATCAGGCCCAAGTGGCACTGGGTGAGGAGGCTCTTGGACAAGGAAGTGCGGTTGGAGATAGTGAACACCCAGCAGCAGGCGACAGACATTCTCACCAAGCGCCTGGCTGAAAATGAGCATTGGAAGGGGATGAAGCTTGCTGGAATGAGTGTGCACTGAGGGTGCATACTTGAGCTTTGGCATGTGGGATGATGGTAGGCAGCCAGAGGGGGAGTTTTTTATGTGATGCTATCATTTGCATTCACGTCTGTCTGCCTTCCATCATATGTTCGTGCGTTGCATGCGTGGTGTGTGCAAGAATCTGTGTTTGGTGTGGTTTGGATTTTCTGAGTGTGTGTGAATGTTGTTTGGTTTGAGCAGATATCTGAAGTGACTCCTCTGCTCAAGAGCAATCCGACGAACCAAGAATCGCCTTGATCGGAGCAAGAACGAGAGAAATATGATCGTTCGATGTTTTGATTGTGATGCGGCGACTATAGGAATTTGTGGGTTGACTCAATATGGGGTACAGACAATAGAGCCTGCCACTGCTGCTCTAGGCCGCCTCCTACTGCCCTACCTGTTCCCCGAGCTGTCCGCCTTTGCCACATTAGAGGACCTGGTTTCCCACCTTCGCACTAGCGACGTTCGCTACCACGCTGCCGCTCCAGCTGAGTTCCTTAACAGGAACCAGCCCCCGATGTTCATCACTCTCTACTTTATAGTCACCCGCCTCCCTGACTCTCTTCGCTCTGTCAGGGACCACTTTCTCTCCCTCGACCCCACAGTCCTCACTATTGACCTCCTCGAGCAGCACCTCCTTGCAGCTGAGACTAGTGTAGTCGCTGTAGGTGCTGCTCGTGGCACTCCGCGCACACCCTTCTTTGAGGGGTGCTCCCCCTCCCCCCTTGAGGGATCGCTGGGGTGATCTGCTCAAGTCGGGTGTAGCTATCTTTGATCTTGATATTGATGCTATCCTTGCTGCCATGTATGCTGTGTCTATTAGTGTTGAGGGCGACTGTTACGTGTGTGTTCCGCCTGACCCGGGCATTGAGGCTGCTGCTCTAGGTGCTAGTGAGTCTGTTGCTCCAGGTGCTGGTGAGTCTGCTCTCTCAGGTACCGCGTCGGCTCAGCTCTTGCACACCTTCACCCTCGACTCGGGTGCTTCCCGCTCCTTCTTTCGAGACCGCACCACACTCACGCCGCTCAGTCGGCCGGTTGCAGTCTCCCTAGCAAACCCCTCTGGGGGTCCTGTCCTTGCCCACTACTCCACTGTCCTGCCGTGTCCGGCGGCCCCGTCCGGCTCCCTGTCCGGTCTCTACCTCCCCTCGTTCTCTACGAACTTGGTGAGTGGTGCTGACCTTCAGGATGGAGGGGTAGACCAGTTCACTCCTGCGAGTCAGCGAGTGACCCACTGCACGTGTGCTCGGACGGGCCGCCATTTGGCCACGTTTACCCGGGGTCGAGTCTGTACACACTGACCACAGAGTCTCCTCCGGTTGCTGCGTCTGGTCAGGTAGCTGCGTCGGGTCAGGTGTTTGCTGCAGCGTCTCGGTCAGGTCCTGAGTCTGCCCCCTGCTCGTGTCGCCTCCTGTCCCACCAGACCCTCCTCTGGCACCACCGCCTTGGTCACCCCTCCTTGCCTCGTCTCCGAGGCATGGCCTCCCGTGTCCTTGTCTCTGGTCTCCCCCGGTCCCTCCCTCCCCTTCCTCCGGGGCCTGCCCCTACCTGCGTTCCCTGCGTCGAGGGGTGGCAGCGCGCCGCTCCTCACTCCTCCGAGTTTCCTCCGACAGAGGCTCCGCTGCAGACTCTCCACATGGATGTGTGGGGCCCAGCCCGCATCCGTGGACAGGGTCACGAGCGTTACTTCCTGCTGGTGGTTGACGACTTCTCGCGTTACACCTCAGTCTTCCCCTTGCGCCGCAAGGATGAGGTCACTGAGGTGTTGATCGACTGGATCCGCGTTGCTCGTCTCCAGCTCAGAGAGCGTTTC
The DNA here is from genome assembly GCA_947471745.1 of Closterium sp. Naga37s-1. NCBI lineage: Eukaryota > Viridiplantae > Streptophyta > Zygnematophyceae > Desmidiales > Closteriaceae > Closterium > Closterium sp. Naga37s-1. The sequence goes on from CANJKZ010000960.1 coordinate 864,987, forward strand.
GGCTCGGACTTTCCTGTTCTGCGTCTGCACTCCGACAGAGGCAGAGAGTTTTCCTCCGACCTTCTGCGAGCCTTCTGTCGTGCGGAGGGCATCCGCCAGACGTTCACGCTTCCGACCTCTCCACAGCAAAATGGGATTGCTGAGCGCCGCATTGGCATGGTCATGGACGTCGCTCGTACGTCCATGATCCATGCGGCTGCTCCCCATTTTCTGTGGCCGTTCGCGGTTCAGTACGCGGCGCATCAGATCAACCTCCAACCCCGGGTCTCCGTGCCGGAGACCACACCTACTCTGCGGTGGACGGGGAAGGTTGGCGATGCGTCTGCGTTCCGTGTCTGGGGATCTCGAGCTTTCGTCCGCGACTTGTCTGCGGACAAGCTGTCCTCCCGAGCTGTTCCCTGCGTCTTCCTTGGCTTCCCCCCTGACGCGCCTGGTTGGCAGTTTTACCACCCCACCTCGCGCCGTGTTCTGTCCTCTCAGGACATCACGTTTGACGAGTCGGTTCCTTACTACCGTCTCTTCCCCTACCGCACTGCCCCCCTCCCCCCCCCCGCCGCTCTTTCTCGTGCCAGGTCCTCCCCCGGTAGACCCCCTCCCCCCTCAGGGTCCTGCCCCCTCAGGTGTGTCCAAGGTAGACGCAGTCGACCCTGTCGAGGTAGCTGTTGACTCTGGTGCTGCTAGGGGTGCTGGGCTTGCGGGTGCCGGGTCTGGGGGTGCTGAGCCTGAGCGTGCGGAGCCTGGGGGTGCTGAGTTTGGGGGTGCTGAGACTGGGGTTGCTGAGTCTGGGGGTGCTGAGCCTGGGGTTGCTGAGTCTGGGGGTGCGGAGCCTCAGGGTGCTGAGCCTGCGCGTGTGGATTCATGAGGTGCTGCGCCTGGAGGTCCTTCGGGTGCTTCGTCCCGGAGGGAGTCACTCTCTCCACAGCAGCTGCGCGAGTGGTTTGCTCGCCGCTGGAGCCGTGCTGCTGGAGCTAGTGGTGCTACGGGCGCTGGAGGTCCTGCTGCTGCTGGAGCTGCTGGGGGTTCTGGAGCCACTGGTCCCGGAGGTGCTCGTACTGGAGGTACTGGAGCTGCTGGGCCTGGTGGTGCTACTGGTGCTGAGGCTACTGACGGAGTTGGAGCTGGTGGTGCTACTGGAGTGGGTGCTACTGGAGGTACTGGAGCCGGAGCTGCTGCGTCTTCCGGTGGTCCTGCGGGAGCTGGAGCTGCTGGAGGTACTGGAGCTGGAGGTGCTGCTGACGCCGGTGCTCCTGTGGGTGCTGGAGTTGGTGCTACTGGAGCTGTTGGAGGTGCTGCTGGTGCTGGTGGTGCTGTTGGAGTTGGCGTTGAGACTGGAGGAGCTGGTGCTGTCCCTGCTGGTTCTGGAGGCGCTGCGCGGCCGCGGCCGTACTTCGTTCCGCTCCTTGAGCAGGTTCTTGGTCTTCCACCTTCTTCTAGTCCTCCTCCCTCCTTTGAGTGTCCACTGCCTGTCCAGTCAGAGTCACAGTTACAGCTGTCCTCCCCTCTGCCTGTTCCTTCTCCCTACGCTGGTCCTACTGGAGGTCTTGCTGAGCGTCGTGAGCCTGAGTCGCGTCCTGCGTCACCTGTTCGTGCTGCTCGCACTGGTCGTCGTGTTCCGCGTCAGCGTCCTCCTGCGGTCCCGGGCACGCATCAGATGTCACTGCGTCCTTCCACTGCGTCGCTGCGTGTCCCTTTGCCGTCTCCTCCAGAGTCCTCACTTCCTGCTCTTACTGACCCAGAGTCTGACTCCCTTCGTGCTGCCAGTCCTACTGTCATGCGTCTCCTGGCCACTGTTTTCAGTGACCCTTCCTTTGAGTCAACTGCTGCGTCTGCCTTAGTTGCTGAGCTTGTCGACTTCGCTGCTCACTGTCGTCTAGACTACGCCGCTAGTCTTGTTGCTAAGTCTGAGTCTGTCTATCCTCCGTCCGTCGGGGGTGAGTGTGCTCTTAGCACGGACGTCCTTGAGGACAGGCAGGAGGAGTTCCAGTGTTTTGCTGCTGCTTTACCTCATCTCGTGTCCACGCTGCTTGCCCCTGAGGGAGACCCGGATGCACCAGACATCCCGACCCCGCGCTCTTACGCAGAGGCGATAGAGGGTCCCTACTCCTCTCAGTGGCAGGCAGCCATGGATGCCGAGATGGCTTCCTGGAAGTCCACAGGCACCTACGTCGACGAGGTTCCCCCACCTGGGGCGAACATCGTCAGTGGCATGTGGATTTTCAGGGTGAAGCGGCCGCCTGGTTCTCCGCCTGTCTTCAAGGCGCGTTACGTGGCTCGAGGCTTCAGTCAGCGGCAGGGAGTTGACTACTTTCAGACCTTCTCCCCGACCCCGAAGATGACCACTCTTCGGGTTCTACTGCACGTCGCTGCTCAGCGTGACTACGAGCTTCACTCTCTTGACTTCAGCACTGCTTTCCTACAGGGCAGCCTGCACGAGGAGATCTGGTTGCGCCGCCCACCTGGCTTCACTGGGTCGTTTCCTCCCGGTACCCAGTGGAGCCTCCGGCGGCCAGTCTACGGTCTCCGCCAGGCGCCCCGTGAGTGGCACGACACACTGAGGACTACGCTTGCGGCTCTTGGGTTTGCTCCTTCTACTGCTTACCCGTCGCTGTTTCTTCGCACCGACACTTTGCTGCCGCCGTTCTACGTCCTCGTGTACGTCGACGACCTGATCTTTGCTACGGCTGACACTGCTGGACTCGCCCACGTGAAGTCCGAGCTGCAGAAGAGACACACGTGCACAGACCTGGGTGAACTGCGCAGCTATCTTGGCTTGCAGATCACTCGGGACAGAGCACGGCGCACCATTACCCTGACTCAGTCACACATGGTGCAGCAGGTCCTTCAGCGCTTCGACTTCACGTACTCCTCGCCTCAGGCCACTCCTCTGTCTACTCGCCACTCGCTCTCAGCTCTGCCTTCGGATGAGTCCGTAGAGCCGAGTGGCCCGTACCCAGAGCTTGTTGGCTGCCTCATGTACTTGATGACCTGCACTCGTCCTGACCTGGCATACCCTCTTAGCATCTTGGCGCGCTATGTTGCTCCTGGGAGACACCGACCAGAGCACATGGCTGCCGCGAAGAGGGTGTTGTGCTACCTGTGCAGTACGTCGGGCATGGGGCTCATGCTTGGAGGGCGGAGTCCAGTGGTCCTCACTGGTCACGCAGACGCGTCTTGGGTTGACGACCTGGCTACTCAGCGGTCGTCACAGGGTTACACCTTCAGCCTTGGTTCCGGCTCTGTCTCGGGGCGGTCTACCCGCTCGTCTTCTGTTCTCAGATCCAGCTGTGAGGCTGAGATCTACGCAGGGGCCATGGCTGCACAGGAGTTACGCTGGCTCACCTACCTGCTGACTGACCTGGGAGAGCCGCCTCGTTCTCCTCCAGTTCTGTACGTAGACAACAAGGCCATGCTGGCTTTGTGTCGGGAGCACAGACTGGAGCACAAAACGAAGCACATTGCTCTTCGCTACTTCCTTGCTCGTGAGCTGCAGTAGCGTGGTCAGCTGCGCCTTGCTTACGTGGCCTCTCAGGCCAACACTGCTGATATCTTCACCAAGGCACTTCAGCCTTGTGATCATCAGCGCTTCTGCACTATGCTAGGTCTTGTGCCTACTTTGCCTCACTTGCTTACCTCTTGACTTTACTTGTACTGTGATCTATATATATACCTGCACTTGCTTGTTTACCTCTTATATATAATCCTGCATGTGAACTGGCCTTGTGGCCTCTGAACCTGTGCTCGGAATGTGTGGTGACTTTGTGATCCACCCTGAGCTTGCTTTGCTTTGCTTTGCTTGACTGGTCTTGTGACCCCTTGTTCTCCCCCACTTTGCCTATGGGGGTGTGTCAAACTTATATGCTATAGTCTGTATAGGTTGTAGTGGGGTAGACACTATGGGGTACAGTTTCCTAGGGTTTCATATTTGTACCCAACTCATTTCCTAGTCAATCATTCATTCCTGTTTCTTCACAACTATCGCACAGCTGCCGGCCTACGAATACAATAGGTACGTGCAAAATTCGGCTATACCGAAGGTATTGTTGCGGTGCCGTCCACGCTCATCGCACCATGCGGAGATAAGTTAATCAACGGGAGCTAGACTATGGGCAAGGCACAGTGTAAGAGTGATATCTGCATTCGTTCCTTAGTCATTTCCTTATGCGCACACTGATTGCTAGTTCACAGGGAAATTCGGCAAGAGTTTCACTAAGGAAAGTTGACAACAATGGTTCAGAATGATAGCAACAAAGTTGGCAAGACTGACTACATCAGAGCTAGCATGCAAGCAGGACGATTGTCAGCGCAGCACGGTTGACCGCGTTCCAGCATCACTTGGTCGACCGCGCTCCTGCAGAACAAAGTTGCGGCCCGCCAACACTGCAATTCGGCGGCGTGCCAACGTTGCTTCCGCAGGACAGCAGCGCACCTGTTTCGCAGGTGCTCGCATATGATTGGCGTGCTGTGCCTTGTCATCTGCACAGCACGCACACCAAATCGGCCTCAAGCTGACGACTGCATCTGATCAGCCACGTCGACCTCGGGATACCATACCGAGGTCGGCCTCGCCACGAACACCTAGGCGACCGTCGCAGTTCTCCGCAGAACCCCGTCGCCTAGGTAACCTGGTCGACCGGGCAACCTCCTCGTCGACCAGCACCTCCTTGTGCCCGTCGACCCCGCAGGTCGACGACCACCCCTGGTCGACCACACCTTGCCGACCGCGCACCTGGTCTACCAGCTCTAGGTCGACCAGCCCAACTGTCAGCCGACCACCCAAGTCGGCTGCCCCAAGTCGGTGTCTCCGAGGTCGACCTCACCAGGTCGACTACCCAAACTCGGCGCCCTCCAAAGTCGGAGCCCCACCCAGGTCGAGGTCCACCCACGTCGACCACCAGGTCTGATCAACCGCCGGCTCCCCGTCACCGGCGGTTCTGTAGTGGCCCCATGCAAGTTGACCACACCCGTCGGCCAGCCCGCTCAAGTCGGCTTGGCCCTCTGCTGCAGGTCGGCTGCTCCTCCCGCACACCCGACCACAAGGTCGGCTCCGCCCAAGCAAGGACGGGGCCAACCACAACTCCCGTTGACAATGGAGAGCATGAATCATTGCCTTTTCAGCTGCTCGGTGGTGGGGAAGGTGATCGGGAAGCTTCAAGCATCGCTGCATCTGATGGGAGCTCCACGACAAGTAGACTCGGCGGGGGACTTGCTTTTCAGGGAAACGGTCACAAAAACGGGCTTTTCGGACCAGACGCTTACGGCAATAGCATTCCAGCAGATCTAGTTGGAAAGATGCGGGGCAGCTTTTCGTCAAGAACGAGTTCAGCACAAGAGGGTGATCATGAGGATTCTAGTAAACTTCAACAGACACGTCAAGGTGTACAGCACGAGGGCGCGCATGCAAGGGAGCAAGGGACTGGGCTCCTGCGCAAGTGTCGTGGTTATACTACGGTTTTTTTTTAGTAAAGTCGCCTACTCAGCCAACTGACATCAGTCAAAATGGTTCAAGGGGAGAAAGCGGGACCATATACTAATCGCTGCCGAAATTTGCGCGACCAATTCAAGAAGTGTGGCGGAAACGTCCCTGGCGATGTTCGTTATGGTCCTCTCAGGAGTAGGACCAGAATGGCAACAATACAAGCCGTTGCTTTGCACTCGAGGAGCAGTTTCCAAAGCTGCCCTCTGCGTCACACTCCTCTCTGAGCAGCAAAAGATCGACCTGTACAATGAAAGAAACGGCAAAAGAGAAAGAAGTGTGTTCTACGCTGGCGCAACTGAAGGGGGGTCATATGAGAAGAGAACATATTTTTGCAAGTACTGCAAGAAGCCAAGCCACACAATGGATCGCTGCTTCAAACGCAAAGCTACCAACGAAAAGCGCAACAACAACTATCAGCATCAACCTTCAGCTCACCCTTCAACGTCAGCGGCAGCACCAACAACGACAGTGTCGCCACCTACCATCACAAGTACGTCGCAAGTCCCCACGCGCATCTCTGCCAAGGACAAGGGAAAATGGACAATCTTAAGCTGCATGGCGCGCCGCAGAGGCACTTGTTACTATGACAGGGTTCATTTCCCAACAATTGCACCAATCGAGCCCATTGATCCGAGCCCATACAACGACCCTACGATCGGACTCTAGAGCACAAGGCCAACAACTCTACCACCTGATTACGAGTTACCTCCAAGCACGCTCGAGTCTCCTCCCAGATTCGCCTCAACCAATGAAAACGACCTCTCGAGCTTCTACATCGACCTCAACCGCATCGTCACTCCCAAGATCGCCAGCGTTGCGTGACGAAGCCACAACAACTTCAACAAGTGGTATCTTGTCAGCTGCTGCGGACAACACATGGTGGGGTCAACAACGTTCAGCAGTAACTCAAAACGGCAGCGACATCCATGCAAAATAAATGCCGCAAACAACAATCGACTGAAAGCTTACGACATTGGAGAAATATACCTGCAGTCGAGCGACACCAACTTTACCATTCACATCGGTGATATCCGTCATCGCCGATCTTCAGTTCAACCTTCTCTCTGCGGCACAACTAATGAAATGCGGTGTTGAGATTCGAACAAAATGCGAAGAGAAGTGCTTTGAATGTCTTTACAAGAAAACTTACATCGGCAAGGCAGTTGACGAAGACGGAGTCTTCGTACTCAACTTCGTATCGCAAGACAACGACGGCGATAACAACAGAACACTCCTGCTGAAGCCTAAACCCTAACGATGTCAAACTTATATGCTGCACATTGTGTAGTCTGTAGTGGGGTAGCCCATATGGGGTACAACACAACTCAGGGTGAGTACTTTTACTCATCTTGTTGCTAGTTCATCCCATTTCTCGTTTGTAACTTTGACATGGTATCAGAGCAGGTTCCTTGGGCCCACCACCTGCTGCCTTACACTTCAGCTTAGGCCTCGGCCCGTCGCCCCTAGGCCAGTCACTCGCGCCCCTAGGCCCGTCGCCCCTAGGCCTGGCGCCCGCGGCCCGTCGTTCCAGGCCCCTAGGCCCGTCGCTCACGGCCCCGCGACCCCGTCTTTCCAGGCCCCTAGGCCCCGTCGCTCACGGCCCCTAGGAGTCGTCCCTAGCCCGGCCCTGGCCCCACGGCCCCTCGCGACCCCTTCGCCCATCGCCCCGTCGCCTCGGCCCAGGCCCCGTTGCTCGTCGCCCCATCGCCCCTAGGCCTCGGCCCCGCGACCCCTCTCGTCGACCCGTCGCCGCGACCCGCGACCCACGGCCCCGCGACTCACGGCCCCGCGACCCACGGCCTCTAGGCCACGCGACCAACGGCCCCGCGGCCCGACGCCCCTAGGCCCCAAGGCCCCTAGCCTACGCGCGCCCGGCCCGTCGCCCCTAGCCTTCTCGGCCCCTTGGCCCCGTTGCCCCTAGCTCGGCCCCTCGGCCCCGTGGCCCCCCCCCGTGTTTGACCCCTCGGCCCAAAGGCCCCTAGGCCCCTTGGCCCCATGCCCCTCGGCCCCTCGTGTTTGGCCCCTTGGCCCATAGGCCCCTCGGCCCCTCGGCCCCTAGGCCCCACGCCCCTCGGCCCCTCGTGTTTGGCCCCTCGGCCCCTAGGCCCCTCGGCCCCTAGGCCCCTTGGCCACTCGGCCTCGTGTTTGGCCCCTCGGCCCCGTGATTGGCCCCTCGGCCCCGCCCCTCGGCCCCTCGGCCCCTAGGCCCCTTGGCCCCTTGGCCCCTCGGCCCCTAGTCCCCTGGGCCTCTCGGCCCCTAGGACCCTTGGCCCCTCGGCCCCTCGGCCCCGCCACCCTCGTGTTTGGCCCCTCGGCCCCTAGGCCCCTCGGCCCCGCCCCTTGGCCCCTTGGCAACTGCACCTGCAACTGCTGCTACTGCTACTGCTACTGCTACTGCTGCTCCTGCTGCTGCTGCTGCTGCTACTGCTGCTCCTGAGTGCTGTGCCACTATGGCTTCGCTTAGAGTTCTAGCGTTCGATCATGAGGGCAGACCGGTTGCATTTGACACGTGGCATGATGATCTGCAACTGTACCTACTGAGCGATATTAAGGACAGTGTCTCACTGTTTGACCACATGTCCGGTGTCGCTCCAGCCCCTCCCGCCACAGCTGACGGGGCAACTCGTTCCCAGTGGCTTTCTCATGACGATACTGCCCGCTTAGCCATTCGCAACCACCTGCCGGTTGCCGAATGTACTCACTTTGGACAGCACAGGACAGCACAGGCCCTGTACGACGCTGTCGTTGCTCGCTACTCCTCCCCTGCCACTGCCGCTCTAGGCAGACTGCTACTGCCCTACCTCTTCCCTGAGCTGTCGGCCTTTGCCACAGTAGCGGACCTCGTTACCCACCTGCACACTAGCGACGCTCGCTACCGCGCTGCCGTCCCTGCTGAGTTCCTTGCCACGAACCAGCCCCCCATGTTCATCACCCTCTACTTCATAGTCTCTCGCCTCCCTGACTCTCTTCGCTCTGTCAGGGACCACTTTCTCTCCCTTGACCCCACCTCCCTCACTGTTGACCTCCTCGAGCAGCATCTCCTCGCAGCTGAGACTAGTGCAGTTGCTATAGGTGCTGCTCGTGGCACTCCGCGCTCGCCCTTCTTTCCCCCTCATTCGCCTCTGCTGCTGCTGCAGACGTCTCTGCTACTGAGTACGACGGTGCTGCTTCGACTAGTGCGAAGCTCCGCAGCAGCAAGGGCAAGGGTGGGCGGGGTGGTGGAGGAGGCAGCGGCGGTGGCGGAGGTGGCACTGGGAGCGGTCGTGGGGGCAGCGGTGGAGGAGGTGGAGGCAGTGGAGGTGGTGGCGGCGGTGGGACGGGTGGCGGCAGTGGGGGCTCTGGTGGCGGCGGTGGAGGCAGCGGAGGGAGTGGCGGCAGTGGAGGCGGTGGGACTGGTGGTGGCAGGTCTGGACCTCGGCGTGGAGGCCCTGGTGGTGGTCAGCGACAGCAGCAGCAGCGTCGGAGCAAGACCCAGTCGCCCCAGCAGCTCCGTGAGTGGTTGGTTCAGCGTGGGCCGGGTGGGGGTAGTGAGAGCTGGCCGTATGTCATTCGCACGGGTGTCCGTGCGGGCCAGACATGCCGGAAGTTTCACACTGAGCACCGCTGCTTCTCCTTCCTTGAAGATGCCTGGCGTGCTGAGTTTGGTGACGACGTCGAGCGCCCTCGCTGGGCGGAGTTGCTTAGGTCGGGAGTTGCTATCTTTGACCTAGACTATGATTCTATTATCCCTGCCATCTATGCTTTGACTTTTAGTGCTGAGGGTGACTGTTACCGGTGTGTGCCACCTGACCCAGGTATAGCGGCTGCTGCTCTAGGTGCTAGTGCGTCTGGTACTCCCCCTGAAACTGCGCCTGCTCAAGCCTTGCACACCTTCACGTTGGACTCCGGCGCCTCGCGCTGTTTCTTTCGTGACAGCACCACTCTCACTCGTCTCCCTGCAACTGTCCCGATCAGACTGGCTAACCCCTCTGGGGGCCCGATCGTTGCCCGTTCCTCCACTGTCCTCCCGTGTCCGGTGGTTCCGTCCGGCTCACTGTCAGGTCTTCACCTCCCCTCGTTCTCTACGAACTTGGTGAGTACAGCTGCCCTTCAGGATGCGATGGTCACTACCACCACTCCTGGGGGTCAGCGTGTGTCGATCTGCACGTGCACACGCACGGGGCGTCACCTGGCTACGTTCACTCGTCGGCCAGGGCCGAGTCAATACACGCTGGCTACCGAGCCTCCTCAGGTCGCTGCGTCTGCTCAGGTGTCCGCGTCAGGTCAGGTAGCCGCCTCTTGCTCGTGTCGCCTCCTGTCGCACCAGACTCTTCTGTGGCACCACCGCCAGGGTCATCCCTCCCTGCCACGCCTTCGTGGCATGCACTCCCGCCTCCTTGTTTCTGGTCTTCCCAGGTCTCTGCCTCCCCTCCCGCCCTCGCCTACCCCGCCCTGCCTTCCTTGCGTCGAGGGGCGGCAGCGCGCCGCTCCTCACTCCTCCTCGTTTCCCCTGACGACTGCTCCCCTGCAGACTCTCCACATGGACGTGTGGGGCCCAGCCCGCGTCAGTGGACAGGGCCGCGAGCGCTACTTTTTGCTGGTCGTTGACGACTACACGCGGTACACCACGGTCTTCCCCTTGCATAGCAAGGGTGAGGTCGTTGATGTCTTGATCCCTTGGATCCGCACAGTCCGTCTCCAGCTCCGCGAGCGCTTCGGTACGGACCTTCATGTCCTACGTCTGCACTCTGACAGAGGTGGTGAGTTCTCCTCCGACCTCTTGCGGGACTTTTGTCGTGGGGAGGGCATTCTCCAGTCGTTCACGCTTCCGGACTCCCCTCAGGAAAATGGGATTGCTGAGCGCCGCATTGGCTTAGTCATGGAGGTCGCTCGTACCTCCATGATCCATGCGGCTGCTCCCCATTTTCTGTGGCCGTTTGCGGTCCGGTACGCTGCGTATCAGCTCAACCTCTGGCCCCGTGTCTCCTTGCCGGAGACCTCGCCCACACTGCGTTGGACCGGGAAGGTTGGCGATGCGTCGGTGTTCCGGGTCTGGGGTTCTCGTGCCTTTGTTCGCGATACCTCCGCGGACAAGCTCTCCGCCCGTGCCATTCCCTGCGTCTTCCTTGGCTTTGTCCCTGACGCGCCTGGCTGGCAGTTTTACCACCCCACCTCGCGCCGTGTCCTCCCGTCTCAGGATGCCACGTTCGACGAATCGGTTCCCTTCTACCGTCTCTTCCCCTACCGCTCTGCCCCTCCCCCGCCCCCGCCGCTCTTCCTTGCTCCCGGTCCACCTCCGGTAGACCCCCTCCCGCCCCAGGGTCTAGCTCCCTCGGGTGTGTCTCGGGTAGACCCTCTCCCTGGTACTGCGCCTGTTCAGGTAGCTGTCGACTCAGGTGCTGCTCAAGGTACTGCGTCTGGGGGTGCTACGTCTGGGGGTGCGGGGCCAGGGGGTGCGGGGTCTGAGGGTGCTGGGTCTTGGGGTGCTGAGCCTGAGGGTGTTGAGCCTAGGGATGCTGAGTCGGAGGGTGCGGATTCTGCGGGTGCTGCGCCTCGGGGTGCTGCTTCGTCTGAGGTCCTGCTGGTGTTTCGCCGCGACTGTCTTCGCAGCAGCTGCGTGAGTGGCTTGTCTGGCGCGCACACCGTCGGAGTGGAGCTCCCGGAGCTGGAGGCGCTGGAGACACTGGAGCTGGAGGTGCTGCTGTTACTGCTGGAGCTGGCGGTACCGGAGGTGCTGCGGCTACTGGTCCTGGAGGTGCTCGTACCAGTGGTGCTGGAGCTGCCGGGATTGGTGGTGTTGTGTGCGCTGGAGCTGGAGACCCTACGGAGCCTGGAGCAGCTGGCACTGGAGGCGCTGGAGCTGGAGGAGCTGGAGTTGGAGGCCCTGGCGCAGGAGGCGCTGGAGCTGCCGGAGCTGGAGTTGGAGGCACTGGCGCCGGAGGAGCTGGAGCTGTTGACCCTGGCGCTGGAGGCGCTGGAGGCACTATGCGGCCGCGACCGTACTTCGTTCCCCTGCTTCAGCAGGTTCTTGGTGTCCCGTCGTCTACTGGTCTTCCTCCTCCCTTCCTGTGTCCACCGCCTGACCAGTCGCAGCCGCCGTTACAGCGAGCCTCCCCTCTGCCTGCTCCCTCTCCTTACACTGAGCAGTCCGGCGGTCTTACAGAGCGTCGTGAGCCTGCGTCTTGTCCTGTCTCGCCTGTTCGCACTGCTCGTCGCGCTCCTCGTTCGCGTCCTCCTCCTGTCCCCGGCACGCACGCTATGGCATTCCGTCCTTCCTCTGTTCCACTACGTGTTCCTCTGCCTGCTCCTCCTGAGTCCTCTCTTCCTGAGGTCCCTGACCCTCAGTCAGACCGTGCTCGTGCTGCCAGTCCCACTGTCGCTCGTCTCCTCGCCACTGCTGTCACTGACCCTTCCTTTGAGTCTGCTGCTGCGTCTGCTCTCATTGCTGAGCTGCTTGACTTTGCTGCTGCCTGTCGTCTAGACTACGCCACTACTCTTGTTGCTGAGTCTGAGTCTGCCAGTCCTCCGTCCGTCGAGGGTGAGTGTGCTCTTGGCACGGACGTCCTTGAGGACAGGCAGGAGGACTTTGAGTGTCTTGCAGCTGCTGTACCTCGTTTCGCTTCCATGCTGCTTGCCCCTGAGGGAGACCCGGATGCACCAGACATCCCGACCCCGCGCTCTTACGCAGAGGCGATTACAGGTCCTTACTCCTCTCAGTGGCAGGCAGCCATGGATGCCGAGATAGCATCCTGGAAGTCCACAGGCACCTACGTCGACGAGGTTCCCCCACCTGGGGCGAACATTGTCGATGGCATGTGGATTTTCAGGGTGAAGCGGCCGCTGGGTTCTCCGCCTGCCTTCAAGGCGCATTACGTTGCTCGAGGCTTCAGTCAGCAACAGGGGGTCCACAACTTCCAGACCTTCTCCCCCACCCCGAAGATGACTACTCTTTGGGTGTTGCTGCACGTCGCTGCTCAGCGTGACTACGAGTTGCACTCTCTGGACTTCAGCACAGCTTTCCTGCAGGGCAGCCTGCACGAGGAGATCTGGCTGCGCCGACCACCTGCTTCCACTGGGACGTTTCCTGCAGGTACCCAGTGGAGCCTCCGCCGGCCAGTCTACGGTCTCCGCCAGGCGCCTCGCGAGTGGCACGACACACTGAGGACTACACTTGCGGCTCTTGGGTTTGCTCCTTCTACTGCGGACCCGTCGCTGTATCTACGCACCGACACGTCGCTGCCGCCGTTCTACGTCCTCGTGTACGTCGACGACATCGTCTTTGCCACTGCTGACACCGAGGCACTGACCCTTGTGAAGTCCGAGCTGCAGAAGAGACACACCTGCACTGACCCGGGTGAACTGCGCAGCTATCTTGGCCTGCAGATCACCCGGGACAGAGCACGACGCACCATCACACTGACTCTGTCACACATGGTGCACCAGGTCCTTCAGCGCTTCAGCTTCCTGTTCTCCTCGCCACAGCCCACTCCTCTGTCTACCAGCCACTCGCTCTCAGCTCCACCTTCGGACGAGTCCGTAGAGCTGAGTGGTCCGTACCCAGAGCTTGTGGGTTGCCTCATGTACCTGATGACGTGCACACGACCTGACCTCGCGTACCCTCTCAGCCTTCTGGCTCACTACGTGGCTCCCGGTAGGCACCGAAAGGTGCATTGGGATGCTGCGAAGAGGGTACTGTGTTACCTGTGCAGTACGTCGGGCATGGGGCTTGTGCTTGGAGGACGGGGTCCAGTCTTTCTCACTGGTCACGCAGACGCCTCCTGGGTTGACGACTCAGCTACGCAGCGGTCGTCACAGGGTTACACCTTCAGCCTTGGTTCCGGCTCTATTTCTTGGCGGTCTACCCGCTCGTCTTCTGTTCTCAGCTCCAGTTGTGAGGCTGAGATCTACGCTGGGGCCATGGCTGCTCAGGAGCTACGCTGGCTCACCTACCTGCTAACCGACTTGGGAGAGCAGCCTCGTTCGCCCCCAGTTTTGTACGTAGACAACAAGGCCATGATTGCCTTGTGTCAGGAGCACAGACTGGAGCACAGAACGAAGCACATCGCTCTTCGATACTTCCTTGCTCGAGAGTTGCAGCAGCGTGGCCAGCTTCGTCTTGCGTACGTGGCCACTCGGGCCAACACTGCTGATGTCTTCACCAAGGCACTTCCTCCTGGTGATCATCAGCGCTTTGTTACTGTGTTAGGCCTTGTGCCTACTTTGCCTCACTTGCTTGCTGCTTGACTCTGCTTGTACTGTGATCTCTATATATACCTTCATGCTTGCACTTGCTAGGGTATGATCACTGTATTGTTTGTTCTCTTTATATAACTCTGCATGTGAACTGGCCTTGTGGCCCTTTGCTTGTGCTCGGACTGTGTGGTGACTTTGTGATCCACCCTGAGCTTGCTTTGCTTTTCTTGACTGGTCTTGTGACCACTTGTTCTCCCCCACTTTGCCTATGGGGGTGTGTCAAACTTATAAGCTGCACATTGTGTAGTTTGTAGTGGGGTAGCCCATATGGGGTACAATACAACTCAGGGTTAGTACTTGTACTCATCCTGCTGCTAGTTCATCCCATTTCTCGTTTGTAACTTTGACACCACCAACTTGGACGCACCCTGAAGAAACAGACCTCGAACGCCTTGGACCGGATGGTCTCTGTCATACACTCGCCGTCCCGACCGCCTCAACCTCCGCTCCCGGCGACACTGGACCTGCATGAATGGAAGAAGAAGCTGGTAGTGATGCGTCAGAGAAGGCAGCAACATCACAGCAGACCGACACTAGAGGATGGGGAAACACATGAACTACTGTCGCCTTTTGATGGGGCACTAGTGTTGTCATATGCGCTTGGAGCGTACCAAAACCTCCTTCCGCAAACCCTGATCAAGGCGGATGGGGTCCACCGACTCTCCCGCCGGGTGTTTCCTTTGAAGGCGGGTGGGGAACGTCAACAAGTCCAGGTGGCTGGGGTCCACCAGGACCTTTGCCCGAAGCTCCGAGGCACCTCCATGAAGCCGTGGCGGAAGCAGATCCCTACTGGGCAACACGCGGCACCAGTTGGGGTGGACCTCATCTCCCGGATCAATATCCCTACGAACCAACACAGGAAGAAGAGTCAGAAGGCATGGTGTATGATTTCGGAGAAGCAGCAGAACTACCTGAACCTACCAAGGAGCAGGCACCACCAGAAGAAGGACCACAGCTAATCTCAATCACATGCGACGAGTACCTTTACCACTGAATCCCGATCGACGGACTCCCCGCTTCTGAGTGGCCAGAAGCGACACCGCCTCAGCAACTCCTACCAATCGCCGACGACTCAATTCACGTTGCCGACACAACTAACGTCTTCGGCATCTCCGAAGCTGATCTTCGCCAAGCCTCCACTCAAGCCTTTGTAGTGGACGTACGAGCCGCCGTCGATAAAGGACATGCGACACCACAGCAAGAAGAAGAACAGAGAAACCGTTATTGCAAGCGCACCTTCGGATACCGTGCCACCCCTGACATCTGGCATTAGCGACTCGGACACCCTTCACATGCAACACTCAAGAATTCAATTGCCGCTAACGTTTTAGACGCAAACGGACTGCTCCTACTTAACGACGACACACTAAAAACAACATCACACGACCCGCTGTGCACCATCTGCCCCACCGCATCGCTCGCTCACAAGCCCTTTCCATACTTACCTCCGGGCTACGAGCAATAGGAGCCGCTCGAAAAGGTGTACATCGACTTCATGTTTCTAAGTCAAGGTGGGCTGGACAAGCGAATACAACACTATGACGTTCATCGACACCAGCACGCGCTACGCCTGGGCCGTCAAAATCGACTGCCGTTCGCGCGCCTTCGATCGCTTCGTGTTCTGGATGAAGCGAACTGAGAGAAAATAAGGGATGAAGCTGAAGAGCATCCAGAGGACAGGGGTTTGGAGTACTTCTCCAATGAGTTCAAGGAGCTCTTCGCCCTGCTTACCGGCGTACACGACTGTTCCCGCCAACAGTACCCAACAGTGCACCGTTACGACTCGCGACACTCGCCTCGACCACTGTTCCCGCCACTGTTCACGACCCGACCCAACCTCACAGTTCGGTTGGTAACCTGCGCTCCGGACCTCCGCCTCGACATTTCCCAACCCCGACGCTAGGCCCTTAGCGCACCCCAATTCCTCGCGTTACCGTTACCATGCTAGCTTCGCTATGTAATCTTCGCTCAATGTGCTGTTTTGCTTCGATAGTGCGATTCTCGCTTGCTGGCTCAATTGCACAAGGGCGTGGAACATTTGGGAAATGTTTCAAATGGTCCATTTGCCAGACCCTTTGTTCAAGTAGGTTTCAAAACGTTTCAGATAGGCTTGGGCATTGGCCCGACCCGACCCGACCCGTTTGGGGCTACCCGAGGGTAGGGTGGGGTCGGGTCGGGTATACCCGTTAAATACAATGTGATGTAATTTTTGAATGTTTTATGTTTCACACTGGGTGATGGCGCGCTCCCATTCCTAGCCGTAAATGTATAGTTAGGCGCTTCTTATGTTATTCCGCAAGCCATAAGCATGTTTGACCAGGTCGGGTATCAAATACCCGAGCTTGAACACCCGGGTCGGGTATCGGGTATCTGTTACCCGATGCGGGTATACACACCCGACCCGCCCGGGTAATCCAATCAAAAATAAAAAAAAACCCGAACCGCCAAAAAGGTCGGGTCGGGTCGGGATACCCGAACCGTTGGGGTCAAATGCCCAAGCCTAGTTTCAGAGCAGTAATTTTGTAGAACCGTACCTTGTTTCCGAAAAAAAGCCCAAATGTTCCACGCCCTAACACCCTCCCTCCAACCTGTTGGATTCCATCTCCCTCCGCTTTCATCGTTCTCCTCTCCATCGCCATCTCCATTCCCATCTTTCCATTCTTTCATCCACCCTTTCGTCGCTCTTCATCCATACCCATTGTCCGTTCCACCGATCACTCTCGGGCCCATCCCGTCGCCTCTCCGCGCTACATTCTCCGTCAATCGCACGGCCGAGCAGGTAGGCTGTTGGGGAGTTGTAAAGAAACGCGAAATAACGCCTCGTGTTGTGAAGGAAACCCTCTTGGGGCTCCATAAGTCGCGCTTCTTCTCACACTGTCCACGAGATCCCCTCTGTTCCTTTCTCGCCTGCGCCATCCCGGAAGCCACCAGCCAACCTTACTAGACCTCGTCGCCTTCCCGCGCGCCGTGCCAGTGCGCTTGCCGCCGCCCGTTCCCACGTGCCCCCTCCTCCTACTCCCCTCCCTGAGTCCCCACCTCCCGCCCTTCCCAGGAGCCGCACTACTGTCAGCCGCGGTCGCGCCTGCGCCACCCGCGGGGCATGTCTCCCGTCGCCGGTTTCGCTGCTGCGCCGGCCGTCGTTTGATTGATTCCGCGCGCGACGGGCCGTCATGAGGCTGCGGCGGGGTTCGCTGCGCGGCAGCGGCGCGCGCGCGGGCGGCGACACGCCCCGGTATCTGGTGAACTCGCTGGCGGTGGCGTTCGTGGTGTCGCTGCTGTTCCTCTACCGCCTGCAGCGCCAGGAGCGCCAGGAGCAGGCGCAGCAGCAGCGCGAGGAGCAGCAGCAGCAGCACCCCGCGCTCGACATCGAGGGCGGGGGAGGGGGGAGTGGGGGGGATGTCACAAGCGGCGTTGGTGAGGGGGCGAGGGAGTTACGCGTGAGCGGCGGTGGGGCGGATGCTGGCGGAGGTGGCGGGGGGACGGAGAGCGACGCAGGAGGGGACGAGGGGGGCGGACGTGTGCGGAGTGACGGTGGTGGTGGCGCAGCTGCGGGAGGCGGTGGTGAGGGCGGTGGCAGGGGAGGGACGGCCGACGATGGCGGGGCAGACGACAAGGCGCGGGAGGTGCGTGGAAAGGAGAGTGGGGAGTCGTCTGGAGGAGAAGTAGAGGCAAGTGCAGGTGGCAGCACCAAGGTGACTTCCGAGGCTAGCGATGCTGGTGGTGGCGATGGTAATGGTGGAAGGGGTGAGGGGATGGCGGATGGGAATGACGGGGAAAGTGACACGGGCTCGAGAGAGGCCGGTGAAGACAGAGGCCCGAGCAGTGTGGCAGAGAGTAGTGAGGGCGAGAGCGAAAGCAGCGGGGATGGTGGTAAGCGTGAGAGTCTGACTGATGGTGAGGAGGAGGGCACGGGAGGCGTGGGGAGCACAGGCGATGGGGAGAGTGAGAAGGGCACGGGGATGGCTGATCAAGAAATGGGCAGTGATGGGGGGCATGCGGAGGGGCAAGGCGCCGCAGATGAGGCTGAGGGGGGCGGTGCTGGAGGCGGGCAAGGCAAGGGCGTGGGGGGTGGTAAGGAGGCAGAGGAGGAGAGCGATACTGGATCCGGTGCTGAGAGGGGAGGGGAGGCGAAGGAGGCGGAGGAGGGGAGTGGCATAGAGAGCAGTGCAGTGAATGGGGGTGGCGATGTGGGAGCTGCAGGCATGGAGGCAGACGCAGGTGTTGCGACGGAGCAAGGGAGGAGTGGTGATGAGGATGATGGTGGGAGTGCGATTGTGAGTGGTGGCAAAGCGGGCAAGAGTGAGGACGTGGAGGCGGGTGATGCAGTGGAGGAGGGGAGGGTGAAGGCAAAGAAGAAGAAGGCTTCGGGCAAGAAGAAGAGCAAGAAGGGCAAGAAGCGGAAGAAGAAAAAGAGCAAGAAGGCTAAGGTTGCTGATGAGTGAGTGGTGAGATAGCATTGATAACGCTGCATGCGTGTGGGTTGTGTTGCAGCTTATTTATTTCCATGGTATGGTACCGGAAGCTCAGTCTTGACTACAAGTCCCAAGAGCAGGGTAAAACATTCCAATTCCTTGATTATCAGGGTGTGCTTGTCAAACTATGTTTGTAGAAATAGATATGCTCTAGTGAGTTGCATGTTAGAGGGTACAGAAACTCTCTCGATACTTTGCTGGTATCCCCTCCCCTTTGACCTAATTCACTATTCTCCTTAGCTTCCTAGACAGGCCCAGGGCTTATTTTATCAGTGTAGATCACCCTGATACCCTGATTATCAGGGTGGTTTTTGGTACCGTCATCGCCCGGATATAAGACATATATGTCTTATCTCGTACACGGGCAAAAATGCTTGAGTTATCTTGTAAACGGGATGGTTTAGGGTGTCTTATAAGTCTTATAAATGGAAACTTTTTAACTACTTAGAAATATTTTCCGTACTTCTTGAAAAAGAGTTTCTCATAATGAGTGTGGATGTTGCGAAGGTGCCACTTCGACAACCTCTGCCCGGGACGCCACGTTATGGAGAACACCTGCAGGGGCAAATTTGGTAGGTCCTGGGTCAGCGCGTGGAAGAATTCGCGCTTCGCAAGGGTAAAAATGTACGCGGTATTTCAACTTTCGCTATAATTTATTGAAGTTTCGATTATAAGACATATATGTCTTATCTCGTACACACAAATAGGTGTTTTATAATGAGGCTAGCCTGTTTATAAGAGACACCCGTATAGTAGACAACCCCTGTCTACTATTCAACACTGTCTTATATCCGGGTGATGACGGTAGTCACACTGATGCCTTAGGGTAATTTTTTTGGGAGCTAGATTTTTCCTGATATGCCAGGGTTTACGATTAAGGCACACTGATGCCTCAGGGTTGCCGTTCCTCTTAGCGAGTTTTACCCTGAAGCGAGTACCACCCTTTCCCCGCCACCCCCCCCCCTCCCCGAACCCCCCTACCCCGTAACCCCACAACCTGGGAGAAGCGGGATGGACGGTGGAAGGAAAGGCGACCCCCACAATCAGAGTTTAATTACAAAGTTAACGATTTCTATCGATGGCCGATCAAGGGCACCCATACTACGTCTTGTGCCCCATGTTGCGCGGATTTTCCTTATCTGCGGGGCTCTGGTACCGTATCACCCCGGATAGAAGCGCAGGCCTAGTATAAGCGCCTGCGCTTCTATCTGGAGCAATGCGCTTATGGCCGATCCTCAATTATAAGCGCACCCCCTGTGAAATCGTTACTTATTATAAGCGCATGTACAATTTTAAATTAAAATTTCTGTTCGAAATGGTAGCGAGTTTTAATTTTGAAGCGAGTACAATCTCATTTTCGCTGAGTTTGACTCTCGAAGACCTGTCTGGCTGCGCGTCCAATCAGGATGTGCTGGCATGACTGCAAAGTGTCGCATCTTGGCCCCTGTGTGCTGGAAGAGAACCTCTTGTGAAGAAAGTAGGCAGGATGAGGAGCCATGGCTAGGGTTTAGCTAGCCAGGCAAGCGAGAATAAGCAAAAGAAGAGGGTTGGACTAGCAAGCAGGTGGATACATATAGGAAACCCTATTGGGCTGTACTCACTATTGAGTACCCCACTGCAGGCTAGACAAATAGAACATATTCTGACACACCCCCATAGCCAAAGTGGGGTGTAATCAGCACAAGAAGCAAAGCAAAACAAGCTCAGGGTGGATCACAATGTCACCACACATTCTGAGCACAAGTACAAAAAGAAACAATTTATAGTTCACAAATATAAGCAAAGCTAGAGGCTATCACAGAGGGATTGTGAGGAGGAGGAGGGACTATGAGAGGAGAGGAGGTAGTGGGCGGCAGCTGGAGCTGCTAGCACACGGCGCAACTGGAGCAACTGGCACACGGGCAACTGGAGCAACTGGCACACTGGCAACTGGAGCAACTGGCACACGGGCTACTGGAGTAACTGGCTCCGCGGCTAACTCTGAGCGGCAGGAGCAACGGACCCACGGGCAACTGGAGCAACGGGCTCACGGGCAACTGGAGCAACGGGCTCACGGGCGACTGGCGCAACGGGCTCACGGGCGACTGGAGCTGCTGGCTTCACGGCGGCCACCCCCCTTCAACCTCCCCAAACTGTCCCACCCCCCTATGACACACCCCCTGCGGCACCTCTAGCACTGCTCACACACGCCTCCCCCTTAGTACCACTCCGACAGCTCCCACACATCCACCCCCCTCAGCGGTAGCTGCAGCAGTGGGAGACAGAGGAGGAGGAGGAGCAGGGGAGACCACACACCCGCCACCCCCTACTCGCCACCCCCAAACCCTAACACAGGGCAGGGCAGGATGGCGGGTAGGGAGGTTACGGGGGGGGAAGGGGGGGGGGGGGAGGAGGGCCGCGACGAAAACAGGAGGGGCCGAGGCGCGGCCCCCCAGGGCGCCAAAGCAGGCGGCAGAAGGGGCGACGCGCGGCCCCCTTAGGTCGCCTCGACAGGCGACGGGAAAAGGGGCCGGGGCGGGGCCGCGACGGGGCCGCGACGAGGCCGCGACAGGCGTCGGGGCAGGGCCGGGGCGGGGCCGCGACGGGGCCGCGACAGAGCCGCGGTGGGCGAAGGGGCAGGGCCGGGGCAGCACCGCGACAGGGCCGCGACAGGGCGGCGTCGCGGCGACGGGGCAGGGCCGCGACGGGGGGCCGCGACGGGGGGCCGCGACAGGAGCCGCGACGGGGGGCCGCGACGGGGGGGCCGCGACGGGAGGCCGCGACGGGGGCCGCGACGGGGGGCCGCGACGGGGGGCCGCGACGGGGGCCGCGACGAGGGGCCGCGACGGGGGGCCGCGACGGGGGGCCGCGACGGGGGGCCGCGACGGGGGGCCGCGACGAGGGGCCGCGACGTGGGGCCGGGGCGGGGCCGCGACAGGGGCGAGGCACCGCCGCGCGCCACGGGGCGCCCGACGGTCAGAAAACTGCCGCGCGCCACGAGCGCGCGGCGGGAAGAAAAAAGGGCCGCGCGCGGCAGGCAGGCGCGCGCTCGAGGCGCGCGTTAGGCAGAGTAGTAGCAGCGGAAGCAGGTGGGCTCACATGCCAAGAGAGTAACAGCTCTGACACCATGTGAAGAAAGTAGGCAGGATGAGGAGCCATGGCTAGGGTTTAGCTAGCCAGGCAAGCGAGAATAAGCAAAAGAAGAGGGTTGGACTAGCAAGCAGGTGGATACATATAGGAAACCCTATTGGGCTGTACTCACTATTGAGTACCCCACTGCAGGCTAGACAAATAAAACATATTCTGACATCTCTTGCAGGAGATTCTGCATTGTGACGCGAAAAAATTCGACTCGGTTGAAATGGCAAGAGTGATACATACAATTTGGTGTCTTGAATTTATAAATTCGTATATGTCATTATATAAGCGCATGCGCTTATAAAAATGACTCAATTAGAAGCGCACCCCCCTAAAAAACTCTGCTTTATTATAAGCGCAGGTGCGCTTCTATCCGAGGTAATACGGTACTTGAGCTCGTACGGCTTGCGCTTGCCCTTGAAGTTTTGGAACAGCGTGAACGTCAAGCGCCCCGCGAAATGCATATTCGGCTCGCCCGCCGTCAGGCGCCCGAACACCATGATGTAGTTCGCGCGCACGTGAATCCTTGGGAGCTTCGGGGAGTCGCAAATTCTAGGAATCGGGGAAACAGCAGGGGAGGGAGGGGGGGGGGGGGAGAGGGAAAGGGTGAGCACGTGGCTGTTTGGCTCGGAACACCGTGACGGCTCGGAAGGCTGGGGTCACGGAAGCGTCGAGTCGCCAGAAGCGAACTAAACGAGATAATATATCACAAAACATCATGATGATAATGCACCAAACCGGCGGTTCTTGTCTCACAGATGGAAGCAGTGAGGCAACATTCGAACGAACCCTGAATTTTGCTCTAATCCCATACTCACTTCAACCAACCCTTGATTCGAAGTCGTCGCACGCTGATATTGGGTACATCCAGGACCACGGCCACGCCGCACGGAATCGTGACGTCAGCCCATCGCTGCAGCCCGCGACCCGGCACTCCTAGAATGCTCGCCTTAGGTCCCCACGTTGTCCAATCGCTCCAGCGTTTAAAGCGGCTTGCAGGTGGCTCGTTCATAAGCTTTCCGCATGCGGGGCGGTACGCATCTGTGGCTCGGAACGCCGCGGCGCGGACTAGCGACACGTGGCAGCATGCGACGAGGGCGATGAACGATGCGACGAGGAAAGGGGAGAATGAAGGCGCGACACGTGGTTTAACAGGAACTCGACGCGAGGAGTGTACGGTCGACATGGCGATTTTCGCTTTGGATAGACTTTGTAGTATCCACGTGGATACTACGCTTATACACGTGCATACTACGGTAGTTAGGTGACGAGGTCAGTTGGTCGCTCCAAGCCTTGAAAGCACGATCGTGGATGAACGATAGCGAGCTCAACGTTAATGAAAGCAATGAAAGGAACAGTGACTACGACGGTGTGGGCTGGAATGGTTCGTAGCGAGTGGAAGGTAATGACGCCAAGAACGCTTCTAGTTGCGCGCTGGGTCTTGGCTTCTGACGAAACCTGGATTACCGAGTTATCGGCGTCTGGTGCTTCAAGGGGAGCATTCGTGACACTGGCGTATTTTCAGTGATGCGCTCGACGGGACGTGTAGAAACGTGTAGGTAGCTGGGGAGCATGGACGGAAGCAGCAGCGGCCAAGGCACGGATCGTAGAGAGCAAGATTGTTATTGTGTGCTCTGTTAATAACAATTTCATCAGGGTTTGAAATAATTGTACACCGATGCCCCAGGGTAGAATTTTCAAAACAGGCAGAAACCCTGATGGAAAAGTTTTTTCACAAGGGGTCACACTGATAATCAGGGTTTTGAACATGTGCAACACTAATCGTAAGGGTTGCTAAAAACAAAAAATTAGCCATGGACAGGCCCCGAGATATTGTTGGGCTGAGAAATAGCCCTAGGATCTTTCAAGGCTAAGATCAGTTGAAGTAGATATGTTGTATTTGCGGAAGCGTAATATCAGAGTTGCTGAACCACCTTGTACTAGTGTGTGAGAACATGAATTGGTAATAGCAAGGGAAAACATGGCTTTTATATGATTACAAAGGAATATAAAGAGTTCTATTTTAACTGTTTTCTGCTGTTGCGGTTCGATACAGTGCCGACTCGGGTAACTGCTCAGTGTCGAGTCAGTTATGTGTCCTTGTCAGAATCCCAACCACTAGACCACTGGGATAAAAGGGCTTGTTAAGTAGCGGGTCAGTGCGCCCATAACCCCCCAGGACAACGAGCCTGTAACCCTTCCCTAGGATCAATCGGGGATCACCAGTGGACCTCTGACATCCCCCCGCACTGGGATGCCCGAAGTGCACACACTGGGATTCGAACCCGAGACCGCTCTGATACCATGTCAGAATCCCAACCACTAGACCACTGGGATAAAAGGGCTTGTTAAGTAGCGGGTCATTGCGCCCATAACCCCCCAGGACAACGAGCCTGTAACCCTTCCCTATGATCAATCGGGGATCACCAGTGGACCTCTGACAGTCCTTGCTGTCGTACTGTATTTTTCGTCGAGTCAAAGGTCAGCGACCTTTGACCTTCGCGTAACCTCCAGCGGTTGCTTTGTTGACTCGTGTTGCTTCACTGTAGTCTGCTTCGTTTCGTGTTGATACTTCGATACTTCAGAAGCGTTTAAGTTTACTTGTTTCCAACACTCCCCATCGCTTCTGGAGTATCGCTGCTGATGACGTGTCCTTGTCCAGTCAGCAGCATGCAGTACTCAAACTTCTGTTTTCGGTGTTTCTTGGTCAAGTAATCGGCTGCCATTTCGGATGTGGGACAGTAGGATAGTTCGAGTCTTCCCTTCTCGATTTCGTCCTTTACGAAGAAGTACCGGAGGGCGATGTGCTTCGTTCGATTCGCGAACCCATTTTTTTTCGCTATGCGAATGGCTGATTGGTTGTCGCAGAAGAGGGAGAAGTTGGGTAACTGGGCCAATTTTGCTTCCTCCATCAATTCGCGAAGATATAGTTCTTCCTTGGTGGCTGAGCAGAGTGTGATATATTCCGCTTCGGCTGAGGAGAGAGCGATTAGCTCTTGCTTGTTCGATTGCCATAAGATAGGGCCGATAGGTTCGAGTCGATAGATGTAGCCAGTTCGAGATCGTCTGTTGTCGGAATCTCCAGCGTGATCGGCGTCAACGTAGCCGATTAACTTAGGTGTCGTAGTTCCGTTTTGTGGTAAGTTAGTCCGATCGTCGGGGTGCTGACGAGGTAGTGAAGTGCACGGTCGAGCTCCATCATGTGCCCGGCTTCAGGCTTCTTGAGGTAGGTAGCGAGTTGACTAGCTGAGTAGGATAGATCCGGTCGGCAGGTAACGGCTGTGAAGAGTAGACAGCCTAGCTTTCGTTGGTAGTCGCGAATGCCGGCGGGTTTGAGTAGGGCGGAGACTTTGCGGTATGGCGTGGTGATGGTAGTTGGGGTAAGTCCGAATCGTTTAGCGATGGTGTCCGTGTGTTTCTTGGCAGTAAGGTAGATTGCGTTGTCGCCATCTTGTATGTTGAGTCCAAGGTACTCTGTCACGGTAGTCGCGACGGTGAGTGTGAGATCTCGCTGCAGCTCCCCTTCAAACCAGGTTGTTATGTCGTCGGTGGAGCCTATGTAGAGAAGGTCGTCTACGTAGACGATGAGTAGGATGTAGTTAGTACCCTTCGTTAGTCGGTACATCCCTTGGTCGTGTGGTAGTTGGAGGAATCCGATGCGGATTAGGCGGGCGTGAAGATGCTGCTGCCACAGTCTCAGGGCTTGTTTGATGCCGTACATTGACTTTTCCAGCTGACAGACTTGGTTGGGGTCTGCGTTAGACCCGTGTGGGAGTTCGACGAAGATCTCACCATCGACGGGGGCGTAGAGGAATGCATTGGCGACGTCGATTTGCCGAAGCTTCTTCCGGTTCATGGCGGCTATCGCGAGGAGAATCCGCAGTGAGGTATGTCGGCTTACTGGTGCAAATGTTTCCGTGAAGTCTCGTCCTTGCTCTTGGTCGAAGCCACGCACGACCCACCGTGCCTTGAATTTGTCGATTGTTCCGTCGGCTTTTGTTTTCACGCGGAAAACCCATTTTCCCGTGAGAATGGTCTTGTTGCGTGCCACTCCGATAGGCACGACTTTCCAGGTGTTGCGTTCTTGCAGCGCCTTTAACTCTCTGTCCATGGCCTCGCGCCATTTTTCCCTGTGTTCCCCCCCCAGAGCCTGCTGAATGTTGGCAGGCTCCTTAGGTGGTGCTGCTCCGTGGATAGCGGTGACGAGTCCCAGTATCTGCAGTCCACTCTGTGTGTAGCGGGGGAGATTTGTGTCCTCCACATAAGCTGCTTCATCTCCCGCTTCTGGATCCGGTAAGAAATTTGGTCCTATGCATTCGGAGATGTTGGTGTCGACCGGTTGGGGTGTAACGTAACCGGTGTCGGCGAAGTCGAAGTATGTTTTGGCGTTGACACTTTCGCGAGGGTTGTCGTCGTCCATGGGGATGTTCACAGAGCAATACAGGAGGGGTCCGGCTTCTTCCGAAGCTCCGTCCACGTTCTGCTCGTCCCTGTCAGCTTCGTCTGCGGCTGAAGCGAAAGCTCGGTTGCCACAGAAGCCGCCCGTGAGGTCTCGATGTGCTGCCAGGTTGTCCAGGTACGTTTGAAGTGTGAGTCGCTCGTAGAAAATGACATCACGTGCTGCTATTGTTTCCTTCGAGTGGATGTCGAAAATCTTCCATGTGTTGTAATGCTTTTCGATGCCCAGGTGTAGCCCCCACTGTGCGCGTTGGGAAAATCTTCCGGCTCTTGCAGTGTGCGGTCGGTACTGTACCATGCAGCCGAAAACTCGTAACATTTTTGTGTTGCCCAGTTTTCCTGTCCACAGCAAGTGCGGTGATGCGTTGTTCGGGAGCGATGATGACGAGAGCAAGTTGTGTCAAACATATATGATATAGCCTGTGTAGGCTGTAGTGGGGTAGACACTATGGGGTATAGCTTTTCTAGGTTTTCATACTTGTACCCATCTCCTTTCTAGTCGACATTCATTCCTCGTAAAATTCTCACATGGTATAGAGCGGGTTCCCTAGTGGGACCGTCTTTTAAGGGCCCACCACTTAATATTTTTTTTTCCTGCCCTGCCCGAAGCGCGCTCCTTGCGCTGTCGCGCGCCTCGCGCCTGCCTTACCTGCGCCCCGTGCGCCTGCCCTGCCGTCGTGGCCCTGACTAGAGCCGTCGCGGCCCTGCCGTCGCAGCCCCTGTCGTCGTGCCCCCCCCCCCCCCTGCCGTCGCGGCCCCTGCTGTCGCGGCCCCTGCCGTCGCGGCCCCTGCCGTCGCGGCCCCTGCCGTCGCGGCCCCTGCAGTCACGGCCCCTGCCGTCGCGGCCCCTCCTGTCGCGGCCCCTGCTGTCGCAGCCCCTGCCGTCGCGGCCCCCCCTGCCGTCGTGGACCCTTGCCGTCGCGGCCCCTGCCGTCGAGACTTCCGCCGTCGCGGCCCTGCCCTGCCGTCGCGGCCCTGCCGTCCTGCCGTTGCGGCCCTGCCTCCCAGCCGTAGCGGCTCTGCCTGGAGCGGTCGCGGCCCTGCCGCCCTGCTGTCGCGGCCCCACCTGAAGCTGTCGCGGCCCTGCTCGGCCGCTGTCGCGGCCCTGCCTGCAGCTGCTGCGGCCCTTCCTACAGCCGCAGTCGCGGCCCTGCCTACCGCCGCCGTTGGCGGCCCTACCCTGGTAAGCGCACCGCCGCACCCGCGCCGCCCTTGCGAGCCGCGCCGCCCTGCCAAGTCGCACTGCTCCTGCTGCTACTGTTGCTGCTAGGCTACTGCTGCTGCTCCTGCTGTCATGGCTAGCCCTAATGTCCTTACCTTCGATGCTGAGGGTCGAGCGGTCGATTTGAGGTCTGGGTCGATGATCTGCAGCTTTTTCTGCAGTGTGACTCTAAGGACGGAGTCTCACTGTTCGACCACACGTCGGGCGTCGCTGTTGCCCCTGCGGCCGATGCTGACAGTACAGTTCGCTCATAGTGGACCACACGCGATGCTGCTGCTCGTCTAGCTGTCCGTAGTCGTGGTGGGTGAGAGTGACAGGAAGCTGTTTCATTCCATGCTGGGGGCACTCAACTATGCGGCAAACCACACGCGGCCTGACATTGCCTTTGCTACATCCAGGCTTGCTAGTGTGGTCTCACGCCTCAGTCATGAGCAGCTGGAAGCGGCCAAGAGGTTGGTCCGCTATGTGAGTGCTACAGCATCTGTGGGTTTGGAGTACAGTGCTGTGCGTCAGAGGCTGCAGAGGGGTGCAGTTGATTTGAGCAAGGGGGAGATGCTCTTGACTTGCTACACCGACGCTAGCTTCAACTCTGTAAAGGCGGATGGCACCAGCATTGGAGGCCATGTGTGCCTTTTTGGAGGTGGTGCACTGAGCTAGCGCAGCAAGAAGCAGAACGAGGTGGGGCTGTCCTCGTGTGAGACTGAGTACATGGCCCTTCATCATGGGGCGAAGGAGGTGGTGTGGCTGAGGCGTTTGTTGGAGGAGATCGGAGTGTGCCAAAGGGAGCCGACAGTAATGTTTTGTGACAATGAGTCGGCTGTGAAGCTTGCAAAGAATGCATGTCTTCATGGCCTGACAAAGCACATCAGGCCAAAGTGGCACTGGGTAAGGAGGCTCCTGGACAAGGAAGTGCAGTTGGAGATAGTGAAGACCCAGCAGCAGGCGGCAGATATTCTCACCAAGCGCCTTGCTGAAAATGAGCATTGGAAGGGGATGAAGCTTGCTGGAATGAGTGTGCATTGAGGGTGCATGCTTAAGCTATGGCATGTGGGATGATGATAGGCAGCCAGAGGGGGAGTTTGTTATGTGATGCTATCATTTGCATTCACGTCTGTCTGCCTCCCATCATATGTTCGTGTGTTGCATGCGTGGTGTGAGCGTGTGCAAGAATTTGTGTTTGGTGTTGTTTGGATTTTCTGAGTGTGTGTGAATGTTATTTGGCTTGAGCAGATATCTGAAGTGACTCCTCTGCTCAAGAGCTTCCCGACGAACCGAGAATCGCCTTGATCGGAGCAAGAACGAGAAAGATATGATCGTTCGAAGTTTTGATTGAGATGCGGCGACTATGGGAATTTGCGGGTTGACTCAATCCGGCAGCCCTGCACGCCCAAGGAGAGTGCGAGCACCTTCCTGCAGGGTCCGGTTAAAGCGCTCAGCCACACAGTTCTGCTGAGGGTTGTAGGGAACCGTGAGCTGATGCTGGATCCCCTTCTTCTTCAGCACCGCCTCAAAATCAGCGCCAATGAATTCTCCCCCGTTGTCAGTGCGGATCACCTTCACCTTGTGTCCGCTCTCCCTTTGAGCTCTCGGCATCCACTCCTTAAGAACAGCCGCTGCCACTTCCCCCTTAGTCTTGATAGGGTACACCCACACCGCACGTGTGTGGTCATCCACAATGGTTAAGAAGTAGCGGCTGCCCGAGAGAGAAGGGGCCCTCGTAGGGCCCACCACATCCATGTGCACAAGCGCGAGCGGGGCCTTGGCTGGCCCCGTGCCGCTGCTGAAGGGAAACTTTGTGAAATTGGTCTCAAGGCCTGTAGGACAGCTCCCAATCTCCTTCACTGCCCCTTTCACCTCCAATCCCTTCAAGCTCCCATCCTTCACCAACTTCTGCAGCATAGGAAAATTCACATGACACAGCCTCTCGTGCCACGTTTCCCAATCAGCCTCACCACTCCTAGATGAAGCCTTTGCCCATGCAGCTGTCGCATCCACACCAGCAAGCACCTCACCATGTGGCTGCTGTATCTGCTGAACCTTCTTGACTGCATCCAGGGCCCCATCAGTTGGTGCAGTCTCCTCTCCTCCCGTAGTTGCTTTAGCCGTTGCTGCAGCCGCTGCCGTTGCTGGTGGTTTCCCATTCCAAGGGATGATGGGCTGCTGCTATAGGTCCTTGATGCAACTGCTCTTCTCCTCCAAATCCCACAGCAGCAATTTCCCAAGCTTTGCACGGCAGCTGGTTGGACCGAAGGTAACTTTAGCCTTGCTCTTCTGCAGCCGGCGCACAGAAAGAAGGTTAGTGGACAAGCCTTCAACCAACAGCACATTCCCCAGCCCCACAAGCCCCCCATTGGCTCCCATTACCTTGGCATTCCCAACACCAATCACAGGGAGCAAAGCACCTGAAGCGGCAGCCACAAACTTAATCTTTCCAAGGGGCTTTACCTCGTCAAGCAAATCTGCCCGTGGGGTCATGTGACTTGTGCAACCTGAATCGATCACCCAGTGAGTGAGGGGGTGCATCACAACCTTCCCAACTGAGCCCACATCACCCTCACTCCCTTTCACATCCTCAACCATGAAAAACATCCCAGTGCACGTTCACCACTTGGTGGCTTCATGCCTGGAGGCGCCCATCCCTCAGGCCGGCTGAAACACTTAAACCACGGTTGTCCAGCCTTCTTGCAGTACCAGCATGCTCCCTCCATTCGGGTACTCCCCCTGCCACCAGAGCTCCCATGCCCCTCGTTATAGTCACCTCGGCCTCTCCCTCTGCGAAAGCCTCTCCCACGGCCTCGGCCTCTCCCTCCCCCTCTTCCTCTGCTGCCTCCTGCAGCTCCATACCCCTCAGCAGTTTTGTTGGCGGCACCACCACCCGTGTGGCGCCTGCGGAAGTCCTCCTGTAGAATCTGCTGCCGTAGCCACTCTGGTGTCCATTGGTCCCGCTGAGTGTTGAGGGTGGGGATGATGTTGTCCCACGAGTTGTCGAGCACCGAGATGATCTTGGTACACTGCTGCATCTGCGACACATTGCTGCCCGCCGCTGCCATCCTCGCATAGGTGTCCTTGATCTTGTCAAGGACCGACTTCACATCATCGCCCGATTGCATGGAGAGGGCAGCCAGCTCCTTCTCCAACACAATCACCATCGGCAGCGTGTTGGGCTGAATCACGTCGCGCAGTAGCTTCCACGCCTTTGGTCCGGAATCATCCAACTCCACCAGATCCTTGATATGTTGGAACATATCGTTGTTGACCGATTGAAGGATTAGGTCGTACAGCACCGCACTCTTCTCAATCCACCGATCCCGGGCATCTCCTTCCTCCGGCATCTTCTCTTCACCCATCGCAAGTTTCAGCAGCTTGTAGCGCTTGAATGCACTCCGCATCCGCCCGCTCCATTCCTCATAGTTGGAGCCATCCAATGCCTCGATCTTGGATGGTGGCGGCTCATTCCTCTTCTCAGCTGCATCTCCACTCCCTTGACTCATTTCCTCTGCTCCTAATCACAGGTTTCAGCTCCCCCCTTGCTGTCCACACCGAAGTCCCACAATAGTTTCACAAGTGTCGGCGCCAACGAAATTTCGGCAGAGTTTCCCCTTAGCGGAAGTGACATGCAACCTCCATAACTCCACTTAGGCACGCCCACAGGCCATGGTGGGTCTAGGAAGGTCTTCACACCTCAGTAGACTCTTCACAAAGTCCTTAATCAGCTCTGATACCACTTGTTAGAGACTAAGGACGGAGTCTATGAATATTAGGGGCTGAAATATCTCAAAATCGTCAACTACAATTCTGGACAGAAAAGTCATCGTCACAAGAAACGTTGTCGACGATTAACGCACAGTTAGAATTCTATCAAACTCGAGTATGTTGTAGCCCTTGACCGTGGCTATCTTTCTCAATTTGATTATTATCAAACTATGGAGTATAACTCGAGTTATGAACTTCGGCGCACTAGGGGGTATGCTGCTATAGAAAAACGTAACTCAATCACAATTATCTCACAAGTTCACACAAGAAAGTTGGAGTAGCAATGGAACCAGGTAGGAGGGGATGAGGAGGACGAGAGGGAAGGTCCCAAGGGAGTCCCCAACCAAGAAAACCCCATACCACACAATTCCCCTCTCTATAGGCACCCCAACTTTGACATTTGTCACTTTCCCAACTCATGTCATCCACCTCACCCAACTTGGCCACACTTGCCAACCTGGTTTGGCTTCTCCCAACCACTTGGCATCATCTACAGTGATGGTGACGAATTTCCCAACCCCCAAAAGTCTGTACCCCATATTGAGTCAACCCGCAAATTCCTATAGTCGCCGCATCTCAATCAAAACTTCGAACGATCATATCTTTCTCGTTCTTGCTTCGATCGTAGCGATTCTCGGTTCGTCGGGAAGCTCTTGAGCAGAGGAGTCACTCCAGATATCTGCTCAAGCCAAATAACATTCACACACACTCAGAAAATCAAAACAACACCAAACACAAATTCTTGCACACGCTCACTCCACGCATGCAACACACGAACATATGATGGGAGGCAGACAGACGTGAATGCAAATGATAGCATCACATTACACCTCGTTCGCCTCCGGTTCTGTACGTAGACAACAAGACCATGATTGCCTTGTGTCAGGAGCACAGACTGGAGCACAGAACGAAGCACATCACTCTGCGATACTTCCTTGCTCGAGAGTTGCAGCAGCGTGGCCAGCTTCGTCTTGCGTACGTGGCCACTTGGGCCAACACTGCTGATATATTCACCAAGGCACTTCCGCCTGGTGATCATCAGCGCTTCTCTACTGTGTTAGGCCTTGTGCCTACTTTGCCTCACTTGCTCACTGCGTGAGTTAGCTTGTACTGTGATCTATATATATACCTGCATGCTTACACTTGCTAGTGTATGATCACTGTATTGTTCCGTACGCTGCGCATCAGATCAACCTTCAGCCTCGTGTCTCCTTGCCGGAGACCAGACCTACTCTGCGGTGGACGGGGAAGGTTGGCGATGCGTCTGTGTTCCGTGTCTGGGGATCTCGAGCTTTTGTCCGCGATACTTCAGCGGACAAGCTGTCCTCCCGTGCCGTTCCCTGCGTCTTCCTTGGCTTCCCCCCTGACGCACCCGGGTGGCAGTTCTACCACCCCACCTCGCGTCATGTTTTGTCCTCTCAGGATGTCACGTTTGACGAGTCAATGTCTTACTACCGTCTCTTTCCCTACCGCACTGCCTCTCTCCCCCCCCCGCCACTCTTCCTAGCACCAGGTACTCCTCCAGTAGACCCCCTCCCCCCTCAGCGTCCTGCCCCCTCAGGCGTGTCTGAGGTAGACCCTGCCGAGCCGGTCGAGGTAGCTGTCGACTCAGGTGCTGCTAGGGGTGCTGAGCCTGCGGGTGCTGAGACTGGGGGTGCGGAGCCTGGGGGTGCTGAGCCTGAGCGTGTGGAGCCTGGGGGTGCTGAGTCTGGGGGTGCTGAGTCTGGGCGTGCTGAACCTGGGGGTGCTGCGCCTGAGCGTGTGGAGCCTGGGGGTACTGCGTCTGGGGGTGCTGAGCCATCGCGTCCTGAGTCTGGAGGTTCTCCGGGTGTCCCGTCGCGGCGGGAGCCCCTCTCTCCGCAGCAGCTTCGTGATTGGTACGCTCGGCGCAGCTGTGGTGCTGCTGGAGCTGCTGGAGGTGCTGCTGGAGCTGCTGGGGGTGCTGCTGGTGCTGGACCTGCTGGAGGTGCTGCTGGTGCTGGAGCTGCTGGAGCTGCTGGAGCTGCTCGAGGTGCTCAAGGTACTGGAGTTGCTGGAGGTACTTCTGGAGCTGCTGGAGGTGCTGCAGGTGCTGGAGCTGCTGGAGCTACTGCTGGTGCTGGAGCTACTGTAGGTGCTGGAGCAGCTGGTCCTGGAGGTGCTCGTACTGGAGGTACTGGAGATGCTGGGACTGGTGGTGCTGCAGGAGTTGTGGCTGGAGACCCTGGGGCTGAGGGTGCCGGTGCTGTCTCTGCTGTTTCTGGAGGCGCTGCGCGGCCGCGGCTGTACTACGTTCCGCTCCTTCAGTTGGTTCTTGGTCTCCCGCCTTCTCCTGGTCCTACTCCTCCTTTACTGAGTCCACAGACCGTCCAGTCCCAGTCGCAATTACAGCCGGCCTCTCCACTGCCTGGTCCTTCTCCTTACTCTGGACCGACTAGAGGTCTTACAGAGCGTCGTGAGCCTGAGTCGCGTCCTGTGTTGCCTGAGTCTCGTCCTGCGTCACCTGAGTCTCGTTTTGCGTCGCCTGTTCGCACTGTACGCGCTGGTCGTCGTGTTTTGCGACCGCGTCCTCCTCCTGTCCATGGCACTCACTCTATGACAGTGCGTCCTTCCACTGCTCCACAGCGTGTCCCTCTGCCGTCTCCTCCTGCGTCCTCTCTTCCTTACGGTCCGGACCCTGAGTCTGACTCCCTTCGTGCTGCCAGTCCTACTGTCACGCGCTTTCTAGCCACTGCTGTCGCTGACCCTTTGTTTGAGTCCACTGCTACGTCTGCTCTCGTTGCTGAGCTTGTTGACTTTGCTGTAGGCTGTCGCCTAGACTACGCCACTAGTCTTGTTGCTGAGTCTGCGTCTGCGTCTGTCTGTCCTCCGTCCGTCGGGGGTGAGTGTGCTCTTGGCACGGACGTTCTTGAGGACAGACAGGAGGAGTTTGAGTGCTTTGCCGCTGCTGTACCTCATCTCGTGTCCATGCTGCTTGCCCCTGAGGGAGACCCGGATGCACCAGACATCCCGACCCCGTGCTCTTACGCAGAGGCAATAGAGGGTCCTTACTCCTCTCAGTTGCAGGCAGCCATGGACGCCGAGATGGCTTCCTGGAAGTCCACAGGCACCTACGTTGACAGACAGCGACAGGGAGTTAACTTCTTCCAGACCTTCTCCCCTACCCCGAAGATAACTACTCTTCGGGTGCTACTGCACGTCGCCGCTCAGCGTGACTACGAGCTACACTCGCTTGACTTCAGCACAGCCTTCCTACAGGGCAGCCTGCACGAGGAGATTTGGCTGCGCCGCCCACCTGGCTTCACTGGGTCGTTTCCTGCTGGTACCCAGTGGAGCCTCCGGCGGCCAGTCTACGGTCTCCGCCAGGCACCCCGTGAGTGGCACAACACACTGAGGACGACTCTTGCTGCTCTTGGTTTTGCTCCTTCCATGCTGAACCGTCGTTGTTCTTACGCACTTACACCACTCTGCCGCCGTTCTACGTTCTCGTGTACGTAGACGACTTGGTCTTTGCTACTGCTGACACTGAGGCACTCGCCCACGTGAAGTCCGAGCTGCAGAAGAGACACACATGCACAGACCTGGGTGAGCTAACAAGCTATCTTGGCTTGCGGATCACCCGGGACAGAGCACAGCGCACCATTACCTTGACTCAGTCACACATGGTGCAGCAGGTCCTTCAGCGCTTCGGCTTCACGTACTCCTCACCACAGTCCACTCCTCTGCCTACCGATCATTCGCTCTCGGCTCCACCTTCGAACGAGTCCGTACAGCCGAGTGGCCCGTATCCAGAGCTTGTGGGCTGCCTCATGTACCTGATGACTTGCACACGACCTGACCTTGCATACCCTCTCAGCCTTCTTGCTCGCTACGTGGCTCCCGGTAGGCACCGAAAGGTGCACTGGGATGCTGCGAAGAGGGTGTTGCGCTACTTGTGCAGTACGTCAGGCATGGGGCTCGTGCTTGGAGGACGGGCTCGAGTTGTCCTCACTGGTCACGCTGACGCTTCCTGGGTTGACGACTTGGCTACGCAGCGGTCGTCACTGGGTTACACCTTCAGTCTTGGCTCCGGTTCTTTCTCTTGGCAGTCTACCCACTCTTCTTCTGTTCTCAGCTCCAGTTGTGAGGCTGAGATCTACGCTGGGGCCATGGCTGCACAGGAGTTACACTGGCTCACCTACCTGCTGACCGACTAAAGAGAGGCGCCTCGTTCTCCTCCAGTTCTGTACGTCGACAACAAGGCCATGCTTGCCTTGTGTTAGGAGCACAAACTGGAGTACAGAATGAAGCACATTGCTCTGCACTACTTCCTTGCTCTAGAGTTGCAGCAGCGTGGTCAGCTTCGTCTTGCTTACTTGGCCTCTCAGGCCAACACTGCTGATGTTTTAACCAAGGCACTTCAGCCTTGTGATCATCAGCATTTCTTTACTGTTCTAGGCCTTGTACCTACTGTACCTCACTTGCTTACTTCTTGACTCTGCTTGTACTGTACTCTCTATACATATACCTGCATGCTTACACTTGCTAGGTTGTGTTCAGTGTATTGTTTGTTCTCCTTTATATAACTCTGCATGTGAGCTGGCCTTGTGGCCATTTGCTTGTGCTCAGACTGCGTTGTGACTTTGTGATCCACCCTGAGCTTGCCTTGCCTTTCTTGACAGGTCTTGTGACCTCTTGTTCTCCCCCACTTTGCCTATGGGGGTGTGTCAAACTTATATGCTATAGTCTATCTAGGCTGTAGTAGGGTAGTTCATATAGGGTACAACACTTTTAGGTTTCCTACTTGTACCCACCTGCTTGCTAGTTCAGTCATTCATTCGTTCCATATTCTAACAGTTTCTACGCACCAACACGTCGTTGCCGCCGTTCTACGTCCTCGTGTACGTCGACGACCTCGTCTTTGCGAGTGCTTACACCAAGGCACTAACCCTTGTGAAGTCGGAGCTGCAGAAGAGATACACCTGCACTGACCTGTGTGAACTGCGCAGCTATCTTGGCTTGCAGATCACCCGGGACAGAGCACGGCACACCATCACACTGACTCAGTCACACATGGTGCACCAGGTCCTTCAGCGCTTCGGCTTCCAGTTCTCCTCGCCACAGCCCACTCCTCTGTCTACCAGTCACTCGCTCTCAGCTCCACGTTCGGACGAGTCCGTAGAGCCGAGTGGTCCGTACCCAGAGCTTGTGGGTTGCCTCATGTGCCTGATGACGTGCACACGACCCGACCTCGCGTACCCTCTCAGCCTCTTGGCTCGCTACGTGGCTCTTGGCAGGTACCGAAAAGTACACTGGGATGCTGCGAAGTGGGTACTGCGGTCGTCACAGGGCTACACCTTCAGCCTCGGTTCCAGCTTTGTTTCCTGGCGGTCCACCCGCTCGTCTTCGGTTCTCAGCTCTAGTTGTGAGGCTGAGATCTACGCAGGGGCCATGGCTGCACAGGAGCTACGCTGGCTCACCTACGTGCTGACCGACTTGGGAGAGCAGCCTCGTTCGCCTCCAGTTCTGTACGTAGACAACAAGGCCATGATTGCTTTGTGTCAGGAGCATAGACTGGAGCACAGAACGAAGCACATCGCTCTGCGATACTTCCTTGCTCGAGAGTTGTGGCAGCGTGGCCAGCTTCGTCTTGCGTACGTGGCCACTAGGGCCAACACTGCTGATATATTCACCAAGGCACTTCCGCCTTGTGATCAACAGCGCTTCTCTACTGTATTTGGCATTGTGCCTACTTTGCCTCACTTGCTCACTGCGTGACTTTGCTTGTACTGTGATCTATATATATACGTACATGCTTACACTTGCTAGGGTATGATCACTGTATTGTTTGTTCTCTTTTATATAACTCTGCATGTGAACTGACCTTATGGCCCTTTGCTTGTGCTCGGACTGTGTGGTGACTTTGTGATCCACCCTGAGCTTGCTTTGCTTTTTTTAACTGGTCTTGTGACCACTTGTTCTCCCCCACTTTGCCTATGGTGGTGTGTCGGAATGTTATAGTGCTTACATTTGTGTAGGCTATATTAGGGTATCCACCTAATTAGGGTTAGTACTTGTACCTAACTTCTGCTCAATGCATTCATTCTCGTTCATTCTTCTGACAACGAGTACAAAGTATGAGTGAAGGCATGAGCGAAAACTTATGTGCGAAACATGCAACGGTTACGCGGTGCGTGCGAGCTAGCTAGCAGATGAGGCTGACAAGGATGAGCAAAACGTGGACGGAGCATCGGAGGAGGCTAGACCTCTGCCCTACTTTTCGGTGCCCGTTCCGATGGATGCCGAAAACCTTCGCGAAAGCATCAACGCCGAAGTCTACTACGACTTCGCCCACAACGGTTACGTTACACCCCAACCCGTCAACACCAACATCTCCGAACGCATAGGACCCAATTTCATACCTGATCTAGAAGCGGGAGACGAAGCAGTCTATCCCGAGGACTCAACTCTTCCCCGACTCACACAGAGCGGGCTGCAAATTCTCGGCCTCGTCACCGCACTCCATGGAGCGTCCCCGCCACGAGAGCCTACTACGGTGCAGTAGGCTCTGGGGGGGCAGCACAGGGAAAAATGGCGCGAAGCCATGGACAGGGAGTTAAAGTCGCTGGAAGACAGAAACACCTGGAAGATGGTACCCATCGAAGTATCATGCAACAAGACTGTACTCACGGGAAAGTGGGTCTTCCGCGTGAAAACAAAAGCAGGCGGAACAATCGACAAATTTAAAGCATGATCGGTCGTACGCGGTTTCGACCAAGAGCACGGACGGGACTTCACCGAATCCTTCTCGCGATAGCCGCCATGAAGCGGAAGAAGCTCCGACAAATCGACGTGGCCAATGCGTTCCTCTACACTTCCGTCGATGCAGAATTTTTCGTCGAACAGCCGCACGGATCCGTCACAGACCCTAATAAAGTCTGACAGCTACTGAAGTCACTGTACGGCATCAAACAAGCCCCATGACTGTGGCAGTAGTACCTGCACGCCCGACTAATCCGCATCGGCTTTCAGCAACTGCCACACGATCAGGGAATGTACAGGCTCACAAAGGTTTAA
The DNA here is from genome assembly GCA_947471745.1 of Closterium sp. Naga37s-1. Lineage (NCBI taxonomy): Eukaryota > Viridiplantae > Streptophyta > Zygnematophyceae > Desmidiales > Closteriaceae > Closterium > Closterium sp. Naga37s-1. The sequence continues at coordinate 902,752 of CANJKZ010000960.1, forward strand.
GAGTACATCCTCCTAATCGTCTATGTAGACGATCTGCTTTACCTAGGTTCCACCGACGGCATCACCACCTGGTTTGAAGGGGAGTTGCAGCAGGATCTCACACTCACGGTCTCCTCCACTGTAACTCAATACCTGGGACTCAACATCCTCGACGGAGAGAACGTGATCTACCTCAGTGCCACAAAATACGCCGACACCATCGCAACACGCTTCAGACTAACTCCAGCCGCCATCCCCACGCCTTATCACTACACCACGGGAAATCACAAGGAATAATCCAATCTGCTCAGACCTGCCGGCCTACGGGACTACCAGCAAAAACTAGGATGATTGCTCTTCGCAGCCGTCACCTGCCGACCGGACCTGTTGTACTCGGCGAGCCAACTAGCTACCTACCTCAAGAGGCCCCGAAGCAGAGCACATGGCGGAACTCAATCGCGCGCTACACTATCTCGTCAGTACACCGGCAATCGGCCTAACCTACCACAAAACTGCAACCTTGACTCCAAAACTGATCGGCTATGTGGATGCAGACCATGCAGGCGACTCCGAGAACAGACGATCGCGCACCTGCTACATCTTCTGACTTGAGCCCGTTGGTCCTATCTCGTGGCAGTCGAGCAAGCAAGAGCTAATTGCTCTTTCTTCAGCTGAAGCATAATATATTGCACTCAGCTCAGCCACCAAGGAAGGACTGTACCTTCGCGAACTACTAGAAGAAGTGAAGCTGGCCCAGTTACCCAGCTTCTCCCTCTTCTGTGACAACCAATCGGCAATTCGCATAGTGAACAAGAACGGGTTCGCGAACCGAACGAAGCACATCACCCTGCGATACTTCTTCGTGAAAGACGAGATCGAGAAAGGGAGACTTGAGCTATCCTACTGCCCCACGTCCGAGATGGCAGCAGATTACTTGACCAAGAAACTTGGAAAATAGAAGTTCGAGTACTGCATGCTGCTGATTGGACAGGGCCACGCCACCAGCAACGAAGGCAGCGACACTCCAGAAGCAAAGGGGAGTGTTGGAAACATATAGTTCGTGCTTCTGATGTGTCGAGCGCTAGAACAAGAACGAAGCAGACTCATAGCAAAGCTACATCGAAGCGATTGACAATGCGACAACAGCAGGAGGTTGAAGCGAAGGTCAAATGTCAGCAACCTTTGACTTGACAAAGGCAGCACGACAGCAAGGACAAATAATTGACTCGCTATTGAGCAGTTACCCGAGTCGTCGCTGTATCGAACCGCACTAGCAGTTACAGTTGCAGTTAGTGAAACCTTTCATATGATCTGTATTCTTATAAAAAGCCGTGTATCTCCATGCTATAATTAACTTATCTTGTTCTCACACACCAGTGCAAGATGGTTCAATCGGCCTTCATTAAAGACGCTTCCGCTAATACATCACTCTGAGCTTTAGTATTTGAAAACGATCCTAAGCGCTTTTCTCAATCCAACACTCACTACTTTGATTCATTACACCCGTAACAACTATAATGGTATTACGCGAGCTATGATGGTTGGAGAAGCGAGTTTCTGCCGCCCCAGCCCTTTGCACGCAAGGAGCAGCAAGAGGGAATGTCAGCGACGGAGTCAAGACTTCGCGAAATATTTAGAAACTTCCGCAACCAATCAGATTTCAGCCGAAGTCCCCTTACACTTCGGAATCACTTTCAGCCGAAGTGTTAACGCTTTCTACATGTTTCTACAATCCTGAATCAGCTATATCCGAGAATTCCAGAGCCTTCTTATTCATGCACCTCATGTGGCTCTCAAAGTCACTCAAGGTCCATGGAAGCAGAATTGTGCCCAAGATCCCAAGGGAGTTGCTTTGTCTAGTAGCCTAGTTTTGAGCTACCTATCTGCCTTTGTTTTGTGATGCTTAAAGAGTTCTGCTTTAGTGGGCTTTAAGTTTTTTTCCCTCATCTAGCCAAATTCCAGCAGCTGTGTTGAGCCTTCCCAGCCAAGTTTCCAGCCGTCTAGGAGTCACAATCACCCTGTTTTCAAGTAAGATATGGGTTCATGATTTTCACTGGGAGTTTTAAGGGCGTGTCCAGCCCGTTCATTTACAGTTCATATGCCCTCTTGTGTACCACATTTCGGTTGTAATACTTCATTTTACAGAAATGTTGGACCCAATCGGCTTTCGTTCACGAGACAGCATTGCAGGTACCTCCTCGAGTCGTCTGACTCACGTTACTGGAATCAGCGTGCACACGAACAAGGGTACTCCTGTCCACTACAGTAGTTTTTTGTTCAACGTTGAATTTTCGCATGCGCGAATTGGGGCAGTGTAGGGATTTGCGTGGCGGGGATTGTGTCCCTGCTCTGGAAGGCAGATGCGTTGTGGACTCGACGCACCCTGGATTCGTTTCTAGATACAGCGAGCTTTTTTTAACTGGGGGTGTGTGAAAGCTCTATTTCCCAAAACGAACGCGCTGGACACGCCTTAAAACAGGGTTATATCAGTCACTTCATAATTTCGTCAATGCAGCTTGCGTTGTCAGCTCTGCACGAACACTTAGTTTATCGCACATTGTCGTACGGTCTCAGACGTGTCTCAGCGGCTCTCCACCCTGCGTTCCCCGCCTGCCCTCGGTACGCGTGCCTCCTACGCGCACCGGAGAGGACCCCACCTGTGCCCCTTGCACTGCGCGCTTTCCCCGCTCGCCACTCACCACTGCGCGCCAATCACCACTGCGCGCCACTCACCACTGCGCGCCACTCACCACTGCGCGCCACTCACCACTGCGCGCCACTCACCACTGCGCGCCAATCACCATTGCGCGCCACTCACCACTGCGCACCGCTGCCACGTGTGAGCGTCGCAGCGGCGCCTGCGGGGATTCGAGGCCATCTGGCGCGCCGCGCCACGCGACGGTGGGGCAGCGGGCGGCATGGCGGCGGTGAAGGCGAGTGCGCGGTGCGCGGAGAACGAGGCGGTGGTGGCGTACCTGCAGGGGCGGCAGCGCGAGCTGTGCGGCGAGTGGGACGGCGCACTCACCCGCGCGTTCCGCATGGCCATCGCCAGCATCAGCGACCACTCGCTGCCACTGCGCACCCTGAATGACGCCAGCAAGCTCAGGTGCCTCAATGACGCCAGCAAGCTCAGGTGCCTCCTCGCGTGGTGCCGTGCTCTCATCCCCCAGGGACTGCCCTCGCATTCGTGCGCGCACTCTCCCCACGGACCGCCATCCCCCATCACTCCCCCTCTCCTCCTCCCTCCTCCCCCCCCTCTCCCCTTCCCCCCCCCCCCCCACGCCCCCAGGAACGTGGGCCCCGCCATCCAGCGCCAGCTCAAGGCGTTCTTCGCCACCCACAAGCCCGCCGCCCGCCCCCGCACACCCACCCCGCCCGCCAATAGCGCGCCGCCAGATGGCAACGACCCGGGAGGAGGGGCGATGGACATGGCTCCTGTGGGAGGTGAGAGGGGAGGGCAGGGGGGGGCGGGGCAGGGGATGTGGGAGCCAAGGGGTTTGTGCAACGAAGAGGGGTTGGGGGCGAGGAGTGGTTGGGGGCGAGGGATGGGTTGGGGGCGAGGGGTGGGTTGGGGGCGAGGGGTGGGTTGGGGGCGAGGGGTGGGTTGGGGGCGAGAAGAGGCAGCAGGGAGAGAAGGGGCAGGAGGGAGAGAAGGGGCAGGAGGGAGAGAAGTGGCAGGAGGGAGAGAAGGGGCAGGAGGGAAAGAAGGGGCAGGAGGGAGAGAAGGGGCAGGAGGGAGAGAAGGGGCAGGAGGGAGAGGCAGCACGCGTGCCCGTCTTAGCATCTGTTACCTCGTGCATGCATGCAGGTGATGACGTGGCACACGCCATGGAGCAGTCAGCAGCGGCCATGCCCGACTCCATCCCGCGCAAGCCGCCCAAATACTCGCCCAAACGCGGCTCCGCTGCCTTCGCCATTCTCGTCACCCTGCTGCTGTGAGGCCCGCCCCGCCCACCACTCTGTCCCGCTGCCCCACTTCCTGGAACTGGCCTCCCCACCTCCCCCCTTCACGGCTTGCTCCCCCCTTCACGGCTAGCTCCCCCCTTCACGGCTTGCTCCCCCCTTCACGGCTTGCTCCCCCCTTCACGGCTTGCTCCCCCCTTCACGGCTTGCTCCCCCCTTCACGGCTTGCTCCCCCCTTCACGGCTTGCTCCCCCCTTCACAGCTTGCTCCCCCATACCATGCCTTGCATGCCATGCCGTGCCTCGACTCATGCACTTCATTCGCATGCTGCACCGTGCGTCACGTGGCATGGCAGGGAGAAGATGAAGGGGCGGCAAGCAGTGCCAGTGGCGGAGCTCATGGCCGCCTCCAGGGACGCCGCCCTGCTCGCCTCTGTCATCAGGTGCTCGCCTCCGTCATCAGGTGCTCGCCTCCGTCATCAGGTGCTCGCCTCCGTCATCAGGTGCTCGCCTCCGTCATCAGGTGCTCGCCTCCATCAGCAGGTGCTCGCCTCCGTCATCAGGTGCTCGCCTCCGTCATCAGGTGCTCGCCTCCGCCATCAGGTGCTCGCCTCCGTCATCAGGTGCTCCCCTCCGTCATCAGGTGCTCGCCTCCGTCATCAGGTGCTCGCCTCCGTCATCAGGTGCTCGCCTCCGTCATCAGGTGCTCTCCTCTGTCATCAGGTGCTCGCCTCCGTCATCAGGTGCTCGCCTCCGTCATCAGGTACTCGCCTCCGTCATCAGGTGCTCGCCTCCGTCATCAGGTGCTCGCCTCCGTCATCGAGTGCTCGCCTCCGTCATCAGGTGCTCGCCTCCGTCATCAGGTGCTCTCCTCTGTCATCAGGTGCTCGCCTCGGTCATCAGGTGATCGCCTCCGTCATCAGGTGCTCGCCTCCGCCATCAGGTGCTCGCCTCCGTCATCAGGTGCTCGCCTCCGTCATCAGGTGCTCGCCTCCGTCATCAGGTGCTCGCCTCGGTCATCAGGTGCTCGCCTCCGTCATCAGGTGCTCGCCTCGGTCATCAGGTGCTCGCCTCCGTCATCAGGTGCTCGCCTCCGTCATCAGGTGCTCGCCTCCGTCATTTGGTGCTCGCCTCCGTCATCAGGTGCTCGCCTCCGTCATCAGGTGCTCTCCTCGGTCATCAGGTGCTCGCCTCCGTCATCAGGTGCTCGCCTCCGTCATCAAGTGCTCGCCTCCGTCATCAGGTGCTCGCCTCCGTCATCAGGTGCTCGCCTCCGTCATCAGGTGCTCGCCTCCGTCATCAGGTGCTCGCCTCCGTCATCGAGTGCTCGCCTCCGTCATCAGGTGCTCGCCTCCGTCATCAGGTGCTCTCCTCTGTCATCAGGTGCTCGCCTCGGTCATCAGGTGATCGCCTCCGTCATCAGGTGCTCGCCTCCGCCATCAGGTGCTCGCCTCCGTCATCAGGTGCTCGCCTCCGTCATCAGGTGCTCGCCTCCGTCATCAGGTGCTCGCCTCGGTCATCAGGTGCTCGCCTCCGTCATCAGGTGCTCGCCTCGGTCATCAGGTGCTCGCCTCCGTCATCAGGTGCTCGCCTCCGTCATCAGGTGCTCGCCTCCGTCATTTGGTGCTCGCCTCCGTCATCAGGTGCTCGCCTCCGTCATCAGGTGCTCTCCTCGGTCATCAGGTGCTCGCCTCCGTCATCAGGTGCTCGCCTCCGTCATCAAGTGCTCGCCTCCGTCATCAGGTGCTCGCCTCCGTCATCAGGTGCTCGCCTCCGTCATCAGGTGCTCGCCTCCGTCATCAGGTGCTCGCCTCCGTCATCAGGTGCTCGCCTCCGTCATCAGGTGCTCTCCTCCGTCATCAGGTGCTCGCCTCGGTCATCAGGTGATCGCCTCCGTCATCAGGTGCTCGCCTCCGCCATCAGGTGCTCGCCTCCGTCATCAGGTGCTCGCCTCCGTCATCAGGTGCTCGCCTCCGTCATCAGGTGCTCGCCTCGGTCATCAGGTGCTCGCCTCCGTCATCAGGTGCTCGCCTCGGTCATCAGGTGCTCGCCTCCGTCATCAGGTGCTCGCCTCCGTCATCAGGTGCTCGCCTCCGTCATTTGGTGCTCGCCTCCGTTATCAGGTGCTCGCCTCCGTCATCAGGTGCTCTCCTCGGTCATCAGGTGCTCGCCTCCGTCATCAGGTGCTCGCCTCCGTCATCAAGTGCTCGCCTCCGTCATCAGGTGCTCGCCTCCGTCATCAGGTGCTCGCCTCCGTCATCAGGTGCTCGCCTCCGTCATCAGGTGCTCGCCTCCGTCATCAGGTGCTCGCCTCCGTCATCAGGTGCTCTCCTCCGTCATCAGGTGCTCGCCTCGGTCATCAGGTGATCGCCTCCGTCATCAGGTGCTCGCCTCCGCCATCAGGTGCTCCCCTCCGTCATCAGGTGCTCGCCTCCGTCATCAGGTGCTCGCCTCCGTCATCAGGTTCTCGCCTCCGTCATCAGGTGCTCGCCTCCGTCATCAGGTGCTCGCCTCCGTCATCAGGTGCTCGCCTCCGCTATCAGGTGCTCGCCTCCGTCATCAGGTGCTCGCCTCCGTCATCAGGTGCTCGCCTCCGTCATCAGGTGCTCGCCTCGGTCATGAGGTGCTCGCCTCCGTCATCAGGTGCTCGCCTCGGTCAACAGGTGCTCGCCTCGGTCATGAGGTGCTCGCCTCCGTCATCAAGTGCTCGCCTCTGTCATCAGGTGCCCGCCTCCGTCATCAGGTGCTCGCCTCGGTCATCAGGTGCTCGCCTCGGTCATCAGGTGCTCGCCTCGGTCATCAGGTGCCCGCCTCGGTCATCAGGTGCTCGCCTCCGTCATCAGGTGCTCGCCTCCGTCATCAGGTGCTCGCCTCCGTCATCAGGTGCTCGCCTCCGTCATCAGGTGCTCGCCTCCGTCATGAGGTGCTCGCCGGTCATCAGGTGCTCGCCTCCGTCATCACGTGCTCGCCTCCGTCATCAGCTGCTCGCCTCGGTCATCAGGTGCTCGCCTCGGTCATCAGGTGCTCGCCTCCGTCATCAGGTGCTCGCCTCGGTCATCAGGTGCTCGCCTCGGTCATCACGTGCCCCCCTCGGTCATCAGGTGCTCGCCTCCGTCATCAGGTGCTCGCCTCCGTCATCAGGTGCTCGCCTCCGTCATCAGGTGCTCGCCTCCGTCATCAGGTGCTCGCCTCCGTCATGAGGTGCTCGCCGGTCATCAGGTGCTCGCCTCCGTCATCAGGTGCTCGCCTCCGTCATCAGGTGCTCGCCTCCGTCATTAGGTGCTCGCCTCCGTCATCAGGTGCTCGCCTCCGTCATGAGGTGCTCGCCTCCGTCATGAGGTGCTCGCCGGTCATCAGGTGCTCGCCTCCGTCATCACGTGCTCGCCTCGGTCAACAGGTGCTCGCCTCGATCATCAGGTGCTAGCCTTCGTCGTCAGGTGCTCGCCTCGGTCATCAGGTGCTCGCCTCCGTCATCAGGTGCTCGCCTCCATCAGCAGGTGCTCGCCTCCGTCATCAGGTGCTCGCCTCCGTCATCAGGTGCTCGCCTCCGTCATCAGGTGCTCGCCTCCGTCATCAGGTGCTCGCCTCCGTCATCAGGTGCTCGCCTCCGTCATCAAGTGCTCGCCTCCGTCATCAGGTGCTCGCCTCGGTCAACAGGTGCTCGCCTCGGTCATGAGGTGCTCGCCTCCGTCATCAAGTGCTCGCCTCTGTCATCAGGTGCCCGCCTCCGTCATCAGGTGCTCGCCTCGGTCATCAGGTGCTCGCCTCGGTCATCAGGTGCTCGCCTCGGTCATCAGGTGCCCGCCCCGGTCATCAGGTGCTCGCCTCCGTCATCAGGTGCTCGCCTCCGTCATCAGGTGCTCGCCTCCGTCATCAGGTGCTCGCCTCCGTCATCAGGTGCTCGCCTCCGTCATGAGGTGCTCGCCGGTCATCAGGTGCTCGCCTCCGTCATCACGTGCTCGCCTCCGTCATCAGCTGCTCGCCTCGGTCATCAGGTGCTCGCCTCGGTCATCAGGTGCTCGCCTCCGTCATCAGGTGCTCGCCTCGGTCATCAGGTGCTCGCCTCGGTCATCACGTGCCCCCCTCGGTCATCAGGTGCTCGCCTCCGTCATCAGGTGCTCGCCTCCGTCATCAGGTGCTCGCCTCCGTCATCAGGTGCTCGCCTCCGTCATCAGGTGCTCGCCTCCGTCATGAGGTGCTCGCCGGTCATCAGGTGCTCGCCTCCGTCATCAGGTGCTCGCCTCCGTCATCAGGTGCTCGCCTCCGTCATTAGGTGCTCGCCTCCGTCATCAGGTGCTCGCCTCCGTCATCAGGTGCTCGCCTCCGTCATGAGGTGCTCGCCGGTCATCAGGTGCTCGCCTCCGTCATCACGTGCTCGCCTCGGTCAACAGGTGCTCGCCTCGATCATCAGGTGCTAGCCTTCGTCGTCAGGTGCTCGCCTCGGTCATCAGGTGCTCGCCTCCGTCATCAGGTGCTCGCCTCCATCAGCAGGTGCTCGCCTCCGTCATCAGGTGCTCGCCTCCGTCATCAGGTGCTCGCCTCCGTCATCAGGTGCTCGCCTCCGTCATCAGGTGCTCGCCTCCGTCATCAGGTGCTCGCCTCCGTCATCAAGTGCTCGCCTCCGTCATCAGGTGCTCGCCACCGTCATCAGGTGCTCTCCTCTGTCATCAGGTGCTCGCCTCGGTCATCAAGTGATCGCCTCTGTCATCAAGTGCTCGCCTCCGCCATCAGGTGCTCGCCTCCGTCATCAGGTGCTCGCCTCCGTCATCAGGTGCTCGCCTCCGCCATCAGGTGCTCCCCTCGGTCATCAGGTGCTCGCCTCCGTCATCAGGTGCTCGCCTCCGCCATCAGGTGCTCGCCTCGGTCATCAGGTGCCCGCCTCGATCATCAGGTGCTCGCCTCCGTCATCAGGTGCTCGCCTCCGTCATCAGGTGCTCGCCTCCGTCATCAGGTGCTCGCCTCCGTCATCAGGTGCTCGCCTCCGTCATGAGGTGCTCGCCGGTCATCAGGTGCTCGCCTCCGTCATCAGGTGCTCGCCTCCGTCATCAGGTGCTCGCCTCCATCAGCAGGTGCTCGCCTCCGTCATCAGGTGCTCGCCTCCGTCATCAGGTGCTCGCCTCGGTCATCAGGTGCTCGCCTCCGTCATCAGGTGCTCGCCTCCGTCATCAGGTGCTCGCCTCCGTCATCAGGTGCTCGCCTTCGTCATCACGTGCTCGCCTCCGTTATCACGTGCTCGCCTCCGTCATCAGGTGCCCGCCTCCGTCATCAGGTGCTCGCCTCCGTCATCAGGTGCTCGCCTCCGTCATCAGGTGCTCGCCTCCGTCATCAGGTGCTCGCCGGTCATCAGGTGCTCGCCTCCGTCATCACGTGCTCGCCTCCGTCATCAGGTGCTCGCCTCGGTCATCAGGTGCTCGCCTCCGTCATCAGGTGCTCGCCTCCATCAGCAGGTGCTCGCCTCCGTCATCAGGTGCTCGCCTCCGTCGGTGCTCGCCTCGGTCATCAGGTGCTCGCCTCCGTCATCAGGTGCTCGCCTCCGTCATCAGGTGCTCGCCTCCGTCATCAGGTGCTCGCCTCCGTCATCAGGTGCTCGCCTCCGTCATCAGGTGCTCGCCTCCGTCATCTGGTGCTCGCCTTCGTCATCTGGTGCTCGCCTCCGTCATCAGGTGCTCTCCTCTGTCATCAGGTGCTCGCCTTCGTCATCAAGTGCTCGCCTCCGTCATCAAGTGCTCGCCTCCGTCATCAGGTGCTCGCCTCTGTCATCAGGTGCTCGCCTCCATCAGCAGGTGCTCGCCTCCGTCATCAGGTGCTCGCCTCCGCCATCAGGTGCTCGCCTCCGCCATCAGGTGCTCGCCTCCGTCATCAGGGGCTCGCCTCCGTCATCAGGTGCTCGCCTCCGTCATCAGGTGCTCGCCTCGGTCATCAGGTGCTCGCCTCCGTCATCAGGTGCTCGCCTCCGTCATCAGGTGCTCGCCTCCGTCATCAGGTGCTCGCCTCCGTCATCAGGTGCTCGCCTCCGTCATCAGGTGCTCGCCTCCGTCATCAGGTGCTCGCCTCGGTCATCAGGTGCTCGCCTCCGTCATCAGGTGCTCGCCTCCGTCATCAGGTGCTCGCCTCCGTCATCAGGTGCTCGCCTCCGTCATCGCCTCCGTCATCAGGTGCTCGCCTCCGTCATCAGGTGCTCGCCTCCGTCATCAGGTGCTCGCCTCCGTCATCAGGTGCTCGCCTCCATCAGCAGGTGCTCGCCTCCGTCATCAGGTGCTCGCCTCCGTCATCAGGTGCTCGCCTCGGTCATCAGGTGCTCGCCTCCGTCATCAGGTGCTCGCCTCCGTCATCAGGTGCTCGCCTCCGTCATCAGGTGCTCGCCTCCGTCATCAGGTGCTCGCCTCCGTTATCACGTGCTCGCCTCCGTCATCAGGTGCCCGCCTCCGTCATCAGGTGCTCGCCTCCGTCATCAGGTGCTCGCCTCCGTCATCAGGTGCTCGCCTCCGTCATCAGGTGCTCGCCGGTCATCAGGTGCTCGCCTCCGTCATCACGTGCTCGCCTCCGTCATCAGGTGCTCGCCTCCATCAGCAGGTGCTCGCCTCCGTCATCAGGTGCTCGCCTCCGTCGGTGCTCGCCTCGGTCATCAGGTGCTCGCCTCCGTCATCAGGTGCTCGCCTCCGTCATCAGGTGCTCGCCTCCGTCATCAGGTGCTCGCCTCCGTCATCAGGTGCTCGCCTCGGTCATCAGGTGCTCGCCTCCGTCATCAGGTGCTCGCCTCCATCAGCAGGTGCTCGCCTCCGTCATCAGGTGCTCGCCTCCGTCGGTGCTCGCCTCGGTCATCAGGTGCTCGCCTCCGTCATCAGGTGCTCGCCTCCGTCATCAGGTGCTCGCCTCCGTCATCAGGTGCTCGCCTCCGTCATCAGGTGCTCGCCTCCGTCATCAGGTGCTCGCCTCCGTCATCAGGTGCTCGCCTCCGTCATCAGGTGCTCGCCTCCGTTATCACGTGCTCGCCTCCGTCATCAGGTGCTCGCCTCCGTCATCAGGTGCTCGCCTCCGTCATCAGGTGCTCGCCTCCGTCATCAGGTGCTCTCCTCTGTCATCAGGTGCTCGCCTCTGTCATCAGGTGCTCGCCTCCGTCATCAGGTGCTCGCCTCCGTCATCAGGTGCTCGCCTCCGTCATCAGGTGCTCGCCTCCGTCATCGGGCGCTCGCCTCCGTCATCGAGTGCTCGCCTCCGTCATCAGGTGCTCGCCTTCGTCATCACGTGCTCGCCTTCGTCATCACGTGCTCGCCTCCGTCATCAGGTGCTCGCCTCCGTCATCAGGTGCTCGCCTCCGTCATCAGGTGCTCGCCTCCGTCATCAGGTGCTCGCCTCCGTCATCAGGTGCTCGCCTCCGTCATCAGGTGCTCGCCTCCGTTATCACGTGCTCGCCTCCGTCATCAGGTGCTCGCCTCCGTCATCAGGTGCTCGCCTCCGTCATCAGGTGCTCGCCTCCATCAGCAGGTGCTCGCCTCCGTCATCAGGTGCTCGCCTCCGTCGGTGCTCGCCTCGGTCATCAGGTGCTCGCCTCCGTCATCAGGTGCTCGCCTCCGTCATCAGGTGCTCGCCTCCGTCATCAGGTGCTCGCCTCCGTCATCAGGTGCTCGCCTCCGTCATCAGGTGCTCGCCTCCGTCATCTGGTGCTCGCCTTCGTCATCAGGTGCTCGCCTCCGTCATCAGGTGCTCTCCTCTGTCATCAGGTGCTCGCCTTCGTCATCAAGTGCTCGCCTCCGTCATCAAGTGCTCGCCTCCGTCATCAGGTGCTCGCCTCCGTCATCAGGTGCTCGCCTCCGTCATCACGTGCTCGCCTCCGTCATCAGGTGCTCGCCTCCGTCATCAGGTGCTCGCCTCCGTCATCAGGTGCTCTCCTCCGTCATCAGGTGCTCGCCTCAGTCATCAGGTGATCGCCTCCGTCATCAGGTGCTCGCCTCCGCCATCAGGTGCTCCCCTCCGTCATCAGGTGCTCGCCTCCGTCATCAGGTGCTCGCCTCCGTCATCAGGTGCTCGCCTCCGTCATCAGGTGCTCGCCTCCGTCATCAGGTGCTCGCCTCCGTCATCAGGTGCTCGCCTCCGTCATCAGGTGCTCGCCTCCGTCATCAGGTGCTCGCCTCCGTCATCAGGTGCTCGCCTCCGTCATCGGGCGCTCGCCTCCGTCATCGAGTGCTCGCCTCCGTCATCAGGTGCTCGCCTTCGTCATCACGTGCTCGCCTTCGTCATCACGTGCTCGCCTCCGTCATCAGGTGCCCGCCTCCGTCATCAGGTGCTCGCCTCCGTCATCAGGTGCTCGCCTCCGTCATCAGGTGCTCGCCTCCGTCATCAGGTGCTCGCCGGTCATCAGGTGCTCGCCTCCGTCATCACGTGCTCGCCTCCGTCATCAGGTGCTCGCCTCGGTCATCAGGTGCTCGCCTCCGTCATCAGGTGCTCGCCTCCATCAGCAGGTGCTCGCCTCCGTCATCAGGTGCTCGCCTCCGTCGGTGCTCGCCTCGGTCATCAGGTGCTCGCCTCCGTCATCAGGTGCTCGCCTCCGTCATCAGGTGCTCGCCTCCGTCATCAGGTGCTCGCCTCCGTCATCAGGTGCTCGCCTCCGTCATCAGGTGCTCGCCTCCGTCATCTGGTGCTCGCCTTCGTCATCAGGTGCTCGCCTCCGTCATCAGGTGCTCTCCTCTGTCATCAGGTGCTCGCCTTCGTCATCAAGTGCTCGCCTCCGTCATCAAGTGCTCGCCTCCGTCATCAGGTGCTCGCCTCCGTCATCAGGTGCTCGCCTCCGTCATCAGGTGCTCTCCTCTGTCATCAGGTGCTCGCCTCTGTCATCAGGTGCTCGCCTCCGTCATCAGGTGCTCGCCTCCGTCATCAGGTGCTCGCCTCCGTCATCAGGCGCTCGCCTCCGTCATCGAGTGCTCGCCTCCGTCATCAGGTGCTCGCCTCCGTCATCAGGTGCTCGCCTCCGTCATCAGGTGCTCTCCTCTGTCATCAGGTGCTCGCCTCGGTCATCAAGTGATCGCCTCCGTCATCAGGTGCTCGCCTCCGTCATCAGGCGCTCGCCTCCGTCATCAGGCGCTCGCCTCCGTCATCGAGTGCTCGCCTCCGTCATCAGGTGCTCGCCTCCGTCATCAGGTGCTCGCCTCCGTCATCAGGTGCTCGCCTCCGTCATCAGGTGCTCGCCTCCGTCATCAGGTGCTCGCCTCCGTCATCAGGTGCTCGCCTCCGTCATCAGGTGCTCTCCTCTGTCATCAGGTGCTCGCCTCTGTCATCAGGTGCTCGCCTCCGTCATCAGGTGCTCGCCTCCGCCATCAGGCGCTCGCCTCCGTCATCGAGTGCTCGCCTCCGTCATCAGGTGCTCGCCTCCGTCATCAGGTGCTCGCCTCCGTCATCAGGTGCTCTCCTCTGTCATCAGGTGCTCGCCTCGGTCATCAGGTGATCGCCTCCGTCATCAGGTGCTCGCCTCCGCCATCAGGTGCTCGCCTCCGCCATCAGGTGCTCGCCTCCGTCATCAGGTGCTCGCCTCCGTCATCAGGTGCTCGCCTCGGTCATCAGGTGCTCGCCTCGGTCATCAGGTGCTCGCCTCCGTCATCAGGTGCTCGCCTCCGTCATCAGGTGCTCGCCTCCGTCATCAGGTGCTCGCCTCCGTCATCAGGTGCTCGCCTCCGTCATCAGGTGCTCGCCTCCGTCATCAGGTGCTCGCCTCCGTCATCAGGTGCTCGCCTCCGTCATCAGGTGCTCGCCTCCATCAGCAGGTGCTCGCCTCCGTCATCAGGTGCTCGCCTCCGTCATCAGGTGCTCGCCTCGGTCATCAGGTGCTCGCCTCCGTCATCAGGTCCTCGCCTCCGTCATCAGGTGCTCGCCTCCGTCATCAGGTGCTCGCCTCCGTCATCAGGTGCTCGCCTCCGTTATCACGTGCTCGCCTCCGTCATCAGGTGCCCGCCTCCGTCATCAGGTGCTCGCCTCCGTCATCAGGTGCTCGCCTCCGTCATCAGGTGCTCGCCTCCGTCATCAGGTGCTCGCCGGTCATCAGGTGCTCGCCTCCGTCATCAGGTGCTCGCCTCCGTCGGTGCTCGCCTCGGTCATCAGGTGCTCGCCTCCGTCATCAGGTGCTCGCCTCCGTCATCAGGTGCTCGCCTCCGTCATCAGGTGCTCGCCTCCGTCATCAGGTGCTCGCCTCCGTCATCAGGTGCTCGCCTCCGTCATCTGGTGCTCGCCTTCGTCATCAGGTGCTCGCCTCCGTCATCAGGTGCTCTCCTCTGTCATCAGGTGCTCGCCTTCGTCATCAAGTGCTCGCCTCCGTCATCAAGTGCTCGCCTCCGTCATCAGGTGCTCGCCTCCGTCATCAGGTGCTCGCCTCCGTCATCACGTGCTCGCCTCCGTCATCAGGTGCTCGCCTCCGTCATCAGGTGCTCGCCTCCGTCATCAGGTGCTCTCCTCCGTCATCAGGTGCTCGCCTCAGTCATCAGGTGATCGCCTCCGTCATCAGGTGCTCGCCTCCGCCATCAGGTGCTCCCCTCCGTCATCAGGTGCTCGCCTCCGTCATCAGGTGCTCGCCTCCGTCATCAGGTGCTCGCCTCCGTCATCAGGTGCTCGCCTCCGTCATCAGGTGCTCGCCTCCGTCATCAGGTGCTCGCCTCCGTCATCAGGTGCTCGCCTCCGTCATCAGGTGCTCGCCTCCGTCATCAGGTGCTCGCCTCCGTCATCAGGTGCTCGCCTCCGTCATCAGGTGCTCGCCTCCGTCAGCAGGTGCTCGCCTCCGTCATCAGGTGCTCGCCTCCGTCATCAGGTGCTCGCCTCGGTCATCAGGTGCTCGCCTCCGTCATCAGGTGCTCGCCTCCGTCATCAGGTGCTCGCCTCCGTCATCAGGTGCTCGCCTCCGTCATCAGGTGCTCGCCTCCGTTATCACGTGCTCGCCTCCGTCATCAGGTGCCCGCCTCCGTCATCAGGTGCTCGCCTCCGTCATCAGGTGCTCGCCTCCGTCATCAGGTGCTCGCCGGTCATCAGGTGCTCGCCTCCGTCATCACGTGCTCGCCTCGGTCATCAGGTGCTCGCCTCGGTCATCAGGTGCTCGCCTCCGTCATCAGGTGCTCGCCTCCGTCAGCAGGTGCTCGCCTCCGTCATCAGGTGCTCGCCTCCGTCGGTGCTCGCCTCGGTCATCAGGTGCTCGCCTCCGTCATCAGGTGCTCGCCTCCGTCATCAGGTGCTCGCCTCCGTCATCAGGTGCTCGCCTCCGTCATCAGGTGCTCGCCTCCGTCATCAGGTGCTCGCCTCCGTCATCAGGTGCTCGCCTCCGTTATCACGTGCTCGCCTCCGTCATCAGGTGCTCGCCTCGGTCATCAGGTGCTCGCCTCCGTTATCACGTGCTCGCCTCCGTCATCAGGTGCTCGCCTCCGTCATCAGGTGCTCGCCTCCGTCATCAGGTGCTCGCCTCCGTCATCAGGTGCTCTCCTCTGTCATCAGGTGCTCGCCTCTGTCATCAGGTGCTCGCCTCCGTCATCAGGTGCTCGCCTCCGTCATCAGGTGCTCGCCTCCGTCATCAGGCGCTCGCCTCCGTCATCGAGTGCTCGCCTCCGTCATCAGGTGCTCGCCTCCGTCATCAGGTGCTCGCCTCCGTCATCAGGTGCTCTCCTCTGTCATCAGGTGCTCGCCTCGGTCATCAAGTGATCGCCTCCGTCATCAGGTGCTCGCCTCCGTCATCAGGCGCTCGCCTCCGTCATCAGGCGCTCGCCTCCGTCATCGAGTGCTCGCCTCCGTCATCAGGTGCTCGCCTCCGTCATCAGGTGCTCGCCTCCGTCATCAGGTGCTCGCCTCCGTCATCAGGTGCTCGCCTCCGTCATCAGGTGCTCGCCTCCGTCATCAGGTGCTCGCCTCCGTCATCAGGTGCTCTCCTCTGTCATCAGGTGCTCGCCTCTGTCATCAGGTGCTCGCCTCCGTCATCAGGTGCTCGCCTCCGCCATCAGGCGCTCGCCTCCGTCATCGAGTGCTCGCCTCCGTCATCAGGTGCTCGCCTCCGTCATCAGGTGCTCGCCTCCGTCATCAGGTGCTCTCCTCTGTCATCAGGTGCTCGCCTCGGTCATCAGGTGATCGCCTCCGTCATCAGGTGCTCGCCTCCGCCATCAGGTGCTCGCCTCCGCCATCAGGTGCTCGCCTCCGTCATCAGGTGCTCGCCTCCGTCATCAGGTGCTCGCCTCGGTCATCAGGTGCTCGCCTCGGTCATCAGGTGCTCGCCTCCGTCATCAGGTGCTCGCCTCCGTCATCAGGTGCTCGCCTCCGTCATCAGGTGCTCGCCTCCGTCATCAGGTGCTCGCCTCCGTCATCAGGTGCTCGCCTCCGTCATCAGGTGCTCGCCTCCGTCATCAGGTGCTCGCCTCCGTCATCAGGTGCTCGCCTCCATCAGCAGGTGCTCGCCTCCGTCATCAGGTGCTCGCCTCCGTCATCAGGTGCTCGCCTCGGTCATCAGGTGCTCGCCTCCGTCATCAGGTCCTCGCCTCCGTCATCAGGTGCTCGCCTCCGTCATCAGGTGCTCGCCTCCGTCATCAGGTGCTCGCCTCCGTTATCACGTGCTCGCCTCCGTCATCAGGTGCCCGCCTCCGTCATCAGGTGCTCGCCTCCGTCATCAGGTGCTCGCCTCCGTCATTTGGTGCTCGCCTCCGTCATCAGGTGCTCGCCTCCGTCATCAGGTGCTCTCCTCGGTCATCAGGTGCTCGCCTCCGTCATCAGGTGCTCGCCTCCGTCATCAAGTGCTCGCCTCCGTCATCAGGTGCTCGCCTCCGTCATCAGGTGCTCGCCTCCGTCATCAGGTGCTCGCCTCCGTCATCAGGTGCTCGCCTCCGTCGGTGCTCGCCTCGGTCATCAGGTGCTCGCCTCCGTCATCAGGTGCTCGCCTCCGTCATCAGGTGCTCGCCTCCGTCATCAGGTGCTCGCCTCCGTCATCAGGTGCTCGCCTCCGTCATCAGGTGCTCGCCTCCGTCATCAGGTGCTCGCCTCCGTTATCACGTGCTCGCCTCCGTCATCAGGTGCTCGCCTCGGTCATCAGGTGCTCGCCTCCGTTATCACGTGCTCGCCTCCGTCATCAGGTGCTCGCCTCCGTCATCAGGTGCTCGCCTCCGTCATCAGGTGCTCGCCTCCGTCATCAGGTGCTCTCCTCTGTCATCAGGTGCTCGCCTCTGTCATCAGGTGCTCGCCTCCGTCATCAGGTGCTCGCCTCCGTCATCAGGTGCTCGCCTCCGTCATCAGGCGCTCGCCTCCGTCATCGAGTGCTCGCCTCCGTCATCAGGTGCTCGCCTCCGTCATCAGGTGCTCGCCTCCGTCATCAGGTGCTCTCCTCTGTCATCAGGTGCTCGCCTCGGTCATCAAGTGATCGCCTCCGTCATCAGGTGCTCGCCTCCGTCATCAGGCGCTCGCCTCCGTCATCAGGCGCTCGCCTCCGTCATCGAGTGCTCGCCTCCGTCATCAGGTGCTCGCCTCCGTCATCAGGTGCTCGCCTCCGTCATCAGGTGCTCGCCTCCGTCATCAGGTGCTCGCCTCCGTCATCAGGTGCTCGCCTCCGTCATCAGGTGCTCGCCTCCGTCATCAGGTGCTCTCCTCTGTCATCAGGTGCTCGCCTCTGTCATCAGGTGCTCGCCTCCGTCATCAGGTGCTCGCCTCCGCCATCAGGCGCTCGCCTCCGTCATCGAGTGCTCGCCTCCGTCATCAGGTGCTCGCCTCCGTCATCAGGTGCTCGCCTCCGTCATCAGGTGCTCTCCTCTGTCATCAGGTGCTCGCCTCGGTCATCAGGTGATCGCCTCCGTCATCAGGTGCTCGCCTCCGCCATCAGGTGCTCGCCTCCGCCATCAGGTGCTCGCCTCCGTCATCAGGTGCTCGCCTCCGTCATCAGGTGCTCGCCTCGGTCATCAGGTGCTCGCCTCGGTCATCAGGTGCTCGCCTCCGTCATCAGGTGCTCGCCTCCGTCATCAGGTGCTCGCCTCCGTCATCAGGTGCTCGCCTCCGTCATCAGGTGCTCGCCTCCGTCATCAGGTGCTCGCCTCCGTCATCAGGTGCTCGCCTCCGTCATCAGGTGCTCGCCTCCGTCATCAGGTGCTCGCCTCCATCAGCAGGTGCTCGCCTCCGTCATCAGGTGCTCGCCTCCGTCATCAGGTGCTCGCCTCGGTCATCAGGTGCTCGCCTCCGTCATCAGGTCCTCGCCTCCGTCATCAGGTGCTCGCCTCCGTCATCAGGTGCTCGCCTCCGTCATCAGGTGCTCGCCTCCGTTATCACGTGCTCGCCTCCGTCATCAGGTGCCCGCCTCCGTCATCAGGTGCTCGCCTCCGTCATCAGGTGCTCGCCTCCGTCATCAGGTGCTCGCCTCCGTCATCAGGTGCTCGCCGGTCATCAGGTGCTCGCCTCCGTCATCACGTGCTCGCCTCCGTCATCAGGTGCTCGCCTCGGTCATCAGGTGCTCGCCTCCGTCATCAGGTGCTCGCCTCCATCAGCAGGTGCTCGCCTCCGTCATCAGGTGCTCGCCTCCGTCGGTGCTCGCCTCGGTCATCAGGTGCTCGCCTCCGTCATCAGGTGCTCGCCTCCGTCATCAGGTGCTCGCCTCCGTCATCAGGTGCTCGCCTCCGTCATCAGGTGCTCGCCTCCGTCATCAGGTGCTCGCCTCCGTCATCTGGTGCTCGCCTTCGTCATCAGGTGCTCGCCTCCGTCATCAGGTGCTCTCCTCTGTCATCAGGTGCTCGCCTTCGTCATCAGGTGCTCGCCTCCGTCATCAAGTGCTCGCCTCCGTCATCAGGTGCTCGCCTCCGTCATCAGGTGCTCGCCTCCGTCATCGAGTGCTCGCCTCCGTCATCGAGTGCTCGCCTCCGTCATCGAGTGCTCGCCTCCGTCATCGAGTGCTCGCCTCCGCCATCAGGTGCTCGCCTCCGTCATCAGGTGCTCGCCTCCGTCATCAGGTGCTCGCCTCCGTTATCACGTGCTCGCCTCCGTCATCAGGTGCTCGCCTCCGTCATCAGGTGCTCGCCTCCGTCATCAGGTGCTCTCCTCTGTCATCAGGTGCTCGCCTCTGTCATCAGGTGCTCGCCTCCGTCATCAGGTGCTCGCCTCCGTCATCAGGTGCTCGCCTCCGTCATCAGGTGCTCGCCTCCGCCATCAGGTGCTCCCCTCCGTCATCAGGTGCTCGCCTCCGTCATCAGGTGCTCGCCTCCGTCATCAGGTGCTCGCCTCCGTCATCAGGTGCTCGCCTCGGTCAGCAGGTGATCGCCTCCGTCATCAGGTGCTCGCCTCCGCCATCAGGTGCTCGCCTCCGCCATCAGGTGCTCGCCTCCGTCATCAGGTGCTCGCCTCCGTCATCAGGTGCTCGCCTCGGTCATCAGGTGCTCGCCTCGGTCATCAGGTGCTCGCCTCCGTCATCAGGTGCTCGCCTCCGTCATCAGGTGCTCGCCTCCGTCATCAGGTGCTCGCCTCCGTCATCAGGTGCTCGCCTCCGTCATCAGGTGCTCGCCTCCGTCATCAGGTGCTCGCCTCCGTCATCAGGTGCTCGCCTCCGTCATCAGGTGCTCGCCTCCGTCATCAGGTGCTCGCCTCCATCAGCAGGTGCTCGCCTCCGTCATCAGGTGCTCGCCTCCGTCATCAGGTGCTCGCCTCGGTCATCAGGTGCTCGCCTCCGTCATCAGGTGCTCGCCTCCGTCATCAGGTGCTCGCCTCCGTCATCAGGTGCTCGCCTCCGTCATCAGGTGCTCGCCTCCGTTATCACGTGCTCGCCTCCGTCATCAGGTGCCCGCCTCCGTCATCAGGTGCTCGCCTCCGTCATCAGGTGCTCGCCTCCGTCATCAGGTGCTCGCCTCTGTCATCATGTGCTCGCCGGTCATCAGGTGCTCGCCTCCGTCATCACGTGCTCGCCTCCGTCATCAGGTGCTCGCCTCGGTCATCAGGTGCTCGCCTCCGTCATCAGGTGCTCGCCTCCATCAGCAGGTGCTCGCCTCCGTCATCAGGTGCTCGCCTCCGTCGGTGCTCGCCTCGGTCATCAGGTGCTCGCCTCCGTCATCAGGTGCTCGCCTCCGTCATCAGGTGCTCGCCTCCGTCATCAGGTGCTCGCCTCCGTCATCAGGTGCTCGCCTCCGTCATCAGGTGCTCGCCTCCGTCATCAGGTGATCGCCTCCGTCATCAGGTGCTCGCCTCCGCCATCAGGTGCTCGCCTCCGCCATCAGGTGCTCGCCTCCGTCATCAGGTGCTCGCCTCCGTCATCAGGTGCTCGCCTCGGTCATCAGGTGCTCGCCTCCGTCATCAGGTGCTCGCCTCCGTCATCAGGTGCTCGCCTCCGTCATCAGGTGCTCGCCTCCGTCATCAGGTGCTCGCCTCCGTCATCAGGTGCTCGCCTCCGTCATCTGGTGCTCGCCTTCGTCATCAGGTGCTCGCCTCCGTCATCAGGTGCTCTCCTCTGTCATCAGGTGCTCGCCTTCGTCATCAGGTGCTCGCCTCCGTCATCAAGTGCTCGCCTCTGTCATCAGGTGCTCGCCTCCGTCATCAGGTGCTCGCCTCCGTCATCACGTGCTCGCCTCCGTCATCAGGTGCTCGCCTCCGTCATCAGGTGCTCGCCTCCATCAGCAGGTGCTCGCCTCCGTCATCAGGTGCTCGCCTCCGTCGGTGCTCGCCTCGGTCATCAGGTGCTCGCCTCCGTCATCAGGTGCTCGCCTCCGTCATCAGGTGCTCGCCTCCGTCATCAGGTGCTCGCCTCCGTCATCAGGTGCTCGCCTCCGTCATCAGGTGCTCGCCTCCGTCATCAGGTGATCGCCTCCGTCATCAGGTGCTCGCCTCCGCCATCAGGTGCTCGCCTCCGCCATCAGGTGCTCGCCTCCGTCATCAGGTGCTCGCCTCCGTCATCAGGTGCTCGCCTCGGTCATCAGGTGCTCGCCTCCGTCATCAGGTGCTCGCCTCCGTCATCAGGTGCTCGCCTCCGTCATCAGGTGCTCGCCTCCGTCATCAGGTGCTCGCCTCCGTCATCAGGTGCTCGCCTCCGTCATCTGGTGCTCGCCTTCGTCATCAGGTGCTCGCCTCCGTCATCAGGTGCTCTCCTCTGTCATCAGGTGCTCGCCTTCGTCATCAGGTGCTCGCCTCCGTCATCAAGTGCTCGCCTCTGTCATCAGGTGCTCGCCTCCGTCATCAGGTGCTCGCCTCCGTCATCACGTGCTCGCCTCCGTCATCAGGTGCTCGCCTCCATCATCAGGTGCTCGCCTCCGTCATCAGGTGGTCTCCTCCGTCATCAGGTGCTCGCCTCGGTCATCAGGTGATCGCCTCCGTCATCAGGTGCTCGCCTCCGCCATCAGATGCTCCCCTCCGTCATCAGGTGCTCGCCTCCGTCATCAGGTGCTCGCCTCCGTCATCAGGTTCTCGCCTCCGTCATCAGGTGCTCGCCTCCGTCATCAGGTGCTCGCCTCCGTCATCAGGTGCTCGCCTCCGCTATCAGGTGCTCGCCTCCGTCATCAGGTTCTCGCCTCCGTCATCAGGTGCTCGCCTCCGTCATCAGGTGCTCGCCTCCGTCATCAGGTGCTCGCCTCGGTCATCAGGTGCTCGCCTTCGTCATCAGGTGCTCGCCTCCGTCATCAGGTGCTCGCCTCCGTCATCAGGTGCTCGCCTCGGTCATGAGGTGCTCGCCGGTCATCAGGTGCTCGCCTCCGTCATCACGTGCTCGCCTCCGTCATCAGGTGCTCGCCTCGGTCATCAGGTGCTAGCCTCCGTCATCAGGTGCTCGCCTCGGTCATCAGGTGCTCGCCTCCGTCATCAGGTGCTCGCCTCCATCAGCAGGTGCTCGCCTCCGTCATCAGGTGCTCGCCTCCGTCATCAGGTGCTCGCCTCCGTCATCAGGTGCTCGCCTCCGTCATCAGGTGCTCGCCTCCGTCATGAGGTGCTCGCCTCCGTCATCAGGTGCTCGCCTCCGTCATCAGGTGCTCGCCTCCGTCATCAGGTGCTCACCTCCGTCATCAGGTGCTCGCCTCGGTCATCAGGTGCTCGCCTCCGTCATCAGGTGCTCGCCTCCGCCATCAGGTGCTCGCCTCCGTCATCAGGTGCTCGCCTCCGTCATGAGGTGCTCGCCGGTCATCAGGTGCTCGCCTCCGTCATCACGTGCTCGCCTCCGTCATCAGGTGCTCGCCTCGGTCATCAGGTGCTAGCCTCCGTCATCAGGTGCTCGCCTCGGTCATCAGGTGCTCGCCTCCGTCATCAGGTGCTCGCCTCCATCAGCAGGTGCTCGCCTCCGTCATCAGGTGCTCGCCTCCGTCATCAGGTGCTCGCCTCCGTCATCAGGTGCTCGCCTCCGTCATCAGGTGCTCGCCTCCGTCATCAGGTGCTCGCCTCCGTCATCAGGTGCTCGCCTCCGTCATCAGGTGCTCGCCTCCGTCATCAGGTGCTCACCTCCGTCATCAGGTGCTCGCCTCGGTCATCAGGTGATCGCCTCCGTCATCAGGTGCTCGCCTCCGCCATCAGGTGCTCGCCTCCGTCATCAGGTGCTCGCCTCCGTCATCAGGTGCTCTCCTCCGTCATCAGGTGCTCGCCTCCGTCATCAGGTGCTCGCCTCCGTCATCAGGTGCTCGCCTCGGTCATCAGGTGCTCGCCTCCGTCATCAGGTGCTCTCCTCCGTCATCAGGTGCTCGCCTCCGTCATCAGGTGCTCGCCTCCGTCATCATGTGCTCGCCTCCGTCATCAGGTGCTCGCCTCGGTCATTAGGTGCTCGCCTCCGTCATCAGGTGCTCGCCTCCGTCATCAGGTGCTCTCCTCCGTCATCAGGTGCTCGCCTCCTTCATCAGGTGCTCGCCTCCATCATCAGGTGCTCGCCTCGGTCATCAGGTGCTCGTCTCCGTCATCAGGTGCTCTCCTCCGTCATGAGGTGCTCGCCTCCGTCATCAGGTGCTCTCCTCTGTCATCAGGTGCTCGCCTCGTCATCAGGTGACCTGCTGGTACTGCGCTAAGTCGAACCCCTTCCCCGCCATCGCTCCTTCGCACCCCTTGCCCCACGGACCCTCTCCGTCTCTCTGGGGGAGGGCAGGTTCCAGGTGCCGTGTGACGAGCGCAGCATGGGGGGAGCGCCGCTGCAGCAGTTTGCATGTGGGTGGAGCAGCATGGAGACGCTCGCCAGGCACAACCTCGTTGTCAAGACCGCCCACCCGCCCAGGTCACCTCACTCGCTCTGCCCCCCCCCTTCGCCCCCCATCACCTGCTGCTCTTGCACGTGTGCTTGCGTGCTGCACTCGTGGCAGCAGCCTGTGCTCCTCGCACCCTAACCTGCCCATCCCACCCCTTCCTCCCACCCACCTCGTCCCCCCTTCCCCCCCACCTCGTCCCCCCGGGCAGCTATGTGCTGTCGGAGGAGGGCCATGCCGTGGCCGTGGACTGCCTCCGCCGCTCCAAGATGCCGCTGCCCCCCGCTGCTGCCGCTGCACTGCCAGGTGCTCATGTGCTGCCAGGTGAGTATGTGCTGCCAGGTGAGTATGTGCTGCCAGGTGAGTATGTGCTGCCAGGTGAGTATGTGCTGCCAGGTGCTGCACGTTCAACACGCCCCGCCCACTATCTCTCCTTTCTCCATGGCAACCATTCTGCTCTCTCTCTCTCCCTCTCTCTCTCTCCTCTCCTAGCCTCGCCTCCCCTCCTTCCCCCTTCCCACCGTCCTTGTTGCCATGCACGCGGGCACGGCTGGAGGGCAGCAGCGACGGCGGACAGCGGAGGGGCAGCGGCAGGCAGCGGAGGGGCAGCGGCGGTGGGCAGACAGGTGCGCTTGATCCTAGCCAAGCCTTTCATGCCTCCTCGCTGACGTCATACCATGTGCTTGCTGACGTCGTAGCATGTCCTCGCTGGCATCATGGCATGTCCTCGCAGGCGCAGGTGGTGACAGCATGGCATGTCATGCTCACGTACCCTCGTGCATGTCACACCTAACCGTGTGTCATGCCAACCCATCTATTTGCACATTTATGCGGACCTGATTAAGGACGTTGCGAAGCCCTGCTGCAATCCCACCTTTCCGCAGAACCCATCTTCCAAATCCCGCTGTCCTTCGCACTGCCATGCTTCGCACTGCCATGCTTCGCACTGCCATGCTTCGCACTGCCATGCTTCGCGCCTATTCTAATCAGCATCTTGCTACGAGCCATGCACGTGAGAGAGGGACCACAGCATCCCTTCATCATGTACGGACAAGCGTGCACCTCCTTCCCCTCTCTCTGCTTCCCATGCCCTTCTGCCCCTGCCCGCCCCCCTGCACCCCCCCACACGCGCCCCCCACGCCCAACACGCCCCTGCACCCCTCTGGATCGCTCTCCACCTCTCTGCGTGCCACGGGTGGCAGCCAGTGCAGTGGTCCGCACAGATGCTCAACGACCCCTTTGCCATGCTCGACCTGCCAGGTGACCTCACCTCCCAGGTGACCACCCAGGTGACTAGCCGGGTGGCTCTGGCTCATGTGTCTTTCCTCCCTTCTGCGGTCCCCTCTTCCCTTCTCTCTCTCCCTTCCCCCTGTCGTTTCCCCCTCTTGCTCCTCATCCCCTCATCCCTCTCATGCCACTCCCCTCTTCACGTCTCCACCTCCTTGCACACAACAGCAACCACACCGTACCACTCCACACCGTACCACTCCACACCATACCACTCCACACCGCACCACTCCACACCGCACCACTCCACACCGCACCACTCCACACCACAGCACTCCTCCGTGCTGCCACTGGCCCTCCCTGCCTGCCCTTCCCTCCATCCCTTCCGCCCTCACTCCCCCCTCTCGCTCGTCCCCCTGCTCCTTCCCTTCCCCACCCGGGCAGGCAGCAGCGGGGTGGAGGGCGAGGAGGAGTGGCAGGTGCCGCCGCTGGCAGCGGGGGAGTGCTTTTCAGATGCATATGACGTCATCATCTTCATTGACAACCGCGACAGCGAGTGAGGGCTGGTGGTGGCCATGGTGGCGCACTGTGCATGGTGGATGGCGGATGGTGCATGCTGAATGGGGAAGGATGGGTCGCACATGGAAGGATGGGTCACACCCACGGCCATGCCTCACCACCCATCGCCATGCCTCACCACCCATCGCCATGCCTCGCCATACCCCTCCTCCCTGTCTGTGTGAGAAAACGTGAGGAAGAACCATTGGTTTGATTAGGAAGTATGGGGGTATACATAGTAGTGCTAGGATGGGTGGTTTGGTTGGGAACCTAGCCAACATTATTGGCCCCCACCAATAAGTTGGGTTGAGGGATTATTGGGGGGACCAATAATGTTGACCAAGTGGTTCAACATTATTGGGAGGACCAATAATTTCCAACCCAACCTTGGGGGCCAAGGTTTGAGTTCCAACCCCCAACTAGGGTTAGCCCTAGTTCTACACCCAAACTAAGTTTGGGTGGCTATCTCTATCCTACGCTTATAGGATTGATGTAGGTTACAATGAGGATGGCAATCTGACACAACCCTTTAACCTACAGAAATCCATAAGCGTGGGAAGAGAGAGAACAACAACCCCTGAATCAGCCACCGCGGGGAGCAAGTCCCTGGAGACGCAGAAGTGCAGAGTGGTCAGAGCGGTGGAGAGCCTTGGTGAAGAGATCGGCGAGGTTGTCGGAGGAGGCGATTTTGCGAACGATGATGTGACCATCTTGGACAAGGTCGCGAACGAAGTAGTAGCGAAGCTCGATGTGTTTGGAGCGACCATGAAAGACGGCTTCCTTGGTGAGGTGAATGGTACTGTCGTTGTCACACCACAGGGTGGGGCATGGCTGTGGGGAGCCAAGGTCGGTGAGCAGATAGCTGACCCAACGTGCCTCTTGAGTCGCCATTGTGACCGCGCATAGTTCGGCTTTGCAGGATGAGAGGGCGACGGAGGAGGAGCGGGTGGAGCGCCAGCTGATGAGGCCGCTCCCGAGTGTGAAGCCATATCCTTGGGAGCTGCGACGGTCGGGTTGTGCATCGGCCCAGGATGAATCGCTGAAGCCGTGAAGAATGGGTGGGTTCACACCACCAAGGGTGAGGACATGGTCCTTCGTGCCTTGAAGATAGCGAATAACACGCATGGCCGCCTTCCAATGCTCGTCACCATTCCGGCCGGTGCCAACGAACTGCGCCAGAACACTGACTGGGTATGCAAGGTCGGGACGAGTGCAGACCATGGCGTACATCAGGGCCCCAACAAGTTCTGCATAGGGATGAGGGGAGGTGACGGGAGTGGTGGGAGGGGAGAGCCGATGCCCAAATGCAAGTGGTGTGAAGATGGGTTTTGATCTGGACATACCAAACCTCTCAAGAATCTTCTCGATGTAAAAAGACTGAGAGAGGGTGATGGTCTTGGCAGTGAGGTCGCGGGTGATCTCCATGCCGAGGTAGTTGCGGACCTCCCCCAGGTCTTTGCAGGCGAGGCGTTTCTGCAGCTCATTCTTGACCTCCTGGAGTTCAGCAGTTGTGTCAGCGGCCAGCAGCATGTCGTCGACGTAGACGAGGATGTAGAAGGGTGATGGGGTCAGGCGGAGGAAGAGGCAAGAGGCGGCACGGGAGGGGCGAAAGCCAAGTGCGCGAAGGGTGGAGGAGAGTTTGGCGTGCCATTCCCGAGGTGCTTGTTCGAGCCCGTAGACAGGGCGTAGCAGCTTCCAAACAGTGGCAGGGTCGTGAGGAGCGTGGAAGCCTTTGGGACGTTCTAGAAAAATGAGCTCATGAAGGTCGCCTTGCAGAAAGGCGGTGGTGACGTCCATGGAGTGAAGGAGCATCCCGCGTCTGCCAACAAAGTCCAAGAACACGCGAATGACCGGCGGGGTGGCGGTGGGTGAGTAGGTCTCGAAGAAGTCTGAGCCATAGGTCTGTGTAAAGGCTTTTACCACATATCGAGCCTTGTAGACCGGAGCGTTGCCAGGGAGCAGTTTCACTCGGAAGAGCCACCTGCCTTTGACCACGTTGTGCTTAGAGGGACGAGGAACGTCGAGAAAGGAGCGATTGCTGATGAAGGCGTTGCTCTCCTTGACCATGGCCTCGATCCAGAGAGGTGCGTCAAGACAAGCAAGTGCTTGCTCATAGGTGGTGGGTTCGTAGATGGTGGGGGTGGTGGAGAAGAGAAGGACAGTAGTGCCAGCCATTGTGCGGATGACGGGGGCGATGGTGGGCGAGAGGAGATGGAGGAAAAGAAGCTCATCGCGAGAGTCTTCAGAGAGGTCCGGAGAGAGCGGAGGAGGAAAAGGGGGCGGTGGAGTTGCAAGACAGCTGCGCTGGAGGGTTGGGCCGATGCGGGGACACAGTTGCACTGGTGCTCTGCTGCGCTGAGGGTCGGGGCGGGGAGACAGCTGCATTGCAGCTCGGCTTCGCTGAGGTGCCGTGAGGGGCAAGGAGACGGGAGCGCGAATTCTAAGAGAACCTGAGGGGCTGGTGCGGGGGAGAGGGGAGGTGCTATGGTGGCGGAGAAGGGGGATAGATGTGAGAGAGTGGAGGGAGGGGGGGGTGGACCTTGGGGTACCAAGAACGGGGACCGTGGAGCGGGTGTGAGGGTAGTGGCGGAGTATGAGAGGGGGAGTGGGAAGTAGGGGACGGGAGTATGGTGGAGTGAGTGGGGGAGGGCGTGGGGAGGGGGGAGGTGGGGGATGTTGTGCATGGAGGGAGGGAGGGGAAGGAGGGGGAGGGGGTGGGGAGGGATGGGGAGGGGCAGCGGGTGGGGAGGGAGGGGGAGGGGCAGCGAGTGGGGAGGGAGGGTGGACGGGGTCAAGGATGTCTCCTGATGAGGAGGGGGGAGGGGGTGGGGGTGCAGGGGGGACAATGGTGGGGGGGGGAGAAGGGAAGGGGAGGGGAGAGGGGGTGGGAGGGGAATGGTGTCAGTCCAGAGGAGGGGACGGGTGGTTAGAGGGAGGGGGTTAGGGACTTTGGGGGAGGTGTAGTACGGGTGGGCTTCATCGAACTCTACATCCCGACTACGAATGAGGCGACCTAAGGGGGGATGGAGGAAGAGATAGTCTGGGGAGGAGGTGAGGGGATGGGAAGAGGGGAGGGAGGGGGGAGGGGAGGTGAGGGGAGGGGAGGGGAGGGAAGGGGGAGGGGAGATGAGGGAAGGGGAGGGGGTGAGGTGGGGGCGATGAGGTGGTGAATGGAGGTGCGAGGGGTGCGGTATGTGTACAGGTTTGTGTGAGGGCAGAGGGGAATGCGACAGATGAAGTGGCCAGTGGTGGTGTGAAAGAGGTCGCAGTGGCGTGCATGACCGGGGAAGAGGGCGGTGATACCGAACCTGGTGAGGTCACATAATGCAACAAGATTGTTGCGTAGGGAGGGGATGTATAGACCTGTGACTGTACCGGAGGGGAAGATGGGACACGGGAGGGTGGAGGTGTGTCGACTGGTGAAGCTGGAGTCAGCTCCGTGTATAGTGGAGGGAGTGTGGAGAGGTACCAGTGTGCCTGCATCCCGGAGGACAGTGTGTGTGGCTCCACTGTCAAGGATAAACTCAAGGCAGGAAGAGGAGGAGGAAAAGGCAGAGTACTGGAAGAGTGACTCATTAATAGCATGGGCATACAGAGAATCAGCAGGAGCAGTGCTAACATGTCCTATGAATCCAGCAGAGGGGAATGGAGTAAAGCCGGGAGGGTTGGAATAGGAGGAGGGCTGTTCAGCAAGATTAGCAGCAGGTGCAGTAGGTCCATGACCATATCCAAGTGGTGGGTAAGGAGGGTAAGGCCAGCCAGCATAAGGTGGAGGGTAGTGAAGGGGAGAAGCATGAGGCGGAGGTGTGGGTGGAGGAGGAGTGGGAGTGGGGGTGGATGAGGGGAGGAGATGTTGGACTTGGTGAAGGATGTGAGATGGGAGATGTTGAGTGAGGATATTGTGGAGGTTGGGGGTGGAGGGTTGATAGGCGGGGAGAGTGCGGATGTCATGGGGAGAGGGGTGTGGGAAAACAGTGTTCCAGCGAGGTGGGGTGCCAACATTGCCACGGTCAAACCATTCGTCAGTGAGGGCTTTGTAGCATGTGTCAATGGTATGAGTGGTCTGTGAGCATGGCTGACCTTTGTTGGAGCCATAGCGAATGATGTACTGACACGGGGGGAGGGTGCCCGTGCATGGGGGGTGTCTGCCTCGCCCACCACGGCCACCACCTCGGCCACCACCACGTCCTCCTCCTCGCCCACTACCACGTCCACCACCACCACTGCCGGTGCCACCTGGGCCGCCACCTCCTCCGCTGTTGTGGTCGCCTGTGGTAGCTTTGCGGGTCTGGACAGCATTGACAGTGGCAGAGTCACGTTGAATGTCTGCTTCGCTGTCAATTAGCCACAGGAGGAGGATGACGGTAGCGGGAGGTGAAGGTGATGCGGTAGGTGTCATATGTGGGAGGGAGGCAGTCGAGGATGCGTGCAGTGAGAAGGGACTCAGAGATGACAATGCCTCGATCATTGAGGCGTTGTGCAGTGTCAATGAGGCGACGGGTGTAGGCCGCAGCAGTGGGGGAGGAGTCAAGGGTGATGTCTTGGAATTTGCGAAAGAGTGCGAGAAGGGAGCGAAGATCCTGACAATCGTACTGAGTAGATAGGGTTTTCCAGAGTCCAGAGGAGGAGGTGGGACGAAGGTCACGTTTGAGGTGAGAGGGTATGCAGGAGAAGATGATGGCGAGTGCACGACGATCCGCAACACGCCACGCTGCAACATCTTTGTAGAGCTTGCGAAGCTCCTCAGCATAGTCTTTCTCATCTTGAGCGTATGAGAGGATGCGTGCAGTGGCTGTAGCGTGTGCCTCTTCTGCAACACGGTACGCCTCACGCTGGAGGGTGTAGGTGTCGCGAAGCTTGCGAAGCTCCTCAGCATAGTCTTTCTCATCTTGAGCGTAGGAGAGGATGCGTGCAGTGGCTGTAGCGTGTGCCTCTTGCAACACGGTACGCCTCACGCTGGAGGGTGTAGGTGTCGCGAAGCTTGTTGTAGGCGTTCAGGTTGGCCCCCCAGCGATCCGGGTTGTCATCATGAACTGGGGCACGCGGGGGGTCGGGAAGAGGCTCGGGTGGAGGAGGGGCGTCAGGGGGAGGAGGTTCAAGAGGAGGGGGGGAAACAGGTGGGAGGCCATTAGGGTGCTCGAGGACTACATCAAAAAGGCAGTAGTCTTGGATGATGACGGAGCCAAGGTGCGTGTGAAGTGTGTCTTCAAACGACGCCCAATTTACAGCCGTAGTGTCATGGAGAAGTTCGAGCTTGTCAATGGCTCCGAGCTCAAGAGGAGTAGAGTCGTCCGCCATGAGGAGAGGGGGAAAGGGGGGGGAGGGGGGGGGGACGACACCACCTGGAGAGGTGGTGCGGTCAAGGAGGGGGGACGACACCACCTGGAAGGGTGGTGCGGTCACGGTGCGTGCGGCTGCGCTGGGTCACCCGCGGCTGCGCTTTGTCACGTGTGACTGCGCCGTGTCGCCCGTAGCAGCGCTGTCCGTCCACGGCTGCGCCTTGGCGCCCGTGGCTGCACCGTGTCGCCCGTAGCAGCGCTGTCCGCCCTTGTCGCGGCGGTTTAGGCCACGACGAGCGCCCACGTTCGTCGTGGCGGATGCGCCCGTCCGCTGCTGTCGTGGCGAATGCGCCCGTCCGCGGTGGTCGCCTCCGCTGGTCGCGTCCGCAGCGGTCGCCTCCGCTGGTCGCGTCCGCGGCGGTCGCCTCCGCTGGTCGCGTCCGCGGCGGTCGCCTCCGCTGGTCGCGTCCGCGGCGGTCGCCTCCGCTGGTGGCGTCCGCGGCGGTCGCCTCCGCTGGTCGCGTCCGCGGCGGTCGCCTCCGCTGGTCGCGTCCGCGGCGGTCGCCTCCGCTGGTCGCGTCCGCGGCGGTCGCCTCCGCTGGTCGCGTCCGCGGCGGTCGCCTCCGCTGTCCGCGGCGGTAGCCCGCGTTCGTCGAGTCCGTGGCGGTCGCCCGCGTTCGTCGAGTCCGTGGCGGTCGCCCGCGTTCGTCGCGTCCGCGGCGGTCGCCCGCGTTCGTCGCGTTCGCGGCGGTAGCCCGCGTTCGTCAAGTCCGCGGCGGTCGCCCGCGTTCGTCGAGTCCGCGGCGGTCGCCCGCGTTCGTCGCCTCTGAGGCGGTCGCCCGCGTTCGTCGCGTCCGCGGCGGTCGCCCGCGTTCGTCGCGTCCGCGGCGGTCGCCCGCGTTCGTCGCGTTCGCGGCGGTCGCCCGTGGAACCCTAATCCGCGGCGGGCGCCCGCGTTTGTGGCGTTCGCGGCGGTCGCCCCCTATTAGGGTTTCGTCGGTCGCGGTAGTCGTTCCGACGGTTAGAGTGCTCGCGGGAGAGATGGGAGGGCTGTAAGTGGCGGAATTGACCTTAGGAAGGGGGGAGAGGTGCTGAAATTTAGCGCGGGGAGGGGGGCCGTGACGGCGTAGGAGCGCACTTGGCGCTAAGAGCGACCTAGTTGTCGCGTGAGGGAGGGGGGCGTGTTAAGGCACGCGGAGGTGTGATTCTTAGGATCGAAGAAGGTGTGAGCCGTGTTTGCTCTGATTACCATGTGAGAAAACGTGAGGAAGAACCATTGATTTGATTAGGAAGTATGGGGGTATACATAGTAGTGCTAGGATGGGTGGTTTGGTTGGGAACCTAGCCAACATTATTGGCCCCCACCAATAAGTTGGGTTGAGGGATTATTGGGGGGACCAATAATGTTGACCAAGTGGTTCAACATTATTGGGGGGACCAATAATTCCCAACCCAACCTTGGGGGCCAAGGTTTGAGTTCCAACCCCCAACTAGGGTTAGCCCTAGTTCTACACCAAAACTAAGTTTGGGTGGCTATCTCTATCCTACGCTTATAGGATTGATGTAGGTTACAATGAGGATGGCAATCTGACAGCCTGCCCCGCCTCCTCCCCTTGGTCCTCCCCCCCCACCAGGTGCCACGGGCCTGTGTTCGCCAGCCAGCTGTCGCAGCAGTTTGGGCTCGCCACTGAGGTGAGGGGCGAAGCAGGGCGGTGCCATGAGCATGGGGAGGGGTGGGCAGAGGGGCGGGCAGAGGGGCGGGCCGAGGGGCGGGCAGAGGGGCGGGGGTGGGGAAGGTGCTGGCAGAGCACGCCCATTGCACCCACACACCGCCCAATGCAGTGGCCGAGCGACAGACTGCCCAATCCAGTGGCCCCATCTTCTCTTTGCCTGCGCCCCTTTCTCCCCACCGTCACCCCTCCCTGCACCGCTGACTGCTTCTGCATCTGCCACCCTGTGTGCCCCTTCCCGTCCCACCGTACCACACTCACCTCCTCTGCCACTTTACACTCCCGTTCTCCCACCACTCTGAACTCCCTTTCACCGTTCTGCACCCTCCTTTCCACCACTCTGAACTCCTTTGCACCACGTCCCTCAGTTGCACTGCCATGAGGCATCAGGAGCGGCCGTGCATGTTGCAATGCCACCCGCGTGCCACATCCCTTCCGTTCCTCCCCGCCAACCCCCTCTGCTCCTCGCGCCAGGTGCACGCGCTGCCAGCGGGCGACGCCATGTGGGTGGCACGGCAGCGGGCGAGTGGGCGGGACTACGTGTTGGACTTCATAGTGGAGTTCACGCGCGCTCACGACCTCTGGATGGCCATCAAGTCCTCCCGCTTCCGCGACCAACGCCTGCGCCTCCAGGTCAGACCCATCACCCCAGGTCAGACCCATCACCCCAGGTCAGCCCTGCCATGCGCCTCCAGGTCAGCCCTGCCATGCGCCTCCAGGTTAGTGGGCATGTGCTTGCCGCCAGGTAAGCCCTGCGCCGCCAGGTCGGCCCTGTGCCTGCCAGGTCGGCCCTGTGCCTGCCAGGTCGGCCCTGTGCCTGCCACTGCAGGTTAGATTGCGATGGAAGGTGAGCGGGCGTCTCCGTGTGTTTGTTCTATGCTACCAGAAGGTTCACCTGATGTGCCTGCGGTTGGCGCACCAACTTGAGCTCAAAGGATTTGTGAAGCTTACACCTTCTTAGCACATCAAGAATGGGAAAGCATTCGGCCACTCTCTTCTGAGATTAGTGGAGTTGAAATCTCTCTTTCGGCTGCACGTCAAGGCAGAGCGCGTGGCTTTCACCTTCCTGCACGTCAAGGCAGAGCGCGTGGCTTTCACCTTCCTGCACGTCAAGGCAGAGCGCGTGGCTTTCACCTTCCTGCACGTCAAGGCAGAGCGCGTGGCTTTCACCTTCCTGCCATGCAATCATCTGCTCTGCCCCCGACTGCCTCTCTTCCTCTGCTGCCTCTCAGCGGTGCGGCGTGCGTCGTCTGTTGTGCCTCGTGGACGGCTCACTGGACGACCTCGTCGCCTCCGACCCCAACCGAGCTGCGTCAGTCCGCCCCCCCTCCCCTCCCCTCCCCTCCTGCTCCCACTTCCCCTCCCTCTCCTACTTTCAAGCCCCTTATCTCCCATTCAACCGCTCTCTGTCACTTTCCCATTCCTTCCTTATCACGTTCTCTCCCACGATCACTCTTTCTGCCTCTACAACCGCCTGCTTTGCATCACTCTCCATTCTTGTCTCTACTGTCAGCTGTGCGTCGTGTGTGCCATGTCACCCGTCACCCGGCAACCCCCCCTGGGCAGCATGATAGAGGCGGAGATGGAGGAGGGGGTGGACATACAGCAGACGGCATCGCTGCACGACACCAAGCAGCGCTACCTGGACATCACCACCGCGCTCGTCTGCCGCTACAACGACGCCGCCATAGCCCTGCAACGCCACCTGCAGCACCACGCGCACGCGGGCGGTGCTCCCCCCTCACCCCCTCCGCCCTGTCCGCTGTACGGCGAGTTCGTGGCAACGTGCCGCTCCGTGCAGTCCGACTCCGTCTGCAACCTCTTTGGCCACCTGCTGCTGCAGGTGCGCTGTGCTGGGGGGCATGGGGTGCTGCTGCTGACTGCGGTGGGGTGGGGGCGTGGTGCATGTGATAGACAGTGGTGTGGTGCTGGAGGTGGCAAGTGAGCGCATGCTGCCTGGATATCTAAGTGCACCACAACCAACCTCCTCCCCAGCTCTCTTACCTCAATTGCCCTCTCCTTTCACCCTCACCTCCCCCACCTCCCACGCCTGCTCCCCTCCCGCCCCCTGCCCCCCGCCACCTGGCTGCCCCACCAGGTGCGGTCAGTGTCGGTGGACACGGCCATCGCTGTGATGCGCCGCTTCCCCTCGCTCAGGGCGCTCGTCAACGCCTACCACCTCATGGTGCGTGCCTACCACCTCATGGTGCGTGCCTGCCACCTCATGGTGCGTGCCTGCCACCTCATGGTGCGTGCCTACCACCTCATGGTGCGTGCCTGCCACCTCATGGTGCGTGCCTACCACCTCATGGTGCGTGCCTGCCACCTCATGGTACGTGCCTGCCACCTCATGGTGCGTGCCTGCCACCTCATGGTGCATGCCTACCACCTCATGGTGCGTGCCTGCCACCTCATGGTGCATGCCTGCCACCTCATGGTGTGTGCCTACCACCTCATGGTGTGTGCCTGCCACCTCATGGTGTGTGCCTGCCACCTCATGGTGTGTGCCTGCCACCTCATGGTGTGTGCCTGCCACCTCATGGTGTGTGCCTGCCACCTCATGGTGTGTGCCTGCCACCTCATGGTGCGTGCTTGCCACCTCATGGTGCATGCCGGCCACCTCATGGTGCGTGCCTGCCACCTCATGGTACGTGCCTGCCACCTCATGGTGCGTGCCTGCCACCTCATGGTGCATGCCTACCACCTCATGGTGTGTGCCTACCACCTCATGGTGTGTGCCTGCCACCTCATGGTGTGTGCCTGCCACCTCATGGTGTGTGCCTGCCACCTCATGGTGTGTGCCTGCCACCTCATGGTGCGTGCCTGCCACCTCATGGTGCGTGCCTGCCACCTCATGGTGCGTGCCTACCACCTCATGGTGCGTGCCTGCCACCTCATGGTGCGTGCCTACCACCTCATGGTGCGTGCCTGCCACCTCATGGTACGTGCCTGCCACCTCATGGTGCGTGCCTGCCACCTCATGGTGGATGCCTACCACCTCATGGTGTGTGCCTACCACCTCATGGTGTGTGCCTGCCACCTCATGGTGTGTGCCTGCCACCTCATGGTGCGTGCCTGCCACCTCATGGTGTGTGCCAGCCC
Organism: Closterium sp. Naga37s-1; assembly: GCA_947471745.1. Lineage (NCBI taxonomy): Eukaryota > Viridiplantae > Streptophyta > Zygnematophyceae > Desmidiales > Closteriaceae > Closterium > Closterium sp. Naga37s-1. The sequence continues at coordinate 937,641 of CANJKZ010000960.1, forward strand.
ATTACTCCATCTCTCACAATACACCTCTTCGTGATTCTCTTTCCCTCGCACAACACCCACATTTCCCTCCGAGTCTCTCTCGCCCTACAACCTGAAATCTCGCTCTCCGTGTACTCCCATTGTTCGCTTCTCTCTCTCATCCTTTCTCCACATTCCTCACACGCATGTGGCATACGGCATGGCAGGAGGGCAACCCAGAGGGGCAGGCGATGCTGCTGACGCGCATCACAGTGAAGGGGCGCCGCATAAGCGAGGCCGTCAGCCGCAAGGTATACGAGATCGTGTGGACGTAGCCCCGCCTCACCGCCAGCTTCTGAGCCATTAGCTTGTAATGGATACTCGTGTTTTGAAGTGTGTTGTTAGAGCCCTATTGTTGCATGTATAGTCAGCACTGGTGCCAGTCTAGTTGCATTGCACCATCCCACCAGAAACAAGGGCTTTCACGCCCTCACAGCACAACCTGCTAACCTGGCAGGATTAACTTAACTGTGCCCTAGCTGAATCGCCTGCACATGTTACAATGTGGCCACCCACGCCCTGGGTGCACTTATGCGTCCACAGTGCGGCGGTCCTCACATGTGCCGCACACACGAGCCCCGTTGCACGCCACGCAGTACCGCCACTTGTTCGCCACCCTGGGGGGCCCACACCCCACCCACCCACCCATCGCATGGCACGAGCAGAGTGGGAGTGAGATTGAGAGTGGGAGTGAGATCGAGAGTGGGAGTGAGATTGGGAGTGGGAGTGAGATTGGGAGTGGGAGTGAGATTGAGAGTGGGAGTAAGATTGAGAGTGGGAGTGAGATTGGGAGTGGGAGTGAGATTGAGAGTGGGAGTAAGATTGAAAGTGGGAGTGAGATTGGGAGTGGGAGTGAGATTGGGAGTGCGAGTGAGATTGGGAGTGGGAGTGAGATTGGGAGTGGGAGTGAGATTGGGAGTGGGAGTGAGATTGGGTGTGGGAGTGAGATTGGGTGTGGGAGTGAGATTGGGAGTGGGAGTGGATGGTTGGAGTGTGGTGCGAGTGCTGTGAGTGTGTGATCAGTGTGTGTGTGCATGGTTGGGTGCGATCCTCGCAAGTGTGGTGTGAAGCAACAGGACAGCGCGCACATGAGCACACCCACCCATCTATGCACGTCTCATAATCCGTCAGCTTTCGAGTCGACTCAAAAGTCATTTTAAGTTGACTCAAAAGTCCACCCACCCGTCTCTGCGCGTCTAATAATCCGTCAGCAGGGGGGTGGACAGGGTGGCAGGGGGTGAGCAGGGGGTGAGCAGGGGATGAGCACACTGCAAGCACCCACTGCCTGCCCCGTCACCCGCCCCCCTGCACCCTCACCCACTCCCTCACCCGCTCCATACATTCCCTTTCCTCTCTCTTTTCTTCCACCCCATCTCTTCCTCTCTCTCTTCTCCCCACAACACCCCCTTTTCTCCCCATCTCTTCCCTCTTTTCTTCCCCCAACACCCCCTCATCCCCCCCCCCTGTCACCTGGCGGAGGAGCGTTGGGCGGAGGGGGGGTTGGAGGCCAGCCCGCGGGAGGGCTGCCTTGCGCTCGCAGCTTTGGACACGAAGCCCTCGCCCTGGCACTCGCTGCAGATGCCGCTTCCTTTGCACGCCGCGCATGGCACCTGCTGGGGCCGTGGGTATGGTGCATCAGGCAGCCTAGATGGGAGGTTCAACACATCACATCACCTCACATCACATCACATCACATCACCTCACATCACATCACCTCACATCACATCACATCACCTCACCTCACATCACATCACCTCACATCACATCACCTCACGTCACATGACTTCACGTCACATCACATCACCTCACATCACATCACCTCACATCACATCACATCACCTCACCTCACCTCACATCACATCACATCACCTCACATCACATCACATCACATCACCTCACCTCACCTCACCTCACCTCACATCACCTCACATCACCTCACATCACCTCAAATCACATCACCTCACGTCACATCACATCACCTCACGTCACATCACCTCACGTCACATCACCTCACCTCACATCACCTCACATCACATCACCTCACATCACATCACATCACCTCACGTCACATCACATCACCTCACCTCACCTCACGTCACATCACCTCACGTCACATCACCCCACGTCACATCACATCACCTCACATCACATCACCTCACATCACATCACATCACCTCACCTCACATCACATCACCTCACCTCACATCACATCACCTCACATCACATCACCTCACGTCACATCACCTCACGTCACATCACCTCACCTCACATCACATCACATCACCTCACCTCACCTCACATCACCTCACATCACATCACATCACATCACCTCACATCACCTCACATCACCTCACATCACCTCAAATCACATCACCTCACGTCACATCACATCACCTCACATCACATCACCTCACGTCACATCACCTCTTGCACATCACATCACCTCACATCACATCACCTCACATCACATCACATCATCTCACCTCACATCACATCACCTCACATCACATCACCTCACATCACATCACCTCACATCACATCACCTCACCTCACATCACATCACCTCACATCACATCACCTCACATCACATCACCTCACATCACATCACCTCACCTCACATCACATCACCTCACCTCACATCACATCACCTCACCTCACCTCACATCACCTCACATCACATCATATCACCTCACATCACATCACCTCACATCACATCACCTCACTTCACATCACCTCACATCACATCACCTCACATCACCTCACATCACCTCACATCACCTCAAATCACATCACCTCACGTCACATCACATCACCTCACGTCACATCACATCACCTCACCTCACCTCACGTCACATCACCTCACGTCACATCACCTCACGTCACATCACATCACCTCACATGTCATCACCTCACATCACATCACATCACCTCACTGTTATAGTCACAATAGGCTTGAATGTGCCTAAAACGAAAGATAGAGAGCACAGACGGATTTCTGCACACCGGCTTCAAACGTTGATAGCGTTCTGCTCACAGCTGCAAATGACTTGATTCAAATTGGATCTGGAGCGTCTTTACGTCGTCTACAATTAGCAATTTAGATTGCACGATTTGATAAAGAATTGACGACACAGCGTCGGTTTGAACGAACGGTACTATGGCAGCCACTATAGTCTTAGAACACAAGATAGGAAGAGTTACGAGTTGGGAATGACTCCCAGCTCCTACAAACCCCAAGGGCCGAGGTACAGTGATGTGGAACAGTGCCACACTGTCCCCAACCACGAAGGGTCTCGAAACTACCCTTCACTAGGGCCTACACCAAGTGAAATGTTACACTACACAAAGTAATGTAACTATCTTCAATATCTTGAGGTGTACCCTTTTGGCAAGCTTCGAAATCACTTGAGGCTTGACACCAAGGCTCGGGCTCTTCATCACAAACTCATCCTTGAGTTCTTGATGGGTCTGCTGCACACACCTGCGACACGCCGAACGTTCGACACAGGACAAAATAGAAACCGCGCACGACAAAATAGAAACCGCGCGCGAGACACAAACGACCGCGTAACACGCGTCTAGCGATAACTCGCTATTGACTCGACACACACACTCGACATCATGACTCAACATTCACACACAATTATAAGCATGAAATATATATTATCCCATGCCCTCATACCATTCCATACACACACACATTCACGCACACGGACAACAAGCCGAGTGCAAACCGTAGGGTTGCACCAACAAACTCCCCCTCGGATTGTTGGCCTTAGGATATGTTGCTCTCTCAGTTCAGAGCCATCCCAGCCAGCTTGCAACACTTCCAATGCTGCTGCTCCACCAGCCTCTTGGTCATCATGTCAGCCGGCTGCCCCGTGGTCTTCACGTAGCGCAACTCAACTTCACCCGCGGTTACCATGCTCCTCGTCCAATGCCACTTCACCCTCATGTGCTTCGTGAGTCCATGCAACACAGGGTTCTTAGCAAGAGCAATGGCACCCTGGCTGTCACAGTACAATGGGGTAGGTCCTTGCTGCTCCTCCCCCAATTCAGCCAACAAACGCCGCTGCCACACAATCTCCCGTACGGCACGGAAGAGTGCCATGTACTCGGACTCCACCGAGCTCAAAGCTTGGTCAACCTGCTTCTTGCTCTCCTAAGCAGTTGGGCCTCCACCAACACAGCATATGAAGCCTCCCACACTTGTCATGTCCTCTGGTTCTGATGCATATGAAGCATCCGAGTAGGCGGTGAGGAACAAACGCCCGGGTTCAACACCATCCGCGCCCTTTTGGCGCCTTTGTGCCGCCGCCGAGTATTGCAGCCCAACGGTCGGTGTTTGGCCAAGATACTTGGCCACCCTCATTCCAGCTGCTACATGCTCCTCATTAGGGCATTGCACAACCCTAGCCAGCTGCCCGGTAGCAAACGCGACGTCCGGTCGGGTGTTTACCGCCGCATACATGAGGCTGCCCACCAACGAGTGAAATCGGCGCCTCTCCTCTTCACCAACGCTCTCCTCCTCTGGTCCCTTCACACACTTGAACCCAGAGGGAAAGGGTGTAGCCACATGGCCTTCACTCTGCCCAAAGTTGGTAGCCAATGCCTCCAGGTACTTTCGTTGATGCACCCGCATGCACCGCTTCTCCACATCTCGTTCGATGTGGAGCCCAAGGTAGAAGCTCACGTCACCAAGGGCCTTGCACTTGAACTTGTCTTGAAGCTTCAGCATCACCTCCTTCACAAGGTCAGAAGAGGGTGAGAAAATGAGGATGTCATCCACATAAACCACCATGAAACTCCTCTGCTCCCCCTCGCCAAGCATGAACAAGGAGTGATCGGCCGTTGAGGGAGTGAAGCCGATCCCCTCCAACACTTCGCGCAGCTTCATGTACCATTGCCTAGGGGCCTGCTTCAGCCCATAGAGGGCCTTCTTCAGCTTCCACACTCTGCCACTACCATCATCAAACCCCTCTGGCTGCGCCATAAAAATCTCCTCCTCAAGGATGACGTTAAGGAATGCCGTTACGATGTCCATTTGCTTTACTACCCATCCTTTGATGGCGGCTCCCGCGAATAGGGTTCGCAGCGTCGTCGGCTTCACCACAGGGGCAAACAGCTCCTTGAAGTCCACCTTCTCCTTCTGCTGGTACCCCTTGGCTACAAGCCTAGACTTGTAGCGCTCGATCTTGCCGTCGGCATCCGACTTGATTTTGAAGAGCCACTTGGACGTTATCGCCGTACGCCCCTCCGGTAGCTCCACCAATTCAAACGTGTCATTCTCCTCGATGCTCTTCAGCTCACTCTCCATGGCCTTCTTCCACTCCTCAGCATCACTACTCTCCAAAGCCTCCTTGAGAGTTGCTGGTTCTCCCGGCATCTCCACCGGAGAGAAGAACGCGAAGGCACACTCCTCGTAGTCACTCTCCTCGTCGTCTCCGACCATCATTGCCGCTCCGGCCAGGGCTGTCTTGCCCTGCTTTCCCGGCGCATCATAGGTCAGCCTATTAGGGGGTTGAACTCTCCTCTTCCCCCTTCCTTCCTCCTCAGCTGCAGGGACTTGAAGGCCTTGGCGTTGCTGCGGTGTGGCTCGAATCCGTGGAGCACTCGTAGTACGGGAAGGGAGTGACGGTGCACGCTCGCTCACTTGCTGCACCTCCTCCTCTTCTTCCTCTGCATCATTGGCCTCCTCTCCCCCATTCACAAGGGAGGATTGCCTTGTGGTTGTGCTGCCGCTGCTCAGCTCCAAAGGCAGCTCCACATGCTCCAAACCGGAACTCTTCACCTCCCCAAACCGCACGCCTATCTTCGCCTCATTCTCCGCCTTCCAATCCTTGTACATGAAGTTCTCCATGAACTTGCAGTCCCTGCTCACCAAGAACTTCTTGGTGAATGGGTCCCAAAGAAGCCATCCCTTGCTGTTTTGAGCCATGCCCAAGTGCACGGCCCACACCGCCTTGGCACCAAGCTTGTTGTGCCGAAGATGCTTAGGCACGAGCGCCATGCACATGCACCCGAACACCCGAAGCATATCCACCTTTGGCTTCCTTCCTAGCCACTCCACATAGGGCACCCATTTGTCTGCTCCCACATGAGTCAAGGCTCTGTTCTTGGCCACACACGCGCTCCGCACCGCATCAGGCCAGAAATAGTCGGGTAGCCCGGCTTCAATGAGCAACCCGCGTGCCGCCTCCGTGATTGTGCGGTTCGCTCGCTCGGCGATGCCGTTCATTGCAGGGGAGTATGGCATGGTGAGGGAGTGCCGAATACCATTCTTTTTCAGCCACAACCCAAACTCCTTGCTCAGGAACTCTCCCCCTCGATCGGTGCGGATTGACTTGACTAGACGGTCTTGTTGCCGCTCCACCATCGGGAACCAATCCGTCTTCAACGTTTCAGCCACGTCGCTCTTCTTGGCCAACACGTACACCCAAGTCATGCGGGTGTAGACGTCGACAATGGTGAGAAAATACTCAGCTCCAGCAGCTCCAAGCTTCAGGGGGCCCACCACGTCCATCACCACCTCATCAAGCGGTGCCTTTGCCGTTGCCTCCGAACTAGGGAACGGAAACCGGGTGAACTTGGCTTGAATGCACGTCGGGCAGCCAAGCACCTCATCGGGCTCCCCCTTCACACGTATGCCAGCAACCATCTCATTCTTCACTAGCTGCTGCAAGATGGGCAGGGCCACATGCCCCATGCGCCGATGCAAGGTGAGCCAATCACACTCCCCCGTAGCCGAAGTTGGATTGGAAAATGCCGCGCTCGCAATAGCGCCCCACATACTCTCTCCATAGTCCTCCTCCGCTGCTTGCCTCTGGGTTCTCCTCACCCTTTTGCTGCTCCTTGGTTGCTGCACCACTCTCCTTAGGTTCACTGAACTTGCTGGTCCCTCCAGGTTTGCTCTTCTTGAGCTCATTCTCCTTAGCGCGACCGTTCGCGCCATCGTCGCTACCGACCGCTCCATCCTTGGTGCTGATGCTTGCTGCCACTTGCCTCTCCTTAGGCATAGGGACCACTGGGATCTGCCACATCTCGTTGTAGACATCCCTGTCCTCATGAAGGTCCCAAAGAATTCGATCGCCAAGCCTTGCGGTGTAGGTCTTGGCTCCCTTCGAGTTCGTGTCCATGCCGGCCTTTGCCAACCGCCGCACGGAAATCAGGTTTGCAGCAAGGCTGGGCACCCAAAGCACGTTCTTGAGGCCCACCATCTTCCCATCAGCACCCTTGAACATGGCCTTGCCCATGCCTTTCACCTCTGCTCGCTGCCCCAAAGCCGATGTGACATGCTTCACCGGTGACGGCTCGAGTTCGGTGAGCAAGTCCGGGCGAGGTGTCATGCTATAGGTAGCGCCACTATCAATCACCCAATAGTCCAGGGGGTGTAGGGTCACCTTCCCCACAGCTGCTGGCTCCTCAAAGCCTTCATCCTTCTCTGGACCAGCCGGTACTTGCGTCGACACGAAGTAGAATAGACCCGGGTATCGATCGTCGCTCGGGTCCTTGTCGTTGTTTCCGCTCTTCATGTTTGCAGCTCCGCCACCGCGACCGCCACGGCCTCCACGGCCTCGTCCTCTCCCTCCTCCTGCTCCTCTACCCTCTTGGCCTTGAGCAGGGGTCCAACCATCAGGGAGTTTGTAGCAGTCGCGCCACATGTGTCCGCTCTTGTGGCAATAGTGACACTCGCCGTCGAATCGGCCGCGACCGCGTCCGTAGCTCTTGTCGTCGCTGCCGTAACCGCCACTCCTGCGGCCTCCGCCGAAGTTGCTGCCACCAAACCTTCCTCCCCCTCGTCCTCTGCCTCTTCCTCGACCATATCCACGGCCGATGCTCGCTGCCCCAGCGCCATCCGCACTCGCCAACTCACGGCGGCGGAAATCCTCTTGAAGGATAGCTCGCTTCACGTCTTCAAGCGAGAGGCGGGGCAAGTCGCGATTAAGGTTGATGATGAGCGAGGACCATGACTCTGGGAGTAAGGCCAGCAACTTGGTCTTCTTTTGGAGCTCACTGTAGTTCAAATCAGCTCCCTCAAGCCGCGTCAACAAGTCGAAGAATTTCTGCACCCCTTCTTCAACCGCTTCGTCTTCTTCAATTCGTAGTGCCGCCATTTGCCGTTCCAACACCACCGCTACCGCCGCTGTTGCAGGAGCATGTACACCCTTGAGAGCAGCCCATGCCTTTGGTCCTTTCTCTGGTTCACGCTGGAATGGCTTGATGTGACGGATCTGACTGCTCCCCAACGCTTGCCCAAGTAAGAGATAGCCTTGTGCGCTCTTCCGCACCCACGGGCTCTTCTCCGGGTCGTTCTCGGGGCGCTTCTCCGTTCCTTCCATCACCTCCAGCAGGTCATAGTGGTCAAAGATGTTCTCCATCTTGAAGGACCATTCAGCAAAGTTGTCACCGTTGAACTTGTCAAGCCCAAACACCCTAGGCTCATCCCTAGGTGGGCCAAGACTTGGTTGCATGGGCGCCATGGCTGAATCACGGGGTTGGCCTTGAGCTTGAGCTTCTCCACTGCCACCAGCACCTCTGCCACCCCTTTCCTCAGGTCCAGACATTGTCGAAACTGCTCCAAGGGCCTCTGATACCACTTGTTATAGTCAGAATAGGCTTGAATGTGCCTAAAACGAAAGATAGAGAGCACAGACGGATTTCTGCACAGCGGCTTCAAACGTTGATAGCGTTCTGCTCACAGCTGCAAATGACTTGATTCAAATTGGATCTAGAGCGTCTTCACGTCGTCTACAATTAGCAATTTAGATTGCACGATTTGATAAAGAATTGACGACACAGCGTCGGTTTGAACGAACGGTACTATGGCAGCCACTATAGTCTTAGAACACAAGATAGGAAGAGTTACGAGTTGGGAATGACTCCCAGCTCCTACAAACCCCAAGGGCCGAGGTACAGTGATGTGGAACAGTGCCACACTGTCCCCAACCACGAAGGGTCTCGAAACTACCCTTCACTAGGGCCTACACCAAGTGAAATGTTACACTACACAAAGTAATGTAACTATCTTCAATATCTTGAGGTGTACCCTTTTGGCAAGCTTCGAAATCACTTGAGGCTTGACACCAAGGCTCGGGCTCTTCATCACAAACTCATCCTTGAGTTCTTGATGGGTCTGCTGCACACACCTGCGACACGCCGAACGTTCGACACAGGACAAAATAGAAACCGCGCACGACAAAATAGAAACCGCGCTCGAGACACAAACGACCGCGTAACACGCGTCTAGCGATAACTCGCTATTGACTCGACACACACACTCGACATCATGACTCAACATTCACACACAATTATAAGCATGAAATATATATTATCCCATGCCCTCATACCATTCCATACACACACACATTCACGCACACGGACAACAAGCCGAGTGCAAACCGTAGGGTTGCACCAACAAACTCCCCCTCGGATTGTTGGCCTTAGGATATGTTGCTCTCTCAGTTCAGAGCCATCCCAGCCAGCTTGCAACACTTCCAATGCTGCTGCTCCACCAGCCTCTTGGTCATCATGTCAGCCGGCTGCCCCGTGGTCTTCACGTAGCGCAACTCAACTTCACCCGCGGTTACCATGCTCCTCGTCCAATGCCACTTCACCCTCATGTGCTTCGTGAGTCCATGCAACACAGGGTTCTTAGCAAGAGCAATGGCACCCTGGCTGTCACAGTACAATGGGGTAGGTCCTTGCTGCTCCTCCCCCAATTCAGCCAACAAACGCCGCTGCCACACAATCTCCCGTACGGCACGGAAGAGTGCCATGTACTCGGACTCCACCGAGCTCAAAGCTTGGTCAACCTGCTTCTTGCTCTCCCAAGCAGTTGGGCCTCCACCAACACAGCATATGAAGCCTCCCACACTTGTCATGTCCTCTGGTTCTGATGCATATGAAGCATCCGAGTAGGCGGTGAGGAACAAACGCCCGGGTTCAACACCATCCGCGCCCTTTTGGCGCCTTTGTGCCGCCGCCGAGTATTGCAGCCCAACGGTCGGTGTTTGGCCAAGATACTTGGCCACCCTCATTCCAGCTGCTACCTGCTCCTCATTAGGGCATTGCACAACCCTAGCCAGCTGCCCGGTAGCAAACGCGACGTCCGGTCGGGTGTTTACCGCCGCATACATGAGGCTGCCCACCAACGAGTGAAATCGGCGCCTCTCCTCTTCACCAACGCTCTCCTCCTCTGGTCCCTTCACACACTTGAACCCAGAGGGAAAGGGTGTAGCCACATGGCCTTCACTCTGCCCAAAGTTGGTAGCCAATGCCTCCAGGTACTTTCGTTGATGCACCCGCATGCACCGCTTCTCCACATCTCGTTCGATGTGGAGCCCAAGGTAGAAGCTCACGTCACCAAGGGCCTTGCACTTGAACTTGTCTTGAAGCTTCAGCATCACCTCCTTCACAAGGTCAGAAGAGGGTGAGAAAATGAGGATGTCATCCACATAAACCACCATGAAACTCCTCTGCTCCCCCTCGCCAAGCATGAACAAGGAGTGATCGGCCGTTGAGGGAGTGAAGCCGATCCCCTCCAACACTTCGCGCAGCTTCATGTACCATTGCCTAGGGGCCTGCTTCAGCCCATAGAGGGCCTTCTTCAGCTTCCACACTCTGCCACTACCATCATCAAACCCCTCTGGCTGCGCCATAAAAATCTCCTCCTCAAGGATGACGTTAAGGAATGCCGTTACGATGTCCATTTGCTTTACTACCCATCCTTTGATGGCGGCTCCCGCGAATAGGGTTCGCAGCGTCGTCGGCTTCACCACAGGGGCAAACAGCTCCTTGAAGTCCACCTTCTCCTTCTGCTGGTACCCCTTGGCTACAAGCCTAGACTTGTAGCGCTCGATCTTGCCGTCGGCATCCGACTTGATTTTGAAGAGCCACTTGGACGTTATCGCCGTACGCCCCTCCGGTAGCTCCACCAATTCAAACGTGTCATTCTCCTCGATGCTCTTCAGCTCACTCTCCATGGCCTTCTTCCACTCCTCAGCATCACTACTCTCCAAAGCCTCCTTGAGAGTTGCTGGTTCTCCCGGCATCTCCACCGGAGAGAAGAACGCGAAGGCACACTCCTCGTAGTCACTCTCCTCGTCGTCTCCGACCATCATTGCCGCTCCGGCCAGGGCTGTCTTGCCCTGCTTTCCCGGCGCATCATAGGTCAGCCTATTAGGGGGTTGAACTCTCCTCTTCCCCCTTCCTTCCTCCTCAGCTGCAGGGACTTGAAGGCCTTGGCGTTGCTGCGGTGTGGCTCGAATCCGTGGAGCACTCGTAGTACGGGAAGGGAGTGACGGTGCACGCTCGCTCACTTGCTGCACCTCCTCCTCTTCTTCCTCTGCATCATTGGCCTCCTCTCCCCCATTCACAAGGGAGGATTGCCTTGTGGTTGTGCTGCCGCTGCTCAGCTCCAAAGGCAGCTCCACATGCTCCAAACCGGAACTCTTCACCTCCCCAAACCGCACGCCTATCTTCGCCTCATTCTCCGCCTTCCAATCCTTGTACATGAAGTTCTCCATGAACTTGCAGTCCCTGCTCACCAAGAACTTCTTGGTGAATGGGTCCCAAAGAAGCCATCCCTTGCTGTTTTGAGCCATGCCCAAGTGCACGGCCCACACCGCCTTGGCACCAAGCTTGTTGTGCCGAAGATGCTTAGGCACGAGCGCCATGCACATGCACCCGAACACCCGAAGCATATCCACCTTTGGCTTCCTTCCTAGCCACTCCACATAGGGCACCCATTTGTCTGCTCCCACATGAGTCAAGGCTCTGTTCTTGGCCACACACGCGCTCCGCACCGCATCAGGCCAGAAATAGTCGGGTAGCCCGGCTTCAATGAGCAACCCGCGTGCCGCCTCCGTGATTGTGCGGTTCGCTCGCTCGGCGATGCCGTTCATTGCAGGGGAGTATGGCATGGTGAGGGAGTGCCGAATACCATTCTTTTTCAGCCACAACCCAAACTCCTTGCTCAGGAACTCTCCCCCTCGATCGGTGCGGATTGACTTGACTAGACGGTCTTGTTGCCGCTCCACCATCGGGAACCAATCCGTCTTCAACGTTTCAGCCACGTCGCTCTTCTTGGCCAACACGTACACCCAAGTCATGCGGGTGTAGACGTCGACAATGGTGAGAAAATACTCAGCTCCAGCAGCTCCAAGCTTCAGGGGGCCCACCACGTCCATCACCACCTCATCAAGCGGTGCCTTTGCCGTTGCCTCCGAACTAGGGAACGGAAACCGGGTGAACTTGGCTTGAATGCACGTCGGGCAGCCAAGCACCTCATCGGGCTCCCCCTTCACACGTATGCCAGCAACCATCTCATTCTTCACTAGCTGCTGCAAGATGGGCAGGGCCACATGCCCCATGCGCCGATGCAAGGTGAGCCAATCACACTCCCCCGTAGCCGAAGTTGGATTGGAAAATGCCGCGCTCGCAATAGCGCCCCACATACTCTCTCCATAGTCCTCCTCCGCTGCTGCCTCTGGGTTCTCCTCACCCTTTTGCTGCTCCTTGGTTGCTGCACCACTCTCCTTAGGTTCACTGAACTTGCTGGTCCCTCCAGGTTTGCTCTTCTTGAGCTCATTCTCCTTAGCGCGACCGTTCGCGCCATCGTCGCTACCGACCGCTCCATCCTTGGTGCTGATGCTTGCTGCCACTTGCCTCTCCTTAGGCATAGGGACCACTGGGATCTGCCACATCTCGTTGTAGACATCCCTGTCCTCATGAAGGTCCCAAAGAATTCGATCGCCAAGCCTTGCGGTGTAGGTCTTGGCTCCCTTCGAGTTCGTGTCCATGCCGGCCTTTGCCAACCGCCGCACGGAAATCAGGTTTGCAGCAAGGCTGGGCACCCAAAGCACGTTCTTGAGACCCACCATCTTCCCATCAGCACCCTTGAACATGGCCTTGCCCATGCCTTTCACCTCTGCTCGCTGCCCCAAAGCCGATGTGACATGCTTCACCGGTGACGGCTCGAGTTCGGTGAGCAAGTCCGGGCGAGGTGTCATGCTATAGGTAGCGCCACTATCAATCACCCAATAGTCCAGGGGGTGTAGGGTCACCTTCCCCACAGCTGCTGGCTCCTCAAAGCCTTCATCCTTCTCTGGACCAGCCGGTACTTGCGTCGACACGAAGTAGAATAGACCCGGGTATCGATCGTCGCTCGGGTCCTTGTCGTTGTTTCCGCTCTTCATGTTTGCAGCTCCGCCACCGCGACCGCCACGGCCTCCACGGCCTCGTCCTCTCCCTCCTCCTGCTCCTCTACCCTCTTGGCCTTGAGCAGGGGTCCAACCATCAGGGAGTTTGTAGCAGTCGCGCCACATGTGTCCGCTCTTGTGGCAATAGTGACACTCGCCGTCGAATCGGCCGCGACCGCGTCCGTAGCTCTTGTCGTCGCTGCCGTAACCGCCACTCCTGCGGCCTCCGCCGAAGTTGCTGCCACCAAACCTTCCTCCCCCTCGTCCTCTGCCTCTTCCTCGACCATATCCACGGCCGATGCTCGCTGCCCCAGCGCCATCCGCACTCGCCAACTCACGGCGGCGGAAATCCTCTTGAAGGATAGCTCGCTTCACGTCTTCAAGCGAGAGGCGGGGCAAGTCGCGATTAAGGTTGATGATGAGCGAGGACCATGACTCTGGGAGTAAGGCCAGCAACTTGGTCTTCTTTTGGAGCTCACTGTAGTTCAAATCAGCTCCCTCAAGCCGCGTCAACAAGTCGAAGAATTTCTGCACCCCTTCTTCAACCGCTTCGTCTTCTTCAATTCGTAGTGCCGCCATTTGCCGTTCCAACACCACCGCTACCGCCGCTGTTGCAGGAGCATGTACACCCTTGAGAGCAGCCCATGCCTTTGGTCCTTTCTCTGGTTCACGCTGGAATGGCTTGATGTGACGGATCTGACTGCTCCCCAACGCTTGCCCAAGTAAGAGATAGCCTTGTGCGCTCTTCCGCACCCACGGGCTCTTCTCCGGGTCGTTCTCGGGGCGCTTCTCCGTTCCTTCCATCACCTCCAGCAGGTCATAGTGGTCAAAGATGTTCTCCATCTTGAAGGACCATTCAGCAAAGTTGTCACCGTTGAACTTGTCAAGCCCAAACACCCTAGGCTCATCCCTAGGTGGGCCAAGACTTGGTTGCATGGGCGCCATGGCTGAATCACGGGGTTGGCCTTGAGCTTGAGCTTCTCCACTGCCACCAGCACCTCTGCCACCCCTTTCCTCAGGTCCAGACATTGTCGAAACTGCTCCAAGGGCCTCTGATACCACTTGTTATAGTCAGAATAGGCTTGAATGTGCCTAAAACGAAAGATAGAGAGCACAGACGGATTTCTGCACAGCGGCTTCAAACGTTGATAGCGTTCTGCTCACAGCTGCAAATGACTTGATTCAAATTGGATCTAGAGCGTCTTCACGTCGTCTACAATTAGCAATTTAGATTGCACGATTTGATAAAGAATTGACGACACAGCGTCGGTTTGAACGAACGGTACTATGGCAGCCACTATAGTCTTAGAACACAAGATAGGAAGAGTTACGAGTTGGGAATGACTCCCAGCTCCTACAAACCCCAAGGGCCGAGGTACAGTGATGTGGAACAGTGCCACACTGTCCCCAACCACGAAGGGTCTCGAAACTACCCTTCACTAGGGCCTACACCAAGTGAAATGTTACACTACACAAAGTAATGTAACTATCTTCAATATCTTGAGGTGTACCCTTTTGGCAAGCTTCGAAATCACTTGAGGCTTGACACCAAGGCTCGGGCTCTTCATCACAAACTCATCCTTGAGTTCTTGATGGGTCTGCTGCACACACCTGCGACACGCCGAACGTTCGACACAGGACAAAATAGAAACCGCGCACGACAAAATAGAAACCGCGCGCGAGACACAAACGACCGCGTAACACGCGTCTAGCGATAACTCGCTATTGACTCGACACACACACTCGACATCATGACTCAACATTCACACACAATTATAAGCATGAAATATATATTATCCCATGCCCTCATACCATTCCATACACACACACATTCACGCACACGGACAACAAGCCGAGTGCAAACCGTAGGGTTGCACTAACACTCACCTCACATCACATCACATCACCTCACATCACATCACCTCACATCACATCACCTCACATCACATCACCTCACATCACATCACATCACCTCACCTCACATCACATCACCTCACCTCACATCACATCACCTCACATCACATCACATCACATCACATCACATCACATCACATCACCACACATCACCTCAAATCACATCACCTCACGTCACATCACATCACATCACCTCACGTCACATCACCTCACGTCACATCACATCACCTCACATCACATCACCTCACATCACATCACATCACCTCACCTCACATCACCTCACATCACATCACCTCACATCACATCACCTCACATCACATCACATCACATCACATCACATCACCTCACATCACCTCAAATCACATCACCTCACATCACATCACAGCACATCACATCACATCACATCACATCACATCACCTCACATCACCTTAAATCACATCACCTCCCGTCACATCACATGACCTCACGTCACATCATCTCACCTCACATCACATCACCTCGCGTCACATCACATCACCTCACATCACATCACATCACCTCACATCACATCACATCACCTCACATCACATCACCTCACATCACATCACCTCACATCACATCACATCACATCACATCACATCACATCACATCACATCACCTCACATCACCTCACATCACCTCACATCACATCACCTCACATCACATCACCTCACATCACATCACATCACATCACATCACATCACATCACATCACATCACATCACCTCACATCACATCACCTCACATCACATAACCTCACATCACATCACATCACATCACATCACATCACATCACATCACATCACCTCACATCACATCACCTCACATCACATCACATCACATCACATCACATCACATCACATCACATCACATCACCTCACATCACATCACCTCACATCACATCACCTCACATCACATCACATCACATCACATCACATCACAACACATCACATCACATCACATCACATCACATCACATCACCACACATCACCTCAAATCACATCACCTCACGTCACATCACATCACCTCACATCACATCACATCACCTCACCTCACATCACATCACCTCACATCACATCACCTTACATCACATCACCTCACATCACATCACCTCACATCACATCACCTCACATCACATCACATCACATCACATCACATCACATCACCTCACATCACCTCAAATCACATCACCTCACATCACATCACAGCACATCACATCACATCACATCACATCACATCACCTCACATCACCTTAAATCACATCACCTCCCGTCACATCACATCACCTCACGTCACATCATCTCACCTCACAGCACATCACCTCGCGTCACATCACATCACCTCACATCACATCACATCACCTCACATCACATCACATCACCTCACATCACATCACCTCACATTACATCACCTCACATCACATCACATCACATCACATCACATCACATCACATCACATCACATCACATCACATCACCTCACATCACCTCACATCACCTCACATCACATCACCTCACATCACATCACCTCACATCACATCACATCACATCACATCACATCACATCACATCACATTACATCACCTCACATCACATCACCTCACTTCACATCACCTCACATCACATCACCTCACATCACCTCACCTCACATCACCTCACATCACCTCACATCACATCACCTCATATCACATCACCTCACATCACCTCACATCACATCACATCACATCACATCACATCACCTCACATCACCTCAAATCACATCACCTCCCGTCACATCACATCACCTCACGTCACATCACCTCACCTGACATCACATCACATCACCTCACCTCACCTCACATCACCTCACATCACATCACCTCACATCACATCACCTCACATCACATCACATCACCTCACCTCACATCACATCACCTCACCTCACATCACATCACCTCACATCACATCACATCACATCACATCACATCACATCACATCACCACACATCACCTCAAATCACATCACCTCACGTCACATCACATCACATCACCTCACGTCACATCACCTCACGTCACATCACATCACCTCACATCACATCACCTCACATCACATCACATCACCTCACCTCACATCACCTCACATCACATCACCTCACATCACATCACCTCACATCACATCACATCACATCACATCACATCACCTCACATCACCTCAAATCACATCACCTCACATCACATCACAGCACATCACATCACATCACATCACATCACATCACCTCACATCACCTTAAATCACATCACCTCCCGTCACATCACATGACCTCACGTCACATCATCTCACCTCACATCACATCACCTCGCGTCACATCACATCACCTCACATCACATCACATCACCTCACATCACATCACATCACCTCACATCACATCACCTCACATCACATCACCTCACATCACATCACATCACATCACATCACATCACATCACATCACATCACCTCACATCACCTCACATCACCTCACATCACATCACCTCACATCACATCACCTCACATCACATCACATCACATCACATCACATCACATCACATCACATCACATCACATCACCTCACATCACATCACCTCACATCACATAACCTCACATCACATCACATCACATCACATCACATCACATCACATCACATCACATCACCTCACATCACATCACCTCACATCACATCACATCACATCACATCACATCACATCACATCACATCACATCACCTCACATCACATCACCTCACATCACATCACCTCACATCACATCACATCACATCACATCACATCACAACACATCACATCACATCACATCACATCACATCACATCACCACACATCACCTCAAATCACATCACCTCACGTCACATCACATCACCTCACATCACATCACATCACCTCACCTCACATCACATCACCTCACATCACATCACCTTACATCACATCACCTCACATCACATCACCTCACATCACATCACCTCACATCACATCACATCACATCACATCACATCACATCACCTCACATCACCTCAAATCACATCACCTCACATCACATCACAGCACATCACATCACATCACATCACATCACATCACCTCACATCACCTTAAATCACATCACCTCCCGTCACATCACATCACCTCACGTCACATCATCTCACCTCACAGCACATCACCTCGCGTCACATCACATCACCTCACATCACATCACATCACCTCACATCACATCACATCACCTCACATCACATCACCTCACATTACATCACCTCACATCACATCACATCACATCACATCACATCACATCACATCACATCACATCACATCACATCACCTCACATCACCTCACATCACCTCACATCACATCACCTCACATCACATCACCTCACATCACATCACATCACATCACATCACATCACATCACATCACATTACATCACCTCACATCACATCACCTCACTTCACATCACCTCACATCACATCACCTCACATCACCTCACCTCACATCACCTCACATCACCTCACATCACATCACCTCATATCACATCACCTCACATCACCTCACATCACATCACATCACATCACATCACATCACCTCACATCACCTCAAATCACATCACCTCCCGTCACATCACATCACCTCACGTCACATCACCTCACCTGACATCACATCACATCACCTCACCTCACCTCACATCACCTCACATCACATCACATCACCTCACATCACCTCACATCACCTCACATCACCTCAAATCACATCACCTCACATCACATCACATCACCTCACATCACATCACCTCACGTCACATCACCTCTTGCACATCACATCACCTCACATCACATCACCTCACATCACATCACATCATCTCACCTCACATCACATCACCTCACATCACATCACCTCACATCACATCACCTCACATCACATCACCTCACCTCACATCACATCACCTCACATCACATCACCTCACATCACATCACCTCACATCACATCACCTCACCTCACATCACATCACCTCACCTCACATCACATCACCTCACCTCACCTCACATCACCTCACATCACATCACATCACCTCACATCACATCACCTCACATCACATCACCTCACTTCACATCACCTCACATCACATCACCTCACATCACCTCACATCACCTCACATCCACTCAAATCACATCACCTCACGTCACATCACATCACCTCACGTCACATCACATCACCTCACCTCACCTCACGTAACATCATCTCACGTCACATCACCTCACGTCACATCACCTCACGTCACATCACATCACCTCACATCACATCACCTCACATCACATCACATCACCTCACCTCACATCACATCACATCACCTCACATCACATCACCTCACATCACATCACCTCACATCACATCACCTCACATCACATCACCTCAAATCACATCACCTCACATCACATCACCTCACCTCACATCACATCACCTTACCTCACCTCACATCACCTCACACCACCTCACATCACATCACCTCACATCACATCACCTCACATCACATCACCTCACTTCACATCACCTCACATCACACCACCTCACATCACATCACCTCACATCACATCACATCACATCACATCACATCACATCACATCACATCACATCACATCACATCACATCACATCACATCACATCACCTCACCTCACATCACCTCACATCACATCACATCACATCACATCACATCACATCACATCACATCACATCACCTCACATCACCTCAAATCACATCACCTCACGTCACATCACATCACATCACCTCACGTCACATCACCTCACGTCACATCACATCACCTCACATCACATCACCTCACATCACATCACATCACCTCACCTCACATCACATCACCTCACATCACATCACCTTACATCACATCACCTCACATCACATCACCTCACATCACATAACCTCACATCACATCACATCACATCACATCACCTCACATCACCTCAAATCACATCACCTCCCGTCACATCACATCACCTCACGTCACATCACCTCACGTCACATCACATCACCTCACATCACATCACCTCTCATCACATCACCTCACATCACATCACCTCACATCACATCACCTCACATCACATCACCTCACATCACATCACCTCACATCACATCACAGCACATCACATCACATCACATCACATCACATCACATCACATCACATCACATCACCTCACATCACCTTAAATCACATCACCTCCCATCACATCACATCACCTCACGTCACATCATCTCACCTCACATCACATCACCTCACGTCACATCACATCACCTCACATCACATCACATCACCTCACATCACATCACATCACCTCACATCACATCACCTCACATCACATCACCTCACATCACATCACATCACATCACATCACATCACATCACATCACCTCACATCACCTCACATCACCTCACATCACATCACCTCACATCACATCACATCACCTCATATCACATCACATCACATCACATCACATCACCTCACATCACATCACCTCACTTCACATCACCTCACATAACATCACCTCACCTCACATCACATCACCTCACCTCACATCACATCACCTCACCTCACATCACCTCACATCACATCACATCACATCACCTCACATCACCTCACATCACCTCACATCACATCACCTCACATCACATCACATCACCTCATATCACATCACATCACATCACATCACATCACATCACATCACCTCACATCACATCACCTCACTTCACATCACCTCACATCACATCACCTCACATCACATCACATCACATCACATCACATCACATCACCTCACATCACCTCACATCACCTCACATCACATCACCTCACATCACATCACATCACCTCATATCACATCACATCACATCACATCACATCACATCACCTCACATCACATCACCTCACTTCACATCACCTCACATCACATCACCTCACCTCACATCACATCACCTCACCTCACTTCACATCACCTCACATCACATCACCTCACATCACCTCACCTCACATCACCTCACATCACCTCACATCACCTCACATCACCTCACATCACATCACCTCACATCACATCACCTCACATCACATCACATCACATCACATCACATCACATCACATCACATCACATCACATCACATCACATCACATCACCTCACATCACCTCAAATCACATCACCTCCCGTCAAATCACATCACCTCACGTCACATCACATCACCTCACGTCACATCACATCACCTCACCTCACCTCACGTCACATCACCTCACGTCACATCACCTCACGTCACATCACATCACCTCACATCTCATCACCTCACATCACATCACATCACCTCACCTCACATCACATCACATCACCTCACATCACATCACCTCACATCACATCACCTCACATCACATCACCTCACATCACATCACCTCACATCACATCACCTCACCTCACATCACATCACCTCACATCACATCACCTCACATCACATCACCTCACATCACATCACCTCACCTCACATCACATCACCTCACCTCACATCACATCACCTCACCTCACATCACCTCACATCACATCACATCACCTCACATCACATCACCTCACATCACATCACCTCACTTCACATCACCTCACATCACATCACCTCACATCACCTCACATCACCTCACATCACCTCAAATCACATCACCTCACGTCACATCACATCAACTCACGTCACATCACCTCACGTCACATCACATCACCTCACGTCACATCACATCACCTCACCTCACCTCACGTCACATCACCTCACATCACATCACCTCACGTCACATCACATCACCTCACATCACATCACCTCACATCACATCACATCACCTCACCTCACATCACATCACATCACCTCACATCACATCACCTCACATCACATCACCTCACATCACATCACCTCACATCACATCACATCACATCACATCACCTCACATCACCTCAAATCACATCACCTCCCGTCACATCACATCACCTCACGTCACATCACCTCACGTCACATCACATCACCTCACATCACATCACCTCACATCACATCACCTCACATCACATCACCTCACATCACATCACCTCACATCACATCACCTCACATCACATCACAGCACATCACATCACATCACATCACATCACATCACATCACATCACATCACCTCCCATCACATCACATCACCTCACGTCACATCATCTCACCTCACATCACATCACCTCACGCCACATCACATCACCTCACATCACATCACCTCACATCACATCACCTCACATCACATCACATCACATCACATCACATCACATCACATCACATCACATCACCTCACATCACATCACATCGCCTCACATCACATCACCTCACATCACATCACATCACATCACATCACATCACATCACATCACATCACCTCACATCACATCACATCACATCACATCACCTCACATCACATCACCTCACATCACATCACATCACATCACATCACATCACATCACATCACATCACATCACATCACCTCACATCACATCACATCACATCGCCTCACATCACATCACCTCACATCACATCACATCACATCACATCACATCACATCACATCACCTCACATCACATCACATCACATCACATCACCTCACATCACATCACCTCACATCACATCACATCACATCACATCACATCACATCACATCACATCACATCACCTCACATCACATCACCTCACATCACATCACCTCACTTCACATCACCTCACATCACATCACCTCACATCACATCACCTCACATCACATCACATCACATCACATCACATCACATCACATCACATCACATCACCTCACATCACATCACCTCACATCACATCACATCACCTCACATCACATCACCTCACATCACATCACCTCACATCACATCACATCACATCACATCACATCACATCACATCACATCACATCACATCACCACACATCACCTCAAATCACATCACCTCACGTCACATCACATCACATCACCTCACGTCACATCACCTCACGTCACATCACATCACCTCACATCACATCACCTCACATCACATCACATCACCTCACCTCACATCACATCACCTCACATCACATCACCTTACATCACATCACCTCACATCACATCAC
The DNA here is from genome assembly GCA_947471745.1 of Closterium sp. Naga37s-1. Classification (NCBI taxonomy): domain Eukaryota; kingdom Viridiplantae; phylum Streptophyta; class Zygnematophyceae; order Desmidiales; family Closteriaceae; genus Closterium; species Closterium sp. Naga37s-1. Next base: position 960,964 of record CANJKZ010000960.1, read on the forward strand.
CTCACATCACATCACCTCACATCACATCACATCACATCACATCACATCACCTCACATCACCTCAAATCACATCACCTCACATCACATCACAGCACATCACATCACATCACATCACATCACATCACATCACCTCACATCACCTTAAATCACATCACCTCCCGTCACATCACATCACCTCACGTCACATCATCTCACCTCACATCACATCACCTCGCGTCACATCACATCACCTCACATCACATCACATCACCTCACATCACATCACATCACCTCACATCACATCACCTCACGTCACATCACATCACCTTACATCACATCACCTCACATCACATCACATCACATCACCTCACATCACCTCACATCACCTCACATCACATCACCTCACATCACATCACCTCACATCACATCACATCACATCACATCACATCACATCACATCACATCACATCACCTCACGTCACATCACCTCACATCACATCACCTCACGTCACATCACATCACCTCACATCACATCACCTCACATCACATCACATCACATCACCTCACATCACCTCACATCACATCACCTCACATCACATCACCTCACATCACATCACATCACATCACATCACATCACATCACATCACATCACATCACCTCACATCACATCACCTCACATCACATCACATCACATCACATCACATCACATCACATCACCTCACATCACCTCACATCACCTCACGTCACATCACCTCACATCACATCACCTCAAATCACATCACATCACATCACATCACATCACATCACATCACATCACCTCACATCACATCACCTCACATCACATCACCTCACATCACATCACCTCACATCACATCACCTCAAATCACATCACCTCACGTCACATCACATCACCTCACATCACATCACCTCACATCACATCACATCACCTCACATCACATCACCTCACGTCACATCACATCACCTTACATCACATCACCTCACATCACATCACATCACATCACCTCACATCACCTCACATCACCTCACATCACATCACCTCACATCACATCACCTCACATCACATCACATCACATCACATCACATCACATCACATCACATCACATCACATCACCTCACGTCACATCACCTCACATCACATCACCTCACGTCACATCACATCACCTCACATCACATCACCTCACATCACATCACATCACATCACCTCACATCACCTCACATCACCTCACATCACATCACCTCACATCACATCACCTCACATCACATCACATCACATCACATCACATCACATCACATCACCTCACATCACATCACCTCACATCACATCACATCACATCACATCACATCACATCACATCACATCACATCACCTCACGTCACATCACCTCACATCACATCACCTCACGTCACATCACATCACCTCACATCACATCACCTCACATCACATCACATCACATCACCTCACATCACCTCACATCACCTCACATCACATCACCTCACATCACATCACCTCACATCACATCACATCACATCACATCACATCACATCACTCACATCACATCACATCACCTCACATCACATCACCTCACATCACATCACATCACATCACATCACATCACATCACCTCACATCACCTCACATCACCTCACGTCACATCACCTCACATCACATCACCTCAAATCACATCACATCACATCACATCACATCACATCACATCACATCACATCACCTCACATCACATCACCTCACATCACATCACCTCACATCACATCACATCACATCACATCACATCACATCACATCACCTCACATCACATCACATCACATCACATCACCTCACATCACATCACCTCACATCACATCACATCACATCACATCACATCACATCACATCACATCACCTCACATCACATCACCTCACATCACATCACCTCACTTCACATCACCTCACATCACATCACCTCACATCACATCACCTCACATCACATCACATCACATCACATCACATCACATCACATCACATCACATCACATCACATCACATCACCTCACATCACATCACCTCACATCACATCACCTCACATCACATGACATCACATCACATCACATCACATCACATCACATCACATCACATCACATCACCACACATCACCTCAAATCACATCACCTCACGTCACATCACATCACCTCACATCACATCACATCACCTCACCTCACATCACATCACCTCACATCACATCACCTTACATCACATCACCTCACATCACATCACCTCACATCACATCACCTCACATCACATCACATCACATCACATCACATCACATCACCTCACATCACCTCAAATCACATCACCTCGCATCACATCACAGCACATCACATCACATCACATCACATCACATCACCTCACATCACCTTAAATCACATCACCTCCCGTCACATCACATCACCTCACGTCACATCATCTCACCTCACATCACATCACCTCGCGTCACATCACATCACCTCACATCACATCGCATCACCTCACATCACATCACATCACCTCACATCACATCACCTCACATCACATCACCTCACATCACATCACATCACATCACATCACATCACATCACATCACCTCACATCACCTCACATCACCTCACATCACATCACCTCACATCACATCACCTCACATCACATCACATCACATCACATCACATCACATCACATCACATCACATCACATCACATCACCTCACATCACATCACCTCACTTCACATCACCTCACATCACATCACCTCACATCACCTCACCTCACATCACCTCACATCACCTCACATCACCTCACATCACCTCACATCACATCACCTCATATCACATCACCTCACATCACATCACATCACATCACATCACATCACATCACATCACATCACATCACATCACATCACCTCACATCACCTCAAATCACATCACCTCCCGTCACATCACATCACCTCACGTCACATCACCTCACCTGACATCACATCACATCACCTCACCTCACCTCACATCACCTCACATCACATCACATCACCTCACATCACCTCACATCACCTCACATCACCTCAAATCACATCACCTCACATCACATCACATCACCTCACATCACATCACCTCACGTCACATCACCTCTTGCACATCACATCACCTCACATCACATCATCTCACATCACATCACATCATCTCACCTCACATCACATCACCTCACATCACATCACCTCATATCACATCACCTCACATCACATCACCTCACCTCACATCACATCACCTCACATCACATCACCTCACATCACATCACCTCACATCACATCACCTCACCTCACATCACATCACCTCACCTCACATCACATCACCTCACCTCACCTCACATCACCTCACATCACATCACATCACCTCACATCACATCACCTCACATCACATCACCTCACTTCACATCACCTCACATCACATCACCTCACTTCACATCTCCTCACATCACATCACCTCACATCACATCACCTCACATCACATCACATCACATCACATCACATCACATCACATCACATCACATCACATCACATCACATCACCTCACCTCACCTCACGTAACATCACCTCACGTCACATCACCTCACGTCACATCACCTCACGTCACATCACATCACCTCACATCACATCACCTCACATCACATCACATCACCTCACCTCACATCACATCACATCACCTCACATCACATCACCTCACATCACATCACCTCACATCACATCACCTCACATCACATCACCTCAAATCACATCACCTCACATCACATCACCTCACCTCACATCACATCACCTCACCTCACCTCACATCACCTCACATCACATCACACCACCTCACATCACATCACCTCAAATCACATCACATCACATCATATCACATCACATCACATCACATCACCTCACATCACATCACCTCACATCACATCACCTCACATCACATCACATCACATCACATCACATCACATCACATCACATCACATCACCTCACATCACATCACATCACATCACATCACCTCACATCACATCACCTCACATCACATCACATCACATCACATCACATCACATCACATCACCTCACATCACATCACCTCACATCACATCTCCTCACTTCACATCACCTCACATCACATCACCTCACATCACATCACCTCACATCACCTCACCTCACATCACCTCACATCACCTCACATCACCTCACATCACCTCACATCACATCACCTCATATCACATCACCTCACATCACATCACATCACATCACATCACATCACATCACATCACATCACATCACATCACATCACCTCACATCACCTCAAATCACATCACCTCCCGTCACATCACATCACCTCACGTCACATCACCTCACCTGACATCACATCACATCACCTCACCTCACCTCACATCACCTCACATCACATCACATCACCTCACATCACCTCACATCACCTCACATCACCTCAAATCACATCACCTCACATCACATCACATCACCTCACATCACATCACCTCACGTCACATCACCTCTTGCACATCACATCACCTCACATCACATCATCTCACATCACATCACATCATCTCACCTCACATCACATCACCTCACATCACATCACCTCATATCACATCACCTCACATCACATCACCTCACCTCACATCACATCACCTCACATCACATCACCTCACATCACATCACCTCAGATCACATCACCTCACCTCACATCACATCACCTCACCTCACATCACATCACCTCACCTCACCTCACATCACCTCACATCACATCACATCACCTCACATCACATCACCTCACATCACATCACCTCACTTCACATCACCTCACATCACATCACCTCACTTCACATCTCCTCACATCACATCACCTCACATCACATCACCTCACATCACATCACATCACATCACATCACATCACATCACATCACATCACATCACATCACATCACATCACCTCACCTCACCTCACGTAACATCACCTCACGTCACATCACCTCACGTCACATCACCTCACGTCACATCACATCACCTCACATCACATCACCTCACATCACATCACATCACCTCACCTCACATCACATCACATCACCTCACATCACATCACCTCACATCACATCACCTCACATCACATCACCTCACATCACATCACCTCAAATCACATCACCTCACATCACATCACCTCACCTCACATCACATCACCTCACCTCACCTCACATCACCTCACATCACATCACACCACCTCACATCACATCACCTCAAATCACATCACATCACATCATATCACATCACATCACATCACATCACCTCACATCACATCACCTCACATCACATCACCTCACATCACATCACATCACATCACATCACATCACATCACATCACATCACATCACCTCACATCACATCACATCACATCACATCACCTCACATCACATCACCTCACATCACATCACATCACATCACATCACATCACATCACATCACCTCACATCACATCACCTCACATCACATCTCCTCACTTCACATCTCCTCACATCACATCACCTCACATCACATCACCTCACATCACATCACATCACATCACATCACATCACGTCACATCACATCACATCACATCACATCACATCACATCACATCACATCACCTCACATCACATCACCTCACATCACATCACCTCACATCACATCACATCACATCACATCACATCACATCACATCACATCACATCACATCACATCACATCACCACACATCACCTCAAATCACATCACCTCACGTCACATCACATCACCTCACATCACATCACATCACCTCACGTCACATCACATCACCTCACATCACATCACCTCACATCACATCACCTTACATCACATCACCTCACATCACATCACCTCACATCACATCACCTCACATCACATCACATCACATCACATCACATCACATCACCTCACATCACCTCACATCACATCACAGCACATCACATCACATCACATCACATCACATCACATCACCTCACATCACCTTAAATCACATCACCTCCCGTCACATCACATCACCTCACGTCACATCATCTCACCTCACATCACATCACCTCGCGTCACATCACATCACCTCACATCACATCACATCACCTCACATCACATCACATCACCTCACATCACATCACCTCACATCACATCACCTCACATCACATCACATCACATCACATCACATCACATCACCTCACATCACCTCACATCACCTCACATCACATCACCTCACATCACATCACCTCACATCACATCACATCACATCACATCACATCACATCACATCACATCACATCACCTCACATCACATCACCTCACTTCACATCACCTCACATCACATCACCTCACATCACCTCACCTCACATCACCTCACATCACCTCACATCACCTCACATCACCTCACATCACATCACCTCATATCACATCACCTCACATCACATCACATCACATCACATCACATCACATCACATCACATCACCTCACATCACCTCAAATCACATCACCTCCCGTCACATCACATCACCTCACGTCACATCACCTCACCTGACATCACATCACATCACCTCACCTCACCTCACATCACCTCACATCACATCACATCACCTCACATCACCTCACATCACCTCACATCACCTCAAATCACATCACCTCACATCACATCACATCACCTCACATCACATCACCTCACGTCACATCACCTCTTGCACATCACATCACCTCACATCACATCACCTCACATCACATCACATCATCTCACCTCACATCACATCACCTCACATCACATCACCTCATATCACATCACCTCACATCACATCACCTCACCTCACATCACATCACCTCACATCACATCACCTCACATCACATCACCTCACATCACATCACCTCACCTCACATCACATCACCTCACCTCACATCACATCACCTCACCTCACCTCACATCACCTCACATCACATCACATCACCTCACATCACATCACCTCACATCACATCACCTCACTTCACATCACCTCACATCACATCACCTCACATCACCTCACATCACCTCACATCACCTCAAATCACATCACCTCACGTCACATCACATCACCTCACGTCACATCACATCACCTCACCTCACCTCACGTAACATCACCTCACGTCACATCACCTCACGTCACATCACCTCACGTCACATCACATCACCTCACATCACATCACCTCACATCACATCACATCACCTCACCTCACATCACATCACATCACCTCACATCACATCACCTCACATCACATCACCTCACATCACATCACCTCACATCACATCACCTCAAATCACATCACCTCACATCACATCACCTCACCTCACATCACATCACCTCACCTCACCTCACATCACCTCACATCACATCACACCACCTCACATCACATCACCTCACATCACATCACCTCACATCACATCACCTCACATCACATCACCTCACATCACATCACATCACCTCACATCACATCACCTCACATCACATCACCTCACATCACATCACATCACATCACATCACATCACATCACCTCACATCACCTCAAATCACATCACCTCACGTCACATCACATCACATCACCTCACGTCACATCACCTCACGTCACATCACATCACCTCACATCACATCACCTCACATCACATCACATCACCTCACCTCACATCACATCACCTCACATCACATCACCTTACATCACATCACCTCACATCACATCACCTCACATCACATAACCTCACATCACATCACATCACATCACATCACATCACCTCACATCACCTCAAATCGCATCACCTCCCGTCACATCACATCACCTCACGTCACATCACCTCACGTCACATCACATCACCTCACATCACATCACCTCACATCACATCACCTCACATCACATCACCTCACATCACATCACCTCACATCACATCACCTCACATCACATCACCTCACATCATATCACAGCACATCACATCACATCACATCACATCACATCACATCACATCACATCACATCACCTCACATCACCTTAAATCACATCACCTCCCATCACATCACATCACCTCACGTCACATCATCTCACCTCACATCACATCACCTCGCGTCACATCACATCACCTCACATCACATCACATCACCTCACATCACATCACATCACCTCACATCACATCACCTCACATCACATCACCTCACATCACATCACATCACATCACATCACATCACATCACATCACCTCACATCACCTCACATCACCTCACATCACATCACCTCACATCACATCACATCACCTCACATCACATCACATCACATCACATCACATCACATCACCTCACATCACATCACCTCACTTCACATCACCTCACATCACATCACCTCACATCACCTCACCTCACATCACCTCACATCACCTCACATCACATCACCTCACCTCACATCACATCACCTCACCTCACCTCACATCACCTCACATCACATCACATCACCTCACATCACATCACCTCACATCACATCACCTCACTTCACATCACCTCACATCACATCACCTTACATCACATCACCTCACATCACCTCACATCACATCACCTCACATCACATCACATCACCTCACATCACATCACATCACATCACATCACATCACATCACATCACATCACATCACATCACCTCACATCACATCACATCACCTCACATCACATCACATCACCTCACATCACATCACCTCACATCACATCACCTCACATCACATCACATCACATCACATCACATCACATCACATCACCTCACATCACCTCACATCACCTCACATCACATCACCTCACATCACATCACATCACCTCACATCACATCACATCACATCACATCACATCACATCACCTCACATCACATCACCTCACTTCACATCACCTCACATCACATCACCTCACATCACCTCACCTCACATCACCTCACATCACCTCACATCACATCACCTCACCTCACATCACATCACCTCACCTCACCTCACATCACCTCACATCACATCACATCACCTCACATCACATCACCTCACATCACATCACCTCACATCACATCACCTCACATCACATCACATCACATCACATCACATCACATCACCTCACATCACCTCACATCACATCACAGCACATCACATCACATCACATCACATCACATCACATCACCTCACATCACCTTAAATCACATCACCTCCCGTCACATCACATCACCTCACGTCACATCATCTCACCTCACATCACATCACCTCGCGTCACATCACATCACCTCACATCACATCACATCACCTCACATCACATCACATCACCTCACATCACATCACCTCACATCACATCACCTCACATCACATCACATCACATCACATCACATCACATCACCTCACATCACCTCACATCACCTCACATCACATCACCTCACATCACATCACCTCACATCACATCACATCACATCACATCACATCACATCACATCACAATCACATCACATCACCTCACATCACATCACCTCACTTCACATCACCTCACATCACATCACCTCACATCACCTCACCTCACATCACCTCACATCACCTCACATCACCTCACATCACCTCACATCACATCACCTCATATCACATCACCTCACATCACATCACATCACATCACATCACATCACATCACATCACATCACCTCACATCACCTCAAATCACATCACCTCCCGTCACATCACATCACCTCACGTCACATCACCTCACCTGACATCACATCACATCACCTCACCTCACCTCACATCACCTCACATCACATCACATCACCTCACATCACCTCACATCACCTCACATCACCTCAAATCACATCACCTCACATCACATCACATCACCTCACATCACATCACCTCACGTCACATCACCTCTTGCACATCACATCACCTCACATCACATCACCTCACATCACATCACATCATCTCACCTCACATCACATCACCTCACATCACATCACCTCATATCACATCACCTCACATCACATCACCTCACCTCACATCACATCACCTCACATCACATCACCTCACATCACATCACCTCACATCACATCACCTCACCTCACATCACATCACCTCACCTCACATCACATCACCTCACCTCACCTCACATCACCTCACATCACATCACATCACCTCACATCACATCACCTCACATCACATCACCTCACTTCACATCACCTCACATCACATCACCTCACATCACCTCACATCACCTCACATCACCTCAAATCACATCACCTCACGTCACATCACATCACCTCACGTCACATCACATCACCTCACCTCACCTCACGTAACATCACCTCACGTCACATCACCTCACGTCACATCACCTCACGTCACATCACATCACCTCACATCACATCACCTCACATCACATCACATCACCTCACCTCACATCACATCACATCACCTCACATCACATCACCTCACATCACATCACCTCACATCACATCACCTCACATCACATCACCTCAAATCACATCACCTCACATCACATCACCTCACCTCACATCACATCACCTCACCTCACCTCACATCACCTCACATCACATCACACCACCTCACATCACATCACCTCACATCACATCACCTCACATCACATCACCTCACATCACATCACCTCACATCACATCACATCACCTCACATCACATCACCTCACATCACATCACCTCACATCACATCACATCACATCACATCACATCACATCACCTCACATCACCTCAAATCACATCACCTCACGTCACATCACATCACATCACCTCACGTCACATCACCTCACGTCACATCACATCACCTCACATCACATCACCTCACATCACATCACATCACCTCACCTCACATCACATCACCTCACATCACATCACCTTACATCACATCACCTCACATCACATCACCTCACATCACATAACCTCACATCACATCACATCACATCACATCACATCACCTCACATCACCTCAAATCACATCACCTCCCGTCACATCACATCACCTCACGTCACATCACCTCACGTCACATCACATCACCTCACATCACATCACCTCACATCACATCACCTCACATCACATCACCTCACATCACATCACCTCACATCACATCACCTCACATCACATCACCTCACATCATATCACAGCACATCACATCACATCACATCACATCACATCACATCACATCACATCACATCACCTCACATCACCTTAAATCACATCACCTCCCATCACATCACATCACCTCACGTCACATCATCTCACCTCACATCACATCACCTCGCGTCACATCACATCACCTCACATCACATCACATCACCTCACATCACATCACATCACCTCACATCACATCACCTCACATCACATCACCTCACATCACATCACATCACATCACATCACATCACATCACATCACCTCACATCACCTCACATCACCTCACATCACATCACCTCACATCACATCACATCACCTCACATCACATCACATCACATCACATCACATCACATCACATCACCTCACATCACATCACCTCACTTCACATCACCTCACATCACATCACCTCACATCACCTCACCTCACATCACCTCACATCACCTCACATCACCTCACATCACCTCACATCACATCACCTCACATCACATCACCTCACATCACATCACATCACATCACATCACATCACATCACATCACATCACCTCAAATCACATCACCTCCCGTCAAATCACATCACCTCACGTCACATCACCTCACCTCACATCACATCACATCACCTCACCTCACCTCACATCACCTCACATGACATCACATCACCTCACATCACCTCACATCACCTCACATCACCTCAAATCACATCACCTCACATCACATCACATCACCTCACATCACATCACCTCACGTCACATCACCTCTTGCACATCACATCACCTCATATCACATCACCTCACATCACATCACATCATCTCACCTCACATCACATCACCTCACATCACATCACCTCACATCACATCACCTCACATCACATCACCTTACCTCACATCACATCACATCACCTCACATCACATCACCTCACATCACATCACCTCACATCACATCACCTCACCTCACATCACATCACCTCACCTCACATCACATCACCTCACCTCACCTCACATCACCTCACATCACATCACATCACCTCACATCACATCACCTCACATCACATCACCTCACTTCACATCACCTCACATCACATCACCTTACATCACATCACCTCACATCACATCACCTCACATCACATCACCTCACATCACATCACATCACATCACATCACATCACATCACCTCACATCACCTCAAATCACATCACCTCACATCACATCACAGCACATCACATCACATCACATCACATCACATCACATCACCTCACATCACCTTAAATCACATCACCTCCCGTCACATCACATCACCTCACGTCACATCATCTCACCTCACATCACATCACCTCGCGTCACATCACATCACCTCACATCACATCACATCACCTCACATCACATCACATCACCTCACATCACATCACCTCACATCACATCACCTCACATCACATCACATCACATCACATCACATCACATCACATCACATCACCTCACATCACCTCACATCACATCACCTCACATCACATCACCTCACATCACATCACATCACATCACATCACATCACATCACATCACATCACATCACATCACCTCACATCACATCACCTCACTTCACATCACCTCACATCACATCACCTCACATCACCTCACCTCACATCACCTCACATCACCTCACATCACCTCACATCACCTCACATCACATCACCTCATATCACATCACCTCACATCACATCACATCACATCACATCACATCACATCACATCACATCACCTCACATCACCTCAAATCACATCACCTCCCGTCACATCACATCACCTCACGTCACATCACCTCACCTGACATCACATCACATCACCTCACCTCACCTCACATCACCTCACATCACATCACATCACCTCACATCACCTCACATCACCTCACATCACCTCAAATCACATCACCTCACATCACATCACATCACCTCACATCACATCACCTCACGTCACATCACCTCTTGCACATCACATCACCTCACATCACATCACCTCACATCACATCACATCATCTCACCTCACATCACATCACCTCACATCACATCACCTCATATCACATCACCTCACATCACATCACCTCACCTCACATCACATCACCTCACATCACATCACCTCACATCACATCACCTCACATCACATCACCTCACCTCACATCACATCACCTCACCTCACATCACATCACCTCACCTCACCTCACATCACCTCACATCACATCACATCACCTCACATCACATCACCTCACATCACATCACCTCACTTCACATCACCTCACATCACATCACCTCACATCACATCACCTCACATCACATCACCTCACATCACATCACATCACATCACATCACATCACATCACCTCACATCACCTCAAATCACATCACCTCACATCACATCACAGCACATCACATCACATCACATCACATCACATCACATCACCTCACATCACCTTAAATCACATCACCTCCCGTCACATCACATCACCTCACGTCACATCATCTCACCTCACATCACATCACCTCGCGTCACATCACATCACCTCACATCACATCACATCACCTCACATCACATCACATCACCTCACATCACATCACCTCACATCACATCACCTCACATCACATCACATCACATCACATCACATCACATCACCTCACATCACCTCACATCACCTCACATCACATCACCTCACATCACATCACCTCACATCACATCACATCACATCACATCACATGACATCACATCACATCACATCACATCACCTCACATCACATCACCTCACTTCACATCACCTCACATCACATCACCTCACATCACCTCACCTCACATCACCTCACATCACCTCACATCACCTCACATCACCTCACATCACATCACCTCATATCACATCACCTCACATCACATCACATCACATCACATCACATCACATCACATCACATCACCTCACATCACCTCAAATCACATCACCTCCCGTCACATCACATCACCTCACGTCACATCACCTCACCTGACATCACATCACATCACCTCACCTCACCTCACATCACCTCACATCACATCACATCACCTCACATCACCTCACATCACCTCACATCACCTCAAATCACATCACCTCACATCACATCACATCACCTCACATCACATCACCTCACGTCACATCACCTCTTGCACATCACATCACCTCACATCACATCACCTCACATCACATCACATCATCTCACCTCACATCACATCACCTCACATCACATCACCTCATATCACATCACCTCACATCACATCACCTCACCTCACATCACATCACCTCACATCACCTCACATCACATCACCTCACATCACATCACCTCACCTCACATCACATCACCTCACCTCACATCACATCACCTCACCTCACCTCACATCACCTCACATCACATCACATCACCTCACATCACATCACCTCACATCACATCACCTCACTTCACATCACCTCACATCACATCACCTCACATCACCTCACATCACCTCACATCACCTCAAATCACATCACCTCACGTCACATCACATCACCTCACGTCACATCACATCACCTCACCTCACCTCACGTAACATCACCTCACGTCACATCACCTCACGTCACATCACCTCACGTCACATCACATCACCTCACATCACATCACCTCACATCACATCACATCACCTCACCTCACATCACATCACATCACCTCACATCACATCACCTCACATCACATCACCTCACATCACATCACCTCACATCACATCACCTCAAATCACATCACCTCACATCACATCACCTCACCTCACATCACATCACCTCACCTCACCTCACATCACCTCACATCACATCACACCACCTCACATCACATCACCTCACATCACATCACCTCACATCACATCACCTCACATCACATCACCTCACATCACATCACATCACCTCACATCACATCACCTCACATCACATCACCTCACATCACATCACATCACATCACATCACATCACATCACCTCACATCACCTCAAATCACATCACCTCACGTCACATCACATCACATCACCTCACGTCACATCACCTCACGTCACATCACATCACCTCACATCACATCACCTCACATCACATCACATCACCTCACCTCACATCACATCACCTCACATCACATCACCTTACATCACATCACCTCACATCACATCACCTCACATCACATAACCTCACATCACATCACATCACATCACATCACATCACCTCACATCACCTCAAATCGCATCACCTCCCGTCACATCACATCACCTCACGTCACATCACCTCACGTCACATCACATCACCTCACATCACATCACCTCACATCACATCACCTCACATCACATCACCTCACATCACATCACCTCACATCACATCACCTCACATCACATCACCTCACATCATATCACAGCACATCACATCACATCACATCACATCACATCACATCACATCACATCACATCACCTCACATCACCTTAAATCACATCACCTCCCATCACATCACATCACCTCACGTCACATCATCTCACCTCACATCACATCACCTCGCGTCACATCACATCACCTCACATCACATCACATCACCTCACATCACATCACATCACCTCACATCACATCACCTCACATCACATCACCTCACATCACATCACATCACATCACATCACATCACATCACATCACCTCACATCACCTCACATCACCTCACATCACATCACCTCACATCACATCACATCACCTCACATCACATCACATCACATCACATCACATCACATCACCTCACATCACATCACCTCACTTCACATCACCTCACATCACATCACCTCACATCACCTCACCTCACATCACCTCACATCACCTCACATCACCTCACATCACCTCACATCACATCACCTCACATCACATCACCTCACATCACATCACATCACATCACATCACATCACATCACCTCAAATCACATCACCTCCCGTCAAATCACATCACCTCACGTCACATCACCTCACCTCACATCACATCACATCACCTCACCTCACCTCACATCACCTCACATGACATCACATCACCTAACATCACCTCACATCACCTCACATCACCTCAAATCACATCACCTCACATCACATCACATCACCTCACATCACATCACCTCACGTCACATCACCTCTTGCACATCACATCACCTCATATCACATCACCTCACATCACATCACATCATCTCACCTCACATCACATCA
The DNA here is from genome assembly GCA_947471745.1 of Closterium sp. Naga37s-1. Taxonomy (NCBI): domain Eukaryota; kingdom Viridiplantae; phylum Streptophyta; class Zygnematophyceae; order Desmidiales; family Closteriaceae; genus Closterium; species Closterium sp. Naga37s-1. The sequence goes on from CANJKZ010000960.1 coordinate 977,425, forward strand.
CCTCACATCACATCACCTCACATCACATCACCTCACATCACATCACCTTACCTCACATCACATCACATCACCTCACATCACATCACCTCACATCACATCACCTCACATCACATCACCTCACCTCACATCACATCACCTCACCTCACATCACATCACCTCACCTCACCTCACATCACCTCACATCACATCACATCACCTCACATCACATCACCTCACATCACATCACCTCACTTCACATCACCTCACATCACATCACCTCACATCACCTCACATCACCTCACATCACCTCAAATCACATCACCTCACGTCACATCACATCACCTCACGTCACATCATATCACCTCACCTCACCTCACGTAACATCACCTCACTTCACATCACCTCACGTCACATCACCTCACGTCACATCACATCACCTCACATCACATCACCTCACATCACATCACATCACCTCACCTCACATCACATCACATCACCTCACATCACATCACCTCACATCACATCACCTCACATCACATCACCTCACATCACATCACCTCACATCATATCACCTCACATCACATCACCTCACCTCATATCACATCACCTCACCTCACCTCACATCACCTCACATCACATCACATCACCTCACATCACATCACCTCACATCACATCACCTCACATCACATCACCTCACTTCACATCACCTCACATCACATCACCTCACATCACATCACCTCACATCACATCACATCACATCACATCACATCACATCACATCACATCACCTCACATCACATCACCTCACATCACATCACCTCACATCACATCACATTCATCACATCACATCACATCACATCACATCACATCACATCACATCACATCACATCACCTCACATCACCTCAAATCACATCACCTCACGTCACATCACATCACATCACCTCACGTCACATCACCTCACGTCACATCACATCACCTCACATCACATCACCTCACATCACATCACATCACCTCACCTCACATCACATCACCTCACATCACATCACCTTACATCACATCACCTCACATCACATCACCTCACATCACATAACCTCACATCACATCACATCACATCACATCACATCACCTCACATCACCTCAAATCACATCACCTCCCGTCACATCACATCACCTCACGTCACATCACCTCACGTCACATCACATCACCTCACATCACATCACCTCACATCACATCACCTCACATCACATCACCTCACATCAAATCACCTCACATCACATCACCTCACATCACATCACCTCACATCACATCACCTCACATCACAGCACATCACATCACATCACATCACATCACATCACATCACATCACATCACATCACATCACCTCACATCACCTTAAATCACATCACCTCCCATCACATCACATCACCTCACGTCACATCATCTCACCTCACATCACATCACCTCGCGTCACATCACATCACCTCACATCACATCACATCACCTCACATCACATCACCTCACATCACATCACATCACCTCACATCACATCACATCACCTCACATCACATCACCTCACATCACATCACCTCACATCACATCACATCACATCACATCACATCACATCACATCACCTCACATCACCTCACATCACCTCACATCACCTCACATCACATCACCTCACTTCACATCACCTCACATCACATCACCTCACATCACCTCACCTCACATCACCTCAAATCACCTCACATCACCTCACATCACCTCACATCACATCACCTCACATCACATCACCTCACATCACATCACATCACATCACATCACATCACATCACATCACATCACATCACCTCACATCACCTCAAATCACATCACCTCCCGTCACATCACATCACCTCACGTCACATCACCTCACCTCACATCACATCACATCACATCACCTCACATCACCTCACATGACATCACATCACCTCACATCACCTCACATCACCTCACATCACCTCAAATCACATCACCTCACATCACATCACATCACCTCACATCACATCACCTCACGTCACATCACCTCTTGCACATCACATCACCTCATATCACATCACCTCACATCACATCACATCATCTCACCTCACATCACATCACCTCACATCACATCACCTCACATCACATCACCTCACCTCACATCACATCACCTCACCTCACATCACATCACCTCACCTCACCTCACATCACCTCACATCACATCACATCACCTCACATCACATCACCTCACCTCACATCACCTCACTTCACATCACCTCACATCACATCACCTCACATCACCTCACATCACCTCACATCACCTCAAATCACATCACCTCACGTCACATCACATCACCTCACGTCACATCACATCACCTCACCTCACCTCACGTCACATCACCTCACGTCACATCACCTCACGTCACATCACATCACCTCACATCTCATCACCTCACATCACATCACATCACCTCACCTCACATCACATCACATCACCTCACATCACATCACCTCACATCACATCACCTCACATCACATCACCTCACATCACATCACCTCAAATCACATCACCTCACATCACATCACCTCACCTCACATCACATCACCTCACCTCACCTCACATCACCTCACATCACCTCACATCACATCACATCACCTCACATCACATCACCTCACATCACATCACCTCACATCACATCACCTCACATCACATCACCTCAAATCACATCACCTCACATCACATCACATCACCTCACCTCACATCACATCACATCACCTCACATCACATCACCTCACATCACATCACCTCACATCACATCACCTCACATCACATCACCTCACATCACATCACCTCACCTCACATCACATCACCTCACCTCACATCACATCACCTCACCTCACATCACATCACCTCACCTCACCTCACATCACATCACCTTACCTCACATCACATCACATCACCTCACATCACATCACCTCACATCACATCACCTCACATCACATCACATCACCTCACCTCACATCACATCACCTCACCTCACATCACATCACCTCACCTCACCTCACATCACCTCACATCACATCACATCACCTCACATCACATCACCTCACCTCACATCACCTCACTTCACATCACCTCACATCACATCACCTCACATCACCTCACATCACCTCACATCACCTCAAATCACATCACCTCACGTCACATCACATCACCTCACGTCACATCACATCACCTCACCTCACCTCACGTCACATCACCTCACGTCAAATCACCTCACGTCACATCGCATCACCTCACATCTCATCACCTCACATCACATCACATCACCTCACCTCACATCACATCACATCACCTCACATCACATCACCTCACATCACATCACCTCACATCACATCACCTCACATCACATCACCTCACCTCACATCACATCACCTCACCTCACATCACATCACCTCACCTCACCTCACATCACCTCACATCACATCACATCACCTCACATCACATCACCTCACATCACATCACCTCACTTCACATCACCTCACATCACATCACCTCACATAACCTCACATCACCTCACATCACCTCAAATCACATCACCTCACGTCACATCACATCACCTCACGTCACATCACATCACCTCACCTCACCTCACGTAACATCACCTCACGTCACATTACCTCACGTCACATCACCTCACGTCACATCACATCACCTCACATCACATCACCTCACATCACATCACATCACCTCACCTCACATCACATCACATCACCTCACATCACATCACCTCACATCTCATCACCTCACATCACATCACCTCACATCACATCACCTCACATCACATCACCTCACATCACATCACCTCACCTCATATCACATCACCTCACCTCACCTCACATCACCTCACATCACATCACATCACCTCACATCACATCACCTCACATCACATCACCTCACATAACATCACCTCACTTCACATCACCTCACATCACATCACCTCACATCACATCACCTCACATCAGATCACATCACATCACATCACATCACATCACATCACCTCACATCACATCACCTCACATCACATCACCTCACATCACATCACATTCATCACATCACATCACATCACATCACATCACATCACATCACATCACATCACCTCACATCACCTCAAATCACATCACCTCACGTCACATCACATCACATCACCTCACGTCACATCACCTCACGTCACATCACATCACCTCACATCACATCACCTCACATCACATCACATCACATCACCTCACCTCACATCACATCACCTCACATCACATCACCTTACATCACATCACCTCACATCACATCACCTCACATCACATAACCTCACATCACATCACATCACATCACATCACCTCACATCACCTCAAATCACATCACCTCCCGTCACATCACATCACCTCACGTCACATCACATCACCTCACATCACATCACCTCACATCACATCACCTCACATCACATCACCTCACATCACATCACCTCACATCACATCACCTCACATCACATCACCTCACATCACATCACCTCACATCACATCACAGCACATCACATCACATCACATCACATCACATCACATCACATCACATCACATCACATCACATCACATCACATCACCTCACATCACCTTAAATCACATCACCTCCCATCACATCACATCACCTCACGTCACATCATCTCACCTCACATCACATCACCTCGCGTCACATCACATCACCTCACATCACATCACATCACCTCACATCACATCACATCACCTCACATCACATCATCTCACATCACATCACCTCACATCACATCACATCACATCACATCACATCACATCACCTCACATCACCTCACATCACCTCTCATCACATCACCTCACTTCACATCACCTCACATCACATCACCTCTCATCACCTCACCTCACATCACCTCACATCACCTCACATCACCTCACATCACCTCACATCACATCACCTCACATCACATCACCTCACATCACATCACATCACATCACATCACATCACATCACATCACATCACATCACATCACATCACATCACATCACCTCAAATCACATCACCTCCCGTCACATCACATCACCTCACGTCACATCACCTCACCTCACAGCACATCACATCACCTCACCTCACCTCACATCACCTCACATGACATCACATCACCTCACATCACCTCACATCACCTCACATCACCTCAAATCACATCACCTCACATCACATCACATCACCTCACATCACATCACCTCACGTCACATCACCTCTTGCACATCACATCACCTCATATCACATCACATCACATCATATCACATCATCTCACCTCACATCACATCACCTCACATCACATCACCTCACATCACATCACCTCACATCACATCACCTTACCTCACATCACATCACATCACCTCACATCACATCACCTCACATCACATCACCTCACATCACATCACCTCACCTCACATCACATCACCTCACCTCACATCACATCACCTCACCTCACCTCACATCACCTCACATCACATCACACCTCACATCACATCACCTCACATCACATCACCTCACCTCACATCACATCACCTCACATCACATCACCTCACATCACATCACCTCACATCACATCACCTCACCTCACATCACATCACCTCACCTCACATCACATCACCTCACCTCACCTCACATCACCTCACATCACATCACATCACCTCACATCACATCACCTCACCTCACATCACCTCACTTCACATCACCTCACATCACATCACCTCACATCACCTCACATCACCTCACATCACCTCACATCACCTCACATCACCTCACCTCACATCACATCACCTCACATCACATCACCTCACATCACATCACCTCACATCACATCACCTCACCTCACATCACATCACCTCACCTCACATCACATCACCTCACCTCACCTCACATCACCTCACATCACATCACATCACCTCACATCACATCACCTCACATCACATCACCTCACTTCACATCACCTCACATCACATCACCTCACATCACCTCACATAAACTCACATCACCTCAAATCACCTCAAATCACATTACCTCACGTCACATCACATCACCTCACGTCACATCACCTCACGTCACATCACATCACCTCACGTCACATCCCATCACCTCACCTCACCTCACGTCACATCACCTCACGTCACATCACCTCACGTCACATCACATCACCTCACATCACATCACCTCACATCACATCACATCACCTCACCTCACATCACATAACATCACCTCACATCACATCACCTCACATCACATCACCTCACATCACATCACCTCACATCACATCACCTCACATCACATCACCTCACATCACATCACCTCACCTCACATTACATCACCTCACCTCACCTCACATCACCTCACATCACATCACATCACCTCACATCACATCACGTCACATCACATCACCTCACATCACATCACCTCACTTCACATCACCTCACATCACATGTTATGTGATGCTATCATATGCATTCACGTCTGTCTGCCTCCCATCACATGTTCGTGCGTTGCATGCGTGGTGTGAGCGTGTGCAAGAAAATTTGTGTTTGATGTGGTTTGGTTTTTCTGAGTGTGTGTGAATGTTATTTGGCTTGAGCAGATATCTGAAGTGACTCCTCTGCTCAAGATCTTTGCGACGAACCAAGTATCGCTTCAATCGGAGCACGAACAAGAAAGTTACGAACGTTGGAAGTTCGTATGCTTTTGATATTTGGTTGTGGTGACTATGGGAAGTTGTGGGGTTGACTCCATAAGGGGTATAGACTTTTGGGGGTTGGGAAATTCGTCAACATCACTGTAGATGCTGCCAAGTGGTTGGGAGGAGCCAAACCAGGTTGGCAAGTGTGGCCAAGTTGGGTAAGGTGGATGGCATGGGTTGGGAAAGTGACAAAAGTAAAAGTGGGAGGGGATTTGATGTGCTTATGGGGTTTCCCTGGTTGGGGACTCCTTGGGGACCTCCCCTCTCGTCCTCCCCTTCCCTCCTACCTGGTTTCTAGCTACTCAAACTTTCTTGTGTGAATCTTGTGAGACTCTTGTGATTGAGTTAAGATACTATGGCAGCATACCCCCCTGTGCGCCGAAATTGATAAATCGAGTTATACTTCACCTCTTGATACGATTCAACTTGGGAATTGTAGCTACGCTCTAGAGATACAACATATCCAAAATTGGTGAAGTTTTAACGGTGCGTTTTTCGTCGACGGCGTTTCTTGTGAGCGCGACGTTTCTGTCCAGAATTCTAAGCCAACGATTTTGAGAAATTTAGGCACCTAATCTTCGTAGACTCCGTCCTTAGTCTCTAACAAGTGGTATCAGAGCTGATTAAGGACTTTGTGGAGAGTCTACTTAAGTGTGAAGACCCTCCTAGACCCACCATGGCCTGTGGGCGTGCCTAAGTGGAGTTCTGGAGGTTGCATGTGACTTCCGCTAAGGGGAAACTCTGCCGAAATTTCGTTGGCGCCGACACTTGTGAAAATATTGTGGGACTTCGGTGTGGACAGCAAAGGGGGGAGCTGAAACCTGTGATTGGGAGCAGAGGAAATGAGTCAAGGGAGTGGAGAAGCAGCTGAGAAGAGGAGTGAGCCGCCATCATCCAAGATTGAGGCGTTGGATGGCTCCAACTACGAGGAATGGAGCGGGCGAATGAGGAGCGTCTTCAAGCGCTACAAGCTTCTGAAACTTGCGATGGGAGAAGAGAAGATGCCCGAGGAAGGAGATGCTCGAGATCGGTGGATTGAGCGGAGCGCGGTGTTGTTCGACCTCATCTTGCAATCGGTCAACAACGACATGTTCCAGCACATCAAGGACTTGGTTGAGTTGGACGACTCCGGTCCAAAGGCGTGGAAGCTACTACGCGACGTGATTCAGCCCAACACGCTGCCCATGGTGATCGTGCTCGAGAAGGAGCTGGCGGCCATCTCCATGCGATCGGGAGATGATGTGAAGCCGGTCCTTGACAAGATCAAGGACACATATGCGAGGATGGCAGCGGCGGGCAGCGAGGTGTCGCAGATGCAGCAATGCACCAAGATCATCTCGGTGCTCGACAACTCGTGGGATAACCTCATCCCCACCCTCAACGTTCAGCAGGACAAGTGGACGCCTGAGTGGCTACGGCAGCAGATTCTGCAGGAGGACTTCCGCAGGCGCCACACGGGAGGTGGTGCTGCCAACAAAACTGCTGAGGGGTATGGAGTTGCAGGAGGCAGCAGAGGAAGAGGGGGAGGGAGAGGCCGAGGCCGTGGGAGAGGCTTTGGCAGAGGGAGAGGCCGATGTGACTACAATGAGGGGCATGGGAGCTCTGGAGGCAGGGGGAGCACCCGAATGGAGGGTGCGTGCTGGTACTGCAAGAAGGCTGGACACCCATGGTTCAAGTGTTTCAGCCGGCCTAAAGGATGGACGCCTCCAGGCATGAAGCCGCCAAGTGGTGAACGTGCACGAGGTGGCGCTGTGCAAGGTACAGGTGCACAAGGTAAAGCCGACCCTGTGATGTTCCTCATGGTTGAGGATGTGAAAGGGAGTGAGGGTGATGTGGGCTCGGTTGGGAAGGTTGTGATGCACCCCCTTACTCACTGGGTGATAGATTCAGGTTGCACAAGTCACATGACCCCACGGGCAGATTTGCTTGATGAGGTAAAGTCCCCTGGAAAGATTAAGTTTGTGGCTGCTGCTTCAGGTGCTTTGCTCCCTGTAATTGGTGTTGGGAATGCCAAGGTGATGGGAGCCAACGGGGAGCTTGTGGGGCTTGGGAATGTACTGCTGGTTGAAGGTTTGTCCGCTAACCTCCTCTCTGTGCGCCGACTGCAGAAAAGCAAGGCCAAAGTTACGTTCGGCCCAACCAGCTGCCGTGCAAAGCTTGGGAAGTTGCTGCTTTGGGATTTGGAGGAGAAGAGCAGCTGCATCAAGGACCTATGGCAGCTGCCCATCACCCCTTGGAACAGGAAACCTCCAGCAACGGCAGCGGCAGCAGCAACGGCAAAGGCAACTACGGGAGGAGAGGAGACTGCACCAACTGATGGGGCCCTGGATGCAGTCAAGAAGGTGCAGCAACCACAGCAGTCACATAGTGAGGTGCTTGCTGGTGTGGATGCGACAGCTGCATGGGCAAAGGCTTCATCTGGGAGTGGTGAAGCCGATTGGGAGACATGGCACGAAAGGATGTGTCATGTGAACTTTCCAATGCTGCAGAAGTTGGTGAATGATGGGAGCTTGAAGGGGCTAGAGGTGAAAGGGGCAGCAAAGGAGATTGGGAGCTGCCCTACATGCCTTGAGACCAAATTCACGAAATTTCCCTTCAGCAGCAGGGCGGGACCAGCCAAGGCTCCACTTGCACTTGTGCACATGGATGTGGTGGGCCCTACAAGGGCCCTTTCTCTCTCGGGCAGCCGCTACTTCTTGACGATTGTGGACGATCACACGCGTGCGGTGTGGGTGTACCCTCTCAAGACCAAGGGGGAGGTGGCAGCGGCTGTTATCAAGGAGTGGATGCCGAGAGCTCAAAGGGAGAGCGGACACAAGGTGAAGGTGATCCGCACTGACAACGGGGGAGAATTCATTGGCGCTGATTTTGAGGCGGTGCTGAAGAAGAAGGGGATCCAGCATCAGCTCACGGTGCCCTATAACCCACAGCAGAACGGCGTGGCTGAGCAGTTCAACCGGACCCTGCAGGAAGGTGCTCGCACTCTCCTTGGGCGTGCAGGGTTGCCGGATCCGTTTTGGGTGACTGCACTGCGGCAGGTCGCTCTTGTGAAGAACCGGGTGTTGGCGACTGTGGGGGACAAGCAGTGGGTCCCCTACACCAAGTGGTATGGGAGTGCGCCAGCAGTCAACATGCTGAGAGCCTACGGGTGCATGGTGGTGTTTCATGTGCCGAAGGAGAAGAGGGGAAAACTGGAGGCTTCTGGGAGATGGGGTGTGCACTTGGGGCTTGCTAAGGATCACAAGGGCTGGTTGATATGGGACTTAACCAGCCAGCAGCTGACTGTGTCGAGGAATGTGAAGTTCCTCGAGTCCTTATACTACAAGGAGTGGAAGCAGCAGCATCAGAAGCTTCCTACTACACCGCTGATCATTGAGGCTGATGAGGTGCAGCGGCCTTCGAGGCAAATGCAGGTCACTGTCTCAGAGGATGAGATCTCTGGGGTGACTGAGGATGGGGGAGAACCTGAGGTGGAGGAGCATCAGCAGCAGCAGCAGGAGCAGCAGCCGCAGCAGCAACAGCAGCAGCAGCAGCAAGATGCTCCACCACGTGACCAACGTCCGCCTGAGCGTCCTAGGAGGGATGTGCGCCCTCCTAATAGGCTGACCTATGCGAGCCGAGGCACACCAAGTGTGGTACCTGCTGGGAGTGTGACTGAGCAGTGCAATGAGGATGAGATAGCCTACTGCTATGGGGCTGGATTGAGAGGTTTTGGAGCATAGTGATGTGAGAGAGAGATGTTGCAGAGGGGTGCTGCAGATCTGAGCAAAGAGGAGATGTTGGAAGGAGATGATAGTCCATTATGATGAGGGTTGGAGGAACATTGGAAGGGCATGAAGCTTGCTGGGATGAGTGTGCATTGAGGGTGCATGATTGAGCTATGGCATGTGGGATGATGGTAGGCAGCCAGAGGGGGAGTTTGTTATGTGATGCTATCATATGCATTCACGTCTGTCTGCCTCCCATCACATGTTCGTGCGTTGCATGCGTGGTGTGAGCGTGTGCAAGAAAATTTGTGTTTGATGTGGTTTGGTTTTTCTGAGTGTGTGTGAATGTTATTTGGCTTGAGCAGATATCTGAAGTGACTCCTCTGCTCAAGATCTTTGCGACGAACCAAGTATCGCTTCAATCGGAGCACGAACAAGAAAGTTACGAACGTTGGAAGTTCGTATGCTTTTGATATTTGGTTGTGGTGACTATGGGAAGTTGTGGGGTTGACTCCATAAGGGGTATAGACTTTTGGGGGTTGGGAAATTCGTCAACATCACTGTAGATGCTGCCAAGTGGTTGGGAGGAGCCAAACCAGGTTGGCAAGTGTGGCCAAGTTGGGTAAGGTGGATGGCATGGGTTGGGAAAGTGACAAAAGTAAAAGTGGGAGGGGATTTGATGTGCTTATGGGGTTTCCCTGGTTGGGGACTCCTTGGGGACCTCCCCTCTCGTCCTCCCCTTCCCTCCTACCTGGTTTCTAGCTACTCAAACTTTCTTGTGTGAATCTTGTGAGACTCTTGTGATTGAGTTAAGATACTATGGCAGCATACCCCCCTGTGCGCCGAAATTGATAAATCGAGTTATACTTCACCTCTTGATACGATTCAACTTGGGAATTGTAGCTACGCTCTAGAGATACAACATATCCAAAATTGGTGAAGTTTTAACGGTGCGTTTTTCGTCGACGGCGTTTCTTGTGAGCGCGACGTTTCTGTCCAGAATTCTAAGCCAACGATTTTGAGAAATTTAGGCACCTAATCTTCGTAGACTCCGTCCTTAGTCTCTAACATCACATCACCTCACATCACATCACCTCACATCACATCACATCACATCACATCACATCACATCACATCACATCACATCACATCACATCACATCACATCACATCACCTCACATCACATCACCTCACATGATATCACCTCACATCACATCACATCACATCACATCACATCACATCACATCACATCACATCACATCACATCACCTCACATCACCTCACATCACCTTAAATCACATCACCTCCCGTCACATCACATCACCTCACATCACCTCACATCACCTCACATCACCTCACCTCACATCACCTCACATCACATCACCTCACATCACCTCACATCACCTCACATCACATCACCTCACATCACATCACCTCACATCACATCACCTCACTTCACATCACCTCACATCACATCACCTCACATCACCTCACATCACATCACCTCACATCACCTCACATCACCTCACATCACATCACCTCACATCACATCACCTCACATCACCTCACCTCACTTCACATCACCTCACATCACATCACCTCACATCGCCTCACATCACATCACCTCACATCTCCTCACATCACCTCACATCACATCACCTCACATCACATCACCTCACATCACATCACCTCACATCACATCACCTCACATCACATCATCTCACATCACATCACCTCACCTCACATCACATCACCTCACATCACATCACCTCACATCACATCACCTCACATCACATCACAGCACATCACATCACATCACATCACATCACATCACATCACATCACATCACCTCGCGTCACATCACCTCACATCACATCACATCACATCACCTCACATCACATCACCTCACATCACATCACCTCACATCACATCACCTCACATCACATCACATCACATCACATCACATCACATCACATCACATCACATCACCTCACATCACCTCACATCACCTCACATCACATCACCTCACATCACATCACCTCACATCACATCACATCACATCACATCACATCACATCACCTCACATCACATCACCTCACTTCACATCACCTCACATCACATCACCTCACATCACCTCACATCACATCACCTCACATCACCTCACATCACCTCACATCACATCACCTCACATCACATCACCTCACATCACATCACATCACATCACATCACATCACATCACATCACATTACCTCACATCACCTCAAATCACATCACCTCCCGTCATATCACATCACCTCACGTCACATCACCTCACGTCACATCACATCACCTCACATCACATCACCTCACATCACATCACCTCACATCACATCATCTCACATCACATCACCTCACCTCACATCACATCACCTCACATCACATCACCTCACATCACATCACATCACAGCACATCACATCACATCACATCACATCACATCACCTCACATCACCTTAAATCACATCACCTCCCGTCACATCACATCACCTCACGTCACATCATCTCACCTCACATCACATCACCTCGCGTCACATCACATCACCTCAAATCACATCACATCACCTCACATCACATCACCTCACATCACATCACCTCACATCACATCACCTCACATCACATCACATCACATCACATCACATCACATCACATCACATCACATCACATCACCTCACATCACCTCACATCACCTCACATCACATCATCTCACATCACATCACCTCACATCACATCACATCACATCACATCACATCACATCACATCACATCACATCACATCACATCACCTCACATCACCTCAAATCACATCACCTCACGTCACCACACATCACCTCACGTCACATCACCTCACGTCACATCACCTCACGTCACATCACCTCACGCCCTCACCTTAACCTTAGCAGCAGCCCCGTCGTCCTCCCCTGCTCTCTCCGACTCCCCTCCACGCTGCAGCCCCACCAGCACCGCCGCCACCCCCACCACCGCCACTGCGCCGCCCACAATGGCTGCCATGCCGCCCATGTCGCCCCCCGCTGCCGCCCGCACAGTGCGGGGTTGCCTGGGGCGCGCGACTGCAAGGGGGAGCACTGCGGGGCGGGCTGCTGGGAGCCATGCGCCTGGCAAGCAAGGGGCGCGCGAGTGTGGGTGTGGCGGGGGGGGCAGCTGCGTGGCGGCGCAGCAGCAGCGCGCGCAGGGGGAGGCGGACGCGCGTGGTGCTGTGAGGAGGGGAAGGGAGGGCAGGGCAGGGAAGGAGGGGAACGGGGGTGGGTTGTTGCGGTGAGGGGGGGGAAAGGCGCAAGGAAGAAGATTGAGCGCAGGTTGAATGGCAGGGAGGAGCGGGCACGCGGGGAGATGGCACGCGCAGTGAGGGCTGTGTGCGGGTGCCGGCTGAGGTCGCCCGGTGATGAGGGGCGGCACAGAGGGACGAGCAGAGGGGCGAGCGAGTGAGGGGATGCGCGAAAGGGGAAGGGCGTTGGGGGAAGGGGGAGGGAGGAGATGCGCGAAAGGCGCGAGGCGAGGGGCGAGGGCGAGGGGCGAAGGGCAAGGGGCGAGGAGGGGAGCAACCGGCGAAGGGGGGTGAGGGCGGCGCGACGGGTGGAGGCGACGGCGGGGAAGGATGGGGTGCGCTGGTGTGCCGCGCGCGGATCAGCGGTGACACATGGGGCATGGCGGGTGGCGCATGACGGGTAGCGCATGCACTACGCGTGCGCACTGAGGGCGGGCGCGGGGAGGAGCGGGAGGAGCGGGAGGAGCGGGAGGAGCGGGAGGGGCGGGATGGGCGGGTGGGGGTGGATGGTAGACGCAGTGAGAGAGCGGGTGGTGTGGTGAGGGCAGTGGGTGGTGAGGTGAGGGCAGTGGGTGGTGAGGTGAGGGCGGTGGGTCAGCACAGGCGCGATGTGCGGCGGTGAGGGCGCGGTACTGACGCAATGTGTGGGCAGACGACGACGAGAGCGGCGGCGAAGCGACGAGGGCGAGCGATGGTGCCATGGTGGGATGCACGGCGACAGTCGCGGAATCGAGTCTGATGGCAATCTAGCACTGTTGTGCCGGAGGGCTGATGAGGAGTATAGTTATGAACGAATTTACAGCATTATGAGTTATTGTAAAGATTTTTTGGGCAATCCTTACCGCGTACGTCAACACCGTGTAGAGCAGGGCTCGTGCTAGGAATTGGGGCACCCTGAGGCCTCAGGGCAGGCCCTCAGATATCAGGCTTTTTACCCTGATTTGACTGATTTTCAGCCTCTTTTCCATTTTGTAACCCTGAAATTTCAGCCTTTTTTTATGGAAGGGGACTGATTTTTCAGCCTTTTATCGAACGTGTACACTGAATGCAGACTCCAAAATTTTGTAACAAAAACAACACAGTCGTGAGATGGCATGAATTGTCCCAGTTGGTTTCGTAATTTTCTGCCGAAGGGAAAGGTCTACGGGTCGATGCCCTGCAACATCACATATACACATATAGTATATATATGAGATCAGGCTTTTTTTTCTAGGAACCCTGAAATTTCAGGCTTTTTTTTTTTAGAACACTGACAATCAGCCTTTTTTTTCACAGGGACCCTGATGCATCAGGGTCTCTAAAAGTGAATCTGAGGGCCTGCCTCAAAGCACTTTTATAAGTTCTTTAAAAATGCCCTGATTTGTCAGGGAAAATTTTCAAAGCCTTCCTGTATGTTCAGGGCTTTTACTGACGTTAATCATGACCTGTCAGGGCAAAAAAAACATGTGTTCAGGGTTCAGATTTTAGCACAGACCAGACCAGACTCTGCTGAGGAGTGCAGAGCAGCATGGCACATGACGAGATGGGAGTGTTCCTGTCAGAATGTTATGTTTGTCTAGCCTGCAGTGGGGTACTCAATAGTGAGTACAGCCCAATTTAGGGTTTGCTATATGTACTCAACTGCTTGCTAGTGAAACCCCTCTTCTCTGTTTCATTCATTCGTTCCAGATTCTAACATGGAATCAGGGCAGGTCGACCCTCCAGTGTCGATCCTGTGCATGGGCCCACCCAATGCTTCCGCTGCTGTCCTGCCTCTAGCGCGCCTCGGGCGTGCACTGTTTTCCTGCCTGCCGCGCGCTCATGGCGCGCGGCAATTTTTCTTCCCGCCGCGCGCTCGGGGCGCGCGGCGGTTTTCTGCCCGTCGCGCCAACCGGGGGCAGCGCGGCGCCCTGTTCTGCCCGTCGTGCGCCCCGTGGCGCGCGACGGTGCCCTGCCCGTCGCGCGCCCCGGGGCGTGCGGCGGTTTCGTCGCCCGTCGCGGCGCCTCGGGGGGCTCGGGCGCGGCCCTCCCGTCGCCCGTCGTGACGACATCGGGGGCCCGCGTGGCCCCCCCTTCCATCGCCCGACGTGGCGCCCTCGGGGGCCCGCGCGCGGCCCCCTCCCGTCGCCCTTCGAGGTGCCCTCGGGGGCCAGCGTGCGGCCCCCTCCTGACACCCGTCGTGGCGCCCGAGGGGGCCAGTGCGCGGCCCCCTCCTGACGCCCGTCGTGGCGCCCTAGGGGGCCCGCGCTGTCAGAATATTATGTTTCTCTAGTCTGCAGTGGGGTACTCTATATTGAGTACAGCCCTTTTAGGGTTTGCTATATGTATCCCAATGTTTGCTAGTGAACTCCTTCCTCTTCTCTCATTCATTCCTATTTCTTCACATGGTATAGAGCTGGTTCCCTCCTGGGACTGATCCTTCCTCGGGCCCACCACTTCGCTAAAACTTTTTTTTTCTGCCCTGCTGCCCGAAGCGCCCTTAGCGGCCCCTTCGCGGCCCCTTAACGGCTCCTTCGTGGCCCCTTCTTGGCCCCTTCGTGGCCCCTTCGCGACCCCGTCGCGGCCCTGTCGCGGCCCCGTCACGGCCTCGCCTCGGCCCTGCCCCGTCGCCCTTCGCGACCCCGTTGCCCGGCCCTGCCCCGTCGCCCTGTCGCGGCCCCCCGTCGTGGCCCCACGTCGCGGCCCCCCTGTCGCGGCCCCCCGTCGCAGCCCTCCGTCGCGGCCCCCCGTCGCGGCCCCACGTCGCGGCCCCCCGTCGCGGCCCCCCCTCGCGGCCCCCGTCGCAACCACTGCCCCGTCGCCCTGTCGCGGCCCCCCGTCGCGGCCCCCCGTCGCGGCCCCTCGTCGCGGCCCCCCGTCGCGGCCCCACGTCGCGGCCCCCCGTCGCGGCCCCCCCTCGCGGCCCCCGTCGCGGCCACTGCCCCGTCACCCTGTCGCGGCCCCCCCGTCGCGGCCCCCCGTCGCGGCCCCTCGTCGCGGCCCCCCGTCGCGGCCCCCCGTCGCGGCCCCCCGTCGCGGCCCCCCGTCGCGGCCCCCCGTCGCGGCCCCCCGTCGCGGCCCCCGTCGCGGCCCCTGCCCCGGCCATGCCCCTGCCCTGCCGCGGCCCTGCACGGACCCTGCCCCGGCCTTGCCCCGGCCCTGCCCCGGCCCTGCCCTGGCCCTACCCCGGCCATGCATTGTCCCCTGTCGCGGCGCACCCGGGGCCCGCGCCTCGCCCCCCCCGCCCCTCTTTTCCCGTCGCCCGTCGCGGCGCCCTGGGGGGCCGCGCGCGGCCCCCCTCAGGTCGCCTCGACAGACGACGGGAGGGGCGATCTGGGGGGGGGGGGCGCGTGTCGCCCCTTCTGCCGCCTGCTCTGGCGCCCTGTGGGGCAGCGCCTCGGCCCCTCCTGTCTTCGTTGCGGCCCTCCTCCCCCCCCCCCCCGTAACCTCCCTACCCGCCATCCTGCCCTGCCCTGTGTTAGGGCTTTGGGGTGGCGAGTAGGGGGTGGCGGGTGTGTGGCATCCCCTGCTCCTCCTCCTACTCCGTCTCCCACTGCTGCAGCTGCCGCTGAGGGGGGTGGGTGTGTGGGAGCCGACGGAGTGGTGCTAGGGGGTGGCGTGTGAGCAGAGTTAGAGGTGCAGCAGGGGGTGTGTGAAAGGGGGGTGAGACAGTTAGAGGGAGGATGGGCGGAGGCAGCCGTTGTGTCGCCAGCAGCGCCAGTAGTCCGGAGGCTACAATCTCCGGTAGCCCAGTCGTAGCCAGCTGCGCCAGTCGCCTGTGGGTCCGTTGCTCCTGCCGCTCGTTTTAGCCACGGAGCCAGTTACTCCAGTAGTCTGGGGCGCTGTTCCGGTAGCCACTGTGCCAGTGTGACTCCTGTTGCCCGTGTGTCTGCAGCTTCAGCCGTCGCCTCCTATCTCCTCTCCTCTTACAGTCCCGCCTCCTCCTCACTTGCCCGGTGTGATAGCCTCTAGCTTTGCTTATATTTGTGACCTTTAAACTGTTGCTTGTGCTCAGAATGTGTGGTGACATTGTGATCCACCCTGAGCTTATTTTGCTTTGCTTCTTGTGCTGATTACACCCCACTTTGACTATGGGGGTGTGTCAGAATATTATGTTTCTCTAGTTTGCAGTGGGGTACTCTATAGTGAGTACAGCCCTTTTAGGGTTTGCTATATGTATCCCAATGTTTGCTAGTGAACTCCTTCCTCTTCTCTCATTCATTCCTGTTTCTTGACACGCGCGGCCCCCACCCCAGACGCCCGTCGTGGCGCCCTAGGGGGCCCGCGCGGCTCCCACCCCGGTCGCCCCTTGTGGCGCCCTCTGCAGCCCGCGCTGCCCCTTCTGCAGCCCGCGTGCCACCCCTGCAACCCGCGAGCCACACCTCGCCGCCTCCTGTTCTCGTGCACCTTTGGGGTGGCGGGTCTGGGGGTGGCGGGTATGTGTACTATCCCCTCCTCCTCCTCCTCCGTCTCCTACTGCTGCAGCTACCGCTGAGGGGGGTGGGTGTGTAGGAGACGAAGGAGTGGTACTAGGGGGGTGTGTCGTGGGAGTGAAACTAGGGGTGTAGCAGAGGTTGTGTGAAAGGGGGGTGGGACAGTTTGGGGATGTTGGGCGGAGGCAGTCGTCTTGTCGCCCGCAGCACCTGTAGTCCGGGGCCTTTGCTGCTGGTAGCTCAGAGAGCCTGCTGTGCCTGTCGCCCGTGGGTTCGTTGCTCCTGCCGCTCAGAGTTAGCCGCCGAGCCAGTTACTCCTGTAGTCCGGGGCCTTTGCTCCGGTAGCCACTGTGCGCGCCGCTCCTGTTGCCCGTGTGTCTGCAGCTTCAGTCGTCGCCTCCTATCTCCTCTCCTATCAGTCCAGCCTCCTCCTCACTTGCCCTCTGTGATAGCCTCTAGCTTTACTTATTACTGTGAACTATAATCTGCTGCTTTTTGTACTTGTGCTCAGAATGTGTGGTGACGTTGTGATCCACCCTTAGCTTGTTTTGCTTTGCTTGTTGTGCTGATTATACCCCACTTTGGCTATGGGGGTGTGTCAGAATGTTATGTTTGTCTAGCCTGCAGTGGGGTGCTCAATAGTGAGTACAGCCCAATTTAGGGTTTGCTATATGTACTCAACTGCTTGCTAGTGAAACCCCTCTTCTCTGTTTCATTCATTCGTTCCAGATTCTAACAGTTCCCTGTTTCCCCCATCTGATGCGTTTGGTTGGTGCATTGCGCAGGGTCGGAAGTGCAAGGGGGTCGAGAAGGCGGAAAGCAATCCGCAGGGGAAAATTTTCCGGGGAACAAATTCCCGGGAAACGGTAAACCCCCCACCCAACCCCCTGTCAGAATGTTATGTTTGTCTAGCCTGCAGTGGGGTACTCAATAGTGAGTACAGCCCAATTTAGGGTTTGCTATATGTACCCAACTGCTTGCTAGTGAAACTCCCTCTTTTCTGTTTCTAACTTTCTACTACTATCTTCACACCCCCCCCCCCCCTCAAAAAACAAAAACGCGTCAGGGCAAGCATCGGCATTCATCCTAACGCTACAGGGAAGAACACAACAGCCATCCTGATTTTCCAAGGCATTTCATATAATAACATCCTGAGAGCTCAGGGTTAAAAGTGGCACTATTCTGAAATTACAGGGCAAATTCAAATATGCATCATGAATTCATGGTAATCAGGATGTTTTGCCCTGATATCGTGGGGCCTGGTGTAGAGCAGCAGCCGTTGTTCGCCCGTTACTGCTAACGGGGCTTCGCCAACCTTCGCGCGCACTATTCACCAAATGTGCACTACTGGCCCGGCCGTGTCGGTCTACGCTTCGGGACTAGCCCAAACCTCGATGCCAGCGTCTCACTAGCTAGCTCGCACATGTTGGAAACAAGTAACTTAACGTATCTGAAGTATCATGTCAAACTTATATATAGCTTACATTTGTGTAGGCTGTAGTGGGGTAGCCCATAAGAGGTACAACCCAATTAGGGTTAGTACTTGTACCCAACTCTTTGCTAGTTCATTCATTTTCGTTCGTTCTTTCTGACATGGTTTCAGAGCAGGTCCCTTCTAAGACCGTTTTTTGGGCCGTAGGCCCCGGCCCGTCGCCCCTAGCCCAGCCCCTTGGCCCCGTCGCCCCTAGACTCGGCCCCTTGGCCCCGTCGCCCCTAGCCGCGGCCCCTCAGCCCCGTCGCCCCTAGCTTTCGGCCCCTCGGCCCCCATCGGCCCGTCGCCCCTAGCCACGACCCGTCCCCCCGTTGCCCCTAGTCGCGGCCCCTCGGCTCCTCACGACCAGCGCCCCTAGCCGCAGCCCCTCAGCCCCGTCGACCCTAGTCGCGACCCCTTGGCCCCCGTCACCCCGTCGCCCCTAGTCGCGACCCCTCGCCCCGTCGCCCCTAGTCGCGGCCCCATCGCCCCGTGGCCCCACGCGACCAGCGCCCCTAACCGCGGCCCCTCGGCCCCATCGCCCCTAACCGCGGCCCCTCGGCCCCTCGTCGCCCAGTCGCCCCTAGCCGCGACCTCTTGTCCCGGCGCCCCTAGTAGCGGCCCCGTCGCCCCTAGCTTCGGCCCCGTGGCCCCTCCCGACACGACGCCCCTAGCCGCGACCTGTCGCCCCGTCGCCCCTAGTCGCGGCCCCTCGGCCCCTCGGCCCCCGTCGACCTGTCGCCCCTAGATGTGGCCCCTCGGCCCCGTCGCCCCGTCGCCCCTAGCTGTGGCCCCTCGGCCCCGTCGCCTCTAGCCGTGGCCCCTCGCGACCTGTCTCGGCCCCTAGGCCCCCTGGCCCCTAGGTTACTCGGCCCCTCGGCCCCTTCGACCTCGGCACCTCGGCCCCTTGGCCCCTAGGCCCCCAGGCCCCTCGACCCCTCGGCCCCCCCCACTTCGTGTTTGGCCCCTCGGCCCCTAGGCCCCTTGGCCCCTCGGCCCCACGCACCTCGGCTCCTTGGCCCCTCGGCCCCTTGGCCCCCCCTCGCTTCGTGTTTGGCCCCTCGGCCCCGCCCCTCGGCCCCTCCGCTCCTAGGCCCCCACGTGTTTGGCCCCTCGGCCCCTAGGCCCCAGGCCTCTCTGCCCCTGCTGCTACTGCTACTGCTGCTGCTGCTACTGCTGCTCCTACTGCTACTGCTGCTCCTGCGTACTGCTCCACTATGGCCTCGCTTCGAGCTCTCGCGTTCGATCATGAGGGTAGTCCGGTTCAGTTTGACACGTGGCTCGACGACCTGCAGCTGTACCTACTGAGCAATTCTAAGGACAGTGTCTCGCTGTTTGACCTAGCGTCAGGCGCCGCTACTGCCCCTCCCGCCACAGCTGACAGTGCGACTTGCTCACAGTGGCTTACTCGCGACGCTGCTGCCCGCTTAGCCATTCGCAACCACCTTCCGTTAGCCAAATGCGCTCATTTCGGACAGCACAGGACAGCACAGGCATTGTACGATGCTGTAGTCGCTCGCTACTCCTCCCCTGCCACTGCGGCTCTAGGCCGCCTGCTTCTGCCCTACCTGTTCCCCGAGCTGTCCGCCTTTGCCACAGTCGAGGACCTGGTTTCCCACCTTCGCGCTAGCGATGCTCACTACCGCGCTGCCGCCCTCGCTGAGTTCCTTGATAAGAACCAGCCCCCGATGTTCATCACCCTCTACTTCATAGTCACTCGCCTCCCTAACTCTCTTCGCTCTGTCAGGGACCACTTTCTCTCTCTTGACCCCACTTCCCTCACTGTTGACCTCCTCGAGCAGCATCTCCTCGCAGCTGAGACTAGTGCAGTTGCTGTATGTGCTGCTCGTGGCACTCCGCGCCCGCCCTTCTTTGAGGGGTGCTCCCCCTCCCCCCTTGCCCCCTCCTATGCCTCTGCTGCTGCTGCAGACGTCTCTGTTGCTGAGGACGTCGGGGCTGCTTCTGCTAGTGCGAAGCGCCGCAGCAGCAAGGGCAAGGGTGGCAAGGGTGGTGGGGGTGGCAGCGGTGGTGGTGGAGGTGGCAGCGGGAGTAGTGGTGGGGGCAGCAGTGGAGAAGGTGGCGGCGGTGGGACTGGTGGAGGGAGTGGGGGTTCTGGTGGCGGCGGTGGAGGCAGCAGTGGGAGTGGCCGCAGTGGCGGCGGTGGGACTGGTGGTGGTGGGACTGGCGCTCGGCGTGTTGGTTCTGGAGGTGGCCAGTGGCAGCTGCAGCAGCGTCGGAGCAAGACCCAGTCACCCCAGCAGCTCCGTGAGTGGTTGTTTCAGCGTGGGACGTCTGAGGGTAGTGATAGCTGCCCGTATGTCATTCGCACGGGTGACCGTGCTGGTCAGACATGCGGGAAGCTTCACACTCGGCAGCGTGTGTCCCGCCTTGACGACGCCTGATGTGCTGAGTTTGGTGACGATGTCGAGCGCCCTCGCTGGGCAGATTTGCTTAGGTCTAATGTTGCTATCTTCGACCTAGACTTTGATGTTATCCTGTCTGCTATGTATGCTTTGTCTGCTAGTGCTGAGGGTGACTGTTACCGGTGTGTGCCACCTGACCCAGGTATAGCGGCTGCTGCTCTAGGTGCTAGTGAGTCTGGTACTCTCCCTGGTACTGCGCCTGCTCAGGCCTTGCACACCTTCACGTTGGACTCAGGCGCCTCGCGCTGTTTCTTTCGTGACAGCACCACCCTCACTCCTCTCCCTGCACCTGTCCCAGTCAGACTGGCTGACCCCTCCAGGGGCTCGGTCGTGGCCCGTTCCTCCACTGTCCTCCCGTGTCCGGCGGTTCCGTCCGGCTCACTGTCAGGTCTTCACCTCCCCTCGTTCTCTACGAACTTGGTGAGTACCGCTGCCCTCCAGGATGCGATGGTCACTACCACCACTCATGGGGGTCAGCGTGTATCGATCTGCACGTGCACACGGACGGCGCGTCACCTAGCCACGTTCACTCGTCGGCCAGGGTCGAGTCTGTACACACTCGCTACCGAGCCTCCTCAGGTAGCTGTGTCTGCTCAGGTGTCTGCGTCAAGTCAGGTAGCCGCCTCTTGCTCGTGTCACCTCCTATCGCACCAGACTCTTCTGTGGCACCACCGCCTGGGTTACCCCTCCCTGCCACGCCTTCGTGGCATGCACTCTCGTCTTCTTGTCTCTGGTCTACCTAGGTCTCTGCCTCCCCTCCCGCCCTCGCCTGCCCCGCCCTGCCTTCCTTGCGTCGAGGGGCGGCAGCGTGCCGCTCCTCACTCCTCCTCGTTTCCCCCGACGATTGCTCCACTACAGACTCTCCACATGGACGTGTGGGGCCCAGCCCGCGTTAGTGGACAGGGCCGCGAGCGCTACTTTCTGGTACTAGTTGACGACTACACGCCGTACACTACGGTCTTCCTCTTGCGCTGCAAGGGTGAGGTCGTTGATGTCTTGATCCCTTGGATCCGCACCGTCCGTCTCCAACTCTGCGAGCGGTTCGGCCAGGACCTTCCTGTCCTGCGTCTGCACTCTGATAAAGGTGGCGAGTTCTCCTCCAATCTCTTGCGGGACTTTTGTCATGGGGAGGGCATTCTCCAGTCGTTCACGATTCCAGACTCCCCTCAGCAAAATGGGGTTGCTGAGCGCCGTATTGGCTTAGTCGTGGAGGTCGCTCGTACCTCCATGATCCATGCGGCTGCTCCCCATTTTCTATGGCCGTTTGCGGTCCGGTACGCTGCGCATCAGCTCAACCTCTGGCCCCATATCTCCTTACCGGAGACCTCGCCGACACTGCGTTGGACGGGGGAGGTTGGCGATGCGTCGGTGTTCCGGGTCTGGGGTTCTCGTATCTTTGTTCGCGATACGTCCGCGGACAAGCTCTCCGCCCGTGCTATCCCCTGCGTCTCCCTTGGCTTTGTCTCTGACGCGCCTGGCTGGCAATTTTACCACCCCACCTCGCACCGTGTCCTCCCTTCTCGGGGCGTCACGTTTGACGAGTCGGTTCCCTTTTACCGTCTCTTCCCCTACCGCTCTGCCCCTCCCCCACCCCCGCCGCTCTTCCATGCTCCCGGTCCCCCTCCGGTAGACCCCCTCCCGCCCCAGGGTCCTGCTCCCTCAGGTGTGTCTCAGGTAGACCCTCTTCCTGGTACTGCGCCTGTCCAGGTAGCTGTCAGCTCAGGTGCTGCTCGAGGTGCTGCATCTGGGGGTGCGGAGTCGGGGGGTGCGGAGTCTGAGGGTGCTGGGTCTGGGGGTGCTGAGCCTGGGGGTGAGGAGCCTGAGGGTGCTGAGCCTGAGGGTGTTGAGCCTGGGGGTGCTGAGTCGGAGGGTGCGGAGTCTGGGGGTGCTGAGCCTCGGGGTGCTGCTTCGTCTGGAGGTCCTGCTGGTGCTTCGCCGCAACTGTCTCTGCAGCAGCTGCGTGTGTGGCTTGTTCAGCGCGCACGCCTTCGGAGTGGAGCTACCGGAGCAGGAGGCGCTGGAGACGCTAGAGCTGGAGGTGCTGGAGTTACTGCTGGAGCTGGTGGAACTCGAGGTACTGCGGCTGCTGGTCCTGGAGGTGCTCGTACCAAGGGTGCTGGAGCTGCCGGGACTGGTGGTGTTGGGGGCGCTGGAGCTGGAGACCCTACGGAGCCTGGAGCTGCTGGAGCTGGAGGCTCTTGCGCTGGTGGCGCTGGCGCTGGAGGTGTTAGAGCTGGAGGAGCTGGAGTTGGAGGCACTGGAGCGGGAGGCGCTGGAGCTGCAGGAGCTCGAGCTGTTGACCCTGGAGCTAGAGGTGTTGGAGGCACCGTACGGCCGCGACCGTACTTCGTTCCCCTACTTCAGCAGGTTCTTGGTGTCCCGTCTTCTACTACCCTTACTCCTCCCCTCTTGTGTCCACCGCCTGACCAGTCGCAGCCGCAGTTACAGCCAGCCTCCCCACTGCCTGCTCCTTCTCCTTACATTGAGCAATCTGGCGGTCTTACAGAGCGTCGTGAGCCTGCGTCTCGTCCTGCCTCCCCTGTTCGCACTGCTCGTCTCGTTCCTCGTTCGCGTCCTCCTCCTGTCCCCGGCACGCACGCTATGGCACTCCGTCCTTCCTCTGTTCCACTGCGTGTTCCTCTGCCTGCTCCTCGTAAGTCCTCTCTTCCTGAGGTCCCTGACCCTGAGTCTGACCGCGCTCGTGCTGCCAGTCCCACTGTCGCTCGTCTCCTCACCACTCTTGCAACTGACCCTTCCTTTGAGTCTGCTGCTGCGTCTGCTCTCGTTGCTGAGCTGCTTGACTTTGCTGCTGCCTGTGTCTAGACTACGCCACTGCTTTCGTTGCTGAGTCTGCGTTTGCCGGTCCCCCGTCCGTCAGGGGTGAGTGTGCTCTTGGCACGGACGTCCTTGAGGACAGGCAGGAGGACTTTGAGTGTCTTGCAGCTGCTGTACCTCGTTTCGCTTCCATGCTGCTTGCCCCTGAGGGAGACCTGGATGCACCAGACATCCCGACCCCGCGCTCTTACGCAGAGGCGATTAAGGGTCCTTACTCCTCTCAGTGGCAGGCAGCCATGGATGCCGAGATGGCATCCTGGAAGTCCACAGGCACCTACGTCGACGAGGTTCCCCCACCTGGGGCGAACATAGTCGATGGCATGTGGATCTTCAGGGTGAAGCGGCCGCCGGGTTCTCCGCCTACCTTCAAGGCACGTTACGTTGCTCGAGGCTTCAGTCAGCGAAAGGGGGTTGACTACTTCCAGACCTTCTCCCCCACCCCGAAGATGACTACTCTTTGGGTGTTGCTGCACGTCGCTGCTCAGCGTGACTACGAGTTGCACTATCTGGACTTCAGCACAGCGTATCTGCAGGGCAGCCTGCACGAGGAGATCTGGCTGCGTCGCCCACCTGGCTTCACTGGGTCGTTTCCCGCAGGAACCCAATGGAGCCTCCGCCGGCCAGTCTACGGTCTCCGCCAGGCACCTCGCGAGTGGCATGATACGCTGAGGACTACACTTGCGGCTCTTGGGTTTGCTCCTTCTACTGCTGACCAGTCGCTCTTTCTCCGCACCGACACCTTGCTACCGCCGTTCTACGTCCTCGTGTACGTCGATGACCTCGTCTTTGTTACTGCTGACACTGAGGCACTGACCCTTGTGAAGTCGGAGCTGCAGAAGAGACACACCTGCACTGACCTGGGTGAATTGCGCAGCTATCTTGGCTTGCAGATCACCCGGGACAGAGCACGGCGCACCATCACACTGACTCAGTCACACATGGTGCACCAGGTCCTTCAGCGCTTCGGCTTCCAGTTCTCCTCGCCACAGCCCACTCCTCTGTCTACCAGCTACTCGCTCTCAGCTCCACCTTCGGACGAGTCCGTAGAGCTGAGTGGTCCGTACCCAGAGCTTGTGGGTTGCCTCATGTACCTGATGACGTGCACACGACCTGACCTCGCGTACCCTCTCAGCCTCTTGGCTCGCTACGTGGCTCCCGGTAGGCACCGAAAGGTGCACTGGGATGCTGCGAAGAGGGTACTGCGTTAATTGTGCAGTCCGTCGCGCATGGGGCTCATGCTTGGAGGGGGGGTCCAGTTGTCCTCACTGGTCACGCAGACGCTTCTTGGGTTGACAACTCATCTACGCAGCGGTCGTCACAGGGTTACACTTTCAGCCTCGGTTATGGCTCTGTTTCCTGGCGGTCTACCCGCTCGTCTTCGGTTCTCAGCTCCATTTGTGAGGCTGAGATCTACGCAGGAGCCATGGCTACATAGGAGCTACGCTAGCTCACCTACCTGCTGACTGACTTGGGAGAGCAGACTCGTTCGCCTCCAGTTTTGTACGTAAACAACAAGGCCATGATTGCCTTGTGTCAGGAGCACAGACTGGAGCACAGAACGAAGCACATCGCTCTGCGATACTTCCTTGCTCGAGAGTTGCAGCAGCGTGGCCAGCTTCGTCTTGCGTACGTGGCCACTAGGGCCAACACTGCTGATGTATTCACCAAGGCACTTCCGCCTGGTGATCATCAGCGCTTCTCTACCTGCTTACTGCTTGACTCTGCTTGTACTGTGAATATATAAATATATACCTGCATGCTTGCACTTGCTAGGGTATGATCACTGTATTGTTTGTTCTCTTTTATATAACTCTGCATGTGAACTGGCCTTCTGGCCATTTGCTTGTGCTCGGAATGTGTGTAGATCTCAGCCTCACAACTGGAGCTGAGAACAGAAGATGAGCGGGTAGACCGCCAAGAGACAGAACCAGAGCCAAGGCTGAAGGTGTAACCCTGTGACGACCGCTGCGTAGTTAGGTGGTCAACCCAGGAAGCGTCTGCGTGACCAGTGAGGACAACTCGAGCCCGTCCTCCAAGCACGAGCCCCATGCCCGACGAACTGCACAAGTAGCGCAACACCCTCTTCGCAGCATCCCAGTGCACCTTTCGATGCCTGCCGGGAGCCACGTAGCGAGCCAAAAGGCTGAGAGGGTACGCGAGGTCAGGTCGTGTGCAAGTCATCAGGTACATGAGGCAGCCCACAAGCTCTGGATACGGGCCACTCGGCTCTACGGACTCGTCCGAAGGTGGAGCTGAGAGCGAGTGACCGGTAGGCAGAGGAGTGGACTGTGGCGAGGAGTACGTGAAGCCGAAGCGCTGAAGGACCTGCTGCACCATGTGTGACTGAGTCAAGGTAATGGTGCGCTGTGCTCTGTCCCTAGTGATCCGCAAGCCAAGATAGCTTGTCAGTTCACCCAGGTCTGTGCACGTGTGTCTCTTCTGCAGCTCCGACTTCATGTGGGCGAGTGCCTCAGTGTCAGCAGTAGCAATGACCAAGTCGTCTACGTACACGAGAACGTAGAACGGCGGCAGAGTGGCGTCGGTGCGTAGAAACAGCGGCGGGTCAGTAGTGGAAGGAGCAAAACCAAGAGCAGCAAGAGTCGTCCTCAGTGTGTTGTGCCACTCACGGGGTGCCTGGCGGAGACCGTAGACTGGCCGCCGGAGGCTCCACTGGGTACCAGCAGGAAACGACCTAGTGAAGCCAGGTGGGCGGCGCAGCCAGATCTGCCCTGTAGGAAGGTTGTGCTGAAGTCAAGAGAGTGTAGCTCGTAGTCACGCTGAGCGGCAACGTGCAGCAGCACCCGAAGAGTGGTCATCTTTGGGGTAGGGGAGAAGGTCTGGAAGAAGTCAACTCCCTGTCGCTGAGTGAAGCCTCGTGCAACGTAACGCGCCTTGAAGACAGGCAGAGAACTTGGCGGCCGATTCACCTTGAAAATCCACATGCCACTGACGATGTTCGCCCCAGGCGGGGGAACCTCGTCGACGTAGGTGCCTGTGGACTTCCAGGATGCCATCTCGGCATCCATGGCTGCTTGCCACTGAGAGGAGTAAGGACCCTCTATCGCCTCTGCGTAAGAGCGCGGGGTCGGGATGTTTGGTGCATCCGGGTCTCCCTCAGGGGCAAGCAGCATGGACACGAGATGAGGTACAGCAGCGGCAAAGCACTCAAACTCCTCCTGTCTGTCCTCAAGGACTTCCGTGCCAAGAGCACACTCACCCCCGACGGACGGAGGACAGACAGACGCAGACTCAGACTCAGCAACAAGACTAGCAGCGTAGTCTAGACGACAGTGAGCAGCAAAGTCGACAAGCTCAACATCTAAGGCAGACGCAGCAGTGGACTCAAAGGAAGGGTCAGTGACAACAGTGGCCAGGAGACGCGGTAGTTAGTGTGTACAGACTTGGGTGAACGTGGCCAGGTGGCGGCCCGTCCGAGAGCAAGTGCAGTGGGTCACACGCTGACCTCCAGGGGTGAACTGGTCAACCCACGTGTCTTGGAGGTCAGCTCCACTCACCAAGTTCGTAGAGAACGAGGGGAGGTGGAGTCCCGACAGCAAGCCCGACGGGGCCGCAGGGCACGGTAGAACCTTGGAAGAGTGCGCAAGGACTAGGCCCCCAGAGGGGTCAGCCAGGGAGACTGCGACAGGTAGACTGAGCGGCGTGAGTGTGGTGCTGTCGCGAAAGAAGGAGCGCGAAGCACCAAAGTCAAGTATGAAAGTGTGCAAGGCCTCAGTAGGTGCAGTACCAGAGGGAGCAGACTCACCAGCACCTGGAGCAGCAGACTCACTAGTACATGGAGCAGCAGACTCACTAGCACCTAGCGCAGCAGCGGCAATGCCCGAGTCGGGTGGAACACACAGGTAACCGTCACCCTCAACACTATCTGTCGCAGCATACATGGCAGCAAGGATAGCATTGAAATCAAGATCAAATATTGCAACGTTTTGCTTAAGCAGATCACCCTAGCGCGGGAGCTCAACAGCGTCAGGAAACTGGGCGCGCCAGGCGTCAGTCAGGCGACCGAGCCAGCGCTGCGCAGTGTGTGGCAGCCCGCATGTCTCCCCACGGCGCCCGCCAGTGCGAAGAACGTAAGTGCAGGGACCAACACCCCCAGACCTCCCACGCCCAACGTACCACTCACGAAGCTGCTGGGCCGACGGGGTCTCACGGGAACGCGGCTGCTGCTGGCGCTGGCTACCATCGAAGCCTCTACACTGCGTGGCTCCACCGCGACCAGCACCACCGCCGCCGCCTCCTCCACCACTGCCGCCGCCACCTCCACCACCGCTGCCGCTACCTCCACCGCCGCTGCCGCTGCCCCCACCACCCCCACCGCCGCCACCGAAGCCCCCACTCCCGCCAACACCCCCACCTCCACCGCCACCCCCTCCGCCTCCTCCACCGCCTCCACCGCCACCCCCACCGTCCCCTCCCACTAGGAGCAGACGCAGCCCCGACCTCCGCATTGCCAACGAGGTCGACAGCAGCAGCAGAAGCAACAGAGGGGAGAAGAGGGACAGGGGAACACCCCTCAAAGAAAGGGGCGTGAGAGTCGCCACGAGAAGCACCTACAGCTAAGATACTCTTCTGAGCTGCAGTGAGGCGCTCCTCTAGCAGGTCGACAGTGAGCTCGGTGGGGCAAAGGGAGAGAAAGTGGTCCCTGACTGAAGCAAGGGAGTCAGGGAGGCGGGTGACTAGGTAGTAAAGGGTGATGTACATGGGGGGGGGGTTCTTGGCACAGAACTCAGTGGGGAGCGCAGCTCGGTAGCGGGCATCACTAGTGCGGAGGTGAGTAATGAGGTCAGCGACTGTGGCAAAAGCGGCAAGGTCAGGGAACAGGTACGGTAGCATGAGGCGGCTGAGGGCAACAGTGGAAGGGGAGGAGTAGCGTGCTACTACAGCGTCGTACAAAGACTGAGCAGTCTTGTACTGGCCAAAGTCCGCGCGCTCAGCAGACGGCAGGTGACTACGAACAGCAAGGCGAGCAACAGCGTCACGAGTGGTCCACTGCGAGCGAACCGTACTGTCAGCAGTGGCAGCAGGTGCAGTAGAGACACCGGACGTGTGATCGAAAAGGGATACCCCATCCCTAGAGTCACACTGAAGAAAGAGCTGCAGGTCGTCAACCCACACGTCAAAGTCAACTGCACGCCCTTCAGCATCAAACGTAAGAACAGTAGGGCTAGCCATAGCGGCAATAGCAGCAGTGGCAGCAGAAGCAGCAGGAGCAGCACGAGCAGTGCAGGCAGGGCAGTGCGGCTAGCAGCGACGGGCCAGCGACGGGCGGCTACGGGCCGGCGACGGGCCTAGACGGGCCAGCGATGGGCAGAGAAAGGCAGGGCCGCGACAGGGCGGCAGCAGGGCAGGGCCGCAGTGGGCGGCGAAAGCAGGGCCGGGCCGCAGTGGGCGGCGAAAGTAGGGCCGTGACGAGCGGCTACGGGCCAGCGACGAGCGGCGACGGGCCAGGACGGGCCGGGACGGTCCAGCGACGGGCGGCGAAGGCAGGGCCCCGTTGGGCCAGCTAAGGCAGGGCCGCGACGGGCCGTACTAGGGCAGGGCGCAAGGCGCGCTTCGGGCAGGGCGCGAGGCGCACTTCGGGCAGGGCAAGAAAAAAATAGTGGTGGGCCCTAAAAAAAACGTTCCCACTAGGGAACCTGCTCAGAATACCATGTCAGAATAGTGAACGAATGAATGACTGAACTAGCAAGCAGGTGGGTACAAGTAGGAAACCTAGAAATGTTGTACCCTATATGAACTACCCCACTACAGCCTAGAAAGACTATAGCATATAAGTTTGAAATTGGGTTGTACCCCTTATGGGCTACCTATGTGGTTGGTACGAAGAGTAAGTGCATTACTTACCCATATGGTTGGTACAAAGAGTAAGTGTGTTACTTACCCATATGGTTAGTACACAGAGTAAGTGCGTTACTTACCCATATGGTTAGTACGAAGAGTACGAGCGTTACGTATCCATGTGGTTGGTACGAAGAGTAAGTGCGTTACTTACCCACGTGGTTGGTACGAAGAGTACGTGCGTTACTTACCCATGTGGCTGGTATGAAGAGTACGTGCATTACTCATAGGAAAAGTGGGGGAGAACAAGAGGTCACAAGAGCAGTCAAGAAAAGCAAAGCAAGCTCTGGGTGGATCACGAAGTCACCACACATTCCGAGTGCAAGCAAAGGGCCACAAGGCTAGTTCACATGTAGGGTTATATACAAGAGAACAAACAGTACAGTGATCATACCCTAGCAAGTGTAAGCATGCGGCTATACGTATACAGATCATAGTACAAGCAAACTAACGCAGTGAGCAAGTGAGGCAAAGTAAGGCACAAGGCCTAAAACAGTACAAAAACGTTGATGATCACACAACTAAAATTCCTTGGTGAATATATCAGCAGTGTTGGCCCGAGTGGCCACGTACGCAAGACGAAGCTGACCACGCTCCTGCAACTCTCAAGCAAGGAAGTACCGTAGAGCGATGTGCTTCATTCTGTGCTCCAGTCTGTGCTCCTAACACAAGGCAATCATTGCCTTGTTGTCTACGTACAGAACTGGAGAAGAACGAGGCTGCTCTCCCAAGTCGGTCAGCAGGTCGGTAAGCCAGCGTAACTCCTGTGCAGCCATGGCCCCTGCGTAGATTTCAGCCTCACAACTGGAACTGAGAACAGAAGACGAGCGGGTAGATCGCCAAGAAACAGAGCCAGAGCCAAGGCTGAAGGTGTAACCCTGTGACGACCACTGCGTAGTTAGGTGGTCAACCCAGGAAGCGTCTGCGTGACCAGTGAGGACAACTCGAGCCCGTCCTCCAAGCACGAGCCCCATGCCCGACGTACTGCACAAGTAGCGCAACACCCTCTTCGCAGCATCCCAGTGCACCTTTCGATGCCTGCCGGGAGCCTCGTAGCGAGCCAAAAGGCTGAGAGGGTACGCGAGGTCAGGTCGTGTGCAAGTCATCAGGTACATGAGGCAGCCCACAAGCTCTGGATACGGGCCACTCGGCTCTACGGACTCGTCCGAAGGTGGAGCTGAGAGCGAGTGACCGGTAGGCGGAGGAGTGGACGGTGGCGAGGAGTACCGGAAGCCGAAGCGCTGAAGGACCTGCTGCACCATGTGTGACTGAGTCAGGGTGATGGTGCGCCGTGCTCTGTCCCGGGTGATGTGCAAGCCAAGATAGCTGCGCAGCTCACCCAGGTCAGTGCAGGTGTGTCTCTTCTGCAGCTCCGACTTCACAAGGGCCAGTGCCTCAGTGTCAGCAGTGGCAAAGACGAGGTCGTCGACGTACACGAGGACGTAGAACGGCGGCAGCGAAGTGTTGGTGCGTAGAAACAGCGACGGGTCGGCTGTAGAAGAAGCAAACCCAAGAGCCGCAAGCGTCGTCCTCAGTGTGTCGTGCCACTCGCGAGGCGCCTGGCGGAGACCGTGGACTAGCCGCGGGAGGCTCCAATGGGTACCTGCAGGAAATGACCCAGTGACGCCAGGTGGGCGGCGCAGCCAGATCTCCTTGTGCAGGCTGCCTTGTAAGAAAGCTGTGCTGAAGTCAAGAGAGTGACGCTCGTAGTCACGCTGAGCAGCAATGTGCTGCAGTACCCGAAGAGTAGTCATCTTCGGGGTAGAGGAGAAGGTCTGAAAGAATTCAACTCCCTGTCGCTGACTGAAGCCTCGTGCAACGTAACGAGTCTTGAAGCCAGGCGGAGAACCCGGCGGCCGCTTCACCCTGAAAATCCACATGCCATCGACTATGTTCGCCCCAGGAGGGGGAACTGCGTCGACGTAAGTGCCTGTGGACTTCCAGGATGCCATCTCTATGTCCATGGCTGTCTGCCACTGAGAGGAGTAGGGACCCTCTATCGCCTCTGCGTAAGAGCGCGGGGTCGGGATGTCTGGTGCATCCGGGTCTCCCTTAAGGGTAATCAACATGGACACGAGATGAGGTACAGCAGCTGCAAAACACTCAAAGTCCTCCTGCCTGTCCTCAAGGACGTCTGTGCCAAGAGCACACTCACCCCCGACGGACGGAGGACAGTCAGACTCAGACTCAGAAACAAGACTGGCGGCGTAGTCGAGACGACAGGCGGCAGCAACTAGGGTAGATGCAGCAGCAGACTCAAACCAAGGGTCAGTGACAATAGTGGCTAGAAGACAAGGGACCGTAGGACTGGCCGCACAAACTAAGTAAGACTCAGGGTCCGGACCGTCAGCAAGAGAGGACGCAGGAGGAGACAGCAGGGGGGCACGTAGTGGAACAGAGGAAGGACGAAGTGCCATATGGTGCGTGCCAGGGACAGGAGGGGGGCGCGGACGAGGAACACGACGACCAGTGTGAACAGCGCAAACATGTTAGACAGGACGAGACATAGGCTCACGATGCTCTATAAGACCTCTGGTCAACTCAGTGGGGGGAGGGTGGCTGTAGTGGTGGCTGTGAGAGATCAGGCGGTGGACACAGTAAGGGAGGAGTAAGGCCAGGAGAAGACGGGAGACCAAGAACCTGCTGAAGCAGGGGAACGAAGTACGGTCACGGTCGTCCAGTGTCTCCAGAACCAGCACCAGCAGCACCAGTACCCCCAGGGCCAGCGCCTACAGCTCCGGTGTCTCCAGCTCCAACGCCTGCAGCACCACCAGCTCCAGCAGCTCCAGGACCTCCAGCAGCTCCATTGCCAGTGCCTCCAGCTCCGGTGTCTCCAGCTCCAACTCCTGCAGCACCAACAGCTCCAGCAGCTCAAGTACCTCCTGTACGAGCACCTCTGGGACCAGCAACTCCAGTACCTCCAGCAGCTCCAGCTCCCGTGCCTCGAGCTCCAACGCTTGAAGTACCTCCAGCTCCAGCTCCTCCAGCTCCACCAGCTCCGGCAGCTCCAGTTCCCCTAGTACGAGCACCTCCAAGACTAGTAGCTCCTGTACCTCCAGCTCTGGTGCCTCCAACAGCAGAGTCTCGAGCTCCGGCAGCTCCACTCTGAAGGCGTGTGCGCCTAGCAAACCACTCGCGCAGCTGCTGCGGGGAGAGAGGCTCCGGCCGGGGAGACAGTCGTAGCGAGGAACTCGCAGGACCTCCAGAAGAAGCAATACCCCTCGGCTCAGCACCCCCATACTCCGCACCCTCAGACTCAGCACCCACAGGCTCCGCACCCTCAGGCTCAGCACCCCCAGGCTCCGCACCCGCAGGCTCAGTACCCCCAGGCTCCCCACCCCCAGGCTCAGCACCCCCAGACCCCGCACCCTCAGACGCAGCACCCCCAGGCTCCGCACACGCAGGCTCAGAACCCCCAGACGCAGCACCTCTAGCAGCACCTGAGTCTACAGCGACCTAAACAGGAATAGTACCAGGGAGTGGGTCTCTCTGAGACACACCTGAGGGAGCAGGACCCTGAGGGGGGAGGGGGTCTACCGGAAGGGGACCTGGTGCAAGGAAGAGCGGTACGGGAAGAGACGGTAAAAGGGAACCGACTCGTCAAACGTGACGTCCTGAGAGGGGAGGACACGGCGCAAGGTAGGGTGGTAAAACTGCCAGCGAGGCGTGTCAGGGGGAAAGCCAAGGAAGACGCAGGGAATAGCGCGGGCGGAGAGCTTGTCCGCGGACGTATCGCGAACAAAGGCACGAGAACCCCAGACCCGGAACACCGACGCATCGCCAACCTTCCCTGTCCGACGCAGTGTAGGCGAGGTCTCCGGCAAGGAGACACGGGGCCAGAGGTTGAGCTGATGTGCAGCGTACCGGACCGCAAACGGCCACAGAAAATGGGGAGCAGACACATGGATCATTGAGGTACGAGCCATCTCCATGACTAAGCCAATGCGGCGCTCAGCAATCCCATTTTGCTGTGGGGAGGCTGGAAGCGTAAACGACTGGAGAATGCCCTCCCAATGACAAAAGTCCCGCAAGAGGTCGGAGGAGAACTCACCACCTCTGTCAGAGTGCAGACGCAGGACAAGAAGGTCCTCGCGGAACAGCTCGCGGAGCTAGAGACGGACTGCGCGGATCCGAGGGATCCGAGGGATCAGGGACCTCACCCTTGCTGCGCAAGGGGAAGACCGTGGTGTAACGCGTGTAGTCGTCAACAACCAGCAGGAAGTAGCGCTGGCGGCCCTGTCCACTGACGCGTGCTGGGCCCCACACATCCATGTGGATAGTCTGCAGGGGAGCAGTTGTTGGGGGAAACGAGGAGGAGTGAGGAGCGGCGCGCTGCCGCCCCTCGACGCAAGGAAGGCAGGGCGGGGAAGGCGAGGGCGGGAGGGGAGGCAGATGTTATGTGATGCTATCATTTGCATTCACGTCTGTCTGCCTCCCATCATATGTTCGTGTGTTGCATGCGTGGTGTGAGCGTGTGCAAGAATTTGTGTTTGGTGTTGTTTGGATTTTCTGAGTGTGTGTGAATGTTATTTGGCTTGAGCAGATATCTGAAGTGACTCCTCTGCTCAAGAGCTTCCCGACGAACCGAGAATCGCCTTGTTCGGAGCAAGAACGAGAAAGATATGATCGTTCGAAGTTTTGATTGAGATGCGGCGATTATGGGAATTTGCGGGTTGACTCAATATGAGGTACAGACTTTTGGGGGTTGGGAAATTCGTCGCCATCACTGTAGATGATGCCAAGTGGTTGGAAGAAGCCAAACCAGGTTGGCAAGTGTGGCCAAGTTGGGTGAGGTGGATGGCATGAGTTGGGAAAGTGACAAATGTCAAAGTTGGGGTGCCTATAGATAGGGGAATTGTGTGGTATGGGGTTTCCTTGGTTGGGGACTCCCTTGGGACCTTCCCTCTCGTCTTCCTCATCCCCTCCCACCTGGTTCAATTGCCACTTCAACTTTCTTGTGTGAACTTGTGAGACAAATTGTGATTGAGTTACGTTTTCTATGGCAGCATACCCCCTAGTGCGCCGAATTTCATAACTCGAGTTATACTTCATATTTTGATACTATTCAAATTGGGAAAGATAGCCACGGTCAAGGGCTACAACATACTCGAGTTTGAGAGAATTCTAATTGTGCGCTAATCGTCGACGATGTTTCTTGTGACGACGACTTCTCTGTCCAGAATTGTTGTTGACGATTTTGAGATATTTCGGCCCTTAATCTTCAGACTCCGTCCTTAGTCTCTAACAAGTGGTATCAAAGCTGATTAAGGACTTTGTGAAGAGTCTACTGAGGTGTGAAGACCCTCCTAGACCCACCATGGCCTGTGGGCATGCCTAAGTGGAGTTGTGGAGGTTGCATGTGACTTCCGCTAAGGGGAAACTCTGCCGAAATTTCGTTGGCGCCGACACTTGTGGAACTTGAGTGGGACTTCGGTGTGGACAGCAAAGGGGGAGCTGGAACCTGTTTTTGGGAGCAGAGGAAATGAGTCAAGGGAGTGGAGATGCAGCTGAGAAGAGAAATGAGCCGCCACCATCCAAGATCGAGGCATTGGATGGCTCAAACTATGAGGAATGGAGCGGGCGGATGCGGAGTGCATTCAAGCGCTACAAGCTGCTGAAACTTGCGATGGGTGAAGAGAAGATGCCGGAGGAAGGAGATGCCCGTGATCGGTGGATTGAGAAGAGTGCGGTGCTGTACGACCTAATCCTCCAATCGGTCAACAACGAAATGTTCCAACACATCAAGGATTTGGTGGAGTTGGATGATTCCGGACCAAAGGCGTGGAAGCTACTGCGCGACGTGATTCAGCCCAACACGCTGCCGATGGTGATTGTGCTGGAGAAGAAGCTGGCTGCCCTCTCCATGTGACCGGGCGATGATGTGAAGCCGGTCCTTGACAAGATCAAGGACACCTATGCGAGGATGGCAGCGGCGGGCAGCAATGTGTCGCAGATGCAGCAGTGCACCAAGATCATCTCGGTGCTCGACAACTCATGGGACAACCTCATCCCCACCCTCAACACTCAGCAGGACCAGTGGACACCTGAGTGGCTACGGCAGCAGATTCTGCAGGAGGACTTCCGCAGGCGCCACATGGGTGGTGGTGCCGCCAACAAAACTGCTGAGGGGTATGGAGCTGCAGGAGGCAGCAGAGTAAGAGGGGGAGGGAGAGGCCGAGGCCGTGGGAGAGGCTTTGGCAGAGGGAGAGGCCGAGGTGACTACAACGAGGGGCATGGGAGCTCTGGTGGCAGGGGGAGCACCCGAATGGAGGGTGCATGCTGGTACTGCAAGAAGGCTGGACACCCGTGGTTCAAGTGTTTCAGCCGGCCTGAGGGATGGGCGCCTTCAGGCATGAAGCCGCCAAGTGGTGAACGTGCACGAGGTGGCGCTGTGCAAGGTTCAGGTGCACAAGGTTCAGGTGCACACGGTAAAGCCGACCCTGGGATGTTCCTCATGGTTGAGGATGTGAAAGGGAGTGAGGGTGATGTGGGCTCAGTTGGGAAGGTAGTGATGCACCCCCTCACTCACTAGGTGATCGATTCAGGATGCACAAGTCACATGACCCCGGGCAGATTTGCTTGACGAGGTAAAGCCCCCTGGAAAGATTAAGTTTGTGGCTGCCGCTTCAGGTGCTTTGCTCCCTGTGATTGGTGTTGGGAATGCCAAGGTGATGGGAGCCAATGAGGAGCTTGTGGGGCTGGGAAATGTGTTGTTGGTTGAAGGCTTGTCCGCTAACCTTCTTTCTGTGCGCCGGCTGCAGAAGAGCAAGGCTAAAGTCACCTTCGGTCCAACCAGCTGCCGTGCAAAGCTTGGGAAATTGCTGCTGTGGGATTTGGAGGAGAAGAGCAGCTGCATCAAGGACCTATGGCAGCTGCCCATTATCCCTTGGAACAGGAAACTACCAGCAACGGCAGCGGCAGCAGCAACGGCAAAGGCAACTGCAGGAGGAGAGGAGACTGCACCAACTGATGGGGCCCTGGATGCAGTCAAGAAGGTGCAGCAGCCACAGCAGCCACATGGTGAGGTGCTTGCTGGTGTGGATGCGACAGCTGCATGGGCAAAGGCTTCATCTAGGAGTGGTGAGGCTGATTGGGAGACGTGGCACGAGAGGCTGTGTCATGTGAATTTTCCTATGCTGCAGAAGTTGGTGAAGGATGGGAGCTTGAAGGGGTTGGAGGTGAAAGGGGCAGTGAAGGAGATTGGGAGCTGCCCTACATGCCTTGAGACCAAGTTCACAAAGTTTCCCTTCAGCAGCGGCACGGGACCAGCCAAGGACCCGCTCGCGCTTGTGCACATGGATGTGGTGGGCCCTACGAGGGCCCCTTCTCTCTCGGGCAGCCGCTACTTCTTAACCATTGTGGACGACCACACACGTGCCGTGTGGGTGTACCCTCTCAAGACTAAGGGGGAAGTGGCAGCGGCTGTTCTTAAGGAGTGGATGCCGAGAGCTCAAAGGGAGAGCGGACACAAGGTGAAGGTGATCCGCACTGACAACGGGGGAGAATTCATTGGCGCTGATTTTGAGGCGGTGCTGAAGAAGAAGGGGATCCAGCATCAGCTCACGGTGCCCTACAACCCTCAGCAGAAAGGCGTGTCTGAGCGCTTCAACCGGACCCTGCAGGAAGGTGCTCGCACTCTCCTTGGGCGTGCAGGGCTGCCGGATCCGTTTTGGGTGACTGCACTGCGGCAGGTCGCCCTTGTGAAGAACAGGGTGTTGGGGACTGTGGGGGACAAGCAATGGGTCCCCTACACCAAGTGGTATGGGAGTGCACCAGCAGTCAACATGCTGAGAGCCTACGGCTGCATGGTGGTGTTTCATGTGCCTAAGGAGAAGAGGGGAAAGTTGGAGGCTTCTGGGAGATGGGGAGTACACTTGGGGCTTGCTAAGGATCACAAGGGCTGGTTGATATGGGACTTGACCAGCCAGCAGCTGACTGTGTCAAGGGATGTGAAGTTCCTTGAGTCCTTGTATTACAAGGAGTGGAAGCAGCAGCAGCAGAAGCTTCCTACTACACCGCTGATCATTGAGGCTGATGAGGTGCAGCGGCCTTCGAGGCAAGTGCAGGTCACTGTCTCAGATGAGGAGATCTCTGGGGTGACTGAAGATGGGGGAGAACCTGAGGTGGAGCAGCAGCAGCAGCAGCAGCAGCAGCAGCAGCAGCAGCAAGATGCTCCACCACGTACCCAACGTCCGCCAGACCGTCCTAGGAGGGATGTGCGCCCTCCTAACAGGCTGACCTATCCTAGCTTTGGAAAGCCAAATGTGGTACGGGCTGGGAGTGTGGCTGAGCAGTGTGATGAGGATGAGATAGCACACTGCTACTGGGCAGCCGTCCCTGAGCCCAAGACGCTAGCTGAGGCCTTGAGTGGGCCCGATGCTGAGAAGTGGAAGCAGAGTGTGAAGGAGGAGTATGACTCTCTGCTGGAGAATGAAACGTGGGAGTTGTGTGAGCTGCCTCCTGGGAAGAAGGCAATCTCTTCGAAGCTGATCTTCAGGCACAAGTATGGACCTGATGGGGAGCTGACCCGCTACAAGTCAAGGCTTGTGGCTAAGGGGTTCCAGTAGACAAAGGGGAAGGACTTCGATGAGATTTTTGCTCCTGTGGGGAAAGGAACGACACTGAGGGTGTCGTTGGCAACGGCTGCAAACCGCGGATGGAGGATCAAGCAGATGGATATCACAACTGCTTTCCTCAATGGGATCATTCTGGAGGAGCTGTACATGCAGCAGCCTGAGGGGTTGGATGATGGGAGCGGCAGGGTGTGCAGGCTGAAGAAGGCCATCTATGGCCTGAAGCAAGCTCCTCGTGCATGGTACCACAAGCTCTCCCCATAGCAAAATGGGATTGCTGAGCACCGCATTGGCATGGTCATGGACGTCGCTCGTACGTCCATGATCCATGCGGCTGCTCTTCATTTTCTGTGGCCTTTCAGGGTTCAGTACGCTGCGCATCAGATCAACCTTCAGCCTCGTGTCTCCTTGCCGGAGACCACACCTACTCTGCGGTGGACGGGGAAGGTTGGCGATGCGTCTGTGTTCCGTGCCTGGGGATCTCGAGCTTTTGTCCGCGATACTTCCGCGGACAAGCTGTCCTCCCGTGCTGTTCCCTGCGTCTTCCTTGGCTTCCCCCCTGACGCACCTGGGTGGCAGTTTTACCACCCCACCTCGCGTCGTGTTCTGTCCTCTCAGGACGTCACGTTTGACGAGTTCGTATCTTACTATTGTCTCTTTCCCTACCGCACTGCCCCTCTCCCCGCCCCGCCAGTCTTCCTAGCACTAGGTGCTCCTCCGGTAGACCCTGCCCCCTCAGGGTCCTGCCCCCTCAAGTGTGTCCTAGGTAGACCCTGTCGAGCCTGTCGAGGTAGCTGTCGACTCTGGTGCTGCTAGAGGTGCTGAGCCTGCAGGTGCGGGGATTGGGGGTGCTGAGCCTGGGGTTACTGTGTCTAAGGGTGAAGAGCCTGGGGGTGCTGAGCCTGGGGGTGCTGAGTCTGGGGGTGTTGAGATTGGGGGTGCTGAGCCTAAGCGTGCTGAGTCTGGGGGTCCTCCGGGTGTCCCGTCACGACGGGAGCCCCTCTCTCCGCAGCGGCTACGTGAGTGGTACGCTCGGCGCTGTAGCCGTGCTGCTGGAGCTGCTGGAGGTGCTGCTGGTGCTGGAGCTGCTGGAGGTGCTTCTGGAGCTGGAGCTGTTGGAGGTGCTGCTGGTGCTGGAGCTGCTGGAGCCGCTGGTCCTGGAGGTGCTGGTGCTGGAGGTACTAGCGCTGTTGGAGGTCCTGCTGGTGTTGGAGCTGCTGGAGGTGCTGGAGCAGCTGGTCCCGGAGGTGCTCGTACTAGAGGTACTGGAGCTGCTGGGGCTGGTGGTGCTGTAGGAGTTGGAGCTGTAGGTGCTGCTGGAGCTGGAGCTGTTGGAGGTACTGTAGCTGGAGACCCTGGACCTGAGGGTACTGGTGCTGTCTCTGCTGTTTCTGGAGGCGCTGTGCGGCCACGGCCGTACTACGTTCCGCTTCTTCAGCAGGTTCTTGGTCTCCCACCTTCTACAGGTTCTACTCCTCCTTTACTGAGTCCACCGCCTGTCCAGTCACAGTCGCAGTTACAGCCAGCCTCTCCACTGCCTGGTCCTTCTCCTTACATTGGACCGACTAGAGGTCTTACGGAGCGTCGTGAGCCTGAGTCTCGTCTTGCGTCGCCTGAGTCTCGTCCTACGTCACCTGAGTCTCGTCCTGAGTCGCCTGTCCGCGCTGTTCGCACTGGTCGTCGTGTTCCGCGTCAGCGTCCTCCTCCTGTCCCCGCCACTCACTCTATGACTCTGCGTCCTTCCACTGCTCCACAGCGTGTCCCTCTGCTGTCTCCTCCTACGTCCTCTCTTCCTGACGGTCCGGACCCGGAGTCTGACTCCCTTCGTGCTGCTAGTCCTACTGTCACGCGACTTCTGGCCACTGCTATCACTGACTCTTCGTTTGAGTCCACTGCTGCGTCTGCTCTCGTCGCTGAGCTTGTTGAATTTGCTGCCGCCTGTCTTCTAGACTACGCCACTAGTCTTGTTTGTGAGTCTGAGTCTGCGTTTGTCTGTCCTCCGTCCGTCGGGGGTGAGTGTGCTCTTAGCACGAACGTCCTTGAGGACAGACAGGAGGAGTTTGAGTGCTTTGCCGCTGCTGTACCTCATCTCGTGTCCATGCTGCTTGCCCCTGAGGGAGACCCGGATGCACCAGACATCCCGACCCCGCGCTCTTACGCAGAGGCGATAGAGGGTCCCTACTCCTCTCAGTGGCA
The DNA here is from genome assembly GCA_947471745.1 of Closterium sp. Naga37s-1. Taxonomy (NCBI): domain Eukaryota; kingdom Viridiplantae; phylum Streptophyta; class Zygnematophyceae; order Desmidiales; family Closteriaceae; genus Closterium; species Closterium sp. Naga37s-1. The sequence goes on from CANJKZ010000960.1 coordinate 1,018,967, forward strand.
GACAGCCATGGACACAGAGATGGCTTCCGGGAAGTCCACAGGCACCTACGTCGACGAGGTTCCCCCACCTGGGGCGAACATCGTCAGTGGCATGTGGATCTTCGGGGTGAAGCGGCCGCCGGGTTCTCCGCCTGTCTTCAAGGCGCGTTACGTTGCACGAGGATTCAGTCAGCGACAGGGAGTTGACTTCTTCCAGACCTTCTCCCCTACCCCGAAGATGACCACTCTTCGGGTGCTGCTGCACGTCGCCGCTCAGCGTGACTACGAGTTACACTCGCTTGACTTCAGCACAGCCTTCCTACAGGGCAGCCTGCACGATGAGATCTAGCTGCGCCGCCCACCTGGCTTCACTGGGTCGTTTCCTGCTGGTACCCAGTGGAGCCTCCGGCGGCCAGTCTACGGTCTCCGCCAGGCACCCAGTGAGTGGCACGACACACTGAGGACGACTCTTGCTGCTCTTGGTTTTGCTCCTTCCACTGCTGACGCGTCGCTGTTTCTACGCACCGACACCACTCTACCGCCGTTCTACGTTCTCGTGTACGTAGACGACTTGGTCTTTGCTACTGCTGACACTGAGGCACTCGCCCACGTGAAGTCCGAGCTGCAGAAGAGACACACGTGCACAGACATGGGTGAGCTGACAAGCTATCTTGGCTTGCGGATCACCCAGGACAGAGCACAGCGCACCATTACCTTGACTCAGTCACACATGGTGCAGCAGGTCCTTCAGCGCTTTGGCTTCACGTACTCCTCGCCACAGTCCACTCCTTTGCCTACCGGTCACTCGCTCTCAGCTCCACCTTCGGACGAGTCCGTAGAGCCGAGTGGCCCGTACCCAGAGCTTGTGGGCTGCCTCATGTACTTGATGACGTGCACTCGACCCGACCTCGCGTACCCTCTTAGCCTCCTGGCACGCTACGTGGCTCCCGGCAGGCACCGAAAGGAGCACTGGGATGCTGCAGCAGCGTGGTCAGCTTCGTCTTGCTTACGTGGCCTCTCGGGCCAACACTGCTGATGGTTTCACCAAGGCACTTCAGCCTTGTGATCATCAGCGTTTCTGTACTGTTCTAGGCCTTGTACCTACTGTGCCTCATTTGCTTACTTCTTGACTCTACTTGTACTGTGATCTCTATACATATACCTGCATGCTTACACTTGCTAGGTTGTGATCACTGTATTGCTTGTTCTCCTTTATATAACTCTGCATGTGAACTGGCCTTGTGGCCATTTGCTTGTGCTCAGAATGCATGGTGACTTTGTGATCCACCCTGAGCTTGCTTTGCCTTTCTTGACCGGTCTTGTGACCTCTTGTTCTCCCCCACTTTGCCTATGGGGGTGTGTCAAACTTATATGCTGTAGTCTGTTTAGGCTGTAGTGGGGTAGTTCATATAGGGTACAACACTTTTAGGTTTCCTACTTGTACCCACCTGCTTGCTAGTTCAGTCATTCCTTCCTTCACTATTCTGACACTGCGCAGTCAAACAACAGCGAAAACAACAATTGAGTTACTCCCATGAGTCTCGATGGCTCCTCTTTTGCGCGCGGAAATCAGCAGCCTACCTTCGCACCATATGAGCCCCAACGCGGTTCCGTCAGCGTCATGCCGAACCGACTTCCACCTGGACAAGAGACGAAGACACTGGATGCACTTCAGCTACAGTCTCTATTCGCACACGTACTAGAACTGCAAACGTCAACACCATTTGACGGGAAGGACTTCTATACCTGGTCCTTCGAATTCGAGTTGATGATGGAGGGTGCTCAAATCCTTGGTTTCTTCGACGGTTCCCTGACATATCCAACGCACGGGACACAGTACGACAAGCAGCAGTATACGTATCAGTCACTTATGGCGTACACTATTCTCCTACGAAACTTAACGACAAACGATCAGCAGAGTATTCGAACTTATCGCGGATACGGTAACTCCGCCGAGCTCGCGTACAACCATCTGAATCAGATGTCCCGCGAAACTAACGTCATCCTGCAGATGTCAAAAGTTCTGATTGCAGAAGGACTCGGGTACAACTTACTCATGGCGAGGGGGATTCATCTCGAAGCCGACAGCACCCTTCAGGAGTTCAAGTTGTACCACGGGAAGGGCGGACTTTACATCGGGAAGGCGGTTCTGAAGAACAACGTCTTCGTCTTCGACTTCGTCCCAGATCAAGGCACTACTGACAGCGACGCGATTGTCAACTTCACCACCTAGACACACCCGCCGGATCTCAACCCCGAATTCAGTCCCGAAGGCTTCTGGTATTCACACACGATACCTGAAGCAGAACAGACAAGGGCATTAGCAGTGATACAACAGACAACAGAAGTAGCAGCAACACCGGCAGAAGCAGAGACAACAGCAGCAGCAGCAACATCCACAGAAGCAGAAGCAACAATAGAGACAACAGCATCAGCACCAATTGCTGGCCCTTCATCAGCACCGCCTCCCATTGACGACACCACATCGACTCCCGCTCAACAGCTGACTCCCGCTCCACGCGACGTCCACAGAATCGCCAACGTCATCGCAGACTTTTACTCCAACTCCGACCTGTATGGACATCGCGTCGTCGAATCACTGTGGCATCAAAGGTTAGGACATCCCAGCAATACGACACTGAACAACACGATAAGAGCAGGAGTTCTCGACAAAGACTCGCTACTCTTACCAGACGGCAGAGAACTTCAACGAGTCCGTGGAACCTGCTTTACTTGCCCCGAAGCTTACTTACCCCATCAACCATTCGTTTCTCACCACAACCCGAGCACGCCAGCCTACAGCGACATACTGTACACCCGCGAAAGCGGACAAGGAGCTTACAACTATGTGATAACATGCATCGATGCTGTGACCAGATACGTCTAGCACCTCAACCTACCAAGTCACGACATGGCCTTCGAACTCTTCGTTGCATGGCTCCCATTAGCGGAAAGGGAATCCGGAGTGAAGATAAAGAGTTTTTAATCAGACGGAGGAGGAGAATACCAGTCACTGAGGTTCAAACATTACCTGGCAGAGAGAGGCATCAAGCGACTCATCTCCCTTCCCTACGCCCATCAACAACAAGGTGTCGCAGAAATGATGAACAGGACCCTCCATAACACCATGCGCAAGCTGCTACGTGGCATGCGACTACCCAACCATCAGTGGCCCGAGGCGATGGACCACGCTGTACTGCTACACAACTTTCTTTTGTCATCTCGCTTTCGAACAACACATCACCGCATCTGCTGTGGACAGGAAAATTGGGCAACACAAAAATGATACGAGTTTTTGGTTGCATGGTACAGTACCGACCCCACAGTGCACGAGCCGGCCGATTCTCACAACGCGCACAGTGGAAGCTACACCTGGGCATAAAAAAACATTACAACGCGTGGAAGATCTTCGACGTCCACTCGAAGGAAACAGTAGCAGCACGTGACGTGATTTTCTACGAACAACTCACCCTCCAAACGTACCTGGACAACCTGGCAGCAGAACGAGACCTCACGGGCGGCTTCCGTGGCAACCGAGCCTTCGCCTCGCCAGCAGATGAGGCTTACTGGGACGAGCAAAACGTGGACGGAGCATCGGAGGAAGCCGAACCTCTGCCCTACTGTTCGGTGACCGTTCCAATGGATCACGAAAACCCTCGCGAAAGTGTCAACGCCGAAGTCTAATACGACTTCGCCGACAACGGTTACGTTACACCCCAACCCATCAACACCAACATATCAGAACGCAAAGGACCCAATTTCATACCTAATCCAGAAGCGGGAGACGAAGCAGTCTATCCCAAGGACCCAACTCTTCCCCGACTCACACAGAGTGGACTGCAGATTCTCAGCCTCGTCACCGCAGTCCACGAGAGCCTACTACAGTGCAGCAGGCTCTGGGGGGGAAGCACAGGGAAAAATGGCGCGAAGCCATGGACAGGGAGTTAAAGTCACTGGAAGACAGAAACACCTGGAAGATGGTACCCATCGGAGTAACACGCAACAAGACCATACTCACGGGAAAGTGGGTTTTCCGCGTAAAAACAAGGGCAGACGGAACAATAGACAAATTCAAAGTACGATGGGTTGTGCGCGGTTCGACCAAGAGCACGGACGGGACTTCACCGAAACCTTTGCGCCGGTCAGCCAATATACCTCGTTGCAAATTCTTCTCGCGATAGCCGCCATGAAGCGAAAGAAGCTCTGCCAAATCGACATGGCCAACGCTTTCCTCTACCCTCCCGTCGACGTAGAGATTTTTGTTGAGCAGCCGCATGGATCCGTCACAGACCCTAATCAAGTCTGTCAGCTACTGAAGTCATTGTATGGTATCAAACAAGCCCCACGACTGTGGCAGCAGTACCTACACGCCCGACTAATCCGCATCGGCTTTCAGCAACTGCCACACGATCAAGGAATGTACAGACTCACAAAGGCCGAAGAGTACATCCTGCTCATCGTCTATGTAGACAATCTGCTTTACATGGTTCGAAGGGGAGCTGCAGCAGGATCTCACACTCACGGTCTCCTCCACTGTAACTCAATACCTGGGACAAAACATCCTCGACGGAGAGGACGCGATCCACCTCAGAGCCACAAAACACGCCGATACCATCGCAAAACGCTTCGGACTAACTCCAGCCGCCATCTCCACGCCTTTCGCTACACCACGGGAAATCACCAGGGAGAATCTAATCTGCTCGGACCTGCCGGCCTACAGGACTGCCAGCAAAAACTGGGATGCTTGCTCTTCGCAGCTGTCACCTGCCGACTGCTAGCCAGCTAGCTACCTACCTCAAGAGGCCCGAAGCGAAGCACATGGTGGAACTCGATCGCGCGCTACACTACCTCGTCAGCGCACCGGCAATCGGCCTAACCTACCACAAAACCGCGACCACGACCCCGAAACTGATCGGTTATGTCGATGCCGACCACGCAGGCGACTCCGAGAACAGACGATCGCGCACCGGCTACATCTACTGACATGAGCCCGCCGGTCCTATCTCGTGGCAGTCGAGTAAGCAAGAACTAATTGCTCTTTCTTTAGCTGAAGCAGAATATATTGGACTCAGCTCAGCCACCAAGAAAGGACCGTACCTTCGCGAACTGCTGGAAGAAGCAAAGCTGGCCGAGTTACCCAACTTCTCCCTCTTCTACGACAATCAATCGGCAATTCGCATAGCGAACAAGAACAGGTCCGCGAACCGAACGAAGCACATCACCCTGCGATACTTCTTCGTGAAAGACGAGATCATGAAAGGGAGACTCGAGCTATCCTACTGCCACACGTCCGAGATGGCAGTAGATTACTTGACCAAGAAACTTGGAAAACAGAAGTTCGAGTACTACATGCTACTGACTGGATAGGGCCACGTCACCAGCAACGAAGGCAACGACACTCCAGAAGCGAAGGGGAGTGTTGGAAACATATAGTGCGCGCTTTTGATGTGTCGAGTGCTATAACAAGAACGAAGCAGACTCACAGCGAAGCAACACCGAGTCAACCAAGCTACAGTGAAGCGGTTGACAAGGCGACAACAGCAGGAGGTTGAAGCGAAGGTCAAAGGTCAGCAACCTTTGACTCGACAAAGGCAGCACGACAGCAAGGACAAATAATTGACTCGCTACTGAGCAGTTACCCGAGTCGTCGCTGTATCGAACTGCATTAGCAGTTACAGTTGCAGTTAGTTAAACCTTTCATATTCTCTATAATCTTTTAAAAGCCCTGTACCTCTATGCTATAATCAACTTAACTTGTTCTCACACAGCAGTGCAAGGTGGTTCATTCAGCCTTCATTAAAAACGCTTCCCCAAATACATTATCAGACCGAGTCTTAGTCTTTGAAAAACGATCCTAAGGGCCCTTCTTCGCCCAACAACGACCAAGGCACGACACATCCACGAGTGACGAATGCGGCCAGGAGTCGGCCACGCGTCACGATTTTGGTGCCGAACGACGAGTCAGTACTGTTGTCGCCGATGTCGCTCAAGTCGTAGCGTCCGCCCACGTGACAGGTGTCAGCATCTTGATTATGCGGAAGGGTCTCACGTAGCGGGGACGAAGTTGCGTCGGCTGGGGCAGTCGAAGATTCTTTGTTTCCAGGAGAACCATTTGCCCGTCATGGAAGGGTAAATCCCTTCGATGTTTGTTGGCATTACGGCTAGCAACCGTGTTGGGCCTCCAGATAAATTCCGCTACTTTGTCGCGGGCTGCCTGGAGTTCCGTGAAAAAATGATGGGATCGTGGCACCGGGTTGTCAGGGGTCGTTGATGAAGGTACCGCGGGGTCTATCCCGTAATTTAAGTAGAAAGTTGACTTGTTAGTCGTTGCAGAGGGTGCGCTGCTATACGCAAACTCCAGCATAGGGAGTGCGTCCTCTCACTTGGTCAGATCGGGGCAATTGGTGCGTATCAGCTGGTCCATGGTCTGTTTTGTCATTTCTGTCTTACTGTCGAGTTGCGGGTGGTAAAACGACGAAAACTGCAGACGAGTGCCATACGGTGCCCACGTCTCCTGCCAAAACTTTGACGAAAGTTTCAGATCTCAATCGCTGATGATCCCCGAAGGCATACAACGGTTAAGGTGTAAGGGCCTAATAAAATCAAGCTACTAAGACGCAATTCAAACTTAAACCTCTCCTCGGGCTCACCTCCAAGGGTCCTTGTGTGCCTGGTACAAGACCAGCCCCTATCCTCGGGTCCGAGTTTGTAGAGAGAGGGATAAGACGAACGCAATCAAATAGCAAGAGTACCTTGTACGTGTCAAACTTATATGCTATAGTCTGTTTAGGCTGTAGTGGGGTAGTTCTTATAGGGTACAACACTTTTAGGTTTCCTACTTGTACCCACCTGCCTTCTAGTTCAGTCATTCATTCGTTCCATATTCTAACATGGTATTCTGAGCAGGTTCCCTAGTGGGAACGTTTTTTTTTAGGGCCCACCACGAACTTTTTTTTTCCTGCCCTGCCTGAAGCGCGCCTCGCGCCTGCCCTAGCTACGCAGTCGCCCGCCCTTCCCTAGCCGGCCCTTTCTCAGCCGGCCCGTCCCGGCCTGTTCCTGGCCCGTCGCGCCCCCCCCCCTTTCCCGCCCATCGCGGCCCCTTTGCCCCACGTCGCGGCCCCTTTGCCGCTCGTTGCGGCCTGTTCGCCGCCCTTCGCGGCTTGTTCGCCGCCCGTCGCGCCCCCCCCCCCCCCCTCTGCCGCCCGTCGCGGCCTGTTCGCCGCCCGTCGCGGCCTCTGCCCAGCAGCCGCCCTGTCGCGGCAACTGCCCAGCACTTCGCCGCCCGTCGCGGCCACTGCCCTGCTACCGCCCCTGTCGCGGCCCTGCCTTCGCCGCTGTCGCGGCCTCTGCCCTGCAGCCGCCCCTGTCGCGGCCCTGCTCTGCTGCCGCCCCTGTCGCGACCCTGCCCTGTGGCCGCCCACTGTCGCGGCCCTGCCTTTGCCGCCCGTAGCGGCCCCCTACCCTGCAGCCGCCCTCTGTCGCGGCCTTGCCCTGCAGCTGCCCCTGTCGCGGCCCTGCCCTGCACCCGCCCCCGGTAAGCACCTGCGCTGTCCTGCCGCGCCGCGCCGCCTGCTGCCGCGCCCCGCTGCCAGGAACCGAGCCGTGCAGCCCAGCCGAGCCGCGCCGCCCAGCCGAGCCGCGCCGCCTTTGCCGAGCCGCGCCGCCCAGCCGAGCCGCGCCGCACTGCCGAGCCGCGCTGCCCTTTTGCTTGCACTACCTCTGCTGCCATACTGCTGCTACTGCTGCTACTGCTTCTATGGCTAGCCCTACTGTTCTCACCTTTGATGCTGAGGGGCGTGCAGTTGACTTTGACGTGTGGGTTGACGACCTGCAGCTCTTTCTTCAGTGTGACTCTAGGGATGGGGTATCCCTGTTCGATCACAAGTCCAGTGTCTCTACTGCACCTACTGCCACTGTTGGCAGTACGGTTCGCTCGCAGTGGACAACTCGTGACGTTGTTGCTCGTCTTGCTGTTCGTAGTCACCTGCCGCCTGCTGAGCGCGCGCATTTTGGCCAGTACAAGACTGCTAAGTCTTTGTACGACGCTGTAGTTGCGCGCTACTCCTCCCCTTCCACTGCTGCCCTCAGCCGCCTCATGCTGCCGTACCTTTTCCCTGACCTTGCCGCCTTTGCCACGGTCGCTGACCTCATTGCTCACCTCCGCACTAGTGACGCCCGCTACCGCGCTGCCCTTCCCACTGAGTTCTGTGCCAAGAACCCCCCCCCCATGTACATCACCCTTTACTACCTAGTCACCCGCCTCCCTGACTCCCTTGCTTCAGTCGCTTAAAACAACACGTCCCACAAGGAAATCTCCTTTCTTCTTATGCTACGGACGTGATCGTATCACACCACAATAGCCAACTTCACCGGCATACGTCCAAGCCGCTCACGACTTCGTCACCACCATGCAACACAATGGGAAAAGACTCCGCGACGTCTCACCACGATGCAGAAATCCCAGATGCAATATGATGACCGTCAGCGACGTGATAACACAGTCATTCTTGGGGACCCAAGTTCTTCTGGATACCCGCAACTTTGACATATCACACATCCCGTCCAAGCTCTGACCTCACTTCTGTGGTCCTTTTTGCGTCGAGACAATGGTGACACCCGTTACATTTTGCTTAAGTTTACCTACCACATGGAAGATTCACAATGCTTTTCATGTTCAGCTGTAGAAGCCCTACAAGGACCCCAATTTGCAGTACCAGGAATGTCAGCTACCCCCACCGCCACCTTGATCTCGTACAGGATGAACCAGCGTACAAGGTGGAACGTGTACTCGCGCATCGACGCAATGCGACAGACCTAGCTCGAGTTCTTGGTCCGTTGGAAGGGATATGGTCCATCGAAGAACGGTTGGGTTGCAAAAGCATGTATTTGTCAGAATCCCAGCCACTTGACCACTGAGATAAAACGGCTAGTTTGTGTAGCGGGTCCTTGCGCCCATAACCCCCAGGCGAACACGGCTGTAACCCTCCTAGGATCAATCGGGGATCTCACAATGCAGGTCTACTGACACCCCCCCACACTAGTGTAAGAATAATAGACGAGAATGAATGAACTAGCAAAGAGTTGGGTACAAGTACTAACCCTAATTGGGTTGTACCCCTTATGGGCTACCCCACTACAGCCTACACAATGTAAGCTATATATAAGTTTGACAACTGGGAGGCCCACGACTCGGCACAGCGGCAATGATCTGCATGTGCATACACCGGTATTCGAATCCGAGACTGTTCTAATACCATGTCAGAATCACAGCCACTAGACCACTGGGATAAAAGGCTTGTTTGTGTAGCGGGTCTGTGCACCCATAACCCCCCAGGCGAACACACTTGTAACCCCTCTAGTCCGTTTCACCTTATTATATTTCCTATTGCATTCCTTTCCTATGTTCGTTGCTTTACTACTGTGTTATAGTTGTAGCACCGAATAGGACCGCCTACACCGTTTCTAGATTCGTCTCGGTTATTCCCACGTGATTTTGTGTGCGCGTGATTTAAAGCTCAATGACTATATTGATTCGGGAAGATTCTGTTTCTTTCGGTTTTATACCGACGAAACATTCCCTTAACTTCCTGGTTACCTAACTTGTGACGTGCCTATATGTAGACTCGCGTTGTACCCAGGATTCATAGTATATTTGGCTGAACTGAGTTCTCAATCCTCACAATCGCCATTTGGAAGCAGTTTCGCGTCTTTCGGGTTCACGTGCTGGGCGGCGGATTTCTCTGGGTAGTGTGCCAGTCCGAGCCTAGCTAGTATGTTGATGATGTCAGAATATGTTATATTTGTCTAGCCTGCAGTGGGGTACTCAATAGTGAGTACAGCCCAATCTAGGGTTTCCTATATGTACTCAACTGCTTGCTAGTCAAAGCCCCTCTTTCTTATGTCTAACTTTCTACTACTATCTTCACATGGTTTCAGAGCAGGTCGACCCTCACGGGTCGATCCTGTGGATGGGCCCACCCTATACTTCCACTGCTGCTACTCTGCCTGTCGCGCGCCCATGGCACGCGGCCCTTTTTTCTTCCCGCCACGCGCTCGTGGCGCGCGGCGGTTTTCTGACCGTCGGGCGCCCCGTGGCGCGCGGCGGTGCCTCGCCCCGGCCCTGCCCCGTCGCCTGTCGCGGCCCCGTCGTGGCCCCACGTCGCGGCCCCCCGTCGCGGTCCCCCGTCGCGGCCCCCCGTCGCGGCCCCCCGTCGCGACCCCCCATCGCGGCCCCCCATCGCGGCCCCCCCGTCGCGGCCCCCCTGTCGCGGCCCCCCGTCGCGGCCCCCCGTCGCGGCCCTGCCCCTTCGCCCAACGCCGCTCCGTCGCGGCCCTGTCGCGGCGCTGCCCCGGCCCTGCCCCGTCGCCCGCCGCGGCTCTGTCGCGGCCCCGTCGCGGCCCCGTCGCGGCCCCGCCCCGGCCCTGCCCCGTCCCCCGTCGCGGCCCCGTCGCGGCCCCGCCCCGGCCCTGCCCCGACGCCTGTCGCGGCCTCGTCGCGGCCCCGTCGCGGCCCCGCCCAGGCCCTTTTCCCGTCGCCTGTCGGGGCGACCTGGGGGGGGCCCGCGCGTCGCCCCTTCTGCCGCCTGTTGTGGCGCCCAGGGGGGCCGCGAGTCGGCCCCTCCCGTCTTCGTCGTCGCCCTGCCCCCCCCCCCCCCCGTAACCTCCCTACCCGCCATCCTGCCCTGCCCTGTGTTAGGGTTTGGGGGTGGCGAGTAGGGGGTGGCGGGTGTGTGGCATCCCCTGCTCCTCCTCCTACTCCGTCTCCCACTGCTGCAGCTGCCGCTGAGGGGGGTGGGTGTGTGGGAGCTGACGGAGTGGTGCTAGGGGTGTGGGTGTGTGGGAGCTGTCGGAGTGATACTAAGGGGGAGGCGTGTGTGAGTGAACCTAGGGGTGCAGCAGGGGGTGTGTGAAAGGGGGGTGGGATAGTTTGGGGAGGTTGAAGAGGGGTGGCCGCCGTGAAGCCCGCAGCTCCAGTCGCCCGTGAGACCGTTGCGCCAGTCGCCCGTGAGCCCGTTGCGCCAGTCGCCCGTGAGCCAGTTGCTCCAGTCGCCCGTGAGTCCGTTGCTCCTGCCGCTCAGAGTTAGCCGCGGAGCCAGTTACTCCAGTAGCCCGTGTGCCAGTTGCTCCAGTTGCCAATGTGCCAGTTGCTCCAGTTGCCCGTGTGCCAGTTGCTCTAGTTGCGCCGTGTGCCAGCAGCTTCAGCTGCCGCCCACTACCTCCTCTCCTCTCATAGTCCCTCCTCCTCCACACTTGCCCTCTGCGATAGCCTCTAGCTTTGCTTATATTTGTGAATTATAAACTGTTGCTTCTTGTACTTGTGCTCAGAATGTGTGGTGACATTGTGATCCACCCTGAGCTTGTTTTGCTTTGCTTGTTGTGCTGATTACACCCCACTTTGGCTATGGGGGTGTGTCAGAATATGTTATATTTGTCTAGCCTGCATTGGGGTACTCAATAGTGAGTACAGCCCAATCTAGGGTTTCCTATATGTACTCAACTGCTTGCTAGTCTAAGCCCCTCTTTCTTGTTTCTAACTTTCTACTACTATCTTCATAGATGAAGTGATCGAAAACCGCCCTGCACGCTCTTACGCCGCCTATGAAGGCAACGTCGTCTGTGTATGCGAGGCATGTCAGAACTTTATAGCTTATACATTTGTGTAGGCTGTAGTGGGGTAACCCATAAGGGGTACAACCCAACTAGGGTTAGTACTTGTACCCAACTGTTTGCTAGTTCATTCATTCTCGTTCATTAGTTTGATATGGAATCAGAGCAGGTTCCTTGGGCGCACCACCTGCTACACTGCTAGTAACCGCCCCTAGGCTCGTCGACCCCTAGCTCGCGCCCGGCCCCGTCTCTAGCCCACGCCCGGCCCCGTCGGCCCTTAGCCTCGCGCTCGGCCTCGTACCTAGCCCGTGCCCGGCCCCGTACCTAGCCTCGCGCCCGGCCCCGTATCGCGCCCGGCCTCGTTTCGCGCCCGGCCCCGTATCGTGCCTGGCCCCGTATCACGCCCAGCCCCGTGTCGCGCCCGGCCCCGTATCGCGTCCGGCCCCGTATCGTGCCTGGCCCCGTATCGCGTCCAGCCCCGTACCTAGCCTTGCGCCCGGCCTCGTATCGCGCCAGGCCCCGTATCGTGCCCGGCCCCGTTTTGCGCCCGGCCCCGTATCGCGCCCGACCCCGTATCGCGCCCGGCCCCGTGTCGCGCCCGGCCCCGTAACTAGCCTCGCGCCTGGCCTCCGTTCCGCGCCCAACGCCCGGCCCCGTACCTAGCCCGCGCCTGGCCCAGTACCTAGCCCGCGCCCGGCCCCGTACCTAGTCTCGCGCCCGGGGAGATGGAATCCTGGAAGTCCATTGGCACTTGGGGCGAACATAGTCGATGGCATGTGGATCTTCAGGGTGAAGCGGCCGCCAGGTTCTCCGCCTGCCTTCAAGGCGCGTTACGTTGCTCGAGGCTTCAGTCAGCGACAGGGAGTTGACTACTTCCAGACCTTCTCCCCCACCCCGAAGATGACTACTCTTCGGGTGTTGCTGCACGTCGCTGCTCAGCGTGACTACGAGTTGCACTCTCTGGACTTCAGCACAGCTTTCATGCAGGGCAGCCTGCACGAGGAGATCTGGCTGCGCCGACCACCTTGTTTCACTGAGACGTTTCCTGCAGGTACCCAGTGGAGCCTCCGCCGGCCAGTCTATGGTCTCCGCCAGGCGCCTCGCGAGTGGCACGACACGCCAAGGACTACACTTGCGGCTCTTGGGTTTGCTCCTTTTACTGCAGACCCGTCGCTGTTTCTACGCACCGACACCTCGCTGCCGCCGTTCTACGTCCTTGTGTACGTCGACGACCTCGTCTTTGCCACTGCTGACACTGAGGCACTGAACCTTGTGAAGTCGGAGCTGCAGAAGAGACACACCTGCACTGACCTCGGTGAACTGCACAGCTATCTTGGCTTGCAGATCACCCGGGACAGAGCACGGCGCACCATCACACTGACTCAGTCAGACATGGTGCACCAGGTCCTTCAGTGCTTCGGCTTCCAGATCTCCTTGCCACAGCCCACTCCTCTGTCTACCAGCCACTCGCTCTCAGCTCCACCTTCGGACGAGTCCGTAGAGCTGAGTGGTCCGTACCCAGAGCTTGTGGGTTGCCTCATGTACCCGATGACGTGCACATGACCTGACCTCGCGTACCCTCTCAGCCTTCTGGCTCGCTACGTGGCTCCCGGTAGGCACTGAAAGGTGCACTGGGATGCTGCAAAGAGGGTACTGCGTTACCTGTGCAGTACGTCGGGCATGGGGCTCGTGCTTGGAGGACGGGGTCCAGTTGTTTTCACCGGTCACGCAGACGCCTCCTGGGTTGACGACTCAGCTACGCAGCGGTCGTCACAGGGTTACTCCTTCAGCCTTGGTTCCGGCTCTGTGTCGTGGCGGTCTACCCGCTCGTCTTCGGTTCTCAGCTCCAGTTGTGAGGCTGAGATCTACGCCGGGGCTATGGCTGCTCAGGAGCTCCGCTGGCTGACCTACTTGCTGACCGACTTGGGAGAGCAGCCTCGTTCGCCTCCAGTTCTGTACGTAGACAACAAGGCCATGATTGCCTTGTGTCAGGAGCACAGACTGGAGCACAAAACGAAGCACATCGCTCTGCGCTACTTCCTTGCTCGAGAGTTGCAGCAGCGTGGCCAGCTTCGTCTTGCGTACATGGCCACTCGGGCCAACACTGCTGATGTCTTCACCAAGGCACTTCCGCCTGGTGATCATCAGCGCTTTACTACTGTGTTAGGCCTTGTGCCCACTTTGCCTCACTTGCTTACTGCTTGACTCTGTCAGAGGTCCATTGGTGATCCCCGATTGATCCTATGGAAGGGTTACAGGCATGTTGGCCTGGGGGGTTATGGGCGCACTGACCCGCTACTTAACAAGCCCTTTTATCCTTGGGATTCTGACATGGTATCAGAGCGAAGGTCTCGGGTTCGAATCCCACTGTGTGCACTTCGGGCATCCCAGTGCGGGGGGGTGTCAGAGGTCCATTGGTGATCCTCGATTGATCCTAGGGAAGGGTTGCAGGCATGTTGGCCTGGGGGGTTATGGGCGCACTGACCCGCTACTTAACAAGCCCTTTTATCCCAATGGTCTAGTGGTTGGGATTCTGACAGACTCTGTTTGTACTGTGATCTCTATATATACCTGCATGCTTGCACTTGCTAGGGTATGATTACTTTATTGTTTGTTCTCCTTATATAACTCTGCATGTGAACTGGCCTTGTGGCCCTTTGCTTGTGCTCGGACTGTGTGGTGACTTTGTGATCCACCCTGAGCTTGCTTTACTTTTCTTGACTGGTCTTGTGACCACTTGTTCTCCCCCACTTTGCCTATGGGGGTGTGTCAGATCTTTATAGCTTATACATTTGTGTAGGCTGTAGTGGGGTAACCCATAAGGGGTACAACCCAACTAGGGTTAGTACTTGTACCCAACTGTTTGCTAGTTCATTCATTCTCGTTCATTAGTTTGATAAGGCAGAGGAGGCTTTGGAAGGATGCTGCTGTCGATTTCAGCAACAGTTGCATACCCACTGTGAAGAGTAGGGGGGCCAGTGGGTCCCCCTGGCGGACATCCCCATCACTAAGCAGCTGCGCACTGTCGAATGCGAGTTTAGGTTGATGAGCGAAGGTCTCCCGTGGGAGAGGCGTACTAGCGGTAGTAGATTGCGGAGTGGGGATTCCTGGAGCGACTTGATGATAGCCTCGCGATAGATGCTGTTGAATGCGTTGGCTAAATCCGCCTGAAGCATGAGTGAGCCGGAATGCGCGTCTATGTAGCTTCCAGAGGGCTGGATGATAGCTTCTCCCCCAAACTGCAGAGGTAGGACGAAATTCCTTGCTGCGTCCCTGATGACTGTGAGCACTGAGGCGCATCAGGCATTCTCCGATTGCTATCGGATGTGTCTTCCCCCTCCCGCATTCGTTAGTGCCAGTAGTCGTGAATATATGAGTAGAGCTGCAACCTTGGGAGGGAGGCTGCCCTTCATCAGTGCGTTTACGAGTACATGGAGGTGGTTACAAACCGATGCATTGGTCACAGAGGCATCTCGCAGGTGTTCGAAATTTGTCCTGAACTGCCCCGCTCCTACCCCAGTTTCAGATATGGTTTGGAGCTTCGTGAACTCAGGGGCTACGATTGATGGTGCTTCGATGGACGAAATGTCTGGCCAGGCCAACGGGGTTTCCGTTGCAGCTAGGTAGTGTGGCCAATACCTCTGGGGTAGGTTCGGCTCTAGAGGTCGACTTCAGGGCCATCATGGCTCAATGCAAGCTGCCCCGTTGTGCAAGGTCTTCCGAGCGTGCAATGATTCCCGTTTTTTTTTTTTCATATGGTGTGGAAGAGGTGGTTATTTGATCGCGGCGATTGCTAATTGGTATAGCTCCCCTCACGCATTGGGTAGGAATGAATGCAGTTGGTGCTTGACGGTTCGCCAAGTCAGCCTTCAGCTCCTCAATAGGGCAGTATGACGATGATTCGCTGTGCGCCGATGCTTTGCCGTGCACAATGAATCCAGCGTCTTCGGCCATGCTAATGCATGCACCCCGTAGCTCGTTGTGTGTGTTGATTCTGGCATTGCCAATGCTACATCGGAACAGATGATTGGGGAGGCGCTTATTCGGGATGCCGACCTGTTTTGAGCAGTCGCACTTGTCAGGGGTAGAAAAGGGGAGGCCGAGTCTGAATCGAACTGCATTGGCGAAATGTTCGGGGCACAACCTTCGTGATGGCACAATAGGTATGGAAATCCACCAGTCCCCTGCCCAGTACCAAGTGAGTGAGAACAGGCGTTGCGTATGGCCTTTCAGAGGATTCAACATCATCCGTCTCGAGGCTTTAACTTGCTCCGTATATCTGCTTCCTTGGACACTTATGGTGAGTGCGTGTAGTAGCTTCACCCCAGTCGGCTCTTGTCCCTCTCAAATGGTCCTTTGTATTAATCTAGTCTTTTTAAAGTACAGTTAAAGCAAGCATGCAAACCAGGTAAGTCTAGCTTTTCCCCTCATCCCAGTCTTCTACTCAAATCCATTGCCCGGCTCCAGGGTCGCAAAGCAATCCCCTAGGTACATTTCTCCATCTAGCCTGCCCACATGTGGGTTTTCAATCAGTGCTGCTAGGTAGAGCTTGATGAGGTAGCTCACGTCTTGGGCTTTCTACAGCGGCACTGCCCAGCGCTGGCGGTGGTATTGGTGCAGCATCTTGGCTGCCTGGTAGTATTTGGGCTGAGCATTAAAGTACTTGCGGGCTACTGAATCAGATAGCTGCTTGAGGAATGCCGGGACCTTCTCACACGGGCAGCCATAGGTCTCAACCGCCAGCGGGAAGAAACCGGCAAAGGATGACCGGTTTCGGGAAAGGTCTATCTTTTTATCCCCCGCTTCACATGTTGCCCATCCCCTTCCCTTGGTGGCCAGCTCGTCCCGCTTGCTGATCGGGTCGGTGATTGTTATGTCGCCCAGCCACACCGAGTCAGTGGTACGGTCCCGGATGGCGGTGTTGGTTTTCTTGTCATCCACCTGCTGAACGCGGTTGAATCCTTGTGTGCGATGTAACCGGCGGGCGCACTCGTGGGCGCACTCGTGGCGCAGCTCATTATGGGTGTTTGTACGTCCATGCCCAAAGCCGCAGTGTAGAAGGTGGTTAGCAAGCCGCTTATCTGGGATTGCTGTCCTGTCGTTGCAGTCACAGCGGCCTGGTACAGGTAGGGGCATGCGTAGCCGGAACTGCAGGGCAAAGGCGAAGTGCTCGGGGTTGAGGCGGAGGTTGGGCATCTATGGGATGGCCAACAAGCAATCCCCTGCTCCGTACCCCGAAAGGGAAATCAGCCGTTGAGTGTGGCCCAACAGTGGGTTCAGCTCCATCCGTCTTGATGTTGTAACATGTTCAACGTAGTGGCTGGCTTGGGTGAGGCGGGCTAGGCGGTGTTGGAGCTGGCCTGTTGGGTTCGTCATTTCTGCCTCCAGCAGCTCTGTCGCCTCCCGGGACAGGGCTCCCTTGTAGCCGCAGATCCAGTTCTGTAGCGGGTCTGGGTCAGGGTCGATATCTGCAGTCCACGAGAAGGCTGATGATAAGGTGAGTCCGGCTGGTCCTGGCAAGGCTGTTAGTAGCATGCTCGCTTGTACGAGACTCGCTAGGTAGCTGTACCGTCCTTCCACAGCAGGATCTGACAAGCCCACTCCCCCCAGAGACGGGGGGAGTGAAGCCTGAGCCCATACTCTTATCTCTTCCGCCTCTACCCTTCGTGGGCGGGCCCCGCATGCCTCCAGGAGGGTGAGTAGTGGCGCTTGTTCCCATTGGGACCATTCTGCCTCGGGGAGTAGGTAGAGGGGTGTGGTGCGCGCCAGGCAAGAAATGCGCCGGGAAACACACTTCGACAGCAGCAGCGACGCCAGCTGGGGGTCAATCTCGGCGATGTGGGGGAGGGGTGATGACATCACTTCCAGCTGGCCCCGTAGGAATGCTGCAGCCCCTGCGGTAGGGCTGATGTGGCTGCCCAGCACCCGAAGGCCCTCCGTGCAGAACGGCAATCCCTCAGATAAGACACTCCCTTCAGCTCCCAAGGCACTGCATGTTGCGCACTTCGCCGGATTATGGTTGAAGGCATGCAATGCAATCCTCGGCTTTTCCCAGAATGGTGATGTTGTCGGTGTAGGCGAGACACACAACGGAAGGGAAAGCAGCCGCGGTGTCCGACAGGGCCGGGTGTATACCTGCCGCCAAGAGGAGGGGCCCGAGGGGGTCCCCTTCGCGTACACCGGTTTCACTGGTAAGATGAGCACTCTGAAAACCAGTGTCGAGGAAGAGCAAGGATCGCTCTCAAGGGCGGATCCCCCGAGGGCCTCGACTATGGCGCTTCTGCTGATGCTGTTGAATGCATTTGACAAATGCGCATGGAGCATTAAGACATCTGAGTGTGCGCTCATATACGCCCGCGCTGTGTGGATTATAGCCTCACTGTCTCCTTGTCCTGCGACGTAGAACTGGAGGGGGAGGAAGAAGGTGCGTGCTGCTTCGGAGAGAGTCGCTAAGGCGGAATTGGCGGCGAGGTGGAGGAGGCACTCACCAACTATTATGGCCTTGTGCCTCCCTTTGGCTTGGTGAGTGCGATCAAGCATGACGATGTGAGGATTGAACACACCTTGGGTGGGAGGGAGCCACGTAGGATGGTATTGACTAAGGCGTGGAGATGGGTGTTCATAGAGGCGTTGGTGATCGCAGCGTCATGAAGGTGCTCAAACGTCATCCCAGATGGCCCACCTCCGACTCCATTTTTGCATCAGCAGAGTGCTAGGTGAAGGTGGGCTTGGTGATTGCGGGGACAGGCGTGGTGTCTGGGATGTTTCAGTCAGTGGGGGTCGGTGGTGCAGGTGGGTGTTTTGATTTTAGTGCCTCGAGAACCTCGAGCGATAGAGTGGTCGCCGGTATTGACTTAAGGGCAATATTGCACGCTGTAGTCTTCCTCTGCGTGCCAAACCCTCCGCTCTTGCGCGCGTGCCCATGCTGTCTGGTTCGTGACATGGCGGTGCTGGGTTGGATATTGCAGCTATGCTGGTCTCGTACAGCGCCCCCCACTCGCCCCGGAAGAATTGACGAAACCGCAGCTTCACCGCCGGCCAATCAGGTTTCAACGATGTCTGCTGGCAAAAAAATAAGCGCGGGACAAACAGTAACAGACGCCAGCCCCGCTACTGAGTATGGGTTTAGGGTCCACTCCATACGCACACCCTCCACTCCTTAGACTGGTATGGATGGTTTCTGGAGTAGCTAGTGCCTTGGCGTCGACAAGGTGATGCATACATCCTTCACCGCGATTGGTACAGACACATCACCAGGCGTTAGTGTGTCCTCTGACCTTCCTTCTCTCATCTTGTGCTATCCCACTCCTTCCCATCTTCTCTCCCTCCTCCTTTCCTCTCCCCACTCTTTTTGTATTCCTCATCCTCCTCCTCTCTCCGGATTCTCTCTCTTCGTTCGTCCGCTCTCTCTCCCTCTCCTTGTACATTCCCTCTCCTCTCTCACATACTCTCCGTCCTCCTGCCCTCTCCTCAAATCCTCTTACCTTCCCTCCCTTGTCCTGCCCTCTCCCCACTCCCTCTGACTATTCCTCTCGCCCTCTCCTCCCAAATTCCTCTCTCACCTCATGTCGTCTCCCCAACCTCTCTGACCTTCCCTCCCTTCTCCTGCTCTCTCCTCCCTCCTTCCCTGACCCTCTATCTCTCCTCCAGCCCTCCTCTTTAACCCTCTGACCTTCTTACAATCCTCTGCCCTCTCCTTAAACCCCCAACCTTCCCTCACTCCTACCCTCTCCTCAAACCCCCCGACCTTCTCTCACTCCTCCTGCCCTCTCTCCACTCACTATGACCATCCCTCCCTACTCCTGCCTTTTTCACACTCCCTTTGACATTTCCTCATGCATTGCAGTTCAAGAGTATCGGGTGTCCTTGTTGCGATAACGCCGTCTCTGATTCGCGACAAGCGCTCTCAGGGCACCTAAATGGGAGCTAATGCACAGGCAAACTGTCACTACCAAGCCCAGCAGCAACGTCAACCGGCCCCTGCTCGTCCAAACGTGCACGACCTGAAATCAATCCATTGTATCCAACTCCCCCCTTCCCACTGCCCTTGATTCAAATTGAACACACTGATGTTGAACACCATACCCCCCTTCCAACTTCACCTTGTTTTTCTCACTCGAGTGATTAAATTTTGGATAGATGAAGTGAAAGTAATTGCCCACCATGTGATGACCATGTAATCTTGCATGATATAAGCGACTTGGAAGCGGGATTGAGGGAGGGGGGAGGGGGAGCGAGGTGGGAGAGAGGATAGACCCCCATCCCCTGTTTGTCTTTACTAGCACGCTCGCACATTGGATCCTATCGAACCGCTTCTCACAAAAGGAGAACAATTATATCTTGACATAATAAATCCTACAGGGGCCAATGTAGAGCAAATTTCCAAATATAAATTGGTAAGAGATGTGCAATGTCATGACGATGCGAGAACCCCTGATGCGCATCGCAAGTGGGATCGGAAATTCATCCGGTCGGCAAACAAGGCATACTTGGAATATTGGTGCTGTGACGGTCTTGTTGCACTACAATACATTTAAAAACATCCGGAGTTGGGAAAGAGAATGGCCATGGAGGCAACCACCTTGTACGAAGAATCAGATGTTGGTGCAACCCCACGGTTTGCACTTGGCTTGTTGTCCGTATGCGTGCATGCGTGTGTGCATGGAATGGTATGAGGGCATAAGATAATATATATTTCGTGCTTACAATAGTGTGTGAATGATGAGGCATGATTTTAAATGTGTATGTCGAGTCAATAGCGAGTTATCGCTAGTCGCGTGTCACGTCTTCGTTTGCGTGTCGTGTGCGGTTTTCTATTCTGTCGTGTGTGGAATGTTCGGCGTGTCGCAGGTGTGCGCAGCAGACTTCCAAGAACTCAAGGAAGAATTTATCTTGAAGAACCAGAGCCTTGGTTTCAAGATTCAAGTGATTTCGAAACTCTCCAAAAGGGTAAACTTCAAGATAGTGAGAATAGTTTAAGATTGCAATGTGTAGTGTAAGATTTCTCTTGATGTAGGCCCTTGTGGAGGGTAGTTTCGAGACCCTTCATGGTTGGGGACAGTGTGACACTATTCCACATCACTGTACCTCGGCTCTTGGGGTTTGTAGAGGCTGGGAGTCATTCCCAACTCGTAACTCTTCCAAATTTGTGTTCTAAGTCTACAGTGGCTGCCATAGTGCCGTTCGTTCAAACCAACGTTGTGTCATCAATACTGAATGAAATCGTGCGATGTAAAAACTATGTTGTAGACGATATCAAGAATCTCTAGATCCAATTTATAGCAAGTCATTTGAAGCTGTGAACAGAACGCTATCAACGTTTGAAGCCGCTGTGCAGAAATCCGACTGTGCACTCTATCTTTCGTTTTAGGCACATTCAAGCCTATTGTGACTATAACAATTGGTATCAGAGCCCTTTGGAGAAGTTTCGACAATGGCTGGACCTGAGAAAAGGGGTGGCAGAGGTGCTGGTGGCAGTGGAGAAGCCCAAGCTCAAGGCCAACCCCGTGATTCAGCCATGGCGCCCGTGCAACCAAGTCTTGGCCCACCTAGGGATGAACCTAGGGTGTTTGGGCTTGACAAGTTCAATGGCGACAACTTCGCTGAATGGTACTTCAGAAAGGAGAACGTATTTGAGCACTATGACCTGCTGGAGGTGATGGAAGGAACGGAGAAGCGCCCCGAGAACGACCCGGAGAAGAGCCCGTGGGTGCGGAAGAGCGCAAAAGGCTATCTCCTACTTGGGCAAGCGTTGGGGAGCAGCCAGATCCGTCACATCAAGGCATTCCAGTGTGAACTTGAGAAGGGACCAAAGGCATGGGCTGCTCTCAAGGGTGTACATGCTCCTGCAACAGCGGTGGTAGCGGTGGTGTTGGAGGGGCAAATGGTGGCACTACGAATTGAAGAAGATGAACCGGTTGAAGAAGGAGTGCAGAACTTCTTCGACTTGAAGAAGCGGATCTCAACTATAGTGAGCTCCAAAAGAAGACCAAGTTGCTGGCCTTACTCCCAGAGTCATGGTCCTCGCTCATCATCAACCTCAATCGTGACTTGCCCCGCCTCTCGCTTGAAGACGTGAAGCGAGCGATCCTTCAAGAGAACTTCCGCTGCCGTGAGTTGGCGGGTTCGGATGGCGCCGGAGCAGCAAGCATCGGCCAGGGATATGGTCGTGGAAGGGGCAGAGGACGAGGAGGAGGAAGTTTTGGAGGCAGCAACTACAATGGAGGCCACGGAAGTGGTAGCTATGGTTCTAACAACAAGAACTACAGACGCGGTCGCGGACGGTTCGACGGCGAGTGTCATTTTTGCCACAAGAGCAGACACATGTGGCGGGATTGCTATAAACTCCCTGATGGATTGACTCCTGCTCAAGGCCAAGAGGGTAGAGGAGCAGGGGGGGGGAGAGGAAGAGGCTGTGGAGGCCGTGGCGGTCGCGTAGGTGGAGGCGCAAACATGAAGAGTAGAGATAACGACAACGACTCGAGCGCGATCGGTTCCCGGGTCAATTCTTCTTCGTCTCAACACAATCATCGACTGGACCAGAGAAGGTGGAAGGCTTTGAAGAGCCTTCAGCTGTGGGAAAGGTGAGCCTACACTCTCTGGACTATTGGGTGATCGATAGCGGCGCTACATATAGCATGACACCTCGTGCGGACTTGCTCACCGAACTTGAACCGTCACCGGTCAAGCATGTCACATCGGCTTTGGGGCAGCGAGCAGAGGTGAAAGGCATGGGCAAGGCCATGTTTAAGGGTGCTGATGGGAAGATGGTGGGCCTCAAGAACGTTCTTTTCGTGCCCAACCATGCTGCAAACCTGATTTCCGTGCGGCGATTGCAAAAGGCCGGCATGGACACGAGCTCAAAGGGAGCCAAGACCTACACCGCAAGGCTTGGCGAGCGGATTCTTAGGGACCTTCACAAAGACAAAGATGTCTACAACGAGATGTGGCAGATCCTTGTGGTCCCAATGCCTAAGGAGAGGCAAGTGGCAACAAGCGTCAGCACCAAGGGTGAAGCGGTTGGTAGCGGCGACGACGCTAACGATGGCATCAAGGAGAACGAGTCCAAGAAGTGCAATCTTGGAGGGACCAGCAAGCAATGTGAGCATAAGGAGAGTGGTAAAGCAGCCAAGGAGCAGCAAAAGAGTGAGGAGAACCCCGAGGAAGCAGCCGAGGAGTACGGAGAGAGCATGTGTGGGGCACTATTGCGAGTGTGGCATTCTCCAATCCGACTTCTGCTACGGGGGAGTGTGATCGGTTGACTTTGCATTGGCGCATGGGGCATGTGGCTCTGCCTATTTTGCAGCAGCTAGTGAAGGAAGAGATGGTTGCTGGCATACGTGTGAAGGGGGAGCCCAATGAGGTACTTGGTTGCCAGACATGCATGCAAGCCAAGTTCTCCCTATTCCTGTTCTCTAGCTCGGAGGCAACGGCTAAGAGGCCACTTGATGAAGTGGTGATGGATGTAGTGGGCCCCTTGAAGCTTGGAGCTGCTGGAGCAAAGTATTTCCTCACCATTGTGGACGTCTACACCCGCATGACCTGGGTGTATGTGCTCTCCAAGAAGAGCGACGTGGCTGAAACGGTGAAGACCAATTGGTTGCCGATGGTGGAGCGGCAACAAGACCGGCTAGTGAAAGCAATTCGCACTTGTCGAGGGGGGGAGTTCCTAAGCAAGGATTTCTCTATGTGGCTGAAGAAGAATGGCATAAGGCACTCCCTTACCATGCCGTACTCCCCTGCAATGAACGGCATCGCCGAGCGAGCGAACCGGACAATCATGGAGACGGCGCGCGGGTTGCTCATTGAAGCCGGGTTACCCGATAACTTTTGACCTGATGCGGTGCGGAGTGCGTGTGTGGCTAAGAACATAGCCCTGACTCATGTGGGAGTAGACAAATGGGTGCCCTATGTGTAGTGGATTGGAAGGAAGCCAAAGGTGGATATGCTTCGGGTGTTCGGGTGCATGTGCATGGCGCTCGTGCCTAAGCATCTTCGGCACAACAAGCTTGGTGCCAAGCCAATATGGGCTGTGCACTTGGGCATGGCTCAAAACAGCAAGGGGTGGCTTCTTTGAGACCCATTCACTAAGAATTTCTTGGTGAGCAGGGATTGCAAATTCATGGAAAACCTCATGTACAAGGATTGGAAGGCGGAGAATGAGGCGAAGATAGGCGTGCGGTTTAGGGAGGTGAAGAGTTTCGGCTTGGAGCATGTGGTGCTGCCTTTGGAGCTGAGTAGCGGTAGCACCATGACAAGGCAATCTCCTCTTCTGAATGGGGAAGAGGAGGTCAGGAATGGAGAGGAAGAGGGGGAGGAGGTGCAGCAAACGAGCAAGCGTGCACCGACACTTCCATCTCGAGCAACGAGTGCTCCTCGGATTCGCTTCACCCCGCAGCAACGCCATGAGATCCTTCATGTCCCTACAGATGAGGAGGAAAGAAGGGGCAAAAGGAGAATCCAAGCCCCTAGTAGGCTGACCTATGATGCGCCGGGAAAGCCAGCCAAGTCAGCCTTGGCCGGAGCGGAAATGATGGTTGGAGATGACGAGGAAAGTGAGTACGAGGAGTTTGCTTTCGCGTTCTTCTCTCCAGTGGAGATGCCGAGGGAACCAGCAACTCTCAAGGAGGCCTTGGAGAGTAGTGATGCTGAGGAGTGGAAGAAGGCAATGGAGAGTGAGCTGAAGAGCATTGGGGAGAACGGCACGTGGGAATTGGTGGAGCTATCGGAGGGGCGTAAGGCGATTACGTCCAAGTGGCTCTTCAAGATCAAGTCCGACGCCGACGGCAAAATCGAGCGCTACAAGTCTAGGCTTGTGGGCAAGGGGTACCAGCAGAAGGAGAAGGTGGACTACAAGGAATTGTTTGCTCCTGTGGTAAAGTCGACGACGCTGCGAACCCTACTCGCGGGAGCTACCATCAAAGGATGGGTGGTGAAACAAATGGATTTGACAACGGCATTCCTCAACGGCGTCGTTGATGAAGAGATTTTTATGGCGCAGCTAGAGGGGTTTGATGATGGTAGTGGCAGAGTGTGGAAGCTGAAGAAGGCGCTTCTATGGGCTCAAGCAAGCCCATAGGCAGTGGTACTTGAAGTTGCGTGAAGTCTTGGAGGAGATCAGGTTCACTCCCTCATCCGCCGATCATTCCTTGTTCATGCTTGGCAAGGAGGAGCAGAGGAGTTTCATGGTGGTTTATGTGGATGACATCCTAATTTTCTCACCCTCCTCTGATCTTGTGACGGAGGTGATGCTGAAGCTTCAGGACATGTTCAAGTGCAAGGCCCTTGCTGACGTGAGCTTCTACCTCGGGCTCCACATCGAACGAGATGTGGAGAAACGTTGTATGCGTGTGCACCGACGGAAGTACATGGAGGCCTTGGCTGCCAACTTTGGGCAGATTGAAGGCCATGTGGCTACTCCATTCCCTTCTGGGTTTAAGTGTGTGAAGGGACCAGAGGAAGAGAGTGTTGGCGAAGAGGAGAGGCGCCGTTTTCACTCGTTGGTGGGCAGCCTCATGTACGCGGCGGTCAACACCCGACCGGACGTCGCCTTTGCTACCAGGCAGCTGGCTAGGGTTGTTCAATGCCCTAATGAGGAGCAGGTAGCATTTGGAATGAGGGTGGCCAAGTATCTTGGCCAAACACCGACCGTTGGGCTGCAATACTCGGCGGCGGCACAAAGGCGCCAAAAGGGCGCGGATGGTGTTGAACCCGGGCGTTTGTTCCTCACAGCCTTCTCCAATGCCTCTTATGCATCAGAACAGGAGGACATGACAAGTGTGGGAGGCTTCATTTGCTGTGTTGGTGGAGGCCCAACTGCTTGGGAGAGCAAGAAGCAGGTGGACCAAGCATTGAGTACGGGAGATTGTGTGGCAGCGGCGTTTGTTGGCTGAATTGGGGGAGGAGCAGCAAGGACCTACCCCACTCTACTGTGACAGCCAGGGTGCCATTTCTCTTGCTAAGAACCCTGTGTTGCACGGCCTCACGAAGCACATGAGGGTGAAATGGCATTGGACGAGGAGCATGGTGGCCATGGGTGAAGTTGAGTTGCACTACGTGAAGAAGACGGAGCATCCAGCTGACATGATGACCAAGAGGCTGGTGGAGCAGCAGCATTGGAAGTGTTGCAAGCTGGCTGGGATGGTTCTGAATTGAGAGAACCAGATCCTAAGGCCAACAATCAGAGGGGGGGTTTGTTGGTGCAGCCCTACGGTTTGCATTCGGCTTGTTGTCCGTGTGCGAGCATGCGTGTGTGCATGGAATAGTATGAGGGCATGAGGTTTCATGCATAAAATAGTGTGTGAATGATGAGGCATGATTTTGAATGTGTGTGTCGAGTCAATAGCGAGTTATCGCTAGTCGCGTGTCACGTCGTCGTTTACGTGTCGTGTGCGGTTTTCTATTTTGTCATGTGTGGAACGTTCAGCGTGTCGCAGGTGTGCAGAGCAGACTTCCAAGAACTCAAAGAAAAAATTATCTTGAAGAACCAGAACCTTGGTTTCAAGATTCAAGTGATTTCGAAACTCTCCAAAAGGGTAAATTTCAAGATAGTGAGAATAGTTATGTTACAATGTGTAGTGTAACATTTCTCTTGGTGTAGGCCCTTGTGGAGGGTAGTTTCGAGACCCTTCATGGTTGGGGATAGTGTGACACTGTTCCAAATCACTGTACCTTGGCTCTTGGGGTTTGTAGAGGCTGGGAGTCATTCCCAACTCGTAACTCTTCCAAATTTGTGTTCTAAGTCTATAGTGGCTGCCATAGTGCTGTTCGTTCAAACCAACGTTGCGTCATCAATACTTAATGAAATCGTGCGTTGTCAATTTTCTATTGTAGGCGATATCAAGACGCACTAGTTACAATTTATAGCAAGTCACTTGAAGCTGTGAACAGAACGCTATCAACGTTTGAAGCCGCTGTGCAGAAATCCGACTGTGCACTCTATCTTTCGTTTTAGGCACATTCAAGCCTATTGTGACTATAACATCAGAGTGGGTCTATTTAACGTCGGAGAATGGCTTGTGGTGGGCTACAGAAGCAGGTGCGGAAAGTTGACGCAACGGGCGTGGTTGTTGGCCTAATCTTGGCGAGCGACGAAAGGCACATGGATGGGCGTGGAAAGGCAAAAGAACATCCGGTGTACTCGACCCTCGCCCACATCGACAAAGATGGGCTTGTTGGCATTGCTTCCCCAATTTCTCGGAGAGGACGAGGCACTTGACAAGATGCATGTGTTCAATAGTATCATGGACATAGTACTCGTTCTCTGAAGTTTCTCTGACTATTCCGAATCTTGCAAGATTACATGTACAAAAGTATCTCGGCACCGAATACACATGTTCCTTGTGCAAAGTGTCAAAGAAACAAGCCATGTACCAATATCATATAGATCCACGTTCGCCATTTGAGCAGTTGTCTGTTATGAATGCAATTGTGGAGAAGGCTATCAAGCCCGATGCAAACGAATCATTCTCAACGCAACCTCTCAAGGTTAGTTGGATCTTCCATTTCTTGTATCTATTTGGGGTGATCAATAGTGTGTCACTTACAATGTTTGTTCATGCGTTTAGTGCTTCCTCTGAGGTTAGCGATATTGCCCGACATAATAAACCAATCGGATCTGAGGATATTCGAGCACATTGTGGATCGTATCAAGGCTATGTACCCCAAGGATCTTGCTACGAAAATGAATCTAGATAGACCTTTGAAGCAGTTGCGGGCCCACCTACCAGGAGGGTGCATGCGCTTACCATCGAGCGACAACTTTGCCAAGGGTGCAAACTACCATGCATATGAGAATAGATACATCATGCAGGTGCTTCCATTCATAGCCACTGAATACCTTGCTACTGGGCAAATGGAGGCCCTGCTTGACTATATTGAGTGGTATCTCAAGTGTGCAAATCACAAAAGAGCACACAGACGCTAGCTTGCGAGAGTTAAAGAAGAAGTCTTCAAGGTAAGCAAATGCTTAGCTTGTAGTGTGAAGTTGTTTGGGTCTCACAGTCCGTTGACTACCTTTGATTCGCATGTGCAGGATGACCACAGGTCTTAAGGAGTTCAAGCAAGCATCTCAGTGGAACATTATAAATATGCACCTCATAAGACTCTACGTCGACTCCATTAAGCGCGCAACTAAGAGGGACGTGAATGAACAAGTGAGGTATAGTGACGTATCAATGTCACGCCTACGATAGTTGTCAAACTTAAATATAGCTTACATTGTGTAGGCTATAGTGGGGTAGCCCATAAGGGGTACAACCCAATTAGGGTTAGTACTTGTACCCATCTTTTTGCTAGTTCATTCATTTCTTTCTGACATGGTTTCAGAGCAGGTCCCTTCTAGGACCGTTTTTTGGGCCCACCACCTGCTGCCCTGCTAGCCACCCTCGCGACCCCTAGGCCCCGACCCGTCGCCGCTCCTAGCCCGGCCCGTCGCCCTTAGGCCCCACGCCCCTTGGCGTCGCCCGTCGCCCCTAGCCCGGCCCCTCGTCGCCCGTCGCCCCTAGCCGCGACCACGTCGCCCCGTCGGCCCTAGACTCGGCCCCTTGGCTCCGTCGCCCCTAGCCGCGCCCCCTCGGCCCCGTCGCCCCTAGCCGCGGCCCCTCGCGACCCGTCGCCCCTAACCGCGGCCCCGTCGCCCCTAGCCGCGGCCACGTCGCCCCGTCGCCCCTAGACTCGGCCCCTTGGCCCCGTCGCCCCTAGCCGCGGCCCCTCGGCCCCGCCGCCCCTAGCCGCGGCCCCCTCGCGACCCATCGCCCCGTCGCCCCTAGCCGCGGCCCCGTCGCCCCTAGCCTCGACCCCGTGGCCCCTCGCGACACGTCGCCCCTAGTCTCGGCCCCGCGGCCCCTCGCGACACGTCGCCCACCCCCCCCCCCCCTCACCTAGGCCCAGGTCCCGCGGCCACGTCGCCCCGCCACCCCTAGCCTCGGCCCCTTGGCCCCGTCGCACCTAGCCTCGGCCCCTCGGCCCCGTCGCCCCTAGCCGAGGCCCCGTCACCCCTAGCCTCGGCCCAGTGGCCCCTCGCGACTTGTCGCCCCGTCGCACCTAGCCGCGGCCCCTTGCGACCCGTCACCCCGTCGCCCCTAGCCTCGGCCTCTCGTGACCTGTCGCCCCTAACCGCGGCCCCTCGGCCCCTAGCCTCGGCCCCTCGGCCCCTCAGCCCCCCCCTTCGTGTTTGGCCCCTCGGCCCCTCGGCCCCCCCTCGGCCCCTTGGCCCCTAGGGTACTCGGCCCCTCGGCCCCTTCGACCTCGGCCCCTCGGCCCCTTCGACCTCGGCCCCTCGGCCCCTTGGCCCCTAGGCCCCAGGCCCCTCGGCCACTTGGCCCCTCGGCCCCTCGGCCCCCCTGCGTGTTTGGCCCCTCGGCCCCTAGACCCCAGGCCCCTAGGCCCCAGGCCCCCCTCGGCCCCTTGGCCCCTCAGCCCTTAGGCCCCTTCGTATTTGGCCCATCGGCCCCCAGGCCCCTCGGCCCCTCGGCCCCTCGGCCCCCTGGCCCCTGGGCCCCTCGGCCCCCCCTTCATGTTTGGCCCCTCGGCCCTTAGACCCCAGGCCCCTCGCCCCCTTCAACCTCGGCCCCTCGGCCCCTCGGCCTCTAGGCCCCAGCCCCCCCCCTCAGCCCCTTGGCCCCTAGGCCCCTTCGTGTTTGGCCCCTCGGCCTCTAGGCCCCTCGGCCCCTAGACCCCAGGCCCCTCGGCCCCTTGGCCTCTCTGCCCCTGCTGCTGCTGCTGCTACAACTGCTGCTGCTACTGCTGCTACTGCTGCTACTGCTGCTCCTGCGTGCTGCGCCACAATGGCTTCGCTTCGAGTTCTCGCGTTCGATCATGAGGGTAGACCGGTTCAGTTTGACACGTGGCTCGACGACCTGCAGCTGTACCTACTGAGCGATTCTAAGGACAGTGTGTCGCTGTTTGACCTCGCGTCAGGTGCCGCTACTGCCCCTCCCGCCACAGCTGACAGTGCGACTCACTCCCAGTGGCTTACGCGCGACGCTGCTGCACGCTTAGCCATTCGCAACCACCTTCCGCTAGCCGAATGTGCTCACTTTGGACAGCATTGGACAGCACAGGCCCTGTACGACGCTGTAGTCACTCGCTACTCCTCGCCTGCCACTGCTGCGCTGGGCAGACTGCTTCTGCCCTACCAGTTCCCCGAGCTGTCAGCTTTTGCCACAGTAGAGGACCTCGTTTCCCACCTGCGCACTAGCGACGCTCGTTACCGCGCTACCGTCCCTGCTGAGTTGCTTGATAGGAACCAGCCCCCGATGTTCATCACCCTCTACTTCATAGTCACTAGCCTCCTTGACTCTCTTCGCTCTGTCAGGGACCACTTTCTCTCCCTTGACCCCACCTCCCTCACTGTTGACCTCCTCGAGCAGCATCTCCTCGCAGCTGAGACTAGTGCAGTTGCAGTAGGTGCTGCTCGTGGCACTCCGCGCCCGCCCTTCTTTGAGGGGTGCTCCCCCTCCCCCCTTGCCCCATCCTACGCCTCTGCTGTTGCTGCATACGTCTCTATTACTGCTGACGTCGAAGCTGCTTCTGCTAGTGCAAAGCGCCGCAGTAGCAAGGGCAAGGGTGGCAGGGGTGGTGGAGGTGGCAGCGGTGGTGGTGGAGGTGGCAGCGGGAGTGGTAGTGGGGGCAGCAGCCGAGGTAGTGGAGGCAGTGGAGGTGGTGGCAGCAGTGGGACTGGTGGCGGGAGTGAGGGCTCTAGTGGCGGCAGTGGAGGCAGCGGTGGGAGTGGCGGCAGTGGAGGTGGTGGGACTGGAGGCCGTAGGACTGGACCTCGGCATAAAGGCCCTGGTGGTGGCCAGCGGCAGCAGCAGCAGCGTCGGAGTGAGACCCAGTTGCCCCAGCAGCTCCGTGACTGGTTGTTTTAGTGTGGGATGTCTAGGGGTAGTGATAGCTGCCCGTATGTCATTCGCACGGGTGAACGTGCTGGTCAGACATGCGGGAAGCTTCACACCCAGCACCGCTGCTTCTCCCGCCTCGACGACGCTTGGCATGCTGAGTTTGGTGACGACGTCGAGCTCTCTCGCTGGGTAGATCTACTTAGGTCTAGGATTGCTATCTTTGACCTAGACTTTGATGCTATTCTTTCTGCTATGTATGCTTTGTCTGTTAGTGCTGAGGGTGACTGTTACCGGTGTGTGCCGCCTGACCCAGGTATAGCTGCTAATGCTCTAGGTGCTAGTGAGTCTGGTACTCTCCCTGGTACTGCGCCTGCTCAGACCTTGCACACCTTCACGTTGGACTCAGGTGGCTCGCACTCTTTCTTTCATGACAGCACCACTCTCACTCCTCTCCCTGCACCTGTCTTGGTCAGACTGGCTGACCCCTCTGGGGGCCCGGTCGTTGCACGTTCCTCCACTGTCCTCCCGTGTCCGGCGGTTCCGTTCGGCTCACTGTCAGGTCTTCACCTCCCCTCGATCTCTACGAACTTGGTGAGTACCGCTGCCCTCCAGGATGCGATGGTCACTACCACCACTCCCGGGGGTCAGCGTGTGTCGATCTGCACGTGCACACGGATAGGGCGTCACCTGGCCACGTTCACTCGTCGGCCAGGGTCAAGTCTGTACACACTGGCTACCGAGCCTCCTCAAGTAGCTGCGTCTGCTCAGGTGTCCGCGTCAGGTCAGGTGGAGCCTGGAGCTACTGGAGCTGGAGACGCTGCAGCTGCAGGAGCTGGAGTTGGAGGCACTGGTGCAGGAGGCTATGGAGCTGCGGGAGCTGGACCTGTTGACCCTGGAGCTGGAGGTGCTGGAGGCACTGTGCGGCCGTGACCGTACTTCGTTCCCCTGCTTCAGCAGGTTCTTGGTGTCCCGTCTTCTCCTGGCCTTACTCCTCCCATACTGTGTCCACCGCCTGACCAGTCGCAGCCGCCGTTACAGCCAGCCTCCCCACTGCCTGCTCCCTGTCCATACACTGAGCAGTACAGCGGTCTTACAGAGCGTTGTGAGCCCGCGTCTCGTCCTATCTCGCCTGTTCGCACTACTCGTCACGTTCCTCATTCGCGTCCTCCTCCTGTTCCCGGCACGCACACTATGGCACTCCGTCCTTCCTCTGTTCCACTGCGTTTTCCTCTGCCTACTCCTCGTGAGTCCTCTCTTCATGAGGTCCCTGACCCCGAGTCTGACCGCGCTCGTGCTGCCAGTCCCACTGTCTCTCGTCTCCTCGCCACTGCTGTCACTGACCCTTCTTTTGAGTCTGCTACTGCGTCTGCTCTCGTTGCTGAGCTGCTTGACTTTGCTGCTGCCTGCCGTCTAGACTACGCCACTGCTCTTGTTGCTGAGTCTGCGTCTGCCAGTCCTCCGTCCGTCGGGGGTGAGTGTGCTCTTCGCACGGACGTCCTTGAGGAAAGGCACGAGGACTTTGAGTGTCTTGCAGCTGCTGTACCTCGTTTCGCTTCCATGCTGCTTGCCCCTGCGGGAGACCCGGATGCACCAGACATCCCAGCCCCGCGCTCTTACGCAGAGGCGATTACGGGTCCTTACTCCTCTCAGTGGCAGGCAGCCATGGATGCCGAGATGGCATCCTGGAAGTCCACAGGCACCTACGTCGACGAGGTTCCCCCACCTAGGGCGAACATAGTCGATGGCATGTGGATCTTCAGGGTGAAGCGGCCACCGGGTTCTCCGCCTGCCTTCAAGGCGCGTTACGTTGCTCGAGGCTTCAGTCAGTGACAGGGAGTTGACTACTTCCATACCTTCTCCCCCATCCCGAAGATGACTACTCTTCGGGTGTTTCGGCATGTCTCTGCTTAGCGTGAATACGAGTTGCACTCTCTGGACTTCAGCACAGCTTTCCTGCAGGGCAGCCTGCACGAGGAGATCTGGCTGCGCCGCCCTCCTGGCTTCACTGGGTCGTTTCCTGCAGGTACCCAGTGGAGCCTCCACCGGCCAGTCTACGGTCTCCGCCAGGCGCCTCGCGAGTGGCATGACACGCTGAGGACAACACTTGCGGCTCTTGGGTTTGCTCCTTCTACTGCTGACCCGTCGCTGTTTCTCCACACCGACACCTCGCTACCGCCGTTCTACGTCCTCGTGTACGTAGACGACCTCGTCTTTGCCACTGCTGATACTGAGGCACTGACCCTTGTGAAGTCGGAGCTGCAGAAGAGACACACCTGCAGTGACCTGGGTGAACTGCGCAGCTATCTTGGCTTGCAGATCACCCGGGACAGAGCACGGCACACCATTACCCTGACT
This sequence comes from Closterium sp. Naga37s-1, assembly GCA_947471745.1. Lineage (NCBI taxonomy): Eukaryota > Viridiplantae > Streptophyta > Zygnematophyceae > Desmidiales > Closteriaceae > Closterium > Closterium sp. Naga37s-1. The sequence continues at coordinate 1,051,750 of CANJKZ010000960.1, forward strand.
CAGTCACACATGGTGCACCAGGTCCTTCACCGCTTCGGCTTCCAGTTCTCCTCGCCACAGCCCACTCCTCTGTCTACCGGCCACTCGCTCTCAACTCCACCTTCGGACGAGTCCGTAGAGCCGAGTGGTGCGTACCCAGAGCTTGTGGGTTGCCTCATGTACCTGATGACGTGCACACGACCTGACCTCGCGTACCCTCTCAGCCTTCTGGCTCGCGATGTGGCTCCTGGTAGGCACCAAAAGGTGCACTGGGATGCTGCGAAGAGGGTACTGAGTTACTTGTGCAGTACGTCGGGCATGCGGCTAGTGCTTGGAGGACGGGGTCCAGTTGTCGTCACTGGTCACGCGGACGCCTCTTGGGTTGAGGACTCAGCTATGCAGCGGTCGTCACAGGGTTACACCTTCAGCCTTGGTTCCGACTATGTTTCCTGGCGGTCTACCCGCTCGTCTTCGGTTCTCAGCTCCAGTTGTGAGGCTGAGATCTACGCAGGGGCCATGGCTGCACAAGAGCTACGCTGGCTCACCTACCTGCTGACTGACTTGGGAGAGCAGCCTCGTTCGCCTCCGGTTCTGTACGTAGACAACAAGGCCATGATTGCCTTGTGTCAGGAGCACAGACTGGAGCACAGAACGAAGCACATCGCTCTGCAATACTTCCTTGCTCGAGAGTTGCAGCAGCGTGGCCAGCTTCGTCTTGCGTACGTGGCCACTAGGGCCAACACTGCTGATATATTCACCAAGGCACTTCCACCTGGTGATCATCAGCGCTTCTCCATTATGTTAGGCCTTGTGCCTACTTTGCCTCACTTGCTTACTTCGTGACTTTTCTTGTATTGTGATCTATATATATACCTGCATGGTTGCACTTACTAGGGTATGATCACTGTATTGTTTGTTCTCTTTTATATAACTCTGCATGTGAACTGGCCTTGTGGCCCTTTGCTTGTGCTCGGATTGTGTGGTGACTTTGTGATCCACCCTGAGCTTGCTTTGCTTTTCTTGACTGGTCTTGTGACCACTTGTTCTTCCCCACTTTGCCTATGGGGGTGTGTCAAACTTATATATAGCTTACATTGTGTAGGCTGTAGTGGGGTAGCCCATAAGGGGTACAACCCAATTAGAGTTAGTACTTGTACCCAAATCTTTGCTAGTTCATTCATTCTCGTTTGTTCTTTCTGACAATAGTTAGCACCATCAATGGAGAACACTAAGAAGTAGGACACTACAATGGTGATGGTGAGGGGGAGGGGCGGGAGGAAGGAGGTGGGGGCGGGGGGTGGGGGGATGTGTAGTAATGTACGACACGAGAATTTATGCACTTTCCTTCTGACCCTTGCTGCCCCCCTTAATCCCTTGCTGCCTCTCTCCGACCCTTGCAGCACCTCTCTGACCCTTGCTGCCCACCTATCCCCCGTGCTGCCCCCATCAACCCCTTGCTGCACCTCTCTGACCCTTGGTGCCCCTCTCGGGCTCTTTAAGCCCCTCTGTGACCTTTGCTGCACCCCCCCAATCCCTTTCTGCCCTTCTCTAGCCCTTGCTTCCCACCTATGGATCTTGCTACCCCCCTCCACCCCTTGCCGCCCCTCTCTGACTCTTACAACCTCTCTGACCCTTGTTGCACCTCTCTGTCCTCCGCTTACCCCGACTCCACTTTGCAGGCACAAAGCACCAGAACATAGATTCTATCATGCGTCTGCACGTGCCGCGGGATCGTGAGCACGCACCGTTTGCCAGTCCTTGGAAGCCAGATGTGAAGTACGATGCACCACTACAAGCATCCATCGACGAGGATCTGAACGCCTTCAGAGCCGCCCAGAACCTAGCCCCGTTTTATAATAGGCGGGTCGAGGACATCTAAATTATTTATTTTTGGTGTGCTTGCTTCTCCAATTGTTTGTTCTTTGTTGGTTACAACTTTTCTGGTTCCCCAAATTTGTTTTTCCATCCAGGTTCATTGGAAGATGGCAATGTCTGCTGTCGTCGGCGCAACGTACAGTCATTTGCCACACCATGTGCGAGTGACATCGAAACAACACGGCCGAGAATGGTATTCAGATGTTGTAGTCCATGGCAAAGGTGAAAAAATATTTTGTTGTTCCATGAACGGGTCGGGGGATCGACAAAGGACTACGAGTACATTCACTACTATGAACACCTTCCAGCTCGCGTCCCTACCACTCGATGTGCGGTTTAAAGTCAGCGACAAGTAACGAGAGGTACTGGGTAATTGCAACTTCCAGCATTATGAAAGCCATCCACTTAGTGAAGCCAAAGAGCAATGATGACAGATGGCTTGTAATAGGTATGCACGGTGAGCCAAAATATTATGAGCACTCGTATTACCCATTACCACTCTAAACCTTTTTTTACCAATACATATCCATTGCTAATGATCCCAAATATGGAGACTTTACCCTAAATATTTTGTACACATTGTCGGTATACAAAAACGGGAGTTAATATAAATAAATAGGGCCCCAAAACTCCTCATATAGACATGACTAGCTATACTCGGACAGTTTTGACACGTGAAGCGCGCGGACACTTCCTAATACAATTCAATTGTGAATGATCTCAAACCCGGAAAATCTCCCCTTAATACATAGTATAGGCTCCTGGTAAAAAGAAACGGTAGTTTTATGAAACAAAGAGAGCACAAAACAGTTCATATTGATACGAATGGCTATTCATTAACATATTTGACCTGTTTTACACACGGACGCTTGTTTTTGCCAAACTCATATATAGCTTACATTGTGTAGGCTTTAGTGGGCTAGCCCATAAGGGGTACAACCCAATTAGGGTTAGTACTTGTACCCAATTCTTTGCTAGTTCATCCATCCTCGTTCATTACTTTCAACATGGTTTCAGAGCAGGTCCCTCGCTAGGACCGCCCTTCTTTCCTTGGGCCCACCACCTGCTGCCCTGCGAATAGCCCCTTGGCCCGTCGACCCCTAGGCCCGTCGCGCCCCTTAGGACCGTCGCGCCCCCACGGCCCTGTTTTCCTAGGCCCGTCGCGCTCCACGGCCCCGCTTTCCTAGGCCCGTCACGCCCCTCGGCCCCTTCGCCCCTAGGCCCCGGCCCCTTGGCCCGTCGCGCCCCTCACGGCCCCGGTTCCTGCCTTTCGCGCCCCTAGGCCCGTCCCGCCCCTAGGCCAGTCGCGCCCCACAGCCCCGTTCCTGCCCGTCGCGCCCCTAGGCCTCGGTCCTGGCCCTTCGCACTTCTAGGCCCGTCGCGCCCCCCCCACTCAGGCCCTGGTTCCTGCCCGTCGCGCCCCTAGGCCCGTCACGTCCCAAGGCCCCGGTTCCGGCCCGTCACGCCCCCAGGCCCCTTGACCCGCGCCCGTGACCCGCAACCCAGGCCCCTCGGCCCTAGGCACCTCGGCCCCCAGGCCCCTTGGCCCCTAGCCTCGGCCCCTCGGCCCCCGCTCTTCGTGTTTGGCCCCTCGGCCCCTAGGCCCCTCGACCCCTTCTGCTACTAGTGACACTTCTCCTGCTGCTACAGCGGCTACTACTGCTGCTACTGCTGCTACTGTTGCTCCTGCATACTGTGCCACTATGGCCTCACTTCGAGTTCTCGCATTCGATCATGAGGGTAGACCGGTTCAGTTTGACACGTGGCTCGACGACCTGCAGCTGTACCTATTGAGCGATATTAAGGACGGTGTTTCCCTGTTAGACCACGTGTCCGGTGCCACAGCTGACAGTGCCACTGCTGCTGTAGGCCGCCTGCTTCTGCCCTACCTGTTCCCCGAGCTGTCCGCCTTTGCCACAGTCGAGGACCTTGGTTTCCCACCATCGCGCTAGCGACGCTCGCTACCGCGCTGCCGTCCCTGCTGAGTTCCTTGACAAGAACCAGCCCCCGATGTTCATCACCCTCTACTTCATAGTCACTCGCCTCCCTGACTCTCTTCGCTCTGTCAGGGACCACTTCCTCTCTCTTGACCCCACCTCCCTCACTGTTGACCTCCTCGAGCAGCATCTCCTCGCAGCTGAGACTAGTGCAGTTGCTGTAGGTGCTGCTCGTGGCACTCCGCGCCCGCCCTTCTTTGAGGGGTGCTCCCCCTCCCCCGTTGCCCCCTCCTACGCCTCTGCTGCTGCTGCAAACATCTCTGACGTCGGGGCTGCTTCTGCTAGTGCGAAGCGACGCAGCGGCAAGGGCAAGGGTGGCAAGGGTGGTGGAGGTGGCAGCGGCGGTGGTGGAGGTGGCAGCGGGAGTAGTGGTGGGGGCAGCAATGGAGGTGGTGGCGGCGGTGCGACAGGTGGAGGGAGTGGGGGCTCTGGTGGCGGCGGTGGAGGCAACGGTGGGAGTGGTGGCGGTGGCGGCAGTGGGACTGGTGGTGGTGGGACTGGAGCTCGGGGTGTTGGTTCTGGAGGTGGCCAGCGTCAGCAGCAGCAGTGTCGGAGTGAGACCCAGTCGCCCCAGCAGCTTTGTGAGTGGTTTTTGCGTGGGGCATCTGGGGGTAGTTGCCCGTATGTCATTCGCACGGGTGACCGTGCTGGTCAAACTTGCGGGCGGCTTCACACTCAGCACCGCTGCTTCTCCCGCCTTGACAACGCTTGGCGTGCTGAGTTTGGTGACGACGTCGAGCTCCCTCGCTGGGTGGATCTGCTTAGGTCTAGGATTGCTATCTTTGACCTAGACTTTGATGCTATTCTTTCTGCTATGTATGCTTTGTCTGTTAGTGCTGAGGGTGACTGTTACCGGTGTGTGCTGCCTGATTTAGGTATAGCTGCTGCTGGTCTAGGTGCTAGTGAGACTGGTACTCTCCCTGGTACTGCGCCTGCTCAAACCTTGCACACCTTCACGCTTAACTCAGGCGCCTCTGCTTGTTTCTTTCGTGACTGCACCACTCGCACTCCTCTCTCTAAACCTGTCCCGGTCCGACTGGCTGACCCCTCTGGGGGCCCGGTTGTGGCCCGTTCCTCCACTGTCCTCCCGTGTCCGGCGGTTGCGTCCGGCTCACTGTCCGATCTTCACCTCCCCTCGTTCTCTACGAACTTGGTGAGTACCGCTGCCCTCCATGATGCGATGGTCACTACCACCACTCCTGGGGGTCGGCGTGTGACGATCTGCACGTGCACACGGACGGGGCGTCACCTGGCTACGTTCACTAGTCGGCCAGGGTCGACTCTGTACACACTGGCTACCGAGCCTCCTCTGATAGCTGCCTCTTGCTCGTGTCGCCTCCTGTCGCACCAGACTCTTCTGTGGCACCACCGCTTGGGTCACCCCTCCCTGCCACGCCTTCGTGGCATGCACTCTCGTCTTCTTGTCTCTGGTCTTCCCAGGTCCTTGCCTCCCTTGCCGCCCTCCCCTGCCCCGCCCTACCTTCCTTGCGTCGAGGGGCGGCAGCGCGCCGCTCCTCACTCCTCCTCGTTTCCCCCCACGATTGCTCCCCTGCAGACAATCCACATGGACATGTGGGGCCCAGCCCGCGTCAGTGGACAGAGCCGCGAGCGCTACTTTCTGCTGGTGGTCGATGACTACACGCGGTACACCATGGTCTTCCCCTTGCGCAGCAAGAGTCAGGTCGTTGATGTCTTGATCCCTTGGATCCGCACGGTCCATCTCCAGCTCCACAAGCGTTTTGGCCAGGACCTTCTTGTCTTACGTCTGCACTCTGACAGAGGTGGTGAGTTCTCCTCCGACCTCTTGCGGGACTTTTGTGGTGGGGAGGGCATTCTCCAGTCGTTCACACTTCCGGACTCCGCTCAGCAAAATGGGATTGCTGAGCGCCACATTGGCTTAGTCATGGAGGTCGCTCGTACCTCCATGATCCATGTGGCTGCTCCCCATTTTCTGTGGCCGTTTGCGGTCCGGTACGCTGCGCATCAGCTCAACCTCTGGCCCCGTGTCTCCTTGCCGGAGACCTCGCCCACACTGCGTTGGACGGGGAAGGTTGGCGATGCGTCGGTGTTCCGAGTCTGGGGATCTCATGCCTTTGTTCGCGCTACGGTCGCGAACAAGCTCTCCCCCCGTGCTATCCCCTGCGTCTTCCTTGGCTTTGTCCCTGACGCGCCTGGCTGGCAGTTTTACCACCCCACCACGCGCCGTATCTTCCCCTCTCAGGACGTCACGTTTGACGAGTCGGTTCCTTTTTACCGTCTCTTCCCCTACCTCTCTGCCCCTCCCCTGCCTCCGCCGCTCTTCCTTGCTCCCGGTCCCCCTCTGGTAGACCCCCTCCTACCCCAGGGTCCTTCTCCCTCAGGTGTGTCTCATGTAGACCCTCTCCCTGGTCCTGCGCCTGTTCAGGTAGCTGTCGGCTCAGGTGCTCCTTGAGGTGCTGCGTCTGGGGGTGCTGCGTCGGGGGGGTGCGGAGCCTGGGGGTGCGGAGTCTGAGGGTGCTGAGACTGGGGGTGATGAGCCTTGGGGTGTTGAGATTGGGGGTGTTGAGTCTGGGGGTGCTGCGTCGGAGGGTGCGGAGTCTGGTGGTGTTGAGCCTCAGGGTGCTGCTTCGTCTGGAGGTTCTGCTGGTGCTTCGCCGAGACTGTCTCCACAGCAGCTGCGTGAGTGGTTTGTTTGGCGCGCACGCCTTCAGAGTGGAGCTACCGGAGCTGGAGGTGCTGGAGCTGCTGGAGTTGGAGGTGCCGGAGTTACTGCTGGAGCTGGTGTTACTGGAGGTACTGCGACCACTGGTCCTGGAGGTGCTCGTACCCGGGGTACTGGAGCTGCCGGGACTGGTGGTGTTGAGGGTGCTCGAGCTGGAGACCCTACGGAGTCTGGAGCTACGGGTGCTGGCGGCTCTGGCGCTGGTGGCGCTGGAGCTGGAGGAGCTGGAGTTGGAGGAGCTGGAGATGGAGGCACTGGCGCAGGAGGCGCTGGAGTTGGAGGCCCTGGTGTTGGAGGTGCTGGAGCTGGAGGAGCTGGAGCTGTTGACCCTGGTGGCGCTGTGCGGCCGCGACCGTACTTCGTTCCCCTGCTTCAGCAGGTTCTTGGTACCTCGTCTTCTACTGGCCTTACTCCTCCCCTCTTGTGTCCCTCGCCTGACAAGTCGCAGCCGCCGTTACAGCCGGCCTCTCCACTGCCTGCTCCTTCTCCTTACACTGAGCAGTCCGGCGGTCTTACAGAGCGTTGTGAGCCTGCGTCTCGTCCTGTCTTGCGTGTTCGCACTGCTCGTCGTGTTCCTTGTTCGCGTCCTCCTCATGTCCCTGGCACGCACGCTATGACCATTCATCCTTCCAGTGTTCCCCTGCGTGTTCCTCTGCCTACTCCTCTTGAGTCCTCTCTTTATGAGGTCCCTGACCCTGAGTCTGACTGCGCCTGTGCTGCCAGTCCCACTGTCTCTCGTCTCCTCGCCACTGCTATCACAGACCCTTCGTTTTGTTGTGCCAAAGCACTATAGTGGCACGGTCATCGCACTCCCATTCCGCCTACAAGCGTGCTCAGCTTCTGGAATTTTGTGGGGAGGTGCTTCAACATGTGTTCTTCAAACCCTCAAAGTTTCAGATTTTTTTAAGCAGTTTACAAGGCATGGCAATGTTTTTAGTTTCAAGACTTATGGCATCCCGGAAGTGTGTGTTACTCTTTTTTGGTAACACCCAAGTTCACCATTTCGGCTGCTGACTCATCTACCGTGCTCTGATTGGTCTGAAAATCGATGTCGCAGTCTTTTGCCGTGTTTTGCAGATGGTCACCGAGTTTCAGGACAACCCAGCATCGGAGCAGCACGTGACATCTGTCGAAAGTTACTGTTCCGTAGTCATGGGGCACTGTTGGCAGCATTTCCCTTGCCACCCTTTCATTGTTCTCATGCCAATGGTGCCGGGATAGAGAATGAGACAAGATTTACAGGTCGTCAAGTGGGATTCTACCACCCTCCTTTTGAGAAGTGTGGTCTTCCTGGAAGCAGCTTGCAAGAGGGTGCAAGTGGGAAGACAAGCTGACTCATGGTTGGCTTGACTCACTATTGGTAGCCTTGAGTACAGCTCTGAATATCCAAGTGTGGTTGGCTTTGCTGACCTAGCTAGGACGTTTCCCATCCTTCTCTAGCCTTTCTCCCCTAGGAATCAACCCTCTCTGAGTTCCCAGGATGGTCCCAACCCCTTAAGAGTCCCCTAGGCAATGTTGTACTAACCACGTTTTCAGCCAAGCTTACGTTGTCGTTCACTGCGTAGCGCATAAACCTCGTATGTTATGCAAGCAATATACCGTTGGAAAGCAGACACTTGAAGCTAACGTTTCTCCAAGTTTCAGCCTCGTATGTTATTCGAGCTGATCGTGACGGCGTTTTGAACAGAGGCGGTTCGAAGTCATCTGATTCTGCTTAGGCGGTTTCAAGGGCATCCGCAACCCCTAAGTGGACTCTAGACTATAACAAGTGGTATCAGAGCGGTTCTTCTCTGTTCCTGGATCAATATGGAGGCTGAAGGTTCTGCTCCAGCTGGTCCTAGTGGCATTGGTGGCGTGAGAGGCGCTGGGGAAGCAGGAAGAGGCGGTGCAGGCGGATCTGCACCAATAGCATCCGTTTAAACACCAGCCAAGGATGATGTGAAGGCATTCAACCTAGAGAAGTTCTTTGGGGAGGATTGGGCATCATGGAGCTTCAGTATGGAGCTCCTATTTAACCATTATGGGCTGCTTGAAGTGATGGATGGAGAATTGAAGAGGTCTGCGAGCGAAGGAGCGACCAAGGAATGGGATCGCCGATCCAAGGATGGATTCTTCCTTCTCTCTCAGTGCCTCTCATCCAACCAGCTGTTGGTGTAGACTACCCTGAGAAGATAAAGTGCTACAAAGCTCTCTCTCTACTGCCGGAGTCGTGGGGCCCCTTGGTGGTCAACCTCAATGGCATGAAGGACTCATGGTCCCTTGAGTGGATCCGTGCTCAAGTCCTTCAAGAGGAGTTTCGGAGGAAGGAGCTGACTGCCGCTGCCAGTGAAGGTGGAGGCTCTGCCTACGGCATGAAAGGCTTCAAAGGACATGGCAGCAAGAAAGGCAAGGCCAAGGAAGGCTCTAGAGGGGAGCATTATTTGGGAGGGAAGTGTGGCAACAAGGGAGGCAAGCGGTGTGGCGACGAGTGTTGGTATTGCCATGTGGAAGGTCACCCATGGTTTAAGTGCCGCAAGCTACCTGACGGTTGGAGGCCTGGTCAGCCATCAATTGAAGGCTCTAAGGGTGTTCATGGAGCTATGGGAGAAGGCATGGGCAGTGAGGAGGGCGATGGAGGTGCCGGCGGACATGGCGGCATGTTCTACCATGTAAGAGAGGCATGCTCCGAGGACATGGTTGTACTGGCCAGCAAGGTTGCTCTTCACCGTTCCTCCCATTGGGTCATCGACACGGGAGCCTTCATGACCATGACCAACCGAGAGGATCTGCTGGATGAATTCAGGCCATCAAAGGCAGCCACCCTTGTTTCAGCCACCGGCCAAGTTGTACCCGTGCGTGGCGAGGGGAGAGCCATGTTTATGGGTGCGGATGGGAGGCTTGTGGGGCTGAAGCATGTTCTTCTTGTCCCTGGACTATGTGCCAACCTTCTCTCTACCAAGGCATTGAGTGAGGCAGGGATGAAGATGGAGATGATGGGCACAAAGGTGTTCAAGGCAACTCTGGATGGGCGCGTGTTGTGGGACCTCCGAGGCGGCAAGGACATGCACCGGTCCATGTGGGAGATACCGGTGCTGCCATGGAAGGAGGCAGCTGCGCGCTTGGCTGCTGAAGCTGTAAGAGGAGGGCATGCAAGCCACGTAACCAGTGGAGGAGGTGGTGATGGCAGTGATGGTGGGCTGCTTGTGCATGGGGGGGGTGCTCTACCAAGTGTAACTCCTAGCACGGGTGATACAGATTGGCTCACCGCACACCGTCGCTTTGGCCACGTGGCGCTACCTCAGTTACAGCAGCTGTTTGAGGAAATAGTCAAGGGGCTGAGGATAAAGGGGGAGCCCAAGGAGGTGGGCTCTTGTGAGACTTGCTTGACCAGCAAGTTCTCACGATTTCCCTTCCATTCGACGGTGGAGTAGTCAAGTGACCCGGTGGAGCTCGTGCATGTGGATCTTGTGGGGCCCATGAAGGTGAATGGAGATGGTGGGGCCCTGTATTCCATGACTATGGTGGATGATTACACAAGGCTCACTTGGTCTTTTCCAATTGCAAAGAAGTGTGATGCTGCAAGGGTCGTCATTGAAGAGTGGCTGCCCATGGTGGAGCGAGAGAGCGGCAAGTGGGTGAAGGCGATTCGTAGCGACCGTGGTGGGGAGTTTTTGGGAGCAGAGTTCCGGAGCTGGTTGAAGCGGCACGGCATCAAGCAGCAGCTCACCACGGCCTATACCCCTCAGTCCAACAATGTGGCAGAGAGAGCGAACCGGACCATCATAGAGGGCGGGAGAACGATATTGGTGGACTCGGGTTTACCCTTGCGGTTCTGGCCCCTCGCTATTCGTCATGCTACCGTCATCAAGAACCGGGTGTTGACTCATGTGGGAGGTCAGCATTGGGTCCCTATGGAGAAGTGGAGTGGCAAGAAGCCCCTGGTTGACATGCTTCGTGTCTTCGGGTGCATGGGGCTCGTGCATGTCCCTAAGGAGAAGCGTGACAAGCTTCAAGCGGTGGCGGTGTGGGCTGTTCATTTAGGTCTTGCACAGGGGAGCAAGGGCTGGCTCATGTGGGACCCAAAATCCAACACCGTCTTCACCACCAGAGATGCCAAGTTCATGGAGGGGCTCATGTTCAAGGAGTGGTCGGAGCGGGGGAGGAGCAAGGTCACCATTCCGCTTGGAAAGGAGGTGGGAACGAACGACCCACTTCTCATTCCCATCGAGTTCTCCTCATCTTCAGAGTTGACAGATGTGTCACATGACTTGGGAGGTGCTGAAGGGGAGGCAGCAGATGTGGAAGAAGTAATGCAGCAAGGGGAGGCCCCTGTAGCTGAGAGAGGTGATATCGAGGAGGAGGTGCAGCAGCCTACACCATCCACTAAGCTTCCACCAAGGCGCACAACCCAAGGGAAGCGTGATGCTGTCCGTGGTGGAGCCAAGGAAGGAGCAGCCAAGGAGAGGCCCAAGAGAGCTGCCCACCCAAGGGATTTCCTCAAGTATGAAAGGCTTGGGGTTCCCAAGGCATTGCTGGTCCAGGAGGAGGAAGATGAGGAGGAGAAGGGAGCCGAGGGGGAGATGGAGCAGATTTGTTGCTTTGGCGTCAACTTACCTCATGAGCCGGCGTCAATGGAGGAAGCTCTCGCTGGAGATGATCGAGAGGCGTGGCTGGCTTCAAGGGAGGATGAGTTCTAGAGCCACATGGAGAATGAAACATGGACCCTTACAAATCTGCCCCCAGGAAGGAAGGCGTTGGACTGCACGTGGGTGTTACGTGTGAAGACCGATGCGCAGGGGAGGTTGCAGAGGCGAAAGACAAGGCTTGTGATCAAAGGCTTTCAGCAGAGGGAGGGGATTGACTTTCAAGAGGTGTTTGCTCCTGTTACCAAGGCTCCTATGCTCCGGTTGTTGCTAGCAGCCGCTGCCATTTGTGGCTGGAAGGTGGAGCAAATGGATGTGAAGACGGCGTTCCTCTATGGCGTGGTAGATGAGGAGATCTATATGAAGCAGCCAGAGAGGTACGACGATGGGAGCGGACGTGTTTGCAGGCTCAACAAGGCCATCTATGGCCTCAAACAAGCTCCAAGGTGCTGGTATGCAAGGCTGGTGGAGGCGTTGGAGGCACTTGGCTTCAAAGTTAGCGGGTGCGACGAGAGTCTCTTCACGACCAAGGGGGAGGAGGAGAAGGTATTTCTCCTTGTCTACGTCGATGACATCCTCCTCTTCTCTCCATCCCTAGAGAGGATCAAGGAGGTGCAAGGGAAGCTGAAGGAGACCTTTCAATGCAAGGCCCATGGACCAGTGGGGTATTACCTTGGTCTTCACGTGGAGCGGGACAAGGTGAAGGGATGCTTGAGGCTTCACCAACACAAGTACCTTCAAGCCAAGTATAGGCGAGCTTGTTGTGCCGAAGATGCTTAGGCACGAGCGCCATGCACATGCACCCGAACACCCGAAGCATATCCACCTTTGGCTTCCTTCCAATCCACTCCACATAGGGCACCCATTTGTCTGCTCCCACATGAGTCAAAGCTCTGTTCTTGCCCACACACGCACTCCGCACCGCATCAGGCCAGAAATAGTTGGGTAGCCCGGCTTCAATGAGCAACCCGCGCGCCGTCTCCGTGATTGTCCGGTTCGCTCGCTCGGCGATGCCATTCATTGCAGGGGAGTATGGCATGGTGAGGGAATGCCTTATGCCATTCTTCTTCAACCACAATGAGAACTCCTTGCTCAGGAACTCTACCCCTCGATCGGTGCGAATTGCCTTCACTAACCGGTCTTGTTGCCGCTCCACCATCGGCAACCAATCGCTCTTCACCGTTTCAGCCACGTCACTCTTCTTGGACAGCACGTACACCCAAGTCATCCGAGTGTAGACGTCCACAATGGTGAGAAAGTACTCAGATCTAGCAGCTCCAAGCTTCAGGGGGGCCACCACGTCCATCACCACCTCATCAAGTGGTGCCTTGGCCGTTGCCTCCGAACTAGAGAACGGGTAACGGGTGAACTTGGCTTGCATGCACGTCGGGCAGCCAAGTACCTCATCGGGCTCCCCCTTCACACGTATGCCAGCAACCATCTCATTCTTCACTAGCTGCTGCAAGATGGGCAGGGCCACATGCCCCATTCGCCGATGCAAGGTGAGCCAATCACACTCTCCCGTAGCCGAAGTCGGATTGGAGAATGCCGCACTCGCAATAGTGCCCCACATGTTCTCTCCGTACTCCTCCTCCGCTGCTGCTTTGGGGTTCTCCTCATCCTTGTGCTGCTTCTTGGCTGCTGCACCTCTCTCCTTGTGTTCACCGAGCTTGCTGGTCCCTCCAAGATTGCACTTCTTGGACTTAATCTCCTTAGCGCGACCGTTCGCGCCATCGCCGCTACCAACCGCTTCACCCTTGGTGCTGATGCTTGCTGCCACGTGCCTCTCCTTAGGCTTGGGGACCATAGGGATCTGCCACATCTTGTTGTAGAAATCCCTATCCTCGTGAAGGTCCCAAAGAATCCGCTCGCCAAGCCTCGCGGTGTAGGTCTTAGCTCCCTTCGAGCTCGTGTCCATGCCGGCCTTTTGCAACCGCCGCACCGAAATCAGGTTGGCAGCAAGGTTGGGCACCCAAAGCACGTTCTTGAGGCCCACCATGTTCCCATCAGCACCCTTGAACATGGCCTTGCCCATGCCTTTCACCTCTGCTCGCTGCCCCAAAGCCGATGTCACATGCTTCACCGGTGACGGCTCAAGTTCGGTGAGCAAGTCCGCACGAGGTGTCATGCTATAGGTAGCGCCGCTATCGATCACCCAATAGTCCAGGGAGTGTAGGGTCACCTTCCCCACAGCTGCTGGCTCCTCAAAGCCTTCATCCTTCTCTGGACCAGCCGGTGCTTGCGTGGACACGAAGAAGAATTGACCCGGAAAGCGATCGTCCCTCGACTCGCTCTCGTTGCCGGCACTCTTCATACTTGCAGCACCACCTCCGCGACCGCCACGGCCTCCACGGCCTCTTCCTCTCCCTCCCCCTGCTTCTCTACCCTCTTGGCCTTGAGCAGGAGTCCATCCATCAGGGAGCTTGTAGCAATCGCGCCACATATGTCCGCTCTTGTGACATTTGTGGCACTCGCCGTCGAATCGGCCGCGACCGCGTCCGTAGCTCTTGTTGTCGCTGCCGTATCCGCCACTCCCGCGGCCTCCATTGAAGTTGTTGCTGCCAAATCTGCCTCCCCCTCGTCCTCTGCCCCTTCCACAGCCATACCCTCGGCCGATGCTTGCTGCCCCGGCGCCATCCGCACTCGCCAACTCACGGCGGCGGAAGTCCTCTTGAATGATACCAGCAACTTGGTTTTCTTTTGGAACTCACTATAGTTCAAATCAGCTCCCTCAAGCCGCGTCAATAAGTCGAAGAATTTTTGCACCCCTTCTTCAACCGCTTTGTCTTCTTCAATTCGTAGTGCCGCCATTTGCCGCTCCAACACCACCGCTACCGCCGCTGTTGCAAGAGCGTGTACACCCTTGAGAGCAGCCCATGCCTTTGGTCCCTTCTCTGGTTCACGCTGGAATGGCTTGATGTGACGGATCTTGCTGCTCCCCAACGCTTGCCCAAGTAGGAGATAGCCTTGTGCGCTCTTCCGCACACACGGGCTCTTCTCTGGGTCGTTCTCGGGGTGCTTCTCCGTTCCTTCCATCACCTCCAGCAGGTCATAGTGGTCAAAGATGTTCTCCATCTTGAAGGGCCATTCAGCGAAGTTTTCACCATTGAACTTGTCAAGCCCAAACACCCTAGGCTCATCCCTAGGTGGGCCAAGACTTGGTTGCACGGATGCCATGGCTGAATCACGGGGTTGGCCTTGAGCTTGGGCTTCTCCACTGCCACCAGCACCTCTTCCACCCCTTTCCTCAGGTCCAGCCATTGTCGAAACTGCTCCAAGGGGCTCTGATACCACTTGTTATCGTCACAATAGGCTTGAATGTGCTTAAAACGAAAGATAGAGTGCACTGTCGGATTTCTACACAGCGGCTTCAAACGTTGATAGCGTTCTGGTCACAGCTGCAAATGACTTGATTCAAATTGGATCTGGAGCGTCTTGACATCGCCTATATTTGGCAATTTAGATTGCACGATTTCATTAAGGATTGACGACGCAACGTTGGTTTGAACGAACGGCACTATGGCAGCCACCATAGACTTAGAACACTTGAAATCACTTGAATCTTGAAACCAAGGCTGTAGTTCTTCCAGATAAATTCTTCCTTGAGTTCTTGGAAGTCTGCTGCGCACACCTGCGACACGCCGAACGTTCCATACACGACAAAATAGAAAAACCGCACACGACACGCAAACGACGACGTGACACGCGACTAGCGATAACTCGCTATTGACTCGACACACACATTCAAAATCATGCCTCATCATTCACACACTATTATAAGCATGAAATATATATTATCTCATGCCGTCATACCATTCCATGCACACACGCATGCACGCACACGGACAACAAGCCGAATGCAAACCGTAGGGTTGCACCAACAAACTCCCCCTCGGATTGTTGGCCTTAGGATCTTGCTCTCTCAGTTCAGAGCCATCCCAGCCAGCTTGTAACACTTCCAATGCTGCTGCTCCACCAGCCTCTTGGTCATCATGTCACCTGGCTGCCCCGTCGTCTTTACGTAGCGCAACTCAACTTCACCCGCGGCCACCATGCTCCTCGTCCAATGCCACTTCACCCTCATGTGCTTCGTGAGGCCATGCAACACAGAGTTCTTAGCAAGAGCAATGGCACCCTGGCTGTCAAAGTAGAGTGGGGTAGGTCCTTGCTGCTCCTCCCCCAATTCGGTCAACAAACGCCACTGCCACACAATCTCCCGTACGGCACGGAAGAGTGCCATGTACTCGGACTCCACCGAGCTCAATGCTTGATCCACCTGCTTCTTGCTCTCCCAAGCAGTTGGGCCTCCACCAACACAGCAAATGAACCCTCCAACACTTGTCATGTCCTCTGGTTCCGATGCATAAGAAGCATCCGAGAATGCGGTGAGGAACAAACACCAGGGTTCAACACCATCCGCGCCCTTTTTGCGCCTTTGCGCCGCCGCCGAGTATTGCGGCCCAACCGTCGCTGTTTGGCCAAGATACTTGGCCACCCTCATTCAAGCTGCTACCTGCTCCTCATTAGGGCATTGAACAACCCTAGCCAACTGTCCGGTTGCAAAGGCGACGTTCGGTCGTGTTATGTGATGCTATCATTTGCATTCACGTCTGTCCGCCTCCCATCATATGTTCGTGTGTTGCATGCGTGGTGTGAGCGTGTGCAAGAATTTGTGTTTGGTGTTGTTTGGATTTTCTGAGCATGTGTGAGTGTTATTTTCCTTGAGAAGATATCCGAAGTGACTCCTCTGCTCGAGAGCTTTCCGACGAACAGAGAATCGCCGCGATCGGAGCAAGAACGAGAAAGATATGATCGTTCGAAGTTTTGATTGAGATGCGGCGACTATGGGAATTTGCGTGTGACTCAATATGGGGTACAGAATTTTGGGGGTTGGGAAATTCGTCACCATCACTGTAGATGATGCCAAGTGGTTGGGAAAAGCCAAACCAGGTTGGCAAGTGTGGCCAAGTTGGGTGAGGTGGATGGCATGAGTTGGGAAAGTGACAAATGTCAAAGCTGGGGTGCCTATAGAGAGGGGAATTGTATGGTATGGGGTTTCTTTGGTTGGGGACTCCCTTGGGACCTTCCCTCTCGTCCTCCTCATCCCCTCGTACCTGGTTCAATCACTACTCTAACTTTCTTGTGTGAACTTGTGAGACAACTTTGTTATTGAGTTAAGTTTCTATGGCAGCATACCCCCTAGTGCGCCGAAATTCATAACTCAAGCTATACTCCATATTTTGATACTATTCAAATTGGGAAAGATAGCCACGGTCAAGGGCTACAACGTATTCGAGTTTGAGAGAATTCTAACAGAGAAGTTTCTGTCGACGACGTTTCTTGTGACAACAACGTGTCTGTCCAGAATTATAGTTGACGATTTTGAGATATTTCGGCCCTTAATCTTCATAGACTCCGTCATTAGTCTCCAACAAGTGGTATCAGAGCTGATGAATGACTTTGTGGAGAGTCTACTGAAGTTTGAAGACCCTCCTAGACCCACCATGGCCTGTGGGCATGCCTAAGTGGAGTTCTGGAGGTTGCATGTGACTTCCGCTAAGGGGAAACTCTGCCAAAATTTCGTTGGCGCCGACACTTGTGGAAATTGAGTGGGAATTTGGTGTGGACAGCAAAAAGGGAGCTGGAATCTGTGTTTGGGAGCAGAGGAAATGAGTCAAGGGAGTGGAGATGCAGCTGAGAAAAGAAATGAGCCACCACCACCAAAGATCGATGCAGTGGATGGCTCAAACTATGAGGAATGGAGCGGGCGGATGCGGAGTGCATTCAAGCGCTACAAGCTGCTGAAACTTGCGATGGGTGAAGAGAAGATGCCGAAGGAAGGAGATGCCCGCGATCGGTGGATTGAGAAGAGTGCGGTGCTGTACGACCTAATCCTTCAATCGGTCAACAACGATATGTTCCAACACATCAAGGATTTGGTGGAGTTGGATGATTCCGGACCAAAGGCGTGGAAGCTACTGCGCGACGTGATTCAGCCCAACACGCTGCCGATGGTGATTGTGTTGGAGAAGGAGCTGGCTGCCCTCTCCATGCGACCGGGCGATGATGTGAAGCCGGTCCTTGACAAGATCAAGGACACCTATGCGAGGATGGCAGCGGCGGGCAGCAAGGTGTCGCAGATGCAGCAGTGCACCAAGATCATCTCGGTGCTCGACAACTCGTGGGACAACCTAATCCCCACCCTCAACACTCAGCAGGACCAGTGGACGCCTGAGTGGCTACGGCATCAGATTCTGTAGGAGGACTTCCGCAGGTGCCACACGGGAGGGGGTGCTACCAACAAAACTGCTGAGGGGTATGGAGCTGCAGGAGGCAGCAGAGGAAGAGGGGGTGGGAGAGGTCGAGGCAGTGGGAGAGGCTTTGGCAGAGGGAGAGGTCGAAGTGACTATAATGAGGGGCATGGGAGCTCTGGAGGCAGGGGGAGTACCCGAATGGAGGGAGCGTGCTGGTACTGCAAGAAGGCTGGACACCCGTGGTTCAAGTGTTTCAGCTGGCCTGAGGGATGGGCACCCCCAGGCATGAAGCCGCCAAGTGGTGAACGTGCACGAGGTGGCGCTGTGCAAGGTTCAGGTGCACAAGGTGATGGTGCACATGGTAAAGCCGACCCTGGGATGTTCCTCATGGTTGAGGATGTGAAAGGGAGTGAGGGTGATGTGGACTCAGTTGGGAAGGTTGTGATGCACCCCCTCACTCACTGGGTGATAGATTCAGGTTGCACAAGTCACATGACACCACGGGCAGATTTGCTTGACGAGGTAAAGCCCCCTGAAAATATTAAGTTTGTGGCTGCCGCTTCAGGCGCTTTGCTCCCTGTGATTGGTCTTGGGAATGCCAAGGTAATGGGAGCCAATGGGGGGCTTGTGGGGCTGGGGAATGTGCTATTGGTTGAAGGCTTGTCCGCTAACCTTCTTTCTGTGCGCCGGCTGCAGTTACCTTCGATCCAACCAGCTGCCGTGCAAAGCTTGGGAAGCTGTTGTTGTGGGATCTGGAGGAGAAGAACAGCTGCATCAAGGATCTGTGGCAGCTGCCCATCATCCCTTGGAATGGGAAACCACCAAGAACGGCAGCGGCTGCAGCAACGGCTTAAGCAACTACGGGAGGAGAGGAGACTGCGCCAACTGATGGGGCCCTGGATGCAGTCAAGAAGGTGCAGCAGACACAGCAGCCACATGGTGAGGTGCTTGCTGGTGTGGATGCGACAGCTGCATGGGCAAAGGCTTCATCTGGGAGTGGTGAGGCTGATTGGGAGACGTGGCACGAGAGGCTATGTTATGTGAATTTTCCTATGCTGCAGAAGTTAGTGAAGGATGGGAGCTTGAAGGGGTTGGAGGTGAAGGGGGCAGCAAAGGAGATTGGGAGCTGCCCTACATGCCTTGAAACTAAATTCACCAAGTTTCCCTTCAGCAGCAGTACAGGACCAGCCAAGGCCCCGCTCGCGCTTGTGCACATGGATGTGGTGGGCCCTACGAGGGCCCCTTCTCTCTCGGGCAGCCGCTACTTCTTAACCATTGTGGATGACCACACACGTGCGGTGTGGGTGTACCCTCTCAAGACTAAGGGGGAAGTGACAGCAGCTGTTCTTAAGGAGTGGATGCCGAGAGCTCAAAGGGAGAGCGGACACAAGGTGAAGGTGATCCGCACTGACAACGGGGGAGAATTCATTGGCGCTGATTTTGAGGCGGTGCTGAAGAAGAAGGGGATCCAGCATCAGCTCACGGTTCCCTACAACCCTCAGCAGAACGGCGTGGCTGAGCGCTTCAACCGGACCCTGCAGGAAGGTGCTCGCACTCTCCTTGGGCGTGCAGGGCTGCCGGATCCGTTTTGGGTGACTGCACTGCGGCAGGTCGCCCTTGTGAAGAACAGGGTGTTGGCGACTGTGGGGGACAAGCAGTGGGTCCCCTACACCAAGTAGTATGGGAGTGCACCAGCAGTCAACATGCTGAGAGCCTATGGCTGCATGGTGGTGTTTCATGTGCCTAAGGAGAAGAGGGGAAAGTTGGAGGCTTCTGGGAGATAGGGTGTGTTATAGTATAGAGTCCACTTAAGGGTCACGGATGCCCTTGAAACCGCCTAAGCAGAATCTGATGACTTCGAACTGCCTCTGTTCAAAATGCCGTCACGATCAGATCCGATACGATCAGAAGCTGAAACTTGGAGAGAAGTTAGCTTCAGGTGTCTGCTTTCCAACGGTATATTGATTTCTTTCATCAGAGGTGTATGCGCTACGCAGTCACAAAAAACGTAAGCTCGGCTGAAAACTTGTAGTTTCATTGATGCAAGGAAGAGGTGAGTGCAACATTGCCTAGGGGACTCTTAAGGGGTTGGGACCATCCTGGGAACTCAGAGAAGATTAAGTCCTAGGGGAGAAAGGCTAGAGAAGGATGGGAAACATCCTAGCTAGGTCAGCAAAGCCAACCACACTTGGATGTTCAGAGCTGTACTCAAGGCTACCAATAGTGAGTCAAGCCAACCATGAGTCAGCTTGTCTTCCCACTTGCACCCTCTTGCAAGCTGCTTCCAGGAAGACCACACTTCTCAAAAGGAGGGTGGTAGAGTCCCACTTAACCATCTGGAATTCTTGTCTCATTCTCTGTCCCTGCACCATTGGCATGACAACAATGAAAGGGTGGCAAGGGAAATGCTGCCAACAGTGCACCATGACTACGGAACAGTAACTTTCGACAGCTGTCACGTGCTGCTCCGATGCTGGGTTGTCCTGAAACTCGGTGACCACCTGCAAAAAACGGCAAAGGACAGCCACACTGAAGTTCAGACCAATCAGAGCTTGGTAGATGAGTCAGCAGCCGAAATGGTGAACTCGGGTGTTACCAAAAAAGAGTAACACACACTTCCGGGATGCCATAAGTCTTGAAACCAAAAAATGTTGCCATGCCTTGTAAACTGCTTCAAAAAATCTGAAACTTTGAGGGTCTGAAGAACACATGTTGAAGCACCTCCCCACAAAATTCCAAAATCTGAGCAGGCTTGTAGGCTGAATGGGGTGCGATGACCGTGCCACTATAGTGCTTTGGCACAACAAACTCCCCCTCATCGTGCTCTCATTCATCCCTTAGCTGCTCCCTGAAGCTGCCTCCCTTAGTTGAAGGACATGCCACACAAGGTGGCACAGCTCCAATGCTGATGCTCTGCAAGCCGCTTAGTCAAGAAATCCGCAGGTTGCTTGGTAGTGTTGATGTAGTGCAAGGAGATGGTGCCCTTCTTCACCTCCTTCCTCACCCAATGCCCTTGATATGCATGTGCTTGTTCAGCCCATGGAGCACAGCATTACGCGCCATTGAAATTGCTCCTTGGCTGTCACAAAACACAGGTGTAGGACCCTCTTGCTCCTGCTCCAACTCCTCAAGCAACCTCCTCATCCAAACCACCTCCTTCACTCCATGAAACAACGCCATGTACTCGCTCTCCGTTGATGAGTGAGCTATCTCTCCTTGCTTCTTAGACTTTCAGCTCACTGGACTCCCTCCAACACAGCATATATAGCCACCATGGGATGTAGCATCACTGATGTCACTTGCCCAGGTAGCATCGGTGAAACACGAGAGGTACAAATGCCCACGCCTTGCAGGTGCACCAGTCTTTGTGCTCACCTCCTCCACTCCCTTTTGCTTCAGCTGTCCATCACTGAATATTGCAGCCCCACCCTTGAGGTTGCCATGCGTTCCCTCACCAGCCTCTCTGCTGCATCCTGGTGCTCTTGAAGGGGCCTAGACACCACACGAGCGAGCTGTGAAACTGAAAACGCAATGTCGGGGCGAGTGTTGACCGAAGCGTACATCAAGCTCCCCACCATTGACTGGAACCGACGCTGCAACTCGTACTCCAACACCTCACCCTCATCTTCATCAAGGTGCAGCTGAAACCCTGAGGGTAGAGGAGTCTTCACATTCCTCCCTTCCTCCAGCCCATACTTCTCCCCCATGGCTGCAAGGTACTTGTGTTGGTGAAGCCTCAACCATCCCTTCACCTCGTCCCGCTCCACGTGAAGACCAAGGTAATACCCCACTGGTCCAAGGGCCTTGCATTGAAAGGTCTCCTTCAGCTTCCCTTGCACCTCCTTGATCCTCTCCAGGGATGGAGAGAAGAGGAGGATGTCATCGACGTAGACAAGGAGAAATACCTTCTCCTCCTTCCCCTCGGTCATGAAGAGACTCTCGTCGCACCCGCTAACTTTGAAGCCAAGAGCCTCCAACGCCTCCACCAGCCTTGCATACCAGCACCTTGGAGCTTGTTTGAGGCCATAGATGGCCTTGTTGAGCCTGCAAACATGTCCGCTCCCATCATCATACCCCTCTGCCTGCTTCATGTAGATCTCCTCGTCTACCACGCCATAGAGGAACGCCGTCTTCACATCCATTTGCTCCACCTTCCATCCACAAATGGCAGCGGCTGCTAGAACAACCGGAGCATAGGAGCCTTGGCAAAAGGAGCAAACACCTCTTGAAATTCAATCCCCTCCCTCTGCTGAAAGCCTTTGATCACAAGCCTTGTCTTGCGCCTCTCCAACCTCCCCTCCGCATCGGTCTTCACACGTAACACCTACGTGCAGTCCAATGCCTTCCTTCCTGGGGGAAGATTGGTAAGGGTCCACGTTTCATTCTCCATGTGGCTCTAGAACTCATCCTCCCTTGAAACCAGCCATGCCTCTCGATCATCTCCAGCGAGAGCTTCCTCCATTGACGCCGGCTCATGAGGTAAGTTGACGCCAAAGCAACAAATCTGCTCCATCTCCCCTTCGGCTCCCTTCTTCTCCTCATCTTCCTCCTCGTGGACCAGCAATGCCTTGGGAACCCCAAGCCTTTCATACTTGAGGAAATCCCTTGGGTGGGCAGCTCTCTTGGGCCTCTCCTTGGCTGTTCCTTCCTTGGCTCCACCACGGACAGCATCACGCTTCCCTTGGGTTGTGCGCCTTGGTGGAAGCTTAGGGGATGGTGTAGGCTGCTGCACCTCCTCCTCGGTATCACCTCTCTCAGCTACAGGGGCCTCCCCTTGCTGCAGTACTTCTTCCACATCTGCTGCCTCCCCTTCAGCACCTCCCAAGTCATGTGACACCTCTGTCAACTCTGAAGATGAGGACAACTCGATGGGAATGAGAAGTGGGTCGTTCGTTCCCACCTCTATTCCAATCGGAATGGTGACCTTGCTCCTCCCCCGCTCCGACCACTCCTTGAACATGAGCCCCTCCATGAACTTGGCATCTCTGGTGGTGAAGACGGTGTTGGATTTTGGGTCCCACATGAGCCAGCCCTTGCTCCCCCGTGCAAGACCTAAATGAACAGCCCACACCGCCGCCGCTTGAAGCTTGTCACGCTTCTCCTTAGGGACATGCACGAGCCCCATGCACCCGAAGACACGAAGCATATCAACCAAGGACTTCTTGCCACTCCACTTCTCCATAGGGACCCAATGCTAACCTCCCACATGAGTCAACACCCGGTTCTTGATGACGGTAGCATGACGAATAGCGAGGGGCCAGAACCGCAAGGGTAAACCCAAGTCCACCAATATCGTTCTCCCGCCCTCTATGATGGTCCGGTTTGCTCTCTCTGCCACGCCGTTGGATTGAGGGGTGTAGGCCGTGGTGAGCTGCTGCTTGATGCCGTGCCGCTTCAACCAGCTCCGGAACTCTGCTCCCAAAAACACCCCACCACGGTCGCTACGAATCGCCTTCACCCGTTTGCCGCTCTCTCGCTCCACCATGGGCAGCCACTCTTCAATGATGACCCTTGCAGCATCACTCTTCTTTGCAAGTGGAAAAGACCAGGTGAGCCTTGTGTAATCATCCACCATAGTCATGGAATACAGGGCCCCACCATCTCCCTTTACCTTCATGGGCCCCACAAGATCCACATGCACGAGCTCCACCGGGTCACTTGACTGCCCCACCGCCGAATGGAAGGGAAACCGTGAGAACTTGCTGGTCAAGCAAGTCTCACAAGAGCCCACCTCCTTGGGCTCCCCCTTTATTCTCAGCCCCTTGACTCCTTCCTCCTTAAACAGCTGATGTAACTGAGGTAGCGCCACGTGGCCAAAGCGACGGTGTGCGGTGAGCCAATCCGTCTCACCCGTGCTAGGAGTTACACTTGGTAGCGCACCCCCCCCATGCACAAGCAGCCCACCATCACTGCCATCACCACCTCCTCCACTGGTTACGTGGCTTGCATGCCCTCCTCTTACAGCTTCAGCAGCCAAGCGCGTAGCCGCCTCCTTCCATGGCAGCACCGGTATCTCCCACATGGACCGGTGCATGTGTTTGCCGCCTCGGAGGTCCCACAACACGCGCCCATCCAGAGTTGCCTTGAACACCTTTGTGCCCAACATCTCCATCTTCATCCCTACCTCACTCAATGCCTTGGTAGAGAGAAGGTTGGCACATAGTCCAGGGACAAGAAGAACACGCTTCAGCCCCACAAGCCTCCCATCCGCACCCATAAACATGGCTCTCCCCTCGCCACGCACGGGTACAACTTGGCCGGTGGCTGAAACAAGGGTGGCTGCCTTTGATGGCCTGACTTCATCCAGCAGATCCTCTCGGTTGGTCATGGTCATGAAGGCTCCCGTGTCGATGACCCAATGGGAGAAGCGGTGAAGAGCAACCTTGCTGGCCAGTACAACCATGTCCTCGGAGCATGCCTCTCCTACATGGTAGAACATGCCGCCATGTCCGCCAGCACCTCCATCGCCCTCCTCACTGCCCATGCCTTCTCCCATAGCTCCATGAACACCCTTAGAGCCTTCAATTGATGGCTGACCAGGCCTCCAACCGTCAGGTAGCTTGCGACACTTAAACCATGGGTGACCTTCCACATGGCAATACCAAAACTTGCCGCCACACCGCTTGCCTCACTTGTTGCTACGCTTCCCTCCCGAATACTGCTCCCCACCAGAGCCTTCCTTGGCCTTGCCTTTCTTGCTGCCACGTCCCTTGAACCCTTTCATGCCATAGGCAGAGCCTCCACATTCACCGGCAGCGGCAGTCAGCTCCTTCCTCCGAAACTCCTCTTGAAGGACTTGAGCACGGATCCACTCAAGGGACCATGAGTCCTTCATGCCATTGAGGTTGACCACCAAGGGGCCCCACGACTCCGGCAGCAGGGAGAGAGCCTTGTAGCACTTGATCTTTTCAGGGTAGTCCACACCAGCAGCTGAGAGCTTCACATAGAGGTCCCGAAGTTGATCGAACGCTCCTTGCACGACATCACCCTCGTTGATCTTCACCGCATGGAGTTGTCGTTCAAGAACCACCACCATCGCTTCGCTGCTGGGGGCATGGACATCCTTCAATATTTTCCATGCCTTGGGACCACACTGGATATCCTTGATGAGATGCTTGACATGGTGCAGCTGGTTGGATGAGAGGCATTGAGAGAGAAGGAAGAATCCATCCTTGGATCGGCGATCCCATTCCTTGGTCGCTCCTTCGCTCGCAGGCCTCTTCAATTCTCCATCCATCACTTCAAGCAGCCCATAATGGTTAAATAGGAGCTCCATCCTGAAGCTCCATGATTCCCAATCCTCCCCAGAGAACTTCTCTAGGTTGAATGCCTTCACATCATCCTTGGCTGGTGTTGAAACGGATGCTATTGGTGCAGATCCGCCTGCAACGCCTCTTCCTGCTTCCCCAGCGCCTCTCACGCCACCACTGCCACTAGGACCAGCTGGAGCAGAACCTTCAGCCTCCATATTGACCCAGGAACAGAGAAGAACCGCCTCTGATACCACTTGTTAGTCTAGAGTCCACTTAAGGGTCACGGATGCCCTTGAAACCGCCTAAGCAGAATCTGATGACTTCAAACCGCCTTTGTTCAAAACGCCGTCACGATCAGCTCCGATAATATACGAGGCTGAAACTTGGAGGACATTTAGCGTCAGGTGTCTGCTTTCCAACGGTATATTGATTGCTTTTATCAGAGGTGTATGCGCTACGCAGTCAACAAAAACGTAAGTTCGGCTGAAAAACGTGTAGTTTCATTGATGCAAGGAAGAGGTGAGTACAACATTGCCTAGGGGACTCTTAAGGGGTTGGGACCATCCTGGGAACTCAGAGAAGGTTGAGTCCTAGGGGAGAAAGGCTAGAGAAGGATGGGAAACATCCTAGCTAGGTCAGCAAAGCCAACCACACTTGGATGTTCAGAGCTGTACTCAAGGCTACCAATAGTGAGTCAAGCCAACCATGAGTCAGCTTGTCTTCCCACTTGCACCCTCTTGCAAGCTGCTTCCAGGAAGACCACACTTTTCAAAAGGAGGGTGGTAGAGTCCCACTTGACTACCTGTAATTCTTGTCTCATTCTCTGTCCCTGCACCATTGGCATGACAACAATGAAAGGGTGGCAAGGGAAATGCTGCCAACAGTGCACCATGACTACGGAACAGCAACTTTCGACAGCTGTCACGTGCTGCTCCGATGCTGAGTTGTCCTGAAACTCGGTGACCACTGCACAACAGGGCAAAGGACTGCCACACCGAATTGCAGACCAATCAAAGCTTGGTAGATGAGTCAGCAGCCGAAATGGTGAACTCGGGTGTTACCAAAAAAGAGTAACACACACTTCCGGGATGCCATAAGTCTTGAAACCAAAAAATGTTGCCATGCCTTGTAAACTGCTTCAAAAATTTTGAAACTTTGAGGGTCTGAAGAACACATGTTGAAGCACATCCCCACAAAATTCCAGATGCTGAGCAAGCTTGTAGGCTGAATGGGAGTGCGATGACCGTGCCACTATAGTGCTTTGGCACAACAGGGTGTGCACTTGGGGATTGCCAAGGATCACAAGGGCTGCTTGATATGGGACTTGACCAGCCAGCAGCTGACTGTGTCAAGGGATGTGAAGTTCCTTGAGTCCTTGTACTACAAGGAGTGGAAGCAGCAGCAGCAGAAGCTTCCTACTACACCGCTGATCATTGAGGCCGATGAGGTGCAGCGGCCTTCGAGGCAAGTGCAGGTCACTGTCTCAGATGAGGAGATCTCTGGGGTGACTGAGGATGGGGGAGAACCTGAGGTGGAGGAGCAGCAGCAGCAGCAGTAGCAGCAGCAAGATGCTCCACCACGTACCCAACGTCCGCGAGACCGTCCTAGGAGGGATGTGCGCCCTCCTAACAGGCTGACCTATCCTAGTTTTGGAATGCCAAAGGTGGTACGGGCTGGGAGTGTGGCTGAGCAGTGTGATGAGGATGAGATAGCACACTGCTACTGGGCAGCCGTCCCTGAGCCCAAGACGCTAGCTGAGGACTTGAGTGGGCCCGATGCTGAGAAGTGGAAGCAGAGTGTGAAGGAGGAGTATGACTCACTCCTGGAGAATGAAACATGGAATGAGGAGTAGGACTTTGATGAGATCTTTGCTCCTGTGGGGAAAGGGACTACACTAAGGGTGATGTTGGGAACGGCTGCAAACCGTGGATGGAGGATCAAGCAGATGGACATCACAACTGCTTTCCTCAATGGGATCATCCTAGAGGAGCTGTACATGCTGCAGCCTGAGGGGTTGGATGATGGGAGCGGCAGGGTGTGCAGGCTCAAGAAGGCCATCTATGGCCTGAAGCAGGCTCCTCGCGCATGGTACCACAAGCTGGAGGAGACACTGCTGGCTGGGGGTTTCAAGAAGAGCGAGTGTGATCATCATGCTCCTGGTGTATGTGGATGACATCCTTCTCTTCTCTGGGTCGTCTGCAATGATTGAGCATGTGAGGGAGATGCTGGAGATGCAGTTCAAGTGCTCGAAGATGGGAGATGTCAAGTATTACCTTGGGATGCATGTGGAGAGAGACCTTGACAAGGGAGTGTTGAGGTTGCACCAGAGGAAGTACTGTGAGGGGCTGGCTGAGAAGTATGGGCTGCAAGATGGAGAAAAGCCAGCCACCCCACTACCTTCGGGTTTCACTGTGGAGCCCTGTGCTGATGAGGAGGTGGTGGGTGAAAGTGACAGAAAGCTGTTTCATTCCATGGTTGGGGCACTCAACTATGCGGCTAACCACATGCGGCCTGACATTGCCTTTGCTACATCCAGGCTTGCCAGTGTGGTCTCACGCCCCAGTCATGAGCAGCTAGAAGCGGCCAAGAGTTTGGTCCGCTATGTGAGTGCTACAGCATC
Source organism: Closterium sp. Naga37s-1 (assembly GCA_947471745.1). NCBI lineage: Eukaryota > Viridiplantae > Streptophyta > Zygnematophyceae > Desmidiales > Closteriaceae > Closterium > Closterium sp. Naga37s-1. The sequence continues at coordinate 1,079,051 of CANJKZ010000960.1, forward strand.
TGTGGGTTTGGAGTACAGTGCTGTGAGGCAAAGGCAGCAACGGGGTGCTGCTGATTTGGGCAAGGGGGAGATGCTCTTGACTTGCTACACAGACGCTGGTTTCAACTCTGTGAAGGCGGATGGCACCAGCATTGGAGGCTGCCCACCAACGAGTGAAAACGGCGCCTCTCCTCTTCACCAACGCTCTCCTCCTCTGGTCTCTTCATACACTTGAACCCAGAGGGAAAGGGTGTAGCCACATGGCCTTCAATCTGCCCAAATTTGGCAGCCAATGCCTCTAGGTACTTCCGTTGATGCACCCGCATGCACCGCTTCTCCACATCTCGTTGGATGTGGAGCTCAAGGTAGAAGCTCACGTCACCAAGGGCCTTGCACTTGAACTTGTCTTAGAGCTTCAGCATCACCTCCTTCACAAGATCAGAGGAGGGTGAGAAAATTTGGATGTCATCCACGTACACAACCATGCAGCTCCTCTGCTCCCCCTCGCCAAGCATGAACAATGAGTGATCGGCCGTTGAGGGAGTGAAGCCGATCTCCTCCAAAACTCCTCGCAGCTTCAAGTACCATTGCCTAGGGGCCTGCTTCAGTGCATAAAGATCCTTCTTCAGCTTCAAAACTCTGCCACTACCATCATCAAACCCCTCTGGCTGCGCCATGAAAATCTCTTCCTCTAGGACGCCGTTGAGGAATGCGGTTGTCACGTCCATTTGTTTCACCACCCATCCTTTGATGGCGGCACCCGCGAGTAGGGTTCTCAGCGTCGTCGGCTTCACGATAGGAGCAAACAACTCCTTATAGTCCACCTTCTCCTTCTGCTGGTACCCCTTTTCCATAAGCCTAGACTTGTAGTGCTCAATTTTGCCGTCGGCATTGGACTTGATCTTGAAGAGCCACTTGGACGTAATCGCCTTACGCCCCTCCGGTAGCTCCACCAATTCCCACGTGTTGTTCTCCTCAATGTTCTTCAGCTCACTCTCCATTGCCTTCTTCCACTCCTCAGCATCACTACTCGTCAAGGCCTCCTTGAGAGTTGCAGGTTCCCTCAGCATCTCCACCGGAGAGAAAAACGTGAAGGCACACTCCTCGTAGTCACTCTCCTCGTCATCTCTAACCAAAAGTGCCGCTCCGGCCAGAGCTGACTCGGCTGACTCGGCCAGAGCTGACTCATCATAGGTCAGCCTATTAGGGGCTTGAATTCTCCTCTTGCCCCTTCCTTCCTCCTCAGCTGCAGGGACATGAAGGCCTTGGCGTTGCTGCGGGGAGACTCGGGTCCGTGGAGCACTCGTAGTGCGAGAAGGAAGTGTCGCTGCATGCTCGCTCACATTCTGCACCTCCTCCTCTTCTTCCTCTGCATCCTTGACCTCCTCTCCCCCATTCACAAGGGAAGATTGCCTTGTGGTGGTGCTGCCGCTGCTCAGCTCCAAAGGCAGCTCCACATGCTCCAAACCAGAACTCTTCACCTCCCCAAACCGCACGCCTATCTTCACCTCATTCTCCGCCTTCCAATCCTTGTACATCAGATTCTCCATGAACTTGCAGTCTCTACTCACCAAGAATTTCTTGGTGAATGGGTCCCAAAGAAGCCACCCCTTGCTGTTTTGAGCCATGCCCAAGTGCACAGCCCATATCGCCTTGGCAACGAGCTTGTTGTGCCGAAGATGCTTAGGCACGAGCGCCATGTACATGCACCTGAACACCCGAAGCATATCCACCTTTGGCTTCCTTCCAATCCACTCCACATAGGGCACCCATTTGTCTACTCCCACATGATTCAAAGCTCTGTTCTTGGCCAGACACGCACTCCGCACCGCATCAGGCCAGAAATAGTTGGGTAGCCCGGCTTCAATGAGCAACCCGCGCGCCGTCTCCGTGATTGTCCGGTTCGCTCGCTCGGCGATGCCGTTCATTGCAGGGGAGTATGGCATGGTAAGGGAGTGCCTTATGCCATTATTCTTCAGCCACAATGAGAACTCCTTGCTCAGGAACTCTCCCCCTCGATCGGTGCGAATTGCCTTCACTAACCGGTCTTGTTGCCGCTCTACCATCGGTAACCAATCGGTCTTCATCGTTTCAGCCACGACACTCTTCTTGGACAGCACGTACACCCAATTCATCCGAGTGTAGACGTCCACAATGGTGAGGAAGTACTCAGCTCCAGCAGCTCCAAGCTTCAGGGGGCCCACCACGTCCATCACCACCTCATCAAGTGGTGCCTTAGCCGTTGCCTCCGAACTAGAGAACGGGTAACGGTTGAACTTGGCTTGCATGCACGTCGGGCAGCCAAGTACCTCATCGGGCTCCCCCTTCACACGTATGCCAGCAACCATCTCATTCTTCACTAGCTGCTGCAAGATGGGCAGGGCCACATGCCCCATTCGCCGATGCAAGGTGAGCCAATCACACTCCCCCGTAGCCGGAGTCGGATTGGAGAATGCCGCACTCGCAATAGTGCCCCACATGTTCTCTCCGTACTCCTCCTCCGCTGCTGCCTTGGGGTTCTCCTCATCCTTGTGCTGCTTCTTGGCTGCTTCACCTCTCTCCTTGTGTTCACCGAGCTTGCTGGTCCCTCCAAGATTGCACTTCTTGGACTTAATCTCCTTAGCGCGACCGTTCGCGCCATCGCCGCTACCAACCGCCTCACCCTTGGTGCTGATGCTTGCTGCCACTTGCCTCTCCTTAGGCATGGGGACCACAGGGATCTGCCACATATCGTTGTAGAAATCCCTATCCTCGTGAAGGTCCCAAAGAATCCGCTCGCCAAGCCTCGCGGTGTAGGTCTTAGCTCCCTTCGAGCTCGTGTCCATGCCGGCCTTTTGCAACCGCCGCACCGAAATCAGGTTGGCAGCAAGGTTGGGCACCCAAAGCACATTCTTGAGGCCCACCATCTTCCCATCAGCACCCTTGAACATTGCCTTGCCCATGCCTTTCACCTCTGCTCGCTGCCCCAAAGCCGATGTCACATGCTTCACCGGTGACGGCTCAAGTTCGGTGAGCAAGTCCGCACGAGGTGTCATGCTATAGGTAGCGCCGCTATCGATCACCCAATAGTCCACGGAGTGTAGGGTCACCTTCCCCACAGCTGCTGGCTCCTCAAAGCCTTCATCCTTCTTTGGACCAGCCGGTGCTTGCGTGGACACGAAGAAGAATTGACCCGGAAAGCGATCGTCCCTCGACTCGCTCTCGTTGCCGGTGTTGTGCCAAAGCACTATAGTGGCACGGTCATCACACTCCCATTCAGCCTACAAGCCTGCTCAGCTTCTGGAATTTTGTGGAAAGGTGCTTCAACATGTGTTCTTAAGACCCTCAAAGGTTCAGAATTTTTTAAGCAGTTTACAAGGCATGGCAACATTTTTGGTTTCAAGACTTATGGCATCCCGGAAGTGTGTGTTACTCTTTTTTGGTAACACCCGAGTTCACCATTTCGGCTGCTGACTCATCTACCAAGCTCTGATTGGTCTGAAATTCGGTGTGGCGGTCTTTTGCCATGCTGTGCAGGTGGTCACCGAGTTTGAGGACAACCCAGCATCGGGGAAGCACGTGACAGCTGTCAAAAGTAGGGTCCACACAACATGTTGGGCTGAGATGAAGCCCCCATAATCTTTCAGAGACTCAGACTGAGAATTGTAAAACAAGAGTCTTGAATCTCTTTCCTGTCATACTCCGGATATAGGCGCAGGCCTAAAACAGGCACATACGCTCCCATATGAGGCATTCAGTCCTCCATTATAAGCGCAGGGTAATGCAACCACAAGCCTGCCCACATGTGTTGCCAAAACATGCCATCCATGCATGCTACCCAGACATATGATGCAGTGACTGACAGGGTGGAAGTTGCCTTGGACAGGGTGACAGACGAGATGCCGACCCTAGCGGTGGTTGCCTAGCTGATGGGCAGAGCAGCATGGCAGGGATGAAGCATGGCAACGACAGCATTCATGGGGGGAGGGGGAGAAGGTGGTGGGAAGGTGGCAGGGGGGAGGCGATGTTGATCGGGAAGGGAATGGGTGTGGGGATGTGACGGGGCCACGAGGAGGCAGGCATTAGAGTAGGAACGATATGATGATGCCAATTGAGAATTGTGCCATGTCGTGCTGAGATGGTGCAGAGGGTTTTGAGACGCCTCTGAGCATGGCATGGGAATAGCAGCGATGTGACGATGCGCAAGGAATGTGCCATGTCGTGCTGAGATGGTGCAAGGACGGTGCGAGAATGGTATGGTTCAAAGTTCCATTCACTCACATCACACGAGTTGAGGTTGAAACCCGAGGATGGCAGAAAAGCCCAAGCAAGCCCCAGCAGGCACCATACTTGTTTGAGGCAGGAGAAAGAAGTTCATGACTTTGAAAGTCCGCCTGAGGTTCTTATGTGTCGTCCCTAAATGAACTCTTGTTATCTGTCGCTGGTGGTCGCGGGCTTGTGCGTCGGTGAAGGGTGAAGTGGCAGTGGGCATGGAGGAGGCGCAGTGAATTGGGCTTCCTGGGCGCAAGCCCCACCTGATGCATCATGCATCATGCAGGCATGGCAGAGGAATGAGGGGGGGAGGGGGACATGGCAAGCAGTTTTGCGATGAGCTGAGCTATGTTGACCACCTGGTTGAAATCTGCAACTCAGAATTATGGGAGCTGATGTGGTGATGAGATGAAGGTGACCCCTGGTGGGAAGCTGGATGGCAGCGGGTGAGGGAGCAGTGGGCATATGGAGTGCAGCGAGGCAGAGAGCAAGAGGTTTCACGAGGTGGGCAGGTGCGCAATGTGCGGAGGAGAGCAACGAGTGCAGGTGGGCGCCCAGTCGGAGCACAGAACGTAGTGCTGCAATTGGCCCTGAGTGTGCCCATGATGCACTGCACTGTAATCCGAGAGTCTTTCTAAATCAGAAGATGATGTGATGTGTCTTGATCTGACATATTCTGAGTCACCTTATGGCCTGTTTTGATATGACATATACTGACTCACCTTATGATGTGTTATGCCCTGACATATTCTGAGTCATATGACATATTCTGAGTCACCATATGGCCTGTTTTGATATGACATATACTGACTCACCTTATGATGTGTTCTGCCCTGACATATTCTGAGTCATATGACATATTTTGAGTCGCCTTATGATGTGTTTTGATATGACATATTCTAAGTCACCTTATGATGTGGTTTGATATGTCATATTCTGAGTCACCTTATGATGTGTTTTGATATGTCATATCCTGAGTCACCTTATGATGTGCATTTTGGCGTATACCAGGTTGGTTGTGATGTGGTGTTAGAGAGTGAGTTAATGACCATGGCTCACCATGTAATGCATCTCTCCATAGTCGTTCCCTGGGTACAGCAGAATAACCTGCGGTGCAAGCCAGCAGGTTGTTTGAAAGATGTTGGAGGAGAATAAGAGTTCATGAGAGAAGCAGCAATGACAGCTGAGGCCGCACCATCCAATAGAGCTCATTCTCCAACTCAGCAGCAGCAGAGCTCATTCTCCAACTCAGCAGCAGCAGCAGCGGCAGCAGCATCGCTCGGACCGTTAACAGCAGCATCCCAACCTCCGAGCACAATCAAATCATCATCACCCAACCCTTCGCCCTCCTCTTACACCATCCACCCCCTTCCCCTCCACCATCCACCCCCTTCCCCTCCACCATCCACCCCCTTCCCGAGCATGGGGCATGGCATGGGCATGGGCATCGGCATGGGGCATGGGCATGAGGATGGGGGGCATGGGCATGGGCATGGGCATGAGCGTGGGGGGCATGGGCATGGGGCATGGGCATGGGCATGAGCGTGGGGGGCATGGGCATGGGGCATGGGCATGGGCATGAGCGTGGGGGGCATGGGCATGGGCATGGGGCATGGGCATGGGCATGAGCGTGGGCGTGGGCATGGGGCATGGGGCATGGGCATGGGCATGAGCGTGGGCGTGGGCATGGGGCATGGGGCATGGGCATGGGCATTAGCATGCGAGGGTTTTGTGGGTACGAAGTGGTCATATGGGTATGGGGTATGAGATGGTCATATGGATATGGGGTGGTCATATGGGTATGGGGTATGAGATGGTGATATGGATATGGGGTGGTCATATGGGTATGGGGTATGAGATGGTCATATGGGTATGGGGTAGCTGTATGGCCATGGCATGCTGATGGAGATGCGATGGCACGGTACTGGGGATTGGTGGACATGGGCACACATGGCTAGTCACTCAACTCGCACACAACCCTATGTTAAGCGATCTGGCTTGGTCACCTAGACGGAATGGGGCAGAACAGAAGCATTCCACAGCACCATCGGACTGCATTGGGTTGAGAGGCGGAGAATAAGGAACGATGCAGTCGCACAATTGCCGCTCTGCCATGTGGTGTGGTTCAGAGCGGCAGTACCAGCGAGAAATGGGGCGGTGCGTGGGCTGGCAGAAGGAGATGTTTAGCACATGGCACTACAGGTGGGGAAAGAGGGGGAGAGGAGGAGAGCATGTGGCCGAGTACTTAAGCCCAGGAGGAGTTAAGTGAGCTCGTTATTCTCTTCATAGTTCTTCGTCTCTGCTATTTTGCTACCGCGTGTCACCAGCTCGCACCATTGACCCATGCGCTTCACCTTGAGTTACAGGAAAATCATGAAGATTTCTTGCATGCTTCAAGTGTCAATTCTACAGTCGAGGCGCCTTGCCAAAGGGCAGTCCATAGAAGCACACAGAGCTTACACAGCGCAAGTGCTTCAGAAGGGCCACGCTCTCCAGTGTTACCTTGGGCCACGCTCTCCAGTGTTACCTTGGGCCACGCTCTCCAGTGTTACCTTGGGCCACGCTCTCCAGTGTTACCTTGGGCCACGCTCTCCAGTGTTACCTTGGGCCATGCTCTCCAGTGTTACCTTGGGTCACGCTCTCCAGTGTGTCAAGAAACAGTTGTGTCAAGAAAAGTGTCGAGATACATTTGAGCAAGGAAGTTGGAAAACCCTAATCGAACTTAGGGTGTGTTCAGTATAGGCTTGAACACATTAAATGAACCTAAACTGAACCCTTTACTCGTAACATGGACATGAAAAGATGGAGCAGGAGGGATATATGCTGTGGAAAGAAGACAAATTGGGGCTGACTTACATGGACTGGAGTTGTTCCAAGTGGACGAGAGTGCGAACGCACTGCCACATGCCCTTGAACTGCCACAGGCCCTTGAACTGCCACATGCCCTTGAACTGCTGCCGCCACCAGCACTGGAAGAAACCCTGCCGGGCATGAATGGTGGGCACAGAGGAGAGGGCATTGGACTAATGGGAGGAGAGTGCAGCAGTGTGGTAGTGGGCATGGCTATGGGAGTGCTGTGCATTGGGCACCACCCATAGCAACTGCGCATGGGTGCGAGGCTGCATTACTATGTGACCTCAAGATTCGTGAGTGCTGGGTGTGCTGAAGTGCCATTTAGATCAGAATGTACGCGAAGAAACGAGGGGATCTCAGTGTAGTGTTTCAGGGCCATGGGTAGGAACATTTTGAAACCATGCTACTCCCAGGCTTCACCTTTGCTCTCGTGTTCTTCACAACCATTATGCCAGACGGAGGTTGGCTGCTGCAGTCACATTCTGCCACGTGTCCTTCTCCACTTGAATGAATCGACGGTCCGGATTGGCTTCGAGCTGGTCCACCACCGTCTCTAGGGTGAACTGGACGGCCATGATCTGATGGCAGGGGTGGAGGAAGGGAAGGTGGAAAAGAAAGGGGGGAAGAGGGAGAGGGGAGGAGACAGGGCGATGAGGGTGTGTTTGGTTCTAATAGCAGAGGAGGTGGGCATGCTGTGAAGGGGGTAATTGTGAAACATGTTTGCACTGAGGGGGTTTGAGGAGAAATCTAGGGATTCAAGGAAGGGGCGACCTAAAGAGGTAGAGGTGGATGAGGGGGGGATGAGCAGGAAAAGTTACGATGCAATGTGAATGTGAGGGAGAAGAGGGACCTCGTAGGAGGAGATAAAGGGACAGGTTATGCTGGTCATTTATGGGTGTGGACACTCTTTTTCGCGCATACTACTGTTCCACCATGGTGAGCCATCCTAAGTCACCGTCCTAGCACATCCCAAGTGTTGGAAACAAGTAACTTAAACGCTTCTGAAGTATCGAAGTATCGACACGAAACGAAGCAAACCACAGTGAAGCAACACGAGTCAACAAAAGCAACCGCTGGAGGTTACGCGAAGGTCAAAGGTCGCTGACCTTTGACTCGACGAAAAATACAGTACGACAGCAAGGACACATAACTGACTTGATACTGAGCAGTTACCCGAGTCGGCACTGTATCGAACCGCAACAGCAAAACAGTTAAAGTAGAACTTTTCGTATTCCTTTGTAATCGTATAAAAACCTTGTATTTCTCTGCTATTATCAACTCATCTTGTTCTCACACACCAGTACAAGGTGGTTCAGCAACTCTGATATTAAAACGCTTTCGCAAACTACAACATCCCTACTTCAACCACAGATCTTAGCCTTGAAAGATCCTAAGGGCTTTTCTCAGCCCAACATGGTATGAGAGCAAACAGGGCAAGATCGATTTCTCAAAAAACCTACAACAAAGACATGGCAACACAGAAGGAGAGGAGCTCCTCCAACGGATCTCTCGGCACTACTCCTACTCCACCTCCAGCCTCTGGCCTACAGACAGAGGAAGGCACAGCAACAAGACCAGCTGCGGAGTCGACCGAAACTCCCGGGAATCAAGCAGCAGGCTTCGACCCAAACATGATGGAGAAGTTCTTCTCCTTCATGTCCTTCTACGAGCAACACCAGCAAGCAGCTCCTGCACAATCAAACAACAGTGACAACAACAACAGAGCAACACCGATGAGCCTTGACGGTTCATCCTACGCGCGCAGAAATCAGCAGCAACCCACCTTTGCTCCGTACGAGCCTCAACGTGGCTCCATCAGTTTCGCGCCATAACCATAGTCTTCACCTGGACAAGAGAAGACACTGGACGCACTTCAAGTTCAATCACAATTCGCACATGTGTTAAAACTGCAAACATCAACGCCTTTCGACGGAAAGGACTTCTATACCTGGTCATTCGAGTTCGAGCTGATGATGGAGGGCGCGCAAATTCTCGGATTCTTCGACGGGTCCCTGCCATATCCAGCACATGGAACACAGTACGACAAGCACCAGTACACATATCAGTCACTGATGGCATATACGATACTACTGCGAAACTTATCTCCAAACGAGCAGCAGAACATCCGGTCTTATCGAGGCTACGGCAACTCCGCCGAGCTGGCGTACGACCACTTGAAGAGCCTATATCAAGCAACAGACAGCGTTAACCAAAGTCGACTCATGGCATAGCTGACAACAGTGGAAGTGAAACCCGGCGAAAAGGGCATGGCGTATATCAGCCGCTGTCGTGGACTGCGCGACAGACTCCTTCGATGCGGAGGATCAATATCCGAATAAGCTTTCGTAACAGTCATCATTGCTGGCCTTGGTCCTCATTCGCGCTCCACTCGAGCACTCCTTCGAGCTCACGGGAAAATCTCCGAAGCAGCACTCTGCGCCGAAATTCACGCTGAATAGCAGGATATGGACCTGCACGAAGAACGACACAAGAAGAAAACGTCAGCACCAGAATTCGCGTTTCATACTCAACGACGCTACAACAACAATCGACAAAACAACCGTCAGGTTCAACAATATGTCCCACCGTTCTGTCACCTCTGCAAGACGTCCGGACATCCTCGCACACACTGCCCGAATCAGCAGCAGTCGACATCGCCGCAACGTCAACTTCGGCCCTCAAGCAGTCAAATAGCTTCTACGCAGGCGCATCCCACCAATAAAGTACAGTCTTCAACGTCTTCAACGACACAACCTGCACAAGGAACAAGAAACATCGTGAGCTGCATGACAAGAACAACAGACTCCTGCATCACCGGATCACCACCCCACTACTCACCAGAAGAACAGCTCGACGAGAGAACTCCTCGCCGCGAATCACTGGAGCCCAACCCAACGTATGCAGCCATCGCCCAGAGCGAGCCGTCCGGGAAAGACACTTGGTTCTTGGACAGCTGCTCCGGACAGCACATGTGCTCCTCGGGTCGCTTCTTTCAACAAAAACATCAACTTCAGCGCGAAGTCGTAATCCCCGTCGCGAACAACCAGAACCTGCACATACGACGACAAGGGATCGTGAAACTTCAGTGCCGAGAAACTAACGTTATCTTACAAATGTCTAAGGTTCTAATTGCAGAAGGACTCGGCTACAACTTACTCAGCGTCAGTCAACTGATGGCGAAGGGTACTCATTTCGAAGCAGACAGCACCACTCAGGAGTTCAAGTTATTCCACGGAAAGGGCAGACTCTACATTGGCAAGGCAGTCTTCGTTCTTGACTTTGTTCCGGACCAAGGTACCGCCGACAGCGACGCCATCGTCAACTTCACTTCTTGGACACATCCACCCGACCTCGATCCCGACTTCAATCCTGGAGGATTTTGGTATTCACATACCATACCTGAAGCAGAAAGAACACGGGCATCAGCAACAATCTGGCAAGAAGAGATAACATCGACAGCAGCAGCAACTGCATCAACAGCAGCAGAGACAACATCGGTAGCAGCCGCAACACTTACGGCACCAATCGCGGGCTCTTCAACGGCACCAGTCCTCATCGACGACACTCCACCAACTCCTGCGCAGCAGATAGCTCCCACTCCATGCAAAGTTCACAGAAGCACCAAATTCACCGCGGGTTTTTACTCCAACTCCGACCTATACAGGCGCTCACCCGGACATCGTGCAAGCGAATCACTGAGGCACGAACGATTAGGTCATCCAAGCGACACCACGTTAAACAACACAATCAAGGCGGCTGTACTCGACAAAGACTCACTCCTTCTACCTTACGACAGAGAACTCCAACGAGTTCGAGGCACATGCTTTACGTGCCCCGAAGCTGACTTACCTCATCAACCATTTGTCTCTCACCACAATCCAAGCGCGCCAGCCTATACACCACTCGAGAAAGTATACAGCGACATCCTGTATACTCGCGAACAAGGACAGCAGCTGCTGTTACGACTTCTGCGCGGTCTAGAGCTAGGAGTGGCAGGAGGGGCGGCCAGGGTGCGGGCGGCAGCGGAGGCGGCGGAGATGGCGTTGCGGGCGGCGGTGGCAAGAGTGCAGGAGTTGGTGGAGCATACAGCTACATGATTACTTTCATCGACGCCGCCACCCGTTACGTCTGGCACCTCAACCTCCCAAGTCGCGACATGGCCTTCGAAGTCTTCATCGCCTGGCTACCTGTGGCAGAACGAGAATCGGGAGCAAAGCTGAAAAGCTTCCAGTCTGACGGAGGAGGGGAATATCAGTCACAAAGGTTCAGACAGTACCTCGCAGAACGAGGCATCAAGCGACTCATCTCGCTTCCCTACGCCCATCAACAGCAAGGCGTGGCAGAACGGATGAACAAAACTCTCCAGAACACCATGCGCAACTATTGCGTGGCATGCGACTTCCCAGCCACCAGTGGCCTGAGGCGATGGACCACGCTGTCATGCTGCACAACTTGCTCTCGTCATCATCGCTCCCGAACAACGCATCACCGCACCTGCTCTGGACAGGAAAATTGGGCAACACAAAAGTGTTACGATTTTTCGGGTGCATTACCGACCGCACACTGCGAGAGCCGGAAGATTTTCTCAACGTGCACAGTGGGGACTACACCTGGGCATCGAAAAGCATTTCAACACATGGAAGATTTTCGACATCCACTCGAAGGAAACAATAGCAGCACATGATGTCATTTTCTATGAGCGACTCACTCTTCAAACGTACCTGGACAACCTGGCAGCAAATCGAGACCTCACGGGCAGCTTCCGTGGCAACCGAGCTTTCGCTTCATCCGCAGACGAAGCTGACTGGGACGAGCAGAACGTGGATGGAGCTTCGGAAGAAGCCGGACCTCTTCCGTACTGCTCTGTGAACATCCCCATGGACGACGACAACCCTCGCGAAAGTGTCAAAGACGAAACCTACTTCGACTTCGCCGACACCGGTTACGTTACACCCCAACCGGTCGACACCAACATCTCCGAACGCATAGGACCAAATTTCTTACCGGATCCAGAAGCGGGAGATGAAGCAGCTTATCCGGAGGACACAAATCTCCCCCGCTACACACAAAGATGACTGCAGATACTGGGACTCGTCACCGCTGTCCACGGAGCAGCACCACCTAAGGAGCCTGCCAACATTCAGCAGGCTCTGGGGGGGGAACATAGGGAAAAATGGCGCGAGGCCATGGACAAAGAGTTAAAGGCGCTGCAAGAACGCAACACCTGGAAAGTCGTGCCTATCGGAGTGGCACGCAACAAGACCATTCTCACGGGAAAATGGGTTTTCCGCGTGAAAACAAAAGCCGGCGGAACAATCGACAAATTCAAGGCACGTTGGGTCGTGCGTGGCTTTGACCAAGAACAAGGACGAGACTTCACGGAAACATTTGCACCAGTAAGCCGACATACCTCACTGCGGATTCTCCTCACGATAGCCGCCATGAACCGGAAGAAACTTCGGCAAATCGACGTCGCCAATGCATTCCTCTACGCCCCCGTCGATGGTGAGATCTTCGTCGAACTCCCACACGGGTCTAATGCAGACCCCAACCAAGTCTGTCAGCTGGAAAAATCACTGTACGGCATCAAACAAGCCCCGAGACTGTGGCAGCAACATCTTCACGCCCGCCTAATCCGCATCGGATTCCTCCAACTACCGCACGACCAAGGGATGTACCGACTTACGAAGGGTACTAACTACATCCTACTCATCGTCTACGTAGACGACCTCCTCTACATAGGCTCCACCGACGCCATAACGACCTGGTTTGAAGGGGAGCTGCAGCAGGATCTCACACTCACCGTCGCGACTACTGTGACACAGTACCTGGGACTGAACTTTCAAGACGGCGACAACGCAATCTACCTCAGCGCCGAAAAGTACACGGACACTATCGCTAAACGATTCGGACTCACTCCAACCATCATCTCCACGCCATACCGCTACAACGACGGAAACCACAAAGTCTCCGCCCTACTCAAGCCCGCCGACATCCGCAACTATCAACGAAAGTCAGGCTGCCTACTCTTCGCAGCCGTTACCTGCCGACCGGATCTATCCTACTCAGCTAGTCAACTCGCTACCTACCTCAAGAAGCCTTAAGCAGAGCACATGCTTGAACTCGACCGAGCACTTCACTACCTCATCAGCACTCCGACGATCGGACTAACCTACCACAAAACCGGAGCTACAACACCTAAGTTAATCGGCCACGTCGAAGCCGATCACGCTGGAGACCCCGACAACAGACGATCTCGAACTTGCTACATCTATAGACTCGAACCTATCGGCCCTATCTCATGGCAGTCGAACAAGCAAGAGCTAATCGCTCTCTCCTCAGCAGAAGCAGAATATATTGCACTCTGCTCAGCCACCAAGGAAGGGCTATATCTTCAAGAATTGCTGGAGGAAGCAAAGTTGGCTCAGTTACCCAACTTCTCCCTCTTCTGCGACAACCAATCGGCCATTCGCATAGCGAACAAGAATGGATTCGCGAATCGAACGAAGCACATCGCCCTCCGGTACTTCTTCGTAAAAGACGAAATCGAGAAGGGAAGACTCGAATTATCCTACTGTCCCACATCCGAGATGGCAGCCGATTACTTGACCAAGAAACTCGGAAAACAGAAGTTCGAGTACTGCATGCTGCTGACTGGACAAGGACACGTCATCAGCAGCGACACTCCAGAAGCGAAGGGGAGTGTTGGAAACAAGCAACTTAAATGCTTCTGAAGTATCGAAGTATCGACACGAAACGAAGCAAACTACAGTGAAGCAATACGAGTCAACAAAAGCAACAGCTGGAGGTTACGAGAAGGTCAAAGGTCACTAACCTTTGACTCGACGAAAAATACAGTACGACAGCAAGGACACATAACTGACTCGATACTGAGCAGTTACCCAAGTCGGCACTGTATCGAGCCGCAACAGCAAAACAGTTAAAGTAGAACTTTTCGTATTCCTTTGTAATCATATAAAAACCTTGTTCTCTGCTATTATCAACTCATCTTGTTCTCACACACCAGTACAAGGTGGTTCAGCAACTCTGATATTAAAACGCTTCCGCAAACTACAACATCCCTACTTCAACCACAGATCTTAGCCTTGAAAGATCCTAAGGGCTTTTCTCAGCCCAACACCCAGATGCACATTCTCTGCCAAACTCTTCAAACCCGTATTGTACGTGCTGCTGCTGCTCTGGTTCTCATGCCATCGCTCGCGGCGCCTAATGCAGAGGCAAGTTGTGAGCCTTACTGCTTTGGTGAGTATTTTGGCATCTGTAAGTGCTACTGCTACATGAAGCGAAATGATTCCGCTATTGAGAGACATTGCAACATCTGTGGCAATCAGACCGCGGCAGGCACTGAGCATAGCACTGCAGCCCAGTGCCTTGGTCGGCTTAGCTGTATGTCTAGTACCAAACCACTTTTGATATGAACGGGCAAGCTCAGCAGGGGACAAGGGTCAAGGTCAGCAGCGGACAACAAGAGGAAGGCTTGTCAAATGATTCACATACATGGAGGGGCCTGACCTGACTCCTGAGGGAAACACTGACACAAGTGGGCGAGCACTGACACAAGTGGGCGAGCACCGACTTGCTCATACAGTATACAGTACATACAAGGGATACCCGTATTGGGGAACCGTTGCCTGCCAAGGGTTGAAGCCCGACTTGGCAACGAGGCTGGAGCCGCCAGAAGCTGTGTTCATGCGCGACGTGGGGCACGCCAAGGCAAACTTGTATGTCTTCTTGTACTCGCCCGCCCTTGTCTTGGCGGTGTTCTTGGCTGTGTACGTGAGCCACGCCTCCGATGCCGCCACGCCTGCCGTGATGGGCAGCGCCGGGAAGTCCTGCTCCCACACAGCAGCCCGGGTGCCGGCCTTGATGCTGGTGGGCAGCACAACGAAGCGGCCCTGGGTTGCGGTGCTGGCGGTGAGAGTGAGGTCTAGGGTGCTGCCGGAGTTATCGATGACGGCATACGACGAGTAGTCCTGCGTGCCGCCCTCCACCACGTCCTGCGCCTTGGCGCCCACGTCGGGCGCGATGCTGTACGTGGCGCCGCTGCGAATCACCTTCTTGAGGCTGCCCTGCAGTGTGGGCATGTCGATGGTGAGGAAGCTGAACGCCTTGCTGCCGCTCACGAGGTCGGGGGCGCCCGCGCACTCGAACCCTGTGTTGATGTAGTTCGCAACCACGGGGTTCACCAGCCCGCGCACCGGCACGTGCGTGTGCTCGTACACAACCAGGCTCGCCCCCGACTCCAGCGCTTGCTTGGTGGCGAACCACCCCATGTAGCTCGAGTCAATGTCCGCCCACAGCGCCTTGAGCGCCACCTACACGCCAGCAGCGCCGCCCCCGTTCTCCTGGATCCACCTCTGGAAGAGCAGCGCGTAATCTTGCTTCGCCTCCGCAATCGTCGTCGTTGTGCCGTCCAACATGATGATCTCTGCGCTCTGATTGGCTCCGTAGACGCGCGCGCAGGCGTCGAGCACCTGAGGGGCGACGGAGTAGTTGCCCGCCTGGATGCCGAGCAGGATGGGCAGCAAGTAGCTGCTCGTCTTGCTCCTGCTGGGGGTCCCCAGATTCTGCAGGTCGCCCACTGTGGTGTTGGGTGGCAGGTTGGCGGCCCAGTATGAGGAGATGACCCGAGAGACGAAGTGCCCCGGGGGCAGTGGCGCCCACTTGCTGCTCTTGTCCGGCGCGTTGAAGATGGCCACCTCGTGCCCGTGCGCGATCACCACGCGCGTGTCGCCGCCCGGGCTGTAGCTCCGCGCAGCGAACTTGACGTAGTGTCCCCCCGGGGACCTGATCTGCGCCACGTCAGCGGCGGTGAGGTGCATGTCGTGGTTGCCAGGGATGAAGGTGACGCGCCCCCCCAGCGCGTCCAGCACGCGCGAGAAGCCGCCCGTGGGCCCGAAGAGGTTGGGGTTGGCAGCGAGGATGGTGGCGAGGGAGGGGGGTCGCACGTGGAAGGGGTAGTACCAGAACTCGAAGATGTCGCCCGCCAGCACCAGCTCTGCGATGGACTCGTTGTGCGCCACCACGTCGTCCAGGATGGCCAGCAGGTGCCCCTCGTGCACGTGCGACTTGTAGTTCTGCCTGGGGCTGCCGTCGCGGATGTGGATGTCGCTCAGCACCACCACCAGCTTCTTCAAACCCCACGCCGCCGCTGCCACTGGCGCAACCTGCACCATCTCCCTCCGCGCGGCGTCCTGACCCGCCGTAGCGCCGCCGCTAGAGGACAGGGCCTGCAAGGCACCGGCGAGCAAGGGGGGAAAACGATAAGGAGACCTTGCAGCGAGACTAGTAGTCGATGTCTGTGCGTGATCATGTCTGACATATGCAGCAGACAAAAGACATCCCTTACAACGAAGCAGCAAACGGTGTTC
Organism: Closterium sp. Naga37s-1; assembly: GCA_947471745.1. NCBI lineage: Eukaryota > Viridiplantae > Streptophyta > Zygnematophyceae > Desmidiales > Closteriaceae > Closterium > Closterium sp. Naga37s-1. Next base: position 1,095,526 of record CANJKZ010000960.1, read on the forward strand.
ATATATCATAGTGTCTGACACTACTATTTAAGGGCTGTAGTAAAGGCTCACCTGGGCAAGCGGGCTGCGCAGTGCGGCTCTCTTGGCGGAAGCCGCGGCGAGGGAGACGAGCAGCAGCACGGCGGCTGCAGCGGCGAACTTCATGGCGGCCGGACGCGCTGCCTGGGAGCACAACGACGTGTGGGGGTGAATCTCTGAGTGGAATTGCGCGATTCTCTCATCGGTGAGGGGCTTCCAGTTCTTTATAGCACAGTCACTGTGCTAACTCCCTGCGCCCACGTGGTCAAGCGTTTTGACACTAGTGTGGTCTGTGTGCCATGGGCCCAGTCCGTGCTGGATGGCCTACGCTAACATCAAAACGATTGACTTGACGCGTCGCGTCCACCACCAATCGCGCTGCAGAGCTTTTCGGGTCGAGCATTTTGTTGTTTGGCGCTAACTGCTAACTAGTAGTTGCTGCGTGAACCTGCGTTTTATCGAGCTCACCGATGCATATCGTGAAACCGTGACTACCAACCTCATATTTGAAAACACAAACTCAAACCTCCCAAACCAGCATCTCAGCCCCCAACAACACGTCACCGCACAGCATCTAGAAACACCACCACCCCACCCCCCACTCTTCCGCCCCAACTTTCAGAACCTATCTCGAAATGGTCTACACCTGATGCTCATTAGTCACACGCAAAGTTTGCCTTATCAAAGGGTCTGAAGCACATGCTTTTCGCCTACTCCAAAATTCGCCACGGGGAAAAAAGGGATTGTATTGGGTCTCTTGGTAAAATTCAATATATCACAAAGGGACGGATGACAGCGCGATAAGCTGTGTGATCAGCGCGATAAGAAGGGGGCTTGTACCATGCATTCAACTACCCATGCTGAATTACAATAGGGACAAGCAAAGTGAATGGGCAGAGCGAATTCGCGTGCATTGGCTGACCGTCATGTGTACTACCTACCGTATAGTCTCCTCTTACCCGTTTAATGAATAAACCATGGATTTGCTTATGGACATTCCTGCCATTTTCTCTTTGTTTGGTGGATGAAATATACATTATACAAGATCCGCAGTCGTAATTGATTGGGAGGAAGGGGGAAAATGTTCAGACGGCCGTTCATTCCTCCCTTTTGCCCCCCCTTTCCTCTGCTCGTATTTATTATTACCTGCCCGACCTATCGCCAGAATCTCCTGTTCTGGGAAGCAAACGTGAAGCGTTTTTACGCTAGCGTCAAGGACGATTTGACGCGTCAATTCTACCATAATAGTAGTGCACACTTGGCGTAGGAGTTATCTGGCTGGTGCATGGGATTGCTTGCAACCTGTCCACGACTTGACTCGCCTAGCTCACATTGCCTCTCACCAGCCAACCAGTGTGCGCAAGCCGATTCGAGTGCGAGTCACGGAATCGCCGAAAGCAATCGTGTTGAGATAGTAAGCACAAGTAGGAGCCTTAGCTAGGTAAGCCCTAGCTAGGCAAGAGAGAATAAGCAGAGGAGGGTGTTCACTAGAAAGCAGCAGGATACATATAGGAAACCCTAAGGGGTTGTACTCGCTATAGAGTACCCCACTGCAGGCTAGAGAACAATAACATTCTGACACACCCCCATAGTCAAAGTGGGGTATAATCAGCAGAGCAAGTAGTCCTAGAGCAGGTATAGCAGGAGTTCACAATAGTGAGCAAAGCTAGAGTTAATCACAGCGGGCAAGTGAGGAGGAGGAGGAACTGTGGAGGGAGAGAAGATGCGAGGCAACGACTGAAGCTGCACACGGGCACAGGAGCGGCTGACTCAGTGGCTACCGAAGCAAGGGCGACGGACTACTGGAGTGACAGGCTCCGCGGCTATAGACGAGCGGCAGGAACAACGGACCCACTGGCGACTGGTGCAACAGGCTCACTGGCTACCGAAGCAAGGACGACGGACTACAGTCGCTGCAGGCGACACGACAGCTACGTTCACACAACCTCCTCCAACTGCCCCACACCCTCGACACAAACCCCTTGCTGAACCCTAGCTCCACTCCCACGGCACCCCACTTAAACCCTGAACCCTAGGCTCCCACACACCCACCCCCCTCAGCGGCAGCTGCAGCAGTGGGAGACCAGGGAGGAGGAGGAGCAAGGGGAGTAACACACAACCGCCACCCCCACACTCCTCACCCCCAAACCCTAATTCAGGAGAACGGGCAGCAGCAGGGGTGGGGCACCGTCAGAAGCACGGGGGACAGCGAACAGCTCAGGGACAGAGAGGAACGGGCCGCCCACGGGCCTGGCACAGCCCGACGAACCGCGCGCAGGCGGCCCGAGCCGCGCGCGGGCCTGGCGCAGCCCGTACGGGCCGCGCGCGGGCCTGGCGCAGCCCGTACGGGCCGCGCGCGGGCCGGGCGCAGCCCGTACGGGCCGCGCTCGGGGCTAGCGCAGCCCGCGCTGGCCAGGACGGGCGACGGGGGACGACGGGCTGGTCCCCGTCGCCCGTCGAAGCGCCCCCCGGGGGCGACGCGCGGACCGACGGGGCAGAAGGCCGCCGCGCGCCTCGGGGCGCACGGCGGGCAGAGAACCGCCGCACGCCCCGGGGCGCACGGCGGGCAGAAAACCGCCGCGCGCCTCGGGGCGCACGGCGGGCAGAAAACCGCCGCACGCTCCGAGCGCGCGGCGGGAAGAGAAATCCGTCGCACGCCACGGGGCGTGCAACATACAGAGTAGCAGCGGAAGCAGTTAGGTGGGCCCACATGCCAGGAGCGTAGATGCTCTGATACCATGTTGAGATAGTAAGCACAAGTAGGAGCCTTAGCTAGGTAAGCCCTAGCTAGGCAAGAGAGAATAAGCAAAGGAGGGTGTTCACTAGAAAGCAGCAGGATACATATAGGAAACCCTAAGGGGTTGTACTCGCTATAGAGTACCCCACTGCAGGCTAGAGAACAATAACATTCTGACAAATCGACGCTGCCGCAACACCCACAACGCTTTTCGTTGGTCTTACAGGTCGCCGCCCAATCAGCTGACATCGTCACACCAAGTTTTGCACTCCGGTCCCTGGCTTAAAACCCCCCTCTCTCAATTCCCCCCTAACCCCCCCTTCTTCCCTCTAAGGTACGAGGTGTTCCAGTGTGCGCCAAGCGCAGTGTCAAACTATATTTTCTATAGTTTCATATGTGTTAGTCTATGTGTCACATGTTTCTGCTAGCACTGTTAGGGTTTGGTATATCTATGCTCGTATATCTCATTTCTAGTCATTAATTCTCTCGTTCAGTTCTTGACAAGGTATCGAGCGTAGTTCGATCCGATGGGCACACCGCCTCACGCCCTGCCCTAGCCCATTCGCACCCCGTCGCCCGTAACGCCCCGTCATCCCGTTGCCCGTTTGCACCCCGTCCCCCGTAGCGCCTCGTCCTTGTCAAACTTATATGCTATAGTCTGTTTAGGCTGTAGTGGGGTAGTTCATATAGGGTACAACACTTTTAGGTTTCCTACTTGTACCCACCTGCTTGCTAGTTCAGTCCATTCCTTCCTTCACTATTCTGACATGGTATTCTGAGCAGGTTCCCTAGTGGGAACGTTTTTTTAGGGCCCACCACGATTTTTTTTCCTGCCCTGCCCGAAGCGCGCCTCGCGCCTGCCTCACCCGCGCCGTCGCGCGCCCTGCCCTAGTACGGCCCGTCGCGGCCCTGCCTTCGCTGGCCCGTCGCGGCCCTGCCTTCGCCGCCCGTCTTCTGGCCACTGCTCTCACTGACCCTTCGTTTGAGTCCACTGCTGCGTCTGCTCTCGTCGCTGAGCTTGTTGACTTTGCTGCCGCCTGTCGTCTAGACTACGCCACAAGTCTTGCTGCTGAGTCTGAGTCTGCGTCTGTCTGTCCTCCGTCCGTCGGGGGTGAGTGTGCTCTTGGCACGGACGTCCTTGAGGACAGACAGGAGGAGTTTGAGTGCTTTGCCGCTGCTGTACCTCATCTCGTGTCCATGCTGCTTGCCCCTGAAGGAGACCCGGATGCACCAGACATCCCGACCCCGCGCTCTTACGCAGAGGCGATAGAGGGTCCCTACTCCTCTCAGTGGCAGACAGCCATGGACACAAAGATGGCTTCCTGGAAGTCCACAGGCACCTACGTCGACGAGGTTCCCCCACCTGGGGCGAACATTGTCAGTGGCATGTGGATCTTCAGGGTGAAGCGGCCGCCGGGTTCTCCGCCTGTCTTCAAGGCGCGTTACGTTGCACGAGGCTTCAGACAGCAACAGGGAGTTGACTTCTTCCAGACCTTCTCCCCTACCCCGAAGATGACCACTCTTCGTGTGCTGCTGCACGTTGCCGCTCAGCGTGACTACGAGTTACACTCGCTTGACTTCAGCACAGCCTTCCTACAGGGCAGCCTGCACGAGGAGATCTGGCTGCGCCGCCCACCTGGCTTCACTGGGTCGTTTCCTGCTGGTACCTAGTGGAGTCTCCGGCGGCCAGTCTACGGTCTCGGCCAAGCACCCCGTGAGTGGCACGACATACTGAGGACGACTCTTGCTGCTCTTGGTTTTGCTCCTTCCACTTCTGACCCGTCGCTGTTTCTACGCACCGACACCACTCTGCCGACGTTCTACGTTCTCGAGTACGTAGACGACTTGGTCTTTGCTACTGCTGACACTGAGGCACTCGCCCACGTGAAGTCGGAGCTGCAGAAGAGACACACGTGCACAGACCTGGGTGAGCTGACAAGCTATCTTGGCTTGCGGATCACCCGGGACAGATCACAGCGCACCATTACCTTGACTCAGTCACACATGGTGCAGCAGGTCCTTCAGCGCTTCGGCTTCACGTACTCCTCGCCACAGTCCACTCCTCTGCCTACTAGTCACTCGCTCTCAGCTCCACCTTCGGACGAGTCCGTAGAGCCGAGTGGCCCGTACCCAAAGCTTGTGGGCTGCCTCATGTACCTGATGACGTGCACTCGACCCGACCTCGCGTACCCTCACAGCCTTCTGGCACGCTACGTGGCTCCCGGCAGGCACCGAAAGGTGCACTGGGATGCTGCGATGAGGGTACTGCGTTACTTGTGCAGTACGTCGGGCATGGGGCTAGTGCTTGGAGGACGGGCTCGAGTTGTCCTTACTGGTCACGCAGACGCTTCCTGGTCTGACGACTTGACTACGCAGCGGTCGTCACAGGGTTACACCTTCAGCCTTGGCTCCGGCTCTGTCTCTTGGCGGTCTACCCGCTCATCTTCTGTTCTCAGCTCCAGTTGTGAGGCTGAGATCTACGCTGGGGCCATGGCTGCACAGGAGTTATGCTGGCTCACCTACCTGCTGACCGACCTGGGAGAGTCGCCTCGTTCTCCTCCAATGCTGTACGTCGACAACAAGGCCATGATTGCCTTGTGTCTGGAGCACAGACTGGAGCACAGAACGAAGCACATCGCTCTGCGCTACTTCCTTGCTCGAGAGCTACAGCAGCGTGGTCAGCTTCGTCTTGCTTACGTGGCCTCTCGGGCCAACACTGCTGATGTTTTCACCAAGGCACTTCAGCCTTGTGATCATCAGCGTTTCTGTACTGTTCTTGGCCTTGTACCTACTGTGCCTTACTTGCTTACTTCTTGACTCTACTTGTACTGTGATCTCTATACATATACCTGCATGCTTACACCTGCTAGGTTGTGTTCACTGTATTGCTTGTTCTCCTTTATATAACTCTGCATGTGAACTGGCCTTGTGGCCATTTGCTTGTGCTCAGAATGCGTGGTGACTTTGTGATCCACCCTGAGCTTGCTTTGCCTTTCTTGACCGGTCTTGTGACCTCTTGTTCTCCCCACTTTGCCTATGGGGGTGTGTCAAACTTATATGCTATAGTCTGTTTAGGCTGTAGTGGGGTAGTTCATATAGGGTACAACACTTTTAGGTTTCCTACTTGTACCCACCTGCTTGCTAGTTCAGTCCATTCCTTCCTTCACTATTCTGACAGTCCTCCCTCACCTGTAGCGCCCCGTCGCCCGTAGCGCCCGGTCATCCCATCGCTCGTAGCACCATGGCTCCCCGTCGCCCGTATCTCCCCGTCACCTCGTCGCTCGTAGCGCCCCGGTCGCCCGCCTCGAGCCCCGCAGGTTATCCGCCCGCTGCCCCATAGGACGTCCCCCTCGGGCCCCTCGAAGCGTGCTCTAAGGCCCCCGCAGGCCCATCACGTCGCCCTGTAGGGCAACCTCTCCCACGAGCCCGTCGTGTCGCCCGCCCGTAACCTGCCCGCGTGTCGCCCGTTTGCTCAACCCGTCACCCGCTACTTGTCGCCCGCACGTAACCAGCCCCCCGTCGCTCGACCACCTGCTCGCCCGTGACCCGCTAGCCCGCCTACCCATCCGTCACACGCTAGCCCGCCTTCTCGCTCGTCACCCGATCACTCCCCCGCCCCCCTCCCCCCCCCCCCTCTCCCCCCGTAACCCTAATCAGCTGTCCGCCCGTTAGCGCCTGCCCTTTCGCGTCCCACCTGTTCGCCCCGTAGCCCCGTCGCCCCATACGCCCTGTCGACGTGTAGCCTGTCGCACGCCCCGTACGCCATGTCGCCCCGTACACCGCGTCGCCCCCCCTCCCCCCCCCCTTAGATCGCCCGCGCCCTGCCAGCAGCTAGCGCCAGTAGCAACCAGCAACGCGCTAGCCCGCTGCCAGAGCCCCTGCCCTCCTGTAGCACCGCACCCGATCGCTCCCAACCGCACTAGGCTCCTCCCACCGTACTAGACCACGCCCAACCGCACCCAATCGCACCCGGCCACATCCTAACCGATCCACACCGCATCCGACCGCTTCTAGGCGCCTTCCACTGCACTAGACCATACCCGACCGCTCCTTACCGCTCCTGACCGCACTCGATAGCTCCTAGCCGCTCTCGAATGCTCCTGACCACCTCTAGCTCCTGCCGTGGCGTCCGCTAGCGTTCTGCAGTAGCAGGGCCAGCCGCAGCGACAACAGCTCCAACACCCCCTGCAGTGGGGACCTGAGGGTCCAAGGAGCGTCGGCCCCAGGAGCGGCCCAGTCAGCTGGAGGAATCGTTGCAATGGGCGCGACGTTGGTCCCTGCATGTACGGAATCTTGACTGGCCCTGGTGCTGGCACTACCTGCTGGCGTCCTGACCACTCCGTGTTCCGCTGCTACCATCTCCTCGACAACCTCCACCATAAGCGTTTTGGACCCGACGTGTTCCCCCCCGCATTGGCCTTCTCTCTCTCGCCGTGGTTACAATATATCCATCGTCGGGAGCGGAGTCCTAGTTTTTATTGGGTGCTGGGCTCATGGGGCCCCGCTCAAGAGGGGGGGGGGGGTTGCTACCCGACGGCCAGTCCCAATTGCAGAGAGGTCTATATCTCGTGCCCGTTCGCGGGTCCTTGATGCACTGCGGCCGCTTCGGCCGTAAACGGCCCCTTGCCATTACCACGGGCGCCCTTTCCCAGCCAACTGAAGAGGATTTCGGAGGGCTGGGCGAGCTAGACCCCACAGTCACACCAGCCGGTGCCAAGAGAGATGGAGCACCGGTGGCGGGGGACGCTAGGAGGGAGGAGGAATCTGACAAGCCAATTTTCGAAGGATACGTCCTAGGTCAGGCGTCGAACTTCCCGGTGCTTCCACTTTTGGGAGAGAGTCTGATCTGTTACCATCAGGGGAAAGGAATTCGGTTTTTGTTCCGCATGGATGCCTGGTGCCGCCGGGAAGCGGGTTAGTTGTTGCAGGTGCTAGCTGTAGGTGGCGCTAGCTAGCTGCAGGTGGCGCTACTTGCTGCTACTGCTGGCGCTAGATGCTGTTCTGCTGGCGGTGCACTGCTGGAGGGCGCTCGCAAGCAAGGCGAGTACGAGCGGACGTGTGGGTGGGTGAGTACGGGCGGGTAGCTACCGGCGGGTGCTTACGAGAGGCCAGGTTCGGACAAATGGGCGGGTGCGTACGGGCAAATGCGGAGGAGAGGGCGCGTACGAACGGGCGGATGGGTGGGTATGGGCGGGTGCGTATGGGCGGATGTGTCGTCCTAGCAGGTGCGTACGGGCGGATGCGAACGGGCGAGCGTCTACCAGCGGGGCCGTCTAAGGGAGGCCGCGGGGACTTCTAAGGGAGGCCGCGGGGCCTTCTAAGGGAGGCCGCAGGGCCTTTTAAGGAGAGCCTCGGGGCCTAAGGGAGGCCGCGGGGCCTTCTAAGGGAGGCCGCGGGGCCTTCTAAGGAGAGCCGCGGGGCCTAAGGGAGGCCGCGGGGCCTTCCAAGGGAGGCCGCGAGGCCATCTAGGGGACAACGAGAGGAACGAGGCGTAGGGCGACGAGACGCGAGCGCCAAGGGAGAAAACCCGAGGCGCGCGGGTGGTGGGCCTATGACTATCGAGAGAAAAAAAAATCGCTAGGGGAAACCGTCGCTCTATACCATGTTTGAATATAAAACGTAATGAATTGACTAAGGAATGACAAAACAAGAAAGATATAGGAAATGTTAACCCTAACCCAAGCATGAATCTAACACACCTAGACTAACACACATAAACTATAACGAATATAGTTTGATATCAGTGACTGGTGAGCACCACGCCACGTTCACTCGGAGACTTGGGTCTGGCCTGTACACACTACACGTTGAGTCTGCACAGTTGGCTGCGTCCAGTCAGGTAGCTGCGTCTTGCTCATGTCGGTTACTCATGCACCCGTCCCTCCTCTGGCACCATCGTCTTGGTCACAACGTCTGCATTGCATGCACTCACGTCTCCTTTTCTCTGGCCTCCCGAGGTCCCTGCCCCTACTCCCTCCGTCGCTTGCGCCGCCGTGCACTCCCTGCGTCGAGGGGCGGCAGCGCGCCACTCCTCATTCCTTCTCGTTCCCTCCGACCACTGCTCCTCTGCAGACCCTGCTCATGGACGTGTGGGTCCCAGCCCCCGTCCATGGGCCGGGCCGGGAGCGCTACTTCCTGCTGATCGTCGACGACTACACGCGCTACACCATGGTGATTCCCTTGCAGTGCAAGGGTGACGTCCGTCTTGTTCTGATCCCTTGGATCCGCGCTGTTTGTCGCCAGCTAAGCGCATGGTTCCGTCAGGACCTCCCGGTACTCCGTCTGCACTCTGACCGTGGAGGTGAGTTTTCCTCCGGTCTCCTTGAGGACTTTTGTTATGAGGAGGGCATCACCCAGCCATTCACGCCCGGCTTCTCAACAGCAGAATGAAATCGCTGAGCGCCGCTTTGGCTTGGTCATGGAGGTTGCTCGCCACTCCATGATCCATGCGGCTTCTCCCCATTTTTTGTGGCCGTTTGCGGTCCAATACGCCGCGCATCAGCTCAACCTCTGGCCCTATGTCTATGAGCCAAAGACCTCCCCTACACTGCGTTGGACGGGGGAGGTTGGTGATGCGTCGGCGTTTCGGGTCTGGGGTTTGCTTGCCCTTGTCCGCGATACCACCGCGGACAAGCCCTCTTCTCGCACTGTTCATTGCGTCTTCCTTGGCTTTCCCACCGACGCGCGTGGCTGGCAGTTTTACCACCCAACCACGCGTCGTGTCCTGTCCTCCCAGGACGTCACCTTTGACGAGTCGGATTGCCTCTACCGTCTCTTCCCCCTTGCGTCTTCTCCTGTCTCCCCACCGCCCCTCTTCCTGGTTCCAGGTTACCCCCTAGTAGACCCCCACCCCCCCTTGTGTCCTGCTCCCTCAGGTGTGTCTCGGGTCACACCACCCCCCTTGCATGAGCCTTTGGAGGTCTCCTCTGGCCCGGCTGAGGGGGGTGACCCTGCTGCTAACGACACTTCGGCCTCCCGCCGCTCCCCGCGCTTGGAGACCTCTCCTGACTTTTTGCCTCGGCCGTCTTCGCCGCCTCTGCAGCCTGACGCTGTGCACTCAAGTGCTGCTGGAGGTGGTGGCGCAAGAGGTGTGGACTCTGAGGGTGCTGGCACTGGTGGTGCTGGTTCTCAGGGTGCTGAGCCTGGAGCTGCTGCGCCTAGGGGTGGGCAGCAGCTACCGTCGGGTCCGCATGAGACCCTCTCGCCGCAGCAGCTGCGTGAGTGGGTAGTCGGTCGTCGTGCTGACTCTGGAGGTACTACTTCTGGGGATGCTGAGCCTGGGAGTGCTGACTCTAGGGGTGCTGGGCGTGGGGTTGGACAGCCGCTGCAGTCACGTCCGCAGGAGACTCTGTCGCCGCAGCAGCTGCGTGAGTGAGTGATCAGACGCCGTGCTGACTCTGGAGGTGCTGGTTTTGGGGATGCCGAGCCTGGGGATGCTGACTCTGGAGCAGGAGGTGCTAGGTCTGCTGGTGCTAGAGGTACTAGAGCTGGAGGTACTAGAGCTGGAGGTACTGGAGCTGGATGTCATAATGTTATATTGCTTACTTTGTGTAGGCTATAGTGGGGTGGCCCATAAGGGGTACAACCCAATTTGGGCTAGTACTTGTACCCAACTTCTGCTCAATGCATTCATTCTCGTCCATTCTTCTGACATGGTTTCAGAGCAGGTCCTTCGCTAGGACCGTTTTTTTTTAGGACCCACCACAGAGCTGCCCCACGAATCGCCCCTAGCAGCTAGTCGCGCTGCCCCTAGCAGCCCACGACCCGCCCCCACCGCTAGCGCGCTGCCCGCCCGCCTCCTAGTCACGGCCCTCGCGCCGCCCCTGCAGCCCGCGCGTCGCCCGCTTGCGACCCGCCCGCCGCCCCTAGGCCCCGCTCGCCTCCTCCTCACGGCCCGCGCGCCGCCCCTGCAGCCCGCGCATCGCCCACTCGCGGCCCGCCAGCCGCCCCTGCAGCTTGCGCGTCGCCCGTTTGCGACCCGCCCGCCGCCCCTGCAGCCCACGCGCCGCCCGCTTGCGGCCCGCCCGCCGCCCCTGCAGCCGGCACGCCGCCCACTTGCGGCCCGCCCGCCGCCCTGCACCTCGCGCGCCGCCCGCTTGCGGCCCGCCCGCCTCCCCTGCAGCCCAAGCGCGGCCCCTGCAGCCCCGCGCACCGCCCCTGCAGCCCTGTGCACTGCCCCTGCAGCTCGCGAACCGCCCCTGCAGCCCAGCGCACCGCCCCTGCAGCCCCGCACGCCGCCCCTGCAGCCCCGTGCGCCGCCTCTGCAGCCCCGAGCGCCGCCCCTTGCGGCCCGCTCGCCGCCCCTTGCGGCCTGCGCGCTGCCCCTGCAGCCCCGGGCGCCGCCCCTTACGGCCTGCCCGCCATCCCTTGAGGCCCGCTCGTCGCCCCTTGCAGCAAGCGCGCAGCCCCTTGCAGCCCGTGCGCCGCCCCTTGCAACCTGCTTGCCGCCCCTTGCTGCTTGCACTGCCCGCTCTGCGGCTGGCCACCCTAGCCGTGCGCCGCCCTGCCCTGCCTGCGTGCTGCTCTGCTGGTAGCGCACCGCCCTCCTCTGCCCGCTATGGCTTCTCTCCGAGTACTCGCGTTCGATCATAAGGGCCGTCCGATCCAGTTTGACACGTGGCTCGACGACTTACAGCTGTACCTACTGAGCGACTCTAGAGACACTGTTTCGTTGTTTGACCACACGTCTGGAGCCTCTCTCGCCCCTCCCGCCACAGCTGAAAGTGCGACTCGCTCACAGTGGCTTACTCATTACGCTGCTGCTCGCTTAGCCATTCGCAACCACCTGCCGTTAGCCGAATGCGCTCACTTCGGACAGCACAGGACTGCACAGGCACTGTACGACGCTGTAGTCGCCCGCTACTCCTCGCCTGCCACTGCTGCTCTAGGCCGTCTTCTACTGCCCTACCTGTTTCCCGAGCTGTCCGCCTTTGCCACAGTAGAGGACCTCGTTACCCACCTTCGCACTAGCAACGCTCGCTACCGCGCTGCCCTCCCAGCAGAGTTCCTTGACAAGAACCCGCCCCCGATGTACATCACTCTCTACTTTATAGTCACCCGCCTCCTTGACTCTCTTCGCGCTGTCAGGGACCACTTTCTCGCACTTGACCCCACAGCCCTCACTGTTGACCTACTCGAGAAGCAACTCCTTGCAGCTGAGACTAGTGTAGTCACTGCTGGTGCCGCTCGTGGCACTCCTCGCACGCCCTTCTTTGAGGGGTGTTCCCCCTCCCCCCTGCTTCTGGTCAGGTAGCCGCGTCTGGTCAGGTGTTTTTTGCTGCGTCCAGGTCTAGTCCAGCGTCGGCCCCCTGCTCGTGTCGACCTCTGTCACACGAGACTCTCCTTTGGCACCACCGCCTTGGTCACCCCTCCCTGCCTCGTCTTTGAGGTATGGCCTCCCGTACCCTTGTCTCTGGTCTCCCCCGGTCCCTCCCTCCCCTTCCTCCGGGGCCTGCCCCTACCTGTGTTCCTTGTGTCGAGGGCCGGCAGCGCGCCGCTCCTCACTCCTCCGAGTTCCCTCTGACAGAGGCTCCCCTGCAGACTCTTCACATGGACGTGTGGGGCCCAGCCCGCGTCCGTGGACAGGGTCACGAGCGTTACTTCCTGCTGGTCGTTGACGACTACTCGCATTACACCACAGTCTTCCCCTTGCGCCGCAAGGGTGAGGTCACTGAGGTGTTGATCGACTGGATCCACGGTGCCCGTCGTTAGCTCAGCAAGAGTTTCAGCTCGGACCTTCCTGTTCTGCGTCTGCACTCAGACAGAGGTGGTGAGTTTTCCCCCGACCTTCTGAGGGCCTTCTGTCGTGCGGAGGGCATCCGCCAGACGTTCACGCTTCCGGCCTCCCCACAGCAAAATGGGATTGCTGAGCGCGTCATTGACATGGTCATGGATGTCGCTCGTACGTCCATGATCCATGCGGCTGCTCCCCATTTTCTGTGGCCGTTCGCGGTTCAGTACGCTGCGCATCATATCAACCTTCAGCCTCGTGTCTCCTTGCCGGAGACCACACCTACTCTGCGGTGGACGGGGAAGGTTGGCAATGCGTCTGTGTTCCGTGTCTGGGGATCTCGAGCTTTTGTCCGCGATGCTTCCGCGGACAAGCTGTCCTCCCGTGCCGTTCCCTGCGTCTTCCTTGGCTTCCCCCCTGACGCCCCTGGGTGGCAGTTTTACCACCCCACCTCGCGTCATGTTTTGTATTCTCAGGACGTCACGTTTGACGAGTCGGTGTCTTACTACCGTCTCTTTCCCTACCGCACTGCCCTTCCCCCCCCCCCCCCGCCACTCTTCCTAGCACCAGGTGTTCCTCCGGTAGTCCCCCTCCCCCCTCAGGGTCCTGCCCCCTCAGGTGTGTCCCAGGTAGACCCTGTCGAGCCTGTCGAGGTAGTTGTCGACTCTGGTGCTGCTAGGGGTGCTGAGCCTGCTGGTGCGGAGCCTGGGGGTGCTGAGCCTGGGGTTGCTGGGTCTGAGGGTGCGGAGCCTTGGGGTGCTGAGCTTGAGCGTGTGGAGTCTGGGGGTGCTGAGCCTGGGGGTGCTGAGCTTGAGGGTGCTGAGCCTGGGGGTGCTGAGCCTGGGGGTGCTGAGCCTGAGCGTGCTGAGTCTGGAGGTCCTCCGAGTGTCCCGTCACGACGGGAGACCCTCTCTCCGCCGCAGCTTCGTGAGTGGTACGCTCGGCGCTGTAGCCGTGCTGCTGAAGCTACTGGGCCTGCTGCTGGAGGTGCTTCTGGGGCTGGAGCTGCTGGAGGTGCTGCTGGTGCTGGAGCTGCTGGAGGTGCTGCTGGTGCTGCAGCTGCTGGAGCCGCTGGTCCTGGAGGTGCTGGTGCTGGAGGTGCTGGCACTGTTGGAGGTACTGCTGGTGTTGGAGCTGCTGGAGGTGCTGGAGAAGCTGGTCCCGGTGGTGCTCGTACTGGAGGTACTGGAGCTGCTGGGGCTGGTGGTGCTACGGGAGTTGGAGCTGTAGGTGCTGGAGCTGTTGCTACTGGCGGTGCTGCTGGAGCTGGAGCTGTTGGAGGTCCTGGAGCTGGTGGTACAGGTGGGAGTTGTAGCTGGAGACCCTGGGGCTGAGGGTACTGGTGCTGTCTCTGCTGTTTCTGGAGGTGCTGCGCGGCCGCGGCCGTACTACGTTCCGCTCCTTCAGCAGGTTCTTGGTCTCCCGCCTTCTATTTGTCCTACTCCTCCTTTCCTGAGTCCGCCGCCTGTCCAGTCACCGTCGCAGTTACAGCCAGCCTCTCCACTACCTGGTCCTTCTCCTTACTCTGGACCGACTAGAGGACTTACGGAGCGTCGTGAGCCTGAGTCTCGTCCTGCGTCGCCTGATTCTCGTCCTGCGTTGCCTGAGTCTCGCCCTGTTCGCACTGGTCGTCGTGTTCCGCGTCAGCGTCTTCCTCCTTTCCCCGGCACTCACTCTATGATTCTGCGTCCTTCCACTGCTCCGCAGCGTGTCCCTCTGCCATCTTCTCCTGCGTCCTCTCTTCCTGCACTTGCAGACCCGGAGTCTGACTCCCTTCGTACTGCTAGTCCTACTGTCACGCGTCTCCTGGCCACTTTTGTCACTGACCCTTCCTTTGAGTCCACTGCGGCGTCTGCCTTAGTTGCTGAGCTTGTCAACTTTGCTGCTCACTGTCGTCTAGACTACGCCGCTAGTCTTGTTGCTGAGTCTGAGTCTGCGTGTGTCTGTCCTCCGTCCGTCGGGGGTGAGTGTGCTCTTGGCACGGACGTCCTTGAGGACAGACAGGAGGAGTTTGAGTGCTTTGCTGCTTCTGTACCTCATCTCGTGTCCATGCTGCTTGCCCCTGAGGGAGACCCGGATGCACCAGACATCCCGACCCCGCGCTCTTACGCAGAGGCGATAGAGGGTCCTTACTCCTCTCAGTGGCAAGCAGCCATGGATGCCGAGATGGCATCCTGGAAGTCCACAGGCACCTACGTCGACGAGGTTCCCACGCCTGGGGCGAACATCGTTAGTGGCATGTGGATTTTCAGGGTGAAGCGGCCGCCGGGTTCTCCGCCTGTCTTCAAGGCGCGTTACGTTGCACGAGGCTTCAATCAGCGACAGGGAGTTGACTTCTTCCAGACCTTCTCCCCTACCCCGAAGATGACCACTCTTCGGGTGCTGCTGCACGTTGCCGCTCAGCGTGACTATGAGCTACACTCTCTTGACTTCAGCACAGCCTTCCTACAGGGCAGCCTGCACAAGGAGAGCTGGCTGCGCCGCCCACCTGGCTGTCAAACATATCTGCTATAGTCTATCTAGGCTGTAGTGGGGTAGTCCATATAGGGTACAACACTTTTAGGTTTTCATACTTGTACCCACCTGGTGCCTAGTTCATTCATTCCGTTCTTGATTCTAACATGGTATTCTGAGCAGGTTCCCTAGTGGGAACGTTTTTTTTAGGGCCCACCACTAAACTTTTCCTGTCCTGCCCTAGTCGCGCGTTGCGGCCCCGTGCTGCCCCTCGCCGGCCTGTCCCTGGCCCGTCGCGGCCCCCTTAGCGACCGTCGCGGCCCCCCGTTTCGGCCGTCGCGGCCCCCTTTAGAGCCCGTCGCGGCCCCCTTAAAGCCCGTCGCGGCCCCCCTTAGAGCCCGTCGCGGCCCCTTAGAGCCCGTCGCGGCCCCTTTTCAGCCCGTCGCGGCCCCTTAGCCGCCCGTCGCGGCCCCTTTTCAGCCCGTCGCGGCCCCTTAGCCGCCGTCGCGGCCCCTTAGCCGCCCGTCGCGGCCCCTAAACCGCCCGTCGCAACCCTGTTCTCGCCGCGTGCTGCGGCCTTGCCTTCGCCGCCGCCAGTGGCTCGTCCCGGCCCATCCCTGCTCGTTGCCGCCCGTCGCCAGCCCGTCGTCGCCCGTCGCTGGCCCGTCGCCGCCCGTCGTCGCTGGCCCGTTGCAGCCCTGCCTGTCGCCGCCCGTCGCTGGCCCTGCCCTGCACCCGCCCTGTCGCGGCCCTGCATTCGCCGCCCGTTGCGGCCCTGCCCTGCAGCCGCCCGCTGCGACCCTGCCCTGCTGCCGCCCCAGTCGCGGCCCTGCCTGCACTCGCCCCTGGTAAGCACCCGCGCCGCCCTGCTGCGCAGCGCCGCAAGGAGCTGAGCCGCGCCGCCCAGCCGAGCCGCGCCGCCCAGCAGAGCCGCGCCGCCCACTGAGCCGCACCGCTCTGCCGAGCCGCGTCGCCCTACCGAGCCGCGCCGCCCTACCGAGCCGCACTACCCTGCACTGCTGCTACTGCTACTACTGCTGCTACTGCTGCTACTGCTTCTACTGCTCCTACTGCTGCTATGGCTAGCCCTACTGTTCTCACCTTTGATGCTGAGGGGCGTGCAGTTGACTTTGACGTGTGGGTTGACGACCTGCAGCTCTTTCTTCAGTGTGATTCTAGGGATGGGGTATCCCTTTTCGATCACACGTCCAGTGTTTCTACTGCTCCTGCTGCCACTGCTGACAGTACGGTTCGCTCGCAGTGGACCACTCGTGACGCTGTTGCTCGTCTTGCTGTTCGTAGTCACCTGCCGCCTGCTGAGCGCACGCATTTTGGCCAGTACAAGACGGCTCAGTCTTTGTACGACGCTGTAGTTGCGCGCTACTCCTCCCCTGCCACTGCTGCCCTCAGCCGCCTCATGCTGCCGTACCTTTTCCCTGACCTTGCCGCCTTTGCCACAGTCGCTGACCTAGTTGCTCACCTCCGCACTAGTGACGCCCACTACCGCGCTGCCCTTCCCACTGAGTTCTGTGCCAAGAACCCCCCCCCCCAAGTACATCACCCTTTACTACCTAGTCACCCGCCTCCCTGACTCCCTTGCTTCAGTCAGGGACCACTTTCTCTCCCTTTGCCCCACCGAGCTCACCGTCGACCTGCTAGGGGAGCGCCTTACTGCAGCTGAGACGAGTATCTTAGCTGTAGGTGCTTCTCGCAGCGACCGTCGCACCCCTTTCTTTGAGGGGTGTTCCCCTGTCCCCCTTCTCCCCTCTGTTGCTTCTGCTGCTGCTGTCGACCTCGTTGGCACTGAGGAGGTCGGAGCTGTGTGTGCCCCTAGTGGGAGACGCCGCAACAGCAAGGGCAAGGGGAGCAAGGGTGGTGGAGGGGGCGGCGGGGGAGGCGGTGGAGGAGGTGGAGGAGGCGGAGGGGGTGGCGGTGGAGGTGGGGGTGGTACCGGGAGTGGGGGCTTCAGTGGCGGCGGTGGAGGTGGTGGAGGCAGCGGCGGAGGTGGTGGAGACAGCGGCAGCGGTGGTGGAGGTGGCGGAGGCGGTGGTGCTGGTCGAGGTGCAGCCGCGCAGCGTGGAGGCTTTGGTGGTAGCCAGCGCCAACAGCAGCCGCGCTCCCGTGAGACCCCGTCGGCCCAGCAGCTTCGTGAGTGGTACGCTGGGCGTGGGAGGTCTGGGGGTGCTGGTCCCTGCACTTACGTTCTTCGCACCGGCAGTCGTCGTGGGGAGGCGTGTGGGCTGCCACACACTACGCAGCGCTGCTTCGGACGCTTGACTGACGTGTGGCGTGCCCAGTTTCCTGACGCTGTTGAGCTCCCTCGCTGGCATGATCTGCTTCTGCAGAATGTGCCTATCTTTGATCTTGATTTCGATGCTATCCTTGCTGCCATGTATGCTTTGACTGATAGTGCTGAGGGTGACTGTTACCTGCATGTCCCGCCCGACCCGGGCATTGCGGCTACTGCTCTAGGTGCTAGTGCGTCTGCTGCTCCAGGTACTGGTGAGTCTGCTGCTCCAGGTGCTGGTGAGTCTGCTCTCTCTTGTACTGCACCTACTGAGGCCTTGCACACTTTCACACTTGACTCTGGTGCTTCGCGCTCTTTCTTTAGAGACCGCACCACACTCACGCCGCTCAGTCGGCCTGTCGCAGTCTCCCTTGCTGACCCCTCTGGGGGCCCAGTCCTTGCGCACTCTTCCACGGTTCTACCATGTCCTGCGGCCCCGTCGGGCTTGTTGTCGGGACTCCACCTCCCCTCGTTCTCTACGAACCTGGTGAGTGGAGCTGACCTCCAGGACGCGTGGGTTGACCAGTTCGCCCCTGGAGGTCAGCGTGTGACCCACTGCACTTGCTCTCGGACGGGCCGCCACCTGGCCACGTTCACCCGTCGGCCTGGGTCGAGCCTGTACACACTGACTACTGCGCCTCCTCCGGTCTCTGCGTCTCGTCAAGTAGCTGCGTCAAGTCAGGTGCTTGCTGCCGCATCCAGGTCTAGTCCTGCGTCTGCCCCCTGCTCGTGTCGACCTCTGTCGCACGAAACTCTCCTTTGGCACCACCGCCTTGGTCACCCCTCCCTGCCTCGTCTTCGAGGTATGGCCTCCTGTACCCTTGTCTCGGGTCTACCCCGGTCTCTCCCTCCCCTTCCTCCGGGGCCTGCCCCTACCTGTGTTCCTTGTGTCGAGGGCCGGCAGCGCGCCGCTCCTCACTCCTCCACGTTCCCTCCGACTGAGGCTCCTCTGCAGACTCTTCACATGGACGTGTGGGGCCCAGCCCGCGTCCGTGGACAGGGTCACGAGCGTTACTTCCTCCTGGTCGTTGACGACTACTCGCGTTACACCACAATCTTCCCCTTGCGCAGCAAGGGTGAGGTCCCTGAGGTGTTGATCGACTTGATCCGCGCTGCTCGTCGCCAGCTCAGCGAGAGTTTCGGCTCGGACCTTCCTGTTCTTCGTCTGCACTCCGACAGGGGTGGTGAGTTTTCCTCCGACCTCCTGAGGGCCTTTTGTCGTGCGGAGGGCATCCTCCAGACATTCACGCTTCCGGCCTCCCCACAGCAAAATGGGATTGCTGAGCGCCGCATTGGCATGGTCATGGACGTCCCTCGTACGTCCATGATCCATGCGGCTGCTCCCCATTTTCTGTGGCCGTTCGCGGTTCAGTACGCTGCGCATCAGATCAACCTTCAGCCTCGTGTCTCCTTGCCGGAGACCACACCTACTCTGAGGTGGACGGGGAAGGTTGGCGATGCGTCCGCGTTCCGTGTCTGGGGATCTCGAGCTTTTGTCCGCGATACTTCAACGGACAAGCTGTCCTCCCGTGCCGTTCCCTGTGTCTTCCTTGGCTTCCCTCCTGACGCACCCGGGTGGCAGTTCTACCACCCCACCTCGCGTCGTGTTCTGTCCTCTCAGGACGTCACGTTTGACGAGTCGGTGTCTTACTACTGTCTCTTTCCCTACCGCGCTACCTCTCTCCCCCCCCCGCCACTCTTCCTAGCACCAGGTCCTCCTCCAGTAGACCCTCTCCCCCCTCAGGGTCCTGCCCCCTCAGGTGTGTCTCAGGTAGACCCTGCCGAGCCGGTCGAGGTAGCTGTCGCCTCAGGTACTGCTAGGGTTGCTGAGCCTGCGGGTGCGGGGACTGGGGATGTGGAGCCTGGGGGTGCTGAGACTGAGCGTGTGGAGTCTGGGGGTGCTGAGCCTGAGCGTGTGGAGCCTGGGGGTGCTGAGCCTAAGCGTGCTGAGTCTGGGAGTGCTGAGCCTGTGTGTGCTGAGTCTGGAGGCTCTCCGGGTGTCCCATTGCGGCGGGAGCCCCTCTCTCCGCAGCGGCTTCGTGAGTGGTATGCTCGGCGTTGTCGCCTTGCTGCTGGTGCTGGAGCTGCTGGAGGTGCTGCTGGTGCTGGAGCTGCTGGAGGCGCTGCTGGTGCTGGAGCTGCTGGAGGTGCTGCTGGTGCTAGAGCTGCTCGAGGTGCTTCTGGTGCTGGAGCTACTGGAGGTGCTGTTGGTGCTGGAGCTGCTGGAGGTGCTACTGGTGCTGGGGCTGCTGGAGCCGCTGGTCCTGGAGGTGCTCGTACTGGCGGTACTGGAGCTGCTGGGGCCGGTGGTGCTGCAGGCGTTGGCGCTGCAGGTACTCGTGTTGCTGGTGCTGGAGCTACTGGAGGTGCTGCTGGTGCTGGAGCTGCTGGTGGTGCTGCTGGTGCTGGTGCTGCGGGAGGTACTGCTGGTGCTGGAGCTGCTGGGGCCACTGGTCCTGGAGGTGCTCGTACTGGAGGTACTGGAGCTGCAGGCGGTGGCGCTCCCGGTACTGGAGCTGGTGGTGCTGCGGGAGCTGTTACTAGGGACCCTGAGCTGAGGGTACTGGTGCTGTCTCTGCTGTTTCTGGAGGCGCTGCGCGGCCGCGGTCGTACTACGTTCCGCTCCTTCAGCAGGTTCTTGGTCCTACTCCTCCCTTACTGAGTCCGCCGCCTGTCCCGTCACAGTCGCAGTTCCAGCCGGCCTCTCCACTGCCTGGTCCTTCTCCTTACTCTGGACCGACTAGAGGTCTTACGGAGCGTCGTGAGCCTGAGTCGCGTCCAGTGTCGCCTGAGTCTCGTTCTGCGTCACATGAGTATTGTTCTGTGTCGCCTGTCCGCACTGCTCGTGCTGGTCGTCGTGTTTCGCGTCCGCGTCCTCCTCCTGTCCCTGGCACTCATTCTATGACTCTGCGTCCTTCCTCTGCTCCACAGCGTGTCCCTCTGCCGTCTCCTCCTGCGTCCTCTTTTCCTGACAGTTCGGACACGGAGTCTGACTCCCTTCGTGCTGCTAGTCCTGCTATCACGCGTGTCCTAGCCACTGCTGTCATTGACCCTTTGTTTGAGTCCACTGCTGCGTCTGCTCTCGTTGCTGAGCTTGTTGACTTTGCTGCAGCCTGTCGCCTAGACTACGCCACTAGTCTTGTTGTTGAGTCTGCGTCTGCGTCTGTCTGTCCTCCATCCATCGGGGGTGAGTGTGCTCTTGGCACGGACGTTCTTGAGGACAGACAGGAGGAGTTTGAGTGCTTTGCCGCTGCTGTACCTCCTCTCGTGTCCATGTTGCTTGCCCCTGAGGGAGACCCGGATGCACCAGACATCCCGACCCCGCGCTCTTATGCAGAGGCGATAGAGGGTCCCTACTCCTCTCAGTGGCAGTCAGCCATGGACGCCGAGATGGCTTCCTGGAAGTCCACAGGCACCTACGTCGACGATGTTCCCCCGCCTGGGGTGAACATCGTCAGTGGCATGTGGATCTTCAGGGTGAAGCGGCCGCCGGGTTCTCCGCCTGTCTTCAAGGCGCGTTATGTTGCACGTGGCTTCAGTCAGCGACAGGGAGTTGACTTCTTCCAGACCTTCTCCCCTACCCCGAAGATGACCACTCATCGAGTACTGCTGCACGTTGCCGCCCACCGTGACTACGAGCTCCACTCGCTTGACTTCAGCATAGCCTTCCTACAGGGCAGCCTGCACAAGAAGATCTGGCTGCGCCGCCCACCAGGCTTCACTGGGTTGTTTCCTGCTGGTACCTAGTGGAGCCTCCGGCGGCCAGTCTACGGTCTCCGCCAGGCACCCCGTGAGTGGCACGACACACTCAGGACGACTCTTGCTTCTCTTGGTTTTGCTCCTTCTACTGCTGACCCTTCTCTGTTTTTACGCACTGACACCACTCTGCCGCTGTTCTACGTTCTCGTGTACGTAGACGACCTCATCTTTGCTACTGCTGATACTGAGGCACTCGCCCACGTGAAGTCGGAGCTGCAGAAGAGACACACGTGCACAGACCTGGGTGAACTGACAAGCTATCTTGGCTTGCGGATCACCCGGGACAGAGCACAGCGCACCATTACCTTGACTCAGTCACACATGGTGCAGCAGGTCCTTCAGCGCTTCGGCTTCACGTACTCCTCGCCACAGTCCACTCCTCTGCCTACCGGTCACTCGCTCTCAGCTCCACCTTCGGACGAGTCCGTAGAGCCGAGTGGCCCGTATCCAGAGCTTGTGGGCTGCCTCATGTACCTGATGACCTGCACTCGACCTGACCTCGCATACCCTCTCAGCCTTCTGGCTCGCTACGTGGCTTCCGGTAGGCACCGAAAGGTGCACTGGGATGGTGCGAAGAAGGTGTTGCGCTACTTGTGCAGTACGTCGGGCATGGGGCTAGTGCTTGGAGGACGGGCTCGAGTTGTCCTCACTGGTCACGCTGACGCCTCCTGGGTTGACGACTTGGCTACGCAGCGGTCGTCACAGGGTTACACCTTCAGTCTTGGCTCCGGCTCGGTCTCTTGGCGGTCTACCCGCTCGTCTTCTGTTGTCAGCTCTAGTTGTGAGGCTGAGATCTACGCTGGGGCCATGGCTGCACAGGAGCTACGCTGGCTTACCTACCTGCTGACCGACTTGGGAGAGGCGCCTCGTTCTCCTCCAGTTCTGTACGTCAACAACAAGGCCATGCTGGCCTTGTGTCAGGAGCACAGACTAGAGCACAGAACGAAGCACATTGCTCTGCGCTACTTCCTTGCTCGAGAGTTGCAGCAGCGTGGCCAGCTTCGTCTCGCTTACGTGGCCTCACAGGCCAACACTGCTGATGTTTTCACCAAGGCACTTCAGCCTTGTGATCATCAGCGTTTCTGTACTGTTCTTGGCCTTGTACCTACTGTGCCTCACTTGCTTACGTCTTGACTCTGCTTGTACTGTACTCTATATACTTATACCTGCATAATTACAATTGCTAGGTTGTGTTCACTGTATTGTTTATTTTCCTTTATATAACTCTGCATGTGAACTGGCCTTGTGGCCCTTTGCTTGTGCTCAGACTGCGTGGTGACTTTGTGATCCACCCTGAGCTTGCTTTGCTTTTCTTGACTGGTCTTGTGACCACTTGTTCTCCCCCACTTTGCCTATGGGGGTGTGTCAAACATATCTGCTATAGTCTATCTAGGCTGTAGTGGGGTAGTCCATACAAGGTACAACACTTTTAGGTTTTCATACTTGTACCCACCTGCTGCCTAGTTCATTCATTCCGTTCCTGATTCTAACACTGGCTTCACTGGGTCGTTTCCTGCAGGTACTCAGTGGAGCCTCCGGCGGCCAGTCTATGGTCTCCGCCAGGCACCCCATGAGTGGCACGACACACTGAGGACCACTCTTGCTGCTCTTGGTTTTGCTCCTTCTACTGCTGACCCGTCGCTGTTTCTACGCACCGACGCCACTCTGCCACCGTTCTACGTTCTCGTGTACGTAGATGACTTGGTCTTTGCTACTGCTAACACTGAGGCACTCGCCCACGTGAAGTCAGAGCTGCAGAAGAGACACACGTGCACAGACCTGGGTGAACTGACAAGCTATCTTGGCTTGCGGATCACTTGGGACAGAGCACAGCGCACCATTACCTTGACTCAGTCACACATGGTGCAGCAGGTCCTTCAGCGCTTCGGCTTCACGTACTCCTCGTCACAGTCCACTCCTCTGCCTACCGGTCACTCGCTCTCAGCTCCACCTTCGAACGAGTCCGTAGAGCCGAGTGGCCCATATCCAGAGCTTGTGGGCTGCCTCATGTACCTGATGACTTGCACACGACCTGACTTCTCATACCCTCTCAGCCTTTTGGCTCGCTACATGGCTCCTGGCAGGCACCGAAAGGTGCACTGCGATGCTGCGAAGAGGGTGTTGCGCTACTTGTGCAGTACGTCGGGAATGGGGCTCGTGCATGGAGGACGGGCTCGAGTTGTCCTCACTAGTCACGTAGACGCTTCCTGGGTTGACGACCTGGCTACGCAGCGGTCGTCACAGGGTTACACCTTCAGCCTTGGCTCCGGTTCTGTCTCTTGGCGGTCTACCCGCTCGTCTTGTGTTCTCAGCTCCAGTTGTGAGGCTGAGATCTACACTGGGGCCGTGGCTGCACAAGAGTTACGCTGGCTCACCTACCTGCTGACCGACTTGGGAGAGGCGCCTCGTTCTCCTCCAGTTCTGTACGTCGACAACAAGGCAATGCTTGCCTTGTGTTAGGAGCACAGACTAGAGCACAGAACGAAACACATTGCTCTGCGCTACTTCCTTGCTCGAGAGTTGCAGCAGCGTGGCCAGCTTCGTCTTGTTTACTTGGCCTCTCGGGCCAACACTGCTGATGTTTTCACTTAGGCACTTCAGCCTTGTGATCATCAGCGTTTCTGTACTGTTCTAGGCCTTGTACCTACTGTGCCTCACTTGCTTACTTCTTGACTCTGCTTGTTCTGTGATCTCTATACATATACCTGCATGCTTACACTTGCTAGGTTGTGATCACTGTATTGCTTGTTCTCCTTTATATAACTCTGCATGTGAACTGGCCTTGTGGCCATTTACTTGTGTTCAGAATGTGTGGAGACTTTGTGATCCACCCTGAGCTTGCTTTGCCTTTCTTGACCGGTCTTGTGACCTCTTGTTCTCCCCCACTTTGCCTATGGGGGTGTGTCAAACTTATATGCTATAGTCTGTTTAGGCTGTAGTGGGGTAGTTCATATAGGGTACAACATTTCTAGGTTTCCTACTTGTACCCACCCGCTTGCTAGTTCAGTCATTCATTCGTTCACTATTTTGACACCATTTTCGTCAATCGATCGACGACGACCAGGATCGCGTCGTTCCCACTTGCTCCGGCCGGTAACCCCGTGACGAAATCCATCGTCACCTGCTGCCAAGCACGCTCTGGGGGTGGTATCGGCTGCAGCTGTCTTGCCAGTCGCTTCCGTGATGATTTCATGACTTGGCAGGTGGGACACGATGCCACGTGTCGTTGCACGTCGGTCAACATTTCGGGCCAATAGTAGTACCGCTGCAACTGCTGCCGTGTTTTTTCTACTCTGAAATGGCCTGAGGTGACTCCGTCGTGTGCCTCTTGCAATAGTAATTCCCGTAGGAGTGTATAGCCCAGTACCCAGATGCGATCGGTGCCGGCTTTTACGTAGTAGACTCCTCTTGCCGCTGCAAACTGCTGCGAATTTCCGCCTGTAAAAAATGGATCAGTCTGATAACCGTGGGTAAATAGTCCTGTTATCAGTGGGCTGGTCTGGGCGAGTAGTATGGCGTGGACTTGGGCTGTGGGCCGGGTTAATGCGTCGGCGATGTTCGATGCCCCTTTTTTGTAGGTGACCGTGTAGTGAAAGTTTGACTCGAGGTAGTCGAGCCAGCGAATTTGTCGTGGGTTGAGGTGGGGCTGTGCGCGGAGGTGCTGTAGTGAGTTATGGTCTGTCCGTACAATCACGTCTGCACCGGTCAGGTAACAGCGCCACACTTTGAATGCATGCACGATCGCAAGCATTTCGCGATCGTGTATCGGGTAATTCTTCTCGGGCGGATGCAGTTTTCATGACTCGTATGCGATGGGCTGTAAACCGTTGCCGAAATCTTGTAGCAGTACGGCTCCAATGGTGATGTCGCTTGCATTGGTAACCACTTCGAATGGGCGGTGTGGGTCGGCGATGCGCAGTACGGGCGGTGAACAGAGAACATTCTTTAGGGTAGAGAAGGCAGCATGCTCTTTCTCCCCCCATGTAAAAGTGACCCCCTTCCGCAGTAAATCCGTCAGTGGGGTAGTTAAGCGTGCCATGTCGGGGACGAACCGACGCACGTAATTAACAAACCCTAAGAAACTCTGCAGCTCCGTGATGTTCTTAGGGGGGTTCCACGCTTTCACAGTATCCAGTTTCTTCGGGTCGATTTCGACTCCAGCCCCGAAAATAACGTGTCCCAAAAACTCTAGCCTATCCTGAAAAAACTCGCACTTGGAACCTTTGGTCAGTAGTCTGTGTTTGTCTAAAACTGTAAATAATGCTTCTAAATCGGCTAAATGCTACTGCTTGTCATGACTGTAGGCGAGAATGTCGTCGAGGTAAATGATCACACATTTATCTAAGAGTGGTCTAAACACATCATTCATAGTCATCTGAAATGTCGCCGGTGCGTTGGTCAGCCCGAAGGGCATCACCGTGTTCTCGAATGACCCGTACCTAGTCCTAAATGCCGTTTTGGCGCAGTCTGATGGTTCGACCCGAATCTGATGGTAACCCCCTCGTAAGTCGATTTTCGAAAAGACTCTCGCTGTTCGCAGTTGATCTATCAGTTCGTCGGCGCGGGGGATGGGACATCGCGATTTGACTGTAACCCTGTTCAGTGCTTTGTAGTCGATGCACATGCGAAATCCTCCGTCCTTTTTCGGTGTGAACAGGATCGGTGCGGCGAACGGTGACGAGCTCGGTCGGATGAATTTCTTCTCTAACAGGTAATCTAACTGCTTCCTTAACTCGTCGAGCTCTGGCTGTGTCAGTCTTAACTTCTTTACCAAGGCACTTCAGCCTTGTGATCATCAGCGCTTGTGTACTATGCTAGGACTTGTGCCTACTTGGCCTCACTTGCTCACTTCTTGACTCTGCTTGTATAGTGATCTCTATACATATACCTGCATGCTTACTCTTGCTAGGTTGTGTTCACTGAATTGCTTGTTTTCTTTTATATAACTCTGCATGTGAACTGGCCTTGTGGCCATTTGCTTGTGCTCAGAATGTGTGGTGACTTTGTGATCCACCCTGAGCTTGCTTTGCCTTTCTTGACCGATCTTGTGACCTCTTGTTCTCCCCCACTTTGCCTATGGGGGTGTGTCAAACTTATACACTATAATCTTTCTAAGCTGTAGTGGGGTAGTTCATATAGGGTACAACATTTCTAGGTTTCCTACTTGTACCCACCTGCTTCCTAGTTCGGTCATTCATTCGTTCACTATTCTGACCCTTCTCTACTGTTTTAGGCCTTGTGCCTAATTTGCCTCACTTGCTCACCGCGTGACTTTGCTTGTACTGTGATCTAAATATATACCTGCATGCTTACTCTTGCTAGGCTATGATCGCTGTATTGTTTATGCTCTTCATATAACACTACATGTGAACTGGCCTTGTGGCCCTTTGCTTGTGCTCGGACTGTGTGGTGACTTTGTGATCCACCCTGAGCTTGCTTTACTTTTCTTGACTGGTCTTATGACCACTTGTTCTCCCCCACTTTGCCTATGGGGGTGTGTCAGAATATTATATTGCTTACTTTGTGTAGGCTATAGTGGGGTAGCCCATAAGGGGTACAACCCAATTAGGGTTAGTACTTGTACCCAACTTCTGCTCAATGCATTCATTCTCGTTCATTCTTCTGACTCTGGAGGTAGTGGAGTGGAAGGTACTGGAGCTGGAGGTACATGACGTTTTAGTGCTGCGCAGCCTGTACAGCGGCGGCCTCAGCCGGAGTTGTCGCTGCCACCACCTGGCAGATCTAGTGCTCCTTCCAGCCCCGTCACTGTACTGCATGTGCTCTATATAACTCCACATGTGAACTGGCCTTGTGGCCACTTGCTTGTGCTCGGACTGTGTGGTGACTTTGTGATCCACCATGAGCTTTGCTTTGCTTCTTCTCTTGACTGGTCTTGTGACCGCTTGTTGTTCTTGCTGTCCCCCACTTCGCCTATGGTGGTGTGTCAAACTATATATATTGTTGTCTAGGCTGTAGTGGGGTAGCCCATACAAGGTACAACCCATTTGGGTTAGTACTTGTACACATTCATTGCTGTTAGTCAACCATTCCACTGTACTCTCTTTCTTAACAGTACGTGCAGTTGCTGCTGTTGCGCGCGGCTCCTAATGCGTAGGCAGCTGCGGATGCGTGCACAGCTGCTGCTGCGTGCATCTGCTTAAGTGCGGCGGCATGTGTAAGGCTGCGCGCGCGGGCGGCAGGGCAGGGCGCAGCATGTGACGGGGCGGGACGCGGGTATGGTCTGCAGTGGCGCGCGGCGGCGGCGGCGGCTGCTGCGCTTGCGGCGGCACCTGCTGCGTGTGTGGCTGCGGCTGCTGCTGGTGTGCATGCGGTGCGCACGCTTGTGGCTGCTGCTGCTCTGCGCGCTGCCTGCTCACAGCTTCTTATGCTGTTGACTGCGTGCGCGGCTATGCGTGCTGCAGTGGCATGCGTGCGGCAAAACAGGGCGCGTGACGGGACGAAAAGGCGAGGGGGGGGGGGGGGCAGCTTGTGGCATCCTATGCGCGCGCGCGTGTGTTTGGCGAGGGCGGCGCGCGCTACAAGGCGTTTTGAGGCGTTACGGGGCGTTAAAGGGCGTTACGGGACGCGCTACGGACGAGGCAAGGCGAGGTGCGTTACGGGGTGGGAGAGGCGTGTTTTCTTAGGCTAGAAACGAACCTACTACTGATGCCATCTTAGAAACGAAATACTTTAGGAACAGGCCCCTAGATTCGTTTTGAGGCACGCTGATCGATCAGCGTACACTCCTCTTGGAATTTTGTCTGCGAGCGTTGACTCAAATTTTTAGGCTGAATATTTAGACAACTCAAAATTTAAGGCTGAGCTATCAGTGTTACATCCAAATTTTAAGCTGATTATGCATTTTCATTAAGGCACTATTATATAACATCTCACTCACGTATCTGAATCAGAGTCTAAGAAAACAGCTTCTACAGGAGCACGCTCAACTACACTGTCCTCTATATGCTCTTTCCTAGCTCTTGGGGGCTCCATGTGTCTTGCAGCAGGTGCTGTGACATGCCCGCGCTTCTTGTAGCTGCGCCAAATCTCTACAACTGGTGGCAAATCTAGCTCATAGTCTAGCACAGACATGCACAATTTGGTCACTGAGCCTACAGTCCTTAATACTGCCCCTCTACCACGTTTTGATGAGATTCTGTCGAGAGAAGCCTCTCTCACACTCAACAGTGCTGAGAGGCAGCACTGCAATTGCCACCCTAAGTCCAACGAGGTTGGGGTATGACTACTGCCAGTCTGCAGTCTTGAGAATTGCAGTCAGTCCCGTGTGGAACTTACCCTCGCTCTTAGGAGCTCTGGCCAGGACCGGGCATAGAGTCCTGAGCTCCTTCACAGCCCGCTTCTTGTCAATGTCTGCGAGGTAAGAACAAGGGGGAGATTAGTAAATAACGGGTTTAATACGGTCGAACGAGTTAGCAAGCACGAACTAACCTGGTAGGATCTCGTCGGAGTCATCAACGCGAAACAGAGTGACTAGCGACAACAGCCACTCCAGGCACTGTGCCTGCCGTGCGTGCCGCTCCCAGTTCGGTTGCCACAAGTCCAGGATGAAGAGTCTTACGCTGGAAAGATAGTCAAGGTCTCCAAGCTTTGCCTGCAGGTTTTGGACGAGGAGCTCAGCCATGTCGGTCCAGAGCGCCACGCATGCGTGGTGATGACCTGGTCCATGATAAGACGCATTGCTGCGCTCGTGGAGGGTGAAGGTGAAGCAGTTGAGGCTGCCATCAGACGACGCTCCTTCCACCACCATCTCTGGTGACCCATTTGGTCCATGATTGTTAATGAACTGGAATAGCTGCTCGTTGCCCCCCCCCCCTAACTCGTCGCCACAGACTATGTACTGGGTCTTCAAGAGAGAGATTGTGCGCACAATCTGAGC
Source organism: Closterium sp. Naga37s-1 (assembly GCA_947471745.1). NCBI lineage: Eukaryota > Viridiplantae > Streptophyta > Zygnematophyceae > Desmidiales > Closteriaceae > Closterium > Closterium sp. Naga37s-1. The sequence goes on from CANJKZ010000960.1 coordinate 1,124,408, forward strand.
ATGCACCAAGGTATAGTCGAGCTGCCACCCACAAGTCAAACAGTAAGTTAGTACACGGGTACGTGTCTGTCCGATAAACATATCATATACTTCCTCCCGCTGCTGGAAAACCTTGGAGAGAACGTTGAGCAGCTCCCGAACGTCCGCGAGGAACCTGAGCAGGAACTGAAATCGGTATGACGTGATGAGCTCGTACATGATCTGGTCCTTCCACTCTGACAGCATCACCACGATGGCGAGCAGGACTTCGACGAACTGCGCGACGGCAGCACCCCTCGAAAGCCACCGAATCTCGTGTATCCCTTGCACCTCGAAGTTTGTGGCCGTGAATACCTCCTGCAGCTCCATGAAACGTTGATGCCACGATCCAGAACGCCCCAGGTACTCGGCGACGGCGCGGATCATGTCGACGACCATGTTGAAGGTTGGGATGTCCTTTGCTGCAGCTTTCGCAGCCAATGCTTCTCTGCCCAACATACAACACATGGAATTAGATGTGTACGTGAATTATTATACATTGTTACATAGAAGAACAGCACACGTACCGGTGTGCGATGCAGTGGAATGAGACGAGGTTGGGGATGAGCATCCGTAGACGTGCAACCACTCCACTATGGGCCCCCACCATCACCATTGCGTCGTCTGTGCTCATGCTCGAGACACGGCAGAGATCAACGCCCACTGCCCTGAGGTGGGAGAGCAACAAGCTTGACAAAGAAGCAGCGTCAGCTTTCTCAAAAATTAGGTGTGCGATAAACTCGGTGACGACAGCGCCGTCGCGCAGAAAGATGGCAAACACGATCATGTGTTTGCCGCGTCGCCTGTCGGTGCTCTCATCGATTGTGATCCCAATGAAGGGGCTCGTTAGAAGGTGCTCCAACTGCGTTGTTTGAAGCCATGTCGCTGTTGCTTGAGTGAGTTCTCCAAAGCCGTACCCGTTTGGAAAGAAAATACACGGTAATAAGCGACAGACATACAGCGAATGTAAAAACAATAAATAAAACATAATATACTTACGTATTGTAGTAAGTGCCGTACCCCTGCTCTCGAAAATCGGGCACCTTCTTCTTCGCCAAGTACCGCACCAGCCGTATATACGAGTCCATGGGCTCGTTGCACTTGCTCATGAAGTACAACAAGTCCATAAGAGCCTAAACCTGCAGCAGCTCCTTGTCCTGCGCTTTCAGGTGTAGATCGATGTGCTGCTGTCCCTCCACTTTGTGCAAGAGATCCTCCTGCCTCTGCAGCGCAAACCGATCCTTCACGGTCCCTTCATGTTTCTTGAAGGCCTGCGTCTGCACGTCGGTAGCTCCTTCTCCACGCTGTCCACACTTGCTTGTCACTCCAGCAAACTCCAAGCATATGCTGCACTTAAAAGCAGGGGCACCAGAAGAAGTTTTAGTAAGAATCAGCCACGCGTAATCGGTACACCACTTAGTTTTGTAACGATCGTGAGCTTCTTCGTATTTCAACTCAAAACTCTCGGGAGTGGGCTTCGAGCTGTCCTGCACGGGAGATTCGTCGCTCGCTGGAGCTTCAACAGTCGAGGGAGGAGGTGGACTTGCCCATGCAATGGTGGACTGTCGGTACCGCAAATTCGCCGGTGGCGCGGGACTGGATGGTGTTTTGACGGACGCCTCAAGGATCACCGTCGGTGGCGCAGCAGACACTGGTTCAGTGGTGGCCTCGGGCAGAGGTTCTAAGTGCGTGAAATCCAGAGCGTGAGTCGAGTTGGGTTGCGACGGTGGCGCTGGCGGTGCACGAGGCGTCTCTAAGGCCGATCTAAGAAAGTCTAGGCCAGTCACCATGTCGCATACAGGGCGACGATCAGCATCCTCTTCATCGTCGGGCCCTTAAACGGCAGCGTCAGTGGCTGCCATTGAGTCTGCCCAGCAGTGGTTTTGCAAGGTCGTGAGAAGGAGCCTGAAACAAGGGTTCAGGAAGTAGTTTCAGGCGAGGGCATTGAACTGAAGCGAGAGATGCAAGCCACAGAGGGACTGGCTGGAACGGTGGCGATGAGGTAGAGAAGTGGTCCTCGTATTAGGACCTCTTACTCCCTGTTGGTCCCTGCATGCACGTCACCTGGTCGTGTATGCAGGGAAGGTGGGTGGGGTGGATGGTTGTGGTGTCATGTGAGGAGCTGCGCGCTGCGAGCTATGCATTGGCAAGGAGGAAGGTGGGGTGGGGTGGATGGATGTGGGGTCGTCCGAGGAGCAGCGGGCTGCGAGCTATGCGTTGGCAAGGAATCTTGCCAATGCTGCCTGCTACGCAGCCCCGATTGGTTGGAATTGCAGTTGATTACAGCATTGCTGTGGTGACGTGCACGGGAAAATTTGGTTTCCCGCCTGTGATTGGCGGTGTTAGTCCTACACTTCGCCAGGCTGGCGGAAATCCCTGTATTGCCGGTTTCAGTGTGCACCCCCGATACAAGGCTGATGGCTCAGCCTACACTCATGCATTCAGGCTGAAAATTCAGCCAATTCATAATAAAAAACACTGAAAAATCAGCCAAGGGACATAGAAGAAAACTTCCAGTTCAGCCAAAGTACCGTACCAAAAAAAACCCTGATCTAACGCTAAATCAACGTAAAAAGGCTGATATCTGTTGGAAACAAGTAAACTTAAACGCTTCTGAAATATCGAAGTATCAACACGAAACGAAGCAGACTACAGTGAAGCAACACGCGTCAACAAAGCAACCACTGGAGGTTACGCGAAGGACAAAGGTCGCTGACCTTTGACTCGACGAAAAATACAGTACGACAGCAAGGACACATAACTGACTCGACACTGAGCAGTTACCCGAGTCGGCACTGTATCGAACCACAACAGCAGAAAACAGTTAAAATAGAACTCTTTATATTCCTTTGTAATCATATAAAAGCCCTGTATTCCCTTGCTATTACCAACTCATCTTGTTCTCACACACTAGTACAAGGTGGTTCAGCAACTCTGATATCACGCTTCCGCAAATACAACATATCTACTTCAACTGATCTAAGCCTTGAAAGATCCTAGGGCTATTTCTCAGCCCAACATGGTATGAGAGCAAACAGGGCAAGATCGATTTCTCAAATACCTACAACAACGCAAGTCATGGCAACACAGAAGGAGAGGAGCTCCTCTAACGGATCTCCCGGCACTACTCCTACTCCACCTCCAGCCTCTGGCCTACAGACAGAAGAAGGCATAGGAACGAGACCAGCTGCGGAGTCAACCGAAACTCCCGGAAATCAAGCACCAGGCTTCGACCCAAGTATGATGGAGAAGTTCTTCTCCTTCATGTTGTGAAAATGAACGAGGAATGAAAAGACTAAGGGAAAGTTGGGTACAAGTGCAAACCCTAGAAAGCTGTACCCCATATGTGCTACCCCACTATAGCCTACAGCAGGTAAGTCATATAAATCTGACACACCCCCATAGGCAAAGTGGGGGAGGACAAGGGGTCACAAGACCAGTCAAGTAAAGCAAAGCAAGCTCAGGGTAGATCACAACGTCACCACACATTCCGAGCACAAGTTCAAGGCCACAAGGCCAGTTCACATGCAGGATTACATATATATATAAGGCTAAACAAGCAAGAGCAGGTGTATATAAATATGTAACAGTACAAACAAGGTCAAGGGGTGAGCAAGTGAGGCAAGGTAGGCACAAGACCCAGCTGAGTACAGAAGCGCTGATGATCACAAGGCGCAAGTGCCTTGGTGAAGATATCAGCAGTGTTGGCCTGAGAGGCCACGTACGCAAGGCGTAGCTGACCACGCTGCTGTAGCTCACGAGCAAGGAAGTAGCGAAGAGCAATGTGCTTCGTTCTGTGCTCCAGTCTCTGCTCCCGACACAAGGCCAGCATGGCCTTGTTGTCTACGTACAGCACTGGAGGAGAACGAGGCGGCTCTCCGAGGTCAGTCAGCAGGTAGGTGAGCCAGCGAAGCTCCTGTGCAGCCATGGCCCCTGCGTAGATCTCAGCCTCACAACTGGAGCCGAGAACAGAAGACGAGCGGGTAGCCCGCCACGAGACAGAGCCGGAACCAAGGCTGAAGGTGTAACCCTGTGACGACCGCTGCGTAGCCTGGTCGTCAGCCCAAGAAGCGTCTGCGTGCCCAGTGAGGACCACTGGACTCTGCCCTCCAAGCACAAGCCCCATGCCCGACGTACTGCACAAGTAGCGCAACACCCTCTTCGCTGCAGCCATGTGCTCCGGTCTGTGTCTCCCAGGAGCAACATAGCGTGCGAGAATGCTAAGAGGGTATGCAAGGTCAGGTCGAGTGCAGGTCATCAGGTACATGAGGTAGCCAACAAGCTCTGGGTACGGGCCACTCGAGTCTACGGACTCATCCGAAGGCAGAGCTGAGAGCGAGTGGCGAGTAGGCAGAGGAGTGGCCTGAGGCGAGGAGTACGTGAAGCCGAAGCGCTGAAGGACCTGCTGCACCATGTGTGACTGAGTCAGGGTAATGGTGCGGCGTGCTCTGTCCCGGGTGATCTGCAAGCCAAGGTAGCTGCGCAGTTCACCCAGGTCTATGCACGTGTGTCTCTTCTGCAGCTCGGACTTCACGTGGGCGAGTCCAGCAGTGTCAGCTGTGGCAAAGACCAAGTCGTCGACGTACACGAGGATGTAGAACGGCGGCAAAGAAGTGTCGGTGCGCAGAAACAGCGACGGGTCGGCAGTAGAGGGAGCAAACCCAAGAGCCACAAGCGTAGTCCTCAGTGTGTCGTGCCACTCACGCGGTGCCTGGCGGAGACCGTAGACTGGCCGCCGGAGGCTCCACTGGGTGCCAGGAGGAAAAGTCCCAGTGAAGCCAAGTGGGCGGCGCAGCCAGATCTCCTCGTGCAGGCTGCCCTGCAAGAAAGCAGTGCTGAAGTCAAGAGAGTGTAGCTCGTAGTCCCGGTGAGCAGCTATGTGCAGCAGTACCCGAAGAGTGGTCATCTTCGGGGTGGGAGAGAAGGTCTGAAAGTAGTCAACTCCCTGCCGCTGACTGAAGCCACGAGCCACGTAACGCGCCTTGAAGACAGGCGGAGAACCCGGCGGCCGCTTCACCCTGAAAATCCACATGCCGCTGACGATGTTCGCCCCAGGCGGGGGGACCTCGTCAACGTAGGTGCCTGTGGACTTCCAGGAAGCCATCTCTGCGTCCATAGCTGCCTGCCACTGAGAGGAGTAGGGACCCTCTATCGCCTCCGCGTAAGAGCGCGGAGTCGGGATGTCAAGTGCATCCGGGTCTCCCTCAGGGGTAAGCAGTACGGACACGAGATGAGGTGAAGCAGCAGCCAAACACTGGAACTCCTCCTGTCTGTCCTCAAGGACGTCCGTGCCAAGGGCACACTCACCCCCGACGGACGGAGGACAGACAGACTCAGACTCAGCAACAAGACTAGCAGCGTAGTCTAGACGACAGCGAGCAGCAAAGTCGACGAGCTCAGCAACTAGGGCAGACGCAGCAGTGGACTCAAAGGAAGGGTCAGTGACAACAGTAGCAAGGAGACGCGTGACAGTCGGACTGGCAGCACGAAGGGAGTCCGACTCCGGGTCAGCAAGAGCAGGAAGAGAGGACTTAGGAGGAGAAGGCAAAGGGGCACGCAGAGGAGCAGTGGACGGACGGAGAGACATCCGGTGCGTGCCGGGCACAGGGGGAGGACGCTGACGCGAACCACGACCACGAGCGCGAGCAGCACGGACAGGCGACGCAGGACGAGACGCAGGCTCACGACGCTCAGCAAGACCTCCAGTAGGACCAGTGTAGGGAGAAGGAGCAGGCAGTGGGGAGGCCGGCTGTAACTGTAACTGTGACGGGACAGGCTGTGGACACTCTAAGGGAGGAGGAGGACCAGTAGAAGGCGGGAGACCAAGAACCTGCTCAAGAAGCGGAACGAAGTACGGCCGAGGCCGCGCAGCGACTCCAGACACAGCAGGGACAGCACCAGTACCCCCAGTGGTAGCACCAGCGCCAGCAGCACCTCCAGCTCCAGTACCCCCAGCAGCTCCAGTAGCTCCAGGACCTCCAGCAGCACCAGTAGCACCCCCAGCAGGACCGCATCCAGTACCGCCAGCAGTACCCTCAGCGCCAACACCCTCAGCAGCTCCAGCTCCAGTCGGACCACGAGAAGACGCAGTGGCTCCAGCTCCAGTAGTACCCGCAGGCCCAGCAGCTCCAGTACTCCCAGTACGAGCACCTCCGGGACCCGTGGCACCAGCACCCTCAGCAGCCGAAGAACCTCCAGCTCCAGCAGCACGCCTCCAGCGCCGGGCAAACCACTCACACACCTCCTGTGGAGAGAGTGGCTCCCGGCGAGACGGAGCACCCAGGGAACCTCCAGGCCCAGCACCGCCAGACGCCACACGAGCAGGCCCACCTCCCTCAGGCTCCGCACCCCCAGGCTCAGCACCTCCAGGCGTAGCACCCCCAGGCTCAGCACCCCCAGTCGTAGCACCCCCAGGCTCAGCACCCCCAGACTCAGCACCCCCAGGCTCAGCACCCCCAGTCGTAGCACCCTCAGGCTCAGCACCCCCAGGCTCAGCACCCCCAGGCGTAGCACCCACACGCTCAGCACCCCCAGAGTCAGCACCCCCAGGCTCAGCACCCCCAGCAGCACCAGAGTCACCAGCGACCTCCACAGGCTCGACTGCGTCTACCTGGGACACACCTGAAGGGGCAGGACCCTGAGGGGGAAGGGGGTCTACCGGGGGGGGACCTGGCACAAGGAAGAGCGGTGGCGGGGGGAGGGACGGAGTGCGGTAGGGGAAGAGACGGTAGTAGGGGACCGACTCGTCAAACGTGACGTCCTGGGAGGACAGAACACGGCGAGAGGTGGGGTGGTAGAACTGCCACCCTGGCGCGTCAGGGGGGAAGCCAAGGAAGACGCAAGGAGCAGCACGAGGGGACAGCTTGTCCGCAGACAAGTCGCGGACAAACGCCCGAGATCCCCAGACACGGAACGCAGACGCATCGCCAACCTTCCCCGTCCACAGGAAAGCTGGGGAGGTCTCCGGCATGGAGACCCTGGGCTGAAGGTTGATCTGATGCGCCGCGTACCGAACTGCAAACGGCCACAGAAAATGGGGGGCAGCCGCATGCATCATGGACGTACGGGCGACGTCCATGACCATGCCAATGCGGCGCTCAGCAATCCCATTTTGCTGTGGAGAGTCCGGAAGCGTGAAGGTCTGGCAGATGCCTCGTGCACGACAGTAGGCTCGCAGAAGGCCAGAGGAGAACTCTCCGCCTCTGTCAGAGTGCAGACGCAGAACAGGAAAGTCCGAGCCGAAACTCTCTCTGAGCTGGAGACGAGCTGCGCGGATCCAGTCGATCAACACCTCAGTGACATCACCCTTGCTGCGCAAGGGGAAGACTGTGGTGTAACGCGAGTAGTCGTCAACCACCAGCAGGAAGTAGCGCTCGTGACCCTGTCCACGGACGCGGGCCGGGCCCCACACGTCCATGTGAAGCGTCTGCAGCGGGGCCTCTGTCGGAGGAAACTGGGAGGAGTGAGGGGCAGCACGCTGCCGCCCCTCGACACAGGGGACGCAGGTAGGGGCAGGCCTCGGAGGAAGGGGAGGGAGGGACCGGGGAAGACCAGAGACAAGGACACGGGAGGCCATGCCTCGGAGACGAGGCAGGGAGGGGTGACCAAGGCGGTGGTGCCAGAGGAGAGTCTCGTGAGACAGGAGGCGACACGAGCAGGGGGCAGACTCAGGACCAGACCTGGACGCTGCAGCAAACACCTGACCCCACGCAGCTGCCTGACCAGACGCAGTGACTGGAGGAGACTCAGTGGTCAGTGTGTACAGGCTCGACCCCGGCCGATGTGTAAACGTGGCCAAGTGTCGGCCCGTCCGAGCGTCCGTGCAGTGGGTCACACGCTGGCTCGCAGGAGTGAACTGGTGAACCCCCGCATCCTGTAGGTCAGCACCACTCACCAAGTTCGTAGAGAACGAGGGGAGGTAAAGACCAGACAGGGTGCCAGAGGGGGCCGCCGGACACGGGAGGACAGTGGAGAAGTGAGCAAGGACAGGACCCCCAGAGGGGTCTGCCAGAGAGACTGTAACTGGCCGACCAAGCGGCGTGAGTGTGGTGCGGTCTCGAAAGAAGGAGCGAGAAGCCCCCGAGTCAAGAGTGAAGGTGTGGGAGGCCGGAGCCGACGCAGTACCTGAGAGAGCAGACTCACCAGCACCTGAGGAAGCAGACGCACTGGCACCTAGAGCAGCAGCCTCGCTAGCACCTAGAGCAGCAGCCTCACCAGTACCTAGAGCAGCAGTCCCAATGCCCGGGTCGGGCGGAAAACACCAGTAACAGTCACCCTCACCACTAATAGTCACAGCATACATGGCAGCAAGAATAGCATCAAAGTCAAGGTCAAAGATAGCTACTCCCGCCCAAGACAGCTCGCCCCAGCGAGGGATCTCAGTGGCCTCAGGGAACTGGTGACGCCAAGCGTCCGTCAGGCGGCCAAAGCAGCGCTGGGTGGAGTGCGCACCCCCGCACGGCTCACCCGCGCGGTCGCCGGTGCGTAGGACGTAGGTGCACGGACCAGTACCCCCACCCTGCTGGCGTGCAGCGTACCACTCACGAAGCTGCTGAGGGGGGGGGATCTCACGAGTGCGCTTCTGCTGCTGCTGCTGGCGCTGACCACCACCGGAGCCGACCCTCTGTGCAGCGCCACCCCGACCAGCTCCACCTCCTCCGCCGCCGCCTCCTCCACCGCCGCCACCTCCGCCACCTCCGCTCCCACCGCCACCGCCGCCGCCGCCTCCGCATCCACTGCCGCCACTGACGCCCCCACCCCCGCCACCACCCCCACCGCCACCACCACCCCCTCCGCGGCCTCCACCGCCGCCTCCACCGCCCCCGCTAGCTCCTCCAGCGCCCCTGCCCCCCTTGCCCTTGCCAGTGCGGCGTCTCCCGCTAGGGGCAGACGCCGCACCGACTGACTCAAGACCAACGAGGTCGGCCGCAGCAGCAGAGGCAACAGAGGGCAAGAGAGGAGAGGGGGAGCACCCCTCAAAGATAGGGGCACGAGGGTCACCACGAGAGGCTCCTACAGCGACTATGCTCTTCTCTGCTGCTAGGAGGCGCTCCTCGAGGAGGTCAACGGTGAGGGTGGTGGGGCAAACAGAGAGAAAGTGGTCCCTGACCGGGCGAAGGGTGTCAGGGAGCCAGGTGACTACGTAGTAGAGGGTGATGTACATAGGGGGGGGGTTCTTGGCGCAGAACTCAGGAGGAAGGGCAGCGCGGTAGCGAGTGTCACTAGTGCGCAGGTGCGTAATGAGGTCAGCGACTGTGGGAAAAGCGGCGAGGTCAGGGAAGAGGTACGGCAGGATGAGGCGGCTAAGTGCAGCAGTGGCAGGGGAAGAGTAGCGTGCAACTACAGCGTCGTACAAGGTCTTAGCACTCTTGTACTGACTAAAGTGTGCACGCTCAGCGGTAGGCAAGTGGCGGCGCACAGCAAGACGGGCAGCAGCGTCGCGTGTGGCCCACTGTGAGCGAACAGTGGCGTCAGCATCAGCATCAGAGGCAGAAGAGGCACCAGAAGTGAGGTCAAAGAGAGAGAGACCGTCTGCCCTGTCGCACTGTAGGAAAAGCTGCAGGTCATCTACCCAGACGTCAAAGTCAATGGCCCGACCCTCAGCGTCAAAAGCGAGGACACTGGGGGTAGCCATGATAGCAGTAGACTTGCAGCTGGAGCAGTAGGGTAAGGGCAGCGCAGTGGTAGAGGTGCCGCTCTTACCGGACAGGGCGGCTCGGGCGGCTCGGCGGCTCGGCGGCTCGGCAGCAACTGCAGCTCGGCGGCTCGGCGACTCGGCGGCTCGGACGGCTCGGGCGGCTCGGCGGCACGGCGGCTCGGCAGCAACTGGAGCTCGGCTGCTCGGCGACTCGGCGGCTCGGGCGGCTCAGGTGGCTCGGCGGCTCGGGCGGCTCGGGTGGCTCGGGCGGCTCGGCAGCAGCGGCGGCTCGGTAGATCGGCGGCTCAGCGGCGCCGGCGGCTCGGTGGTGACGGCGGGGCCACGTGGGGACGGCGGCGGGGCTGGGTGGGGCGGCGACGAGGCCGCTGAGGGCGGCGGCGGGGCCACAAAGGGTGGCGACCGGCGCCTTAAGGGTGGGGCCGCGGGGTCGCAAGGGTGGGGCGACGGGGCCAGCAGAGGCGGCGCCGGGGCCGGGAAGGGCGGCGCCGGGGCCGGGAAGGGCGGCGCCGGGGCCGGGAAGGGTGGCGCTGGGGCCGCAAGGGCAGGCGACGGGGCCGCGAGGGCGGCGTGGAGGGGTCGCAAGGGCGGCTCGAGGAGGCCGCGAGGGCGGCGCGAAAGGGCCGCGAGGGCGGCGCGAAAGGGCCGCGAGGGCGGCGCGACGCGACGGGACCGCGAGGGCGGCGCGACGGGGTCGCAAGGGCGACGCGACGAAGCCGCTAGGGAGGCGCGACGCGACGGGACCGCAGAGGCGGCGCGACGGGGTCGTAAGGGCAGCGCGACGGGGCCGTGAGAGGGGAGCGCGACTCGGGCAGAGGCTGAGCGCGCTCCGGGCAGGAAAAAAAAGTTGGTGGGCCCTAGGAACAGTTCCCACAGGGGAACCTGCTCTATACCATGTGAAAATGAACGAGGAATGAAAAGACTAAGGGAAAGTTGGGTACAAGTGCAAACCCTAGAAAGCTGTACCCCATATGTGCTACCCCACTATAGCCTACAGCAGCTAAGTCATATAAATCTGACACATGTCCTTCTACGAGCAACACCAGCAAGCAGCTCCTGCACAATCAAACAACAGCGACAACAACAATAGGGCCACTCCAATGAGCCTTGACGGTTCATCGTATGCGAGCGGAAATCAACAGCAACCCACCTTTGCTCCGTACAAACCTCAACGTGGCTCCATCAGCTTCGCGCCACACCCATATTCTTCACCTGGACAAGAGAAGACATTGGACGCACTTCAAGTCCAATCACAATTCGCGCATGTGTTAAAATTACAGACGTCAACACTTTTTGATGGAAAGGACTTCTATACCTGGTCATTCGAATTCGAGCTGATGATGGAGGGCGCGCAAATACTCGGATTCTTCGACGGGTCCCTGCCATACCCAACGCATGGGACACAATATGACAAGCAGCAGTATACATATCAGTCGCTGATGGCGTACACAATACTTCTTCGAAATTTAACGCCAAGCAAGCAGCAGAACATTCGGTCTTATCGAGGATACGACAACTCCGCCGAGCTGGCGTACGACCACTTGAATAGCCTATATCAAGCAACAGACAGCGTTAACCAAATTCGTCTCATGGCACAGCTGACAACAGTGGAAATGAAACCCGACGAAAAGAGCATGGCGTATATCAGCCGCTGTCATGGACCGCGCGACAGACTCCTTCGATGCGGAGGATCAATATCCGAAGAAGCCTTTGTAACAGTCATCATTGCTGGCCTCGGTCCTCATTGGCGCTCCACTCGAGCACTTCTTCGAGCTCACCGGAAAATCTCCGAAGCAGCACTCTACGCCAAAATTCACGCTGAACAACAAGATATGGACCTGCACGAAGAGCGACACAAGAAGAAAGTGTCAGCACCAGAATTCGCGTTTCGTACTCAACGACGCTACAACAACAACAACAATCGACAAAACAACCGTCAGGTTCAACAATATGTCCCACCATTCTGTCACCTCTGCAAGACATCCGGACATCCTCGCACACACTGCCCGAATCAGCAGCAGTCGACATCGCCGCAACGTCAACTTCGGCCCTCAAGCAGTCAAATAGCTTCTACACAGGCGCATCCCACCAATCAAGTACAGTCTTCAACGTCTTCAACGACACAACCTGCACAAGGAACAAGAAACATCGTGAGCTGCATGACAAGAACGACAGACTCCTGCATTACCGGATCACCACCCCACTACTCACCAGAAGAACAGCTCGACGAGAGAACTCCTCGCCGCGAATCACAGGAGCCCAACCCCACGTATGCAGCCATCACCCAGAGCGAGCCGTCCGGGAAAGACACTTGGTTCTTGGACAGCTGCTGCGGACAGCACATGTGCTCCTCGGGTCGCTTCGTTCAACAAGAACATCAACTTCAGCGCAAAGTTGTAATCACCGTCGCCAACAACCAGAACCTGCACACACGACGACAAGGGATCGTGCAACTTCAGTCTCGAGAAACTAACGTTATTCTACAAATGTCAAAAGTTCTAATTGCAGAAGGACTCGGCTACAACTTACTCAGCGTCAGCCAACTGATGGCAAAAGGCATTCATCTCGAAGCAGACAGCACCACTCAAGAGTTTAAGTTATTCCTTGGAAAGGGCGGACTCTACATCGGCAAAGCAGTCCTGAAGAACAACGTCTTCGTTCTTGACTTCATTCCAGACCAAGGTACCGCCGACAGCGACGCCATCGTCAACTTGGCTTCCTGGACACATCCACCCGATCTCGATCCCGACTTCAGTCATGGAGGACTTTGGTATTCACATACCATACCTGGTATTAGCAATAATCCGGAAAGAAGAAACAACATCGACAGCAGCAGAGACAACATCGGCAGCAGCAGCAACAACTACGGCACCAATTGCGGGCTCTTCGACGGCACCAGTTCTCATCGACGACACTCCACCGACTCCTGCACAGCAGTTAACTCCCACTCCAAGCAAAGTTCACAGAAGCGCCAACCTCACCGCGGGTTTTTACTCCAACTCCGACCTGTACAGGCGCTCACCCGGACATCGTGCGAGCAAATCACTGTGGCACGAAAGACTGGGACATCCAAGCAATACGACGTTAAATAACACGATCAAGGCAGCAGTACTCGACAAAGATTCTCTACTTCTACCCGACGGCAAAGAACTTCAACGAGTCCGAGGCACATGCTTTACTTGTCCCGAAGCCGACTTACCTCATCAACCGTTTGTTAGAATGTTGTGAACGAGAATGAATGAACTAGCAAAGAGTTGGGTACAAGTACTAACCCTAATTGGGTTGTACCCCCTATGGGCTACCCCACTACAGCCTACACAATGTGCAGCATATAAGTTTGACACACCCCCATAGGCAAAGTGGGGGAGAACAAGTGGTCACAAGACCAATCAAGAAAAGCAAAGCAAGCTCAGGGTGGATCACAAAGTCACCACACAGTCCGAGCACAAGCAAAGGGCCACAAGGCCAGTTCACATGCAGAGTTATATAAAAGAGAAAAAACAGTACATTGATCATACCCTAGCAAGTGCAAGCATGCACGTATATAGATAGATCACAGTATAAGCAGAGTCAAGCAGTAAGAAAGTGAGGCAAAGTAGGCACAAGGCCTAACACAGTAGCTAAACGCTGATGATCACCAGGCGGAAGTGCCTTGGTGAAGACATCAGCAGTGTTGGCCCGAGTGGCCACGTACGCAAGACGAAGCTGGCCACGCTGCTGCAACGCTCGAGCAAGGAAGTATCGCAGAGCGATGTGCTTTGTTCTGTGCTCCAGTCTGTGCTCCTGACACAAGGCAATCATGCCCTTGTTGTCTACGTACAGAACTGGAGGCGACGAGGCTGCTCTCCCAAGTCGGTCAGCAGGTAGGTGAGCCAGCGTAGCTCCTGAGCAGCCATGGCCCCGGCGTAGATCTCAGCCTCACAATTGGAGCTGAGAACTGAAGACGAGTGGGTTGATTGCCAAGAAACAGAGCCGGAACCAAGGCTGAAGGTGTAACTCTGTGACGACCGCTGCGTAGCAGAGTCGTCAACCCAGGAGGCGTCTGCGTGACCAGTGAGAACAACCGGACCCCGTCCTCCAAGCACAAGCCCTATGCCCGACGTACTGTACAGGTAACGCAGTACCCTCTTCACAGCATCCCAGTGCACCTTTCGGTGCCTACCGGGAGCCACGTAGTGAGCCAGAAGGCTGAGAGGGTACGCGAGGTCAGGTCGTGTGCACGTCATCAGGTACATAAGGCAACCCACAAGCTCTGGGTACGGACCAATCGGCTCTACGGACTCGTCCGAAGGTGGAGCTGAGAGCGAGTGGCTGGTAGACAGAGGAGGGGGCTGTGGCGAGGAGAACTGGAAGCCGAAGCGCTGAAGGACCTGGTGCACCATGTGTGACTGAGTCAGGGTGATGGTGCGCCGTGCTCTGTCTCGGGTGATCTGCAGGCCAAGATAGCAGCACAGTTCACCCAGGTCAGTGCAGGTGTGTCTCTTCTGCATCTCGGACTTCACAAGGGTCAGTGCTTCAGTGTCAGCAGTGGCAAAGACGAGGTCGTCGACGTACACGACAACGTAGAACGGTGGCAGCGATGTGTCGGTGTGTAGAAACAGCGACGGGTCCGCAGTAGAAGGAGCAAACCCAAGAGCCGCAAGTGTAGTCCTCAGTGTGTCGTGCCACTTGCGAGGCGCCTAGCGGAGACCGTAGACTGGTCGGCGGAGACTCCACTGGGTACCTGCAAGAAACGCCCCAGTGAAACCAGGTGGTCGGCGGAGCTAGATCTCCTCGTGCAGGCTACCCTGCAGGAAAGCTGTGCTGAAGTCCAGAGAGTGCAACTCGTAGTCACGTTGAGCAGCGACGTGCAGCAACACCCGAAGAGTAGTCATCTTCGGGGTGGGGGAGAAGGTCTGGAAGTAGTCAACTCCCTGTCGCTGACTGAAGCCTCGAGCAACGTAACGCGCCTTGAAGGCAGGCAAAGAACCCGGCGGCCGCTTCACCCTGTAGATCCACATGCCATCGACTATGTTCGCCACAGGTGGGGGAACTTCGTCGACGTAGGTGCCTGTGGACTTCCAGGATGCCATCTCGGCATCCATAGCTGCAGGCCACTGAGAGGAGTAAGGACCCGTAATCGACTCTACGTAAGAGCGCGGGGTCGGGATGTCTGGAGCATCCGGGTCTCCCTCAGGGGCAAGCAGCATGGAAGCAAAACGAGGTACAGCAGCTGCAAGACACTCAAAGTCCTCCTGCCTGTCCTCAAGGACGTCCGTACCAAGAGCACACTCACCCGCGACGGACGGAGGACTGGCAGACACAGACTCAGCTACTAGAGCAGTGGCGTAGTCGAGACGGCAGGCAGCAGCAAAGTCAAGCAGCTCAGCAACGAGAGCAGACGCAGCAGCAGACTCAAAAGAAGGGTCAGTGGCAGCAGTGGCGAGGAGACAAGAGACAGTGGGACTGGCAGCACGAGCGCAGTCAGACGCAGGGTCAGGGACCTCAGGAAGATAGGACTCAGGAGGAGCAGGCAGAGGAACACGCAGTGGAACAGAGGAAGGACGGAGTGCCATAGCGTGTGTGCCGAGGACAGGAGGAGGACGCGAATGAGGAGCGCGACGAGCATTGCGAACAGGCGAGACAGGACAAGACGCAGGCTCACGACGCTCTGTCAGACCGCCGGACTGCTCAGGGTAAGGAGAGGGAGCAGGCAGCGGGGAGGCTGGCTGTAACGGCGGCTGCGACTGGTCAGGCTGTGGACACAGGAAGGGAGGAGGAAGACCAGTAGAAGACGGGACACCAAGAACCTGCTGAAGCAGGGGAATGAAGTACGGTTGCGGCCGCACAGTGCCTCCCGCACCTCCAGCGCCATGATCAACAGCTCCAGCTCCTGCCGCTCCAGCGCCTCCTACGCCAGGGC
The DNA here is from genome assembly GCA_947471745.1 of Closterium sp. Naga37s-1. NCBI lineage: Eukaryota > Viridiplantae > Streptophyta > Zygnematophyceae > Desmidiales > Closteriaceae > Closterium > Closterium sp. Naga37s-1. Next base: position 1,139,983 of record CANJKZ010000960.1, read on the forward strand.
CTCCAACTCCAGCTCCTCCAGCTCCAGCGCACCCAACACAACTAGTCCCGGCAGCTCCAGCAACACAGGTACGAGCACCTCTAGGACCAGTAGCCGCAGTACCTCCAGTACCGCCAGCTCCAGTAGTAACAGCAGCACCTCCAGCTCTAGTGTCTCCAGCGCCTTCAGCTTCGGGAGCTCCACTCCGACGGTGTGCGACTCATCGAACGTGATGTCCTGAGACGGGAGGACACGGCGCGAGGTGGGGTGGTAAAACTGCCAGCCAGGCGCGTCAGGGACAAAGCCAAGGAAGACGCAGGGAATGGCGCGGGCGGAGAGCTTGTCCGCGGACGTATCGCGAACAAAGGCACGAGAACCCTTGACCCGGAACACCAACGCACCTTCCCCGTCCAACGCAGTGTGGGCGAGGTCTCCGGCAAGGAGACACGGGGCCAGAGGTTGAGCTGATGCGCAGCGTACCGGACCGCAAACGGCCACAGAAAATGGGGAGCAGCCGCATGGATCATGGAGGTACGAGCGACCTCCATGACTAAGCCAATGCGGTGCTCAGCAATCCCATAGTGCTGAGGGGAGTCCGGAAGCGTGAACGACTGGAGAATGCCCTCCCCACGACAAAAGTCCCGCAAGAGGTCGGAGGAGAACTCACCACCTCTGTCAGGGTGCAGACGCAGGACAGGAAGGTCCGTACCGAAGCGCTCGCGGAGCTGGAGACAGACTGTGCGGATCCAAGCGATCAATACATCTGGGACCTCACTTTTTCTGCGCAAGGGGAAGACCATGGTGTACCGCGTATAGTCGTCAACGACCAGCAGAAAGTAGCGCTCGCGGCCTTGTCCACTGACGCGGGCTGGGCCCCACACGTCCATGTGGAGAGTCTGCAGGGAAGCAGTCGTCGGGGGAAACGAGGAGGAGTGAGGAGCGGCGCGCTGCCGCCCCTCGACGCAAGGAAGGCAGGGCGGGGCAGGCGAGGGCGGGAGGGGAGGCAGAGACCTGGGTAGACCAGAGACGAGAAACCTGGAGTGCATGCCACGAAGGCGTGGCAGGGAGGGGTGACCCAGGCGGTGGTGCCATAGGAGAGTCTGGTGCGACAGGAGGCGACACGAAAAAGGGGGTGCTACCGGACCTGATGCGGACACATGGGCAGATGCAGCTACCTGAGGAGGCTCAGTAGCCAGTGTGTACAGACTCGACCCTGGCCGACGAGTGAACGTGACCAGGTGGCGGCCCGTCCGTGTACACGTGCAGATCGACACACGCTGACCCGCAGGACTGGTGGTAGTGACCATCGCGTCCTGGAGGGCAGTGGTACTCACCAATTTCGTAGAGAACGAGGGGAGGTGAAGACCTAACAGTGAGCCGGACGGAACCGCCCAACACGGGAGGACAGTGGAGGAACGGGCAACGACCGGGCCCCAAGAGGGGTCAGCCAGTCTGACCGGGACAGGTGCAGGGAGAGGAGTGAGAGTGGTGCTGTCACGAAAGGAACAGCGCGAGGCGCCTGAGTCCAACGTGAAGGTGTGCAAGGCCTCAGCAGGCGCAGTACCAGGGGGAGTACCAGACGCACTAGCACCTAGAGCAGTAGCCGCTATACCTGGGTCAGGTGGCACACACCAGTAACAGTCACCCTCAGCACTAAAAGACAAAGCATACATGGCAGAGATAATAGCATCATAGTCTAGGTCAAAGATAGTAACTCCCGACCTAAGCAAATCCGTCCAGCGAGGGCGCTCGACGTCGTCACCAAACTCAGCACGCCAGGCGTCGCCAAGGCGGGAGAAGCAGCGGTGCTCAGTGTGAAACTTCCCACATGTCTGGCCCGCACGGACACCCGTGCGAATGACATACGGGCAGGTCTCACTACCCCCACCCGTCCCACGCTGAACCAGCCACTCACGGAGCTGCTGGGGCGACTGGGTCTCGCTTCGAGCTACTGCTGCTGTCGCTGACCACCACCAGGGCCTCCACGCCGAGGTCCAGACCTGCCACTACCAGTCCCACCGCCTCCACTGCCGCCACTCCCTCCGCTGCCTCCACCGCCACCACCAGAGCCCCCACTGCCGCCACCAGTCCCACCGCCGCCACCACCTCCACCGCTGCCCCCACCACCGCTCCCACTGCCACCTCCGCCACCACCGCTGCCACCTCCACCACCCTGGCCACCCTTGCCCTTGCTGCTGCGGCGCTTTGCACTAGTCAAAGCAGCACCGACGTTCTCAGTAACAGAGACGTCTGCAGCAGCAGCAGAGGCGAAGGAGGGGGAAAGGGGGTAGGGGGAGCACCCCTCAAAGAAGGGCGAGCGCGGAGTGCCACGAGCAGCACCTATAGCAACTGCACTAGTCTCAGCTGCGAGGAGATGCTGCTCGAGGAGGTCAACAGTGAGGGAGGTGGGGTCAAGGGAGAGAAAGTGGTCCCTGACAGAGCGAAGAGAGTCAGGGAGGCGAGAGACTATGAAGTAGAGGGTGATGAACATGGGGGGCTGGTTCGTGGCAAGGAACTCAGCAGGGACGGCAGCGCGGTAGCGAGCGTCGCTAGTGTGCAGGGTAACGAGGTCCGCTACTGTGGCAAAGGCCGACAGCTCAGGGAAGAGGTAGGGCAGTAGCAGTCTGCCTAGAGCGGCAGTGGCAGGGGAGGAGTAGCGAGCAACGACAGCGTCGTACAGGGCCTGTGCTGTCCTGTGCTGTCCAAAGTGAGTACATTCGGCCACCGGCAGGTGGTTGCGAATGGCTAAGCGGGCAGTAGCGTCACGAGACAGCCACTGGGAACGAGTCGCACCGTCAGCTGTGGCGGGAGGGGCTGGAGCGATACCGGACACGTGGTCAAACAGTGAGACACTATCCTTAATATCACTCAGTAGGTACAGTTGCAGATCATCATGCCACGTGTCACATGCAACCGGTCTGCCCTCATGATCGAACGCTAGAACTCTAAGCGAAGCCATAGTGGCGCAGCACTCAGGAGCAGCAGTAGCAGCAGTAGCAGCAGGAGCAGTAGCAGCAGTAGCAGTAGCAGCAGTTGCAGGAGCAGTTGCCAAGGGGACAAGGGGCGGGGCCGAGGGGCCTAGGAGCCGAGGGGCCAGACACGAGGGTGGCGGGGTCGAGGGGCCGAGGGGCCAAGGGTCTTAGGGGCTGAGGGGCCGAGGGGACTAGGGGCCGAGGGGCCAAGGGGCCTAGGGGCCGAGGGGCGGGGCCGAGGGGCCAAACACGAGGCCGAGGGGCCAAAGGGGGCCTAGGGGCCGAGGGGCCAAACACGAGGGTGGGGGCCGAGGGGCCAAGGAGTCACGGGGCACCGAGGCCGCTGCTAGGGGCCGAGGGGCCAAACACGAGGGGCCACAGGGCCGAGGGGCCAAGGGGCGAGGGGCCGAGGGGCTAGGGGCCGAGGTGACGGGGCCGAAGGGGGAGGGGGGGGGGCCGAGCTAGGGGCGACGGGGTCAAAGGGGCCAAGGGGCGCGGCTAGGGGCGACGGGGTCGACGGGGCCAACGGGGCCGAGGGGCACGACTAGGGGCGACGGGGTCGACGGGGTCGCGGCTAGGGGCGACGGGAGGGGGCCGAGCTAGAGGCGACGGGGTCGACGGGGCTAAGGGGCCGAGGCGACGGGGCCGAGGGGCCGAGCTAGGGGCGACGGGGCCGAGGCTAGGGGCGACGAGGCCTAGGGGCCGAGGGGCGCGGCTAGGGCCGACGGGGTCGACGGGGCCAACGGGGCCGAGGGGCGCGGCTAGGGACGACGGGGTCGACGGGGCCAACGGGGCCGAGGGGCGTGGCTAGGGGCGACGGGGTCGACGGGGCCAACGAGGCCGAGGGGCCGAGCTAGGGTCGGCGGGGTCGGCGGCTTCGCGGCTAGGGGCGACGGGGCCGACGCTAGGGGCGACGGGGCCTAGGGGCCGAGGGGCGCGGCTAGGGGCGACGGGGTCTACGGGGCCAACGGGGCCGAGGGGCCGAGCTAGGGGCGACGGGGTCGACGGGGCCAACGGGGCCGAGGGGCGCGGCTAGGGGCGACGGGATCGACGGGGCCAACGGGGCCGAGGGGCGCGGCTAGGGGAGACGGGGTCGACGGGGCCAACGAGGCCGAGGGGCCGAGCTAGGGTCAGCAGGGTCGACGGGGTCGCGGCTAGGGGCGACGGGGCCAATGCTAGGGGCGACGGGGCCTAGGGCCCGAGGGGCGCGGCTAGGGGCGACGGGGTCGACGGGGCCAACGGGGCCGAGGGGCCGAGCTAGGGGCGACGGGGTCGACGTGGCCAACGGGGCCGAGGGGCCGAGCTAGGGCCTAGGCTAGCAGGGCAGTAGGTGGTGGGCCCAAAAACAGACCGGTCCTAGGGGGCCTGCTCTGATACCATGTTAGAATGTTGTGAACAAGAATGAATGAACTAGCAAAGAGTTGGGTACAAGTTCTAACCCTAATTGGGTTGTACCCCTTATGGGCTACCCCACTACAGCCTACACAAATGCATAAGCTATAATGTTCTGACACCGTTCGTCTCTCACCACAATCCAAGTGCGCCAGCCTATGCACCACTGGAGAAAGTATACAGCGACATCCTGTATACTCGCGAACAAGGACAAGGAGCATATAACTACGTAATTACTTTCATCGACGCCGCCACCCGATACGTCTGGCACCTCAACCTACCAAGTCGCGACATGGCCTTCGAAGCCTTTGTTGCCTGACTACCTGTGGCAGAACGAGAATCAGGAGCAAAGCTGAAAAGCTTCCAGTCAGACGGAGGAGGGGAATATCAGTCCCAAAGGTTCAGGCAGTACCTCGCAGAACAAGGCATCAAGCGACTCATCTCGCTTCCTTACGCCCATCAACAGCAAGGCGTGGCAGAACGGATGAACAGAACTCTCCAGAACACCATGCGCAAACTGTTACGTGGCATGCGACTGCCCAATCACCAGTGGCCTGAGACGATGGACCACGCAGTCATGCTGCACAACTTGTGAGAATTGTACGAGGAATGAATGTCGACTAGAAAGGAGATGGGTACAAGTATGAAAACCTAGAAAAGCTGTACCCCATAGTGTCTACCCCACTACAGCCTACACAGGCTATATCATATATGTTTGACACACCCCCATAGGCAAAGTGGGGGAGAACAAGAGGTCACAAGACCAGTCAAGCAAAGCAAGGCAAGCTCAGGGTGGATCACAACGTCACCACGCATTCTGAGCACAAGCACAAGGCCACAAGGCCAGTTCACATGCAGAGTTATATGTCAAGGTGAACAAGCAAGACAATGATCTCAACCTAGCAAGGGTAAGCATGCAAGTGCAGGTATATATAGATCACAGTACAAGCAAAGTCAAGAAGTGAGCAAGTGAGGCCAAGTAGGCACAAGACCTAACATAGTACAAAAGCGCTGATGATCACAAGGCTGAAGTGCCTTGGTAAAGATATCAGCAGTGATGGCCTGAGTGGCCACGTAAGCAAGACGAAGCTGACCACGCTGCAGCAACTCTCAAGCAAGGAAGTAGCGCAGAGCAATGTGCTTCGTTCTGTGCTCTAGTCTGTGCTCCTGACACAAGGCCAGCATGGCCTTGTTGTCGACATACAAACTGGAGGAGAACGAGGCGCCTCTCCCAAGTCGGTCAGCAGGTAGGTGAGCCAGCGTAACTCCTGTGCAGCCATGGCCCCAGCGTAGATCTCAGCTTCACAACTCGAGCTGAGAACAGAAGACGAGCGGGTAGACCGCCACGAAACAGAGCCGGAACCAAGGCTGAAGGTGTAACCCTGTGACGACCGCTGCGTAGCCAAGTCGTCAACCCAAGAAGCGTCTGCGTGACCAGTGGGGACAACTCGAGCGCGTCCTCCAAGCACGAGCCCCATGCCCGACGTACTGCACAGGTAGCGCAACACCCTCTTAGCTGCATCCATTTGCTCTGGTCGGTGTCTCCCAGGAGCAACATAGCGTGCCAAGATGCTAAGAGGGTATGCCAGGTCAGGTCGAGTGCAGGTCATCAGGTACATGAGGCCGACAAGCTCTGGGTACGGGCCACTCGGCTCTACGGACTCATCTGAAGGCAGAGCTGAGAGCGAGTGGCGAGTAGACAGAGGAGTGGCCTGAGGCAAGGAGTACGTGAAGTTGAAGCGCTGAAGGACCTGCTGCACCATGTGTGACTGAGTCAAGGTAATGGTGCGGCGTGCTCTGACCCGGGTGATCTGCAAGCCAAGATAGCTGTGCAGCTCACCCAGGTCTGTGCACGTGTGTCTCTTGTGCAGCTCCGACTTCACGTGGGCCAGTCCAGCAGTGTCAGCAGTAGCAAAGACCAAGTCGTCGACGTACACGAGGATGTAGAACGGCGGCAGAGTAGTGTCGGTGCGGAGAAACAGCGACGGGTCAGCAGTGGAAGGAGCAAACCCAAGAGCTGCAAGCGTAGTCCTCAGTGTGTCGTGCCACTCACGGGGCGCCTGGCGGAGACCGTAGACTGGCCGCCGGAGGCTCCACTGGGTACCAGCAGGAAACGACCCAGTGAAGCCAGGTGGGCGGCGCAGCCAGATGTCCTCGTGCACGCTGCCCTGTAGGAAGGCTGTGATGAAGTCAAGAGAGTGTAGCTCGTAGTCACGCTGAGCGGCGACGTGAAGCAAAACCCGAAGAGTGGTCATCTTCGGGGTAGGGGAAAAGGTCTGGAAGAAATCAACTCCCTATCACCGACTGAAGCCTCGTGCAACGTAACGCGCCTTGAAGACAGGAGGAGAACCCGGCGGCCGCTTCACCCTGAAAATCCACATGCCATCGACAATGTTCGCCCCAGGTGGGGGAACCTCGTCGACGTAGGTGCCTGTGGACTTCCAGGAAGCCATCTCTGCGTCCATGGCTGTCTGCCACTGAGAGGAGTAGGGACCCTCTATCGCCTCTGCGTAAGAGCGCGGGGTCGGGATGTCTGGTGCATCTGGGTCTCCCTCAGGGGCAAGCAGCATGGACACGAGATGAGGTAAAGCAGCAGCAAGACACTGGAACCCCTCCTCCCTGTCCTCAAGGACGTCCGTGCTAAGAGCACACTCACCCCCGACAGACGGAGGACAGACAGACGCAGACTCAGCAACAAGACTAGCGGCGTAGTCTAGACGACAGTGAGCAGCAAAGTCGACAAGCTCAGCAATTAAGGCAGACGTAGCAGTGGACTCAAAGGAAGGGTCAGTGACAACAGTGGCCAGGAGACGCGCAACAGTAGGACTAGCAGCACGAAGGGAGTCAGATTCCGGGTCAGCAAGTGCAGGAAGAGAGGACTCAAGAGGAGATGGCAGAGGGACACGCTGCAGAGCAGTGGAAGGACGCAGAGCCATCCGGTGTGTGCCAGGGACAGGAGGAGGACACTGATGCGAACCACGACGACCAGTGCGAGAAGCACGAATAGGCGACGCAGGACGAGACTCAGGCTCACGATGCTCCGTAAGACCTCCTGTCAGACCAGTGTAAGGAGAAGGAGCATGCAGTGGGGAGGCCGGCTGTAGCTGTGACTCGGACTGGACAAGCGGTGGACACTCTAAGGAAGGGGCGGGACCAGTAGAAGGCGGGAGACCAAGAACCTGCTCAAGGAGCGGAACGAAGTACGGCCGCGGCCGTGCAGCGCCTCCAGAACCAGCACGAACAGCACCAGCACCCCCAGCGTCAGCTCCAACTCTAGTAGCACCACCAGCTCCACCAGCACCTCTAGCAGCTACAGTAGCGCCAACCCCAGCACCCCAAGGAGCACCAGCTCCAGCAGCACCTCCAGCTCCAGCACCTCCAGCTCCAGCACCTCCAGGAGCTCCAGCTCCTGCAAGACCACCAGAAGCCCCAGCAACACCAGCAGTGCTAGGGCCAGCACCTCCAGCACCTCCAGCCCCAGCAGCACTACCAGGCCCAGCAGCTCCAGTACCTCCAGTACGACCACCTCTGGGACCAGTGGCTCCAGAACCCCCAGCAGCTCCAGCAGCAGCAGGACCTCCAGCGCCCGCAGCACCACCAGCTCCAGCAGCACGGCTCCAGTGGCGAGCAAACCACTTGCGCAGCTGCTGTGGAGAGAGTGGCTCCCGCCGAGACGAAGCATCCGAAAGACCTCCAGGCGCAGCACCTCCAGACTCCACACGCGCTGGCTCAGCACCCTCAGGCTTCGCACCCCCAGACTCAGCAACCCCAGGCTCAGCACCCCCAGACTCAGCACCCCCAGGCTCCGCACGCTCAGGCTCAGCACCCCCAGACCCGGCACCCGCAGGCTCAACACCCGAGTCAACAGCCACCTCGACAGGCTCGACCGCGTCTACCTGGGACACACCTGAGGGGGCAGGACCCTTAGGGGGGAGGGGGTCTACCGGGGGAGGACCTGGCGCGAGGAAGAGCGGCGGGGGGGGGAGGGGGGCAGTGCGGTAGGGGAAGAGACAGTATTAAGGAACCGACTCGTCAAACGTGACGTCCTGAGAGGACAGAACACGGCGCGAGGTGGGGTGGTAAAATTGCCAACCAGGCGCGTCAGGGGGGAAGCCAAGGAAGACGAAGGGAACAGCACGGGAGGACAGCTTGTCCGCAGACAAGTCGCGGACGAAAGCTCGAGATCCCCAGACACGGAACGCAGACGCATCGCCAACCTTCCCCGTCCACCGCAGAGTAGGTGTGGTCTCTGGTACGGAGACCCGAGGCTGGAGGTTGATCTGATGCGCCGCGTACTGAACCGCGAACGGCCACAGAAAATGGGGAGCAGTCGCATGGATCATGGACGTACGAGCGACGTCCATGACCATGCCAATGCGGCGCTCAGCAATCCCATTTTGCTGTGGAGAGGTCGGAAGCGTGAACGTCTGGCGGATGCCCTCCGCACGATAGAAGGCCCGCAGAAGGTCGGAGGAAAACTCTCCACCTCTGTCGGGGTGCAGACGCAGAACACGAAGGTCCGAGCCGAAACTCTCGCTGAGCTGACGACGAGCACCGCGGATCCAGTCGATCAGCACCTCAGTGACCTCACCCTTGCGGCGCAAGGGGAAGACTGTGGTGTAACGCGAGTAGTCGTCAACGACCAGCAGAAAGTAGCGCTCGTGACCCTGTCCACAGACGCGGGCGGGGCCCCACACGTCCATGTGAAGAGTCTGCAGGGGAGCCTCCGTCGGAGGGAACTCGGAGGAGTGAGGAGCGGCGCGCTGCCGCCCCTCGATGCAAGGAACGCAGGTAGGGGCAGGCCCCGGGGGGAGGGGGGGGAGAGACCGGGGAAGACCAGTGACAAGGACACGGGAGGCCATGCCTCGGAGACGAGGCAGGGAGGGGTGACCAAGGCGGTGGTGCCAGAGGAGAGTCTGGTGAGACAGGAGGCGACACGAGCAGGGGGCTGACTCAGGACCAGACCGGGACGCTGCAGCAAACACCTGACCCGACGCGGCTACCTGACCAGACTCAGCAACCGGAGGAGGCACGGTAGTCAGGGAGTACAGGCTCGACCCAAGCTGACGAGTGAACGTGGCCAGGTGCCGGCCCGTCCAAGTACACGAACAGTGGGTCACCCGCTGACCTCCAGGAGTGAACTGGTCAACCCACGCATCCTGAAGGTCAGCTCCACTCACCAAGTTCGTGGAGAACGAGGGGAGGTGGAGGCCAGACAAAGAGCCAGACGGGACTGCCGGACACGGCAGAACCGTGGAGGAGTGTGCAAGGACCGGACCCCCAGAGGGGTCAGCCAGAGAGACTACCACCGGCCGACTGAGCGGCGAGAGTGTGGTGCAGTCGCGAAAGAAGGAGCGGGAAGCACCCGAGTGAAGGGTGAAAGTGTGCAAGACCTGAGCCGATGCGGTACCTGAGAGAGTAGCCTCACCAGCACCTGGAGCAGCAGACTCACTAGCACCTAGAGCAGTAGCCTCAATGCCCGGGTCGGGCGGAACACACCGGTAACAGTCACCCTCAGCACTAATAGACACAGCATACATAGCAGCAAGGATAGCATCATAATCAAGATCAAAGATAGCAACCCCCGACTTCAGCAGATCACCCCAGCGAGGGATCTCAGTGGCGTCAGGAAACTGTGTACGCTAGGCGTCAGTCAGGCGGCCGAAACAGCGGAGCGTGGCGTGCGGGCCGCCGCACGTCTCTCCACTGCGGTCGCCGGCGCGGAGAACGTAAGCGCAAGGACCAGCACCCCCAGACCTCCCACGCCCAGCGTACCACTCACGAAGCTGCTGGGGCGACAGGTCTCACGAGGGCGCTGCTGCTGCTGGCGCTGGCCACTGCCAAAGCCTCCCCGCTGCACAGCGCCACCCTGACCAGCACCACCGCCGCCGCCACCCCCACCACCTCCGCCGCCGCCGCCGCCACCTCCATCCCCACTGCTGCTGCCTCCGCCGCCTCCACCTCCACCACCGCTACCGAAGCCCCCACTCCCGCCACCACCCCCACCTCCACCCCCACCCCCTCCACCGCCTCCACCGCCACCACCGCCGCCCCCGCCATCCCCTCCAGCACCCTTGCCCCCCTTGCTCCTGCCGCTGCGGCGCCTCCCACTAGGAGCAGACGCAGCTCCGACCGACTCGGTGCCAACGAGGTCGACAGCAGCAGCAGAGGCAACAAAGGACAAAAGAGGGACGGGGGAGCACCCCTCAAAGAAAGGGGCACGAGGGTCAGCACGAGAGGCGCTCCTCGAGGAGGTCAACGGTGAGCGTGGTGGGGCAAAGGGAGAGGAAGTGGTCCCTGACCGAGCGAAGGGAGTCAGGGAGCCGGGTGACGAGGTAGTAGAGAGTGATGTGTGAGAATGATAGACGAAAGAATGAATGAACTAGAAAATGAGATGGGTACAAATAGGAAACACATAAGTGTTGTACCCTCTAAGAGCTACCCCACTACAGCCTAAATAGACCATAGCAGATATAAGTTTGACACACCCCCATAGGCAAAGTGGGGGAGAACAAGGGGTCACAAGACCAGTCAAGAAAAGCAAAGCAAGCTCAGGGTGGATCACAAAGTCACCACACAGTCTGAGCACAAGCAAACGGCCATAAGGCCAGTTCACATGCAGAGTTATACATAGGAAACAGTACAGTGAACACAACCTAGCAAGTGTAAGCATGCAGGTATATGTATATAGAGTACAGTACAAGCAGAGTCAAGAAGTCAACAAGTGAGGCACAGTAGGTACAAGGCCTAACACAGTACAGAAACGCTGATGATCACAAGGCTGAAGTGCCTTGGTGAAAACATCAGCAGTGTTGACCTGAGAGGCCACGTACGCAAGACGAAGCTGGCCACGCTGCTGCAACTCTCGAGCAAGGAAGTAGCGCAGAGCAATGTGCTTCGTTCTGTGCTCTAGTCTGTGCTCTTGACACAAGGCCACCATGGCCTTGTTGTCGACGTACAGAACTGGAGGAGAACGAGGCGCCTCTCCCAAGTCGGTCAGCAGGTAGGTGAGCCACTGAAGCTCCTGTGCAGCCATGGCCCCAGCGTAGATCTCAGCCTCACAACTAGAGCTGAGAACAGAAGAAGAGCGGGTAGACCGCCAGGAGACAGAACCGGAGCCAAGGCTGAAGGTGTAACCCTGTGACGACCGCTGCGTAGCCAAGTCGTCAACCCAGGAGGCGTCAGCGTGACCAGTGAGGACAACTCGAGCCCGTCCTCCAAGCACGAGCCCCATGCCCGATGTACTGCATAAGTATCGCAACACCCTCTTCGCAGCATCCCAGTGCACCTTTCGGTGCCTGTCGGGAGCCACGTAGTGAGCCAGAAGGCTGAGAGGGTATGCGAGGTCAGATCGTGTGCAAGTCATCAGGTACATGAGGCAGCCCACAAGCTCTGGATACGGGCCACTCAGCTCTACGGACTCGTCCGAAGGTGGAGCTGAGAGCGAGTGACCGGTAGGCAGAGGAGTGGACTGTGGCGAGGAGTAGGTGAAGCCGAAGCGCTGAAGGACCTGCTGCACCATGTGTGACTGAGTCAAGGTAATGGTGCGCTGTGCTCTGTCCCGGGTGATCCGCAAGCCAAGATAGCTTGTGAGCTCACCCAGGTCTGTGCACGTGTGTCTCTTCTGCAGCTCGGACTTCACGTGGGCGAGTGCCTCCGTGTCAGCAGTAGCAAAGACAAGGTCGTCTACGTACACAAGAACGTAGAACGGCGGCAGAGTAGCGTCAGTGCGTAGAAACAGAGAAGGGTCAGCAGTGGAAGGAGCAAAACCAAGAGCAGCAAGAGTCGTCCTGAGCGTGTCGTGCCACTCACGGGGCGCCTGGCGGAGACCGTAGACTGGCCGCCGGAGGCTCCACTGGGTACCAGCAGGAAACGACCCAGTGAAGCCAGGTGGGCGGCGCAGCCAGATCTCCTCGTGCAGGCTGCCCTGTAGGAAGGCTGTGCTGAAGTCAAGCGAGTGGAGCTCGTAGTCACGCTGAGCAGCAACGTGCATCAGTACCCGAAGAGTGGTCATCTTCGGGGTAGGGGAGAAGGTCTGAAAGAAGTCAACTCCCTGTCGCTGACTGAAGCCACGTGCAACGTAACGCGCCTTGAAGGTAGGCGGAGAACCCGGCGGCCGCTTCACCCTGAAGATCCACATGCCACTGACGATGTTCGCCCCAGGTGGGGGAACCTCGTCTACGTAGGTGCCTGTGGACTTCCAGGAAGCCATCTCTGCGTCCATGGCTGCCTGCCACTGAGAGGAGTAGGGACCCTCTATCGCCTCTGCGTAAGAGCGCGGGGTCGGGATGTCTAGTGCATCCGGGTCTCCCTCAGGGGCAAGCAGCATGGACACGAGATGAGGTGAAGCAGCGGCAAAGCACTCAAGGTCCTCCTGTCTGTCCTCAAGAACGTCCGTGCCAAGAGCACTCTCACCCTCGACGGACGGAGGACAGACAGACGCAGACGCAGACTCAGCAACAAGACTAGCGGCGTAGTCTAGGCGACAGGCTGCAGCAAAGTCAACAAGCTCAGCAACAAGAGCAGACGCAGCAGAGGACTCAAACAGAGGGTCAGTGACAGCAGTGGCCAGAAAGCGCGTGACAGTAGGACTAGTAGCACGAAGGGAGTCAGACTCCGGGTCCGGACCGTCAGGAAGAGAGGACGCAGGAGGAGAGGGCAGAGGGACACGCTGTGGAGCAGTAGAAGGACGCAGTGTCATAGAGTGAGTGCCTGGGACAGGAGGAAGACGCGGACGCAAAACACGACCAGCGCGAACAGGACGGACAGGCGACGCAGAGCGAGACTCAGGCGACACAGGACGAGACTCAGGCTCACGACGATCCGTAAGACCTCTAGTCGGACCAGAGTAAGGAGAAGGACCAGGCAGCGGAGAGGCCGGCTGCAACTGCGACTGGGACTGGACAGGCGGTGGACTCTGGAAAGGAGGAGGAGCACCAGGAGAAGGCGGGGAGCCAAGAACCTGCTGAAGGAGCGGAACGTAGTACGGCCGCGGTCGCGCAGCGCCTCGAGAAACAGCAGAGAGAGAACCGGTACCCTCAGCCCCAGGGTCTCCAGTCCCAGCAGCACCTCCAGCAGCTCCAGCACCAGCACCAGCAGCACCTCCAGCAGCTCCAGCACCAGCACCACCTCCAGCAGCACCAGCACCTCCAGTAGCTCTAGTAGCACCTCCAGCACCTACAGCACCAGCAGCACCTCCAGCAGCTCCAGCACCAGCAGCACCCCCAGCAGCGCCAGCACCAGCAGCACCTCCAGCAGCTCCAGCACCAGCAGCACCACCAGTAGCTCCAGCACCAGCACCACCGCCAGCAGCGCCAGCACCTCCAGTAGCTCCAGTCGCACCTCCAGAACCTCCAGCAGCTCCAGCACCAGCAGCACCTCGACAGCGCCGAGAGTACCACTCACGAAGCCGCTGTGGAGAGAGGGGCTCCCGCCGCGACGGGACACCCAGAGCACCTCCAGACTCAGCACCCCCAGGCTCAGCACCCCCAGTCTCAGCACCCCTAGCAACACCTGAGTCGACAGCTACCTCGACCGGCTCGGCAGGGTCTACCTGGGACACACCTGAGGGGGCAGGACCCTGGGGGGGGAGGGGGTCTACCAGGGGAGTACCTGGCGCGAGGAAGAGCGGCGGGGGGGGGGGGAGAGGCAGTGCGGTAGGGAAAGAGACGGTAGTACGACACCGACTCGTCGAACGTGACGTCCTGAGAGGACAGAACACGACGCGAGGTGGGGTGGTAGAACTGCCACCCGGGTGCGTCAGGAGGGAAGCCAAGGAAGACACAGGGAACGGCACGGGAGGACAGCTTGTTCGCAGTAGTATCGCGGACAAAAGCTCGAGATCCCCAGACACGAAACGCGGACGCATCGCCAACCTTCCCCGTCCAGCGCAGAGTAGGTGTGGTCTCCGGCAAGGAGACACGAGGCTGAAGGTTGATCTGATGCGCCGCGTACTGAACCGCGAACGGCCACAGAAAATGGGGAGCAGCCGCATGGATCAGGGACGTACGAGCGACGTCCATGACCATGCCAATGCGGCGCTCAGCAACCCCATTTTGCTGCGGGGAGGCCGGAAGCGTGAACGTCTGGTGGATGCCCTCCAAACGACAGAAGGCTCTCAGGAGGTCGGAGGAAAACTCCCCGCCTCTGTCCGAGTGCAGACGCAGAACAGGAAGGTCTGAGCCGAAACTCTCACTGAGCTGGCGACGAGTACCGCGGATCCAGTCGATCAACACCCCAGGGACCTCACCCTTGCTGCGCAAGGGGAGGACTGTGATGTAACGCGAGTAGTCGTCAACGACCAGGAGGAAGTAGCGCTCGTGACCCTGTCCACGGACGCGGGCTGGGCCCCACACGTCCATGTGAAGAGTCTGCAGAGGAGCCTCAGTCGGAGGAAACGAGGAGGAGTGAGGGGCGGCGCGCTGCCGGCCCTCGACACAAGGAACACAGGTGGGGGCAGGACCCGGAGGAAGGGGAGGGAGGGACCTGGGTAGACCCGAGACAAGGGCACGGGAGGCCATACCTCGAAGACGAGGCAGGGAGGGGTGACCAAGGTGGTGGTGCCAAAGGAGAGTCTCGTGTGCCAAAGGGCGACACGAGCAGGGGGCAGACACAGGACTAGACCTGGACGCGGCAGCAAACACCTGACTGGACGCAGCTACCTGACCAGACGCAGAGACCGGAGGAGGCGCAGTAGTCAGTGTGTACAGACTCGACCCTGGCCAACGGGTGAACGTGGCCAGGTGACGGCCCGTCCGAGAGCAAGTGCAGTGGGTCACACGCTGACCTCCAGGAGTGAACTGGTCAACCCACGCGTCCTGGAGGTCAGCTCCACTCACCAGGTTCGTAGAGAACGAGGGGAGGTGGAGTCCCGACAGCAAGCCCGAAGGGGCCGCAGGACACGGTAGGACAGTGGAGGAGTGTGCAAGTACTGGGCCCCCTGAGGGGTCAGCAAGGGAGACCGCAACAGGCCGACTCAGCGGCGTGAGCGTGGTGCTGTCTCTAAAGAAAGAGCGCGAAGCAGCAGAGTCAAGTGTGAAAGTGTGAAAGGACGCAGTAGGTGTAGTACCAGAGAGAGGAGACATACCAACACCTGGAGCAGCAGATGCACGAGCACCTAGAGCAGCAGCCGCACAAGCACCTGGAGCAGCAGACGCACTAGCACCTAGAGCAGCAGCCTCAGTGCCCGGGTCGGGCGGGACACGCAGGTAACAGTCACCCTCAGTAATATCAGCAAGAGCATACATGGCAGCAAGGATAGCATCAAAGTCTAGATCAAAGATAGGCACATTCTGCAGAAGCAGATCATGCCAACGAGGAAGATCACCAGCGTCAGGAAACTGGGTACGCCAGGCGTCAGTCAAGCGGCCGAAGCAGCGCTGCGTGGTGTGTGGGAGACCATACACCTCCCCACTATGAGTGCCGGTGCGAAGAACGTACGTGCAGGGACCTGCACCCCCAGACCTCCCACGCCCAGCGTACCACTCACGAAGCTGCTGAACAGACGGGGTCTCACGGGTGCGCAGCTGCTGCTGACGCTGGCTGCCACCAAGGCCTCCACGCTGTGTGGCCGCACCGCGACCAGCACCACCTCCTCCGCCACCTCCTCCGCCACCGCCGCCACGGCCTCCACTGCCGCCACCGACGCCCCCACTCCCGGAACCACCCCCACCACCACCTCCACCTCCTCCACCTCCTCCACCGCTGCCTCCACCGCCCCCTCCACCACCCCTGCTTCCCTTGCCCTTGCCAGTGCGGCGTCGCCCACTAGGGGCAGTAGACGCAGCGCCGACCTCCTCAGTGCCAACGAGGTTGACAGCAGCAGCAGAGGCAACAGAGGGGAGAAGGGGGACAGGGGAACACCCCTCAAAGAAGGGGGTGCGACGGTCGCCGCGAGAAGCACCGACAGCTAAGATACTCTTCTCAGTTGCAGCAAGTCGCTCCTCTAGCAAGTCGACAGTCAGCTCGGTGGGGCAAAGGGAGAGGAAGTGATCCCTGACTGAGGAGAGAGAGTCAGGGAGGCGGGTGACTAGGTAGTAAAGGGTGATGTACATGGGGGGGGAGTTCGTGGGAAGAAACTCAGTGGGAAGGGCAGTACGGTAGCGAGCGTCACTAGTGCGGAGGTGAGCAACTAGGTCAGCAATTGTGGCAAAGGCGGCAAGGTCAGGAAAAAGGTACGGCAGCATGAGGCGGCTGAGGGCAGCAGTGGTAGGGGAGGAGTAGCGTGCAACTACAGCGTCGTACAGAGCCCTAGCACTCTTGTACTGACTAAAGTGCGCGCGCTCAGTAGACGGCAGGTGATTACGCACAGCAAGACGAGCAGCAGCATCGCGCGTGAGCCACTCCGAGCGAACAGTACTGTCAGCATCAGCGGCAGGGGCAGTAGAGGCGCCAGACGTGAGATCGAACAGTGAGAGGCCATCCTTGCTATCACACTGAAGGAAAAGCTGCAGATCATCTAGCCAGACCTCAAAGTCAACAGCTCGACCCTCAGCATCAAAGGTAAGAACATTGAGACTAGTCATGACAGGAGCAGCAGCAGGTTAGCAGCAGCAGCAGTGCAACTCGGCAGGGCAGGTTAGGCAGGGCGGCGCGGCTTGGCAGCGCGGCGCTCTTACCAGTGGCGAGGCCAGGGCAGGGCCGGGGTAGGGCCGGGGCCGGGCCGCAAAAGATCCGGGGTCGGGTTGGGCAGGGCCGCGACAGTGCAGGAGCAGGGCAGGGGCAGGGCCGAGGCAGAGCCGGGGCAGGGCCGGGGCAGGGGGGCAAGGCCGGGGCAGGGCCGGGGCAGGGTGCAGGGCCGGGGCAGGGCCAGGGCAGGGCCGGGGCAGGGCCTGGGCAGGGCCGGGGCAGGGTCGGAGCAAGGCCGGGGCAGGGCCGGGGCAGGGCCGGGGCAGGGCCGGGGCAGGGTGCAGGGCCGGGGCAGGGCCGGGGCAGGGCCGGGGCAGGGCCGGGGCAGGGCCTGGGCAGGGCCGGGGCAGGGTCGGAGCAGGGCCGGGGGCTCGGGCGGCTCGGGCAACTCTAGTAGCACCACCAGCTCCACCAGCACCTCTAGCAGCTACAGTAGCGCCAACCCCAGCACCCCAAGGAGCACCAGCTCCAGCAGCACCTCCAGCTCCAGCACCTCCAACTCCAGCACCTCCAGGAGCTCCAGCTCCTGCAAGACCACCAGAAGCCCCAGCAACACCAGCAGTGCCAGGGCCACCACCTCCAGCACCTCCAGCCCCAGCAGCACTACCAGGCCCAGCAGCTCCAGTACCTCCAGTACGACCACCTCTGGGACCAGTGGCTCCAGAACCCCCAGCAGCTCCAGCAGCAGCAGGACCTCCAGCGCCCACAGCACCACCAGCTCCCGCAGCACGGCTCCAGTGGCGAGCAAACCACTTGCGCAGCTGCTGTGGAGAGAGTGGCTCCCGCCGAGACGAAGCATCCGAAAGACCTCCAGGCGCAGCACCTCCAGACTCCACACGCGCTGGCTCAGCACCCTCAGGCTTCGCACCCCCAGACTCAGCAACCCCAGGCTCAGCACCCCCAGACTCAGCACCCCCAGGCTCCGCAAGCTCAGGCTCAGCACCCCCAGACCCGGCACCCGCAGGCTCAACACCCGAGTCAACAGCCACCTCGACAGGCTCGACCGCGTCTACCTGGGACACACCTGAGGGGGCAGGACCCTTAGGGGGGAGGGGGTCTACCGGGGGAGGACCTGGCGCGAGGAAGAGCGGCGGGGGGGGGAGGGGGGCAGTGCGGTAGGGGAAGAGACAGTATTAAGGAACCGACTCGTCAAACGTGACGTCCTGAGAGGACAGAACACGGCGCGAGGTGGGGTGGTAAAATTGCCAACCAGGCGCGTCAGGGGGGAAGCCAAGGAAGACGAAGGGAACAGCACGGGAGGACAGCTTGTCCGCAGACAAGTCGCGGACGCAGATCCCCAGACACGGAACGCAGACGCATCGCCAACCTTCCCCGTCCACCGCAGAGTAGGTGTGGTCTCTGGTACGGAGACCCGAGGCTGGAGGTTGATCTGATGCGCCGCGTACTGAACCGCGAACGGCCACAGAAAATGGGGAGCAGTCGCATGGATCATGGACGTACGAGCGACGTCCATGACCATGCCAATGCGGCGCTCAGCAATCCCATTTTGCTATGGAGAGGCCGGAAGCGTGAACGTCTGGCGGATGCCCTCCGCACGATAGAAGGCCCGCAGAAGGTCGGAGGAAAACTCTCCACCTCTGTCGGGGTGCAGACGCAGAACACGAAGGTCCGAGCCGAAACTCTCGCTGAGCTGACGACGAGCACCGCGGATCCAGTCGATCAGCACCTCAGTGACCTCACCCTTGCGGCGCAAGGGGAAGACTGTGGTGTAACGCGAGTAGTCGTCAACGACCAGCAGAAAGTAGCGCTCGTGACCCTGTCCACAGACGCGGGCGGGGCCCCACACGTCCATGTGAAGAGTCTGCAGGGGAGCCTCCGTCGGAGGGAACTCGGAGGAGTGAGGAGCGGCGCGCTGCCGCCCCTCGATGCAAGGAACGCAGGTAGGGGCAGGCCCCGGGGGGAGGGGAGGGAGAGACCGGGGAAGACCAGTGACAAGGACACGGGAGGCCATGCCTCGGAGACGAGGCAGGGAGGGGTGACCAAGGCGGTGGTGCCAGAGGAGAGTCTGGTGAGACAGGAGGCGACACGAGCAGGGGGCTGACTCAGGACCAGACCGGGACGCTGCAGCAAACACCTGACCCGACGCGGCTACCTGACCAGACTCAGCAACCGGAGGAGGCACGGTAGTCAGGGAGTACAGGCTCGACCCAAGCTGACGAGTGAACGTGGCCAGGTGCCGGCCCGTCCGAGTACACGAACAGTGGGTCACCCGCTGACCTCCAGGAGTGAACTGGTCAACCCACGCATCCTGAAGGTCAGCTCCACTCACCAAGTTCGTGGAGAACGAGGGGAGGTGGAGGCCAGACAAAGAGCCAGACGGGACTGCCGGACACGGCAGAACCGTGGAGGAGTGTGCAAGGACCGGACCCCCAGAGGGGTCAGCCAGAGAGACTACCACCGGCCGACTGAGCGGCGAGAGTGTGGTGCAGTCGCGAAAGAAGGAGCGGGAAGCACCCGAGTGAAGGGTGAAAGTGTGCAAGACCTGAGCCGATGCGGTACCTGAGAGAGTAGCCTCACCAGCACCTGGAGCAGCAGACTCACTAGCACCTAGAGCAGTAGCCTCAATGCCCGGGTCGGGCGGAACACACCGGTAACAGTCACCCTCAGCACTAATAGACACAGCATACATAGCAGCAAGGATAGCATCATAATCAAGATCAAAGATAGCAACCCCCGACTTCAGCAGATCACCCCAGCGAGGGATCTCAGTGGCGTCAGGAAACTGTGTACGCCAGGCGTCAGTCAGGCGGCCGAAACAGCGGAGCGTGGCGTGCGGGCCGCCGCACGTCTCTCCACTGCGGTCGCCGGCGCGGAGAACGTAAGCGCAAGGACCAGCACCCCCAGACCTCCCACGCCCAGCGTACCACTCACGAAGCTGCTGGGGCGACAGGTCTCACGAGGGCGCTGCTGCTGCTGGCGCTGGCCACTGCCAAAGCCTCCCCGCTGCACAGCGCCACCCTGACCAGCACCACCGCCGCCGCCACCCCCACCACCTCCGCCGCCGCCGCCGCCACCTCCATCCCCACTGCTGCTGCCTCCGCCGCCTCCACCTCCACCACCGCTACCGAAGCCCCCACTCCCGCCACCACCCCCACCTCCACCCCCACCCCCTCCACCGCCTCCACCGCCACCACCGCCGCCCCCGCCATCCCCTCCAGCACCCTTGCCCCCCTTGCTCCTGCCGCTGCGGCGCCTCCCACTAGGAGCAGACGCAGCTCCGACCGACTCGGTGCCAACGAGGTCGACAGCAGCAGCAGAGGCAACAAAGGACAAAAGAGGGACGGGGGAGCACCCCTCAAAGAAAGGGGCACGAGGGTCAGCACGAGAGGCGCTCCTTGAGGAGGTCAACGGTGAGCGTGGTGGGGCAAAGGGAGAGGAAGTGGTCCCTGACCGAGCGAAGGGAGTCAGGGAGCCGGGTGACGAGGTAGTAGAGAGTGATGTACACCGGGGGGGGGTTCGCGGCGCAGAACTCGGCAGGAAGCGCAGCGCGGTAGCGGGTGTCACTACTGCGGAGGTGCGTAATGAGGTCAGCGACTGTGGCAAAAGCAGCTAGGTCAGGGAACAGGTACGGCAGCATGAGGCGGCTAAGGGCAGCAGTGGCAGGGGAGGAGTAGCGCGCAACAACAGCGTCGTACAAAGTCCTAGCGGTCTTGTACTGGCTAAAGTGCGCGCGCTCAGCAGACGGCAGGTGACTCATCAGCACAGGGCTCCACACTAAAACCCGAAGGTAGTGGGGTGGCTGGCTTTCCTCCATCTTGCAGCCCATACTTCTCAGCCAGCCCGTCACAGTACTTCCTCTGGTGCAACCTCAACACTCCCTTATCAAGGTCTCTCTCCACATGCATCCCAAGGTAATACTTGACATCTCCCATCTTCGAGCACTTGAACTGCATCTCCAGCATCTCCTCCACACGCTCAATCATTGCAGACGACTCAGAGAAGAGAAGGATGTCATCCACATACACGAGGAGCATGAGGAACTGCTCCTTCTCTTGCAGCAAGAACACTTGTGATCACACTCGCTCTTCTTGAAACCCCCAGCCAGCAGTGTCTCCTCCAGCTTGTGGTACCATGCGCGAGGAGCCTGCTTCAGGCCATAGATGGCTTTCTTGAGCCTGCACACCCTGCCGCTCCCATCATCCAACCCCTCAGGCTGCAGCATGTACAGCTCCTCTAGGATGATCCCATTGAGGAAAGCAGTTGTGATGTCCATCTGCTTAATCCTCCATCCACGGTTTGCAGCCGTTCCCAACATCGCCCTTAGTGTAGTCCCTTTCCCCACAGGAGCAAAGATCTCATCAAAGTCCTTCCCCTTTGTCTGATGGAACCCCTTAGCCACAAGCCTTGACTTGTGCTTGAAGATCAGATTCGAAGAGATTGCCTTCTTCCCAGGAGGCAGCTCACACAACTCCCATGTTTCATTCTCTAGCAGAGAGTCATACTCCTCCTTCACACTCTGCTTCCACTTCTCAACATCGGGCCCACTCAAGGCCTCAGCTAGCGTCTTAGGCTCACGGACGGCTGCCCAGTAGCAGTGTGCTATCTCATTCTTATCACACTGCTCAGCCACACTCCCAGCCTGTACCACCTTTGGCTTTCCAAAAGTAGGATAGGTCAGCCTGTTAGGAGGGCGCACATCCCTCCTAGGACGGTCTGGCAGACGTTGGGTACGTGGTGGAGCATCTTGCTGCTGCTGCTGCTCCTCCACCTCAGGTTCTCCCCCATCCTCATTCACCCCAGAGATCTCCTCATCCGAGACAGTGACCTGCACTTGCCTCGAAGGCCGCTGCACCTCATCGGCCTCAATGATCAGCGGTGTAGTAGGAAGCTTCTGCTGCTGCTGCTTCCACTCCTTGTAGTACAAGGACTCAAGGAACTTCACATCCCTTGACACACTCAGCTGCTGGCTGGTCAAGTCCCATATCAACCAGCCCTTGTGATCCTTAGCAAGCCCCAAGTGTACTCCCCATCTCCCAGAAGCCTCCAACTTTCCCCTCTTCTCCTTAGGCACATGAAACACCACCATGCAGCCATAAGCTCTCAGCATGTTGACTGCTGGTGCACTCCCATACCACTTGGTGTAGGGGACCCATTGCTTGTCCTCCACAGTCGCCAACACCCTGTTCTTCACAAGGGCGACCTGCCGCAGTGCAGTCACCCAAAACGGATCCGGCAGCCCTACACGCCCAAGGAGAGTGCGAGCACCTTCCTGCAGGGTCCGGTTGAAGCGCTCAGCCACGCCGTTCTGCTGAGGGTTGTAGGGAAACGTGAGCTGATGCTGGATCCCCTTCTTCGTCAGCACCGCCTCAAAATCAGCGCCAATAAATTCTCCCCCGTTGTTAGTGCGGATCACCTTCACCTTGTGTCCGCTCTCCCTTTGAGCTCTCGGCATCCACTCCTTAAGAACAGCCGCTGCCACTTCCCCCTTAGTCTTGAGAGGGTACACCCACACCGCACGTGTGTGGTCATCCACAATGGTTAAGAAGTAGCGGCTGCCCGAGAGAGAAGGGGCCTTCGTAGGGCCCACCACATCCATGTGCACAAGCGCGAGCTTGGCCTTGGCTGGTCGCATGCCGCTGCTGAAAGGGAACTTTGTGAACTTGGTCTCAAGGCATGTAGGGCAGCTCCCAATCTCCTTCACTGCCCCCTTCACCTCCAACCCCTTCAAGCTCCCATCCTTCACCAACTTCTGCAGCATAGGAAAATTCACATGACACAGCCTCTCGTGCCACGTTTCCCAATCAGCCTCACCACTCCCAGATGAAGCCTTTGCCCATGCAGCTGTCGCATCCACACCAGCAAGCACCTCACCATGTGGCTGCTGTGGCTGCTGCACCTTCTTGACTACATCCAGAGCTCCATCAGATGGTGCAGTCTCCTCTACTCCTGCAGTTGCCTTTGCCATTGCTGCTGCTGCTGCCGTTGCTGATAGTTTCCCGTTCCAAGGGATAATGGGCAGCTGCCATAGGTCCTTGATGCAGCTGCTCTTCTCCTCCAAATCCCACAGCAGCAATTTCCCAAGCTTTGCACGGCAGCTGGTTGGACCGAAGGTAACTTTAGCCTTGCTCTTCTGCAGCCGGCGCACAAAAAGAAGGTTAGCGGACAAGCCTTCAACCAACAGCACATTCCCCAGCCCCACAAGCCCCCCATTGGCTCCCATTACCTTGGCATTCCCAACACCAATTATAGGGAGCAAAGCACCTGAAGCGGCAGCCACAAACTTAATCTTTCCGGGGGGCTTTACCTCGTCAAGCAAATCTGCCCGTGGGGTCATGTGACTTGTGCAACCTGAATCTATCACCCAGTGAGTAAGGGGGTGCATCACAACCTTCCCAACTGAGCCCACATCACCCTCACCCCCTTTCACATCCTCGACCATGAGGAATATCCCAGGGTCAGCTTTACCGTGTGCACCATCACCTTGTGCACCTGAACCTTGCACAGCGCCACCTCGTGCACGTTCACCACTTGGCGGCTTCATGCCTGGGGGTGCCCATCCCTCAGGCCCGCTGAAACACTTGAACCACGGGTGTCCAGCCTTCTTGCAGTACCAGCACGCTCCCTCCATTCGGGTACTCCCCCTGCCACCAGAGCTCCCATGCCCCTCATTATAGTCACCTTGGCCTCTCCCTCTGCCAAAGCCTCTCCCACGGCCTCGGCCTCTCCCTCCCCCTCTTCCTCTGCTGCCTCCTGTAGCTCCATACCCCTCAGCAGTTTTGTTGGCAGCACCACCACCCGTGTGGCGCCTGCGGAAGTCCTCCTGCAGAATCTGCTGCCGTAGCCACTCAGGTGTCCACTGGTCCTGCTGAGTGTTTTGTGTGGGGATGAGGTTGTCCCATGGGTTGTTGAGCACCGAGATGATCTTGGTGCACTGCTGCATCTGCGACACATTGCTTCCCGCCGCTGCCATCCTCGCATAGGTGTCCTTGATCTTGTCAAGGACCGGCTTCACATCATCGCCCGGTCGCATGGAGAGGGCAGCCAGCTCCTTCTCCAACACAATCACCATCGGCAGCGTGTTGGGCTGAATCACGTCGTGCAGTAGCTTCCACACCTTTGGTCCGGAATCATCCAACTGCACTAAATCCTTGATGTGTTGGAACATACCGTTGTTGACCGATTGAAGGATTAGGTCGTACAGTACCGCACTCTTCTCAATCCACCGATCGCGGGCATCTCCTTCCTCCAGCATCTTCTCTTCACCCATCGCAAGTTTTAGCAGCTTGTAGCGCTTGAATGTACTCCGCATCCGCCCGCTCCATTCCTCATAGTTTGAGCCATCCAATGCCCCGATCTTGGATGGTGGCGGCTCATTTCTCTTCTCAGCTGCATCTCCACTCCCTTGACTCATTTCCTGTGCTCCCAAACACAGGTTCCAGCTCCCCCTTTGCTGTCCACACCGAAGTCCAACTCAATTTCCACAAGTGTCGGCGCCAACGAAATTTCGGCAGAGTATCCCCTTAGCGGAAATCACACGCAACCTCCAAAACTCCACTTAGGCACGCCCACAGGCCACGGTGGGTCTAGGAGGGTCTTCACACTTCAGTAGACTCTCAAAAAGTCCATAATCAGCTCTGATACCACTTGTTAGAGACTAAGGACGGAGTCTATGAAGATTAAGGGCCGAGATATCTCAAAATCGTCAACTTCAATTCTGGACAGAATTGTCGACTTCACAAGAAACGTCGTCGACGATTAACGCACAGTTAGAATTCTATCAAACTCGATTATGTTGTATCCTTTGACCGTGGCTATCTTTCCCAATTTGAATAGTATCAAAATATGGAGTATAACTTGAGTTATGAATTTCGGCGCACTAGGGGGTATGCTGCCATAGAAAACGTAACTCAATCACAATTATCTCACAAGTTCACACAAGAAAGTTGGAGTAGCAATTGAACCAGGTAGGAGGGGATGAGGAGGACGAGAGGGAAGGTCCCAAGGGAGTCCCCAGCCAAGGAAACCCCATATCACACAATTTCCCTCTCTATAGGCACCCCAACTTTGACATTTGTCACTTTCCCAACTCATGCCATCCACCTCACCCAACTTGGCCACACTTGCCAACCTGGTTTGGCTTCTCCCAACCACTT
The DNA here is from genome assembly GCA_947471745.1 of Closterium sp. Naga37s-1. NCBI lineage: Eukaryota > Viridiplantae > Streptophyta > Zygnematophyceae > Desmidiales > Closteriaceae > Closterium > Closterium sp. Naga37s-1. The sequence continues at coordinate 1,165,067 of CANJKZ010000960.1, forward strand.
GGCATCATCTACAGTGATGGTGACGAATTTCCCAACCCCCAAAAGTCTGTACCCCATATTGAGTCAACCCGCAAATTCCCATAGTCGCCGCATCTCAATCAAAACTTCGAACGATCATATCTTTCTCGTTCGTGCTCCGATCAAGGCGATTCTCAGTTCTTCGGGAAGCTCTTGAGCAGAGGAGTCACTTCAGATATCTGCTCAAGCCAAATAACATTCACACACACTCAGAAAATCCAAACAACACCAAACACAAATTCTTGCACACGCTCACACCACGCATGCAACACACGAACATATGATGGGAGGCAGACAGACGTGAATGCAAATGATAGCATCACATAACAGGATGAAGCGTCGGGTCAGCGCACTAGGCAATAGGGGTCCGCAGTTGCTGCAATGGGAATCCATGTGCCATGATCGGCCTGATCAGTCTTGGAGTGTGGTATGAGGATCCACATGACCTCTTCGTCGAATTGAATGTCTTGTCACTTTATGGCCACTAGGTCGGAGTATCGCAGAAATCCTGAGTACATGAGGATGGGGATGAACCCTTTCTGGAATTCCGCAGGGTCGTCGGACCGCAGGTAACTTTCGGCCATGTCTCGGACTTGTTGGATCGATACGGGTTCCTTCAGACAAGTAGGGCGAGGGCAATGTCGTTTTGCACAGTCACGCACTTGGGTGGTGAATGGTCCGATTGTCGGGCATTTGCTCCTAGTCATGCGATGGGCGAAGCTGACTGCCGAGTACGTCAGCTGCACTACGGACAGGGTGGCTTTATGTCGGATTGCGTGTACCAGGTATAGTGCGAGGGTCATGTCAGAAGCTGGAAGAAAGGGAAGATGCAATTTTGTGCAACTTGGCCCAGTATGGTTCGTATGTCCGATTCGTAGAGTCAGCGCGGGATTGTGCAATCATGTTAATCAGTTGGTCGTGTAACTTCGGGAGCAAATCTGAACACAGGCGCATACATTATGAATTAGTCAAAATCCACCCGCAGTGCAATAATTGGGCTGTGTGGTAGTCCTGTGCCCGAGAAGTCAGTGGAATGGGACCCTACATCTAGGCATTGGCTTCCGTGTGTTAGGAAGATGTGCGCGTGGATGTGCGGGGCCCAAGTGCATGGGGAGGGCTGCAAAAGTGGCCACCAACTTGCGCCTAGCTGGTGCGGTATTATCAATGTAAGTGATGCATGGGTGCGTTGTGCATGATGTAGGACAGCAGGGACCAATTGTGGCAGGGGAAAGGCAAAGTTGTTTTTGGATGTCCATGAGATCGAGAACGCGTCAACTGCGATGGCTTCCGCGTGGGGAATCTTTGTGCAGAAGCACGATAGTTGGGTGTTGCACGAGTTGGCAAAGAGGTTGATGGAGTGGGGACCCCGACAAAATTCTAAGATGCGGAACCACGGCGTTTTCAATGCTTAATGATCATGGTCTGTAAGAAGAATGAATGAGAATGAATGAACTATGAAACAGTTGGGTACAAGTACTAACCCTAATCAGGTTGTACCCCTTATGGGCTACCCCACTATAGCCTACACAACTTGTTAGAATCAGTGACGAGAATGATTGACTAGGAAGCAAGGAAGGGTACAAGTAGAATGTTGAGAGAAATTGTGTACCCCCTAAGGCTAAACCCACTACAGCCTAGAGAAATGTACACACATATGTTTGACACACCCCCATAGGCGAAGTGGGGGATAGCAAGAGCAAGCAATGGTCACAAGACCAGTCAAGAGAAGAAGCAAAGAAAAGCAAGCTCAGGGTGGATCACAAAGTCACCACACAGTCCGAGCACAAGCAAAGGGCCAAAAGGCGAGTTCACATGTAGAGTTATATAAAGAGAACAAACAATACAGTGATCATACCCTAGAATGTGCAAGCATGCAGGTATATATATAGATCACAGTACAGGCAGAGTCAGGCAGTAAGTAAGTGAGGCAAAGTAGGCACAAGGCCTAACACAGTAACAAAGCGCTGATGATCACCAGGCGGAAGTGCCTTGGTGAAGACATCAGCACTGTTGGCCCGAGTGGCCACGTACGCAAGACGAAGCTGACCACGCTGCTGCAACTCTCGAGCAAGGAAGTATCGCAGAGCGATGTGCTTCGTTCTGTGCTCCAGTCTGTGCTCCTGACACAAGGCTATCATGGCCTTGTTGTCTACGTACATGACTGGAGGCGAACGAGGCTACTCTCCCAAGTCGGTCAGCAAGTAGGTGAGCCAGCGTAGCTCCTGAGCAGCCATGGCTCCGGCGTAGATCTCAGCCTCACAACTGGAGCTGAGAACTGAAGACGAGCGGGTAGACCGCCAAGAAATCGAGCCGGACCCAAGGCTGAAGGTGTAACCCTGTGACGACCTCTGCGTAGCTGAGTCGTCAACCCAGGAGGCGTCTGCGTGACCAGTGAGGACAACTGGACCCCGTCCTCCAAGCACAAGCCCCATGCCCGACGTACTGCACAGGTAACGCAGTACCCTCTTCGCAGCATCCCATTGCACCTTTCGGTGCCTACCAGGAGCCACGTAGCGAGCCAAAAGGCAGAGAGGGTACGCGAGGTCAGGTTATGTGCAATTCATCAGGTACATGAGGCAACCCACAAGCTCTGGATACGGACCACTCGGCTCTACGGACTCGTCCGAAGGTGGAGCTGATAGCGAGTGGCTGGTAGACAGAGGATTGAGCTGTGGCGAGGAGTACTGGAAGCCGAAGCGCTGAAGGACCTGGTGCACCATGTGTGACAGAGTCAGTTTGATGGTGCGTCGTGCTCTGTCTCGGGTGATTAGCAGGCCAAGATAGCTGCGCAGCTCACCCAGGTCAGTGCAGGTATGTCTCTTCTGTAGTTCGGACTTCACAAGGGTCAGTGCCTCAGTGTCAGCAGGGGCAAAGACGAGGTCGTCGACGTACACTAGGACGTAGAACGGCGACAGCGAGGTGTCGGTGCGTAGAAACAGCGACGGGTCTGCTGTAGAAGGAGCAAACCCAAGAGCCGCAAGTGTGGTCGTGAGTATGTCATGCCACTCGCGAGGCGCCTGGCGGAGACCGTAGACTGGCCGGCGGAGGCTCCACTGAGTACCAGCTGGAAACGTCCCAGTGAAACCAGGTGGTCGGCGCAGCCAGATCTCCTCGTGCAGGCTGCCCTGCTGGAAGGCTGTACTGAAGTCCAGGGAGTGTAACTCGTAGTCACGCTGAGTAGCTACGTGCAAAAACACCCGAAGAGTAGTCATCTTTGGGGTGGAGGAGAAGGTCTGGAAGTAGTCAACTCCCTGTCGCTGGCTGAAGCCTCGAGCAACGTAACGCGCCTTGAAGGCAGGTGGAGAACCCGGGAGCCGCTTCACCCTGAAAATCCACATGCCGTTGACTATGTTCGCCCCAGTTGGGGGAACCTCGTCGACGTAGGTGCCTGTGGACTTCCAGGATGCCATCTCGGCATCCATAGCTGCCTGCCACTGAGAGGAGTAAGGATCCGTAATCGCCTCTGCGTAAGAGCGCGGGGTCGGGATGTCTGGAGCATCCGGGTCTCCCTCAGGGGCAAGCAGCAAGGAAGCGAAATGAGATACAGCAGCTGCAAGACACTCAAAGTCCTCCTGCCTGTCCTCAAGGACGTCCGTGCCAAGAGCACACTCACCCCCGATGGACGGAGGACTGGCAGGCACGGACTCAGCAACTAGAGCAGAGGCGTAGTCGAGACGGCAGGCAGCAGCAAAGTCAAGCAGCTCAGCAACGAGAGCAGACGCAGCAGCAGACTCAAAGGACGGGTCAGTGACAGCAGTGGCAAGGAGACGAGCGACAGTGGGACTGGCAGCACGCGCTCGGTCAGACTCAGGGTCAGGGACCTCAAGAAGAGACGACTCAGGAGGAGCAGGCAGAGGAATACGCAGTGGAACAGAGGAAGGACAGAGTGCCATAGTGTGCGTGCTTGGGACTGGAGGAGGACGCGAACGAGGAGCGCGACAAGCAGTGCAAACAGATGAGACAGGACGAGACGCAGGCTCACGACGCTCTGTAAGACCTCCGGACTGCTCAGTGTAAGGAGAGGGAACAGGCAGTGGGGAGGCTGGCTGGAGCGGCGGCTGCGACTGGTCAGGCGGTGGACACAAGAAGGGAGGAGGAAGACCAGTTTCAGAGTGACTGCCACTACTGCCGCCGCCACCACCCCTACTAGTGCACCACTCACGTAGCTGCTGGGGTGTAAAGGACTCGCGCTGACGCTGCTGGCCACCGCCAGAAGCTCCCCACCAAACAGCTCCACAGCGACCGCTGGGACGGCCGCCACCACCCCCACTGCCGTCACCACCGCCGTCACCACTCCCACTGCTACGACGAAGAAAATTCATAGTGGGAAATCTAGGCGGCGCGCGGGGCGGCAGGGGCTGTGAGAGGGGTGGCAGTAGGAGCAGCAGGAGCAGCAGTAGCAGTAGGGGCCTAGGGGCCGAGGGGCCTAGGGGCCGAGGGGCCAAACACAAGGGTGGCGGGGCCGAGGGGCCGAGGGGCCAAGGATCCGAGGGGCCGAGGGGCCAAGGAGACTAGGGGCCAAGGGGCCTAGGGGCCGAGGGGCCAAACAAAAGGGTGGCGGGGCCTAGGGGCCGAGGGGCCAAGGGTCCTAGGGGCCGAGGGGCCAAACACGAGGCCGAGGGGCCGAGGCTAGGGGCCGAGGGGCGGGGCCGAGAGGCCAAATACGAGGGCCGAGGGGTGAAGAGGCCTAGGGGGGGCCGAGAGGCCTAGGGGGGGGCCATGGGGCCAAACGAGAGGCTGGGCGCGAGCTAGGTACAGGGCCGGGCGCGGGCTAGGTACGGGGCCGGGCGCTGGGCAGGTACGGGGCCGGGCGCTGGGCTCTGAACTGGGGCCGAGAGGCCAAACAAGGGGCCTGGCGCTGGGCAGGTACGGGGCCGAGGGGCCTAGGGGGCCGAGGAGGCCGAGTTTAGGGGCCGAGGGGCCAAACAAAAGGGCCGAGGAGGCCGAGCCTAGGAGCCGTGGCTAGGGGCCGAGGGGCCGAGAGGCGGGGCTGAGGGGCCTAACAAGGGGCCGGGCGCGGGCAAGGTACGGGGCCGGGCGCGGGCTAGGTACGGGGCCGGGCGCTGGGCAGGTACGGGGCGAAATGCTGGGCTCTGAATTGGGGCCGAGGGGCCTAGGGGGCCAAGGGGCCAAACACACGGGGCCGAGGAGGCCGAGCCTAGGGGCCGAGGCTATGGACCGAGGGGCCGAGGGGTTGGGCCGAGGGGCCAAACAAGGGGCCGGGCGCTGGGCAGGTACGGAGCCGAGGGGCTTAGGGGGCCGAGGAGGCCGAGCCTAGGGGCCGAGGGGCCAAACAAGGGGCCGAGGGGCCTAGGGGGGCCGAGGGGCCAAACACACGGGGCCGAGGAGGCCTAGCCTAGGGGCCGAGGCTAGGGGCCAAGGGGCCGAGGGGCGGGGCCGAGGGGCCAAACAAGGGGCCGGGTGAAGGGCTAGGTACGGGGCCGGGCGCGGGCTAGGTACGAGGCCGGGCGCTGGGCAGGTACGGGGCTGGGCGCTGGGCTCTGAATTGGGGCTGAGGGGCCTAGGGGGCCGAGGGGCCAAACACAAGGGGCCGGGGGGGCCTAGGGGGCCGAGGGGCCAAACATACGGGGCCGAGGGGCCAAACAAGGGGCCGGGCGTGGGTGTTGACGGGCCAGGGCTAGGTACGGGGCCGGGTGCTGGGCGACGGACTGGGCCGGGCGCGGGCGTCGACGGGCGCGGGCAAGGGAAGGGGCCGAGCACGGAGCTAGGTACGGGGCCGGGCGCTGGGCTAGGAACGGGGCCTAGCGCGGGCTAGGTTTGGGGCCGCGCGCAGGTGTCGACGTGGTGCTAGCTAGGTACGGGGCCGGGCACAGGTGTCGACAGGGCGCGGGCTAGGTCAGGGGCCGGGTCGCGGGCTAGGTACGGGCTGGTCGCGGGCGTCGACGGGGCGCGGGCTAGGTATGGGGCCGGACGCGGGTGTCGACGGGGCGATCGCGAGCTAGGTACGGGGCCGGGTCGCGGGCTAGGTACAGGCCGGTCGCGGGCGTCGACGGGGCGCGGGCTAGGTACGGGGCCAGGCGCGGGTGTCGACGGGGCGATCACGAGCTAGGTACGGGCCGGGCACGGGCGTGAGAAAGGCCGAGCGTGGGCTAGTTACGGGCCTATCGCGGGCTAGGTACGGGCCAGGCGCGGGCAGGAGACTGGGCCGGGCGCAGCCTAGGTACAGGCCTATCGCGGGCGCAGTACGGGCGGGGCGCGGGGCTAGGAACGAAGTAGCAGGTGGTGGGCCCAATAGTAACCTACTCTAATACAATGTTAGAATCAGTGACGAGAATGATTGACTAGGAAGCAAGGAAGGGTACAAGTAGAATGTCGAGAGAAATTGTGTACCCCCTAAGGCTAAACCCACTACAGCCTAGAGAAATGTACACACATATGTTTGACACAACTATAAGCATTATAACATTTTGACACACCCCCATAGGCAAAGTGGGGGAGAACAAGTGGTCACAAGACCACTCAAGAAAAGCAAAGCAAGCTCAGGGTGGATCACAAAGTCACCACACAGTCTGAGCACAAGCAAATGGCCACAAGGCCAGTTCACATGCATAGTTATATAAAAGAGAACAAACAATACAGTGATCATACCCTTGCTACGGTAAGCATGCAGGTATATATACAGATCACAGTACAAGCAAGTCACGCAGTGAATAAGTAAGGCAAAGTAGTCAGAAGGCCTAAAACAGTAGAGAAGCGCTGATGATCACCAGGCGGAAGTGCCTTGGTGAATATATCAGCAGTGTTGGCCCTAGTGGCCACGTACGCAAGACGAAGCTGGCCACGCTGCTGCAACTCTCGAGCGAGGAAGTTTGGCAAAGCAATATGCTTCGTTCTGTGCTCCAGTCTGTGCTCCTCACACAAGGCAATCATGGCCTTGTTGTCTACGTACAGAACTGGAGGCGAACAAGGCTGCTCTCCCAAGTCAGTCAGCAGGTAGGTGAGCCACCGTAGCTCCTTTGCAGCCATGGCCCCGGCATAGATCTCAGCCTCACAACTGGAGCTGAGAACTGAAGACGAGCGGGTAGACCGCCAGGAAACAGAGCCGGAACCGAGGCTGCGGGTGTAACCCTGTGACGACGGCTGTGTAGCTGAGTCGTCAACCCAAGAAGCGTCTGCGTGACCAGTGAGGACAACTGGACCCCGTCCTCCAAGCACGAGCCCCATGTTAGACGTACTGCACAACTAATGGAGTACCCTCTTTGCAGCATCCCAGTGCACCTTTCGGTGCCTACCGGGAGCCACATAGCGAGCTAGGAGGCTGAGAGGGTACGTGAGGTCAGGTCGTGTGCACGTCATCACGTACATAATGCAACCCACAAGCTCTGGGTACGGGCCACTCGGCTCTACGGACTCGTCCGAAGGTGGAGCTGAGAGCGAGTGGCCGGTAGACAGCAGAGTGGGTTGTGGCGAGGAGAACTGGAAGCCGAAGCGCTGAAGGACCTGGTGCACCATGTCTGACTGAGTCAGTGTGATGGTGCGCCGTGCTCTGTCCCGGTTGATCTGCAAACCAAGATAGCTGCGCAGTTCATCCAGGTCAGTGCAAGTGTGTCTCTTCTGCAGCTCCAACTTCACAAGGGTCAGTGCCTCAGTGTCTGCAGTGGCAAAGACATGGTCGTCGACCTACACTAGGACGTAGAACGACGGCCGCGATGTGCCGGTGCGTAGAAACAGTGACGTGTCTGCAGTAGAAGGAGTAAACCCCAGAGCCGCAAGTGTAGTCCTCAGTGTGTCGTGCCACTCGCAAGGCGCCTGGCGGAGACCGTAGACTGGCCGGCGGAGGCTCCAATGCGTACCTGCACGAAACGACCCAATTAGGCCAAGTGGGCGGCGCAGCCAGATCTCCTCGTGCAGGCTGCCCTGCTAGAAAGCTGAGCAGCGACGTGCAGCAACACCCAAAGAGTAGTCATCTCTGGGGTGGGGGAAAAGGTCTGGAAGTAGTCGACCCCCTGTCGCTGACTGTAGCCTCGAGCAACTTAACGCGCCTTAGGCAAGCGGAGAACCCGGCGGCCACTTCACCCTGAATATCCACATGCCATCGACTATGTTCGCCCGAGACGGGGGAACTGCGTCGACGTAGGTGCCTGTGGACTTCCAGGATGCCATCGCGGCATCCATGGCTGATTGCCACTGAGAGGAGTAGGGACCCATAATCCCCTATGCATAAGAGCGCGGGGTCGAGATGTCTTGTGCATCCGGGTCTCCCTCAGGGGCAAGCAGCATGGAAGCGAAACGAGGTACAGCAGCTGCAAGACACTCAAAGTCCTCCTGCCTATCCTCAAGGACGTCCGTGCCAAGAGCACACTCACCCCCGACGAGCAGAGGACTTGCAGACTCAGACTCAGCAACAAGAGCAGTGGCGTAGTCTAGACGACAGGCAGCAGCAAATTCAAGCACCTCAGCAACGAGGGCAGACGGGCACCTCAAAGGAAGGGTCTGTGACAATACTGGCGAGGAGACGAGAGACAGTGGGACTGGCAGCACAAGCACGGTCAGACTCAGGGTCAGGGACGGCAGGAAGAGAGGACGCAGGAGGAGGCGGCAGAGGAACACATAGTAGAACAGAGGAAGGACGAAGCGTCATAGCATGTGTGCCGGGGACAGGAGTAGGACGCGGACAAGGAATGTGACGACCATTGCGAATAGGGGAGGCAGGACAAGACACGGGCTCACGACGCTCTGTAAGACCGCCGGTCTGCTCAGTGTAAGGAGAAGGAGCAAGCAGTGGGGAGGTTGGCCGTAACGGCAGCTGCGACTGGTCAGGCGTTGGACACAGTAAGGGAGGAGTAAGGCCAGTAGAAAACAGGACACCAAGAACTTGATGAAGCAAGGGAACAGAGTACGGTCGCGGCCGCACAGTGCCTCCAGCACCTCCAGCTCCAGGGTCGGCAGCTCCAGCTCCTCCTGCTCCAGCGCCTCCAGCGCCAGTGCCTTCAGCTCCATGGTCAACAGTTCCAGCTCCTCCAGCTCCAGCGCCACCAGCGCCAGTGCCTCCTGCTCCAGCGCCAACAGCTCTAGCTTCTCCAGGCCCAGCAGCTCCAGGCTCTGTAGGGTCTCCAGCTCCAGCTACCCCAACACCACCAGTCTTGGCAGCTCCAGTACCCCCGGTACAAGCACCTCCAGGACCAGCAGCTGCAGCACCTCCGGTACCACCAGCTCCAGCAGTAACTCCAGCACCTCCAGCTCCAGTGTCTCCAACGGCAGAGTCTCCACCTCCGGTAGCTCCACTCTGAAGGCAGGTGTGCTGAGCAAACCACTCGTGCAGCTGCTGAAGGGAGAGAGGCTCCAGCCGGGGAGACAGACGTGGCAGAGCACCCGCCAAACCTCCAGAAGAAGCAGTACTCCTCGACTCAGCACCCCTAGACGTAGTACCCCAGGGCTCCACACCCGCAGGCGCAGCACCCCCAGGCTCCGCACCCGAAGGCTCAGCACCCCCAGACCCGGCACCCTCAGACTCCTCACCCCCAGGCTCTGCACCCCCGGACCTGGCACCCTCAGACTCCGCACCCCCAGGCTCCGCACCCCAAGACGCAGCACCCCCAGACATAGCACCTGGAGCAGCACCTTAGCCGACAGCTACCTCAACAACCGCAGTACCAAGGAGAGGGTCTACCTAAGACACCCCTGAGGGAGCAAGACCCTGGGGGGGGAGGGGGTCTACTGGAGGGGGACCTGGAGCAAGGAAGAGCGGCGGGGGTGGGGGAGGAGTAGAGCGGTAGGGGAAGAGACGGTAAAAGGGAACCGACTCGTCAAAAGTGACGTCCTGAGAAGGGAAGACACGGTGCAAGGTGGGGTGGTAAAACTGCTAGCCAGGCGCGTCAGGGGAAAAGCCAAGGAAGACGCATGGAATAGCGCGGGCGGAGAGCTTGTCCGCAGACATATCGCGAACAAAGGCACGAGTACCCAAGTCCCGGAACACTGACGCATCGCCAACCTTCCCTGTCCAATGCAGTGTAGGTGAGGTCTCCGGCAAGGGGACACGGGGCAAGAGGTTGAGCTGATGCGCAGCGTACCGGACCGCAAACGACCACAAAAAATGGGGAGCAGCCGCATGGATCATGGAGGTACAAGCGCCCTCCATGACTAGGCCAATGCGGCGCTCAGCAATCCCATTTTGTTGAGGGGATTCCGGAAACGTGAACGACTGGAGAATGCCCTCCCCACGACAAAAGTCCCGCAAGAGGTCGGAGGAGAACTCACCACCTCTATCAAAGTGCAGACACAGGACAGGAAGGTCCGTACGGAACCGCTCGCGGAGCTGGAGACGGACTGTGCGGATCCAAGGGATCAAGACATCATCGACGTGACCCTTGCTGCGCAAGGGGAAGACCATGGTGTACCGCGTGTAGATGTCAACAACCAGCAGAAAATAGCGCTCGCGGCCCTGTCCATTGACGCGGGCTGGGCCCCACACGTCCATGTGGAGAGTCTGAAGGGGAGCAGTCGTCGGGGGAAACGAGGAGGAGTGAGGAGCGGCGCGCTGCCGGCCCTCGACATAAGGAAGGCAGGGCGGGGCAGGCGAGGGTGGGAGGGGAGGCAGAGACCTGGGAAGACCAGAGACAAGGAGGCGGGAGTGCATGCCACGAAGGCGTGGCAAGGAGGGGTGACCAAGGCGGTGGTGCCACAGAAGGGTCTGGTGCGACAAGAGGCGACACCAGCAAGGGGGTGCTACCTGACCTGACGCGGACACCTGGGGAGACGCAGCTACCTGAGGTGCCTCGGTAGCCAGTGTGTACAGACTCGACCCTGGCTGACGAGTGAACGTGGCCAGGTGACGGCCTGTCCTTGTACACGTGCAGATCGACACACTTTGACCCCCGGGAGATGTGGTAGTGACCATCGCGTCCTGGAGGGCAGCGGTACTCACCAAGTTTGTAGAGAACGAGGGGAGGTGAAGGCCTGACAGTGAGTCGGATGGAACCGCCGGACACGGGAGCACAGTGGAGGAACGGGCAAGGTTTGGGCCCCCGGAGGGGTCAGCCAGCCTGACCGGTACAGGTGCAGAGAGCAGAGTGAGGGTGGTGCTGTCGCGAAACAAACAGCGTGAGGCACCTGAGTCAAGTGTGAAGGTGTGCAAGGCCTCAGCACGAGCAGTACCAGGGAGAACAGACTCACTAGCACCTAGAGCAGCAGCCTCTATACCTGAGTCAGGCGGCACACACAGGTAACAGTCACCCTCAGCACAAATAGACAAAGCATACATAGCAGCAAGGATAGCATGATAGTCTAGGTCAAAGATAGCAGCACCAAACCTAAGCAGATCTGCCCAGCAAGGGCGCTCGGCCCCGTCACCAAACTCTGCGCGACAAGCGTCGTCGAGGCGGGAGAAGCAGCAGTGCTGAGTGTGAAGCTTCCCGCATGTCTGACCAGCATGGTCAACCGTGCGAATGACATACGGGCAGCTAGCACTACCCCCAGACGCCCCACGCTAAGAAAACCACTCACGAAGCTGCTGGGGCGACGGGGTCTCGCTCCGACGCTGGTGCTGCTGCTTTTGGCCTCCTGCAGAACCTCCACGCTGAGCTCCAGTCCGACCGCCACCACTTTCACCGCTGCCACTACTGCCACTCCCACCGCTGCCTCCACCGCCGCCACCAAAGCCCCCACTCCCGCCACCACTCCCACCGCTGCCACCACCTCCACTGCCTCCACCACCTCCACTGCTGCCCCCACCACCACCCCGCTGCCACCGCCACCACCCCTGCCACCCTTGCCCTTGCTGCTGCGGCGCTTCGCACTAGCAGAAGCAGCCCCCACGTCCTCAGCATCAGGGACCAGCAGCAGCAGCAGAGGCGTAGGAGGGAGCAAGGGGGGAGGGGGAGCACCCCTCAAAGAAGGGCGTGCGTGGAGTACCACGAGCAGCACCTACAGCGACTACACTAGTCTCTGCTGCAAGGAGGTGCTGCTCGAGTAGGTCAACAGTGAGGGCTGTTGGGTCAAGTGCGAGAAAGTGGTCCCTGAAAGAGCGAAGAGAGTCAGGGAGGCGGGTGACTATGAAGTAAAGAGTGATGTACATCGGGGGTGGGTTCTTGGCAAGGAACTCTGCTGGGAGGGCAGCGCGGTAGCGAGTGTCGCTAGTACGAAGGTGGGAAACCAGGTCCTCTACAGTGGCAAAAGCGGACAGCTTGGGAAACAGGTAGGGCAGGAGAAGACGGCCTAAAGCAGCAGTGGCAGGCGAGGAGTAACGGGCGACTACAGCGTCATACAGCGCCTGTGCTGTCCTATTCTGTCCGAAGTGAGCGCATTCGGCTAACGGCAGGTGGTTGCGAATGGCTAAGCGGGTAGTAGCGTCGCGAGTAAGCCGTTGTGAGCGAGTCACACTGTCAGCTCTGGCAGGAGGGGCGGGAGCGGCGCCAGACGTGTGGTCAAACAACGAAACACTGTCCCTAGAGTCGCTCAGGAGGCACAGCTGCAGGTCGTCTAGCCACGTGTCAAACTGAATCGGTCTGCCCTCATGATCGAATGCGAGAACGCGAAGCGAAGCCATAGCGGCGCAGCACGTAGGGCGGGCAGAAGCTCGGCAGCGCAGAGCAGAGGGCAGGCAGCAGCAAGAGGCGGTGGGAGGGCTGCAAGGGGCGGCTAGCAGAGCAGCAGGGGTGGCTAGAGAGCCATCAGGGGCGGCGTGCGGGGCTGCAAGGGCGGCTCGCGAGCTGCAGGGTCGAGGGGCGAGCCGGAAGGGGCGGCTCGCGGGGCCTGGGGTCGACTGTCGGGCCGGGGCCAAGGAGCGACGGGCCGGGGCCTAGGAGAGTTGGGCTGAGGCCTAGGGGAGTCAGGCGACGGGCCTGGGCTAGGGGCGACGGGCGCGGGCCTAGGGGCATCTGGCGACGGGCCGGGGCGTAGGGGAGACGGGCCTACGGGCCGGGCTAGGGGCAACGGGCCGGCCTAGGGGCGACGGGCCTAGGGGCGTTGGCCTGGGGCCGACAGGCGCAGGCCTAGGGGCGAGTGGCGACGGGCCGGGGTGTAGGGAAGTCGGACGACGGGCCGGGGTTAGGGGCGACGGGTGCGAGCCTAGGGGTGTTGGGCGATGGGCCGGGGCGTAGGGGCGTCAGGTGCGGGCGTAGGGGCGTCGGGCGGCTGGCCGGGGCACGTGGGCTAGGGGCGACGGGCCGGGCTGGGGGCGACGGGCCTACGGGCCGGGCTAGGGGCGACACGCTGGCCTAGGGGCGACGGGCCTAGGGGCGACGGTCCGGGGCGACGGGCCTAGGGGCGATGGGCCGGGGCGACAGGCTAGTGGCGACGGGCCGTGCTAGGGGCGACGGGCCTACGGGCCGGGCTAGGGGCGACGGGCCGGCCTAGGGGCGACGGTCCGGCCTAGGGGCGACGAGCCGGGGCGATGGGCGCAGGGCGACGGGCCGAGGGGCGACGGGCCGGGGCGACGGGCCTAGGGCGATGGGCCAGGTGTCGACGGGCTGGGGCGACTGGCCATGGCGACGGGCCTAGTGGCGATGGGCCTAGTGGCGACGGGCCTATGGGCGACGGGCTACGGGCCGGAGCCTAGGGGCCTGGCCTAGGGGTCGAGGGGTCGCAACGGGCAGTAGGGGCAGCACGAGGGCTGCAGAGGGCGGCTAGCGGGTTAGCACTGTGGTGGGCCTAAGGAAAAAAAAACGGTCCTAGTGGAGGACCTGCTCTGAAACCACGTCAGAAGAATGAACAAGAATGAACTATGAAACAGTTGGGTACAAGTACTAACCCTCATTGGTTTGTACCCCTAATGGGCTACCCCACTATATCCTTCACAACTGTAAGCATTATAACATTGTGACATGGTCGACCATTTTTGAAAGCTCGTCGGCATGTGAGTTGAGCTCGCGCGGAATCCGTTCGATGAACAAGCGCGTGCCGAGCTCCATGCATGTACGGATGATGCTCTTGCAGGCCGTTGTGAGGTGCCACCTTTGCAAAGGATGAAGAATACGCCTTGGTTGTCCTCACGTACGAGAACGTGTTTCTGCTTGATCTTGTTGGCGTACGTTTGGAGCGCCCAAAGGACACCTTCGATCTCCCGCCGCGTGCTAGACGTTGCTCGTAGCGGCTCTGACATGGTTGTGCTAGCTTCTTCAAGGCCACCAGGGAATGTGGTCAGAGTGGCGCCCCAACCGTGAGAGCTGGCATCGACATGGATTACTGCATCGTAGCTGTTCCGGACGTGAAAAGGTGCACTGTTGAACCGGTCAAACTCCTCAAGCCAAAAGTGTAGCTCCGCTGCTGCGGATGGGGGAATGACCATGCTGCTTTTCCATGACGGTGCATTGTTGATCACTTGTAACATTGCGTGGCTGAATGCACGGGCGGTCGCGCCGAGTGCGACACCGATTGATGCGAGCATGCCTGTGATTCTAGCCACGTGGCGGACCGGGACTGGTCGGCACGCATTGCTTGCGCTCAGGAGGTTCTGGATGGTTGAATGTAGCGAGGCTCGTCGGTCGGGACCGATGGAGAATCGGCCGGTGTCTGTCTCAAGTTCTACACCCAAGAATTGGAGGCGTTGTGATGGTGACAGCTGTGATTTCTTCACGTTTATCACAAGTCCTGCCTCTTTAAGGTCCAATATCACCTGCTTCAGATTGCTTGCGCATGGGCTTTCGACTGGCATAGAAATAAAATGTCATCCACATAAGGTATGACTCAGATGCCTTGTTCTCGCCAACGCCAAGCTAGCTGCTTGATCAACTGCGTGAAAACGAATGGAGCTGTCGCGAGGCCAAATGGCAGTGAACGGAATGCGTACGTGCGCTTGTCGAATTCGAAGCCAAGGAACTTCCAGCATGATGGGTGGATGTCCATGTGGTGGTATCCAGACTTAAGGTCAATGGAGAACATCCAGTCCCCAACGCGTGCCAGGTCGGCCACACGGCTGAGCCCCTCGTACTTGAACTTGGGGACAATCAAGTTGGCGTTGACTTTCCTCAGGTCAAGAATGAGTCTGCATTTGTCTTTTTGCTCGACCACGTTGAGTGGACTTATGCACGTAAGCTCTGTTGCGGGCATCGGGACTGCTGCTCAGGTCTCTATGAGTTATTGGATGGCGGTACATGTGAACGTGACATGCGTGTTCGCCCCGACATTGTTGCGATCGTGGAAGGGCTGTGGTGGGCCGTGGCTCCATGGCAGCTAGTAGCCCTTGGCGATGATGGAGAGGACAAGGCTGCAGGGGCACCAAGAACACCACCACGCAAAGGTCGCACGAAGCCGACCTCGCATCTGTGAAATAGTTTTGTCCGTAATGGCGAATTCATACGGATCGTCGTAGCATAGCACCTCGCACCGTCGTGCTCCTGTGTAGTGGAGGCAAAATGGGGTGATTGTTGGGTGGTTCATTTCAAAGCATCCGTGTGCATGTACGAGCAACCATGTGAAAAACATCGACAATCTATCGAAATGTCAACGAGTATGTCGGGTACGCGCCGGCGCTTCTTGTTTCTCTCCTAGGCTGGCCTTTTTTTTTCCTCGTCCAATCAATAGGACCTGCCCTTCGAGCATGGAGGTTGATGCCTAGGACCATGGACACACTTGTCCATCGTGCTTGATCTCGTTATCTCTCTCTCTCTCTTTCTCTCTCTCTCTCTCTCTCTCTCTCTCTCTCTCTCTCTCTCTCTCTCTCTCTCTCTCTCTCTAATGGTCCGTGCATTGATGTAAGAGGAGGTACAGACATGCAAGGTATAGGTGCTAGGAATGCAAACGTACAAGCAGAGAAACTGTCTAGCTGCCCACAGCTGCCTATCTACACTTCCATGAGAGGCTCTAGTACTGCACAGCAGTCCCCAAGGTGGAGCTCGGACTGCACCCCCCCCACGGGGGGATTTTCAGCTACTAGTGGGGAGACTCTCTCTCAATACCGCCTATTTCTCTCTCTCTCTCTCTCTCTCTCTCTCTCTCTCTCTCTCTCTCTCTCTCTCTCTCTCTCTCGAACGGACCTTTGTATTGATATAGATTAGAGTTACAGCAGAGGCAAGTAAGCAAGCAACAAACAGGTATGTCTAACTATTCTCCTCCCTACCCCTTCCCCCCCCCAAGTCTTCTACTCGCTACCATTGCCTGGTTCTAGGGTAGCAAAGCACTCCCCCGGGTCCAGGACCCCCTCCGGGCCTCCTAAGGCTGGGTTCTCCTTCTGGGCTGCCAGGTTCATCTTGATAAGGAAGCTCACTGCCTGTGCCCTTTGCAAGGCGACAGACCACCGCTGGCGGAACTGGTGCAGCAGCTTTGCGGCCTGGAAGCTTGAGGCATCTGCGTTGAAGTGTAAGCGTGCTGCTCTGTCCGCCAGGTGCTTCAGGAAAG
This sequence comes from Closterium sp. Naga37s-1, assembly GCA_947471745.1. NCBI lineage: Eukaryota > Viridiplantae > Streptophyta > Zygnematophyceae > Desmidiales > Closteriaceae > Closterium > Closterium sp. Naga37s-1. The sequence continues at coordinate 1,181,378 of CANJKZ010000960.1, forward strand.
CCTGCACCTCGTCGCACGGGCAGCCATAGGTCTCGACTGCCAGCGGGTAAAAGCCCGCAAATTCAGCTCTGCCGTGGTATAGCCCGATTTTCTTATCTGCCGCCTCCCTTGCTGCCCATCCCCGTCCCTTCCTGGCAGTCTCGTCCCGTTTGCTGATAGGGTCAGTGATGGTTATGTCACCCAGCCACACCGCCCCACTGCTTCTGTCCCGAATGGCCAGGTCGGCCTTCTTGTTGTCGACCGGGCTAAACGCCGTGCTCTCCTTGTGCACTATGAACCCCGCATCCTGAGCCATACGCACACACTCATCCCTCAGCTCGTTGTGTGTGTTAGTCCGTCCGTGCCCTGTGCCGCAGCGGAGGAGGTGGTTGGGGAGGCACTTATCTGCTATGGCGACTCTCTTTGTGCAGTCGCAGTTGTCAGGGACGGGGAGAGGCAGTCCTCGGCGGAACTGGAGGGCGAATGAGAAGAGGTCAGGATCGAGGCGGAGGGAGGGCATGTAGGGGATGGCTATCAGCCAGTCCCCCGCGCCGTAGCCAGTGAGGGACAATAGCCACTGGGTGTGGCCGCATAGGGGGTTCAGCTCCATATGCCGTGACGCTGCAACTTGAGCGGCACTTCGTCCACCCTGGACTAAGAGGGCAAGGCGGTGCTGCAGCTGTCCCTTGGGTGCTGCCATTTCTGCCGCCAGCAGGTCCCGTCCCTCCTGTGTGAGGCTTGCCTTGCACTCCCCAAGCCATGTTTGCAGTTGGTTCGGGTCCGGGTCCACCTCCTCTGTCCAGTTCAGGGCGGTGGAGAGGTGAGCTCCTGCGGGGCCGGGCAGGGAGGCTAGGAGTCCGTGCGCCTGGACAAAGCTTGCCAGGTAGCTGTAGCGCCCTTCCACCGATGGGTCCGCCAGCCCCAGGCCTCCCAGGCTTGGGGGGAGGGAAGCCTGGTCCCACACGTGTTGTTCCTCCGCATTCCCCCCTTGGGTGGCGCACGCCGCAGGCGTCGAGCAGTGTGTGGAGCAGCTTCTGGCCCCACCGTGACCATTCCTCTTCGAGCAGAAGGGTGAGTGGGGTTGTGCGCGCGAGGTATGACATTCGCCTCGAGATGCACCTCGTCAGCAGCAGTGATGCTGCCTGTGGTTCCAGGTCGGCTATCTGCGGGAGAGGGGTTGTGATGGCTTGCAACTGAGCCCGAATAAATGCTGCTGCTCCGTCTGGCGCGCCGATGAAACTGCCCAGAACACGCAGTCCGTCGTGGCAGAATGGGACACCTTCCGTCGTCGGACGGCGCTCCACGCCGCACATTTCCCGGCGTTGTGCCTGAGCCCCATGCTACGGAGGCTGCTCGTGAAGTGGATGAACGCCGCTGTACACTCCGCCACTCTGCCCGGGAACGTGACATCGTCAGCGAATGCGAGGCAGAGCACGGTCGGGAAGGCGGCTGCGGTCGCGGCGAGGGACGGGTGGATGCCCGCGGCGAAGAGCAAGGGCCCGAGGGGGTCGCCCTGGCGGACCCCTGTAATGCTGGATATGGGAGGGCTATTAAAGCCGGCGTCGAGAAATAGCTCTGACGGCGTGCCGTAAGAGGAGTGAACTAGGGGGAGGATCCCTTCTAGCGTATTTCCGCGTAGGCCCGCTACGATTGCCTCGCGACTGGTGCTATTAAATGCGTTTGAGAGATCCGCCTAGAGAATCGTGGCGTCACTGTGCGTGCTCATGTATGATCTGGCGGCGTGGACTATCGCCTCGCTACCTCCCTGGACGGCGACGCAGTACTGGAGTGGGAGGAAATGGGCTCGTGCCGCGTCTGCTAGTGAGGAAAGTGCCGATTTTTCCACGAGGCGTAGGACACACTCTCCTACGGCTATGGGCCGAGTCCCTCCCTCTGGCTTGGCGAGAGCGATTAGGCGGGAGGACGTGAGCAGGGAGCACACCTCTTCGGGGAGTTTGCCTTGGAGTATTGTGTTGAAGAGGGCGTGGAGGTGGGTGGTAACGGCTGCGTTGGCGATAGCTGCATCTCTGAGGTGTTCGAACGTCATCCCCGACGGCCCTCCCCCTACTCCGTTTTTGCAGCGGCATAGGATTTTCGCGAATGCAGCTGAGATGATGGTCACCACGTGGGCCTCGTCCGTTGGTGTCCAGTCAATGTGTCCGGGTGGCGTGGGTGGGTGCTTGGATTTAAGTGAATCCAGTACCTCCGGCGTTGGATCCGCCACGGGTGTAGATTCGAGGGCTAGGATGGCCCGCCGAAGACTGCCCTTTCGAACAAGTCCTTCTGCTCTGGCACGTTTTCCCAACTCGTCCGGCTGGTGACGTGGCGCTGGGGGGGAGTTGACCGCTGCCACGGCTGCCTCGTACAGTTGTTCCCATTCGCCCTTGAAAAACTGACGAAGGCGCAACTTCACTGCGGGCCAATCAGGCTTCCCTGGCTTCGCCTGGCAAAGGATTAGGCGGGGAAGAAAGAGTAACAGGCGCCATCCCGGTACTGAGTCAGGGTGGCGTGCGAGGTGCAGCAGGGGTGTCAGCAGCGCGTTTGCGAAACTGGTGCGGATGTCGTGCGGAATTTTGCGAGAGAGGGGGGGCTGACGACTGTCGCGTAGTGGTGTCAGGTCCAGGTGCGAATTTCGTTGAAGCATATCATGTCCTTCGCCAGCTGTTCTAGCGAGAATTGGAGTGTTGGTGGTGTGGTGGTGTGGGGTGCGTCTGGGTTTGGTTCCCCCCCAATTCCAGTTTGTGCAGATGCGGCTCGGGCGGGTGTTGGAACATTCACTTGACTCTCCACTACTGGAGCAGCTTCCCCACCATCCCCACCACTTCCTCCCGTGGTTGATTCAGCGGCTGGCTGGGCGATAAAGGTGGGGTTTTGCTCCTCATCTGCTTCATCCTCCGCCGCGTTGTTGACATCCACATCTGTTAAAGCCCGCCTCGCCGCCCGTTGGAAGCCGTTCTCCCGTCCTCGGCCACGCCCCGCAGCTCGCTGCCGCCCGCCTCTGCCTCCACGTAATGCCCGTGGCGGTTGGTGGCGGTTCCCCTGTGCCGTGTTCGCCGCGGCCGTTTGGCGTGGCGTTAGCTGCGCTTGCCTCGCAGATACGGTCGGCGCCGGTTGCCCCTGTTGCGGCAATGTCTGTCGCGGGTTCTCCTGCACACGCGTGCTCCACGGTAGTCGACTCTGGACGAGAGTCGGCGGGTGTGGCCGTCCAACCGCGCGTGGTGGCGCCGGCGCCTGAGCCTGCCTTCGTTCCGGCGCCTGCGGCTGACGTGGCGCCTCTCCCTGCTCCTGGCGCGGCGCCCTCTCCCGCGCTTCACCTTCCGGTGTTGCCGTCGCCTGCTGAGACGGCGGCTGTTGCTGGGGTGGCACCTGCGTCTGGCGTGGCGCCTCCTCCTGCGCCTGAGGCGCTGCCTGTGGTGTCTCCTGCTGCATCCCTTGATGCACCAGGTGGGAAGTCTGCCCCTCCGCTCCCCGCGGCTTCCGCGTCTGCCCGTGCCCTTCCTCCGGCTGTGCAGCAGCGTAACTCCCGTCCTCATTCGCCCTCCCCCCAAGTTGAGCGGGATGGGTCTCGTCGGCGGCGTGATTCCCCTCGCCGACGGCAGCCGCCGGCGGACTGGCATGTGCGCCAGGGTGGTTGGAGGGGGGGTCGCGGTCGCGGGCGTGGCGGGTGGCTGGACGCGCCAGTAACGATGGCTGATTTACAGCGTGTCGTCTCTGATGCGATGCGACTGGAGCGAAACGGGCAGGCGAGCCAGAGCAACTCGCCGCACGTCGCTCCAGCGCATGCGTCCCGTCCTCCGTCTGCGCCCTATGAGCCTGCACTTCCCCTTCCACAGTCAGCCATTCCCCCTCCCCTAGGTCCCTCTGCATGCCGCTGCTCATGGGAACCGGATGCGCCTGCCGTGGGTTCCTCCTGTGGTGGGTATGGAGTTTGTGACCGCGGCTGGGGGACCGGTGACGGCGCAATATCCCTCTCTACTGCCTGTTGCTCCTGCTCCTCCGGCTGTATCGGTGCCAGTACAGTCACTGGTGGGGCCCCTTCCGTCAGCCGTAGTGCCGGAGGCGTCGCTGGGGCAGCTATGGCGCCTCTCTGAGGGTCTGCGGGCAGTGCACCTGATTCAGGTGTATGGTCACGCGGCTCTATCCTAGGGTGCTCATATGGACCCTGGCCCCCGGGACGAGTGCCTGGATGCCGCGGATCGACTGGCCGAGCTCCTGGCGCCCGTGTTGGCTACGCCCGCGCGGGGTGGAGTTGCGGGCGTTGGACAGCTGGGGACGGCGGTCCGTGGTTTGCGCCGGTTGTTGCGCGCGGGCTCTGCCGTCGACTTGATCGGCGCAACGACAGTGGTGGTGCGCGAGCTTCATTGTTCTCTGATGGGTCTTCTCGCTGTCCTTGACGCGGATCAGATGTAGGATCCCCTCGCGCTCGTCCCATGTTGTTGCTAGTAGATGGGACCCCTTGCCATGACTGTACGCTTGTGCGTTATTATTGCATCTGCCTGCAATGTGCTTGCCGTTCCCTCACGCGCGGCCGGAGGCCGCGCTGTCGAGCGTCGGCCGCCGAAGGCGGCCGGCGCGAGCCGCTCGGTTAGGAGAGCAAATTAACACTGAACTGAATAATGAGGCTCTAGGACCAGGTCCTAGGGCCTTTATACCGGGCTGGAGAGGGCTGAAGAGGCTAAGGACTAGGCTTCTCTCTCTCTCTCTCTCTCTCTCTCTCTCTCTCTCTCTCTCTCTCTCTCTCTCTCTCTCTCTCTCTCTCTCGCTCTCTCAGCCGCTCGGTTAGGAGAGCAAATTAACACTGAACTGAATAATGAGGCTCTAGGACCAGGTCCTAGGGCCTTTATACCGGGCTGGAGAGGGCTGAAGAGGCTAAGGACTAGGCCTCTCTCTCTCTCTCTCTCTCTCTCTCTCTCTCTCTCTCTCTCACACACACACACACACATACACACACACACACATTCTTTCCCTTGCTCTTTTGTTCATGAAGGCTGATGCTTGGGACCATGGACATGCTTATCCACTGTGCTATATCTCGTTCTCTCTCACTCTCTCTCTCTCTCTCTCTCTCGCTCTATCTCTCTCTCTCCCTCTCACTCTCTCTCTCTCTCTCTCTCTCTCTCTCTCTCTCTCTCTCTCTCTCTCTCTCTCTCTATCTCTCTCTTGCTATGCACCTCCTCTTAATTTTCTAGGGGCACTTTGCCAAAATCAGTGGGCCTTTCAAAAGGAGTTCTTTATTAATCAACCAACACACATAGCAATGCTTTCCTAGCATGCATCATGCCACCGAGTGGCCAACTACATGGGACCGAGGGGGTTGTTGTTTTCCTTCCCTATCCTAGGCCCAAAGCCTATTCCTACCCTTCACTAGGGCTGGCCTCTTGCCATCGCAAACCCCTAGGGTTGCCCACGTTTTTCGCACTCAATAGTGCACCGTGCCTAGCGCGCAAGCGCCTAGTCCCATGGCCCGCTCCAACACCACCGGAGCGGGTCCTTGGCCGCCATGCACGTTCCTAGGGCAGGCACTTGCCACGTGGCCCGGCTGGCCGCAGCGGAAGCACGAGCCCCGAAACCCACGGCAATTGGCCATGGGTGGGGGGGCCCGCTTGGGTAAGAACGGCATCGGCGCGTTGTTTCCGCCGCGGGTGACACGAGCGTATCCGCTTGCCGCCCGGTCCATCGCCGCCATGTCCGCGACCGCCTGCTTGAAGGGTCGAGAAGTCAGCAGGCTCTTTTGCTGGTACAAATTGAAGCGCTTCGTCGTGCGGAATTCAGAGGCGTCCTCCACTTGAAGCACCTCGAAACGCCCCGAGATGAGGTTGAGAGCGTGCGAGATGAGTTCGAGTCTAAGTGACTGGAGGTGAGTTCGAGTACAAGCAGAGCAAGGCTACGGCAGACGAGCAAAAAGGTCAACAAGACACCGCCTCACCCTCCCCCCACAGTGGCACGCGCGGCCGTGAGAGAGAGAGGAGGAGGGGCGGCTGCTGGCTCCTCATACCCGCCACCCCCATACCCTCCAAGATCCCGCCACCCCATACCCCCCAAGATCCCGCCACCCAAACCCCCCCCCCCCCCCCCACTGCTGCACCCGCAGCAGAGGGATGGAGGAGAAGGGAGGGCGGGGGGTGAGGGGCTGGTGCTGCAGATACCCTCCCCCCCACTGCTGCACTCGCAGCAGGGGAATGGAGGAGAAGGGGGGGGGGGGCGGGGAGGGGGGGGTGGTGCTGCAGATCCATTCCTGCCACCCCCTTACCCACCAAGATCCCGCCACCCCCATACCCCCCCCGCCACTGCTGCACCCACAGCAGGGGGATGGAGGAGAAGGGGGGGGGGGGGGGGGGGGGTTGGAGAGGGGTGCAAGGGGCACTCACAAGGGGGTGCAAGGGGCACTCACGAGGGGGTGCGGGGGGGCACCCACGAGGGGGTGCAAGGGGCACTCACGAGGGGGTGCAAGGGGCACTCATGAGGGGGTGCAAGGGGCACTCACGAGGGGGTGCGAGGGGCACCCACGAGGGGGTGCGAGACTGCTCAGTAACGAGTCAGTTATGTGTCCTTGCTGTCGCACTGTACGTTTTGTCAAGTCAAAGGTCGGAGACCTTTGACCTTCGCGTAACCTCCGACGGTTGCTTTGGTTGACTCGAGTGCTTCTTCGCTGTAGTCCGTTCCGTTTCGTGTCGAAGCTTCGATATGACAGAAGCGTTTTAAATCACTTGTTTCCAACAAGCGTGATACCACGTTAGAAACATTGAATGACTACCGAACTGGGCATACAAGAGGGTACAAGTAGCAAACCATACCCTATACAATACAACCCAACCTAGCCTAACAATGTACACCTACCAATGTATTAGTGTATGTTGACAATTTTTGTTGGAATGAAGTGAGTGTACTCTGTAGATGGTGCCAAATTCATGGCATCCATAGCTGTGTTGAGATCTCGTGGTTAGCAGTTCCGCATGTTCATTGCCAGCAGTATGAATCTCAATGGAAGGAGATGGTAAGAGCTCGGATTTCCATAGGGCCTAACTCAAGAACCAGGTCACGACGGTCGATCGGGCAACCTAAAAGTGGTGAATTCACAACATGCTCCTTTCCACTCGATTCACTTGATTCGCCGGCTCTCCCCTCTCTCCGCTTGCCATGCCCACCAGGAGCATCTCCCTCCACATGCCACTCCATTGGTGGGCGCATCTCAGACCGCTTCTGGCTTGCGAAAAGATTTAGCTCGGTGACTTCCTTGATCTGCACAGAAATATTTGAGTTGGCATGCATACGAGCCAGAAACACATGAGAGCGGGAGAGTAACGTGGGAACAGCTGGACATAGCGGTTTGATCACAAGAGCAATCAGCAGTGGCGCACCTTTCGTGAGGCGAAGAGCGAGGGGAGATGAACAGAGGCTAGGCTGGACAGCTGGGGATGCTCCTTGGCCTGGGAGGGGGAATGTAGAGAGGGGGGGTACGGGAAGTGGTAGGCGCGGTGAACAGCAGGTATGGTAAGTCGCAGGTGTGGAGAATGGCAGGTACCAGTAAGTGCAAGGTTCGGTGAGAGGTATTGGAATAAAAGAATTCAGGGTTTGGGCGATGAAACACAAGACAGTGAGGTGACATGCATGGGCTCTGTGGTTGGGTGGGGGGAGGGGGTTTAGCAGCATCATGGAATGAGGAGCATCACGGAATGAGGAGCATCACGGAATGAGGAGCATCACGGAATGAGGAGCATCACGAAATGAGGAGCATCACGGAATGAGGAGCATCACGGAATGAGGAGCATCACGGAATGAGGAGCATCACGGAATGAGGAGCATCACGGAATGAGGAGCATCACGGAATGAGCAGCATCACGGAATGAGGAGCATCACGAAATGAGAAGCGTCCGCAAGTGCGAGAGGTGGGGGCACTGGTGTATCTTGTAAGCCAGCGCATAAGCACACCTCAAGCACACAGGGCACGCGTCACAGCCTAAGCACACAGGCAGGGCACGCGTCACAGCCTAAAGCACACTGGCAGGGCACGAATCAAAGCCGCCACAGGCGTACCTCGTACAGATGTGCAAATCGGACTGTCACCTCATTGGGTGCTAGCTCCTGAGGTGACATGTGAGGCCAAAAAATGGTTCAGTCGAGAGGGGATAGAGGCTGGGTGGGTGAGAGGGGGACTGAATACCACCAGGTAGCTCCACACACAAACCCGCTGATCTACCTGAGCACGACCGGGTAGGTGAGAGGGCGATATAGAGTGGTTTGCACGCTGACCTGTCCGGAACACAAAACCGCTGTTCAGATGAGCCCTCGTACAGTGCACAGCAACTCGAAAAGGATTTGATTGCATGATGAAAGCGGAGGACGAAATGGAAGATGAAGCGGATGGCAAACCAAAGCCACACTGCTTCAGGGGCGTTTCAGAAGGCAGTAGCGAGCAGAAGGCACATTGGTGAGGCTGAATGGTATGTGTGCTTCCAACACCAGCACCTACCTGAGTGGTATGTGTGCTTCCAACACCAGCACCAACCTGAGAGGTATGTGTGCTTCCAACACCAGCACCTACCTGAGAGGTATGTGTGCTTCCAACACCAGCACCTACCTGAGAGGTATGTGTGCTTCCAACACCAGCACCTACCTGAGTGGTATGTGTGCTTCCAACACCAGCACCTACCTGAGAGGTATGTGTGCTTCCAACACCAGCACCTACCTGAGAGGTATGTGTGCTTCCAACACCAGCACCTACCTGAGTGGTATGTGTGCTTCCAACACCAGCACCTACCTGAGAGGTATGTGTGCTTCCAACACCAGCACCTACCTGAGTGGTATGTGTGCTTCCAACACCAGCACCTACCTGAGAGGTATGTGTGCTTCCAACACCAGCACCTACCTGAGAGGTATGTGTGCTTCCAACACCAGCACCTACCTGAGAGGTATGTGTGCTTCCAACACCAGCACCTACCTGAGTGGTATGTGTGCTTCCAACACCAGCACCTACCTGAGAGGTATGTGTGCTTCCAACACCAGCACCTACCTGAGTGGTATGTGTGCTTCCAACACCAGCACCTACCTGAGAGGTATGTGTGCTTCCAACACCAGCACCTAACTGAGAGGTATGTGTGCTTCCAACACCAGCACCTACCTGAGAGGTATGTGTGCTTCCAACACCAGCACCTACCTGAGAGGTATGTGTGCTTCCAACACCAGCACCTACCTGAGAGGTATGTGTGCTTCCAACACCAGCACCTACCTGAGAGGTATGTGTGCTTCCAACACCAGCACCTACGTGAGAGGTATGTGTGCTTCCAACACCAGCACCTACGTGAGAGGTATGTGTGCTTCCAACACCAGCACCTACCTGTAGCGAGACAATGGCAACGTTTGGAGGGAGGTGGTAGGGCGAGGGTGTGTTTCCCTGGTTGCGCCCTTGTTTGACCTCTTGACCGTCTTCTTGAGGCATGTGTGAGAGGGAATACGTCCATCTCATGCCCTGCGCTGCCTTCAGTGCCTTTGTTTCCTGCCATGTGTCATGTGCCATGGGCCATGTGTCATGAGCAATGTGCCATGTGCCATGCGCCATGTGTCACGAGCAATGTGCCATGCGCCATGTACCATGTGTCATGTGCCGTGCGTCACGAGCCATGCGCCTTGTGCCATGTGCAATGTGCCATGCGCCATGCGCCATGCGCCATGTGCCGTGCGTCATGTACCGTGTGTCATGCGCCATGAGAGAAGCAAGCACCACAATTCCACCGAAAGGAATAAAAAACAAGCATGACAGAGAGACAAATGCCTTCTCACCTTCCATTTCACTTTATCCCTCTTCACCTCCGTTCACTTCTCTTCACCTCACTTCACCTCTTCTCACCTCCCCGCACCGCATCTCTCACCTCACGTGCAAATGCCAGTTGCAGTGGTGACACCATTCTCTCTGTGTGCTCCTTCCTCCACCTGGCCGCCTCGCCCCTCACACCCCCCTTCCCCCCACTCTCCCCCACTCCGCCCCCTGCCGCTTCGCCCCTCTCCTTCTCTTCCCTTCCCCTTCTACGTTTCCCTTTGCCGCCCAACCTTTCATGCCTCTTGTCTTTGCTGCCCAGCTTTCGCCGGCCGGACGGCGGTTGACTTTCTTCGGAGTCCGCAGCAGCACCTGCTGCGCCACCACGATTTCCTGAGGCCCACTCCCTGTCCTCGCTATTGACTTCTCCATTACTGGCAGCATCCGCTACTTCACCAGAATCCACTACACTGGCGGAATCGCTTACTGCAACAGAATCCTCTGACACCCACTCCTCCGAGCCTGTGACTGCACTGTCCTCGTTATTGAGTGCATTGATACTGGAAGCGCCTGCAGCTGCACCTGAATCGGAATCCCCTGCATCGCCAGGATCCCCGCCGTAGCAGTCGGTGTCGCTGGGAGCGCTGGGATGCAGAGCAAAGCGAATAAATCCCACCACCTGGGGCAGAAGCACGAGGGCAGAAGCACGAGCACCGTGGCATGAGGGCAATGGCGTGATGGCGATGGGCAGTGGGGCACACACGAGAAAATCACAGAAAAAACATCACTACAGAAACTTGCCTGTGATGAATGGAGATCATATTCACAAACGACAAAGTCCCTATATCCAAGAAGATGCGGAATGGAGGAGACGGTACTTGCTGTTGACACCTGCTGAATATTCCACTCCAGAACATGAACGCGTGAAAGGGCAAAGCCCACATTGCCTATTGCATTGTGCCATGCCATACCATGCATTCACGGCCAGGGGAGTGTGCAGTCAGTGTCGCGTGCCATGCACTCACAGCCAGGGGGGTGCAGTTATCATGGGAGTCGCAGACCTTCTCATCAAGCACCTCCGCCACGCCCTCGCCATCGTCTGAGATCATGCGCCTGACAGGGAGGCGGGAAGATGCATGACTTGTGAAATTCCTTAGATGGAAGCTTTCTGTTTGTATGAAATTTTTAGGAATCATATGTAATCCAAGCGTCTGAAACCATGTGTCCAAGAGGCAGACGAACCCCCCAACCCTCCCCCACACACCCTTCCTACTGTTTGAAATCATGGGCCTGAGAGGGACGAATGCGCAGGGGAGAGAGAGGTGTGAGGGAGTGAGAGAAGGAGCAGTGAGTGGGTCTGTGTGAGGGAAGAAACAGGGACGGAAAGAGTGGTGGATGGCGTTGTAAACAAACACATAGGGGCTTATACCTACTCTTCAAAACTACACCTCAAGACTATAAACTTCAACATGAAACTACAGTAATGCCGGCTCATGGCACATGAAGCCACGCCTCAGCACTCACGCTACAGCATCAATTCCAGCTGTCCGTCTGCCTGGCTGGCTGCCTCTAGTGGACGGTCCACAGAGGCGGTGCACAGAGGCGGTGCACAGTGGTGGTGCTATTACTGACTCCACAACCCACGCCCACGCCTCCCCAATGCTCACCGGTGCAGCATGACTTCGATCTACCCGTCAGCCAGACTCGTCGCCACCAGTGGTCGGTCGGTCCACCAGCAGGGAAGGCTCTTGAGTCGACTCACAAGCCAACGTGGCGTCACTCCTGCTGCTGCCCCTCGGCTCAAGCCACGCCTCCTCAGCACTCACCGGTGCAGCATCACTTCCAGCTGCCCGCCTTCCAGGCTCGCTGCCCCCAGTGGCCGGTCCACCAGCACTGGACCTCTTGAGTCGACTCACACGCCACGCCTAAACTGCACCACATGCCACGCCCACGCCGCCTCAGCGCTCACGGGTGCAGCATGACTTTTATCTGCCCGTCTGCCAGGCTGGCCGCCCCAGAGGCCGGTTGGTCCACCAGCAGGAAGACTCTTTGAGTCAACTCACAAGCCACGGTGCTGTCAGTCAGTCCTGCTGACTACACCACAAGGCACGCCCACGTCCCCCCAATGCTCACCGGTGCAGCATGACTTCGATCTGCCCGTCTGCCAGGCTGGCCGCCCCCAGTGGCCGGTCCACCAGCAGCGAGAGCTGGGCGGTGCTGTCGGCGATGAATGCCCCTGCTGTGAGCTGTGGGCGGGCATGTGGAGGATGGGGAAGCAGGGGAGGATGGACGATGCACATAGAGCTTAAAAACCAACCAGCAGCGAGAGCTGGGCGGTGCTATCGGCAATGAACACCCTTGCTGTGAGCTGCGGATGAGGAGGGCAGAGGAGGCGAGAGGAGGGCAGAGGAGGCGAGAGGAGGGCAGAGGAGGCGAGAGGAGGGGAGAGGGGGACAGAGGAGGATAGAGGAGGATGGAGGAGGATAGAGGAGGATGGAGGAGGATGGAGGAGGATGGAGGAGGATGGAGGAGGATAGAGGAAACCTAGGACACGTTGGTCTAGGGCAGGCGAGTGTGAGAAACCCATGGCCTGGCCCTTGAATATAGATGCAGAGCAGACAAGCGTGGCATGCTGTCTGCATGTGGCGCTGTCTGCATGTGGCATGCTGTCTGCATGTAACATTCTGTTTGCATGTAACATTCTGTTTGCATGTAACATTCTGTTTGCGTGCAACATGATCTGAGGATGTGACATGAAACAAGGTAGCCTGTGATAACTTGTACGGAAAACGCATGCAAACATCTGTCATGCAAACATCTGTCATGCAATATACAAACCGCTATGCCACCTATCTGCACGACCATGCAATGCAACACCACCATCTGCACTGCACACACGCACATGCTCGCCCACCCGCCCCCCCCATGCATACACATGCCCGCACACGAGTCATAAGCCCACCCACACCTGCTGCCAAAACACGCCACCCATGCATGCCGCCCGGTCACCTGAGAGCAGTGACTGACAGGGTAGAAGTTGCCGGCGATAGGCTGGTAGACGGTGAGGTTCCAATCCGCCCGATGGTTGCGCACCTGATGGGCGTGGCGGCATGGGAGGGCGGTAAAGGGGAGGTGAGGTGAGGGATGAGGGAGGGAGCATGGGAGTCTGGGATGTGTTGAAAGTGCGATAGGCTAGTGGACGGTGGGATTCCAATCCAATCCATCATTGTGCACCTGATGGGCGTGGGGGCATGGCAGGGAGGGATGGACCATGGGTAACGGCCATGGTATTTCGTAGCACGGCGCAGCATGGCACATAGAAAGGACTTGTCTAAGGCATCTCGAGACGAATCTTATTATTGTTGCAGGTAGCCTCTCTTGGTGCAGGTAGCCTCTCTTGGCGCAGGTAGCCTCACCCGGCGCAGGTAGCCTCTCTTGGCGCAGGTAGCCTCACCCGGCGCAGGTAGCCTCACCCGGCGCAGGTAGTCGTGGCCCTGAGAGTCAATGAAGAGCGTCTCAAAAGTCGTTTCCTTACCCACAATCCCTGAGGCTCCTCAAAGGTAGTCTCACCCGGCGAAGGTAGTCGCGGCCCTGAGAGTCGGTGAAGAGCACACCGGCAGTGGCGAGGGAGGAGGCGAAGCGAGTGACCACCTCGCGACCCACATAGGGCTTCCTGGGCACTGGGCCCACCTGATGATGTTGACGTGCATGCATGGCATGGCACGGCAAGCGCATGGCATGGGATGATACATTGGTTTTGAGATGCCTCATAATGAAGCGAGTGAGCACCTCGCGACCCACATAGGGCTTCCTGGGCACTGGCCCCACCTGATGATGTTACGCACACATGCATGTATGGGAGAGATCAGAGAAGGGGGAAGGAAGGGTAGGGGGGTGTTTGAGGGTGGACACAAGACACGGTGTGGCAATGAATGGGGGTGGTGCATCAGCCACCTGGGTGAAATATGATTCTTAAAAGTCTTTGGGAAGCATGAAGTTTGTCAAAAAGAGATGTTGTGATGCCATGATAAGGGTGGCTGGACCTGATGTATCGATGAATGAAGTGACTCCCTGTGATGGTGGAAGGCTGGATGGCCGGATGGCCAGCGGATGAGACAGCAGCAGGTGTACAGAGTGCAGCGAGTTACACGGCCACAAGTCCGCAATTCGTGCGCAGGTAAATTTTGTGCTGAGCTGATCAAGTCGTGCATGCAGGCAAGAGCAAACAACTCGAAAGACAGAAAAAAGCTTGCTCCCATGATTCACATGGACCCATAATGTATTTTTTTTTGTCGACCAGAAAAAAACCTGCTCCAGTGTCGCACACAACCCATGGTGTGTATGATTTCTATAAGGTCAACCTGTGATTTGACAGCTTGGTAAGTCGGTTGATGACGAGTGGCCATCGCTCACCATGTAACGCATCTCACCATGTAATGCATCTCACCATGTAATGCAGCTCACCATGTAATGCATCTCTGTTGCATAGGATCCGGTCACTTTGAAGACTTACGACGAACTCAAATCTCAACTAAACGCAAATCCGTTTGGTACAATGGCGCGCGCTGGTTTTAGCTACCATTTGCAAGTTGAATCACTTGATTTCATGGTCTAGGGAGTGAGAACGAAGTAAAAACGTATAGCTGCTGCTTTTTCTAGAAAGGATGGAGGAAGAACAAACATTTAAACTTGGAGAAAAACACAGAGATGATAATATCTAACAGCCATGCACAACGACATATGCTCATGCAAATAATGCAAACATAAATGGCACGAGCACTCGGCAAGACGTTAGGATGACATGCACTCAGAATGACGTGCATCCAACAAACTCCCCCTCAGACTAACGGACTGCATGCACACACACTCACAAGCATGCAAACACTCATACACACAAACACGCATGCACTCACGACACCGCTGCCCACACTAGTGCAATGCCATGCCACACATCTTTGCACACTTCCATTGTGCACTCTCGGGAAGTCGTTTGGTGAGGAAATCTGCTGCCTGCTTGCTAGCCTTCACATGACGAAGCTCAACAATCCCCTCCTTCACCATCTGCCTCACCCAGTGCCACTTAATCTTCATGTGCTTGTTCAGCCCATTCATGATAGGATTATTGGCCATGCCAATAGCAGCCTCGCTGTCGGAGAACAGTGGTGTAGGTCCCTCCTGTTCAGCTCCCATGTCCTCCAGCAGCTTCATCAGGAGCACGATCTCCTTGATGGCATGATACATTGCCATGTACTCTACCTCTCCGGAAGACTGAGCAATCTCACTCTGCTTCTTGGACCTCCAGCTTACTGGTCCTCCTCCGACCATGCACACATAGCCACCAACTGATGACTGATCCTCCTCCTCAGAGGCCCATGTAGCGTCGGTGAAGCATGACAGCTTCAAGGTTCCAGGCGTGATCCCATCTGCTCCAAACTGTTTCAGCTGGCCGCCAGCTGAAAACTGAACACCAGCAGATGACGTTGATTCGAGGTAGCGCACCAAGCGCTTTGCCACCTCCAACTGCTCCTCAGTGGGCCGCTGCACAACTCTAGCCAGCTGCACCACTCCAAATGAAGCATCAGGTCGCGTATGCACAGCTGCATACATCACACTCCCAATGAGTCACTGGTACTCATTCTGCTGCTCATCCTCAAGCACATCATCCTCCTCAGCTGCCTTCTTCAGCTTGAAGCCTGCAGGGAACGGCGTCAACACAGTGCGACCCCCAGTCACACCATAGCGCTCCATGACACCAGAGATGTAGTGTGACTGATGCACCTTCAGCCACCTCCTCTCAACATCCCTCTCAATCTGCAGCCCCAAGTAGTAGTGGACATCCTCCAGCATCTTACACTTGAAGTTGTCCATCAGCGGCTTCTGTGTCCTCTCAATCTGCTCCATGGAAGGTGAGAACAGCAGTATGTCGTCGACATACACTTGCAGCAAGAGCAGCTGCTCCCCCTCTCCAAGCAGAAACAAACTGTGATCCGCTAGGGACGTCTTGAAGCCTCCACCCAGCAGCACCTCCTCCAGCTTCTCGTACCAGCACCTGGGCACTTGCTTAAGGCCATAGATAGCCTTCTTGAGCTTGCACACTCGGCTGGTCTCATCCTCATAGCCGTCAGGCTGCGCCATGTAGATATCCTCCAGCAGCACTCCATTGAGGAACGCAGTGGTGATATCCATCTGCTTCACGTGCCATCCCTTCATAGCTGCGCCAGCCAGCAAATTCCTTAGTGTCACTGGCTTAGCAACGGAAGCGAAGATCTCCCCGAAGTTGACCTTCTCTTTCTGCTGAAACCCCTTGGCGACCAAGCGGCTCTTGAACCGCTCCAGCGCACCATCAGCTCCACTTTTCACCTTGAAGACCCACTTGCTGCTGATCGAAAGTCGCCCCTTTGGTAACTCAACAAGCTCCCAAGTCCCATTCTCAATGAGACTGTTGAACTCCGCATCCATGGCAGCCTTCCACTCCTCCTTCTGGGGTTCACTCAATGCCTCCTCCACTGTGGCTAATTCTCCAGGCAAGGGTGTGAAGAAACAGAAGGCCATCTCCTCATCCTCTCCCTCATCCGCTTGAACCGCCATGGCACCTTGCTTGGGTCCTCCCAAACGGCTATACTTCAACCTCGAAGGTGGCGCTGCCACTCTTTTCTCGCGGGTTGCAGTCTGCTGCCCATGTGGTGAAGCTCCTCTCTGCACACTCCTCTTGGTGACCTTGGCGTTTGCAGCAGGCTCGGGCTGAGTTGGTGAGTCCACACGTGCCAACTCATCTTCCAACCCCTCCTCTCCAGCACGACCAGAAACTTGCTGCTCACCACCACCACTATGGTCACTGGTCAGCTCTGACCCATGGAGTTCATCAAGGTGCAGCTGAACCTCCTCCACTGCAGACCGCTCAATCTCTTGCAGACGCAAGCTAATATGCACCTGATGCTGCTGCTGCCAGTCCTTGTACATGACGTCCTCCACAAACTTGACATCACGGCTGACCAGCGACTTCTTGCTCTTGGAGTCCCACATCAGCCACCTCTTCGAGTCAAGAGCCGTCCCAAGATGGACAGCCCAAAAAGCAGCAACTTCAAGCTTGTGCCTCTGCTCCTTAGGCACCATCACAAGCCCCATGCAGCCCCATACCCGCAGCATGCCAATGGATGGCTTCTTTCCAAGCCAACGCTCGTACGGCACCCAGTGTCTGTCGCCAATATGCGTCAAGACCCTGTTCTTGACTGTGATGACATGGCGAACAGCTTCAGGCCATAAATTATAGTGCATCCCGACAGCCCCCAACAGGGTCTTAGCCGCCTCGCCAATGGTCCGGTTGGCGCGCTCAGCAATGCCGTTCTGCTGCGGTGTTCCAGGGCAGGTCAGCTGGTGTCGAATGCTGTTCCTCTTGAGAAACTTGGTGAATTCCGCTACAAGGAACTCTCCACCACGGTCGCTCCTCAGCACCTTCACCAGCCGCATCACTTGCCGCTCCACCATCGGCAACCAATCCTCCTTGATCGCCGCTGCACATCGCCTTTCTTGGACAAGGGACGTGCCCACGTGAAACGGCTCCATTCGTCCACCATGGTGAGGAAGTACAGCACTGTCCTCATATGACCCACCAGGTCCATGTGCACCACCTCCAAGGGTGCCTTCGCCGATCCCTCTGCACATGGAAACGGGAACCGCGCAAACTTGTTTTGCATGCACTCCTCGTAGCTGCCTTAGTGAGCGCCATCTCCTTGCAGTTGCAGCCCATGCACGCACTTCTCCTTGTGCATCACCTCCAATGTAGATACAGCCACGTGTGCGAGTCGCCGATGCCAATTTTCTCAATTTGCTTGGCCCGAGGTAGCCGACGCCTTCACCGCCGCGCTTCCTCCAATCAGCTCGTCTCCTTGCACACCTTGCTGCTCCTCTTCAGTGACACTTTCCTCCATAGATGCCGCGGCTGCCGCCTTGCCCGATTTCCACCAAGGGAGGACCGGGATCTGCCATATGCGCTTGTGGACATCTCCCTTCCGCTGCAGGTCCCAAATGAGGCGCTCGTCGTTGTAGGCACGATAGCGCTCCGAGCCAATCGTCTCGATGTTCACACCCGCATCTCCCAATCGGCCAGTAGAAATCAGGTTCGCGTACAAGTTCGGCACCCACAGCACTTCTTCATCCCCATGAGCTCTCCATCCACTTCCATGAACTTGGCGCACCCCATGCCCATGACCTTGGCCTTGGCGCCCGTTGCGGATGTGACCGTAGAGATGGGTGCGGGCTGAATCTCATCGAGTAGGTCCGCACGAGGAGTCATATGTCAGGAGCTTCCCGAGTCAATCAGCCAATGGGTGAGGGGGTGTAGGAGAACCTTAGCAGCCATAGCGAGGTCGGTTGCGCCTTCGTTCACGAAGAAGAACCCGGCCTTCCGCTCCTCAGATTTGCCGCATTTCTCCTCATCCATCTCCTCTCCACTAGCTCCCATGACTCCCCCACTCCTCTTGCCACCATGCTGGTTGCTTGATGAAGGCGGGGTCCAATCCTTAGGTCGTTGGTAGCACTTCTTCCAATGATGTCCGCGCTTCTTGCAGTAGAAGCAAACCTCCCCTTGACCCCGCCGCCATCTTCCTTAGGGTTGTCCTTGTTCTTGTCTTTCCACTTCTTCTTGAAGCCACTCTTTCCACCTCCAACTCCATAGCCAGCCCCCTCCTCCGAGCGCTCCACACTCCGCCGCAGCAAGTCCTCCTCTAGGATGCGCGCGCGAATGTAATCCACGCTCCACTGGGGCTGTTGAGAGTTGAGGTTGATCGCAAGGGCAGACCACGACTCCGGCAGCCGTATCACGATCTCCACGCATTGCACGAGCTCCGGGTATACCAGACCGCTGCCTTCGAGCTTCGTGAAGATGTCCCGCATC